>CM064357.1:7200000-8477500 GCA_032595735.1 Pelochelys cantorii | reverse complement strand
TCTCAGATTGGCTGCTCTGGAGAGTGGAGGTCTCTCCACCCACAGCCCCCAGTGCCGAGCCAAGTGGAGCACGTCTAGGCATAAGAAGGATCCACATTTCTGCAGCCCGTTCAGTCCATCAGCCTCTCTGCTAATCCTCCTGACAAACTGCCAGTTATTCCTAGAGTCTAAGGGTGCATCTACACTGCACCGTTAGTTCGAGAGAACTAGCGTTATTTCAAAATAACAATGCGAGCGTCTACATGGGGCCATTCCATTATTTCAAAACCATTTCAAAATAACAGATGGCTTATTCTGAAATATGTAAACCTCATTCTACGAGGAATAACGCCTCTTCTGAAATAGCTATTTCGAAATCAGGCATGTGTAGACGCTCCACTGCTTCTGTTTTGAAATAGACCCTCACCAGGGCCATTCTAAGTTATTCCTCCTGGGGCTCTAAATCGAGATAGCATGTCTTCATTAACCTGCCTCGGACTCATTCTGAGGCTTCCCTGCAGTGTAGATGTGCTATTTCGAAATAAGCTATTTTGGAATAACTATTCCGGAAATAGCTTATTTCGAACTAAGCGTGCAGCGTAGACATAACTTAAGGCCAAAGGTTGGGGTTACCTAGTCTGACCCGAGAACCTCACTCTGCATGTGGCCTGTGGGGCAACGTAGATCCCGTCCTCTGGGAATTGCTCTGACACCCAAGTTCGTTCTCGTCCATCACACAAGAACATCATTCCATAGCCACATGTGGTCTAGCAGCGAGAGCAATGAGAGAGCTGGGTTCTGTTCCCAGCTCTGCCAGACACCCGGCTGGGTGACTTTGGATGAATCACTTCCCCACCTCAGTTTCCCCTCCTGCCCTGTGTCTGTCTTACCACGTTAGACTGGAACTTTGTTGGGGGCGGGACTGTGTGTTGCTCTGTGTCTGTACAGTGATGCCCACCACAAAGGACCCTGATCTTGGCTGGAGCCTCTAGCCACCCAAATATAAATAGATGGGATTTGCACAAAGTACCTCAGAGCACAAGTCACAAAGTCACCATGAACTAGTAGGGTTGCCAGGTGTTCGGTTTTCACCCAGACAGTCTGGTATTTGTGGCCTCTGTCTGGTATTTTCTGTTTTTCTCAGATGGAAGGCCCCGGCGGGGACATTCTTCCCCTGGTGTCTGGTGGGGATTTAAAGGCGCAGTGACCTTTTTTTTTCTCTGCTGAACAAGTTTGTTCCTCCGTTTTTTTGTTTTGCTCAACCAATTTTTTTCCCCGCCATGTTCGGGATTTTTTATCAAGTATCTGGCAACCCTACTAACTAGGGATGTTAAAAAGTGGTTAATTAGGTAGCCGTGTAACCACTGAAAATCTCTGCAGTATAAAGCTTGTACTGCAGAACCCACAGCACAGCTGGCTCTCTGAGAGCAGAGCTGGCAACCAGTGCACACCAGGAGCCAGCTCCCAGCTGCCAGGCCTGCTCCTGGGGAGCCAGCTTTGCTGTGGACATTATACTGCAGAGCCTGCAGCATAGGGTGGCAGCCAGCTCCCCAGGAGCTGGTGTGCGCCAGAAGCCAGCTTTTAAGCTGGTTCCCAGTGCACACCAGCTCCTGCCTGCAGCCCCGGCTCCTGGCCCCCTTCCCAGCCCCACTCCTGGCTCTGCTCCCAGCGAGCCAGCTGCTGCCCTGTGCTAGGGGCCTGTGTGCAACCATGTGTAACTGTTACAATAATCAATAAGCCCATCTCTGCTACTAACCAGTGTACCCAGTAAGCTGCGCGCTCGTGCGGATACTCAGGAGAGACTCAAATGCTGCCCCGCTGATTAGCAGAGCATCCACAGCCAGGTTTTTGTTTCTGCTGGTGCACATGCATATGCCTTAGGGCACATACAAAATTTATTCTGCACATGGACGGAAGAAATTAGAAGGAACATTGCTACTAACCAATGCTGGATTTGAACCAGCAGCTTAGCATCTCTCATCCCTGTGGCATCCACCATCCTAGCTTCTTCCTGCATTGAATCCCAGCATCAGACAGCAAAAAATCCATGGTTTACCTGACAAGGAAATCCCCAGTGACGGCTTGTTTGGTTTCACTGGGACACTTTTGGGTGCCTTTAATAAATACCAACCGGACTGATTATTGTCTCTATTTGCCAACATATTCTTTCCACGACTCTCTGCTGCACCACATAAGTGATTATAGTATGTGGAATTAATCAATCCCAGAAGCCAGAGGGAGATCATGAGAAAACTCTCTCAGAAACCATAAAAGCGACCTTTGATTTAGCTGCAGACTAGCTGGATGCTAGGATACGATTTCCTAGCACTGTATATGATTTATTCACTCTTGTTTAAAAACCCTTTAGTCTTGATACTTTAACGAGCAAGCTGCATTTGAGTTTGCTTATTTCTTATTAAATTGCATGCATGCCGATGCCAGTATCTACACCCACTGGCAGCCAAATTACCCCATCTGCCTGCTTCCCTGAGCGCCTCTTGCCTGCTTGTGACCCCACTGACAAACTACCCCTGCAGCTCCCTCCGCCCGCCATGACACAGCTGTTTTGCCGCATTCAGGAGGCTCCAGAGGGAGAGGTGAGTAGCGGGGACTCAACACATTTGGGGGAAAAGGCTGAGAAGAGGTAGAGTAGGAGCTTGGGGGGAGAAAAGAAGTGGGAGGGAGGATGGGGGCAAAGCAGGGGGTTGAGTGCATGCGCGTGCACACATACATACACTCACACACACACATACGCACACAAACCTGGAAGGGAAGTCAGCACCTATGTTGAATCACACTGGGTGAAATCCACCAGGTGTAAGAATCATTCAAATCCCTCTTTAGCCTACATCTGAAGATTTCAATGGCTCACATGTCCTGTGCTGGGCCCTCTCCCAAAGGGCTGATTTCACCCAGTGACAACAAGCAGACATCATCTCGTCTCGTTACCGTCTCGGCTCTCCCTCAGCCTGATGTCCCATCTCCAAAAGGAGTCCTTTTTCACTGTCAACCAGGTCTTATACCCTACAACTAGAAGGATCTGACCTCGCGGGCAATCCCAGTTGTGACATTGGAAGCAGCGCTGGCTGGGAAATGTAGTACCTTCCCGCCTAACCTTGCAACTGGTGGGCATCCCCTTGAGTCTAGCTAGCCAGCAGGGAGGTACCAGCAGACGGACAGCTCCTGCACGGATGTGTATCCGTGTCACGCCACCGAAGTCAATGGCGCCGCACCGGTTTACATCACCTAAGGATCTGGCCCAGTGTCTGGTGTAGAAGGAGCATTTTGCACCGGTTTTCCTTCCATACCTTGGTATCAAGCCACACAGTGGACATGAGCCCCAAAAGGTATGGCAGCC
Source organism: Pelochelys cantorii (assembly GCA_032595735.1). NCBI lineage: Eukaryota > Metazoa > Chordata > Testudines > Trionychidae > Pelochelys > Pelochelys cantorii. The sequence goes on along the minus strand of CM064357.1, from coordinate 8,474,163 downwards.
ACAATGGAGGGTTGGTAGACCAGCAGAACTTTGCCATTCCCATGGTGGCTCTCTGTACACTTAGCCAATTAATCTGGTACGGAGCTGACAGCCCCGAACCATCTACATATCCCCAGACCAGGTAAAAGGAGCCCACACTGACCAGCTTCTGCTGACAGACAGGATGGAACTGGGGACCGGGAACCAGGACTAGGGTGACGACCAGCTGGCAGCAGGTACCCAGCCTTTGTGGATGAATACACTGAGCAGGGGGTTCCCACCTGGTCATCTCCCTCCTAGCCAACCCCTCCCATCTAGCCTCAGCGATGATTTGGAAGGACCCCTCTCGATTGTCCCCCAGCTTCCTCAGGCCTGAGCCCGAGCAGGTTCTGGGCTGGGGGGGGGGGGAAGGGAGGCGTCTGGGGGCTCCCGGTGCAGGATGGGATGTACAGTACTTAGTTCAACCCCAGTGCCAGCCTCGGGGCCCAGGGCGGCCAGCTGAAGGGAACTGGGTCTTCCCTGCCTGCTGATTCCCAGACGCAATTTGTCATTTCCACCTTCCTCAGCTCACGCTTCAGGAGGCTGGTAAAGGTTGCCAGCGAGAAGGCTGGCGGTGACATTTTTATACACCCATCGGGGAAAGAGGGACCTGCGGGGGAAGGTCAATGGATCCTGATGAGCAGCCCTCGACGCTTTGTGCAGAACTACTGGCTCCTCTCCTCCCCCCACCAAAAAAGCCACAGACCCATATTTATCACCAGTCAGGACTGCCATGTGGCCAACGGCTCACAGCTACCACGAGCAGAGCCCTGCGCAGATATAAAATTTGTATCCGCATCTGTAGCTGCAAAAACGAGTGGCAGACATCCCCCCCGACATCCGGGGAAGCGGATATCCGCGGACATAAAGCCGATAGCCACAAATGTGCAGGGCCCTAGATACAAAATGTGTGTCCATGTCCATACCCACAAAAATGAGCTACGGACATCCACATCCACATCCGTGGGTATGTGCCGACAAAGTAGATATCTGCGGATTTGCAGGGTGCTAATCATGAGGACTCCTGAGAACAGCTGCTGAAACAGGAATAGGGTCTGGAGCAGGGGTGGGCAAAAGGGCCTCTGCGGGCTGCATCCAGCCCAACAAGTGGGTGGATCCGGCCTGCGGAGGCCCTGCTGCTTCCCCACCCCCAGGTCAGTTAAGACCGGGGGGCAGGGGAGTGCGCGAAGTCTCCTCCCACCCTGCCAGGAGCACGTGGCACTTTGAAGCACCGCGCTGCTCGCAGGAGAGGGGGGAAGAGCAGAGGAGGTTTTGCGTACTCCCCCGCCCCCAGGCCCTAATTGGCATAGGGGCAGGGGAGTGAGGGAAGTCTCATCCCATGTCAGGGGCCTGGGCATCTTGGGGGAATGTGGGGTGGGGGCAAAGGCACTCCCTCAGCCCCAGACTAATCATTGTCTGGGGGTGGGGAACCCGGAAATATCTCGGCCCCGCCCCTTCCACTTGATGCCCAGCCCCTTCCTGTGCCGCCCGGGGCCACTTCAAAAATTTCCAAAGTGGCCCCTGGCAAAAAATTATTGCCCACCTCTGGTCTGGAGAGACAGCACTGCCCAGTGGTTAGGAGTCAGACTAGGTCCTGCTCCCAGCTCTATGACCCGCAGGTTGACCTGGGGCAAGTCCCTTCCTCGAGCCAGGAAATCAAAAGTGAAGATTCTGAATGATCAAGCTGCAAGCAGGGGCTTTGTCCAGCTGCAGGGAAATGTATTCGCTTAGTCATGCTGCAAACTGACCGCTGGTTAATATGCAATTCGGCACCTCAGTGAGCTGCTGGTAGCTAAATTATCCAGTGGACACATGCTGGCGGATTCTCTTCAGATTCTGCCTCTTGTGAAGCAGACAACCATCGAGGCCTTTTGTAATGATCAGACCATGCTCAAAATTCCAGGAACCTGGCCCTGTACGACAACAAAGCTGTGTAAAAACAACAAGTGTTCTAAAGAGGTTTCATGTCAACAGGCAGCTGGAAAACACTGCCCACAAACACACTGCTTTTCTGAGATGCAGCGTGATCCCATGGATAACACACTGGACTGGAACTCTCAAGACCTGGTTCAATTCTTGGCTCTGCTCCTGGCCGGGCCGGTAACCTGGGGTCTGGTGCAAAATGAGAATGGTGATTCTGTGCCTCCTTTGGAAAGCATGTTGAGAGGTAAAGACAAAAGACTCTACACTAAAAGAGGTCAGGCAGGAATGTGTGTTCATATAGCGCCGAGCCCAATGGGGCCCTGATCCGAACTGCGGGTGAGTACAAATAAAACACGAGGCACAAAACTTTCAGCCCGTCTGCACAACCCCCTTCTTGCTCAGCAGAAAGAAATGCCACCGCTTGGTTTTGGCTGCAGGCGGTTTCCCTGCAGTCAGCTGAGGCAGAAACAAGCCGGACACAGCTGGAAGCCATGACACAGAAACCGTTGCACAAGTGCCGCCCAGACTGCAGGAAAATGGTCAGATGCCCACACACTGGCTACATGTGAAACCTGGGCCCTGGTGGAGAGCTTTGTAAAACGGGTGTATTTTATGGGGAACCCACTGTGACGAGGCAGTTGCCCCGCATTGGTCCCCAAAGGGTTAAAACAGCCTGGGGTGAAGGCTGGGGCTGGGACCCAATCAGAAGAGGGCTTGAGACTGCCAATCAGGGCCCGGCTAGTCCCTATAAAAAGGGCTCCTGGAGAGGAGGAGAGCACTCTTGCTCCAGCTATGGAATAGAAAGAACCTGGCTGCCTGGGAAGCTACAGAGGGTACTTGAGTCAAAGACGTGCTGGGGAAAGGCAGGCAGAGCTGGGGAACTCTAGCCTGGCCCAGCTCCCAGGCTGCAGGCCTCGTACAGGGGCCTGAGGGATACTAGGGCTGCAGGGAGGCAACGAGGGCAGGAAAAGGCAGCAGGTCCACACCCGTTGCCAATGACCAATGGTCATTTCAGACTTTGGTTTGCTCCTGAGGCAGGAGCTAGATGACAACTGGCAGTGGGTCACTGAGGCAAGGTAGGTATAGGGGGTTGGGATTCTCTGGGAAGGGAGGACCCCAGAGCGCAGGGGCACAGCCACAGGGCAGTACCCTGCAGGAAGGGGCACTGTGGGTAGAGACACAACCAGGAGGCAAGTAACTGACAGGAAAAGGCCAGCAGAGGGTGCTCCTAGGCCAACGAACAGCTAATTTTCAGACTGGCCAGCAGGAGGTGCCAGGGTGCTGAGTCACAACCGGCTACCCCCCTGCGTCTAAGTTGCAGCAAGAAAAGGCTTGTGAAGTAAACAGAGCTGAGGTGCTCCCCAAAAGAGAAACAAAAACAAGACCTAATTTGATGGAAGAATTCTAGATGGGAAACCAGGAGCCTCCAAGCACACTGATTGGGACTGTAGACGCTACACACGATGGGGAATCTCTGCCAAGGACATTACATCACAACGCCATAGGACACAACATTGGACACATTAAGCGCAACCCAGTGGCCATCTGGACAGGGAGAAGTGAAAGAGCAGAGTGCAAAAAGTCCTCGTCAGGACAAGCATGACAGCTGCCATTTAAGATAAGTGATGCAGCTGTGAATTCGGCAATAAACACAGGAAGCAAAAATGGAAAACATGAGCTCCCAGGGTGTAACACTGGTGCAGAGCTGTTTGAATTAAATGGAAAGATTACCTCTTGGCTTTTAACTGAGCAGTGTGTGGTACAACATATCAAGTAACAATGTCACAGCAGGTCACAAATCCCTGTTTGCTCACCGCCGGACTCCAAAGGAGCTACCAGACAAAGGCCTGCACTCCACCACTAACACAGCAGCAATCCACTGACACATCCGGGCAAACACCATGCTGAGCCCTGACAATGCACAGCCAAATGGAGCCACAGAGAAGTCAGTACAAATGGCAAAGTATTTTATATAGATGACAGCTGGGGTGGACTTAAGGGATCTATGTTTAACATTGTGAGAATACGGCACGATACCTCCCGGCGTTTTATTAGGGTCACTACTTCCGAAAACTCATATGGACAGAAGGACTGCAGGTAAAACTTTTCAGAAGCGCTTAAATCCCATCCATTTCCGATGATTTTCACTGATTTTTCACTTTTGAAAACAGGACAGTTAAGCAGTGCCCCCTCCTGGCCAGAGATGGTTATGGAGCCCCCTGGTTTAATGGCAGAACCACCTATCACTTGGCAGTTCATTTCTCTCCAACCCAGCATAGCAAATAGGTCATGTCAGGGGAGGGGGGAAGGGGTGCCCTTTAAAGAACCAACCCACCTGTGACAGGAATGTCAGTGCTTGTGAAAACTGCTCCTTCATCCTTTGCACCAACATCTAATGACCGTTGTGATCCAAAGGTAAACCCATCATGAAGTAGTTACAACAGATCTACGTGCCAGGAAACTAAGCCATGAGGAATAAAATGAGACCACTAAGCAGGTAGCCCCACTGCAAAGGGAGGAGGCTGTCAGATTCCAAACAGAGCCACTGTGCCAGGTAACGGCTAGCCTGGTCTGACCCAGCCATTCCTGTGTGCAAAAGGCATCTCAGCGGATGCTTGCTGTCTTTGGAGGAGACGCAGAGTGCTAGAGACAGTGCTTGTGTACACACGGGAGTAACATGAGCTCAAAAAGCAGCAAACGCAGGCTGCGCAGAAGGGATCTGCCTCCGCGGCACAGTAGGCCACAGTAGAATGTGGCCTGGCGGAGTGGTCACTGTGGCATCCGGGTTAAGAAATCCTAGCGCGTGACGGGTGTCCAATAGGAAGCAGAGACATTCCTTGATGTGAGGGGTTGTGCTATGCCCCCTACCTTCCAGCCTGGGGGCTAGCGGTTGGCTGAGACAGTAGCTTTTTATTTGCATAATTAGGAGAAGTAGAATTTAGACAGAGATGCAACAGCACTTGGGATCCAGGGCAAGAACCCCAGCCACACCACAGAACTTTTACTCATCTTCACTTCCATCTATAACGATGGGCCAGGCTGCAGAGACCAGCCCTTCCCAGTGCCCCCCCCTCCGGCCCCGCTGCCCTGCTGGTATTCCCAAAGGCCGGAGCACTCACCTTGGCCCGTTGGCACCTTGCCTTTGTGGAGCTGCTTGAGGCGTTTCTGGTGGGATTTGCCATTGTAGTGGATCTGTGCCTGGACGGCCGAGTTGAGCTGAATGTTACAGACCTCGCACAGCGTGAACGACGGCTGCTTCTTCTCCCGCTTCGCGCGCTGCTCGGACGGGCTGGGCGGGCAGCCCGCCGTCTCGGACAGGCGGATCCTGTTCTCCGCAGGGTGAGACAGGCTCAGGGGTCGCTTCATATCTAAAGGGAGGAAGCACAAACCCTCTGTTGAGAGGGTGTTTGGATTGTGAAGTCCAGGGATAGGAGGTCAGGCAAGGTGGGAATTACCTTGCGCTGACACAAGGTGGGTTTAGGTCACACATCTAGAATCATAGAACCCTAGGGTTGGAAGAGACCTCAGGAGTCATCGAGTCCAGACCCCTGCCCAGAGCAGGACCAAACCCAACTAAATCAACCCAGCCAGGGCTTTGTCAAGCCAGGACTTAAAAACTTCTAGGGATGGAGATTCCACTGCCTCCCTAGGGAACCCCTCCCATTGCTTCCTCACCCTCCTAGGGAAATAGTTTTTCCTAATATGCAACCTAGACCTCCCCCATTGCAACTTGAGACCGTTGCTCCTCGTTCCATCTTCTGCCACCCCTGAGAACAGCCTCTCTCCATCCTCTTTGGAACCCTCCTTCAGGTAGTTGAAGGCGGAACAAAAGGGCTCTGCTAATGTCTGTAGGGCGCTAGGCAGGCCCCGGCATCCTACTACACAAGCACATGCCTGACATGGGGGAGTATTATCAGGGAACCACTGGCTCAGCAGCAGCTGCTCAGCCAAGTGCAGCCTAGTGGTTAGAGCACAGAACCGGGCTCTCTGATTCATGGAAATAACAGCCAGAAGGGCCCAATCTGATCACCAGATCTGACCGCCTGCATGGCACAGAGCAGCCCAGCCCAAGATTTCCAGCAGGGAGCCGGTCACCTCAGGTGGAACGTGAATGTGTATTTCTCCTTGTGTGGCCTATCCCTTTCCCTGCCCTTTGTCTTGTCTGTTTAGCCTATAAGCTCCTCTGGACAAGAGCTATTACTCCATGATTGTACAACCCCAACACACTTGGTCCTGGCCCCCCCAACCCGCTGGACCCCACTCCCCTCCCAAAGCCAGAGAGAGAACCCAGGAGTCCTGGCTCCCCACCATACCCCCCTGTCCTCCCAGATCCTTCATTTTCCATCCTTTAACCCTTGAGCTCCAGGCTCTGGGAGGACAGGGGGGGTATGGTGGGGAGTCAGGACTCCTGGGTTCTCTCTCTGGCTTTGGGAGGGGAGTGGGGTCCAGCGGGTTGGGGGGCCAGGACCAAGTGTGTTGGGGTTGTACAATCATGGAGTAGTAGCTCTTGTCCCTGGCTCTGCACCAAATCTAACCTGTGGCCCTTGGACAAGCCCATTCACCACAGCATTACCCAGTCAGCTTTTAAAACCCCTTTGCGGAGTGGTGCTTATAGCAGACCCTGCCTGGTCTGGCTCTAGGCCCTGCCTCTGTTTTCCTTCCATTTTGCCTCAGACAAACCACCACGGCTGGTGTTTCTACCTCACTGCTCCCCTTGTGAGTGGGGTCCACCATTCTCAGAATTACCCAGCCCTCCTCCACATCAGCCCCTGCCAGTAGGCCCAGAAAGGCTTCCCTGGCTTATAGCCAGCCAGCCCGGCCACCTGCCTGCCCCACAGTCCTTTTCAGCCTCCTAATTGGGCTCCCTTTGCTCAGCCTTCCCCTTGCACATCCCAGAAAATGGGTGTCTACAGGCCTTGTAGCTACTCTCCAGATAGCCTGGTTTTGAGACACCCCCCGTTTCCATCCTGTGAGCCCTGGCAACAGTCCTGTCCCCTGAGGGGTGAGGGGCAGGCACTGTAAGCACAGTGTGGTGTTGGTGTTATTAAAACTAGCCCAGGCTGATACCCCTCTCTGGGCCATGGAGAAGCCCTCTGTGTCTGTGCTGCTAGCCCTGAGCCCCAAGGCAGTGGCCCAGAGGTGGCGCAAGTCAGGGACTGCCCTGCCTGGCTCTCTGCTCTGGAGGTGTCTCCAGTGAGGGTCACGGAATTCAAGGCCAGAGGAAGCATCCGACCATCTTGTCCACCTTCCCATACGGCCCAGGCCGGCACCTGCCCCCATCTTCTCCTGCATCAGTTCCCTTGACTGGCTCTGAAACGTTTCTCCGGGCCACTCGCCAGGGACCCCAGGAGCTGGGGAAGGAGGAGAGGAGGTGACCCATCCTCTTCCCTGACTCCCATGCCAGCCCCACATTCTCTGTGGGCAAACCAGGTCTCTGCTCCTGGTTTTCAGCTCCTGCAGCAGCGCAGGCTGGCGCGGCCCGTGCCTCGCTCCACCGGAAAGACTCACAGCAATCGTTACACTCCTGAAACAGCGTCCCCAGGTAGCTTTAAAACGCTGAGATGAACAGCGAGAGACAAGGCCCTGATTGAAAACACAGTCGGAGGGCCCCTCCTGCACACAGGCTCAGCGCAGCACCTCCCAGCAGCCTCAAGATGGAGCAATCGCTCTTTTGTTCTCCCTGAGATGGCAAAAATCATAAGTGTGCATAGTTGGCTGGGAAGGGAGGCCCGGCTGGGATCAGGTCTTCAGAAAAGCAATTGGAGGTTCCAGGAACACCCATGGGCCCAGCCAGGCCCACTCCCGTACAACCTACCCCATTGTCCCATCCTCCATTAGGAGCAGCAGGGGCTTCCCACCCCTCCCCAAGGCAGCAGCATGATGAGAACCCCAGGGAAAGCAACAGGAATGGCTGCATGGGGTGTGGGAGGCAGTATCTACCCCACCAGCTGCTTATCCCACTGCACTCTCCCTCTCCTGCCACACACACACACACACACACAGTCTCTGCTGAGATGGGTTTGCCAGCCTTTCCCCCAGCCCCAGAGCAGTGGTCTTGGATTTACCCCCCTCTTGCGAGACACTGCACAGTTCAGAGCAATGGTCTCAGGCTCTCTGCAAATGCAGGCAGGCAGTGCAGCATCAGTTACTCTCAAATCCTATTTTCCAATTGTCCTTTGCAACGATAAAAGCTAGAGAAATGAAGGCTGAGAGTCCGGTTTTCTCTAGGACCTGTAGTCCTTGTGCTATGAGACTTAGTCTCATTGGAGGTCAATGCCTAAATTATTACTATTATTTATTCTCTGTACGGTGACAGCCCTTAGGAGCCCAGGGATGTGTTAGGTGTGGTACAAACACAGTGCCTATGTCTCCAACTAATGCACCATCATTAAGTGACATCAGGCCATGATCCCTCTGCAAAGGGGAAATCCAAGGAAGCAGCAGCCTGCATCATGTCTCCATAGGCAGGTGACTAGAATCACCCCCAAAGACACTCCAAAGGGGGAGCAGGGGGCAGCATACTGAGCTGCAGAGGAAGGAGCAACCTAATTAGCCTCTATGATTAGGTAACTACTCTGTGGACACGGGGAAGTCAGTGGAATTGACTTTAGCAAAGCTTTTGATACAGTCTCCCACAATAGTGTTGCCAGCAAGTTAAGGGAGTATGGATTGGATAAGGTGGCTGGAAAACTGGCTAGATTGTTGGGCCCAACAGGTAGTGATCAAAGGCTTGAGGTCTGGCTGGCAGCTGGTTTCAAGCAGAGTGCCCCAAGGATCGGTTCTAGGGCTGGTTTTGTCCAACATCTTTATTAATTACCTGGATGAAGGAGGGGATGGACTGCACCCTCAGCAAGTTTGTGGATGACACTAAGCTGGGGGAGAGTAGACACACTGGAGGACAGGGATAGGGTCCAGAGTGACCTAGACAAATTGGAGGATAGGGCCAAAAGAAATTTGATGAGTTTCAGCAAGGACAAGTGCAGAGTCCTGCCCTTGGGATGGAAGAATCCCAAACATTGTTACAGGCTGGGGACCGACTGGCTAAGTAGCAGTTCTGCAGAAAAGGACCTGGGGATTACAGTGAATGAGAAGCTGGATATGAGTCAACAGTGCGCCTTATAGCCAAGAAGGCTAACGGCATAGTAGGCTGCATTAGGAGAAGCATTTCCAGAAGATCTAGAGAAGTGATTATTCCCCTCTGTTCGGCATTGGGGAGGCCTCATCTGGAGTGTTGTGTCCAGTTCTGGGCCCCCCACTAGAGGAAGGGTGCGGACACATTGAAGAGGGCCCAGTGGAGGGCAACCAAAATGATTAGGGGGCTGGAGCTCTTGACTTACAAGGAGAGGCAGAGGGATTTGGGCTTATTTAGTCTGCAGAACAGAAGAGAGGAGTTTTTTCATAGCAACCTTCAACTACCTGAAGGGGGGTTCCAAAGAGGATGGAGAGAGGCTGTTCCCAGTGGTGACAGATGGCAGAAGGGGGAAGTTTAGGTTGGCTATTAGGAAAAAGTATTTCCCTAGGAGTGGGGTGAGGCACTGGGAGGGGTTCCCTAGGGAGGGGGTGGAATCTCCATCCCTAGAGGTTTCTAAGTCCTGGCTTGACAAAGCCCTGGCTGGGATGATTGAGTTGGGGTTGGTCCTGCTTTGGGCAGGGAGCTGGACTCGATGACTCCCAAAGTCTTTTCCAGCTCTAGGAATCGATGATTCTCTGTGCAGGGAAGCATTACATTCAAGGCAGTTAATACAGCCCCAGTGGGATAGGAGCGGATATGAAAATGAGGGAGAGGGCCCAGAAGGTAAAAGATGACCAATTAAACCTGGCGTGTCTACATCTCCATGGCCTTCCTGAACCGCTCGGTTCAAATCGGCCTCCCAACACCAGGGAGGGACTCATTTGACCATACAGGACCAAACAAAGCTTGTATCCCAGGCCTTGGCAACAGCAGGGGAGAACAGGGGGCACAGCCGCTCGCCCTGCTCAGGAACTGGCTGCCATCACTCTGAGCCAGCGGCCAGTCACCGAGAGCTCCCTTCAGCGTCCAGCAATGCACTATACCTGGGCATGAAGCCATCGGCCCCCAGGGAGCCCAGATGATACAGAACACAGCAGCCTGCCTCAGCAACACTGCAGCTTGTCCCACCTGCTCTCCGCTCCCTATGTTAGCCCTCCAGGGACCAGCAAGTCACAGTCAAGATCTTGGCCATTATCTCCAAAGCACTCAAGAGCTTTGCCTATAAGACCATCGGAAGCTCCAGGATGAGGGACGGGGTGGACAACCCCACTCCAGGCACCAGAGAGTTGTGTGCAGACATGCGGGAGACAGTGCTTGCTCAGGGACCAGTCCAAGATTGAGAGACAAACTCCTATAAAAACCAAGAACTAACCCCTGCAGCTGTAACCGCCACCAGGCGGATTTGAACCTGGGACCTGTAGGAGCCTCTACCCTCTGAGCTAAAAGCCAGCTGACTCCCAGCCCATGCTGTAGAGGTCTCTTGATCTTAACTGTTGCACATACATCACAGACCAAAACAAACCCCATGTTGCTCCTCCAATTCTCCCCTGGGGAGAGAGGAGAGAAAGGACAGACCACAAGGAACAGATGTCGTCACGTCACTTACTGCACAATGGGAACACTCTCAGAAACTATGTGGTCAGGGTGGTAAAAAAAACCTTCACAGCACAGAATAATGTGGTTAAATGAAATAGTGACAATTACATGGAAGAATGATTAGAACCATACTGTAATGCCACTACACAATAAAATCACCTTTCTGTGTGGACAGTAGGGGAGGGGGAGTTTTCCCATTGTTAGTTCAGTTCAGAGCTTTCCCAGTATTACCAACAATGTTCCCTCTAATTTTTTCCATCCATGTGTGGAATAAATTTTGTTGTGTGCACCAAGGCAGGTGCAGATGTGCACCACCAATATAAACATGCTGCCGGCTGTGGGTGCTCTGCTAATCAATTGGGCAGCAATCAAATCTCTCTGGGGTGGCCCCCTAAGCGCTCAGCTAACAGGGAACACTGATAATCAGGCCTAGATATAACTTATCTGGGTGCTTATATTGTTACTGCTCTTTCCATACAGGAAAGGGAATCAATTACACCAGATTAAGACACCTGGATGTGCCATAATTGTCTCCCCAGTAAGGACTGTCATGACATCACTATTAACTATATTGGTGAAAAAACTCACACCTTTACTCCAAACAGGGACACCTGTTTAAAAGCTGTGTGTAAACCTGGCCTTGGGGTCTAGATGCCCTCTCCACTGTGCCCCTTTCTTATATTGGTTTGTATTTCTGGCCAAAATTTTCAACAATAAGAGCCTAAACTCAGGATCCTTAAATTGTCCTTTAGCCAGCTAAATGAGCAGCTGGTTTTGAAAAGTGGTGGCCCTGGAGTGATTGGGAGTGGGTGGGTAGTTCACACTTGGAAAAATCAGACCAATTATTTTGGTAGAGGGATTCATTAGGCTAATTTTCTTAGGCTTTTGCTTGCAGCGTTGGAAGGAGTGTTTGCCAATGCTCGTGATTCTATCATGAGTCTCAGGGCACTGCGGGTCCTAAGTGTCTATCTCTTGTGGAGAAACACTCGAAACCGGGACCTCCTCCAAAGGCTCGAAATAAAAAGGACCGAAAAAATCATTTAAAAAAAAATCTCCAGTCTCATGATACTTGACTCACGGATTTTGAACACTTGCGCTGGCCAATGCTCTGGAACTGAGCTTTCCTGCTTTAAGAGCAAAGAAATAAACAACGGAAATGTCGCCCTTCAACTATGGAATCCTGCAATTTACAGTCCTTAACCAAAACGCATGCTACCTGCTGGTACTGGCTGCTCTGGGATGCTCAGAGGCTCATGAGAGGCAGGTGTTCATTACCGACGGCTGGACTAGCTGCTGACACAGAAGCCGGATGGGATTTGCTGCTTGCCTCTGTTCCTACCCCCAGGGGCAGCCAGTAGAGATAAGAACAGGGCAGAGTGAGAGACAGAGAGAGAGAGACTGTGACAAGTGATTGAAAAGGATCCACTCCGCATGCATTTCTCTGATTTATACCAGGCAAGCTCTTGCTTTCCAATAACATAAGAACTAGGGGTCACCAAACGAAATGAATAGGTAGCAGGTTTAAAACAAACAAAAGGAAGTTTTTCTTCATGTAGCGCACAGTCAACCTGTGGAACTCCTTGCCAGAGGATGCTGTGAAGGCCAGGATTTAACAGGGTTCCACAAATAACTAAATAAATTCATGGAGGTTAGGTCCATCAATGACTATTAGCTAGGATAGGCAGGAAGAGTGTCCCTAGCCTCTGTTTGTCAGAAGCTGGAAATGGATGACAGGAGAGAGATCACTTGATGATTCCCTGTTCTGTTCAGTCCCTCTGGGGAATTTGGCATCGGCCACTGTTGGAAGACAGAACATTGGGCTAGATGGACCTTTGGACTGACCCAGTATGGCCGTTCTTATGTTCTTATGCCTTTTTTTCCTTTCACAGGGACTCCTAGGGGTTTGGTTGGGTGTGGTTTTTAACCTTTTCTCTTTTTTATTTTTCATCTCACCCTTTCCTCAGTTCTTTCTCGTTTTTCCCTTCCTGTTTCTTCTGGTTTCCAAAGGGAACAAAACAGAACCCTGGCATACCAGGAGCACAGAACCACGGCATACCAGGTAGGGGAGGCTGGAATTAGTAACACAAAGGTCTTCGAGTGACATTGCAGGGAGATCTCTGGACTGGAGGCAAATTTTCACTGCATGGCCATTAGTAGCTGGGGCAGCTGCATAAAAATGGTGCAGGCAAGATTCCTGTGCTGTAAATCCTGAAATCTCTCCTGGGCAAACAGGGGTCAAGGCAATGTCCCCTTTAGTATTTTCCATACATGTGTGGAATAAATTTTGTTATGTGCACAGAGGCATGAGCCCCGCCAATAGAAACACAAAACCTAACTGCTCTGCGAATCAGCTGGGCCACATTGGAACTTCTCTCGAGAGGCCGCACGAGTGCCCTGTTTACAGGGAACACTGGTCAAGGCACCAGCACCGCCTAGGCCCTGTTTTGAGAGTGGTACCCAGGCCTTGAGTTTGTCCTGTGCTCAGGATGAATCGCACACACTGGGGAACGGCGCCTGCAGATGGGAACTCAGCTTGGCACCCTCAGCTGTGAGCACATGAATGATGGCATTCTCCGGGCACACATCCTGCCCCCTTGTGGAAAAGGTTCCTTTTCTCCTTCCCCGACATTTCACTGGCAACATGACAAGGGCAGCTGTGCGGATGCCTCAAGGCTCTAGAACTAGAATTGCAACAGGCACAGGTAGGACAACACCCCCAGGACTGAGATCTGGGATTTTCCATCTCCCCAGCTTGTTCCTGGCCTCCAGCACAGTGCTATGGATGTTACAGCCCTCCGCACCACTGCTGGATTTTATCGCCACAACCCCCTGTGAGCTACAGTCGTATTTATCTCTGGTACACAGATGGCGAACCGAGAGGCGCACGGTAGATTAATTTGCTTGGCCAAGGTCACCCGCAGTGAAAGGCAGTGGCAGAGTTGGAAACTGACCCCACATCTCTCAAATCACAGCCCAGCAGTTTGCTAACGACACTGATGTGTCCCACCGTGGCTTAGGACCAGCATCCCAGCCCCCCTCCCTCCAGCCCTGCTCATGCAACAGAAACTTAAACCAGCCCCAAAGCAAGACAAACTCCAAGGAGAGGAGGCTCTGGAATCTGGGTCTGACAGAGGCACCACAACACACGGATGAATCTTAAGGGGAGAGAGCAACCCAGCCTCACATGTCCTGACACAGCAGCTGCTGCAGCAACACAGGTCCTCTGCGTGCATTTCCAATGCCCTCCCATTACCGTGCCGGGTATTTTCACTATGATTACAGCCAGAGCAGCCAAGCTAAAATTGGAACGTTATCCGAACGAAATATCTCAACAATCTCGCTGGTCTTAAAAAAAGGCCCCGCTGTTGCCTTGATTAGAACGCAGCTCCCCGTCACGGCTCTCGTTACAACACTGAAAATGTCTGTTCCAGCCGCGTGCTCGCCTGGCTCATTCACTTAATTTCTCCGGTGCCTCCTTTCTCGGGTGCCGGGTCTGTGATTTGGCGATTTGGCGCCCATCTAGGCACACGGATTAAGCTCTGGAGACTCATGTTTTCACAGCTGACAGCTGCTTGGCTGAAATCGGTGAAATTCACCCCAGCCAGAGAGCATCCCTATAGTCCTATACATGCATCCTCTGTGCCCGAAAGGAGAACGGCATAGCTCTTGCCCATGTCTGTCTCTGCACTGACCAATCACAACTGGAGTATATCCTTGCCCATGCTATGTGAGGTAGGGGGATAGCATCTCCATTATACAGAAGGGAAACTGAGGCACAGAGTTCGAGTTGGTGATTTCCCAAGGTCATACAGGACATCTGTGGCTGAGCCAGCATTTGAATGTGACTCTCTCTAGCCCTGTCCAGTATCCTAATCCACCAGACTCACCTTTCCTCTCTGGAGGGGTCTTGGCTTACAACAAGAGACAACTTTTCAAAGAACCTGCAACTTCAGTAAGTTCAGTGGTTGCTTCAGTGCAACAGGCGTCTAATCACCCCCATGCCCCCGAATCCTTAAACACCCCCTAGGCAGTACCGACATCTGCATTTGCTGATGCTTGTAGCTACAAGATGCAAAGAGGATGGGACAGGACCTAAACTGCTGACTAATGGCAGGGAGGAACAAGCTTTCTGTGGGTGCAGGTTATCCCATGGCTGCCTCCTGCGGGGTGTCTGACCCCCTCCTCTGAAGCAGGCTGGCACAGGAGACAGGAATGGGCTAGATGGGCTCCCAGAACAGTGGCAATTCCAGCTTTTACACGTCAGACTTTAGCCACCATTCCTGGATGAGGGTCCGGTCCGGCCACAGATGGGCACATGAAAGTTCCATACTGGTGTAGAGGGATCACATGTGTTTTCCCCACTGAGGAGAAGGGGGGATTTTGGTCCCCAGGAGACCAGCAAATTGCCTCCGTACTCGACAGATGGCAAGACAGGGAGACAGTCTCCTGGCAGCTATGAAAAGCTCCCTGACAGATGTCTAAATCTCTCTGAAATAAAAGAAGGTCAGAGTCACTGGACCGTCATGCCACCAGATATCCTAAGTGCTCCCATAAGTCTCTCTCCTCGGAGCGATGCCCACCGGGCATGGATGGGCGAGGCCACGAGAAAGCAAGAGGGGCATATGCTGGGCTGCCCAGCACACACAAGCCAATGCCAGGTCTGGGCTGCCAGTATGGATGGGGCAGGAGCTGAGAGAGCAAATGGGCACAAAGGGCAGCAGGGGCGAAAGCCATATGATGAGTGTGTCAGCTTTGGGAAAAGGCAGGAAAAACCAGAACTCTTCCATGGGCGGGGGGGGGGGGGGAGGCAAGGGAAGTGAGTCTTTTTGCTAAGGCACTGGCTGGAGAATCAAAAGACCTGGGTTTGCTTCCTGGCTGAGCCACAGACTCCTGTGTGACCTTGGCAAAGTCACTTCATCTCATAAGAACATAAGAATGGCCAGACTGGGTCAGACCAAAAGTCCATCCAGCCCAGTATCTTGTCTGCTGACAGTGGCTAATGCCAGGTGGCTCAGAGGGAGTGAACCAAACAGGTAATGAGCAAGCCATCTCTCTCCTGCCATCCATCTCCACCCTCTGACAGACAGAGGCTAGGAACACCATTCCTTATCCATCCTGGCTAATAGCCATTAATGGACTTAACCCCCATGAATTTATCTAGTTTTCTTTTAAACCCTGTTATAGTCCTAGCCTTCACAACCTCCTCAGGCAAGGAGTTCCACAGGTTGACTGTGCGCTGTGTGAAGAAGAACTTGCTTTGTTTGTTTTAAACCTGCTGCCCATTAATTTCATTTGGTGGTCCCTAGTTCTTATATTATGGGAATAAGTAAATAATTTTTCCTTATTCACTTTCTCCACACCACTCATGATTTTATAGACCTCTATCATATCCTCCCTTAGCCTCCTCTTTTCCAAGCTGAGCACCTCAGTGTCCCCATCTAGAATAAGGGAATGAAAATACTCCCTCTGTGTGAAATTGTCTAGCCTAGGTCAGACTGGTCGATGGTAATAAGCCCTTGTGGCTTTAAAATCTATGTAAGGGTACAGCTGGGTGCCTGGAAGACAGAGACACGCCAACAGAGCTGCAGAGCACAGCAAGAAACAAACCAAAGGAACGAGAATTGACGGGCTGGGCTTGGGGAACCCGGACTGGGAAAGGGGAGCAAACAAAAAGTAATGTTTTCAAAAGCACCCAAGTGGTTTAGGAGCCTCATCTCGTTGCGACCCGGGCTACGTCCACACGGCCAACAAGGCTGGGCTCTTCACTGAGGTTAGCTAACTCCGGTTAAACCAGCCATGAGGGTGCGACGCTTCCACTGTAAGTCCATTTAGAAGCCTGAGCTGGCCCTCATGCTGCTGTTCCCTGATGGCTGTTTTAACCTGGATGAATTGAGGATGCAGAATTATAACCCTCATCAGCATTTTTGCTGATTTACGGGGTAAATCTTCCTCTCCAAAGCCTGAACTTGATAAGAAACTGGAAGGCAGGGAAGCCTTAACACAGGAGCAGCAACTTGTTCATAATTTTAAGGCCGGTTTTATAGCCTTGTATTACAGTCGATAACCTCAGCTCTCTCCTGCTTTCTTTTTTAATAACACCATAATCACGTCGCAAAAGGGTGCAACCCAGGGACAAACGCACAAGAGAATTTAGAACCGGCGGCACGAAACAGCTAAAACACCTAAGAAATGGACTATTTTATAGACAGTGTTCAGCTGGAGAGCGCTCCTTTCCCCCAGGGAGCAGCAAGATGGACATTAAGGGGAAAGTTATGGAGCTAAATCATCGATCTGGGCGCTGTATTTTCAGACACTCAAGCGACTTCCTAGCTGGTGGATTTGAACTGAGGCCGTCTGAGAGCTCACTGTGTTTAGTCCCCGAAGAGATTTACATTCTCTCCGTCTCGCCATCGTGACTTATCCTCTCTGTGCCATTTTGTATGCAGGACCAGGGTAGCAGAACTCCCTGGGCTGTATTCCTGTCTCTGTGGCTTATCCATGGAGAGAAAAATTCTCCCCTGCACAGAGTCTAGACCAGTGTTTCTTAAACTTTTTAAGACCGAGGAACACCAAACAATTTTTTTTTATGAGGAACACCGAGGATTTTCTATTGAGTCAAAAAAAGGGGGGGGGAAGTTATTGAGCACCAAAAAAAAGTTGCCTGCCCCTTTAAGGGTGGCTGTTTTGAATTCTATTGTTCTCCGCAGCACACCTCTGACTGCCTCGCTGCACACTGGTATGCCATGGAACAGTTTAAGAAACACTGGTCTAGACGGAACTGAAGCTCGGGGCCTTATTTTGGTGGCTTATATGGAACCTCGGCGTCATTCCAGACAGGAGTGAGTTTCAACCTCCGATCATGGGACTAGTCACCTCCGCCCCTTGTGCCTCAGTTTACCCCCTCTTTAAATGCACATTGCAACAATTCCTTATGCAGCACGGGAGGCTTTGTTCATGTTTCCAAAGCATGCTGGGATCTCTGGGAGAAGGATGCTAGAGGGGGCCAGTCTCCACACACACAACCCTGTGACAAGCATGGGCCCGTCATCAGGCTCTGGTGGAGCAGGCATAGAACAAACCCCTGCCCCGAGTGGCTTGCATGGCCCTGAGCCACACTTCATGGCACTGCACTGCATTTTACCCAGCCCAGTCCTACAAAGACCTAGACTCCCGAGAACACTCACTGTGGATTTCACCCGTTCACCAAACTCCCTCTTTTGGTTCTGGACATTCTCCTAGTATCCAGACTAATTAACTCACCAGATTCACAACATCTTCGTCCAATCACATGAGACAGACACGGGGGTTAAATTACCCCGATGAGCTATTTCGATGTCACTAAAGAGCTGCCAAATCAACCTGAAGCTGAAAATCACTGGCCTATTGATTGGGGATTTAATGGTGGGTGAAATGTACAGAACTTGATGAATATGGAGCAGCACGTGAGAGCATTCATCACCCGCCTTTCAGCACATACGCTGCGGCGGGCGTACAAGCCAACTCCAATTTGCTGTGGCTTTTCCTGAAAGATAGAGTGGGATGGTTTCCTCTTTATCCTCTCAGGCATTTTGGAGTCAGGGCAGCGCCAGCCCTGAGAATAGAAGCCACAACAAATTCAGCGATCCTGTTAGCAGCCCCAGTCAAGGTCAGAGCTCTGTGTGCAGAGCCACTGTTTGTATGCACATGCACACGCGCACACACACACACAAACAAACACACACACTGAGCAAGTGATAGCCCCTGCCCTGAAGAGTTTATAGACAAGATCGATGGTGGGGGGATAGGAAGTCTTGTAATTATCGTTTGAACAAATTACTTTTGACCATGATGGATTTGCTGTCACTTGAAGTTTTTGGCCATCTGGTCTTGCTGTCTGGAACTCAATGGTACCCATTTTACACAGAGGGAGTAGAGGGCCAGAGAGATGAAGTGATGTGACCAAGGTCACACAGGAGGGGCTGTGGCAGAACCAGGACCAGAACCCAATCTCCCACATCCCAGTCCAGTGTTTTAACCACATGCACATCCTTCCTAAATGAAGTCAGTAGAAACAAGCTCTTGTTTCCATCTAGGCCACAGGTTTGAATCCCCGCTCCCCACCCACTGAGGGCTGGGTGTGGGACGGTGGCATCTAGGATGAAGGTTTCACAGCCCCACGACCACACATAACACTAATCCGCCCCTTGCTGTGACTCCCAGCAAGAAGGCCAAGGAAAGTCTCCTTAGTGTCAACCAACGTTCCCTGAAAGTTGGGTGCTTGGCGACCACTCAGCAGAGATTTAAATATTACCCAGCTGATATTTAGCAGATATCAGCCCACAGCTAGGTTTTTGTTTCCATTGGTGGGGCACACGCTGACAGGCCTTGGTGCACATAATTTATTCCACACGTGGATGGAAAAGATTAGAGGGAACATTGGTGCCAACCCGCAGCTCGTCCTTGTAGGTAGCTGGGCACAGGGGGAGGTGTCGCTGCCACCATCCTCAGCTGAACCTGCTCTGTGGATACAGACTTTTCCCCTCTGGCTGCAATTGGCCTCAGGAGGGAAGCAGCCAACAGCTCCTGAACTTCGGAGCAAAATCCCTGGTGGTAGCAGATAACAGGAGCAGAAGCCAGAGTGAGATGGAGTCGAAGCTCTGGACTGCACCTGGAAAAATCAGCTCTGAAATTCAGCCCCTGTGCAGCTCCAGCAGGGCTTTTCACTCTGTGCCAGCTAAGCCTGGCTCCCTGCCCACCTTTGCCCTCTCCCCGGAGCAGCACTAGTGCTGAACTAGGCAGGTGGTTTTTGCCCTTGTCCTCCTCCATGTCCTGGCTTAGATGGTGTGCACTGGGGAGGAGACGGGCCTGCCCCGTGGGCCGGTTTTCAAGAGAGCTCTGCTCTTGTGTAAGCTTTTACACGAGCAGCCAGATTTGTCAGCTCATCAGGTGCCTGTCAGAAAGCTGGGCCTTTCTTTTGGTGCTTAGGTAGAAGAGGGATTCCTTGGACTAGCGAGCTCCACTGGTGGCCACCAAGAACCGGAAAGTCTTGTCCTATATTGGTACAGCACCAAGCACAACAGCGCGCCTAGGTCAACCCAAAAATAAATAAATGAAATAGGAAGTCGCACCCCTTCGGTACCCTGGGTGGCAGAACATCCCTCTGGATAGGCATGCCCAAAGGCAGTTATCCCAGAAACAGGGAACGTGCTTCAGTTTATTTTGTAGACAGAGTCAGCATCTGGAAATGCCCTAGAGGTCTCTGGCTTTACTGTCTGAGTGCACGCCAGGGAGCTGAGAATGCCTCAGTGCCACACCCAGCTGTGACACTGACATTGGATCACCTTTGGCAAGTCACTTAACCTCTTTGCTGGATTTCCCATCTCACCAGCAGGGGGAATAACAGAGCGGCACGGGGCGGGTTCCAGCTTGCGAATGGCCTTGACAAATGAACCTACTTCACAGCTAGGCAAAGCAATCCCATTTCTGGTGTGAGAGGAACCCTGGCAACCACCCAGCCAGGAACACGAGTGGAGGCACCAGGAAAGTAACATGCAGACCATCAAAGGGCAGATCTGTTAAAAGAATCGATCTCAGTGCCCCAGGAAGGGAAGGCCTCTTCCCCAATGTCACAGAGTGTGGGGGAGTCACCGGGCCCTGCACCCCCCTCCGCAGACAGAGGTGACTCTCAGCCAGCAGGGAAAACAGAAGGTTTATTCGATGACAGGGATACACTGTAGCACAGACGTGTTGTTAACACGGGAACCAGAAGCAGTCAGTACAATCCAGCTTGGGGAGAAAGCCCTGGGCCCCCTCCCTGCATCCTTCACAAGCCGACTCACCCACCCAGCAACTCGTCCCCCAGCCTGGAGGCAGTTCTACCCCCTCCTTTGTTCAGATTCCTGGGCAAGGTGTCACCTGGTTGCTCTCCCACCCAGGCTCAAGTTACAGGACAGCGGGAGCTGTTGTTGGGTCTGTGCTAAGATGGGGCAGCCTTCCCCTCAATGAGAGCTGCGCCCAACATTCCCAACCCCAGCTGGGTACCAGTGCAGTGCCCAGGGAAACTGAGGCATGCACACGCAGAGTTACAACAGAACAGCACAGGACAGTAGGAATGACCCACAACATAAACAAAGCGAACAGAGCGAACACAATCCCCACTGCATCACACTCAACTAAACCCTAAAGCTTTGTCTACACTGCGGCTTTTGCTGCAAGAACCTAGGCAAATGAGTGCACACAAAAAAGCAGTGTGGACTCTGGCATCAGGATCTTGTGCAAAACAGGGTTTTTGTGCAAAAAAAAAAAAAAAAAAAGAGTCCATGCTGCTTGTTTTTGCGCAAAAACCCCTTGCGCAAAAACGGCTTTAATAAATTATGCAAATGAAGCATGGCGATATGCTAATCCATGCTTCATTTGCATAGGCTCTTGCAGCAAAAGCCGCAGTGTAGATGTAGCCTAATATATTGGTGCAACTGGAACACCTGGTCATGTGCTTATGAACTGTGGACATCTTCCTTCACAAGCAAACTTTATTCCAGCCACATTCTTGAGACACACACCCCTACGCCCTGAAAAGCTGCATGCCCGAGGACGAGCCCAGCAGGCGCTGGTTCAGTTCCCAAGTCCTTGCTTAGAACTTTAAAACCCGGGGCTTAACTCTTAGTAACAACCAGGGCTGGCTCTCATCATTGGGAACTGAATCCAAATGACCCAGATGGAAGCGGCTGACAAAACCTTTGGCAACGGACGTTTAAACGTTTTTAGAAAGTTATTCAAAAACGTCCATCCGTGGATCGCCAAAAACTTGCCAGGGAGCCAGGAATACGCCACGAACCAAGAAAAACGTTAACGGATGTAGCCCAAACTGTTTCACAGGATTGCTGGCTGGCAGTTTGTGCTTTGCAAAGTAATCGCTGTTATAGCTCGTCAAGTGCTCCCATTAAAAGCAGTTTGCGTATAGTAAGTAATTAGCCGATATTTTATAGCACTCTGACGATGTAAAGCACTGTATAAGTGCTACTAAAGCACTGTGGAAGCACTATAACATCTTAACTTTTATACACACAGGAGAAACATAAACTCGGATTGACAGAGCAGGCATATGCTTACAGTTCAACGCAAGCCACTGTAAAACCCTGAAGGCTAAAGCCTCTCAGAACAGAAAATCCATATTAAATGCTACTTTGGGAGCTTTTCTTACTGACATCATAAAGGGTCTGGTCATTTCTCCCTACAATCACTTTCCTTGAGTAGCTTTTAGTGCCCTTGCCACCTATAGATTTCCAGCCAGCTCATCCCCAGCTCCGTTCAGGACAAATGGCTTAAAAAAGGTGACATGTTCGTATCATTAATCTAATGCACTCCAAGGCTCTTACCTGAATGGCACCAAACAGACCGTTTTCCCTGCCCGGCTGCTTGCTGGCACCCCTCTCCTCCCATATGAGACAAGAGAGTTAGAAGAGAAGAGACGTCGCTCCGGCAGACTCCCGGGGAGAATTTCTGACATTTGTCTCATATTGCAAGCAGCATCTGGGACGGGGTTCGATCACCATTAAATCAGCTGTTATCAGCAAGCTGCGAACAAAGCCCCAGGCCAACAGGGAAAGTTCGGAGCCTGCTTCACAACAAGTTTCCCTAAAGCCCTGAGCATCACATGGGAGACCAGGTGCCAGCTGGCAGGAGACTGCAACTGTAGCAGTTACCTTGAGCCAAAACTGGGGACAAGGCACCTGCCATCAGCTCTCGGAGGGAGTGACTAGATGGCCAGTTTGCCGGCCCCGGCTCTAAAGTCATGCCCAGAAAACGCTCATCCTGCCTCATGCAGCACCTCTGAGTGAGGCTACCGGGCCCCAAACACACAGCAACTGGGACAGCTGTGCACCTGCCAGCTCCAAACATGCCTAGGATGGAGGGGGCGGGTACAGCAGGAGAACTGAGGTGCAGGGTCTGCTTTGAACCAGTTCACTCTCCTTCTTTTGGTCCCTGGACACGTGCTTTCCCTTGCAGCCCAGCACAGGGATGAATCGAGGCACCGCTTCCCCCTCTCCAGAGACCGAGGGAGAGCTGGGCGCGTGCTACCGGCAGGACTGCTCCCTTCCCTGATGGCAGCTTGGCCGGAGTGGCCCGCCAGGGGCCCTTCCCCCACCCTGCAGCGGTTCCCAGGGCTAGAGCAGTCCAGGCCTAGTGGGTCTGGGCCAGGAAGGTCAGCACATGGGAGGGGGCACACTGCTACTCAGCCTTGGGCCATCCATGCAATGGCCTAAGATGCACCACACCCACCCTCTTACTGCTGCTGGGGTCTTCTCCTCCTCCTCCCCCTCCCCCCCGCCTCCACAAATACGTGGGATTCAACAGAGGGTCAACAATCCTGACAGTGCCCTTGGCTGTCCTGGTACCTCCTTGGTCTCCTCAGGACAGGGAGCGGCGTTTTGGTCCGGGTGTGTCTCAGGCGGAGCACAAAAAGGTCAAGCCGTGCACTTGGGACCCCTACAGCTACCCTACAGCTACAAATAAATCATGCTACTCTCAGGACTAGGGATGTGAACAGGTAACCGGTTAACCCTACCCCTTACCGGGTGGTGCTTCCTGGATACCGGTTAACCGGTACCTCAGAGCAGCCCTGCCCATGATCTGCCACAAGCTACTCCCTCCCCCCACTTGGGGCTGCTGGCTCTGGCAGCCCTAAGCTGGGGGGCAGAAGGGGCAGGAAGAGAAGCTGACCCCCCACGCTTGGGGCTGCTAACAGACCCTGCTTTATCCGTGATTTTACATCCGTACTCAGGACAGACACGCAGTTAAATGCTCAAACAAGGTACGACTCGCTCACACGCACAGGGGGTCCAACAACAAAAACCGGGGTCCAGAGGAGAATTCCCCAAGGGGAGGTGGGCTGGGACCCTGTTGCACAGAGCTCTGATTGCCTGTGAGGACTCCCATGATCCCAGCAACTGCACATTGGGACTTTGGCCCAGATCTACCAAGGATTTAGGGGCCAAACTTCCACTGATTTCAACCTGAATGCTTTGAGGGTCTGGCCTTGTCTCCTGGTGGTCTCCCGGTGGTGGGTGCGGTGGAAAACCCTATGATAGACTAAACAGCTAAGGAGCTTCTAAGGGTACGTCTACACTACCTCTGGGAGTGAGCCTCCCAGCCCAGCCCCCCAGACATATGCTGGCAGTGCTTGGACGAGCATGTTGGAACCAGCTGTGTGGATGCGGCAGCTCCCGCTCTCAAACTGCTGCCCTCCTCCAGCCTGAACAGGCTATTTTTAGTCCTGTAGCACGAGCCACCTATGCCCAAGCCAGGCTCTAAGACTCACTGGGGCGGAGTTCTTCTGCAGTGTAGACACACCCTGAATCCCCAACCTCATTTATTAAGAAATGAGACTTCTTAGTTCTTTGCTGAGGGATTTCCACCCTCCCCTGAACACAGCAATCTTGACTATCAGCAGTCAGACTCGGTCTAGCAGGAAACTTGATTGTGTCTAACGATTCCACAAGTGACATACAGAGAGACAGGCCTCCAACCTAATTAGACTTTCCCCTTCTGTGGGAGGCTTAAATTCACTGCAACAGACTTTATTTACAATTACAGAGTGTGCAGTGACATATTTATCTCCTTCTTCTACATCTAACCTAATTACCTCCCGCCCCCCAGGCTTGCCTAATAAATCTGCTACATATTTGAGAGAGTTTGTCTGTGCATCTGTCTGTATGTGCATGCCTGTCTGTCTGGTCAAGAACTCCTCCTAAACGGTAAGAGGTAGGCTCACTAAATTTGGCAGGCGGCTTCCTCTTATCGTTAAAGCAAGGTCAGGGTTTGGTTGTGCCAGGAAAATGGCATGGGCCTGGAATGGGATTGCTTCTCAGAAAACCATACGGAAAAGAGACAATCACCAGGCACGTGAAAGGGACTGGCTGGGAGGCACATCTCCCCACCCCCTCTGGTACTGCCCCAGCTCCAAGCCACCCACCCCCAAGCACCCAAGGGTGCGGGAGGCTGAAGCTCTCCCCATGATTTGTAGGGGAATATTGCTGGCTGTTTCCCTTTGTCAGGGAGCGAGGGGAAAGTGCACAGTTTGCTCTAGCTGGGGAGTGCAGGGGGCAGAGGAACCTGGATTTGCCCCAGCCGGGGAACATGTACCCCTCCCTGGCTGCGTCAGCTGGAGCTGCAGCGGCCACGGAAAGGTGCTTCTCCCCTGGCCCCAAGCTGCTGCGTGACAGACCCGAGCAACGCCGGGTAAATCTCATTGTAAATGATACAAGATTCATTACTTAACAAAAGAGACAAGGGGTCCAGTTCCGCTAAGTGAGCTTTCCAAAACGAAAACCAACAAAGCAGAGCTGAGAAAGTCACTGGGGCCTTGGCGGCTGCTCCTTCCCGGACCTAGGAACATCGCGGGTCAAATCCTGTCCCTCAGCGACCTCTGTGATTCCAGCCAGAGATGCCGAGGAACAGAGCTCTCCCCCCGACAAACAGAGCAGGATGCAGTGACCCTGGTGCACATGGGACCCTGCGCTGACACACCCATGTTGCTATGAGCTGATGACTGTTGCCAGCTCTTGTCTGCACATCTCCGGTCGGGCCTCTGCGAGGGCTGTCTGTTCACGGCATCTGCAGGGTACCAGTGTGGTATGGGTTGGCTTCTGTGTTAACTCAGGACAACAGGCCAGAAGGAGACTCCCTGGAGAGAAGGGGTTACTGTTTTCACCTCTTGTGATCACTTCCATAGTGTTTGGGGGGGGGGGGGTCTCAGTTCTTTGGTCCATGCATACAAGGACCACAGCAGCATCCATACAAGCAATGCTGGGAGCTTCTACCTAGATCTGGGTTATGACATGGGATAGGGATGTAAAAGGTGAAACGGTTATCCTGTAAGCATCAGCCTTACCAGCATGCTTACCGGGTAACCAGTTAACCTGAGGGCCCAGTTGGCAGGAGAAGCCACCTCACCTATGGCGGCCCAGACAGCAGGACCCAAGCCATTGTGGGTCAGTGGGGCCAGAGCAATCCATGCCGCCTGCAGCGTGATGGGGCCAGGGCTGGAGCAGCCCACGCCACCCACGGCTTGTGATTAACCGGTTGAACAAATTGTTTAACCGGTTAACTATTTGAGGCAGTTTTTACATCTCTAACATGGGGTGAGGGTAGGCCCTGGCACAGGCCCAGTCATGATCAGCTGGTACTTTGTGTATCGACACCCGGGTGACACCAAACCCTACTCATTCCAGCCTGGAAGCGCTTTGCGCTGGTGTACACATTGGGCATTGGAGACCTGAAGTCCTCGCTGATTAATCAGCTTCATCAAGGACCAGCAGGAACCAAAGGGACCAGGGTAAAAGAACAGGAGAGTAAATGACCCGGTCAAAGGACAGGCTAAGCCCGCGGGACTTTATTTCTGCTGTATAATTCTAAAGGAGGGAAAAGTGGGTTTCGTAAAGGCACACAGTCCTGTACAGGTAACAGGCTGTTACAGCGTCACTAATTAGTTCCCTTCTTTCCCCTGGCAACTTGTGAGACTGGAGAACACGGATCCTGCCTGAACACTGACAGACCCTGGAAACAATGCACATCTCCCTCCCAGCGGCCAGGGGGAAAGTAAGAGAGTTTGTTTGGAGGTCCTAACAGATCGAGCCACAAACATTACTGCAGCATGAAAAGGCAGAAGGGGAAAGATGGAGAAGAGAAAGACCCCTCATCCAGGCTGGCTACTGTTCCCTTTGCACCTCTGCTAGGCAGAGATTGCAGACAAGGACACACACAGGATAGTACTTAGAGGGCAGGCGTCACAAGATCCTTGCAAGTCTGTCAGCCCAAAGCACAGAGCAGAGCAACTACTGCAGCCTCAGCAATCTAAGCGAGGGGTTTTCAAACTAGGGGTCACACCCCAGGACTGGGTGGTAGAATGTCGGGCGCTGGGTCTCGGTGCTGCAGGGGGATCAGGTGACCAGTAGGGGTGTTACGGCAGCAGCTCCCTGCCGGTCCTGGCACCGCAGACTGCGCTGCACCCCAGAAGCGTCCAGCAGCAGGCCCGGCTCCTAGGTGCGGGGGCAGAGAGCGCACAGGGCTCGTGCACTGCTCCTGCCTCAGGCACTAGCCCTGCACTCCCATTGGCTGGGAACCTGTTGCTGGCTGCTTCTGGGTGCAGCCTGGTCTGCGGTGCTAGGAGAGGCAGGAAGCTGACTTAGCCCCGCCGCTGCACCACTGCCCGGGAGTCGCTCAAGGTAAGCCCCTCCTGCCACAGTCCCCCCAAAGCTGAAGCCCCCTCCTACACCCCAAAGCTCTCATCCTCGGCCCCACCCTGGAGCCCACACGCCAGTCAAGTTCTGTGGGGTCATCGGCATCAATGATTTTCTTCAACTGAGGAAAAGTTTGAAAACCCCTGGGCCAGTCTACTTTAGCCAAGTGCTGCAGCGCTGCACCCCAGTGGTGAGGGTTTTGAACCAGAGGATGGTGCACAGGTACCATCCCCAGTGCGTCCACACTCAGGGATTGCACTGGCAGGGTGCAAAAATCCACAATACCAGCCACCTCTCACAGTCTTCACAAACCTTTCCCGAGCATCTTTAAACCTGCAAGAGAAAGTGGCAAAAGCCGCAGTTGCCTGGCTTCAGAGCAGCATCTTTTCCCCAGAGATCCAGAGCATCTTGCTTCCATCTTGCTCAGCCTTTGTTTGTCTCGGCCGTGGCCAGCAACCTCCTGGCAGAAAACCTGCCCCCCCCCCAAATCAGGCTGGCTGGCAGTCAAGGAGCCTGCCTCTGTGTCACTGGCTCCAGAACTCCTCCGGACCTTAACCTCAACCTTAACCGCTGTATCAGAGGCAGCAGCGCAGGGTGGCAGGCGGATCTGCGGGGGCTGGACCAGGAGCCACGTGGAGCCATTTGGGTAACCAATAAGCTAATGTCCAGACTGCAAGAAAACACCAGCAGAGCAAGAGTCTGTGGGGCTTGTGCTATAGCACTAAAAACAGCAAAGAGGCTGGAGAGAGGCTGTTCTCAGTGGTGGCAGAT
The DNA here is from genome assembly GCA_032595735.1 of Pelochelys cantorii. NCBI lineage: Eukaryota > Metazoa > Chordata > Testudines > Trionychidae > Pelochelys > Pelochelys cantorii. The sequence goes on along the minus strand of CM064357.1, from coordinate 8,446,626 downwards.
GGCAGAACAAGGAGCAATGGCCTCAAGTTGCAGGGGGAGAGGTCTAGGTTGGATCTTAGGAAGAACTATTTCCCTGGGAGGGTGGGGAAGCACTGGGATGGGTTCCCTAGGGACGGGGTGGAATGTCCATCCCTAGAGGTTTATAGGTCCAGGCTTGACAAAGCTGGGGTGATTGAGTTGGGGTTCATAGAATACTAGGACTGGAAGGGACCTCGAGAGGTCATCGAGTCCAGTCCCCTGCCCTCATGGCAGGACCAAATACTGTCTAGGCCATCCCTGATAGATATAAGAACGTAAGAATGGCCGTACTGGGTCAGACCAAAGGTCCATCTAGCCCAGTATCCTGTCTTCTGACAGTGGCCAGCACCAGGTGCCCCAGAGGCGGTGGATCGAAGACAATGATCAAGCGATTTGTCTCCTGCCATCCTTCTCCAGCCTCTGACAAAGAGGCTAGGGACACCATTTCTATCCCCTGGCTAATAGCCTTTTATGGACCTAACCTGCATAAAATTATCTAGCTTCTCTTTAAACTCTGTTATAGTCCTAGCCTTCACAGCCTCCTCTGGCAAGGAGTTCCACAGGCTGACTACACGCTGTGTGAAGAAGAACTTTCTTTTATTTATCTAATCTACTCTTTAATATCTCCAGAGATGGGGATTCCACAACCTCCCTGGGCAATTTATTCCAGTGTTTGACCACCCTGACAGTTAGGAACTTTTTCCTAATGTTCAACCGAAACCTCCCTTGAGGTTGGTCCTGCTTTGGGCAGGGGACTGGACTCGATGACTCCTGCGGTCTCTTCCAACCCGAGGATTCCGTGTTCCCCTCAGACAGGGGCACAACATGGGACGAACGGTCGTGCCACCCTCCACACAGCCGTGGTCCATCGATCACAGTGGCTTGGCCGGAAGAATCCTTTGATTGCTGTAATGTTTTTACAGTTGATGGCACGGGGCTGCTCCCCGCCGTCCGTGCCACCGGCCTCTCAAAATAGACGAGAGACATGCAACCTGATGCAGCCACTGTACATGCCTTGGCCGCGCTGCTCCTTCGAGGCTCTGCCCAGTGGCTACAAACAGGTTTGAAAATCCCCCTGAAATTAAACCCTGACACTGCCTGGGAGATGGCAGGGCTCCTCCTCTGGAAGCCAAGTTGGCTCTGGTCCATACAATAAAGGCATGACCTTCACGGCGACCCACGCATTAATCCAGAAATAATGAGACTGACACTAAAACACATGATAAGGGATATATTTTTTTTAAAGTTCTAGGAATCTGCTCTTCTCGGTGTCCCATTCGCGGTAATCCCCACACAATCTCGTTAGCAGCTCTCCTTGATTGCCTGGCCACTTAGCCAGGTAGGGCCATGTGTTTTCCAGGCTGGAAACTCTCCGTAAGCAACACGGTGGGAGCTGCTGGGTGCCGAGCGCTTTAAGATGTGGCCGTGAGCCACGTCCGACAAGGGGCGGAGATCTCAGCCCCCAAACACTGACATCTTTCCTAGGATCTCTAGGTCAGGCTGGAGGCCTGCAGAATCACACCCCAAAGGAAGGGAGCTTTGTAAGCTCCACAGAGGAGATCAAGCCACACAGCTGGCAGAACACGACAGAACCTCTCTCTTTGAAAAAGCCTTTCCACTGTAAAATGCCACAAAAAACACCCCAGCCGCTCCACATCTTAACCCTCAACCCCAACCCCATCACCGCTTCTACCCACAAACTCCAAGCCTGATGCGGCCTTTCACCCTGAGTGCCTACCCTGTCACCCTTCTGGCCCCCCCCCAAAATCCTCTACCCTACGCCAGAGTCTTACCCTGAAAAGGAGACAGGCCAGAGACTCCATGATGTCCGCTAGAGACTTTGCCATGATGAGTGATTTTATGCTGGAAGGCCAGATGCCATGGTGATGGGCAGCACTCTAGAACCCTAACATATCTAAAGCAGCCACGAATCACTGTCCTTTCAGTCTTGTACAACCCCAGGGCCCAGCCCCAATTCCACTCAGGGCCTGATCTCCATCCCTTGACAACAGGGATTCAGACAGCCGTCACTCCTTTCCCCTAGCTCATTGCTGCGGATTTTGATGGGGGGGGGGGTCACTCCACATTTACACGGGTGTAAAGGAGATCAGAATCAGGCCCACGATCAACAGTGCTGGAGGCGGCCACTGCTTTTTGGAGGCTCACCAGCCAACAAATGCAGCCTTTTTAAAATTTCTCCCAGAGGCACTGAGCTCCTGCTGCTCCCGTTAGCGTCCATTGGAACGGTAGGTGCTCCGCACCTCTGAACAGCAGGCCCAAGGCACCCAACACCACTGGGTGCTTTGGGAAGCATTTGGCCCCTGGCATGATCAGCCTCACCCCTGATTGAGCCCAGGCAGTGGTGTCATCCATTAGAAATTACTCACGGGAAACACAGCCGCAGTGGCATGCGCCCCCGCCGAGCTGATCTCGTTCCCAGTTAAGTTACCGAATAGTTTCCATTAAAATACTGCAAAGCAGCCCCTGGTATCCATGTCAATAACCTGTATCCTTGGAGAACCTGCTAGAACTATTTTCCTCTTGACAAAATACAGGCAAACGTATCCCCCCCTCCCCTAAGGAAACCAATTTAGAATGATGACACGCCCGTCTTGTCGTGCGCTCCCAGCCTGGGCGCTTTGAAGATGACATCAGTATACACCCAGCGTCCATGTTTGCCAGAATGAGAGCAAGATGATCCCATTAAACGTTCAAAGTCTGACTTCAAAAGGAGTGCCAACACATACTCCTTATTAAATGAAGCCCCGGCTAAATTTCCCTACAGTTATTTTTTTGGGCTGGGCCCATTTCAAGAGGCTGAGCCGGGCCAAGCGCGTTCTCGTGCAAACAGGACATGCAGCGTCTATTTTCGAGCTAGCAGAAAAATTGTAAAAAGCGCATGAACTAGCAATAATGTCGCCCTGGCCTGTAGGCACGAAGTGCCACAACGCACCTGTTAGCCCCGAGACAAACGCGGGGGCTGGGCGGTGTGTATTGTACCGACTTCCCCGCCCACCCACACACGAGTGCCCCATTTGCAACAGTTCTACGATTTCCAACTGCATGTGTCGTTTGTAACCGTAGACAAGGGTCAGCCTCACTCTGGCGCTGGCAGCCATTCCCAGCTCAATAAAGCAACGTATCAAACACCCACGGAATCGCCAAGAATACCACGGTGACCCAGCCTACAGAGAACCAGCAGCTCTCCTAGTCGTGCACTTCGCTGGCCACTACAGGTGTCAGGGCCTCCTGATCCTTGCTCATCACAGGACCACTGCACACGGTGACGGAAAGGAATCCAATTTGGGGCCTGAAGGGCCAGGGGGACGCTCACAGGGGAACATTTTGGGGAATTAACTTGCAGCTGTAGCTCCTTTCCCAAATGTGACTTTATAAGTGTTAAGCACATGAGGAGTTCCACAGACTGCCAGCCCCAGCTCCGCCACCGACCTAGTGAGTGACTCTGGGCAACTGAAGTCATGCCAGACCATGGATGTTGCTGGACCAGAGAGTGCCAGATTAGAGAGGTTCAACCTGTATTCCCCTGTCTGTCCGTATCTTTCTGTTTCCTCATCTTCTACTTAGATTGATAGCTCGTTGGGACAGGGGCTGCTTTTTGTTCTCTTTGTACAGCGCCTAGCGCAGTGGGGTCCTGGTCTGTGACCGGGGCTGCAGGGTGTGACGATAATATAAATAAAGAACAACAGCTGCACAGAAAAGCATGAAAACCTGACTCTAGCTCAAAAGCCGAATAAAGAGAACCCCATATCGACCAGGCTTTCTAAAATCTCATAGTTTTGGAGGTGGAGGGCTGACTCATGATTTCTGAACATACAGGATTGGTGGGACTGAGTCGCAGCCCAGGGTGGTCAATTTCTCCTTTGTAAGGATGTCACAAACTTTACCCAACAACGCCCTTTCCAGAAACAAAAAATGTTCCTATGAATTTTTCAAGTACCTAAAAGAGTGTTATAAGGAGGAGGGAGAAAAATTATTCTCCTTGGCCTCTGAGGATAGGACAAGAAGCAATGGGCTTAAACTGCAGCAAGGGAGGTTTAGGTTGGACATTAGGAAAAACTTCCTCACTGTCAGGGTGGTTAAACACGGGAATAAGTTGCCTAGGGAGGCTGCGGAATCTCCATCACTGGAGATATTGAAGAGCAGGCTCGATAGGCATCTATCAGGGATGATCTAGATGGTGGTTGGTCCTGCTGTGAGGGCAGGGGACTGGACCTGATGACTTCTCGAGGTCCCTTCCAGTTTTAGGATTTTAGGATTCTATGAATGCAAGAAAATTAACAGGTCAAGCAATTTGCTTTCAGGCTCTCCTCACGATGTTCCCCACTAGCCCTTTACTTCAGCCTTGGTGAAGCCCCCACCAATCAGCGCTCTGTGCCATGCAGAGTCTAATCTCAGAGTTTACGGATGCTTCGCTGGCTGACAAGCCCATCTGCTGATCCCGGGAGCATTCATTTTCCCCAAAGGCGGCACAGAGACAGAGTGTGGAAGAAATAATTCATTTTGTTTGAGCTGTGCAGCGGACACCTTGTCACGTCAGCGCTCTGACAGCCCCATAATACAAACACAGATGCTTGCTGGGCGCCTCAACCCATCGGGATCAAAGAGACGGTTTCAGTCAGTGGCAAAAAAAAAAAAAAAGCAGCAGCAGCAAGCAGCAAAATCAAAGTCTTTGCTTATCTTTCCTTATGAAAGAAACGTGTGAAAAAGGCTTCCTGCCAGGCAATTAGTAACCAGCATCTGAACTACTTACTGCATACGCACCGATCTCTCCGCTGGGTGTGTTACTATCTTTATCCCCATGCTATAAATGCAAGCAGGTGGGCCCCTGCTCAGACTGCCCTCAGAAGCAGGCCAGCTCTGGCATCACTCAACCAAGGAATTAATTACTTTGGAGCAAGCTTTTTTGTGGTGCAGGCAGGTTGCTTGAATCCATGAAGGAGGCTTTTGAGTCTGCTGAGAGCAACCAAAGGAAAACACTGCCCGGACCGGAGCCCTGCTTCTCTCTCCTGAATCCGAGCAGCCAGTCTTGGATGCTTCAGAGCAAGGGGCAAAAAGAGATGCAGTTATGGGTTAACCTGCCCCCCCCGGGGCAAATTTCCCCTGAGCTCCTATCAGCTAGAGTCTGGATCAGTGGCATAAACTGGGGACTCTCCTCCTCCAGATGCGCCACCTCATCGCAGGGGTGTAGCCTTGGGTGGGCCTGAGTTTTGTACATAGGCCCACGCCCCTCTAGCCTGCCCAGTGAGCCAGCCTGGGAAAGTGGGAAAGGGATTGGGGGGGGGGGCAGGCAGGACTTATCCTGCTATGTCCTGGCGTTCCAGCCAGGAAGCAGGGCTGGGACTTGCTTCCTTCTGACAACTCACAGGGCCAGGGCCCAACAGGGATGCGGATTCGCTTCAAGACAGAGTCGATTAGGCATAGTTGCTTTTATTAATCTTACTATGTCACTACTATTACAGGCTTAATACTACCAGATGGTTACACAGCTACTGCAAAGGAGTACACCAATAAGCACAGGCAAAGCACTGCATAAAAGAGTAACAGGCGCTTGGAAATGCTTACGCCCCTTCAGGTCTGCGGGGAGTCCGGTCCAGTTACCTCGCACCAGGCCGCAGTGGTCTAGGTCCCTGGAGAGACTCAATGGACATGGGACTCCCTACACTACTCCCTACTACTAGGCTGCGTCTAGACTGGAATGATTTTCCGCAAATGCTTTTAACGGAAAAGTTTTTCCGTTAAAAGCATTTGCGGAAAAGAGCATCTAGATTGGCACGGACGCTTTTGCGCAAAAGCACTTTTTGTGGAAAAGCATCCGTGCCACTCTAGACGCGGTTTTGCACAAGAAAGCCCCGATCACCATTTTCGCCATCGGGGCTTTTTTGTGCAAAACGGTTCTCAGCTGTCTACACTGGCCCTCTTGCGCAAAAACATTTGTGCAAGAGGGCTTTTTCCCGAATGGGAGAGTCATTGTATTTGCGCAAAAACACTGACGATCATACATTAGATCATCAGTGTTCTTGTGCAAATTCAAGCAGCCAGTCTAGACAGCTGGCAAGTTTTTCCGCAAAAGCGGCTGCTTTTGCAGAAAAACTTGCCAGTCTAGACACAGCCCAATTGTTTACTGGGTGTTCACGTACCTGGCTCCACGCCATTCTTATCACTTTTATGAGCAGAGACTGAGGTCAAACTTGCTTACTGCTCAGTAGTTTCCCAGCTCAAGGCGTGGGTTAAAGCTAATAAAGCCCAGCTGGCTTGCAGGGTCCCAAGCCATGCTAAGCTGGGAACAGCAGGGATGGAAACTTCCATCCCAGGCCTGCTAAGCTGCAGGACTCACATATGACTTTCATGTGACACCCTCCACCCCAGTACTTGCTCCCCTCTTCCCCTGTGCTCCAGCCAGTGAGTGGGGCTGGGGCTTACCCCCCATCCTGTTCCCTATTCTTGCCCACATACCTGGAGTCGGGGGACCCACCCAAGTGAGCCCTTCTGGCCACACCACCGGCCCACCGCACAAAGGAGGCTGCAGCGTCACTGGGTGCTCGGAGAAGAGCAGAGCACGTAGGGAACAAATAACCTCGGCAAAGCAGGAGGCCGGTGTCCGATGCATGTCTAGCTACCAGGATTCTGCGGCGCTCAGCCTAGCTAGGGCGCAGGGTTTCCACTAGACTGAGAAGACAATGAGTTTCCTGGAAGTGGAGACAACCGAGAATCTAGGCTCCTTCATCCCAGGGGAAGCACTTGTTCTCCAGCAGAGATTCCCACAGCCAGAGACCCTCCCTCCGTGACCTTCCCACCCCTGCTCAACATCCGTTGGGATCAGAAAACATGAGCCAGAGCTGGCGCTGCATACCTGGGCTGGGCCGCCAGGCGCAGCAGGCGGTAGACGTTATGGTTTGTATCACGACAACGCCCGGAGACTCCGTGCCCAAGCAGGGCCCCATTGGGCTCAATACTGTACACGGCTAAGAATCAGCCCTTGCCTGCCAGAACGTACAAGTGATACAAGGCAAAGGGGGTGGGGAGGGAAAATGCCCAAGGGAGTTAGGTTCCTACATCACTCGGAGGCTTTTGGAGGCTTGGAGTCAGAACGCAGAAGTGCTGGCTAGATCAGAAAGCAGGGCAGGGGGTGTGCTCAGAACCTGCAGCCTGCTCCCTTCTTAGGGTCTGTCTATACAGCAAAAAGCCCCCCAAGGAAAACCCAACCCTGGAGCCTCAGCCTGACCAGGAACATTCACACTGCTACTTTTAGCTTGGTAGGTAGAGGCCTGGCCTGTCTCCCCGCCTTGCAAGGGGTCCATATAGGAATGGCATTCAATGTTGGTAAGTTAACAACAAGCCTGGCCTTAAAAACTCCCGATGGTTTTCGAGACAGTGGGAATCAGCCAGATGAATCTTCATTCCCATAACACCCTGCCTCCCACAGCACTTTGCAGATGAAAACATCTAGACCGGCTCCCTTCACCCACGACTGAAGAGCAGCCTCCGCTGGGGCGGTTGGCCGGTTCACAGCCATGCAGCAACACAGCAGCCGAGCCGAGCCAGGGAAGGCAAATGGCTACATGATGGTGTTGAAACTGCAGTGGGGAGCTGGAATTCAAACATACTCCATAGAGATCCCTTGAGCTAACCCCTTATCCTTATTGCTGGACACTTCATCCTCCCTTAACAACCAAGCCATTAACTCAGCAATGAAGGATGCAACACCACCTATTGGTCTTCGTTTAAAGAAATGTGGGATATTGATTAAATGTCTCCCATTAACATAGCACTAATTTGGCCACATCCGGGCTGAGATGGCACTCTCCTCCAGAGACATGTACTTTAATCAATAGGCGGACTCGCTTTTCATTTGCACTGCCTCAGAAGAGGCAGACATTATATCGTTTTCCTTTTAACGGGTTTTATTCACTGTCACTGTTCTTTACTAAGTCACCATTAGGGAAGTGAGAAGAAGCATCATCCTTCCTGGGTAAGTTAACTGTTACCAGGGAACACTCCTCTGCCTGCAGCCACCCTCAGCCCTCCTGCTTCTGGCTCCGTGCAAGGCCCATGAGCCTGGGAGCTGTAGAGTTGAAAGTCCTGGCCAGAGCGGTCCGCACGGCACTGTGGGACACCTCCAGAGACCAAGAACTTTGATTTTCACAGCTCTGTGCCTGCACTACTGTAAAGTCGACCATGCAAGGTTGGATTTAGCATTCCCCTTTGTGAAAGCAGGAGCACCATAATTGACTTTAATGGCCCTTAAAGTTGACAGAACGAGGTTGGGGGTGTGGATTCACTGTTTAGAAATTTGACCTAATGTGGCTAAATTCGACAAACTCCCAGTGTAGACCAGGCCTGAGTTACTTTCACCCCTGCACACATGAAAAGTTCTGCAGCCGAGAGAATTTATAAATGTGCCCGCGGGGGAGGTTATTGCTGGCTTCTTCCTTGCTTTCTGGTGCAGGAAACATTTCAGCAATGGGCTAATTCCACCCCACCCACAGCTTTTAACATCCACAACCTGAGAGCTTCGGGGCCACCTGGACCTCTACTCCCCCTAGTATGCGAGAACTCTGCTGGCACCGGCTGCCTCACATACCCCATGCAAGCTGCTAATGTGTGCTAGCTCTCGGTCAGGCCCCGGGGGGGAGGAGGGATCTGTATATGCCAAATACGGTATTTGTGCAGCAGAATTATTAAACCTTCTAGGCCATGATGGAATCCCTCAGGAGTCTTAGGGACCGCACAGCCATTCACACTCTGGAGAGACAATAAAATAGGCATGGGCTTTCTTAAAGGGATATTCTGCAGGTATTTACACAGGAGATCCAACATAATACACCCCCAGAGACCCCGCCTGCTCCCCAGCACAACCCACCCTCCATAGCCCTCACCTGCTCCCAGGCACCGTGCATCCCGGAGCCTGGGAGCTGGCAAGTTCCCACAGGGCTGTAACAAGGATTTTGAAGGGATGCAACTGGAGATTCTGAAATTCCAGAAAGGGCTGGAAATCAAGGAGCGACTGCCCTGTTCACCGCAGGCCACAGGTGGCGACAAAGAACGGACACGCAGAGCAGCTGCCAAGGAGAGAGCGGGTGGGTTGCAGAGTTGGCAGGGGGAGCGAGAATGGGAATTTATTTAATGTTTATAAAAGGGGGGCGCAGGCCCAGAGTGCATGTCAGGAGACAGCAGACCCCTGGCCCCAGCAGGGTGGAACGCTGCACTGTTAGTGTCACCCCGGTGCTACTCAGACATCTGTGGCCTTTATCACCCTGCTGGCGTGACACCCTGCACCTCTTCTGTATCCCAGCGCCTCCCTGAAGCATCATTTTCAGGGAGAACCAAATGCCGACGCTTCTCTTTTTCTCAGTGGCCAAATACAAAAAGGAAAAAAGAAAAGCCCCGAATCCCAGAGCCGAACCATGCACAAGCAAAAAGAAGGAACCATTTTGAACATTTTTATCCAAGAACTCTTTACCGCTTTTCCACCAGCTCTACTGAAACTGCATGTAAACCCTAAGTCAGGGGTCCTAAGTCAGGGAGCTATTTGGCATGGGATTAAGTCCAGCCTAATTCAAGATGGGACTTTTCGATACCCTGAGAATCTAATAATCAAATCTACACAATTTCCCCACAAAAAAGGTCTGGCAAAATCACGCAGCGGGATCAACACCCTTTTGCCTCAATTCATTTCCAACTCACTTTAAAAGCCAATTGGTCTTTGTACGGCTAAGAAGTCATCGCTGATGGGCAGGGAAATGAAACAGGGTTCTTCAATATCTCTTGCATGTGCGTTAATAAATGTATTCGTAGCCCTTTGGCTAGAGGTTAAATGAAGGGGAGGGATTAAAAACTGTAGTTTAATCAGTAAAATCATTCTAGCGTGAATTAATCTCCTCAGCTTTCCATAGTGTCTCAGCTTTCTCCGTTTCCTTCCAAATATCGTCATTCAAACTCCCTTTTGGAACTGGCTTTACTACTATAAACCCCAGGGATGGGTAACACACCACTTGCTAGAACAAGGAAGACTTAAGCTTTGCATGGAGTAAGGCCAGCCAACTGGCAAAGGCTGCCTGCGTAAGAGGAAAAGCATGCGTGTCCAAGTTCAACTAGAAACCCTTAGCTAATGCAAGGCCAAAAGGAAGCAAGTATCCGCTGGCAGTACAGGTGACGGCTCCAATATTTGGGTTTGGGCAGCACTCATCATCAGCTTGTTTAATAGGCTCCAACAGTTCCGTTTCCTGCTTGAAAGTACTATATTCATGAAAAGAGGCTTGTCTCCCTGCCCCCCGCCCAAAAGGGGGGGCATTTGCTACAGATTCTCCGAGCTGCTTCCTGCCAGTCCAAGCCATATCCAAACCGGTCACCCTGCAGCACAGAGAAACTACCATGAAGATCTGTAGCCTAACTCCAACTTGGACAACGCAAACTCCGATTTCGGCAGGGTTCGGGCAGAACCCAGGCCATGGGAGCTATTGTAGCAGGAGTTTGACCAAGATACAATCTACATTTTGTGCTCTGTGCAACTTCCTCCTGCTTTTACCTACATCCTGTTATAGCGCCGTGGAAATAAGGCCCCTCCCCGGAAAAGCTGGCCTCGTTTGGGGTGAAGCGCAGCCTGGGTGGATTCCACAGCCCCATACAGGCTGTGCCCCACTAGGTTGCCTCACTGGTGCGCCTGATTACTCCAAAAGGCAGCATGGCCTAGTGGGCAGGGCACTGACCTATCTGGATTTGGTTCCCAGCGGTGGCACTGACTGGCTGGGAAGCCACTTCTCCTCCCTGTGCTGTGTTTTCACTCCACCCTCTGCCTGCCTTGTCTGTTTGACTGGTGAGCGCTGTGGAGCAGGGGCTGTTTCACCCGGTGTGCATACAGCACCTAACACAACAGGATCCCGATCCAGGTGGGAGCTTGTAGGACCTACCATAATACCACTCCTAAGAGTCCTATTGATGCATGGTGTACTAGGTCTCTAAGCACAGTCTGTCGACCCAGAAGATTTCCAGCACGAAACACCCCCTCATTTCCTCGCCGCCTGGCTAATGAGCCTGTCCTAGAAAAGCGTCTACACACATTTTGCCACCTCATTTGAACCGGATCATTAAACAGCCAATGCTGAGCCGGGCCAGCGGGTGCAATGCCACCGCCCGCGCCTCTTTGCCAGCCTGAAAACCCTCCGTGACCCCTAAACTCCTTGGCAATGACCACGGCAAACAGCAGACTCCTAGGGTTACCAGGTGGCTTCAAAAAAAAAAAATACCGGACACACTTGATCTCAGATGGGGGGGGCGGGGCACCGGCGGAAGGGAAGCAGGGCTAGCTGGGAGGCTGCATGGTCAGGGGGGAACCGGCTGGCGGGAAGCAGGTCTGGCTAGGAGAGAGTCTGGGGGAGCGGAGCTGGCCGGGGGAGATTGGGAGGGGGGGGGGGAGAGCCAGCCGGCGGGAAGCAGGGCTGGTCGGGGGCAGCGGGGCTCGCCAGGGGAGATCAGGTCGGGGGGACCAGCCGACAGGAAGCGGGGCTGGCTGGGAGGGGGTCGGGGGGAGTGGGGCTGGCCGGGGGGAGGGAGTGGGGAGAGAGAATCGGCTGGCAAGGAGCAGGACTGACCCGAGCGCATGCAGATCCTGGGGCACTGCCTGTCCTGCACACGGTCCTGGCGAAGCACGAGCGAGTCCGGCCCTGGGGATTCCCTCCCTCCCTGGCCCCTCGCGTAGTTGCATACTGCCTGGCTGGCAGACACGTTCATGCAGCATGAGTGTGTCTACCAGCCAGGCAGTATGCAACTATGTACTGATACTCCTAATAATAATAAAACTTACCTAATTAGAAAATACCGGACATTTTATGTGTCCAGTATTTTCTTAATTTTTTCCGCGGACAGAACCTTCAAATACGGGACTGTCTGGTTCAAAACGGGACACGTGGCAACCCTACCCGAGAGTTATTAAGCAAAAAAAATAAAGAAATAAAAAAACCCAGCATGGGCCCTTTAAGAACAGGGGCCCGGTTGCTTAGGTTTGCCAGGTGTCCGGTATTGACCTGGACAGTCTGGTATTTTCGCCCCCTGGCTGGGAAAAAAATCAGAACGTACCAGACATTTTAGGTGTCTGGTAGTTTCTGAATTTTTTACCGGCCAGAAGGTGAAAATACCGGACTGTCCGGGTCAATAATGGACACCTGGCAATCCTACAGACTCCCCATGCTGGAGTGAGTGAGGGGTGGGTTCCAGGCATGTCGCCAAGCTCTCTGCAGGCCTGAGTCAACATGCAGGGTACCGGCTGATCCGGTCCCACTGAGCACTTGCAAAGTGTGTCCAGGGGAGACCGTGAAACCTGCTGAGTAGGGCAGGACCCTCACAGCTCTTAGCGATGAGCATGTGTACCGCTGACAGGCGGAACTGAACCTGGGACCTCTTTCAGCTAAGGCTGAGCAAACGCATTCTCTCTCCGTATGCAGTCTCAGTGCCACTCCGTGGGACCCTGTCGGTGTGTGAGTTACACATGCTCCTGAGCGGATGGCCCCCACCTGGAGGCTGAGCCTCCTGTGGGGACCCACTCAGCTCCCCCCAGGGGGTCCGGCCAGATTCAGAACCCCCAGAGCCTCCCAGGGAAAGGAAGGGCTGATCGCAGTGCACAAACCGGCACCGTGGTCTGTCAGCGCCTGTGTCAACACACACAAGCATCCCGTGAAGCTCTGCCAGGAATTCCGGCTTTTGTCCTAAAACGCTGCAACGTTTCTGGGTTCATGCAAACCCAGGGCAACTCTCCTGGTTCACCCGGGCAGTGTTTGGAGTTTCTAGGTTGCCAGGAGACCTGCAGAGCCCGGCTGAGCTAGGCCGGGCTCTCCTTGGTCATTGCAGGATGCTGATGGGCTAGCAGGCCTTGCTGCTCCCTTTCTTCCCCCCAACCCCAGTGCTTAATTTGTGCTGAAAGAGGTGCCAGTTTTGTACATACGTGACTCATGCAGCAAGTCCAGAGGTGCCGGCGCTGTGAGCCGCTGGGCCAAAGGGTGCTGGGGCTCAGCTTTGTGGAGCCGAAGCCCTGCCGGGCTCAAGGGTGCCGGGGGCTCCGCCCTGCTGGGCCCAGAGGTAGGGTTGTCAGGTGTCTGGTTTTTGCCTGGACAGTTCAGTATTTTGGCCTTCTGTCCGGTTAAAAAAAAAACCAGAATACCAGACATGTAAAATGTCCGGTATTTTCTGTTTTCCTTGGATGGAAGGCCAGCGGCATCTGTGAGGGCGAGGGGAGCAAGGAGCACGGTAATTTAAAGGCACAATGGCCTTTTTTTTCCTCAGAAAGATGGCCGGCAGCGTCTGTGAGGGCAGGGGGGAGTGAAGAGCACGGTAATTTACAGGTGCAGTGACCTCTTTTTTATTTTTTTGCTTAACAAGTTTGGCCTCCTTTTTTTTTTCCCCCCTCAACCAATTATTCCCTGCCTTTTCAGGATTTTTTGTGAAAGTATCTGGCAACCCTACCCAGAAGTGCCCAGGCTCCGCCCTGCTGGGTCCAGAGGTGCCAGGGCTCCACCCCACCGGGCCCTGGTACAACTTAAGCACTGCCTAGCCCTCCCCATATGATGTCACATTTGTTGCCCCAGGGTGTCACAGATGCTTGACTGTGCACGATTCACACAGGAGGAAGAGGCTGAGTGGAGACAGCTGCTCCCGCAGACACACCCAGACGTGCCCAGTTAGTGCCAACAGTGGAGAAAGGACATGCAGGGACGGTCCATTAAATCTGGGTACCACAGAGGAAACAGTCTTTCCAATATTCTGGCTGCAAGCTGCCCATCAGGTGTCAGCACCAGCCAACAGACAGTATTGTCCAGGCACTCCCCGCGACAGGCCCCTGGAAATACAGCGAGGGGGTGGCGAAACAGCCAGAGCTCACAAGCCCTGCTGCCTGCCCCAGGATGCACTATCGGCAGGCAGCACAGCCGGGCTGAGCCACACTGAGGAGTGGGCACACTGCCAGCTGCACAGACAAGAACGGGCACAGGCAGCCAAGAAACAACCATGCAAAGTGCATGTGACGTGTGTGCCGCAGGCCGGAGTCCCAGCTGGGAATGTGCAGAGCCCCCTGATTTCAGGTTTGACAGGGGAGACTCCCCTGGAGCTGGAAGCCAACATGCCGGCAGGGAACAGAGCTACAGAAGGGCACACGGGAGTAAGGATGTTAACTAGTGGTTAGTTGACTAGTCGAGTAGTCGATGGAATTTCTAGTCGATTTCTGCATTCTTCCTTAGAAATGTACAAGAGACGCTGGAACTCCACATGAAGCCCAGGGCCAGCGGGAAGTCTGGCTGATTCCGGGCTGCATGCAGGTGCCAGCTTTGAAATGCACAAAAATCCCCAGCGGGAGCTCCTGCGTATGTCAAAGCAGCAGCGCAGCATGGAGCCCAGGGTCAGCGGGGCAGTCAGAGTCCCCCGCTAACCCCGGCTCCGTGCTGCATTGCCACTTTGAAATGCCACACTGGAGCCGGGGTCAGCTGAGGAGTCCCCAGCTGACTGCGGGTTCCGCGCGCCATTTCCCCAGAACCCGGGCTCAGCTGTGCGGCGCTGCCACTTTCAAGTACCCCCTGTTCCCACCCCCCGCCATGCTGCCTCTATCTGACAGAGGCAGCAAGGAGGGGAATCCGATAGTCGACTAGTCTTTAACATCCCTACATGGGAGCGGACATCCAAGAGGGCCACAGGCAGGCAGATCCCTCCACTCTGAGAGTGTCTCGCATCTAAGGAGCACTGCACTCTATGGCAGTGGTGGGCAACCTGCGGCCCACTGGGGTTCTGCGTGGGGGCCACAAGACATTTTGTTTGCCCACGTGCAGGGTTGCCAGCATGGACGGTGGGTGATGGTACAGTTGGGGGAGGCAAGCCCCCATCCCCGCCCCTTCTGCCCAGACCCTGCCCCCCACAGGAGCCAGCCCCACCCCAGCACCACAAGGAGGTGAGATGGCCTGCGGCCCTAGCCTCCCCTCCCTGGTGCACGGGGAGGGCAGGCATTTGGGGGCAGCAACACTCCGCCCCCAGTACACCTACAACAGGCGTCCTGGGGGCCGAGTATCGGTGGGGCAGGCTGGCGGTCTGGGAAGGCGCCGCCTTCCCCCGCCTATTACACCTGCCGCCCCTGGTTGCCAGAATCCACTGGTTTCTGTTTGCATAGGGTTTTCCCCATCGGTATCACTCAAAGGACACACACGAAACGCAAGGGCCCGGGCAGTGAGGGGCCGGCCAATTGCACACAACACTGGCAGTGAGAGCCGCACACTCTGTCTGCGTCCAATCCCAGCGCGGCACAACCCACAAATTCTGAGCACGCCAGCGCAGCGAGCAAACCTCCCCTATCCTGGGAGGCCGTCTCGGTTCCATCAATCTAGCAGCCACCGAGAGGGAGGAGGCCACTCATGCGGCCCACTCCGTAGCTCAGATGGCCCATGCCTGCTCTCCACTCCCCCACAAGGAGAGGCCATGCTGAACAGGGGCCGCCCATGAGCTCCTCTCTGCAGCATGCTCCGGAGAAAGTGAAGCCCCTTGTGCACAGGGAGTGAGGGTCCGGACTGGCTGCAGCACTGCCCTGATTAGCCAGGCCCGACTCGCTGAACGGCACAGGGCACGGGCAGGAGACCCCCCAGAGGGCTAACAGGGAGAATCCCAGAGAGGCTGTCTGTGGGACCAGGCACGGGGCAGCATGGGAAAACACCGGAAGGCCAGGCCTGAAAACGCTGCCAGGAGTCAGCCACACAAACGGGCCTTTTCTGGTTCTTCCGCGTGGCAGCGACACGCGGAAGGAGGAAGCACTGAACGTCGGGATCAACGTCCAGGAGACACAGTCAGGCTATGTCTACACTGGCAGCTTCTTGTGAAAGAACTGTTTTGCGGAAGAGTTCTTGCGCAAAAAGTCTTCCACAAGAGCGCGTCTACACTGGCATGTGCTTTTGCGCAAGAGCGTCTATGGCAGTGTGGACGCTCTCTTGCGCAAGAAAGCTCTGACGGCCATTTTAGCCATAGGGGTTTTTTGCGCAAGAAATTCATGTTGCCTGTCTACACTGGCCTCTTGCGCAATAGGGCTTATTCCTCGTGGGGAGAGGAATAACTCTTCCGGAAGAAGCCCTGTTTTCCGACGCTAGACTGTAAATTTACTTGTGCAAGAACGCACGTGCAGTGTAGACACCCGGCAAGTTTTTGCACAAGAACAGCTGTTCTTGCACACAGGGGCGGCCCTAGACTAGCTGCCAGCAACTGGCGCCCTAGGCGAACCATGCAATCGGCACCCCCCCGAAATCTCTCAATGATATTGCGCCACCATTTGGCGCCCCATTTAACTTGGCGCCCTAGGCGACCGCCTAGTTTGCCTATATGGACGGGCCGCCCCTGCTTGCACAAGAAGCTGCCAGTGTAGACGTAGCCTCAGTGACTGTTCACTGCAGGAGGCATGGCTTTGTCAAGTCAGGACTTAAAAACCTTGAGGGATGGAGATTCCACCCCCTCCCCAGGGAGCCCATCCCAGCACTTCCCCACCCTCCTAGCGAAATAGTTTTTCCCAGTATCCAACCTAATCCTCCCCCACTGTAACTTGAGACCTTGCTCCTTGTTCTACCACCTACCACCTTGAAGAATTAGGGTTGCCAGCTGTCCAATTTTTCGCCCGGACAGTCCACTATTTCTGGCCCCTGTCCAGTAAAAAAACCCAGAAAATACTGGACATGTAAAAACCCAGAAAATGCCGGACAGCAGGCCTCCAGGGACATTCTTGCCCTGCTGCATCTGGGGAAGCAACCTTTTTTTGTTTGGTTAACAACTTTCGTCTCCTGCTGGGGGTTTTTTTTTTTTTGCTCAACAAGTTTGGTCTCCTTTTTTTGGTGAAAGCATCTGGCAAGCCTACTGAGAATGGCCTGTCTCCATCCTCTTTGAAACCCCCCTTCAGGTAGTTGAAGGCTGCTATTAAATCCCCCCTCACTCTTCTGTAGATGAAATAAGTCCCGACTGAAGCAAACCCAAACCCGCCGGCCCATTTCTCACGGAGGGTACCCAACAGCCATCCACACAGACCCTTGTGGTTTCTGGTCCCTCCCAACCCCAGCTCCATTTAAATGGGCACCTCAGAGCATTGCCTGAGCCATTCTGCACCTGCATCCTACCAGAGCCAGCTACTGCCTCTTGCTTTACACCAGCAACAGTAAACATGCAAAACCAGCGATGCCAGGAGAACACACCCTTTGGGCTGGAGTACACATTGGAGCCTGGTTTACGAGCTACTCCCTGTTCCTCATTCTCACAGAGAGGGTTTTCTGCTTCGAGTGGCAGGTGTCTGGCACACACACCCAGCCCCATCCGTGAGCTGTTCCATTTGGCTGGGCTGCAGACAGTGCGGAAGAGGTATTTATAAAAGTCACGCTCATGGGATGAACTGAAACTACCCTGCTCAGGTTTTTATTCCAGGTCCCCTCCCTGGGGATCCCAGGGGCCGACTCAGTGCTTGCCTCTGCCTGGCATTTTTCAGAAAACTTTTTACTACAGCTGCCAAAAAGTCAGTGAAAAGCCAAAACTTTCTGTTTTCATCGACTTTTTTCTTCAGCAGTTTTCACGGTTTCGACAAAAAAACAAAAACAGTTTTCAGCCCCCAAAAGCAGAACATTTTTCAGAGTGATTTGCTTTTTCCCCAGGCGAGAGGGTGGATGGGAAGTTTTCAATTAAAAAATGAGCATTTCATAGAAAATGAATACTGTCTGCAAACTTTCAGTGTCAATGGGAAAAGTTATTTTTCCGCTGAACACGTTTCTAATGGAACATTCTGACCCGTCCTACATTTTATCCCAAGCGTGTCCGTTTATAACAATAAAACTTACAAAACTAACAGTCAAAAGGGACTTATTGGAAGTAACTGGCCTTGACAGGAACTGCATAAAAAGGGCACAAGAATACATTTGTGCGGTAGCTTGACATATCGTAACTGCTGATACTACCAAACCCAGGCACTTATTCTGGGAGCTTCTGCTATTTCAGGTGGGCTATGAAGTTTTGAATGGAACAGGGCCATGCGGAACTCCATGGATCTTAAGCATCAGAAGTAAGAGGGCATGAAGCAAAGCTAAGGAGTGACGGGGAGGTTAGTGAAATGTCTATGTGGACAGCACACAATAATATTAATACGCTGCTTTTCCAAATTACCATCAATCCCAGGATCTCAAAGCACTTTTCACAATCATTTACTACATCTGCTAAACCTCTAAGAAGGAAAAGCAACTCACCAGGCATCCTGCAGAGAATATTTGACCAGAAGACAGAACCCACTTGAGCGTGGTCCTTTTACAGAGCTGGCAAGAAAACCCAGGAGTTCTGACTTCCCAGCCTCCAATTCTAACCAGCAGAGCTTGCTCACGCCTCACCCAAGAATTACAAACAGGACCCAGAAGTCCTGGCTCCGAACTTCCACTGAACGCACCGAAAATTAACTGTAAGAGGGACTCCGGAATTTTTCAAGAGAAAACGTGGGGGTTTTTTTAAATCCAAAATGTCATTTCCTCAGCCTTGAAACTCTTCGTCGAAACGCCTCCGTTTCTGTGAAACTCTTCTCGGGATGGAATTCTGGGGTGGAAGAGAGACAAAGTCTTGGGCACGTCCTGGGGATGTGGGAAAGAGACCCAGATTCGAGTCCGTGCTTTGCTTGATTTCAGCCTGGTGGCCTCACCGCTGGGTTATCCTGGGAGGCGGAGAGCGAGGTTTTCCCACCAGAAACGCAGAAAGCTCCCAGCGCCATCCTGCTGCAGGGCAAATCCAAACACTGACCCCTTGACGTCTGCCGCCAAGAGGGAACCTCATTTCCCAGGAGGCCTTGCAGCCAGCGCACATGGGAACAAAGAGCTTGAGGAGATGTCTCCTGCACGGTATCAGTCTGGGCCCTACCATGGGGTGGGAGATGGTCCTCGTGGGGCTTCATCTGTGGTTTGATTCCCTCCCACATGCTCTTGCCGCCATCTGGGCTGCTGGCGTCACCGTCTCGTTCTCCACTGAGCGCACGGCGCCCCCCTGTGATGGGGATCCCCTGCGCTCAGGCCTCTCCCAGCCTGTGGCGGGTTTCACCCAGCCCCCCTGCTCCTGCCAGGCCTGCCCGAACCAGTTCTGTCACAACACTCTCCGGAGGGTCCTCACTCTCCCACCTGCTGAGTGCTCCATGGGTTAATTGGAAGTGGGGGGGGGGACCCCGTTGGCACTGTGTGGCTTTGGCTGTTCATTGACACCTGAGCAATCATCTCGCCTTCTTCCTTAGGCTGGGGAAGCGACTCTCGCAGCCCACAAAGACCCGCACCGCTGCCGTACGGACCCGAACGAGGGGCTCCTCCCTGTCACAGCAGCGGGGTGCCAGCAGGATGGGGGAGCAACCCAGGCATCCTGAGAACCAGCCATGGTTCCTGCTGCTCTGCCATTAGTAGAACCCAGGAGTCCTGACCGCCCCTCCCCCGGCTTCCCCTGCTCACTCCTCGCCTAGAGATGGGACTAGAACTCAAGCAATACACCTCCTCCTTCCCGCTCTAGCTGGTAGATCACACTGCCCTCCCAGGGGCAGGAGCAGAACCGAGAAGCCCCGACTCCCAGCCAGTCCCCCACCCCCAGCTCTAGCCCACCAGATCTCCACTCCTTCAAGCAGGAAAAACATGTGCCAAGTACTCCAGAACTTGCCTTCATGCTGCAGCATCACAGAAGTATTGAAGTCACAGCAGCTCCACGGGTGGGGATGGGGGCCTCCCCCTGCTGGGCACTGCGCGTGCACGCGCACACACACACACACACACACACACACACAAAAACCAGCCCCAACCCCAAAGAGCTGGCATCGACCCACAAGAGAAACAAGCAGACCCAGCTCAGGGGACGGGGCGCACAAGGGACCAGCTCTAGGTCGGGACACCAGCTGCCTCACCGTCCCGCGTCTATTTAAGAACCGCACCTCGGCTCCTGACGCCGCCGCCTCCGGCGCTATCAATCAGCGCTCTTCGTTAAGGAGCCATCGTTCACTGAGCATCCCCCGAGGCAGCCGGGCGTGCGCGGCGCCCGATGATCCATGTGGAGCTGGGAGCCGCGGAGGCAGGGGCACAGCGCTTTATTTCCTTCAGTCACGTCAGTGTAACACGACGACAATGCCGGCTATGCACCCTCAGCAGCACACTTAATGCCGGCTGAGAAGCCGCGAGTGACTAAAACAGGGGGGTGAATTATAAGTGACTCAGCCGACGATTTTGCTCCTCTGGTGGCTTTTTTTAGCACCGCTTGGACAGAACTTACTCTGCAAACCCCTGCTGGGCACAGCCACTCGCTGCTCTCAGTTGTTCCCTAAGCTTTCGGCAGCCTGGCAATCCAGCCCGAGATCTGAGCTTAAACCTCGTCCTCCGAGCCAGAGGCTCACACACAGCACAGGGGCAGCGACCGGAGCCGGGACATGGTGAGATGGGCAGTGCACATTCCCCACGGCACAGAAGCGGCTTGTCAGTTGCACCATGGATAGGCCTGTAGTTCCCAGGGATGCCAGCACGTTGCGGTCCACAGAGAGCACTACATGGCCACACACGCTTGCTTTCGGAGCTTCCTCCTCGCCCGCCACTGCCCGGTTGCTCTGGCCCACGAGGCGGCCCTAGCAGCCTGCCCACGAGAAGCGGAACCACACACGCATACGGTGGCATCACAGCGCAACTCAGGTGTTAGCGGCTCAGTGGCTTTCCTGGTCTGCACTCTGCATGCACGAGGCTTTTCTATTGGGAAATAACATTTCCCAGGACAAAGATGCTCTGTGTGGCTGGGCCGTCTCTCCCTATGTGTCCGTGCAGCAGCAGGACAGGGGGATATTGGTTCTGGTTGGAGCCACACTCCTTGCTCCCAAAATACATCTAAAAAAGAACAGAGACCTCCCCAGGTATTACATAAGGACTCACCTTGAGCGGCATTACCGCAGCCTCGCACTCCTGGTAAGACTGGCCGGCTGCACCCTGCAGTGATCAGTATGGCCAGCTC
The DNA here is from genome assembly GCA_032595735.1 of Pelochelys cantorii. Taxonomy (NCBI): domain Eukaryota; kingdom Metazoa; phylum Chordata; order Testudines; family Trionychidae; genus Pelochelys; species Pelochelys cantorii. The sequence goes on along the minus strand of CM064357.1, from coordinate 8,425,608 downwards.
GTGGGATTTTATCTCAAGTCCCCTACAGTTCGAGGTTTCTCTTCAAATCCCTGTTCCTGCAGTCAGGTGACTGCACGAGTTTCTCAGCTTTTCTCTATGAAAAGCAGCCTCCTTCCCAGCCCTTGGGGTTCTGGAGAAAAGCTTAGGAGCCTGGTTCCTAACAGACTCAAAGGCCAGGAGGCAAAGAAACAGCAGCCAGGAGCAGCTGTTTGCAAAGTTCCGCAATTCTCACGCCGATCTGGTGACTTCAAAATGCTCAAATGCAACAAACTCCAGCCTCCAAAGGGTGGATCCGTCCATAGCTCCTACCCCTGGCAACAGCCCCTTGCCAACCTACCGGCCCTTTTTCCCAGGAGAGAGCTCAGGCGTTGGGGAAGGGGGCCCAGACAGCAGCAAGTGAGTTATAGAATATGCAGCTTTGCAAACGCTGCTCCTCACGTTCACAGAACACAGCATCCAGTCCAGTTTAGACTTTCCATAGATCCCAGCTCTAGAGCAGGTGGATCTGAAAGCCAATAGGTGAGCCAGCCTGGGGCTACCTTACTTTTGGCCCCCAAGTGCTCTGGAGATTTCAACATTCACTGTTTAGCTATCACTCTCGTTGTTCTTTCACACACGGCCGGCCCCACCATCACCCTCTCTCCTGGAAAGGCCGGGAAAAGAAGAATTTTCCTCCTGATGGAGGGAGAGGTCTCTAAGACGCACCTGTCCCAGCTGTTGTCTTTGGTGCCTCCTCTTCTCTCTCCTGCTGCTTCCAACTCTGTCTAGGGCATTGGAACAAAACCAACCCAGCTGGTCCCAGTTCCACTCCTGCCACTGCGCATGACTGAATAGTATCAGGGGTGTCCAGCGTGGTAGGTCCAAGCGATGCTGGTGCCACAGTGCCGCAGCCGGTGGGTCAGCTCGGCTTTTGCCAGCTGCGCAGGGGCAGGGTGGGAGATGAGCAGGCTGGGTGTGAAAACAGGGCAGACAAGGCGGTGTCTTGTTCCCTTCTGCAGCTGGACTGTTCTGGGGGCAATCTGTCAGAGAAACCCTGGCACCGTCCGCAGCAGGGAATACCTCTAATAGTAAGTGAGTAGCCCCACACTGGTCAGCGTTCTGTGAACAATAAATTGGCCCCCGGAACAGAGCTCTCCTTGCCAATGCAGACATTAGCACAAATGAGCAGCTTTCTTTCTACATTTTCCAGTTCTTCCACAAGGTTTTCCCCCAGCTTTCCAGATCATCCCTTTCCTTTCTCTTACTGTTCCCCCCCCCCCCCCGTGGCAAAAATAAATAAATATAACAAAATTGAGAATGGAGGGCAAGGGAGGGCTTCCAGATGAAAATCCTAGAATCCTAGGGCTAGAAGAGACCTCAGGAGGTCATCGAGTCCAACCCCCAGCCCAAAGCAGGACGAACCCCAACTAAATCTACCCAGCCAGGGCTCTCTCAAGCTGGGACTTAAAAACCTCTAGGGATGGAGATTCCACCACCTCCCTAGAGAACCCATCCCAGTGCTTCCCCACCCTCCCAGTGAAATAGTTCTTCCTAATCTCCAGCCTAGACCTCCCCCACTGCACCTTGAGACCATTGCTCCTTGTTCTGCTATCTGCCCCCACTGAGAACAGCCTCTCTCCATCCTCTCTGGAACCCCCCTTCAGGAAGTTGAAGGCTGCTCTCAAATCCCCCCTCACTCTTCTCTTCTGTGGACTAAATAAGCCCAAATCCCTCAGTCATGTGCTCCAGCCCCCTCATTATTTTTGTTGTCCTCTGCTGGACTTTCTCCAGTGTGTCCACAACCTTTCTGTAATGGGGGAGGGCCCAGAATTGGATGTAACACTCCAGATGTGGCCTCACCAGAGCCGAATAAAGGGGAATAATCGCTTCCCGAGATCTGCTGGCAATGCTCCTACTAATACACCCCAATGTGCTGTTAGCCTTCATGGCTACAAGGGCACCCTGTTGACTTTTATCCAGCTTCTCATCCACTGTAACCCCCAGGTCTTTTTCTGCAGAACTGCTGCTTAGCCAGTCGGTCCCCAGCTTGTTGCAGTGCTTGGGATTCTTCCATCCCACATGCAGGACTCTGCACTTGTCCTTGTTGAACCTCATCTGATTCCTTTTGGGCCAATCCTTTAATTTGTCTAGGTCACGCTGGACCCTCTCCCCACCCTCCAACATATCTACCTCTCCCCTTCGCTTAGTGCTATCCATGAATTTGCTGAGGGTGCAATCCATCCCCACATCCAGGTCAATAATAAAGATGTTGAAAATCTTCAGTACGACACAACGCTAACAAGAAATATCAACTCATGGGAAGGTCGGCTATTTTCCGATCCTGCCACCTGAACGCGGCTGGCATTTCTTCACTGTTGGCAGCGCCCCTCGGCCAATATTGTAACGAGCGCCACGCACAACTCGAAAGAATGGAGCACAGCGAGCGCCGAGCCCTCATTGTTAAGGCCACAAGGGACTGCTGTGATCATGAGTTTAACCACCTGCATCATTCAGGCTGGAGAATTTTGCCCGGCATCATACCTGCAGCTGGGCCTGCGTCAGCTCCACAGACACAGAGCCAAGGTGCCACTGGGGTACGCTGGCAGCGGAAGACGGGCAAAGAATGATGTGAGCACAAGATCATTGGCACCCACTCCCGAACCAGGGGACTAAACCTTGCAGTCCGCACGAGAAGAACAGTGAAGACGACTGTGGTAACGGTCAGGACATCACGATAGACACCCATGCTGCAGCCAGCGTACACACCACGCACAGGTTGGGAAGGGAAAGAGATTTGTCCAGGACGCCCTGTGATGTAGTGTTGGTACCTTGCTGGTTGCTACGCTTGGGCTGTGGGTGACCCTCACTGGCTGCTGCCTGTACCATGGCCCAGCAGAGTAGCTGATGGGTCAGGCAGGTAACCTGTTCTACTAGTTACCTCCCAGGGAGAGGAACAAAGGGAGGAAGGCGGAGTGCAGCCCCTGGCTGGGGGGCAGGGCGGGAAGTTGGGCAGTTTCTGTCTGGAATCATGGAGGAAGCAGCCTAAGCAAGGGGGCCTGGGATTTAGGGGCCCAGTCTCCCCCATCTCAAGGGGGGCTGAGGCATCCTAAGCCTGGCCCTGTAACTAGATTACATCCGTGCTGTGCTGCATCCTTGGAGAAGCAATAAACTCCCTCAATCCTGCTGGCTGGCGGAGTCTGTTCGTGCCATTACGGGGGTGCAGGAGTCGGGGGAACCCCGACGCGTCGTCACAGTGGTGTCAGGAGTGGGATTCGCTGCTGGAAGCTCCATCCAGGGGGTGCAGTGTGTGACAAGGTGCAGTAGAAGGAAGGGGCTTAGAGCCAGGCGTGCTGGAGACAGAGTGAAGCGGTTCCTGGGAATTGTGGGGTGCTGCAGCACTAGACCGGTGAGTCCGCACCAAGGGGACAGGCGGGGAGATGGCCTACACCCGACTCCTGAATGCAGAGCTGGTGAGGCTGTGCAGAGAGAGGGGGCTGCCCATGGGAAAAGCAACCAAGGCCCAACTGATTGCCCAGCTGGAAGAGAATGACCAGCCACGGGGCCAGGACCCTGTCCCAGTGGGGAGCAGCCAGACCCCCCCGGGAGCGTCTCAGGCTCCCAGAGGGGGCGGAGAACTGAAGCCCGCCGGGGAGACGGGACAGCTTCCCAGGGAAGCCCTGCCAGATACAGTTCATCCAGGGCAGGGTCCAGCCCAACAGAGTTCCAGCAACTGCAGATCAAGCTGCGGATGAAGGAATTGGAAGTACAGGATCAAGAGAGGCAGCAACAGCATGAGTTGGCCATGGCAGAGCGGAGAAGCGATAGGGCCCCGGCTGCACTGAGTAGGGAGGGGCCCCAGGGTCCCAGGGCGGCCAGACGCTTGGAGAAGTTCATGGTGGCCCAATTGAAGGACGTGGGTGACATAGTCGGGTTCCTCAGCTCCTTTGAGAGGGCCTGTGGACTGCAACGGGTCCCCCTGGATGACTGGCTGCAGGAGCTCATATCCGCACTGAACCAGGAGGCTGCCGGGCTGCTCAATCAGCTGGAGGACCTACAGCCAGGTGATTACCAACAGGTCAAGGAGGCCCTGCTGCACAAGTTCAGGCTGACCCCCGAGACATACAGGAAGAAGTTCTGGGGGGGTTCAGAAGGGGCCACAGGAGACCTATGTTGATTTGGCCTCCCACCTGGCGCAATACTGCCGCAAGTGGCTGTCCGGGGTTGGAGCCCAGACCGCAGAGGACCTGCGTAAGCTGATCATGATGGAGCAGTTCTATGAAGCGTGCACGCCCAGCCTGAGGCTGTGGCTCAAGGACTGAAGTCCAGGGGACCCCCAGGAGGCCGGGAGACTGGCAGATCAGTTCACAGAGTGCCGGTCCGGGTGTGAACGGGAGTCCCCAAGAGAGAGGGAAGCACGATGAGATCGATTCCTGGCTGAGCGACGGAGAGAGTCACCGACGAGACGAGCCCAAGAGACCAGGACCAACCATCTGCACCCCGGAGAACCAGCCAGGATCCGGGCAGAGCCGACCCAAAGGGGGCCACAGGACCTAACTTGTCATCGCTGTGGGCAAAGGGGCCACAAGGAGGCTCAGTGCACCAGGCGCCAGGACAGATCCCACGACCCGAGGCTTGCTAGGATTAACTGGCTGGGGCGAGGGGAAGGGCAGGCCGCCCCAGAGGCAGGGGCTGGCGGGCAAACCTCAGCTCAGAGTTGGGGGAAGGATGCTCAGTGCACCTCCCCTGGGAGGTCTGACCCTCGGGAGGCAGATTTCTCCGTGTACCCAGTGGGGGCAGGATGGCCCCTGCGGAGTGAATACCTCGTACCCCTGCAGGTGGATGGCAAGGATGTGATGGGCTACTGGGACACAGGGGCGGAGGTGATGCTGGCCCGATCCGACATAGTGGCCCCAGACCGGATACTACCCCACACACAGCTGACCCTGAAGGGCATCGATGGGCCCCCGTTTAAGGTACCTGTAGCCCGGGTGCTTCTGAAATGGGGGGCCAAGGAAGGTCTCAAGGAAGTGGGGGTGCACCCGCACTTTCCCACAGAGGTGCTGATGGGGAATGACCTAGAGGAGTGGCCCCATGAATCCCAGCGGGCTCTAGTCACCACCCATAGCCAGAACCAACAAGGGCTGGCAACCTGGATCCAGGGAAGGACTCCCGGCAGGGTCCTCAGGGCCCCATCCAAGCAGACACAGAGTCCAGCCAGGCTGGGACTCTGGACCTAGGCCAGGGAGGGGAACAGGTCCCGATCCCCGCCCCAGTGGCTGAATTCCAGGCTGCAGCAAAGGCAGATCCCTCCTTATAGGTGCTGTGGGACCGGACTGGCCTTGGCACGGCCCAGGCCCTGGGGAAAGGCTGCCAGGAGAGATTCCTATGGGAGAAGGGATTCCTGTACCAGGAATGGCTTCCCCCCGGGAAGGTGGGGGGATGGAGACTCCAGCGGCAGCTGGTGGTACCCCAAAGGTATCGCCGCAAGCTGCTGCACCTGGCCCATGACACTCCCCTCTCGGGACACCAGGGGATCTGGCGCACGCGGCTCAGGCTGCTCCAACACTTCCACTGGCCGGGGATATTTGCAGCCGTGCAGCGGTGCTGCCGGTCCTGCGATCCCTGCCAGAGGGTGGGGGAGGCCCAAGAGGGGAGGAAAGCGGCTCTGAGGCCCCTACCTCGTGTAGAGGAGCGGTGCCGGAAGGCAGTAATAGAGATAGTGGGGCCTGTCAGCCGGCCGACTCAGACGGGAAACAAATACATCTTGGTGGCGATGGAATTAGCAACCAACTGTCCTGAGGCCGTGGCTCTGCCCTGTATCGAGGTAACCACGGTGGCAGACGCCTTGCTGGCCATTTTCGGCAGGGTGGGGTTCCCCAAGGAGGTCTTCACGGACCTGGGATCTCCCTTCACGTCAGCCCTGCTCCGGCGCTTGTGGGAGAAGCACGGGGCCCGGCTTACCTGGGCCCCAGTGTTTGGCGCCTGCTCCAGCGGGCTGGTGAGGAGGTTCCAGGGAACCCTGAAGCAGATGCTGGAGGCCTTTATGCACCGGCACCCGCAGGACTGGGACAGTACCTGCCCCACCTGCTGTCTGCACACAGGGAGGCACCCCGAGGGTCTGCCGGGCTTTCCCGGACTGAGCCGGGGTGCAGAAGGGGGAAGGAGCCCCTGGGCTTGCTGAGAGAGTTATGGGAAGGGGAGATCTCCCGGGATGGAGCGTCGGGAGTGGAAGATGCCCTGGCTTTCCAGGAAAGGCTCGCTGAGCTCATGGCCGCAGCCAGAGAGACCCTGGCCAGAGATCAAGGCCAGTGGAAGGGCTGGTGCGGCCACAGAGGACAGGCCTGTGCCGGTCCCCCCAGAGCTGTGCAGCAACCGGACAGGGGGGAGCTGGTTCCTGCAGGGTATCGCCGCGGCTGGCCCAAGCCAAGGGGAGCACCAATGTCCCCATGGCGGGTTCCCAGGCAGGGGACCCAAACTTCCCTAGACCACAAGCGGAGTGACCCTGCTCAGTTCGCTCTCGGAGGGGGGAGAACTGTGATGTAGTGTTGGTACCTTGCTGGTTGCTACACTTGGGCTGTGGATGACCTCCACTGGCTGCTGCCTGTACCATGGCCCAGCAGAGTAGCTGATGGGTCAGGCAGGTAACCTGTTCTACTGGTTACCTCCCAGGGAGAGGAACAAAGGGAGGAAGGCGGAGTGCAGCCCCTGGCTGGGGGGCAGGGCGGGAAGTTGGGCAGTTTCTGTCTGGAATCATGGAGGAAGCAGCCTAAGCAAGGGGACCTGGGATTTAGGGGCCCAGTCTCTCCCATCTCAAGGGGGGCTGCAGCATTCTAGGCCTGGCCCTGTCACTAGATTACATCTCTGCTGTGCTGCATCCTTGGAGAAGCAATAAACTCCCTCAATCTGGAGGAGTCTGTTTGTGCCGCTACGGGGGTGCAGGAGTCGGGGGAACCCCGACGCGTTGTCACACCCCCTCCAAGATCTGGAAACAGAGCCCAGCTTTCCAGAAGCCTTCCCCTTAGGGAGGGGGTTATGCGTTCCTCCCCAGAAGAGGACGCATCCTGGCAGTATGTCTCGACAGGAGGCCACCTGCAGGAGTGACTATCTGCTGTGATTCTGAGCTCCTCCTCCAGGCCATGACCAAAGCAAAGCACATGGGGAGGGAACCCTGCGTGGAGAGGCCGGGACAGGCAGATCTGGGCCTGTTACCCCAGTGCAGAATCCCCAGGGATTCACTGGGGCCAGTCCCCACCTGGGCTGGTTTCCCTTTCTCAGGAAGCTGCCCCCGAGGCGGCTGCTCCTAAGAGGGGGGACTAATGGTGCAGCCTCAGCCAGCTGTACCAAATCCTCTCACAAGGTTCCTCGGCGTAACTGCCAAAGCCCCTCTAGAGAATTCCCAGGAGATGCCACGCCAGCCAACGGCCCCGGAGAAGACACCTGGAAAGAGGCCGGAGGAAGAAGAGGGAATTTTTCTTAGCGGCACGAGGCAACTTCCTCTTCAGCAATGGCCCAGCTGCACCTTCCGTATTTTGCCCAGCGCTAATGGGACTTCACTAGCCAGCAAGTTCCCTGAGCAGCTTGCTGGAGAAAATCAATCTCCCTCTGCCTTCAAGTCTTTCCAAGACAGATGAACTGGAAATCTCGCCTGCCTGAGCAACTTACTTATTCAGCCTGGGGGCTGATTGACTGTTGACATGTCCATAAATATAGCTACCGGCACCAGTTTAATCACTTGCGACAAATCTCAATTGAATGTGTTTGGGCTGTTTATTAAATCCACTTCCCTAATGTGTTGTCGGTAGGCACAGGCAGCTAGAATTACTGCTCCTTCCGCTGCCCAGGATCCCGCGAGGAGGGTACCAGCGCTCACGCTGTGGTCGACCCCCACTGTCTACACGGCGATTAAACCACCCCTGAGCCCGAGGCAGCTGGCAGGGACCAGTGGCTAACGCCAGTGCAGACTCACCCCAAGATGCCCAAGGGGCCAGATTTGAGGAAAGGTTTTGCCAGTGATCTTGATGACCGCACAACCGCCAGGGCCAGCGTGTTTCGGTGAACTGGTTAACCTGGGGCATCAGAACGGCCTGGGGGAAAAGGAGACCTGGAGATGTTATGGGTCCAGAGTGGCTGCAGACCACATTCAAGCCTGGCCTCAGAGCCTGATTCTGCAAGGGGCTGTGCGCCCGCAATACACTTCATAGTCCAGCCTGACCCAGGTCCCCGCTGTGCAGCACACAGCAAGGGCATCTAGGGAGCCAGTGACTCCCCTCGGGGCCTTGCAGTATAGACAACAAGGAGAGGGCTATTAACCCAGCCTTCGGCTGGGGAACAGAGAGTAAGGCCCTGAGGCAGCAAAGCTCCTAAGCATGTGCTTTGCTTTAAGCAGGTGCTTCAAAGGGACTTGTCTGCATGCTTGAGTGCTTGGCTAAACGGAGACCTAAATGACACGCAGGGAATCTGGGGGCGAGCCAGGAAGCAAACCCACCCCTCCCGAGCATGTAACCGCACTGCCAGCATCCCTGCCAGCTTCCCTGCCCTGGCTGCCTTCAGACGGAGCCAGCAGCACCAGAGTCCGGAAGGATCAGACATCCACACGGTGCCCCTGTTTTAATGGCCCGGTGTCCAGCGGGCAAGGAGTAGGGATGTGAAATATCGATGAACTGAACAGTCGATTCACCTCGCGAATTTTTGTTGGTTACTCGACTATTCTACAGTCCCCGGGGTGGGACCGGTCCACTCCCACTCCTGCTGCCTCTGTATCAGGTGGGAGTTGGTCCGTGAAGGGAGCCAGTTTAAAAACCAGCTCCCCTCGCAGACCGGCTGCCTGTCACCCCACGCTGCTGCCTCTGATACAGAGGCAGCAGCCCCTGTGTGTGTGTGGGGTAGAGGAGGGGAGTCTGAGCTCCCAGACCCGGCGCAAGCCAGAACTGAGCCAGGTGGCCTGCCCGCCTGGCTCCTAATACGCTTTAAATACAAAGCCGCAGCGGGAGTAGGTCCCGGACCCGGTGGAGGCAGGGTTAAGCCAGGCGGCTGGCCAGCCTGCTAAAAAATGTACTGGCAAGGGAGGATGTGGAGGGGAGAAATGCGTGTAGTTTATAGCATTAACGAATCAGTTTTTGCTTATCGGTTAATCGACTACACTATTACATCCCTAACAAGGAGCTGTCGCTCAAAGGTAACTCATCCTCAAAAATGGCCCCTGGCTGGCAGCCAGTGTACCCTGTAAGCCGAGGGCTTGTGCGCCCGCCCCAGAAAAATTCAAATGCCAACCAGCCAGGCCCACCGATGGAGGTGCGTGTGTCAAGGGAGTACTTGTCCTGGGGCCTGGAGATTCAAAGGGGCCCGGAGCTCTAAGCACCACTCCGCATGGCTCTGAGAACTTGGGGAGGGGACCGCGCGCCACAGTCTGGGCGGTGCTAAGGGCTGACAGCCCTCAGCTCTGCCCCTTTCACCCAAGGCTCCACCCCTTCCAGGGGCGCGGAACGTACACCCCCCGCCTGGGAGCCCTGCACCCAGCTGATTAGCAGAACATCCACAGCCAGCAACATGTGTTTCTACTAGTGGTGCATATATGCTTCAGTGCACATAACAAAATTCATTCCACACCTGGATGGAAAAAAAACGTAGAGGGAACATTGCTGACAGTCTCAGCTGAGACCTCAAGGAATGGAATGGGGCTCGGACAGAGACCAAGCTCCCTTCCCACAGAGACGAGACATCTAAGGTTGCCAGGTATCCGTATTGACCCGGACAGTTGGGTATTTTCGCCTTCTGTCTGGTAAAAAAAATTCAGAAAATACTGGACACCTAAAATGTCCGGTGTTTTCTGATTTTTTTTCCCTGCCAGGAGGCAAAAATACTGGACACCTAGCAACCCTACGCACACTCAGCAAACGGGCCCAGCCCCCCCGCTTACCTGGTTCAGCTGGTTCCGCTTACCTTGTCTTCTGGCTCGGAGCAGGAACAGAAGATGGCCCCGGCAAAAAGCCTCAAAGGCATTTCTTAAAGGGGCCACGATCGGGTTTTTTTATTTTTTTTGCTTACTAACTTTCGGGGTCCTTTTTTTTCCCTCAACAACTTTGGTTCCCCCCCTTTTTTTCCCCTCAACAGAATTTTTCCCCCTGTGTTTTTTGGGGGGTTTTCTGGGCGGGAGAGGTCAGTATTTTTGGATAAACCATCTGGCAACCCTAGAGACATCAGTAGGGCAGTGCACTGGTCAAAGCCTGCAGCCTCCCCTCCCCACAGATGCAACAGGCCAGAGAGCGGCTGTGCGGGTGGTCACTGCACTTTTCCAGCTCCTGCCGAGGTAGCAGGGCCCCAGCCCAAGCTGGACTTTACCTCAGCGGTTCCTAGCCTGCTGCTAGGCTGACTGAAGAGGAAACCTGTAGCCACAGAAACAAACGCGGTCCTCAGATTCCCCAGCGCCCCTCCCTCTAGGCTGAGGGCTACAGTTCCTTCACAGACCAGGGTCTGTGCCATTTATGGGGCAGGTCCAGGGGGCTCAGCTTTGTTTATCTATTTATTGACTGGGATCACAGCCTCTGCTCTGGGACCAGAGACTAGAGAGAGGCCAAATTCTCCACAGAAGCCTCTTTGTGGCCCTGACCTACCGGCGGCCCACAGTCACCCAGCCTGTACACAAGAGTTTTCCTGTACTTAGGAGCAGGCAGCAGGTTGGGAAAGAGCCCCACAACGCAGGCCTCTGTCTCCACCTCGTCTGTTCCTTTTCCAGCTCCTTCCTCCGCCCTGGCCTGGCAGCCGGGCCACACAATCCCCCCTTCACCTGGCTCATAAAGGGGGCTCTGAGAGGAGAGGCCGGAGGGTCGCCTTGCACACACAAGCCTCCGGTGAATTGAAAGTCGCCGGCGTCAGGGTGCTGACAAACCTGGTGCATTCCTGGGATGGTTTCCTTGCCCACAAAATGGAGAGGAGCGGCACGCCCTGCCACCGGTTGCCAGCTGCTGGGCTTTGCTACTTTCCCCTTGGCCGCCGGAGCCCCAGGAAAAACAGAAAAAGCCGCCCCACAGCCTCCATTCGCAACCCCGTGTTTCCAAGAACCAGCTCCCAGCGTTTAGGACCCTTGCCCTACGCACGCTCTGCTGCCAGAGCAAGACGCTTGGGACAAAGCATCATCCGTCCTGTCGCCCTGCCCGGCAGGCAGCGCGCGGCAAGGCAGTAGGGTTGCCAGATGGTTTCAACAAAAATGCCAGACACACTTGACATTACATCACAATTTACATTGCATCTTATTTCGAAAATACCGGACATTTCTATTTTCTCATTTCTATTTTCTCAATGTGTTTCCCAAACAGAAAGCTCGAATACTGGACTGTCTGGTTCAAAACCGGACACCTGGCAACCCTACAAGGCAGGGCGTTAGAGCCGAGCAAGCCGGATCCGCTCTGCAGACTGAACCAGTCTCCGGTTGGGGAACATTGCCACCGAGTGCTAATTCCGAGCACCCTCTGGGTATGTCTACACTGCACACTTATTTCGAAATAGCACATCTACACTGCAGGGAAGCCTCAAAATGAGTCTGAGGCAGGCTAATGAAGACATGCTATCTAGATTTAGAGCCCCAGAAGGAATAACTTAGAATTGCCCTGGTGAAGGGCTATTTCGAAATAGCAGCAGTGGAGTGTCTACACACGCCTGATTTCGAAATCGCTATTTCGGAATAGGCCTTATTCTTCATAGAATGAGGTTTACAGAAGTTGGAATAAGCCATACGTTATTTCGAAATTATTTTGAAATAACGGAATGGCCGTGTAAACGCTGGCATAGTTATTTCAGAATAACAGCCGTTATACCGAAATAACTTGGCTGTGTAGACACATCCTATGAGCCCTGCACTCAGGGCCCATCTTGCTTTGGAATACTCGGCTCCTAGTATCCCCACCCAAAAGGAGTTTTCTGCTCCACTTGCTAGTTCGCACCAAACCAGTTTTGATCTCTCTTTTGTCTCAAGCCAGTGCCTGCACTCCCCCAAAGAGGATCTGCTGAATGGGAAGGAGATTTTGGGCACTTTATTCTGTCCCTCCACACATCTGGATCACCTGCCTTTCATGCTGCCCCATGAACTCTTCTCTCTTTTACCCACTAAGCTTGCGAACGCTGGCTTTGCTTGGGATCACTGAGAAACAGGGCTCCATGGGGCGAATGCCAACAAAGCCCATTTAGAATTTAGGCAGCAAACTGTGATCAAAATAGCTGCTCCCTGCACACTGTTTCTGAGCTCAGCTGAGGCGTAAAGGACCGGCTGTGTTACACCGGCGTTACCTCCGCATGCATGGGAGGTAACGCAGAATTCGGCTCAATGGCTCGGATGATCAGGAAACAGAAATTCTAAGTGGTTTCCCACTGATCGGAGATGGCCAGTTTCAGGCATCTTCGTTCCCACGCACAGACATGGGGTTTTCTGTCTGCTTTTGGAAAGCCCAGCTAGCTGGCTGAAAGGCACCCATTTCTTCCCCAGTGTGCGGGTATATTTCCAAACGCCGGGATAAACCAGCCCGTCCCATGAACATCCTTAGGAGACAGTGGTTGCGGGGTTTCTACAGACCCCTTTGACGCATCTGTGACATAGCAGGGATTGCGTTCACTCTTGTAGTCACTGTGTTCACTCTAGTTTTGTAGTCACTGTTTGCTTGGTTGTGTTGTAGGTGATTCTACTATCCTGTGCTGTTCTGTAGTGACTCTGTGTGTGTGTGTGTGTGTGTGTGTGTGTGTGTGCGCGTGCGCATGCGCGCGCCTCAGTTTCCCTAGGTACTGCAACACTATCTGGATGAGGAGGGGACAGCTGGGCATGACCCACTGTGGAAGAATGTCCAGTCTCTCACATTCTGAGGATGAGGTGACAGCAGATAAGACCTTGGGCCCAGGAATCTGAACAAAAGAGGGGGCAGGGCTGCCTAGATCTGGGACCAGTTGCTGGGTGTGTGAGCTAGTTTTTTGGCAGGCTCAGGGAGACGGGAGTCTAGCTGGCTTCCCCAAGACAGATTGTACTGATGGCTCCTGGTTCCTGTGACATCAAGTCTGTGTTACGCTGTGTCCCTGTCAATGGATAAACCTTCTGTTCTGCTTGCTGGCTGAGAGTCACATCTGGCTGTGGAGGGGGGTGCAGGGCACACTCCGTGACAGCATCTGCTGCCTGTACTTGCCTTTCTCTATCCTCTCGCATCCAGGGATCCTGCCCTGCTTTCAGGTATTAGTGGATCCTCATGAATAACGAGGAGCGGCCCGAGGCGAACTGCGGCAGCTGGCGCCCCAGGCGGAATGCGCAATCGGCGCCCCCGCCTGCATGGCCGTCAATGGAGTGATGTCATCATCGGGCGCTGTTGAAGGCAGCGCCCTAGGTGACGGCCAAGCCGGCCTATAGTCACGGGCTGCCCCTGTGAATAACCCTCCCCTGGGAAACAGGCAGGCACTCGCACCAAAGGAAACTGAGTCACAGAAAGGTGGAGTGACTCACCTGAGGTCACCCAGGAATCCTGTCCAGTCATCCCCAGCTGTAACCACTAGGCCCCAGAGCTAGGAACAGGATCCAGGAGTCCTGACTCTAACCATTGCTTGCATTCCTAGCAGAACTACGGCCCCCGCGTATTTTAGTTTCTTCCTTCCCATCCCTTTAAAAACATCACTCTCTCTATTCCTGGCATAACTGGTTTTGGGAGCAATCTGGGGATTATCACGGCGGGCTCCTGAGATGTGGCCCACAGGCTCATCTCTGAAAGCCGGTGGAAAGCCTGGGATGAAAGGCGCTAGAGCAGCATAAAATAATCACCCCGGCAGAAGGCAGGAGGAATGCGAGTGAATCACTTGCTTCTCCCTCAGTTTGCTCTTTGCTTCCATGGGATGGAGAGAAGCAAACTGATGATCCTGACGGAGCATTGACTAGGAACCGCTGGGTCACGGCGGGGGACAGGGAGAAGGGGGGAGGCACACCTGTATTAAAAGGGAGGGGACCAGGGAAGGATGAAGACACAGGCACTGCAAATCCATACCTATTACTCCGACTCCTGGTGCCCAGGGCTGGTCCTAACCAATTGGTGGTCCCGGGCAACTGCCCAGCTCACCCGTAGGGTTGCAAGATGGTTTCAAAAAAAAGTACCGGATGAAAATTTGTCAAGCAAAAAAAAAAGGGGGGGGATGGGGAAGTAACCAGGAAAACCTGGGGGGAGGATTCGGGAGGTCGGGCTGAAATGTGGTCGCGGCCCACCCCTAAGACCAGCTCTGTCAACGGCCGCTTGAAAATGGCGGCCTTGGGCGACCGGCTCGCCTGCCCCTGAGACTGGCTCTGCTTGTGCCAGGTGACTACAGCACAATCTCAGCCTCCCTTTGCAAGAAAAAAGGGATTTTCCAGACTCTAGGGGGGTTAGGGTTAGGCATAACCGACGCCTGCCTGAGCGTGAAGAGAGCCTGAAACAATTGCTCTGAGGGAAACTGCCCTGAGAACCTCAAGAGGGTGCCAACATCGAGACCCCTGGCCCTGGAAGGCCAGCCCCACCCAACAGGGGATGCTCTGGTGCCCAGAAAGGGAGAACACCATGGCTACACCTTGGCTCTAAGGAAAAAATATTCCCCTCCTCCGTCGGGCACCCTCCTGCCTCTGCGGAGGAGCAAAAAGTTTCTAGGCGTGTCCAAACCCACACTGATGCCTGTTCACTCGGGGGAAGATTTCCTAGTGTCAGGGCTCAACTGCCGCAACGCCTGGGCCCCCAGCATTCCCCCTTTTCAGACAGCTCCAGCCCACCCCCCGGGGCAGGCCAGCTGCCTACAGAAAGTGGCCAGCATCCACCACTGAAAGGTCTGAGCCTCGCAAGCCTGACATGGTTTATAATCCGCACACTGACTGCCCAGGGGGTAGGACCGTGCTCTCCCCCACTCTACAACACATGGGGAAGGGAGGAACAGAACAATTAGGAAACGTACCCAAGGTCAGACACAGCATCCATGGTGGAGCAGGGAATCTGGGAGGGCCAGGGGCTGTCCTTGGTTGCTGAGCTAGTTCGGTTTCCACAAGATGCCTGAATTCATCCCTGGCTCCGCCACTGCCCTGCTGTGTGAACTTGGGCAAGTCCCTTCCTGTCTCTCTGCGTCTGGCTCATCCTTTCCACTGGGAGCTCCTTGGTGCCCCTTGCTGGGTGCACAGAGTGATTGGGACAATCCTGCATCCATAACGCTCAGCCCAAATGCCTTTGCCCCTTGTTAGTGGAGCTTCAGCCCCACGTCACAAGTGGATGATGAATTGAACAGCACCAAGAGGCAAAGCAACTCGCCCAAGGTTGCCCTGGGAGTTAATGGAGGAGGTGGGAACAGAACACAAAACAGCAGGTTTAGGGACGTGAACGGGTAACCAGTTAACCGGTTACCCAATAAGCATCACCCTTACCGGATGCTTACCAAGTTACTGTTAACTGGTTCCCCGGGAGCAGCCCCCCACCCAAAGCCTTCCGGGGCGGAGGGCTGCTCCAGCCCCGCCAGGCTCCCATGAGGGGCCACCAGCCAGCAGCCCGCACCATGTGGCTGGGGCCAGGAGCTGGCTCCATGCAGAACTGGGAGCTGATCCACCCAGGCTGGAGCGGTCCCTTGCCCAGGATCCCGTTTGGTTGGTTAGCTAGTTAAATGTTAGGTTAACCTACCATTTAACCAGTTAACTAATTAATCAGGATTTTACATCCCTAAGCAGGCGCCCCATTCTCTGCTCTAACCACTAGGTACCACTCCCTCCTGAGCTGCTTGCTAAAACTCAGAGGTAAACATTCACCAGCTGGCCTATGGATTCTGCTCACTAGTCGCAGTTTTTACATTTTCTTTAAACCCGCCCATCTCCTCCTCGTAGAAAACTGGCTCCGGTGAAGATGCCCGATACATATTCTGCTGACTGGCTTCCCAGAGGGGAGTGGGGCTGAGTCCGTCGGCTATTTCCCTGCTTCCGACCAGGAACAGCCGAGGACACATCATGGTTGTGGCCTGGGAACACAATTGCTCCTGGCAAGCTCTTCCTTGCCCCAGACACCACAACATCCCTCCGGTCCCAGTTGAGCTCCCAGCAGAGCTGCCACCGCGGTGGGCGTTGGAGGACCCTGCCTCAACTTCCTGAGCTGAATGGCTTCCAAACTGCCCAGTCAGCAACCTCTGCCTCTCTCAGAGCAACGATTAAACTGAATGTCCTTTAATCCCCTAACGCCCTTTCATAACGATGCTCTGAAATAAACCCAACGCGGGACCTAATTAGTCTCAAAAATGCAGAGTGGGGCTATTTATGGGGGTCTGCCCTTGTGCGTGATGGAGCAAGCACCCCTGCGATGCGTGGACAAGAGCCGGCGGACGAAACGGCTTGTGCTCCTTTCGGTGGGGCCGTGCATTTTCAAGGCGGCCCACAGAGCAAATTAGGCACACGCGTGGGAGGCGGCCTGCAGGCTGGGGCAGCAAACTCACGGCGGTTACGCACCCCTAGAGCCTTGCAAATCGGCAGCTCTCCGCCTTATACCCGCGGACGCGGAGGCAGATATTCGCGCTCATGTTTGCGGCTATGGAGGCAGATGCCAATTTTGTACCCAGGACGGTGCACACTGGCGGGTAGCCACAGACTGTTTTTGCAGAGGCGGATACCAATTTTATATCCGCTCTGCACATCCCCCTCCTTTCCGAGTAGCTGGACTGTACAAAATGGAGAGTGGGAAGCAAAGTCTTTACAAGGCCAAAACAGCAGCAGCATTCAACCACCCCCAGCCAGCTAACCCTACAGCCAGAGCACACAGTACAGAACTGTCCACATAGAAGCACCCCCTCTCCCATCCTGGGAAGTTAGGTCACTGGGGAAAAAAAATTGAGAGATGTCCCAGCCACTGGGAGAAGGCTCAGAGCTAAGCAAGGCACTTGGGGATCATTCCATGCCAAGATTCTTTCCACACTGCACCAGAGGAAACTGGTTTCAGGCTCAGCTGCCTTGGAACAGGTGTGTCTGTACCAGCGGGGAAAGTCACTTGCAATGTTTTACCGGTCCTGTCCTATTGCAACCCGGGTCCCTGCCAGCTTTTTCAATAGCTCCCCGCTGGCTTTGCCACAGTTCAGCCGGCTCTTGCCAGAGCTGCGCACCAGGGCGCCCCTGTGTCCTTTCACGTCTGGTCTGGGCAGAACGTGGCTAATGCACATTGCAATGGGCAAGGTTCTGTCTCTCCCCAAGGCCCGGGCCGGCCGACTAACTGGGTTGACGTACTGTGAGCACAAGGCTCTAGTCCAGGGGTGGGCAATCATTTTTGGCTGGGGGCCACTTCAGAAATTTTTGAAGTGGCACCGGGCTGCACTGGAAGGGGCGGGGCCTCAAGCGGAAGGGGCAGGATACTTCCCTGCTTCCCCACCCACAGACCATGATTGGTCAGGGGGGAGCGCTTTTAACACACACCCCCCCCCGAGGTTCCCCCTAGGCACTCATGCCCCTGGCAGTGGGAGGAGACATCGCACGCTCCTCCTTCTTCCCCCAGGCCAATCAGGGCTTGGAGGCGGGGAGCGCGCGAAGTCTCCTCCCACTCTGCCAGGAGCTCGTGGCACTTCTAAGTGCTGCATGCTCCTGGCAGGGCGGAGGAAACTTTGTGCATTTCCTCACCCCCAGGCCCTAATCGGCCTGGGGGCAGGAGAGCTCCAGGGCCTCCGCGGGCCGGATCCACCCACTTGGTGGGCTGGATCCGGCCCACGGAGGCCCTTTTGCCCACCCCTGCTCTAGTCACCAGCTTGGGCAGCCCTCCTTCCTTGCAGCTCCAGGGGAACCCCGTAGAGCAGTGCTCTGGGCATTCTGCCGGGGCACCTTGGGACAGCAGCCCAGCTGCTCCCAGAATGCACTACTGCACAGCCAGCGAGCCGGCGTGGGAGGTGCGGCTGCACGGAGGCGGGGGTGAACGCGGGATGGCCACTGCGCTGACAGAGCAAGCCACATGGCATGCCAACAGCGACTGCTGCTGGGCCTCTGGCCGCTCGGAGGGAAGGCACACCCTCCACTCCACGACAGCCCCAGGCCCTGAGGGAACTCACGTAACAGCTATTTGCAGAACAGCACTGGCTGGAGAGGCACCCCTTAATCACTGAGCGACCTTGTCTCCCTTTGAACATTGCTCCAGCGGGTCAAACTGCTGGAGACGGATTTAGCAATTTGTTGGGAGCAAGGGGCAGCAACAAGAGTCAGTGCTTCTGCCTAGCACATGTACAGGAACTTCCTCACCCCACTCGCAACCACCCTCTCCTTCCATCATTGCAGCGTTCTCCCAACCCAGCAGGTTTTACATTTCCACCCTCTTCCCGGAGTGCCAGCTGCCAACTTCAGCACAACGGGCCCTTTAATCACCTCCCGTACAACCGCCACTCTGCAGAAGGACAGGAGACCAGCACATCTAGTGACGGCCTGAAGACCATCTTCTTTCATTGCTGCTAGGGCCCAGAGGACACCTAACCCCAAGGCGATGGTTTTTCCAGCATCTCTTGTGTTTGCAAGAAACTTTGCAAGCTCCCGTCCCTTCCTAAGGTGCTACACCCACTTCTCAGCCTGCGGCAAACACAGCAAGCATCTGCAGCATCACTTCCTAGCTCTGCCTTTCTCCCCCTCAGAGAAACCCTGAATTCATCCTGTTTAAGTTTCTTTCCGTTCCGCCTGCTCTCGCTCTCGGTCACAGCTTTCCGTCTGCCTTGAAGCGCTACCTCAGAGCCCTGGTTTATCCCGACACAAGAGTCTTGCCTCCAGAGCCGTAACTAAACCGCTGTGCTGGGAAAAAGGGGGTGTTCTGACCAATGTTCCCTCTGATCTGTTCCATCCAGGGGCAGATATTTTTCCATCCATGTGAGGAATAATTTTTGTGCGCGCTGAGGCATATGCAAATGTGCACCACCAGTAGAAACACCCAACCTAGCTGTGGGTGCTCTGCTAATCAGAATCTCTCCTGAGCGGCTGCCTGGGTGCCCAGCTTACAGGGAGCACTGGTCCTCACTGCCAACAAAAGGCAGGAGATGGAAGAGCCCACAAAGGGCAGGAGGATGGAAGAGAATGCACCTTACTCACAACACATTCTGCACACGTACAGCCTGCATTTAGGAACAGCTGTGAACCAAGGGAAGAATGGACTAAAACTGAGCTCATGATTGGAATGCGCATATGTGTGTGTATGCATGTGCGCGCGCACACACACATGCACACATGCACAGACACACAGACACACACATATTCACACGGTCTAAGAGCCAGCCCCTCTTCACACCAGGCTGAGCACCAACACTGCCAGAAACTAAGTGCTGGCCTTAACTTTACATGTGTTTAATAAACTCTACCAATGAGTTATGATTTCTTGCAGGCAGGAAGGCACCAGTGTTCCCGCTAATTTTTTTCACTCATAAGCGGAATAAATTTTGTGACGTGCATCAAGGCAAGTGCAAAAGTGCACCATCCAATTGAAAATACACACTACCAGCTGTGGGTGTCCATGGCCACTCTGCTAATCAGCTGGGTGGCACCTGAATCTCTCCTGGGAGAACGCTGGCAAACGCCCCTGCACTCTTCTCCTTCTTCTCCCCTGACACACGCAGACCAGGTGAGCTTGTTCGCAGAGACACACTCTGCTCCCACTGGCGACAATGGGAGTGCAGCTAAGCTGAGTCAGTGCCCAGCACGCTAGGCAATCCACGCTGGAGTAAGTATAAGACACCCAGGAATGAGTTCTAGTTGCAAGCACAACCCTGCTTCCCACCGGCAATGGAGACGTGCCGTGTTTTCACAGCCTGCGCCACGCTGCCGCACAAGACACAGTCCAGCCCCACTAAAATCCTGACACCCCCTTCCCCATCCACTGCCCAGTGCCCACCAGACTTTCGCTGAAGTCAGTGGGAGCTCTGCTCGAGGAAGGACCGTGGGACCAGGACCCTGCTGCAGGGATGGGATCTCGCTCCAGGTTTGGGAAGCGGGGAGCACGCTGTCAGACCTCAGCCGAGGGCTCAGGCAGGCAGGGCACCCCGGCACACTGCTCTGGCAAGGAGGAGACGGCCAGCTGGGGCACTCGGCTGCAGGAGGTGGCGGGGTGCACTTCCAGCTGAGCTCCCGGGGCTCTCTGCAGGCAGCCAGGCAGGTTAAAGGGGCTGGTTGGGGGTGTGCCCCCATTGGTTCGGGACTACCCCAGCCCCCCAGGGAACCATGTAGGGAGCCCGCCCCCCAGATTTGGAGCAGGACGCTGCTTGCTGTTCCCCTTCACCGCCCTCAGGGAGCAGGAGGAGAGCACAGCCTGCCTGCATGCCCCCCCCCCCAGCTGGGGAGGTCAGGGGCAGAGGAACAAGTCGCTCACACTGACAAAGGGGAACAGCAAGCAGTGTCCCCAAACAAATCTGGGGGGGGGGTTGAGCCCCTCTGCCCTCCCTAAATAGCACCTTCCCCCACCACGCTCCACTACACACACACTCTCCATCCCCCTGCCCTGATCCCCCCAGCTCCCTGCCCTGAGTCACTACTCACACTCCCCAATCCTGACTCCTGCACCCCCACACCCCTACCCTGAGCCCCACCTCACACCCCCAATCCTGACTCCTGTACCCCCACACCCCTGCCCTGAGCCCCACCTCACACCCCCAATCCTGATGCCTGCACCCCCACACCCCTACTCCTGCCCTGAGCCCCATCTCTCACCCCCAATCCTGACTCCTGCACCCCCACACCCCTACTCCTGCCCTGAGCCCCTCTTAAGACCCCCAATCCTGACTCCTGCACCCCCAAACCCTCACCCGAAGCCCCTCCTGACATCTTAACCCTGACTCCTGCACCTCCCACACCTCCTACCCCACCACCTCCACTGCCCCAAGCCCCCACTCACACTCCCCAACCCTGACTCCTGCTATTTACACTTACTGACCTCAGTTGGGATTGTCAAAGAAGCCTGAAAGATGTAAGTGCTTAAATCCCACTGAAAGACCATGGGAATTAGGTACCTAACTCGTCCAAGCTCCTCCCAAGTTCCCAACCCCTCTTCCCCCCCAGCATCATACACGTTCATTGAGGTTTGTATGATGGAAATCTCTTTCCAAAGGTGTGAGCCGAGTGAAACCTTGCAATGGACTGAGCTAAAACCCCACTGAGGCTGGCAGGTTTAACCTCAGCCATCAATAACCTTGGCTGTAAATGCAAGCCCCCACCTGAGGCAAAAAGGGACGCCACCCCACTCAGGAGCTTGGGCTGAGTAGCATTTGGGTGGGTGCATGGGTGTGCGTAGCAAGAGCAACCTCTCAAGAACAGACCGAGCGGGAGACCCAGCCTCACAGAGCAGCGAAAAGCAAGTTGGATTGGTCCTGCCTTGGGCAGGGGGCTGGACCTGATGACCTCCTGAGGTCTCTTCCAGCTCTAGGATTCTATGACCCTGGAAGAAACCTGGGGAGAGGTTTTTGGGTCCAGGCTGAAATGCGCATCTTGGCACTGTGAGCAAAAGCAGATGGTTTCTTGCTGTTTGATTCCCCCCGAATTCAGAGTCTTTGGACTTTGGACGTTCTTTGTCAACAAACAAACCTGCACCAAAGAAAGGTCTGACTGTGATGATCACCAACCTGTACTCCCAGTGAGGACATCCAGAGGCCCACACTCCAGCTAACTGCTTGGGCTGAAAGGGGGAACAGTCTTGTCATGGCAGGAGTTACTAAGGTGATGCAGTTACATAATCTTAAGTGTTCTTTTCTTACTGCGTGAGCCGTGGGCAGTCTTTGAAGAAATGTAGCATCATTCTTAGTGCTGTGATGAAGATCTTGTTGGAAGGAAAACAGTAGGAGAGTTGACTCTCTCCCTTAAACTCTCTGAGCAGAGTCAATTCTTACTCCCTGGAAACTGGGTGTAGGTGTTTTGGACTAAGGGCCCTGAAAGAAGGGATTGCTTGCATGCTGTTTGTGACCACCTCTGTGCCAGGACTAGCATGAGTTACACTAACAGGCACCAGAGCTTCCCCTTGCTAATTTCTCCTCTAATGGGAAATCGACCAGCAAAACCCTGAAATCTGCTACCAACCCCCAAAGAGGCAACAGTATTTCTTAATATGGCAATAATATGGCAAGTTATGAATGAGTACGGGAAGCCAGCTTCAGAGTGTGAATTCCTGAGCCCTGGCTACACAGGACCACGTATTCAAAAGGACCAAAGAGGTCACGACTGTATGCACTCATTCCTGGCATGCACTGTGTAAGCAACAGGCTGCGGAAGGCGAGTTTTGGCTGAGGGTTTATTTATTTATTTTTGAGCAGTTCAGAGTCCCATCAAAAGGAACTGCAGCTCCGTAACAAACAGTAAATCTTCTGTGCGGGGAAGGCTTCCAGCCATTCAAACACATGCAAAGTAGCTGCTCTCCTGCCCAAAACAAACAGCGTGGGTGCGTCGCGCACGGGGGCAGCGCTGTGTTTCTTGGAGAGATGAGACGCGGGGTGCAGGCAGCCTGGGGAACAGATGACAGATGCTAATGGGAAGAAGCGTTGCTACTTCAAAAGGAGGATTTGAGTCAGACAGCCCGAGCAAATCCAGCCCCACACCAAAGCCGTTCTTCCCTTTCCAAATAAATAAATGGCCGGTTAAAAGGCACTTGGCTTCTGTGGGCAGAGAACAGGACTACACAGCTACACGACTCGTTCCCTGCCCATAGCTTCTTGGGTGTGGCTGCAAACTAAGGAGAGGCTGGTCTCTGGTCTATTTCCAAGCACACACAAGACAGGCTCACATCCCAAGAGTATCTTTCCTGGTAGGCTCACCAGGGAGAACAAGAACAAAACAGACCCTGGGGGAATAAACACCCCTCCACTGGAATGTCTATTTTGGGCGGGGATTTAAGATCACAAGTTTGGCTGATGAAGGGCACTGAATTGACACAAGGTCATAGAATCATAGAACCATAGAGCTGGAAGAGACCTCAGGAGGTCATCAAGTCCAGCCCCCTGCCCTAGGCAGGACCAATCCCAACTAAATCAACCCAGCCAGGGCTTTGTCAAGCCGAGACTTAAAAATCTCTATTGATGGAGACTCCATTACTTCCCTAGGTAACCCATTCCAGTGCTTCACCACTCTTCTAGTGAAATAGTTTTTCCTAATATCCAACCTGGACCTCTCCCGCCACAACTTGAGATCATTGCTCCTTGTTCTGCCATCCGTCACTACTGAGAACAGACTTTCTCCAGCCTCTTTGGAACCTCCCTTCAGGAAGGAGCTCGACTTATTCTTGCATGATGCCAACCATGCAGAACCCTACGTCAACTCTACATTGGCAGCGTGGCCTAGTGGGAAGAACAGTGGATTTGGGACTCCGATATCAGGGTATAAACCATGCCCCTTTACCCTTCTGTACCTCAGTTTCCCCCACTATAAAATGAGGATAACACTGATCTCCTCATGAAATGCACTGCATAAAAAAAGTAGCTATTATAATACATGGGTATACAATGGCGAACTAGCAGATCTTACAGAGTCACTGTAAATGGGGAATCCTCGTCCCTCAGGGATCTGTTCTTGGCCCAAAGCAATTCAATATCTTGGGAGACAATGGGGAATCCCCACCGGCAAAACGTGCAGAGCACGTAACGATTGGCGGAATCATAAAACGCAATGGGGCTGCTGCAGAGCGACCTCGCTTGAGTAACATGTTTTAATGCAGCCAATGCAAGGCCGGTCCATCTAGGAACGAACACGGGAGACCACACATGCAAAATGTACTGGGATGCAGGGACACTGCGGAGGAATCGGGAGAGTGGCGGCAGGTAACCCACCTGAACATGCACTTCTAATAAAGACAAATGCAAAGTGCTCTACTTAGGAAGGAATAATCAGTTTCACACATACAGAATGGGAAGCGACTGTCTAGGAAGGAGTACGGCAGAAAGGGATCTAGGAGTTATAGTGGACCACAAGCTAAATATGAGTCAACAGTGTGATGCTGTTGCAAAAAAAGCAAACATGATTCTGGGATGCATTAACAGGTGTGTTATGAGCAAGATACGAGAAGTCATTCTTCCGCTCTACTCTGCACTGGTTAGGCCTCAGTTGGAGTATTGTGTCCAGTTCTGGGCACCGCATTTCAAGAAAGATGTGGAGAAATTGGAGAGGGTCCAGAGAAGAGCAACAAGACTGATTAAAGGTCTAGAGAACATGACCTATGAAGGAAGGTGGAAAGAATTGGGTTTGTTTAGTTTGGAAAAGAGAAGATTGAGGGGGGACATGATAGCAGTTTTCAGGTATCTAAAGGGGTGTCATAAGGAGGAGGGAGAAAACTTGTTCATCTTGGCCTCTGAGGATAGGACAAGAAGCAATGGGCTTAAACTGCAGCAAGGGAGGTTTAGGTTGGACATTAGGAAAAAGTTCTTAACGGGCAGGGTAGTCAAACACTGGAATATATTGCCCAGGGAGGTTGTGGAATCTCCATCTGTGGAGATACTTAAGAGTAGGTTAGATAAATGTCTATCAGGGATGTTCTAGACAGTATTTGGTCCTGCCGTGAGGGCAGGGGACTGGACTCGATGACCTCTCGAGGTCTCTTCCAGTCCTAGTATTCTATGATTCTAGGATTCTACTGCCATGCTGCAGCGAAAAGAGCAAAAACACCCATTGGCTGACGTCAGCCCTGTATACAGCACTAGTCAGGTCATGACTGGATACAGTGCCCAAGGCTCCCTGGAATTCACAAAGGACATTGACAAATTGAAAAGGGTTCAGAAAAGAGCTACAAGAACAAATCCGGGTCTGGTGTGTAACTAGCAGTTTGAACGGCTCAGCCTGTTTGCTTAGTCTTCCCTTGGACCAGAGGTGACTTGAGCCTGACGTGCACGTACCTTGCTGGGGAAGAGATTTCAGATGGCAGCGAGCTCTTTACTCTAGCAGAAAAAGGCAGACTGAGATCAGTGTTCCCTGTAAGCTGAGCCCAGGAGAGATTCAGCTGCCACCCAGATGATTGGCAGAGCACCCACAGCTGGCAGCATGTGTTTCTACTGGTGGTGCACATCCCTTGGTGCACATAACATTTATTCCACATACTGATGCAAAATTTAGAGGGGAACATTGACCGAGATCCAGGCACTATGAGGCTAGAAAGAAGGAACGTGTTAAAACAAGAGTTTCTACTATTGGGTTGGCTGCCCCAGGGCCACAACAGATTCTCCAGCATGTGAAGTCTTTAAATCACACCTGGATGGCTTTCTACAAGCCACCCTGTACATCTGCTGCCTCACACCCGTAACTGGTGTTTGAAATCACCTACCAAGAGTCTTCGCACCTGCAAGGCTGCAGGTCAAACAAGCTCATTGCGGTAACCCCTTCTGGCCTTCACAGCTGTGAACTCTGTATCTTTCAGTAGTGCAGTGTGACAGTATCTCAGCCCACAGCGCTCACAGTCAAGACAGGCAAAGGTGGGGAAAATGAAAGCACCAAGAAATGAAGCGACTTGCCCAAGGTCACGCAGACAGTCTGTGGCAGAGCCAGGAATTGAACTCACATTCCAGTCAAGATCACCCTATCAGCTCTGGAAACCAGATGCATCATGCTACTGAGCAAATGCATTCTGCTCTGCAATGTTCCCTACCTTTTTTGCCACGTGTGTGGAATACATTTTGTTATGTGCACTGAGGCCTGTGGAGATGTGCATCGCCAATAAGAACACATGCTGCCTGCTGTGGGCGCTCTGCTTATCAGCACCCTGGAGAGATTCTGCTAGGCCGCCCAAGCGCACGGCTTACAGGGAATACTGCTGCAATGGCAGGGAAATGGGGTTTTTTACGTCTCTAATAGCTATGGTACCATTCCTTCCTCCTCCTCACCCACCTTCCAGCCTACGGCCTTGACATGACTTGCTGATTAAGTGAGGAGAGTGGAGAATGCTCACGGTGATGTATTTAAGAGTGATACTTCGCCTTTAATAATTTCTCTTGCTAATAGGCAACGAATTCTTGTTTCAGACCCACACCCACGAATTAAAGCCTGCACTCGCTGCAAATTCCAGAAGCTAAGTCATCCAGCGAACAACATGCCAGAGCTCTCTGCAACGTCAGGTGCCAATAATTACTTACAGGCTCAAAAATCCCCGGGAAGTGATGTGCTGGCGGCCACTTAGACGGTTCACACCCAGAACTTTCAATCAGTTGCGTAGCCCCTTCCGAGACGATGTGCATGTTTCTCAGGCCTGCAGAGCGCATGCAGTTACAGCAACCTAACCGCAGTCATTTCATACACATTTCATGGTCTCCAGCCAGGGCACTTTGGGCCGGGATCCGGCCGCATCTCGGGTGGTCAGGCTGGATGCGGGTGTGAATGGGAGATGGACGAGGAATCCTGCGATGGTGCTGGAGGCCACGGCCCCGGGGTTGTCCCAGTGACTTTGGAGCACAGTGCCAACAAGCCGGCACAGAGAGAAATGGCACGTCGGGACCTACGCTGCACAACACTCAGAAAACAAGCCGTAGCCCCCTGCCAGGGACGGCTGTAAAGTACCCCAGAGGCTGCTGCTTAATGCTGCCTGGGAGGAAGAGGCTGCATCCTGGATCACCCCTGTAGGAATTTTGCTGGTTTCATCGCACACCCAGAATGAAGCAGCAGCATCCTCCAAAGCCGGGACTGTCCAACTCCTTGTCCGGTGACCCAGCTGAAGAAAATTGTTGACACCCATGACCCAGCATAATTCTATCTTTTGACTAGAGTGGGGGGCCAGGAATGAGGGTCTGGGGTGCAGGAGGGGGCTCCGGGTTCAAGGCAGCGGCAGGGCATTGGTGCTCATGGTTGGGCACGGGCTTACACCCAGCGGTGCAGCGGGGGTGCTAAGGCGGCTTCCTGCTTCTCCTGGCACCGCTGACCCTGCTGGGAATTGGCCAATGGGAGCGTGGAGCCAGTGCTCAGGGTGGGGTCAGCACATGGAGCCCCGTGGCTCCCTGGCCTAGGAGCCAGACCAGCTGCTGGCCACGTGGTGATCTACAGTGCCAGGAGAGTCAGGAGACCTACCCTAGTCACCAGGTCCCCTTACAACAGGGAGCCTCAGTGCCTGGCATTGTGTGACCCAGGACTGGGTCCCGATCCGTAGCTGGAACACCACTACTCTAAAACATAGCTGATCCCAACAGCTGATCGGCTGCAGGGGCTTGAGCCTCTTAGCACAGGGATGGTGCGAACGCCGATTCTCTGCTGCTGTTTTTCACCACGGCACGCGACGAAGCTGAGTGATCGCTTACCTGCCAGAACCCAGCAGGGTTCAATGTTCCTGGTCTCCTCCCCATCTAACCTAGGTACTCACCTCTTCACCCTACCTTCCCTTCCTGCTGGGCCATGCTGGGGAGAGGGGGTCCGGGCATGGCGGCTGGACAGAGGAGAGGGAGGAGACGAGTGCATTATGGGACTGACAAAATGTACCCAGAACCACCCGCTGCATAGTTTTGGTCCCAGGATGCACGGGGAGCATAACCCAGAACGCAAATGGGTGCAGGAACTGTGGAAGAGCTACCTACAGTGCATTGCTCTCAAAGTTGATGGTAGCCAACTTCCTGGGGCCTGCGTCGAATTCTTGTGCACAGTGGGAACACGCACCTCCGACTTTACAAAATCAAGTGCTAAAAAAACCAAAACAGCCTTAATACATTCAACCTTTTCTCGTAGCGTAGACATGGCCTGAGTGTTCTCAGATGTCAAGGTTCGCATTATAGGCAGCACCTTTACAATAAAGTATCCCCTAATACTGGGTGCCACATTCTGTTCAGCACCCAGGATGTCCCCTACTCAAACCCCGACACCTCTCCATGCACCAACAACGGGTTTTCCTTGATCTCCCATTGCAACACCGGCCAGTTTCAACTCTGCTCTGCTCCTAAATAGGGATGTGAACGACTAGTCAACTATCCAAAAAGCAAATGCTTATCAGTAAGGTTGCCAGGTGTCCGATATTCACTTAGACAATCTGGTATTCGTGTCCCCCATCCAGTAAAAAAAAAAAAAAAAAACAGAAAATGTCCGGTATTTCCTATTTCCCTTGGACGGAAACCCGGTGGGGACAATTTTCCCCTGCTGCGTCTGGCAAGGGTGGGGGAATGAGGAACATGGGGCCATTTAAAGGTATAGGTCTTTTTTTTTGCTCAACAGAATTTTTTCCCCAGTGGTTTTTTTTGGGGCAGGGTGGGGGTAGGGGTTTGTTCCGTACTTTTGGTTAAACCATCTGGCAACCCTACTTATCGGGTAGTCGACACACCCTTATTGATTAATCAAAATTTTACATTCCTACTCCTAAGAGCTGACACAGCAAATGCCGTCTGGGAACCAGCCACCAGCAGCACTGTACAGGGAGCTCCCGGTTCTCCATCCCCAACTTCTGATAAAGGAGGAGTGGAAGTCGAGGGTTTCCAAAAGTGATTAGCCATTTTGGGGGGCTTTTCCAGAAGGTGCTGAGCACCCACCCTTGAAATCCAGACCCTTTGAAGATGGGGAACCTAAAAACTGAAGCTCCCCAAATCGTTGGGAATGGCTTGTCCTGACTGTCGTTAATAAACTGCCGGCCAGGGAAGGAAAACGCAGCAATCAGCTGGCTCAGCAAATTAAGACTCGTAAAACAAAAAAATACCCATGTCTTTTCGCCCTCCCTAACTGGCTTTCCCACCCCTTTGCCGCTCCTTGTGAATAAAACACAAGGTAAATAGGTCTGAGGTAAATAGGATGAAGTTTAATAAGGACAAATGCAAAGTGCTCCACTTAGGGAGGAACAATCAGTTGCACACATACAAAGTGGGTAGTGGCTGTCTAGGAAGGAGTACGGCAGAAAGAGACCTAGGGGTCAGAGTGGACCACAAGCTAAATATGAGTCAACAGTGTGACACTGTTGCAAAAATAGCAAATATGATTCTGGGATGCATTAACAGGAGTGTTATGAGCAAGACAGGAGAAGTAATTTTTCCGCTTTACTCTGCACTGATTAGGCCTTAGTTGGAGTATTTTCTGGGCACCACATATCAAGAAAATGTGGAGAAATTGGAGAGGGTCCAGAGAAGAACAACAAAATGATGAAAAGTCCAGAAAACATGACCTATGAGGGAAGACTGAAAGAACTGGGCTTGTTTAGTTTAGAAAAGAGAACAGGGTTGCCAGGTGTCCGGTTTTGAACCGGACAGTCTAGTATTTGAGCTTTCTGTTCGGGAAACAAACTGAGAAAATAGAAATGTCCAGTATTTTCTAAATAAGATGTAATGTAGATTGTGATGTAATGTCAAGTGTGTCCGGTATTTTTGTTGAAACCATCTGGCAACCCTAAAGGAAAAGACTGAGGAGAGACATGATAGCAGCTTTCAAGTAGCTAAAAGGGTGTTACAAGGAGGAGGGGGAAAAATTGTTCTCCTTGGACTCTGATGATAGGACAAGAAGCAAGGGGCATAAATTGCAGCAAGGGAGATTTAGGTGGACATTTGGAAAAAATTCCTAACTGTCAGGGTGGTTAAACACTGGAATAAATTGCCTAGGGAGGTTGTGGAATCACCATCACTGGAGATATTTAAGAGCAGATTAGATAGACATCTATCAGGGGTGATCTAGATGGTGCTTGGTCCTGCTGTGAGGGCAGGGGACTGGACTTGATGACCTCTCGAGGTCCTTTCCAGTTCTAGGATTCTAGGATTTTAAAACACTGCAGACCCAAATGCCAGATCTTGTGAAGTACAAAATTAAAGACTGGCCCTGGAGCCAAAATGAGCAAGAACTAGCTTGGTCTAATTTCGCCAAGACCCGTTGGCAAAAAAACCCAGCTGGTTTTCTACAGGAAATCGCATATACACTTTTGCCTTCACAGGACTGCGTCAGCCTTTTTATACATTCATACCAAAACAACAGCAGCTCTCGGCACTGAGATAGATACGGGGGAAGGAGCGGGGGATAGAATAACATTAAAACTTAACCTAGAAAATTTTCCCTTGCAATTTCCCAGTGATTTTTTATCAACACATTTTAAGAGCGTTCCCATAATATAGGGCAGGGAAATCGAGGCTTGGGAAACATTCGCTTTTCAAACAAGAGCAACTTTTTTCCAACGCACTTTAAAGTTCCAGGCGGAGCTCCGGTTTAGCAAACTGCCCCTTGTTCCTTGCCTGTCCCAGAGATGCCCCTGGTTTGTGCCACCCTCCCCCCTGCTTGGGCAGTGCTGCTGAGTTTTAACTTTGTTTTTACAAGAGTTTTTGGGACCCACTCTCTCACCTCTGTTGCGCAAAGAGCTGAGATGCTTTCCAGACTGCTAATGGCCACAACTCACCCAACGGGACTCAATTTACTATTATGTATAACACTGGCACCAGGCAACCCCCAGCCCCACCGTGCTACACAACAGTCCCCTGCCCTGTTACTGTAAAATCTGAGTACCTCCAAACCAGTACTGTCTTCCTCCTCACAACCAGGGCAGTGCTATGATGCAGAGGGGAAAATGAGGCACAAAGAGACTTGCCCAAAGTCATGGGGAATCTGAAGGAAAGTTCCCTACACCCCAGGATAGAGGCCTAATGACTGAACATAAGAACGGCCAGACTGGGTCAGACCAAAGGTCCATCTAGGCCAGTCTTCTGACAGTGGCCAATGCCAGGTGCCCCAGATGGAGTGCAGAACAGGCAGTCATCAAGAGATCCCTCCCCTCTCACCCACTCCAAGCCTCTGAAACAGAGGCTAGGGACACCACTCCTGCCCATCCTGGCTAATAGCTATTTACGGACCTAACCTCCATGAATTTATCTAGCTCTTTTTGAACCCTGTTAAAGTGCTGGCCTTCACAACCTCCTCTGGCAAGGAGTTCCACAGGTTGACTGTGCATTGTGTGAAGAAATACTTCCTTTTGTTTGTTTTAAACGTCCAGCCTATTAATTTCATTTGGTGATCCCTAGTTCTTATGTTATGGGAATAACTAAATAACTTTTCCTTATTCACTTTCTCCACACCAGTCAAGATTTTATAGACCTCTGTCATATGCCCCCTTACTCTCCTCTTTTCTAAACTGAAAAAGTCCAAGTCTTTTTAATCTCTCTTCATATGGCAGCCATTTCAAACCCCTCGTCATTTTTGTTGCCCTTTTCTGAATTTTTTCCAATGCTAAGGTATCTTTTTCGAGATGAGGCGACCACATCTGCACACAGTATTCAAGATGTGCGCGTGCCATGGATTTATACAGATGCAATAAGATGTTCTCTGTCTTATTCTCTATCCCCTTTTTAATGATTCCTAACATTGTTTGCTTTTTTGACTACTGTCGCACACTGAGCGGGTGTTTTCAGAAAACTATCCACAATGACCCCAAGATCTCGCACTTGAGTGGTAATAGCTAATTTAGTTCCCATCATTTTGTATGTATAGTTGGGATTATGTTTTCCAACATGCATTACTTTGCTTTTATCCTTCCTCTTTTTCCTTCCTTTCTTTTAGCAGGAGACCCCAGAGAGCAGGTACCTTCCTCCCACACACTGAGCCTGCGAGGCCCATGGGATGCTGGAAAATTAATTCCTCCTTAATTGCTTAATTGCACACTGAGGAGCGTCAAAGCAGTTTGGGTTTCTTCTTGCAGCACAAGCATCCTGTCTGGCAGTGACAACTGGTCTGTGCCGATGTGCCAGAAAGCAGGAAAGCATCCTGGAAGGACCACTTGTCTATTCTAGTGTGTCATGAAGTGGGATATTGGGCTAGCTGGACAGTTCCGCTACCCCAGGAGAAAGTTCATGTCTGAAGGCTGCAGATACAAGGGGCAAACACAAGGAGATGAGAAAAAATTGCAACAGAAGCATCGAATAAATTCAGAGAGGCAAGTTCTGTGTTTGAGACATCCTGCCACAAGAACTCGAGGCAAGTTTTCTTGCAGGTACACAGGGACGAGGAATTTCCCAGTGCACGACAATAATTTTGGCCTGTCTCCCAAGGCTCCTGGAGGCTCCTTCACTATACAGATTTTTTTTTCCTGACGTAAATTGTTGTGGTGTCCATTAAAAAAAAAAAAAAAAGAGAGACCTTACCACACAGCCACAGACTAAATTTCCTCGAGAGCACGGATGTAATTCTTGAGAGAGGTTACTCGACCTATACATCATAACACTACTTCGGACGCAACCTAAGAAGAAACAGCCTTTGTGTATCACAATGTGATTTCTAAATTGACAAAGACCATCTCGTGAGCTTCGGTCCTCTACGTTAGGCTGCGTGTTTTGAATTTTTTACTTTGCCGTGGAATGCTTAATAGCCTGCGAACCAGTGGGCTAAGGGCCGCCGACTCCAGGCCGCACTGGGCCAGTTTTGAAATGTACAAGAGTGCCCAGAGGGAGCTCTTGTGCATTTCAAAGCCACAGCGCCCCCATGGAGCCCAGGGTCAGTTGAGGATTCCCCAGCTGATCCTGGTTCCGCTGAAATGCCGCACGGAGCCCGGGTTCAGCTGGGGAACCTCCAGCTGACCCAGGGCTCCACGGTGCTTCCCTCTTTGAACACCGCTTCTGCGTTTCTAATAGAGGCAGCAAGGGGGGGGGGCAAGTCGACTCGTCCAGTGTTTCTCAACCTTTTTTTTTATAAAGTACCCCTTTTTCACAAAAAAAATTATAAGTACCCCCAGTACTTACAATTTTCAGACACACAAGAACATTCTTCTACCACTGCAACACATTTATTTAAACAACTTAACTGTAGCCAGGTGAGCGATGCAAATTTTGGGTGTAAAATGTACAAAAATAATAAAGCTCTGTAAAACTTACAACAAAAATTTAGTTTTCTCCAAATTTCAGTTGTGTTGATATTCCCCCCCCAGACTTCTCTCAAGAACCCCTAAGGGTACTCATACCACTGGTTGAGAAACACTGGACAAGTCGACTGACTATCCAATAAGCATTTGGATAGTCAACTAGTCCTTAACATCCTTAGTTTGTGAAATAAGAAAAAACACTCTGTGGGATTCTTCCTTAGCTTAAAAAAACCCACACAAATTGTATGCCAAGACATGTGTGACTTTTCAGAATTAAAAAGCAAATCAAAGCAAAAAGCAATGCAAAGCCAACTCTGTCAGGGTTTTTAGTCCTGCGTGGAAAAGATTTAAACATACAGCTTTGTTTACTCAAAGGCAGACATCCAAGTACATTGGAATCTTTTTAAAGTATATAATACGTCTGTCTGTCTGTCTCCAGGGCTGCAAGAATAAATTAAAAGCTAACTCAGGAAAGAATCCAGGAAATTAAAATCTCTCTCATGGGGCAGCTGTATTTCAAGTAATACCCACAGGATCCAGTGTCCCTTTTCAGGCAATAAGTTATCGGCAAGTGTGTTCATCTTGTGTGATTGCTACTTGCTGTCTTTCGTTAGTGCCTTTAGGAATACTTTAAAATCAAAGCCCCTTCTCAAAACTTTCATTTAACCAATTAGGGAGCAATCTAGGCCCTATTGAAGTCAGTGGAGGTTTTGCCGCTGACTTCAAGTGGGCCAGGGTTTCACGCTTAATAAATGACCCACACAACGCCTGGGTTTTCAGTTGAAATCCAACTTCAGGACTGTGGAAATAAATAGGGAGAAGTAAACCCCATCACCTTTCCGGCAATTACTCCAGAATTACATCTACACAATGGAGAGCCGAATCTGGCTGCAAGATCCGTCTGGGCAGGTCTGCACACAGAAGACACAGCAGCATCACGCTGCAGAACTACCATTTCAGTCAAGCGCGTTCACACACTGCCACCTGGACCAGCTCTGGTTATGTCCACACAACAGCAGGTGTCGCATCAAAAATATGGTGCAGCGTGGGTGGGTATCCCAGGAGGGGGACTCTGCACCATCTGCAAGCGTATCACCTTGTGGGAAACGTCTGCCGTGTATTGGGGAAGAGCCGCTGGCATCACAGGGAACGGCAGGAGTTGTGGGTCAAATGCCCAGCATTCCAACTAGGGAGGTTAAATATCGGTTAATTGAATAGTCAAGTAACCTCATGAATTCTTATTGGTTAATCAACAATTCTATAATCTGTGGGGGCGGGGCCAGCAGCCAGCACGCCCACTCCCAAGGAGCCCCCTGCCACTCTGTGCTGCTGCCTCTGTATCAGAGGCAGCAGCGTGGGGGGCCAGGCAGGAGCTGGTCTGTGAGGGGAAGCCAGTTTAAAAACCAGCTCCCCGCACGGACCAGCTGCCCATCACCCTGTGCTGCTGCCTCTGATAAAGAGGCAGCCACGCGAGGTGGCAGCAGACCTTGTCTGGGGGCGGGGGAGGGGGGGGGGGGTTTGAGCTGGGCTGTCTGCCTGCCTGGATGGACCCTAATACACTTTAAATACAGAGCCACAGGGGGTGGTCCCAGACCTGTCGCAAGCCAGGACTGAGACGGGCTGCTGGCCATCCTGCTAAAAAATTACTGGCGAGGGGTAGGGGGAGAAATGCGTGCAGTCTATAGCACTAACCTATAAGCTTTTGCTTGTTGGTTAATCGACTACACTATTACACTCTGCCGACAGGCCAAGGATCGACAGGCCAAGGATCGACTGGGCAAGAGAGACCGAACTGTGCGTTAGTCATGCTGGGGAGGAGAAGTCCGCTCTGCATCTGCCTCTACTTAGCTACACAGAGGCCTTTGGTCTCAAAGGACTGCCAGCCCAGCCCACGGCAACACAAACATCTCTTGCCCTTAGGTCACGTCTGAAAAATTCCTAGAGGAGAGAGATTTTTATGGTCTGCTGCAGGGCTGGCAGGCAGCAAGAAAACACCCCAAACCACAACCAGCTACAGCGATCAGAGGGGAGGGGAGGAAAGTTCGGCAGAGATTTAAATGGGACACATCTATTCAGGCTGTTTATTATTATTCTATTAAACCATAGGTGACTGGTACCAGTCGGAGGAGGGGCTGCTGGAAAGGCCATCCGGAGGGATCATGAGGGAGACCTCCATTTAGCAAGTAAAATTTGGGAGGGGGCACAGTGGGGGGTGTAGTATTAAACTGCAGTATTTATACTACTTCCTGCCAACATAAATACACGCAGGACATGTCTACACTACCCTCTGGAGGTTGATCTTCTAGCATTCGATGTAGTTGGTCTAATGTAGATCCCTAAATTGAATGCTGAGGGCAGCCCCCGTCGGTCTCCAAAGAGAACAAAAAAAAGTGCCACCGTAGCTTAACCACCAAGTAAAAGAAACAGTGAAAGAGAAAAAGGGCATTATTTAAAAAGTGGAAGTTAAATCCTAGTAAGGAAATTAGAAAGGAGCATAAACTTTGTCCAGTGAAGTGTAAAAACATAATTAGGAAGCCCAAAACGGAATTGGAAGACTAGCGAGACAAAAACTCAAAAAGTAATGGCAATTTTTTTTAAAGTACATCAGAAGCAGGAAGGCTGCTAAACAACCCAGGATGATCGGCCCCTGGACGATCGTGATGCCACAGGAGCACTCAAGGATGATAAAGTCATTGTGGAGAAACTAGACACATTGCTTTGCTTCGGTCTTCACGGCTAAGGATGTGAGTGAGAGTCTTGGACTTGAGGTCTCATTAGAGGA
This sequence comes from Pelochelys cantorii, assembly GCA_032595735.1. NCBI lineage: Eukaryota > Metazoa > Chordata > Testudines > Trionychidae > Pelochelys > Pelochelys cantorii. Next base: position 8,390,157 of record CM064357.1, on the reverse strand, counting down.
GGTTTGGGAACAAACAGATAAACTAAATCATAGTATGTCACCAGGACCAGATGGCATTCACCCAAGAGTTCTGAAGGAACTCAAAGTGAAATTGTGGAAAGATTAACTGTGGTTTGTAAGCTATCCTTTATATCATCTTCTCTACCAAATGACTCGAGGGTAGGTAATGGGATGCCAATATTTTAAAAGAGCTCTAGAGGTAACCCTGGAAATTACAGACTGGTAAGTCTAACTTCAGTACTGGGCAAATTGGTTGAAACTATAGTAAAGAACGGAATTGTCAGAGACAGTGCTTTTTTTGTGACGGTACTGCCTGGGGTGGGGTTTTTTTTGTTTTGGTTTGGTTTTTTGGCTCAACAAGTTTGCCCCACAGTACTGGCACCTTTTTTCTTACAAAAAAAGCACTGGTCAGACACATGGATGAATATAATTTGTTGGGGAAAAGTCAACATGATTTCTGTAAAGGGAAATCATGCCTCACCAATCTACTAACATTCTTTGAGGAAGTCAACAGGTATGTGGACAAAGGGGATCTAATGGATACAGTGTACTTAGATTTCCAGAAAGCCTTTGACAAGGTACTTCACCAAAGGCTCTTAAGCAAAGGAAGCTGTCATGAATAAGAGGGAAGGTCCTCTCATGGACTGATAACTGGTTAAAAGATAGGAAGCAAAGGGTAGGAATAAATGGTCAGTTTTCACAATGGAGAGAGGTAACTAGTGGTGTCCTGCGGGGATCTGTACTGGGACCAATCCTATTCAACATAATCATAAATGATCTGGAGAAAGGGGTAAGCAGTGAAGTGGCAAAACTTGCAGATGATACAAAACTGTTGAACATAAATAAATCCAAAAGCAGACTGTGAAGAGCTTTAAAAGGATCCCATAAAACTAGATGACTGGGAAACAAAATGGCAGATTAATTTTAATGTTGATAAATGCAAAGTAATGCATATTGGAAAACATAATCCCAACTACCTGTATAAAAAGATGGGGACTAAATTAGCTGTTACCACTTGAGAGATCTTGGAGTCATTGTGGGTTTCTCTGAAAACATCCTCTCAAAGTGCAGCAGCAGTCAAAAAAGCAATCAGAATGTTGGGAATCATTTAAAAAGGGAGAGAGAATAAGACAGAGAATATCTTATTGCCTCTACATAAATCCATGGTATGCCCACATCGTGAATACTGTGTACAGTAGCAGTCACCTCATCTCAAAAAAGAAAAAATTCAGAAAAGGGCATCAGAAATGATTAGGGATATGGAACAGGTGCCCTATGAGGAGTGATTAATAAGACTGGGACTTTTCATCTTGGAAAAGAGACAGCTAAGGGGGGATATGATAGAGGTCTATAAAATCATGACTGGTGTGGAGAAAATAAATAAGGAAAAGTTATTTACTTGTTCCCACAACACAAGAACTAGGGGTCATCAAATGCACTTAATAGGCTGGAAGTTTAAAACAAACAAAAGGAAGTATTTCTTCATACAACGCACAGTAAACCTGTGGAACTCCTTGCCAGAAGATTCTGTGAAAATGAGGACTTTAACAGAGTTCAAAAAAGAGCTAGATACAGTCACGGAGGATAGGTCCATCAATGGCTATTAGTGAGGATGGGTAGGAATGGTGTCCCTAGCATCTGTCAGAGACTGGGAATGGGTGACAGGAGAGGAATTGCTTGATGATTCCTGTTCTGTTCATTCCTTCTGGGGCACCTGGCATTGGCCACTGTTGGCAGACAGGACACTGGGCTAGATGGACCAATAGTCTGACCCAGTGTGGCTGTTCTTATGTTCTTTTGGTACTGGGGGGCAGGGAAGGGATTAGTAAGGAAGGCTCCAATAGAGCAAAGCACTTAGCCCATGCTTAACTTTAGGCACATGCTTAAACACACTAGACTTCTGTGGGACTTGCCGCACATTCGGACATGTTCTGATGAACACAGATGGGAATTATGGACATGAAGCCATGCACAAAAGTTCTGTTGAGTGAGGGCCAGGCTTAACCTCTTGGAAATCCCTAGCAGAAGCTCCAGTGTATTTCTATGGGAGAAGACTGGGCCCAGTGGCTACAGGTTTGATGGCTAAGGTTCAAGAAAGATTTCTCAGGAAGAAAGAATGAAGACGTCCCAAGCTTACATACAGGGGGTGGAAAGAACCTCAGCAGAAGCCACATACCTTGGCCCATCCCATTCTCACCCTCTGAACTGGGAAGCCCCAGGAGGGCACTGCCAGGCAATACAAAGAAATCCATCCCCCCGCTCTCTCCCCCTTGCCACAGCTCTCTTGTTGTTCTACCGGGTCTTCAATTACCGGAAAGGTTTCTTGTTGGTTCCGTGGGATACAATGGCTCAAGACTGCACACCCTAGCCCAGATGGCCCCAGCTCAGCTCTGCTGGATTTGGCACCGTGGCCCCAATCCTGCCATCGGACCCTCCTACTGCAGATCCCCCTGCCTGTGCCGATCCCCAACCGGGTACACCGGCTGTGTGAGGGCTCGGGATGTTAAAATGCAGGTAACTGATTAACCAGAGAACTGCTGAACATTTCAGCAGTTATACGGTTACACGCAGGGCGGCAGCCAGCTCCCCGGGAGCCAGCTTAGAAGCAACAAAAGCTGTTAAGCTGGCTCCCGGCGTGCACCGGCTCCCGCCTGCCACATCATTCCTAGGGAGCCAGCTGCTGCCCCATGCTGCTGCTTCTGATACAGCTCCAGTTCTTAAGCTCCCACCTACCTCCCCCACGCTGCGGCCTCTGTAGGCGGCTCTCCGGGAGCTGGTGCATGCTGGGAGTCACCTTTAAGCTGGCTCCCCGTGCATACCAGGCCCCATGGTGCTGCCTCTATCAGAGGCAATAGTGTGGGGCAGCATGTGTCTTGCCCAGGAGCCGGACCCCATGTAGCCATTTGGGTAACTGATAAACTCCTCCTTATCAGTTACCCATTCACACAGCTACACTCTTACATCCCTAGTGAGGGCAGCTCTCATCAGGTTAAAGTGACCTGCAACCCTTTAACCAATGGAAGTCTGAGGCGGAGATCAAAGGGGCTAGCTCTGGCTGCAGCAGCAGACTTGTGGGTGCTCCCAAAGGACAGGCCAGCCACAGGGTGTATTAGTCTGTCTGTTTGGTTTTAAAATGCTCCCTGGCCCAGGAATGCAACACTAGCACGTTCCACGCCCTGATCACCATGGTGGGTTCAAGAGCCTTCTCCTTTGCAACATCCGCCCTCTGAAATAGCCACCTTGGATTATACATTCTTGGCCATTTCTGCCTCTGGTTATTATTTGGTGCTGCAAAAGCACCTTGGGTGTTCATTTACAAGGCGGGTGCCCTGCAAAAATCAGGGGGCAGGGAAGAGCCTGTATTGTTCTGCTCCCCAGGAACTGAACTGGGCAGTTTGGATGCAGAAGGCAAAGCAGGACCAGCCCTCCATGTTTAATTGCATCGTCTGGGCACCAAACAAAGCCACCCTCGCAAAGCTCAGGGGTCATACAGGGATTTAAACAAAGGAACCTCATAAGCCAGGCAGCACACAGCATAACACAGCTGCTTTGCAAGACATGCTGCTTCAAATGAAAGTGCCAAATGCAAGGAGGGGAGGGAGGGACACCAAGCCGAGAATTCACCCCTAAAGGCAATAAATACGGGCACGCACCACTAATGCATCTAACCTTTAAAGCCCAATGCTGCTCCCACCAATATGAATGGGAATTCTGCTCCTAACTTCATACGAGTGTTGTTGGATCTAACAATGTTTAGCCCAGTGGTCTCCAACCCTTTGAAGCACGAGACCACTTTTTGAATTTAAGTGCAATCCAGGATCTACCTCAAACCCAGATACCCTTGTCCCCCCCCTTTGTACCCCTTCTCCGAGGTTTCGCCCCTGCTCACTCCGTCCTCCCTCCCCCATCCTTCCTTCCTTTCACCAGGTTGGGGCCCAGGCTCTGGTCTTGGGGATTTGGAGTGTGGGAGGGACTCTGAGCTGAGCCTGGGGCAGGGCTTGGGGTGCCGGAGGCTCTGTCAGGAGTTTGGGTCCAGAGGGCCCAAGGCTAGGACAGGGGCTTAAGGTGCAGGAGGGGGTTCATGACTGGGGCAGGGGTTCAGAGCTGGCTCAGGCTGGGCACTGCTGAACTCAGGTGGCTCCTGGGTGGTGGGGCAGTGCGGGGCTAAGGCAGGCTCACCCCTGCCCTGGCCCTGCACCACTCTCCAAACTCCCTCCATCCCAAGCCCTGTTGTGCCCCCCTCCTCCATTCTGTGGAGACAGAATACAGGGTGGAAGGGGGCACCCTGACATCAGTGCCCCCTCCTCTGCTTGCTGCGCAGAGCAGGGAAGGGAAGAGACTCCCAGGGAGGGGCAGCTCCAAGGCAAAGGGCAGGAGATGTGCAGCAGTGGGGGGAGGGGCAGCTGAAGTACCAGCACTTGACAGCCTCTTGGTCACACCAGTCAAGATCACTATCAGAGGCTCCAAGATCTACCAGTAGATCCCGATCAACCAGCTGGTGACCAGGGGTCATGTAGGCAGGGGACAATCTCAGATGTCATTGTTTCCGGCCCTTGTGATCACACAGAAAAGCCTGTGAAAAGTATGACCCACGAACGGCTCAGAAAGGTGAAGGAAACAAGAACCTCACCCCCCACACACACACACACCCCCGCCAACATTTTTCGATCTCACGCTTTTTGTAAAGCAGTCAAGCAAGCATCTGGAGTAGACGACTGGCAAGCATCTGGAGTGGATGACCTTGCCCATGCAAAATCATCACTTGAGCTGCTGAAGGAGCCAAGTCCAATGCGTCGGGATGCAATTACAACAGCTACGTCATTATTATTTTTTTTTGCAAGTGCCTCTTCACCTACTAATTATAGCCCGCTGTAATTTAACTATCCTATAAAAAAAATCACCCCGAGGATCTCTATTTTTTCTTCCTATTTGAAAGCAGAAGAGAATTTATTTCAAATTTATGTACAGAAAACAAAATTTCCCTTATCCATGGCTTTCCGTGCAGGACATTAGAATTTTATCATGCAGAGAGATCCACGGTAAACGTCATGTTCTGTTCTCAGTGCCCCCACAGAACTGTGCTAGGCAAACAGAACAGGATGCTCCAAAAGCCACCATTTGCCTGGACAGCTCCATCTGAAAGCACCTGCAACCACTCATAAAAACCCCCATAAATGATCCTGCAATTTACTGATGTTATTTGGTGGAGAGACACATGATCGAGCTGGAAACCGAGGACACAGACGTGTCTGTTTCAAGCCTCTTACATCTAGCACCAGCTTCCAAACGGCACAGGGCTCTTTTAAGAGAGCGCGCCCCATTTGCAAACAGGGAAGCTTACACAGACTATCCAAATCGCACACTTAGATGTTCAGATCAGTAGCTAGGGTGAAATTAACCCTGTGCTAACACCAAGCACATGGCTGATACATCCCGTAAATTGCAAGTGTTCCAATCCTGCAAAGACTCATTCACATGCTTAACTTTATGCATTCCCAGTGCATTAGATTAAGCCAGGCGTATATCTTGGCAGGCTCAGGTCATTAGAGGCGCACAAGCATTGTGCGAACTTTCAGCTTGGGGCAAATGTCTCCCCATAAACCCCCTAACACAGCCTCCCGTGCCAGGAAACTAGGCCCACAGATCTCACTTTAACACAGAACCAAAGACTTCACCCCCTTTTGCTTGCTAAAAGCTGATTTACTCGAGATCAAATTTGAATTTCTGACTCTGAAAGAGAGAGAGAAATCAGCTGTAAGACTCCATCAAGTTCCACTTTCAGGTTCTGTGAAAGGACTCATTTTTCCCGTTCGACTCTAATATGTTTGGCATTAAGTGCTGACAGTTCTGCCCGGGTGTTCTGCCAAAGATAAACCATAGACGCGTCGCTTCTTTTTAAGATACTTAGGATTTACTAGGCAGGAAAAGGAAAAGGTTTCCAGCTCTCACTCTCATTCGCACAATCCCCTGGAAAATTCACAGCAGTAACGAGGCTGTTATCAAATGAGTAATAAAATGAACTGAACCACATATTGGAGGACAAGAGGGTCAGAAATCTTCTGGACAGGAGTCACGCTCCAGGGACTAAGTAATTGCTGATCATTGGAGTTAACATGCTAGAATCACATTTGTTTCATGACGGGAAACATCATATACAGGCTGAAGGCCATGCTTGTTGCTCAAATCACTCCCAGAAAACACTTTTGTGAGGACTCAGCAAAAGAGCCGAGTACCCCTGTGGAGACAGCCAGAAAGGGGAGGCTTGATTTAGTACATAAACCAATCAGTTACTGAATGGATTTGATGGATGGGAGTATCTTCCCAGCCAACCACCCCACTGCAGGGTGCATTGATGACATGACTTTGCATGCTTACTGCAGCAGGCTTACAACTTGGCTAAAATAACCCAGGACATGGGAGTTATTATTGGAACAATAAAATCCAGGTTGCACAGACGTCCCCAGCTGCCCTTTTTAAAAGATAACTGGCTCTTGAAATGAATTACTCGCCCAGCGCAACTAGAAAGGGGGTGTGAAGAACCCAGAGTGTTTCATTTTAATTTCTTCAAAGCAGGTTTCTCTGCCAAATTGACACTTTTAAAAGAAAAACGACTAGGGATGAAGTTTGAGCTCCCCTCACATGCGTCTCACACGCACATACATAAAAGACCAAGCAACCCAGCTGTGGTCCTTAAGGAGACGAAGTTTTTTCTCAGCTATGCTGAGGTTGCAAAAGTTTGTGTTTCCTTATACGAGTGAAATTTTGCAGGCGGTAGGAGTGGAAGGAGCTGGGGAGAATGAAAGCATCCCAATGCAGCACGACGCCTGCAAACTCCAGTTTGCTGGGAACCTGGGACGTTTCTAGTTGCAAGATGCAGACAAAACAGGAAGCAACAATAAAGCCGGAAAACAACCCCATGTGTCCATCCTTGTAGACAGCCCCTTACAAATGATGGACCCGATTCGGATCGCCTGTCCGCACTCGGTTGGACGCCTTTGACTCCAGCTCTAGTTTCTCGTTTACGCCAGCATACAAAGAAGCAAAATCAGGCCTGTTTCTCCAGCTCTGTCCCCTTGTTTTCGGAGATCATGTCAGAGCGAACTGTTCCAAAGTGCAGAATCTGAAGTGTCCCGCATAACCCTCCCAGCTCTGTATCCCTTCCCGCCACCGGCCCTGCCTCCTTTGCCCTGCAGACGAAAGCCCAGAGCCTTGCGTGACATATTTAGGGGGCATGCACCCACACCACCAACCAGTGGTGAAAGGAACTTAAAATTTCTTACAGGTGCTGCCCTATTATACCCCAGGGCCATGCCAGCTCTTTCAATAGCTCCCTGCTGGCTTTCTGCTGCAGCTCAGCCAACCTCTTGTCCAAACATCGCACCAGGGCGCCCCTGCTTACTGTCACCTCTGCCACCAACCCACATCCCTCCGGACCACTGATTCTAACGCCCTAGCTCTCCAAGTGGAAGCATTTCAAGTGGACCCCATAGGACCTGCAGCCCGCGCAGATGCTGGGGACTCAGAAAAAGGCAGGGGCTGCGTGGATCGCAGGCTTTTCCAGTTCACTACTCCCCTGTCCTACAGAAATCAGGTCGCAGGCTGCCTCGCTAGAGGATTCGCCCCCCACCACAACTTTTGCTGTCTCAATAACTATTGCACGCACCACCCCGCCGCACGCCTCCCAAGTCCCGGCCATGCACGCACCTGCCCAGCAGGAGAACTCTCCCTCGTGCTCATTAGTTTAATTAACCAGCCAGCGCTGCCCTTGCTTGCATCGCCCTCTGCACAGCTGCAGCTCCAGTGGGGGGGGGGGGGGGGGGGAGGACGCAGGGGGGCACCAAGCAGCGGCGCAGCAGCAGCCCCACGCATCTCCTCCCCCTTGCGCACCCAGCCCGCCCCTCTCACCTGGCCAGCCGCTCAGCTGGGCAGCCTCCACCGCTGCGTGCAGCATCCTCTCCCGGGAGCGCCAGCGCCAGCGCCGGCGCCGCTCGCGCCGGAGCTGGGGAGGGGCGCGAGCGCGCGCGCGCGCCCGAGGAAAGGCAAAGGGGACGCAGCTGGGGCTGCGAGGTGGCGCTGCACGTGGGTCGCTCCCTGGTCGCACCTCAGCGCCCCCACCCCACACCGGCTGCACCCGGGGCCGGAGCCCTTGCACACTGGGGTTCCTTCCAGGGGCCAGAGTCCGGGCGCTGCTGAGAGGGAGACCGATCCTGGATTCCCTCCTGTGCCCAGCTCCAGTGTCCTAGGGGGGTCCTCCTGGAGCAGGTTTGGGTCAGGTGAAATCGACACACCCAGCGGGTCCCAGTGAGCAGCCCACCACCCCCATGGCTGGGGAGCCGTGTTCTCTCTTATCGTTTCCATCCATGTGCAGAATAAAATGTTTGTGGTGCACTGAGGCATGAGGGAATGTGCACCACCTGGAGAAACACAAACCGAGCAGTGGGCGCTCTGCTCATCAACTGGGCGGCATTTGGATCTCTCCTGCCTGGCTGCCCAAGTGCACAGCTTACAGGGAACACTGCAAGGGAGGCCCAGCAACTGGCCCTCTGTTCAGGTCAGTGCTCCTACCTGTCTGAGAGTTGCACTTCTGAATTAAACATGAATGTAGCCAAGGGACACATGGTAGAACAACATGGGTGGGGGAGGGGAGGGCTACAGCCCCCCCTCCCCATGCTGTCACTCTGGCTTCATGCCAGGCAGTTTGGAGTCCCTCTTGAACAGAGAGTTAACAGAGGGCAGGAAGGGACGACGTCAGAATTTGTGACCTTGAGGATGCCACCATATTCCCTGTTTTGTTAGAGTTACACAATACCCGAATAGCCTTTGGAACTCACCACCACAAGATATCATAAGGACCAACAACTTATTATCCATAGAAATCGATAGTCCTTTTTGGATGCTGAGACCATCCAGAGCTTTAATAATAAGGGTTTTAAAAAAAATACAACTCACATGAGTTTTGAGTTGATACAAACATCCTGTTTTGGGTCAACCCCTCACTGACGGAGGAGAGGAAGAAATTTCCCCTAGGAACAGTATCAGAGGAGGGGCTCTGTTAATCTGTATCACAATGAGGATCCTGTGGCATCTTAGAGACTAACAGATTTATTAGGGCATAAGCTTTTGAGGCCAAACCTCACTTCATCTGGGGACAGGTTATCCTGGTCCTGCAGGGTTCTTGCACCTTCTCTAAAACCAGGGGGAATGGACTTTGCAATTGCCTCTAGTTTCTGCCAAAACTGGAGGCAAAGCAGGAGATTCTCTCATGAAGCAGACACGGCTGGGGATGCTGTGGGCTCTGACTGAGCGGAGAGGTGAGGAGGGAGACTGGAAGGACGTATCTGAGGCAGGGATGTAAAATGCAGGTTAAAATGCAGCAAGGGGCTGCTCCAGCCCAGCTGGGCTCTTTTAATATATTTCCTACAATACTGAGGAGCAGGCAGGTTTTGGTTTGACTCCGATCCCTGCATAGGCTCAGCAAATACATCCTGAAGCCATCCATCGCTGGGAAAAGTGTCAATGAGATTATTGTATTCGGCAGCTAGTGCTTGGAGGCTGCGGCTTGCAAATGGGATGCGGGACAGTATTGTCCAGTGGTTGCAGCAGGGGGGCATGTTAGGCAGGTCTCCTGCAGATGGGTATTTCTGCTGCTGATTGGCTGGCTGAGCATGATTAAGTCACAGGGCCCCAATGTGCCTCAGTTTCCCCATCTGCAAGAGGTGGATAATACTTGCTTATCCCCCTCATTGTGCATGAGGGTGGCAGGGACATGGGAGGGGGAGCTGCTCCAACCAGACCTCTGCTGGTTAACCAGGTAAGCATGCCAATAAGGTTAACTGGTTAACACTAAAGTTTACATCCCTAATTTGAAGGTGGAGAAAGGCTTGCATTATGTACACTATGTCGGATCGGTGCCACTAATTATCAGACCTACCCTCTGCATTTTTCTCTTCCCCTCAGGGCACAGGGACAATATTCTCAAGTACCCTCACTCTGGGCAGCAGCAAAAACCAAAATCCACAACCAGAAGCTTTGGCACAATTGGCAAGAGCCGCAAACCAGCCCTGGTGGGCTCTGAAAAGCCTCGCTGGCTGGCAGAGCTGGGACCTGGCTGCAGACTGTTTATTATTAGTCAAGTGTACATGATGACACCTCCCACCAGGGCACTGGGAGCACAGGCAGGGAGAGGCCCCATTCACCAGTCACTAGCTGAATCCAACTGCTTGGAGGAGAGCAGGTACAAGCAATGGTGTGGTGTTGTTTTGTTCAGTTAAAAAAACCTAACAACAACAGCCAGAAGGTACCAGCTTTTAAGAAGCAAGAGATTGGCTGCTCCCCCAGGTGTGCAGAGGGCTTTTGTGCAACTCACTGTCTTTTTAAAGTGTAAAAAAACCCTGTGTTTGATTGGGCAGCAGGCCCCAAACCCTTGTGCAAGGCGGGGGTAGGCTGGATGCACAGACAAGACTCCCACCCCACAGAGAATACCTGCTAGTCCGGGGTGGACATTATTTTTTGATGGGGGGGCACTCCAAGAATTTGGTAAGTGGTCAAGGGCCGCATTCTTCCATGATATCACTGGAGGAGGTGCAGGGTCTGGGAGGGAGATGGGGTGCAGACAGGGCCGGCCTGAGCCATTTTGGCGTCCCGGGCCCGGGCGCATGGCGCCACCCCCGGGTGCACAGCACATGTGCGGGCCCGCCCCCCCCAGGGTGTGCGGGCCTGCCCCCGGGGCGCACGGCGCATGCACGGGCCAGCCACGGCAGCTGACACGCAGCCCGGGGCCCGCCCCTGGGGCGCACGGCACATGTGCTGTCAAGCCCGGCCTGGCCACCGCTGCTGGCGTGCGCGCTGGGCCGTACAGGGCCCCGCGGCCGTGGGGGGAAGGGCGCTGCTGGCCAGCGCCGCAGGGCCAGCGCTGCGGGAGCCGGGCACGCGGCGCTGATGGCAGCTATAAGGGACACCGTGCACCCCTTACAGCTGCCATCAGGCGCCCCCCATTGGTTGGCGCCCCCGGCAGCTGCCCGGCTCGCCCACCCCTCAGTCCGGCCCTGGGTGCAGAAGGGAGCTTGGGGTAAGGGGCTGGGGTGCCCTGAGGCAGGCTCTGGCTGGGAGACGTTTACCTGGGTGACTCCCAGCTGGTAGCCCAGCAGGTTCCCTGCCTTCCATGCCCTGGCAGGTCTGCTCAGAGCAGCAGGCTGCAGGGCCATGTGCGTCTATGAACAGCTGCGCACCTGAGGGGGAGGAGGAAGGGGTACTTTGGGTGCTGCCTGTTCGTCACTTTTCTTCAAACAGGCCGCTCCAATTGGTGGGAAACTGGCCAATGGGAGCCACAAGATTGTGCTGTGGGCGGGGGCAGCGTGGGAAGATTCTTCTCACTCCTACCTGTTCCCAAACAGGGTCCTGCCGCCGGCTTTTCTGAGCAGTGTGCAGGGGGCAGGGTAGGCAGGGATCCTGACTGAGGCGCCCACTGCGCCTGCGAGCTGGATCCTCTGGCTTGGCCCCATGGGCCACTTCTTGCCCGGCCCAGATCTAGATGCTCTGCATAACGACACTGATAGGGGATCTCAAAGCACTTGACGATCACTAATGAAGTCAGTTCACTAATGAGCTGGGCAGCAAGCAGTGTTCCCTGTAAGCTGCACGCTTGTGTGGCCGTTCAGGAGAGATTCAAGTGCTGCCCAGCTGATCTGTAGAGCACCCACTCCTGGATTTTCTGCTTCTACTGGTGGTGCACATTCACACATACCTGGGTGCACAGGAAAAAAATCATTCCACACATGAATGGAAAAAGTCCACACATGGACGGAAAAGCTTTAGAGGGAGCATGAGCTAGGAGTGCTACTCATAATACCTGCAGCTCACATACGAGCTTTTCAATGTTTGCTACAGATCAGTGCCAGGACAAAACAGTCTGCTGGAGACCAGCTCCCACTGGATCCCCTAGAGGGGGACACCCTAGGAGAGCTGTCAGCTTAGATGCAGTTTTTAGGGGATGGGTGCAGAGGACAGTCCTGTGTTAGTTGGGTGGAAGTTACAACCCAGCCTGATGATGCCTAGCTCTATAATCTGTCCTGCAAATCTTGCTCTCAGGAACATTGGAATAGTAATAGAGATGTAGCTGTGTTAGTCTGATCTTGCTGAAACAAAAGAAAGGACTATGCAGCACTTTAAAGACTAACAAGATGGTTTATTAGGTGATGAGCTTTCGTGGGCCAGACCCACTTCCTCAGATCAAATTCCGGAAGAGAATTGGCATGACCACATATACATTGGAGTCACTCTAATGAAGTCAACAGGGACTAGAATTTGCCCAGCTGGCCCTGTGACATGGAGCTTGTTCTGCCGAAGGGGAACAACAAGAAAGGAAAGAAAATCAGATCCCGTACTAGGATCTGATTGCAGGATCAGGGCCAATGCCAAGATTAAAGTGCGGAGCCGCTGCCCTGCTCGATATCGGTGATTATAAATCACTTTATTTTTAAGAGCCCTCTCTCCAGCCCCAGAGTGTTTATTTGCTCTGCTATCTGATTTTACAATGTTGTATTTTCTCTCCCTATAAATAATTACAGACTCTCTAATGGATCTCAAACCTTGCATTACCTGAGCTGTCAGGAACTTGACAATTACGGCTCTGCCTGCTTCTCCCCTTTAAAGGGCTCTTCAAACATTCATTCACACTCCCGCACAATAAAGGGATCAGCAAGTATAATCCACCTCTCTCAGGTGGGGAAACCGAGGCACATCACAGCCCTGTGACTTAATCATGCTCAGCCAGCCAATCAGCTGCAGGAGACCTGCCTCACAGCCCCCTCCTGCTGTATCCACTGGACAATATTGTCCCACGTCCCTTTTGCAAGCCACAGCCTCTCAGCACTAAGAGACAAATGTAATAGTTTCATTGACACTTTTCCCAGCAATGGGTGACTTCAGGATCTGTTTGCCGCGCCTATGCAGGGATTTTGGAATCAAACCAAACCCCTCCTGCTCCTCAGCATTGTAGGAAATATACTAAGCGGCTCTCCAGGTGTCACTTTCTGGGCAGATCATTCACGCTGCATCATGCCATGATGGTTTTGTGGTGTCCTCGTTGTGCAGTGAGTTCGATGTGGCCACGCCAGAGCAGCAGAGGCAGGACCGAAAGCAGGGCCGGCCACAGGAATTAGCATTAATTCTGCTACCCGAGCTTCCCTTTTCTGGGTCTCCCAGGGTGATCAATGGCAAGGAACTTGCAAGCCGCAGGGTAAGATTTCACAGCCAGCGAGTGGGCGTGGCGGCTGTCATTCACCCTCAGGCATGCTCAGGGACCAGCCAGGTTATCAGAGAGGAATACTCAAAGCAGCCCCAAATGCCATAGCTGCTCCTAGAATGGCAGAGTATCAAGCTGTCATGGCTCACAGGTCGTGCCCATACTTGGCCCCTCGGCTCCTGGGCGGAATCCCCCTCTCCAGTGCGGCAGCCTCTTCACGGGGAGCCCCTCCTCTCCAGCGGCGGTGAGGCAGCCCTTTCTCAGGGAGTCCACTCCAGTGCGGCAACCCTCTGCTGGGGGGCTCACTCGCACTGGGGGGTCTGCCCTTCTGCCTTCGGGATGGTGCCTTTCAGGGCCTTCAGCCGCCTGCCTCCACCATGAGCCCCTTCAGAGGCTCCGCTCCCTCTGGACCCCCCAGGGCCTCCACTCCCACACCCTGTTCTCTAGACCAGAGCAACTATCAGCCAGCACAAAACAGAAGGTTTATTGAGCTTTGAACACTAGGGTTACCAGATGGTTTCAAAAAAATACTGGACACACTTGATCTCAGATTGAGGGGGTGGAGGGGGACCGGCTGGGAGGGAAGCGGGGCTGGCCGGGAGGAAGTCAGGGGGAGCGGGGCTGGCCGGGGGAGATCGGGGGGGGGGGGGAGGAACCGGCCGGTGGGAAGCAGGGCTGGCCGGGAGGGGGTTGGGGGGAACGGGGCTGGCTACAGGGGAACCGGCTGGCGGGGAGCAGGGCTGGCCAGGATGGAGTTGGGGGGAGCGGGGTTGGCCGGGGAGGGAGCAGAGGGAGGGGAACTGGCTGGCGGGGAGGGGGCTGGCCCGGGTGCATGCAGATCCCGGGGTGCTGCCCGTCCTGCGCACGGTCCCGGCGGGGCGCACGGGCGAGTCCAGCCCCAGGTATTCCATCCCACCCCGGCCCCGGCCCCGCCCCCCTCCTCTCTACTGTGTAGTAACGTATTGCCTGGCTGGTAGACACACTCGTGCAGCGTGAGTGCGTCTACCAGCCAGGCAGTATGCAACTACATACTGATACTCGTGATAATAATAAAACTTACTTAATTAGACAATACCGGACATTTCTATGTCCGGTATTTTCTCAATTTGTTTCCCGGACAGAACGCTCAAAAACCAGATCTCTCAGGCCACAAGTGGTGGTTGGTTTGTATCCTCAGCTGATCTGGGAGGACCCATTCCTCATGGTCTCACCTTGTGCCCTCAGAACGAATGGGCATTTATTAATATCAATGAACATTTTTAAACTCTTTGATTACAACAAAATCTATATCAGGTAACAACAACAACAACAAAGTTTTTTCTCTTACCAATTCGCATCTCGTACTTCCTTCCACTTGCAGCTCTAAGCGAAGAGAGTGGGATGCATTTTGGTCCGATAAGGATGCGCATTTAAAAAAAAGGGTTGTAAAACTTATCAAAGGCCAAAAAATTAACAAGCGTCTAAATTTGAGGCCCCTCTTTGAGTTTGAGGCCCCGGCCAAATGGCCCCCCTCCCCAGTTAGCCCTTCTGACATGCCAGGGACTGGACTGGGGACCTCCAGACTCACTGCGGAGGGGGCATACTGGCCTTTGCACAGCAGAAATGCCCAGAACGACAGGCTCTGCTGGAAGCTTTGGCTTGGCGGATATTTCCCAGAATGGCTTGAGATCACTGGGGTGAGCTTGAACTTCCTATGTGAGTCACTCTGTGAGATCCAGCAACTCCCTGGGGACTCCCGGAAATAAGACCCTCCCCACCCCCTGTCCTGGGTACAGAATTTTTATAGCTGCTCCACCCTTCAGATCTGGAATCCCAGCCTCTGGCAGCTCCTGAGGCCAACACACGCTCAGGGCTTAAATCCAAGCGCTACATAGGCCAGTTCCACCTGGCTGGCACAGAATCATTTCAGCTGTTAATTTTATTGTTCTGGAGCGCGCCTGGGGATGCAGGGCATGAGAAGCACCAGAGACATGATGTGGCTGCAGTTAACTGGATTCCAATCTGACCAGGAGATTGACAGAAACCGACTGGCCACAGGACTCCTAGGTGGGAGCCCTAACTCGGACTGAACACTTGGGGTGCTGCTCTGAGAAAGTCCCTTCTAGGGCCAGCATTTTCAGAAGGGCTCAAGTGCCCGCGTTCCACACCATTTTTTCGAATGCACTGCGCTCCCATTTCAGCCCCAGAGCCAGATTTGCAAATGACCTCAGAGCAGAGAGCGGAAAATCAGGCTGCTTGAATTTTGGGGTGTCAGGGGAAGCTGAGTCATGGACACTGAACCTCTGAAAGTTTCTAAAGCTAAAAGCCAGGGCGTTAATTTCCTATAATATTGCTGCAATTCTGTAATTTCTGTCATATTGCTAACTTTGCAAGCCTTTTGCCTGTCGGCTTAACACAGAAAGCGTACATATTTGGCCTCAGCAAACTCAAATGCACCTTATGGTGCTGTGCAGTAAACAATGCACCAAAGGCATGGGATGTATCGACACAGCAAAGAGGCAAGTACAGGATTCATCTCATCGTCGTCCTCTTGTCTTGCTGGTGTCACCTTTTCCCCTTTAGTTCAGCTTGTTCCTATAAAATCATTTGCCACAGAGCAGTTTGGGGACTGAGTCCATTAATTCTCTTTGTTCCCTGCAGAACAAAAACCCTATGTTTTTATTTTCATACCTGCCTCTAATGAGGTCTGGGTTAGCGGGAGAAGAAGAATCCAAGAGTCCCCTGGACTTGACTTTTGGATGATTATTATTTGTATTTTCACAGGATAGAGCCCAGGATGCACCGTGCTGGACAAATGCAGAACCAAGACGCTGTCCCTACCCCACAGAGTTTAGCATCGAAGGCTAAGTCTACACTGGGAAGGTTTGGCAACAAAAATGCTGTCGACATGCAAACGTTGCCAAAAGTGACAACCGCTCAAACTGGTTTTTCTGCCTCCCACTGTCGACATTTCATGGCCACATTGCTAGCACCCTGTCAAGAGAGCAAAGCATTGTGGGTAAGCCTCCCACAGGGCAGCGTTGTGGGAAGGCAGGGCTGATCCCTGTGCTTCTTGGGATTCCCTCAGAGCTCTGTGAGCTCTCCATGGTGAGGGATATCACCACTGCACTACACCATACTCCCTACACACAATTGTTTAAAACACCCCTGACTCTCAAAGCTTCTCCCCCGCCCCAGCCTGGCCTGTGTGCGGACATGCACCAGACTTGAAACAGGCCTGGGTTTGCGTTGGTAGAAATCCACACTTTGGGCAAGACAGCCATTGTTAGTCTGGTCAAGGCAGGGCCGGACAAAGACGGGGTTGTCCAGGCTCCCCTACACTAACCATCCCAGTGGCTTTGTTCCCATGTGGCCACGCGACCCTGGGGCAGGTTTGTGGTCCAGCTCCAGCAGCGGGAGGCCTCGACACAAACTGCTTTTATTATTTACATTTGTCAGGAAAACATTTCTGTCATAGTGCTGACTTTGCAATCCTTTTGCCTGCCTGCTTAATACAGAAGACATGTATTTGGCCTCAGCTCACTCAAATGCTCCTGACAATGCTCCGGTAAACTGATGCACCAAAGGCATGGGAGGTAGTGACAAAGCAGAGCAGCGAGTACAGGATCCATCCAGGGCTGGATTACCCAATAGGCAAAGCAGGGGCACCAAAAAAAAAAAAAGATTTTACGGTATAGTATTGTTTTTATTTTGAATTACATATGGGGGGGGCACCATAATCTTTTTAGTGATTAGGGCCTCTAAAGGTCTTAATCCGGCCCTGAATCCATCATATTGTTGTCCTCTATTCTTGTTGGTGCTACCTTTTTCCTTGGGCATGTTTCTATAAAGTCATTTGCAGCAGACCAGTTTGGGAACTGACTCCATCAATCCTCTTGCTTCACTGCAGATATTGCCAAAATGAAACACAATTTTCCCCCGGCTCCTACTTACTGGCAACTCCGCTGCATACAAATACTGGGAGACGTTTTACCAAATCGAGGAACCATGTGAATCAAAATCCTTTGTTATATTATTCTTACAAAGCCCACTATTTATACTTTTTTGGCATTAAAAGGAAATAAAACAATTCTATAGTGGCAGGGGAAGGAAAATGCTTTCGCAAGCTTGTATCTGGTGACTCCGACAGTGCGGAAGGCAGTATCTTTGCTGTGCAGCAGGGTAGAGCCAAAATAGCATAATTTTTTATTCTTTAAAAAAATCTTTTGATTTTGAGTTTGTCTTTGCAGGCTCAGCACAAAACATCATTTGGGAACAAACAATTGTTTGTTAAAGCTGAAACGTTACCCTCCCTCTCATGCATGCAGTTATAATTGATGACCATACCCAATACATAAAAACAACTTTCAAACTAGAAGCAGAAATCAGCATTTTAATGGCAGCTGAAAAGCAAGCTATTTTAAATATTTTACACAGTCCCTGCTGTACACAAGTTGAGGTTGAAGCGGATAAAAAAGCTAAAGGAAACCCCTTTTCCCCCTTTTCATGACGCATAATTTTCCTGTGGAACTCATTGCTACAAGATACCACTGAGCTCAAGAGTTTAGCAGGATTCAGAAAAGCAGAGGATGTTTCTATGGTGGGTAATGAGAACGTCCCAAATTATCAGAATAAACATTTTTTTAAGGAAAAGAAAGACAGTTAGAAATAGGGTCCCTTGATTATTTTCCACAGAATCTTCTTTTGGCTAGAAAATGGCTTTTTGATTGGACAGAAATCGTGGCAGCAATATTTTTCTCCTCATCAAAATTTTTAACCCAAAAAAATCTTCTCTCTCTTTTTTTCAGTTTTTGGTTGCTGACAAGTTGTATTTTTGGCTTTCAACAAAACCCTGATAAATGTAAAGACCATTTTTTGAAAAAAAAATTATTCTCACTGAAATTTTTCACAAGAGAAATAAATTCATTTTCCAACCAGCTCAACATCTAAAGCTTCCTGCTTCAGGGCGTGAGCTGACTGACATTCAGCTGCCAGATTCAAGAAGCAGCTTCTCCTAAGGATAAGTTATCCTATAACTGGTGTTTTCTGGCCCTTCCTCTAATGCAGCGGCTGCTGGCCATGGTCAGACATAGGGCACTGGCCGTACATGCATTCTTACCATTCCTGTTTTCCACAGCATCTCCCATTCATGGTTCTCCAGGTACTTTACTAAGGCCAGGTCTATACGGCCAGGGAAAATTGATGTAAAATATGCAATTCCAGCTACGACCGTTGCATAGCTGGAATCAATATACCTTCCACCGATTTTCTGGGGTGACCCCACAGCTGAGAGGTCAATGAGAGAAACTTTCCTGTCAACTTCCCTGACTCGTCATGACTATGCGGAGTGCTGCCTTTGACAGGTAAGGGAGTTTGGAGAGGCGGAAGGGTCCAGGTGGGGCGAAGTCTGGGCAGGAAAGAGGGTGCAGGAGCAGGGTGGAGGCGCGGGGTCTCGGTGGGGTGTGTGTATGAGAGGCACTTACGTGGCTCTGTGCCACCTGCCGCTCCCAGGCTCCGCCCCCATTGCTCCCATTGGCCATGATTGCAGCCAGTGGGAGCAGCGGGGAACGCCTCCAGGCGAGCCGTTCCCAGTGCCACCGTTCCCAGGAGTGGCAGCATGCGGAGCTGCTTCCTGCCCTGGTGAGCCAGATCCAGCCTGCGAGACTCACCCCTTCCCGCAGTGGAAAGCCGGCACCGGCGCTCCAATCTTGTGGGGGTGGGGGTCATGGGGTGGGAGCGCCAGCACAGACTCCCTGCTGCAAAGGGAAGCAAGCCTGAGCCACCTGCAACATGGCCATGGACCACACTTTGAGCATCACTGTATTACAGTAACACCCAGCAGTCAGATGGACCCAGAGTGGGAAGGGAAACTGAGGCACGGGGGCAGGGAAAGGTCTTGCCCCACATCTCCCAGCAGAGCAGTGGCAGAGTCATGACTAGAACCCACATCACCTCCATCCGATTGTTTCAACCAGTTCAATTAACCAAACTGCACATAAAACGTGGATCTTCTTCTCCCAGGACTCTCTCCCCGGGACGGGTTGTGTTTGCCCAGCCCAGTGACCTGGCCTCCTGGGTTGAGCGTGGCAGAGATGCCAAGGACGAGGTGCTCCCAGCGTTAGGCCAGTCTGCCAGACTCACTCCTCCGCAGGGAGAGCCAGCAGCTGCGCCCACTTCTGTGCCGCCCCGTTCGACCCTCCCAAAGAGCTGCCTCTCCCCATCAGCTGCTACCAAGCCTGCCAGTGGTTGTTGCATCACTGATGCACATGTGAAAGCAGCGCTGGTAGGGAATTCAAAACCCAGGAAGATCTCACAGCTGGGTCAGAGCCGAATCCAGGAGGGCTAGTGACTTTCAAGGCAGGAGAAGGGGAATGTGGTGCAGTCCCTTTGGGGGGAGTTAATTGCTCAGAGAAATTCCCTAGCTAGGCCATCCTTTTGTCCATAGCAGGCCAGTGCTGCCCATCAGGCTGTGCAGTACTGCTTTGTACTCACCCAGACCCACATGGGGGTTGGAGCCATGGTGAATCAATAACCCCCCCGTTTAGAAGCCTGACTCCGTATTGTCCGCCTTAAATTACTGCGTCATAACCAATGTTCCCTCTATTTTTTTCCATCCATGTGCAGAATAAATGTTGTTCTGTGCACCAAGGCATGGGTGGAGGTGCACCACCCAAAGAAACACACGCTGCAGGCTGGGGCCGCGCTGCTAATCCGCTGAACGGCATTTGCACCTCTGCTGGGTGACCTCCCAAGGGCTCAGCTGACAGGGAACACTGGTCATAACTCTCACGGACAGGGCTCCGCTAAGCGGATGGAGAATAAGCATCCCAGAGTGCGGGGCAAAGTCCTTGACGGGGGAGGGTGTTTCCAGAGCGGGAGGGGGCAGATGCAAGAGGGTTGCAATGATGGATGGAAAGGCAGACGCCATGATGCAGACAGTTCACCTGCTAGAAGCCCTGCATCAGAGGTCAAATGCCCTTGCGCTGCCCAACCTGCCTGGCAGAGCGCCACCCTGTGGGCCCGACGGGAGTGGGTGCAAAGGGCTGGCAGTGGAGAGCAAAGGCCTGACCCTGAAGGGAGCCACCACTGGGGGGCGGGGATGTGTGCAGCAGGATCAGGCCCTTAGAGTGAGCCAGGCGGAAACACTCGACCCGTCAAGGTGAGAGCTGCCGGCATCCACCAGAGATGGCGCCGGGCAAGTGACATCCATCCTGCTGCCATGCGGGGGGGGGGGGCAAACGATAAAATCAGCAGCTGATCTGTCATCCTTCCCTGTCTCTGCTAACAGCTCCGGCTCCTCCCCAGCCTCTCGCCCCTTGCTGCAGTCTGCTTGGAAAGCCGGCCTCCCTGCTCATCCGCCCGGCCGCCACCGCAGCCCCTGTTGTGCCAGCTCCAGCATGCGCTTAAGCCCCTCACGTCCCACTGGCGCTGACATCCTGGGTCTCAGGCTTCTAGTTCAGCACGTGCCCAAGGACCTTGCTGAATCAGGGCCTATGTCTGGAGCTTCCCCCGCACCCACCAAAAGCAGCTCCGCCATACCCAGCCCAGATGCTCACAGTGACCATGGCACCCCGGAAGCCATGAGCACCCAGAGAGATTTAAGTCAAGGGCAGGCCCACCGCAGCGCCGGGATTTTAGCTGCGCTGACAGAGCTGAGCTAGAGCAAGTCCAGTGTAGATGTGACTCGCAGCGACGCAGCTTACTCCAGTTTCAGAGATCGGAAGAAGAGCTCCAACTGATCAGCCTGGACCGCCCAGAACAGCCCCATTATGGCGGGCACTGTACAGACCAGCGTTCCCTGTAAGTGACATGCTTGTGCGGCCACTCAAAAGAGATTCAGATGCCGCTCAGCTGATTAGCAGAGCATCAACAACTATGTTTTTGGTTTCTACTGGTGGTGCACATTTGTGCATGCCTGGGTGCATATTAAAATTTATTCCACACATGGATGGAAAAAATCCACACATGAATGGGAAGAGTAGAGGGAACATTGGTGCAGATCCCAACCAAGATCAGGGTCCAGCTGAGCCAGGCACTGCACAGACCCAAGGGAGATCATGGCCCCATTGTGCCAGGCACTGTACAGAGTGCAAATCCTGACCAAGATCTGGATCCAGTTGTGCCAGGCGCTGCACACACCAGACAGAGCTCAGGACCCCCTCTTTCTCTTTTGCTTGTATTTCCCTGTGTAGGAGGGGCAGAGGAAGCAGGGGGTGGGGCAAAACACAGGCCAAGTCCTGAAATGCTCGGTTAGAAGAGGAGATGGCACAGACCCCCAGCAACAGCAGCGCGGCTTTTCCAGGCGATGCAGCTTCCTTTACAGCCCAGCCTCCTGGGCACTTCAAGGCAGCGCTGGCTCTATGAACAGGAATGGCAGAGGCAGCAATGAATGATCGGGTGCGAAATGTGGACAAGGACAGAAAATCCTCTCTCTGCCCTCCCCGAGGCAGGCAAAGGGACTGGGGGCAACCTCATGAGTATTCATAAAAGCTTCTGGCACCTGCTAAGGCAGCACTGGGTGAGCGTTTCCACGCCGACCCCAAACATGTGCAAAACCTGGGCCCTGGCCTCTGTGTGTGTCCGCGTGAGGAGCAAGCGAATTACCTGGCTCCTGACAGACACGGCAATTAGACTCGGACATGAGGGCCAGGAAGTCGGGACACCTCTTCTGCTAAAGGAAGATGCCCATTCTGAGCATAGCGGCCCTGGGCTTGCCGTGTGTCACGTAGTGTGGGAAACCACCGGGCCCTGCACCCCCGTCCAGCCAGCCGTGACTCTAAGGCGGCAGGTAGAATGGAAGGGTGATAGGTTCACAGGGACACAGGCTTGTTACAGGAGCAGTCAGCGCCATCCTTCTTGGAGATGGGGGGCCCAGCACCAGGACTCTGGGCTCCCTGCCTGCCCCCCCCCCCAGGCCAGCTGGACTCCCTGCAGCCTAAGCCAGCTGAGACCAACTCACACACTCAGCAACCAGCCCCCAACCCTGCAGGCAGCCCCGCCTCCTCCTTTGTCCAGCTTCCCCTGGCAAAAGGTGTCACCTGATTGCATCTTCCACCGAGGCTCAGGTGACAAGAGAGCCTGGGCCATTGTGTAGGTGCTGGGCTGGGCAGCCAGGGGCAGCCTCCCTTCAGTGAGAGTCACGCTCAAAACTCCCATCCCCAGCCAGGCATCAGTGCAGTGCCCAGGGAAACTGAGGCATGCACACACACGCGCATGCGTGCACACAGTTACAACAGAGCAGCGCAGGACAGCAGGAATCCCATACCACATAACAAGCAAACAGCATGAACACAACCCCCACCATGTTACACAGTGCCATCCAGATGCAGAAGAAACGCGTGCCATATTCGGGGCAAAGGGTGACGTTTTGGAAGCGGGGTGAGAAAAAAAAAGAGTATTAATAACTGTTCCATTTCTGTTCCATTCAGACAGCCCCGCCACACCCCAGGGCTCTGCAGATGATTCTTACTTAAATCTCAGAGCCCTTCCATGAGGTCACATTGTTCGCAGGAGGAATCCTGGAACGCAGGTTTGAAACCAATCATGTGATTCATCAGTGCCTCTTTCTGTTCCCTCCCCTCCCATTTTTTTCCTTCTCCTCCCCTCCTCCCCGCCTTCCTCCTTCATTTATTTTGGTTCTGGATATCCAACACTCCAGTCATCTGAAGAAGTGGGTTGTGCCCACAAAAGCTCATGATCCCATCTACCAGAGTTGTTGACTTGAGTCCCACGACTTGAACTCGAGTCGGACTTGAGTCGCCTTGGTGACTCGACTTGAGACTCAACTCAGGTTCATCGTTTGTGACTTGAGACTTGACTCGAGACTTGCTAATTTTGTTAAATCGACTTGGTGAAAAAATTGTCTGAAAATGCCACTGTTGTTAGTAACAAACCGCCCACAGCGGCGATCGCAGCCCCACCTCCCAGCTGGGAGTCCCAGCTGGGAGGCGGGGCCATGATCACTGTTTTGGGCGCATCAGAAGCGGGGGGAGGGTGGAGGGAGTGGCTGGGACTCCCAGCAAGTACGGCAAGTACGATTTATGTTAATAAATGAAAACCGATAGTGATTATTGTTATTTATCGATATTGATGGCTTGTACAAAAGTGACTTGACATTTTTTAAATTAAGACTTGAGACTCGACTTGAGACTTGAACTGTAGTGACTTGAGACTCGACTTGGACTTGACAATGACGACTTGAAGACAACACTGCCATCTACATATTTTGTTAATCTTTAAAGTGCTACCAGACTATTTGTTGTTTTTAAACTTTTTCCTATTACAGGCTAACTCGGCTACCCCTCTGAAGCAGTAAATTACTGTTGTTCAGCTTGTAGAACAATGTAAAACTCTGGAAGAGGGTGCACCAAATTGAGTATGCAAATCACTGTGTCCTGATTAGCTGATCTGAGCTGCATGAGAACTATTTTACCTTACAGCGTGTAATTTTTTTTCTCTTGATCTCTGACTTCACCAGTCCTTGTTACTGATCCTGCATGAGGGACGTCCATGGTGCTTAGTCACTATCACACTGGGACCATAAAAGGACCCATCAATATAAATACAGTATAAGCTGTGTTATCTGTCATGTTAATATGCAGAAAAATTGGTTAACTGGCACCTGTCATAGATGACAATATAATGCCTCCTTCAGTTAACTGGAAATGTGGTGCCCAGAACTGGACACAATACTCCAACGGAGGTCTAATCAGTGCAGAGTAGAGGGGAAGAATTACTTCTCGGGTCTTGCTCACCACTCTCCTGTTAATGCATCCGAGAATGCAGTTTGCTTTTTTTGCAACAGTGTCACACGGTTGAATTCTGCTTAGCTTGCGCAGGGCAGAGCTAGATCACAATTACAAAGGGGAAACTGAGGCGCAGAGCGAGTGCTCACAGCCATAATTTCAACGTCCACATGGTTTTTTCCCCAGAGCTCAGCTCTTGTTTGGTTACTTAAAGAAGGGCCAGATGTACAGACACATTCCTGCCCAGCAGTTGGGATTGGTCCTGCCTTGGGCAGGGGGCTGGACTTGATGACCTCGGGAGATTTCTTCCAGCTCTATGATTCTATAATTTTATGGGGAACTCCCCACTGACAACGGGGACCAAGCGCCTTCGAGAATCTGCCCCCCGGAGTGGGATTCCCAGGACAGGTGGCCGTCTGGCCCTGTGCCACTCACCCAAGATGTCTGCAGAGCCAGGAACCTCTCTCGCAGTGCCACGTGCTTGATCCACCAGCCCATCCCTGCACCAATGGAAAACAGAAGACGTCCCCTGTTCAGGAATGAAGCATTTCCACCCACACTTCTTTGTCCTACTCAGGCCCCTCCTTGCCCACATCTTTATCAGCCAGCAACAAGGCAGCATCCCTCTCCCAGCCCCACACTAAATTCTCACCCCCATGCCACTAAGCAAACAGCATCACACATTCCCTGGTTCTCCCGAAATACCCCCGGAGTGAAAAAAGTGCCCATACATCACTGTTAGTGGAGAGACTTCTATTACATTAGGGTGGTCGTTGTCTCCTTCTGTTGCACCTTTTAATTAAAATCCACAAAAGGCGAGCTCCACCAGCCCCCTCATCTAATTGCCGGGAGCAAATCTGTATTGTATTGAAAAGTGGGTTTAATTTTGCGTTGAGTTGTCTTTTGAAAGGAAGCCCGGGGCTTTGAAGAACGCCCATGAAACGCCATCGAAGGGAGGGAGAGGGAACAAGGGGGGGGTTGCTACATGCTCCCTCTGAAACGGTTCTTGTCTGGGAGTTCCATGCTTCCTTGAACGAGCACTGACTTGCCCCAGCAACATTGACTGCAGGAGGAAAAATTCAAATGAAACTGATGAGAGGCCCAGCCGCTGACGTACCTCCAATTATAAATGAAAGCTCCCTGGCATGCTGACGCTGGGATTTGATGTCTACATTAATTATAAATAAATGATCCACACTTGAGGTTGAAATGAAATTCCAGATAAAGCTTTATATTTACAAGAGCACCACGTTGGTACATAACTATTTATGCTGGCAAGCTGGATGGGCCGGGACAGCTTCCCCATGATTACACTAGCACAGATGCTGGAGTGGCCCACCCCGTTGGCTCCTCTGGGCTCGCCCAGGGCAGGGGGTTTCAACCTTTTTTTCCCCACAGCCCAGTCGAAGAAAATTGTGGATGCCGCGACACAACAGAATTTGACTAGAGTGAGGGCTCCAGGGTGGGGCTGAGGATGGGAGCTTTGGGGTGCAGGAGGGGGCTCCGGCTTTGGTGGGGGATCAGGGCTGGGGCAGAAGAGTCTTATCTTGAGTGGCTCCCGGGCAGTGGGGGGGCTAAGGCAGCTTCCTGCCTCTCTGGGCACCGCAGGCCATGCTGTACCCCAGAAGCAGCCAGCGGCAGATTCCCAGTCCATGGGAGTGCAGAGCTAGTGCTCGGGGCAGTGCGTGGAGCCCTATGCTCTCTGTCCCCCCTCACCTAGGAGCCAGGCCTGCTGCCGGCCACTTCTGAGGTGCAGCGCAGTCTGCAGTGCCAGGACCAGCAGGTCGCTGCCTTAGTGCCCCCACTGGTCACCTGATCCCCCTGCAGCACCAAGACCCAGCACCCGACATTCCACAGCCCAATCCCAAATTGTGACCCGTCGTGTGAAAACCACTGGGCTAGTGCTTAGAGGAAGGGCCCAGGAGATACTCCAGTGTTACTCTTCCAGGTCTGGCCGTCATCTTGGAACACTAGGGGGCGCTCCAGGGAGCTGGGCAGAGCTAATATTTAGCGGGTAAACGGGATGAGCCGAGTAGCTATAGACTGTTTAGTCTGATGCCAATCCCGGCCAAATTACAGCAAGGCAGGTACGGGAGGCTGTGACCGGCCTCTCCTGGAAAGCCCTGATTCCTGAGCCCTGTGGGCCCACCGAGGTAGCTGCAATGCTCAGGAGCCCCGCCCCCCCGATTCCTGCATCCAGCGGTAGCTTTCAGGCTGGCTGCATCCCTTCCTGGGCTCTCCAGCGGGCGAGCTCCCGACCTCGCTACCAGCAGGTGTCCGGAGCGCCTCCTACCTTAGCCACACCCAGGGCCTGACGTTTTCTGAGGCCAGGTCCGGCCTGGAAACACGTCGGTGAAATCGGCATGGCTGTGCGACTCAGTTACACCCCCCTGGCCCCCGTGAGCAAGGCTAAGTTGGTAGGAGACGTCTCCCGTCAGCATAGCCGCGGCCCCTTGGGGAGGTGGTTAGCGACGGCGAGGGGAAAAGCCTGGCCTTTGGCCTAGCAGCGTGGTCGGTTTTACACACAGACCTGCCCTCCGGGGCCGGGATGCCGGCGGCCAATCAAGATGGCTTTAGGGAAAATAGGTCTCACCGCGGCAGTTTGCTGAGCTCCCAAGCTGGCTTGATTCTGGCACCGGTGCTGCCAACACTCC
Organism: Pelochelys cantorii; assembly: GCA_032595735.1. NCBI lineage: Eukaryota > Metazoa > Chordata > Testudines > Trionychidae > Pelochelys > Pelochelys cantorii. The sequence goes on along the minus strand of CM064357.1, from coordinate 8,363,536 downwards.
CTCTGCCATGGGGCGTCTGAGTTAGCCTGCCCCACCCGTCCTGCATCAGGGCAGGATCTTGCAGCCCCATGCTCCAGCACGGGTGGCATCTCCTCCCCATGCAGCGATGGCAGGGAGCGGGGCTCCCAGCCTGGCGAGGGAGCGGCAGGGGACAGTGTCCTGCCTGGGCGAGAGCCGAGGACGGGCGGGCCCAACAAGCACCGTGTCCGTGACAGGCACTGGCGCCGTCTGGGCCTGCCGCTTCCGATGCCCGAGCGGGGCTGGCATTGGCCAGGCTGGGGAGAGACAGGCGCGTGTCTGGGAGGCGTTGGTGGTGCCATTGGTCTGTTATTGGAGGCCATGGGTGAGGGTCACAGAGAGGTCGGTGTGGACTCCGGACACAAAGACCCCCATTCGCCCCTCTGCTAGGCGGAGAAGGGAGGCAGCGGGTGCCCCATCTGGCTGGCTTGAGGGTCACATGTCTGCCCTAACTTGAGCCCCTGGGGAGTCAAAATCACCCCCTCTCCTCTGGTTCGCCCCCTCCCTCTGCTCTCTCCTGCATCTGCCCCTGTGCTCCATCCAGCTGCCCACCAGGCAGGCCTGACCTTTGAGCAATTTCTCCGCCCAGCGCGGCAAAACCCCCAACCCGAATGCCCTGCAGGGCCTTGCACGGCTGTGGAAAGAGGGTGGGGTGGGCACGGCCATCAGCACGCGGGGGGCTCCCGAGAAGGGACCAGCAACCTCCCTTCCTGTCTTTCATGCATTTCAAGCGGAGCCACCGATGGCCTGGAGTCCTGGGGAGGTCGGGGCAGCGTCTCCCCTGCACGATCAGCATCGCCGGCGACCTCAGCACAGCCGACCTCCCGCCTGCCCATCAAGAAACGGTGGAGCCCAGCTCACGGGGCTAATCCTGGCTCATCGGACGGAGCAGGAGGGCGGCCTTGGGACCGCGGCTGTCAGGGCCAGCTGTCCTGACAGCTCAGTGGGGGTGCTGCCTGTTGTAAGTGCGCTCAGATGGGTGACGGACAGACCCACACTGGGCCCAGGGCGCACATGGGGGCTTCGCTGCTCTTCGAACTCCAGCCAGGGAGATCTGCAGCACCCGCCAGCGTGCACCGTCTGCTCCGATTGCAGGAGCCACCTAGCCGAAACCTGCAGCAAGACAGCCCGGAGGACTAGGACTTCGCAGAGGGTCCTGAGTCCTTACTACCTAGGGGCAAGGGACTCCTGGCTAGATGGGGCAGCTCCGGGCCTGGGGAAGTTGGGAACCACACGCTGCCAGCTCTCACATCATCCTGATCTGCTGATGCCAGTTAAAGTCCTGGGGGGCAGTTCACACTCGACCTCGCACGGACACCCCACCCCACCCCACCCCACCCCCGGTGAGTCAACTGCAGCTCTTGGAGCTGGGAACCCGCCCAGCAAGGGCTTTTGAATGGCCCGGCCCCGTCCTTGCTCGGCTTGTAGGACTGACATGCTCCCGTCCAAGCACCATTTTCATTGGCTTCCCGCTGCTGTCCTGGAAAGATCGTTGTTCAAACCAGTCCTGTTCATGTACAGAGTGACTTCCTAGTTGCATATGTGCATATTAGTCCTCGTTAATTATAATCAGCTCGTTTCTCTCCCCACCCCAACTTGATGCAGACATGTGTGTGTCGGGGGGGTGTTAGCTCTGTCTTCACCTCCTGGGCGTGGAGGAATATGGCCACCCGCGGCGTGATGGCTCCTTTGCTCCAGAAAATTAAGTGCTCAGGCAAGCCCTGCAAATCCGCAGATATCCGCTTTATAGCCGTGGGTATCTGCATCCATGGATGTGGATACAGATATCCACAGCTCACTTTTGCAGATGCAGATGTGAATGCGAATACAAAGTTCTGCATCTGCGCAGGGCTCTCATGGTCAGCCCAGCGGCATGGCCAGAGGGCCTCTCATCCAGAGCCCCACAGTTCAAAGCAACAGGTGTTTTAGGAGCCCAGAACATCTCCGCCACGTCACTTGCCCGTCTCTAGCCCACACCCGGGAATCTGGGCCTGACCGTGCTGGAGCAACAGGGAAGATGCCCATTTTACAGACAGGGAAACTTAGTCACTGGAAGGAACAGGGGTGGGTGGCTACTATAGCACCTCCATGCTCCAGCTGAGATCAGGAGAGGAAGAGACAGGCCTTGCCCTGTGGAGCTTACACCCAAGCTGGGCTGACCATGGGCAGGAGGGGAAGTGACATACCCAAGGGTCTGTGGCAGGGCAAAAGAGAGCCAAGCTCTTGCCTTTGTGCTGCCCAGGGGCAGGTACACATGGTGCTGCAGAGGAGGCAAAGAGCCCCTTGCACAGCAGACCCCTGCACTCCTGGGGGGCTCCCAGCATTACACCTCTCACTTAGGGGGTGCTACCCACAAAGGAGCCTGCCACAAGTGCACCACAATCCATGGGTCCATTGGTGGGAGTAGGACTTGAACCCATGACCCCAAAGTGGAGAAGCACTGGGCATTTTTCCCCAAGTAACAGGCACCTGCTGCATTAGGGCAAATGAGCAGCACTCACTTCTAGGGGCAGCCCTGGGGGGTGGGGCAGGAAAGTTCCATCCAAACCCCCCACGGGGGGGAGGGCTCTCTCAGCGGGGGTGGAAGAGTCCAAAGTGACGAAGGGGGGAAAGCGAGAGAGAGGGTCACCGGTCCCTGCTGAGCTTCCCCAGCTTGTGGCCTGCACCTCCCGCCGCCCCCCTCTCTGGCAACAACGCTTCTCTGTCCGGAGCAGAACGCGCCTGCTCTTTCCTGAAGGTTACTCCTACCTTCGGGGCTCAGAAAACGTCAGGGAGCCAGCTCCGTTCCAGCGACAGAAATAGCCAGTTCCCCGCAGAGTAAACCTAGATTCCTTTTTTAATGACAACTTACAGGCGCGGGGAGTGCGGGTCCCTCTCCCGGAGCCGCTCCAATGGCAACGCCGCCGCTGGTCTTAAAGGGACCGTGGAGAATGAGCCGCCAAACTGACTCCCCACTGCCAATCATGCCCAGAGCCTTCATGGGGCATCACATGTGGCACCTGCCAGGCAACGCACATGGGGAAACTGAGGCATGGCAGCGCCCAGGGTTGATGGCTGAGCTGGAATGACTCCCTGTCCAGGACTCCATACCCCAGGCTTTCCAGCAAGGGAGCCTAGAAAGATGAGCCATTAACACGGGGATAGTCCGGACTCTCCTCCTCCAGCCTGCCCAGCACACAGAAAGGAAGCAGAATCCAGCGCTGGCTACATGGATCCCCCAGAAGGGGAAACACACCAGCTCTGGAGCCCCTGCCTGCCCTCTGCACAGCCACCCACCCTGCACACGGGGGCGGGGAACCTTTTTGGGCCAGGGGCCACTGACCCACAGAAAAATCAGACGGGGGCCGCACACAAGTGAGAAGCTGCCGTGGCCCCCGACGGAGAAGGAGAAAGACACTCCCAGTATTCCCCTTGCACACCAGAGCCTAGGCTAGTAGATTTTGTGTGCTCCAGCCCTGCGGGGGAATGGCGGAGTATGCAGGCTCCCCAGTGCTGGCAGGGAGGGAGGCCTGAGACTCAGGGGCCAGATCCAGGCAAGCCAGGGGCCACATCCAGCCCCCCAGGCCTTAGTTTCCCCCCCCCCCGCTGCACAGGGATCCTGGACACATGGCACACATCACCGCCATGTCATGCTGTCTGAAGGAGACAGCTGGCACTAAGTACACCCACAGCCAACAGCGGTGGAAACCTACTCTCATCCCAAGAGGGGAGGCCCCCCCCCATCCAGGAGTCGGGGCCAGAGGCCAGGTGCTGTCTACGCTGCTGCACCAGTTCTACCCCGGTTCCTTTCATAGGCATGATGCTTCCTGCGCCCCTTGCCCAGTGGGACGATTAGATTCCAAGAGAGATATGCTGGAGAGCCCCTGTGCTAGGGTACCCATGGCAAATCTGTGCTCCGTCTGTTGGGGTTAAGATGACATGCAAACTGCATCGCCTTGCTGCTCCGTGACTCCCCCTGCCTCGGCAAAGCGCCAAATGTCCAACCCAGTGCACTACGAGCCAGGGGAAATCACTGATTCGCCAGTTTGCTTCATGAATAGCATCATGATCCTATTCACCGACTGTCAACTGCTCGGACGACCGGAAGACTCTGCCACAGGCCGATTAAGGGCAGCTGAAATGGGCTGGAGGGGACATTTGCGGCTACATAATGGTGCTTTTAATAGCATTTGGAGAGGTCATTGGTGTTATTCGGCACCTTCACTGCACAGCCAAGAAAAGAATGAAACGACTGAATATTGACCGGGCTGCAGAAACCGCTCCTTACACTGCTGTCCTGGAGTGAAAGGAGATATTCCAGGGTGTTGGAAACAGCCCCCTGGGAACACAGTGGGTACTAGGAGAAACGGTGGCTATTCTGGGCAATCAGAAAGTGCTAGGCATGGAGCTTAGACAGAACTGGTCCAGATATGTTGGGTACAATTAAGTGTAAATGCTCCTGAATGAAGACACATGGTTTTATATCACCAAAGTCCCTGGCACACAACTGCCCCTGAAAAGAGCTCCGCCCCTCTCCCTTGTGCCGGTTTGTGTGCCAGCAGCTACTGCCACACAGGCCCTGTCCCAAAGACTTTGTGGGCCACATAGACTAGACCCACAAAGCACAGAAGAAAAGAAGATTATTTCCGTTTGGCCGAGGGGAAACTGAGCCAAGGTAAGATGAAGTGACATGCCAAAGGGCGCCTGGGGAGTTCTGTGGCAGAGCCATGAATTGACCCCAGCTGTCTTGAGCCCATTAGCCACAAGCCAGCCTCCCTCAAGACAGACCTTAAGGAGAAACTCAATGGATTTTCAATCACCTCCCCCCCGCTCTGCCCCCAAACAAAATCCCACCTGTTTCTTTCTGCAGATTCAGCTCCAGGCACTTCCTCATTACCTGGGGGAGAGAAACTCTGCAAAGTCCACATGTGACAGGGTGTGGTCACAGCAGACCCCTTGGGAGTGCCCCCTCAAGTGCTGACACAGCCACTGCCACTCACCTTCCTGTTCGCTGGGGCTTCTCACCACCTGGTCCTGCTGGGCCAGCTCAGCTGGTCTCCCCCAGCTGGGACCCCAAGCTGAGATCCCCCTCCCCACCCCCCAAGAAGCAGTACAGACACTGAACCTCTTCAGGTCCAAGGAGAGTGCAGTTTTGGATCCAGCTTCCTGGGCTACTCCTCCCCAAATGGGATCAAACCCCCCAATGAATTACCTGGGTAAGCCCCTTTAGCAATGAAAGGGAGAATGTGCACACTGGCTGCCCCTCCAGGTAACAATTATTGAGAAAATGAAAGTGAGTTGACAGAAAATAAAAGTGATTTTATTAAGTACAAGCAGAGCAAAGTAGGTTACAAATCAAAAGAAACAAAACTGCTTGGCTAATTCTACACTGAAACCTCTGTACAAACTTTTTCAAACTCACCCTAAAACCTCTTTTCCAGCTGCCCCTCCAAACCAGGGCTGTCTCCCCATCCTGGGGTCTGCGGCGCCTTTCTTCATGTGCAGCCTAGCCTGAAAGTCATAAGACTCCTCCCTTCCTTGGCTTTTTAAAGAATTCCCTTATTGCAGGGATGGCCAACCAGCTGGAGACTAAGAGCCAGAATAGCTGTGGTTAGTAGTGCAAAGAGCCACGTATTATATATTTATTTGTATATATCTATATAGCTGTAAGGCACTTATTATATATTTACTTTTATATAGCTATAACCCTAAGGCGCCTCCCTCCTCTAACCCAATGCCCTCCCTCTCCCCCAGAGTCAGGCACCCCCACTGCTCTAACCCAATGCCTCTTCCCTCCCCCAGAGCCAGGCACCCCCCAGCCCCTACCACTCTACCCCAATGTCCCTCCCCTCCCCCAGAGCCAAACCGCCCCAGATTCTTTTATTTACACACTGGCTACGTCTACACTGGCATGCTCTTGCGCAAAAACTCTTTCGCGCAAGAGCTCTTGCGTTAAAGTAGTTGTGCAAGAGCGCATCTATGCTGGCATGTGCTTTTGTGCAAGAGCATCCGTGCCAGTGTAGCTGCTCTCTTGTGCAAGAAAGCTCTGCTGGCCATTTTAACCATCGGGAGTTCTTGCACAAGAAATTCATGTTGCCTGTCTACACTGGCCTCTTGCTCAAGAACAGTTGCGCAAAAGGGCTTATTCCTGAGCGGGAGCATCATAGTTCTTGTGCAAGAAGCCCTGATTTCATACAGTAGAACGTCAGTTTACTTGCGCAAGAACACACGGCCAGTGTAGACAGGCAGCAAGTTTTTGCGCAAGAGTGGCCGCTTTGGCGCAAGATTGCGCCAGTGTAGACACAGCCCCTGGGTTTCACCGGAGCCGACACTGCAGCCACGCGCTTTTCCCTCCTGGCGCAGGGGCACATGCGCAGAGTGGCCGTAAATTGTCCAGACACGCGGAGCCAAAAGACAGTCGAACATTCCCTTGAAGGCAGGTGCCGCCGCCTCCTCCCCGAATCCCGTACAATGTTTGTGTTTTAAAAAAGCCAGCTGGACAGCAGTTTAACACGGGGACAGGAGGACATCTCCGGGAAAAACTGGCAGTACGGTAAGAGCCACATTTCTATGAGCAAACAGCCACATGCAGCTCGAGAGCCGTGGGTTGACCACCTTATTGTATGGGGCGTCACCTGGCCCGTCCCTACCAACCACTTCTAAGCCTTAAAGACAGAAGGTTATTTGCATAGCCAGACACCGAGGCCTCCCTTGATGGCTTTCATTCACACATTTAACAATCAAAGTATTCCCTACTCCACATGTCTAATTTTACACACACGCACGATACACACATCAAAATGAGATAAACAGAACTAGCAGATCACGCCATGAAGACTGAGGGGTTACAGGAAATAATTTTCTCAAAGCCCCTTTGAGTTATGCATATTCATGTCCTGGGGAGAGGAGAGGGCCGGAACAATCATGGCCTATGAGCAAGAAGCGATTAGACTTTGCCAATCCCTCCGATCGCAGGAAAGGGGTGTGATTTATGCCAGGGCATTGCTCTCCACTTGGCACGAGTTGCTGCAGATGGCGTGATGGCTCTCCCAAGCTGCGCCATCGAACGCGGGTCCAAAAGGACACATCATTTAGTCTGTTTAGTCTTCAGAAGAGAAGAGTGAGGGGGGATTTGATAGCAGCCTTCAAGTTCCTGAAGGGAGGTTCCAGAGAGGCTGGAGAGAGGCTGTTCTCAGTAGTGAAGGATGGCAGAACAAGGAACAATGGTCTCAAGTTGTGGCGGGAGAGGTCCAGGTTGGATATTAGGAAAAAACTATTTCACTAGGAGAGTGGTGAAGCACTGGAATGGGTTACCTAGGGAAGTAGTGGAGTCTCCATCCCTAGAGATTTTTAAGTCTCGGCTTGACAAAGTCCTGGCTGGGTTGATTTAGTTGGGATTGGTCCTGCCTAGGGCAGGGGGCTGGACTCGATGACCTCCCGAGGTCTCTTCCAGCTCTGTGGTTCTATGATCGTCTATATTATAAGGTAGGCTGTGTGGTAGAGGTGAAATCTGACAGCCAGGGGCTCCTGGCTGTGGAGAATGATGGCAAAGCAGAAGCAATTAAAACATGCGAGACGTTACTCTGCACGGAGTCGCGCAGGCTGAAACAGCAAAAGCCGCACCGGGGCTCGCGCTGCCAAACCCCAGCAGAAAACACTTGATATAAATCACGGCTCCAGGCATCTGGCGGGGGGGGGGAATTGCATGAAACACTGACAGGGGAGTGGTGCAGCGTGGCAGGAAGCTGCTGTGGCACAGGTGAGTTTGGTGTCTCCCAGAGGCACAAATCCTGCCACAAGGGACGCTACAAGGGGGCTTTACCAAGGCTGTTGGAAACTCACAGCATCTGTGGCCCCCTCTGGCTCTCCAGCTACTCTGTGTCACTGCAGGGGTCTCCCTAAACCCTGGCCACAAATACTCCGGAGCCGTAAGCTGCAGAATCCGGCCCAGAAGGGGGGAATTACAGACCTGATTCATCAGCCCATGTGTGCCGGAGCCGGGCTGCAGTGCACCCCAGAGAAAGCTGTGCAGCCGCCACCAGCTTCCCCAGGGCTGGAATTGATGCCAGCTGAAGGGATGGAAGTGGGGTTGCTCCCCTGTGGCCTAATGACTAAAGCATCATTGCTTGGGGTTGTGGGTTCAATTCCCACACCCTCTTGCCCAGGGGCCAGCCATGCAGCACCACCAGCTTGCAGGGCTGGCTTTACTGTGAGGTAAACTGAGGCAGCAACCTCAGGTGCCAGACTGTGGGAGGTGCCATTAGTTCACACTTTCTGAACAAGGCATTTTAAGTTGGTTCTCCTTTATTGGGGTAGGTAGCAGAGCAGTGCCGCGAGAGGAGTCGAACAGGAAAGCAGCAGAATTGAGACCTTGCAAAGTTTTGGCCCAAGCAAGGGGACATGGGGGCATCATTTGAGCTCCCTGCCTGAGGTGCCAAAATGTTGTGGGCCAGCCCCACCAGCTTGCTCAGGGCAGGGCAGCTTGCTCTGGGGCTGTGCTCAGCCACCAAGGGGCCAGCCCTAGCTGTGTGCGGGAGCTGGAGTCTGGCTGCAGTGCAGCCGCAGAGCCAGTGGGCTCAGAATAACTTCCCAGGGGGAAGCTGAGCTTTGTCTATAGATGCCACAAGGCAGCAGCAACGGGCTGGAGAGATCTCTGCAGTCAGGTAAAGGGCCAGCTGGCTGTTTGGGGCAGTGGGTGGTTGATGGTCCTGGGTGTGTCCACCTGCCAGCACAGTGCAAGGTAATTAGCAGGAAGGATGAGACCTGGATGGAGGAGAGGAGAGCGCTGCCTCTCTTCTCTCTGAGTGGGGGGGAAATGTGGGGTGGAGGAGGAAGGGTGCTGCCATGGGATTAGCTCAGGGCTGTCAGGCCAATAGGGGATCTTCCCTGTGCTGTCCCCCACACTTCTGCCCCATGCAAAGAGCATCAAGGTCCCTCCACTAGAGGCTTCTCCAGTCACCAGCTCAGACAGGAAGCAAGCCTGGTCCAGTGCCTGATGCCCTGGGCTGGGGAGGCAGGAAAACTTCTCTGGGATCAGGCTGTCTGCTGTGTCAGTCGGGAAGCAAGGTAAGGGGGAGGGGGCAGAAACCTGATTGACACCCCCCTTCTCTCCAGCAACATCTGCCTCCAAGGAATATTGCTAAGTGTGGCTCTAAAACCTCTGGCTTCAACCTCTAACTGAAGGGGGTGGGAAGGACCCACAGCCCAGTTCTCCCATCCCTGCAGGGTCTCTACCCTCATCTAAAGCAGCTGGGACAGGCCCCTCTTGGAGATGGGAGAGCCAACGGGATGCAGCACTAAGTGGATCCAGCCATCCCAATTTTCCAACCCAGTTCCTCGTGATCGTCCCTTTGCTCCTCTCTTACCTACAGCTCTGCACAGAACATAAGAACGGCCAGACTGGGTCAGACCAAAGGTCCACCCAGCCCAGTATCCTGTCTGCCGACAGTGGTCAATACCAGATGCCCCAGAGGGAGGGATCACAACAGGTGATTCTCACATGATCCTTCCCCATCATCCATTTTCAGGCAAACAGAGGCCAGGGACACCATTCCTACCCATCCTGGCTAACAGCCATCGATGGACCTAACCTCCATGAATCTATTTAGCTCTTTTTTGAACCCTGTTAAAGTCCTAATCTTCACAACATCCTCTGGCAAGGAGTTCCACAGGTTGACTCTGTGAGGAAAAACTTCCTTTTGTTTGTTTTAAACCTGCTACCTATTAATTTAATTTGGTGACCCCTAGTTCTTATATTATGGGAACAAATAAATAACGTTTCCTTGTTCGCTTTTTCCACACCCATCATGATTTTATATACCTCAGTCATGTCCCCCCCTTCGTCTCCTCTTTTCTAAGCTGAAAAGAGCCTCCTCTTGGCACCTGCTTTACAGTTGCAGGCCCTTGGAATGGCCTGACCTGGAGACAAACCCAGCCCCTGCTACTGTGGGCCAGCTGGGGGAAAGGCCCAGCCCTTTAAACCATCGGTCACCCCAAACCAAAGTGTGGGTGAGTGTTGCCTGAGTGAGGACTGCAGGATTTGGCTAGGATGGTCCCCTTCTTTACTATGTGAGTAGGGGGGTGCAGGTGGATTGAAAAGACAAGAGAATATGTTTGTAAGGGTCCAGACATGAGAGATTGGGGGGGAGGGAAGAGACGGATGAGCTAGAACCTATTTCCTGGGCAAAAAACAGGATAGTTTCCCCAGCTTCCTGGAAGAGAGACACCTGCCCGGCCATGGCTGGCTGGGGGCTGTTGCTGCCCATGCATTAGCATAGCTCGCACAGACTCCATTTTGCCAGGGAGCAGGAGATGTTCACTGTACCTGCTCCCCCCACCCCACCCTGCAGACCCCCATCTCCACTGAGCTTTGCCCCTGCTTTCACCCCTTCCCCAGGGTCCCTGGTTGGGGCTTGGCTGTGTTGAAATGCCCGGGGGGGTGGCAGTAACGGCCGTGCATCAGGCTCGCGGGAAAGAGGGTGTGTGCTGCCCCCTGGACGGATTGGCAGCTGTGCCCTGTGGACACTGCCCCTCAGGGCATTTTGAGAGGTGACGGACGCGAGATGGAAGGAGAAAGTGGAGGAATAAGTAGGAACCAGATGAATACATTCAACGCTCCAGCCTGTGGCGCTCTCATTCCATGAAGTCCAGTAGTCCCAGGTGGGCACCTCCAGAAAAGACCTGATTTGCAGGAAAGCTTTCCTGCTGGCTGCGAAGGGGGCTCTGGCTCGATGCAAAGCAGACTCCTTATGTGGTGCTGAGGACCCACTGACATGCGCCTTGCAGAAGGCAGGGTGTCGGAGGGCGGCAGGGCAACCAGCCGCAACCGCTCACGAGCCGCCGCGATCCCTCCAGAAGAACAGTCTTGAACATGCATCAGGTGCATCCTGCCTCTGCAGCGGCAGCTCCCTTCTCTCGGGGCCGGGGGGAGGAGAACCAGACCTCTCATCTGCTCTCAGCAGCCACTACAGGCACTGGATGGGGGTTCTGTCTTCTTCTGTGCCTGTCCCCGCTGCAGCTGGTTGGAGCGCCAGCATCTTCCCCTGGTGACGCAGCCCCGGGGGCCTCCTGAGAGAATCCTAGAGCTGGAAGAGCCCTCAGGAGTCATCAGCTCCAGCCCCCTGCCCAAGGCAGGACCAACCCCAACTCAATTAACCCAGCCAGGGCCTTGTCAAGCGGAGACTTAAAAACCTCTAGAGATGGACACTCCACCCCTCCCTAGGGAACCCCTCCCAGTGCTTCCCCACCCTCCAAGGGAAAGAATTTTTCCTACTATCCAACCTAGACCTCCCCCACTGCAACTTGAGCCCATTGCTCCTCGTTCTGTCATCTGCTACCACTGAGAACAGCCTCTCGCCATCAGGGCTGGACTAAGGGGTGGGCGAGCCAGGCAGCTGCCCGGGGCGCCAACTGATGGGGGGTGCCTGATGGCAGCTGTAAGGGGCATGTGGTGCCCCTTATAGCTCCCATCAGGCACCGCGCGCCCGGCTCCTGGCGGGCTGCAGTGGCCGCCCGGGGCAGGGGCCGTGTTAACCCCTGCAGTGCCCTTCCCCCTGCGGCCGCAGGGCCCTGCATGGCCAGGCGCAGCCCGCCCGGGCGGCCCCGGGCTGCGTGCCAGCGGCAGTGGCCAGGCAGCGCAGGGGGTGGCCTGGCGCATACACTGTGCGCCCAGAGGCGGGCCCGCGCACCCCGGGGGCAGGCTCACACATGCACCGTGCACCCAGGGTGGCACCGCCCGCCCAGGGTGCCAAAATGGCTCGGGCCGGCCCTGTTCCCCATCCTCTTTGGAACCCCCATTCAGGGAATTGAAGGCTGCTCTCAAATCCCCCCTCACTCTTCGCTTCTGCAGACTAAATAAGCCCAAATCCCTCGGCCTCTCCTCATAGGTGATGCGCTCCAGGCCCCCTAATCATTTTGGTCACCCTCCACTGGACCCTCTCCAATGCGTCCACATCCTTTCTATAGTGGGGGGCCCAGAACTGGACACAATACTCCAGATGTGGCCTCACCAGAGCTGAATAAAGGAGAATAATCACTTCTCTGGATCTGCTGGCAATGCTCCTCCTAATGCACCCTAACTTGCCATTAGCCTTCTTGGCTACCAGGACACATTGTTGACTCATATCCAGCTTCTCATCCACTGTAATCCCCAGGTCCTTTTCTGCAGAACTGCTACTTAGCCATTCAGTCCCCAGCCTGTAGCAGTGCTTGGGAATCTTCTTGGGATGCTTCAGGTCAGCCGGGCACGGTTTGCTACCGCACCCCTGCGCAAGGTCAGCCTGTGCTGCGGCATGGCTTCGGCAGGTGACTCCCTGAGCGTTCCTCCTCTGCCTGGCAAGGGGTTAGCCATATCCACGCAAAACTGGCCCTTCAAGGGCCTCTGGGGAAGAAGGGAGTATGGCCCCTCTAAGCCCCTCGGGAATGGGCTCCGGGAGCAGGCAGCTCCCTCGGGCTCCAGCGATCAGGGCGTGGCGGCCAAGGGTTTGCAATGGCGTGGCCCCCTGGAAATAATTTGCCTGCTGCTCCGCCAGCTGCTGCTGGGGTGGGCCCGTTGCCGACACACACACACACACCTTGGACCCCAGCATCACTCTAAGCTGCGTGTCCTTCCCAGAGGTCTGGAACCAGCCCCAGTTACCTGCCGGCTTCCATCCTTCTGCTGCCTATTGGGAGGTGTCTCCTTGAGGAACAATGCAAGAGGCTAATGGGCAGGTAGAGCTCGACGTTGCTCCCCACCCCCCCTGGATTTCTGACAGGCTAGGCCCTGGAAGCTCCACCCCGTGGTGTTCCCCCCACCAGATGCAGCCTCCCAGGGGGTAAACTGAGGCAGATTCTGCAAAGAAAGGCTCAGCAACTGGCAGCCGGGGGGGGGGGGGGCCATCTGAGGGAGCAAAGCCCAGGTATTGCCCAGAGTGGAGACAGGCATGGTTTACTGCAGCGCCTGGAGGGCCAGGGTGAGAATGGCTTTCACGATGGAGAATCCCAGAGAGCTGCCTCTGTCCTCCCTTGATAGCAAGGAGGAGCCAGCTGGCTGGCTAGAGGGGCCAGCGGGGGGTGACCCTCCCAGAGGTGGAGCACTCGGGGCAGGCACGTTTCCATCGCTGCGGGATCCAGCCCATGAACTTCTTCGGCAAGCGCAAACGTGTGTGCACGGCCATCTTCCCTGTAAGGCGAGTGTTTGTGAGGAATGCCCAGGAGTGAGCCAGGTGCCGCCCAGCTGATTAGCACAGCGTCCACAGCTGGCAGTATGTGTTTCTATGAGTGGTGCACATTCCCACATGCCTTGGTGCACAGAACAAAATTTATTCCGCGCATAGATGGAAACAATTAGAGGGAACCTTCGTGCACGGTGAGAGAGGGCTGCTCATGGCTGTGCCACGGGGTTCACCCCCTGTCAGCCGGTGGTCAGGGCAGTGAGTGGTGTGTGTGTATTATACACCCGAGTCTTCAACTGCTAAGACACAAGGCCCCGTCGCAGTGGGCAGTCTAGGGAGGCTGAGAGATGCCCCAACGGATCTGTCCCCTGGAAGTGACATGATCCAATGCTCAAGCTCGCCTTATATCTGTCCCTTATGACCGGCTGGAGTTCTTTTAAAATTGTGCTTGGTTCTGTTACAGCAACTGAAGGAGTCAGGTCACAGCTTAAACAGTTACTATTTTATTGTTACAGGGTAAACTTAGCTGTTAAATGCTACTACTGTGTTACAGATGATAACACAGCCACTACACAGGACAGGACAGAAATTACACTAATAAGTCACTTACAGGTACCATGAGACCCTTTTGGTTCTCTGAGCTCTTATTAAATGCATGCAAAATAGACACCTAGCAGGTATATATTCTCACCCCTGCGTTCCAGACTTGGCATGGCCAGCGTCTTTCTCTCAATCCCTCGGGAAGAAGTAGGGCGCGGTTGGGTGTCCCACAGACCTCGGGAGACAATCAATACCTGCCAGCAGGTGTAGATGATTGGAGCTCAAATGGGGTGGGCTACTAAACTCCTCTTTATACCTCTGGGTCATGTAGGCTTCTTCCTGGACTCAAGTGGCCAATTAGGAAAAATGGCTTTGAACGCCAAGTTTCCCACGAAGGGTGCAAAGCATAATTCACACCTGGGGAAATGCAGCCAATGGGCACCTCTGGTATGTGATGGGCGAAGATTCCTCTCCTGGGACAGTGCAGGCGTGTCAATTACTGGTGCTAGCCATGAGGGCGGCAGGAGGCCCCCGGTCATCAGCTAGCCCATTTACTGTCTGGTTTCTGTTTATGGTAGAGTCAGGGACAGGCAGCACACCTGCATTCCCAGAGCATCAAAGGCTGACTGCCTTTCTCTTGCTCTCTGGGCGGGGGGGGGAGGGAAACAAGATGGGGTTCATGTCTGGCTACACCCCCCGACTAAGATCCTCCCCCAGAGGTGGAAGAATTTTCCTGCCTCTCAGGTGCTGTCACTCCCAGGCAGGTAGGGGAGAAATTTTTACAGCCCCTTCCAGCGGTCCTTGGTGAACGATCTCCGCTCTCTGGCCTGGCTTCTGCAGCAGGGAAGTTGCTGCTCCAGCCCTTAGACATATGGGGAGTGCTCTCCCCACCCTCCCAAACATTCAGCTGACATTTCCTGCCGATCACCCTGTGGTTCGTGCTGCACCTTGGCCAGGGCTGATTGGGAGGGCAGAAAACTTCCTGGGCTGATGGATTTCATTTCATGGGTGATGTGTGAATTAACATCCTCTTCATCTGCATCCAAACTGTTTCAAGTCTTTATATGTAGGAAGGCAGGTGCCAACTTTGTGTATATTTCTTGGAGGGCTGTGAGCGAGTAACCTTAACGGGATTAACCAGTACCAGGGAGCAGCCCATGTGGGGCTGGAAGCAGCGGGGCTGGAGCAAGAGCCACTCTAGCCTGGTCGTGGTGGGCACTCCTCTCCCACCTCATTTAATCAACTAACCAGTTAAGCTTAGGCTTAATTAAATGGAATTTTATGTCCCTAATTTCTTTAAACCTTTCACTGAGGACACATTTCTGGCCAGCTTAGCTGGTGCAGCTTGATATCATCCACCAGCCCCATAGAGCCTGTGGTGGCTAGGAAGGGGAGGATATAGCTGGGAATTGAACCCCCAGCCCTGAGGCTGACACCTTACCCTTTAGGCCACTGGGTGCCAAAGCTCTGGGAGACCAGCTTGAGAGAGCCATGAAAAGCCCCATCTCTCGCTCGACACATCCTACACCGTGCACATTTTCCGAACAGTCATTCTGGCTGGGTGACAATGTCTCCAGCAATGGGGTTCCTTGCCCTTGCCCCGTGGGGAAGGTTTCACTGTGAGGTGAAGTCTCACAGGAGGCAGCCTTTCCCCTAGAACAGGGGTGGGCAATATTTTTTGATGGGGCCACCCCAAGTTTTCGGTAAGGGCCGCACTTTTCTATGCAGGAGGGGGAGGATGGAGGTTGGGTGCAGAAGGGAACTCCGGCTAGGGGATGAGGGTAGAACCTGCTACCATTTCACCTCAGTCTCTCTGAGTTCTAACCCGGTGCTGAGACAGGAGTGCAGGCTAATGGTTAGAGCAAGGGAGGGGCCTAAATGCAATCCTGGAAGAGCGTTTCCCCCCTGCCCTTGTCCCATCCACGCTAGCTTGTGAGTAACTCACCCTGCGCTGGCAGCTCCGCTGCAGCAGCAGGGTCACCTTTGGTATCACAGTGCGGCACACTCCTCGTTCTGCGCGGGGAGCGGTATCTCATTTCTTCCTCAATTAGCTCCTGATTAGCAGTGTCCCGGGGCCCTTTTCCAGGCTCTGTTTAATGCACCATTAATAATTCATTTCTCAGATAGCAAGAATGCGTGAGAGGTTCGGGCTTTGTGACTAATACGTTCCAGACCAACGCGCATCTCCCACGGACCGACCGGGGGGGGGGGGGGATAAAGAGAAATAAAAAAAGCAAAGGTGATACGTGTCTCAGCCTTGAATCAAACACAGACGAGAGTTCGATTGCCGGGCTGACAAGCAGAATCAAAAGTCACAGCAACTTGCAGCCACCCAGCTCAACCACAGATCTGCCTAAGGGTCATAGCCTGATATATCTCCCCCCCCCCCCGCCCGAAATCTCCACTGGGCAGAGGGGAAACTGAGTTACACAGGAGGGAAAATGGCTGGCTCAGAGACACCACATGAGTCAGTGAGATAGGGAGGGGGAGAAGCAAACAGAGCCAACTGCCCGCTCATGTGGACTGCACTCCCTTCCCACAGCTGGGACAGAACCTAGGAGTCCAAAACATCCAGGCTGCTGCTCTAACCAGTAGACCCCACTCTCCTTCCAGAGCTGAGCCTAGAACTCCTGAGTGCTGATTCCCAGCCACATGCTGTAGAGCAGTGTTTCTCAGCCAGTGGTACAAGTACCCTTAGGGGTACCGGAGGGACGTCTGGGGGAGTACGTCAACACAACTGAAATTTGGAGAAAACTGAACTTTTGTTTTAAGTTTTACAGCGCTTTGTTATGTTTGTACTTTTTTACACTCAAAAATTTCATTGCCTGCCGG
Organism: Pelochelys cantorii; assembly: GCA_032595735.1. Taxonomy (NCBI): domain Eukaryota; kingdom Metazoa; phylum Chordata; order Testudines; family Trionychidae; genus Pelochelys; species Pelochelys cantorii. Next base: position 8,347,013 of record CM064357.1, on the reverse strand, counting down.
GCTACGATTAAGTTGTTTAAACAAATGTGTTGCAATGGCAGAAAAAAAATGTGTGTGTCTGAAAACTGTAGGTACTGGGGGTACTTAATTTTTTTTTTAAAGGGGTTCTTTAGAAAAAAAAGGTTTAGAAATACTGCTCTAGAGCCCAGAGCTAGGGCTAGAAGCCAGGAGCCCTGGCATGAATTTGGGGAAACTGTGAAAGAAGAAATTCAAGTCTTCCAAAATAACTAGTGGTCCAGGGCAGTTCAGCTGCTGTTGCTGCGTTCAAGACACCTTAAGGGGGTCAGATTTGCAGAAGGCAAATGCTGAGGCCTTTCTGAAAATCAGGGCCCAATGTGGCACCCAAAGCCACTCACCACGTCCGACACTAACTCCCACATCCTTGTGCTCAGTCCCTGGACCAAAAGCCCTGCTCCCTGCCTGGTTCCCACATGTAGCACACAGCAGGGGAGACAGAGCCGATCCTGAATGTCAGACTCTCCAGACAGCCAGCATCGGTTCAGAGCTCATTGGAAAAAAACAACAAAAACCACCATTTAGCAGCATAGCCAGGGCTGCTCCTAGGGCGGCCGCCCCTGGGGCAACTCCCCTGCCACAAGCCCCACCCCTGCCCCACTCCCAAGCCCCACCCCTTCTTTCCCCTGCTCCACCCCCTTGCCAAAACCCCCTCCCCTGAGCAACACAACCCCGGGGATTACCAGAGGGCCTGGGGATGGCCATCAGCAGGGGTTATCCCTTCCCGTATTCACCCTGGCGGCGGGAGCTGGAGCAACCCGTCAGCCTTCTCCGCTCTCCCACCACCCTCGTCTGCTCTGCTCAGCTTCACCACAGCAGCAGGAAGCAGAAGGCCCTGGCCCCTGCCCCAGGGTGATCCGTCTCCTGCCGCTGTGGAGAAGTGGGACACGGGGGGCTGCAAGAGGGCAATAGGAGAGGGGAGCTGGCTGCCAGACTGCTCTGTGATTGTGGGGGGGGGGAATCCTGCTGCCAGCCTGCACAGGGCCCCCATGCAATCTCCCAGGCTGTCCTGGGGTCCCCCAAAGCTTGGGGCCTGGAGCAGCCACCCCAAATCATCCTATGGACGGGACAGCTCTGAGCATAGTTACAGGTCTCCCGGTGCAGCCAGGGTTTGCCCAGGAGGTTATGGAAAGAATTTCCAGGAACACATTCAAAAATCCCCCCGCTCCCCCCAAAAAGTCTGCTAAGCAACCAGGCTCCAGAACTGGAAAGCACAGACGGGATCTGTCCATGTGCATGATCGGCACGTAGCCATCCCTGTGCTACACGTGCCACGCTTCCTAGCAAGAGCCACGGACGTGTCTGGATTCTATCCTCTTGCCGACAGCAGGAAAAGGGCTTTCCAAGACGTTAATATGATTTGTTGGGGCCTAGAGTAGGAGCTCTGACCTGGGGCAGCACAGAGAAGAAATCGCATGCACTTAGCTAAGACGCCCTGGGGACAGTGCCGGGTTGATGGGACAGACGCTGCTGGATTACGGTATTGACTGCAGGCCTCAGCATGCCCAGCACTGCATGGATGCATAATGAGTAGGGCCCTACGCAATCCACGTCTGTGAAAAATGCATCCTGGACCATGAAATCTGGTCCCTCACTGTGAAATCAGGTCTTTTTCTGTTTTCGCCCTGGACAGGTTGAACTTCTCTAGTCCGAGACCCTCGCGACCTGACTTGTGCCAAAACAAAGAATTTGCTGGATCACGGGAGGTCAATATTGTCGAGGTCAATATTGTCTAGCCGTATTACCCACACTCCCACTGCTTGCTGGGCTCGTAGAAGACATTTAGGCAGGGGCAGCCCATGAGCCTAGGCAGACTAGGTAGTCACCTAGGGCGCCGCCGGCCTGGGTTCCTGATGATGACGTCATGGGGCGCCCAGGCGCCTTGTGATTACGTCACGGCCATTGACAGCCATGCAGGCGGGGGCGCCTATTGCGCCTTCCCCCTGGGGCGCCAGCTGCCGCAGCCGGCCTCAGGCCACTCCTGCATTTAGGGGTAACTTAGAGCTAAATAATAGCACCGAACACTGAGTGCCAGACCTGGTGGCTATAAACAAACTTTATGGGACTGCAGGAAACTTGGCCACACCCATGAGAAGTAGACATTTGGATTACTAAAATCATGCCTGACCATGGATGTTGCTTGACCAGAGAGTGCCGGACTAGAGAGGTTCAACCTGTACTTTACATATTTCACAGGAGAGACCAGCATGTCTCAAACTGGGACTCCTGAACCAAAAGGGAGTTGGGAGAGGGGTTCACGAGGTTATTTTAAGGGAGTCCTGGCTTTGCCACCCTTACGTCTGCACTGCCTTCAGCGCTGGGCAGCTGGAGAGGGGCAGCTTTGGAATGGATGCCCAGCTCCGAAGGTCACCCCACCACTATCAATGCAAAAGGAAGCAGTGCAGAAGATTGGCAATACCATCTCATGCCATCCTTCTGCACTGCTGCTGGCAGTGGCTCTGCCTTCTGAGCTGGGCTCCCAGCCAGCAGCCCCTGCTCACCAGCTGCCCAGCTCTGAAGGCAGCATGGCCACAAGCATCAGAAGTAAGGGCAGCAGTACTACAACCCCCACTCCTCTCCACAATAACCTTGAGACCTCCCCAGAGGTGAAAGGAAGCAGGGGCGCCCTGGTGCGTAGCCAGGGGCGGCCCGAGGCAGGCTGCTGGCAGCTGGCGCCCCCGGCAGAATGCGCGATTGGCGCCCCCACCTCCACAGCCCTCAATGGCATGACGTCATCATTGAGCGCCCCGTTTAACGCAGCGCCCTAGGCGATGGCCGAGTCAGCCTATATGCACGGGCCGCCCCTGTGCGTAGCTCTGGCAAGAGCTGTGGCAAAAGCCAGCAGGAAGCTATTTAAAGAGCTGGCAGGGACCCAGGTGGCAATAGGGCAGTACCTGTAAAAAATATGAAGTTACTTTATCACTGGACCTCCCCACAACTCCTTTTTGAGTCAGGACCACTACAATTATACCACCACAACGACTGAGATATAAATAGCTGAAATCATGAAATGTTGGATTTTTAAAACCCTATGACCTTGAAATTGACCAAAATGGACTATACATTTGGTAGGGCCCTAATCATGATGGAAAGTCCCTGCCCCAACCTAGTTTCAAAGAGATGAGGAAGAGAGACCTCTCCCTTCCATAGCACAGATGGAGAACTGAGGCCCACGGGAAGGAAGGGACTTGCTCAAAGTGATGCAGGGAGCCTGTGGCAGTCAGGAATTGCACCCAGATCTCTGATCATCTAGGCCAGTCTCCCCCCTGGATATGGAGTATAAGACAGAACCTGCTCTGACATAGGCAGGTGGAATTTCACACGGAATACAAGCCCATGACCCTGGTTTTAGTGCTTGAGTCCCTAATGCCGGTTGCTTGTGCCCCCAGGCCAGGAACGTGGCAGAGGCCCTAGTGACAGACACTCGTGGGAGGGCACACACATGTGCAAGCGTGCTCTACTCACAGGCCTTTCTCTTCCTCCATGCGAAGCACAGGGGGGAAAAGGCCTGGGGCCAAAGTGAACCACAGGAGGAATGGTTTCTTTAAAATAAAAAATAGCAAGAGAGGAATCCGAGAAGGCCCCCTGCTGGGGAACTGTCCTCATGCCTCCTGTCATGTGGAAGCAGTTGATTAATTAGTCACACCTGTCAATGAATCATCCCGGAAGGTCAACTCAGGCGGTGAGGAAGGGACAGCAGGACCCTTTGAATAGAAAAAGCCTACAGCCGTGTGGATCCACAGGGCGGGGGGGAGAATAGTGCCTGCAAAGTACAACACGACACCCTGTCCTCTCCGCGGGGTGGTCAAAATGTCCCTCAGCTCTGGGCCCATCTCTTGGGGCTCCTTTATTCTCCCCAGGACTGCTGCGTTGCTGGATCAGTTTGTGTGTTTGAAGCGAGGCGAGAGAAGAGCTGTAAGCACGTCTCTGCTGCTGTCCTGCTGCATTGCAAGGCAGCGGCGACACCTCAGATGGGGGCACACGGATCGCTGACGCTTTCCCAGCAGGACTAGGGCACTTCGATGTAACAGCTGGGGAGTGAGGTGTGAATAGTGCAACAAAAATCCCGAACATGGCAAACTTGGTTGAGGAAAAAAAAGGGGGTGCGGGGGGGAAGACCAAAGTTGTTGAGCCGCCCCCCCCCCCAAAAAAAAAAACCGGTCGCTGTGCCTTTAAATGGTGGTATTTTCTATTTTTTTCCCCAGACCATGGAGCCAAAAAAAACTGGACACCTGGCAACCCTAAGCGTGAAGGGATAAGGACGCGGAATGCCGGGGGGGGAGTGGGGGGGGGGAATGTCTTCAGGCTGTGAGGTGTCAGTTTGCATTGCTCTGCCCCCATGGGCTTAATGAGAGGAGTGGTGCTCCACTTTGCAAGGTACTGCTGGTGGTGCTTTGGGGGCCAGGACGGACAAGCACTCTTCCCCAGGATGGCAGGAGGCAGGGTACCAGACGAGGGGACCGGGAGCAGGAGGTGGAATACTGGCCCAGAGCACCGGAGTGTAGTAGGAAATGGGATGTTGGTCGAGACAACTCACTGTTCTGTTCCTGTTCCCCCGCGCCCCAAAGCCTCCTAGTTCCCCCATGCACACATCCTGTTGGGGGGAAGGGTCCCTCCTGGCCCAGCCCATAGAAACAGTGATGAAGGTTGTAGATTATAGGGGTGTGAAAAGGCATTTAAGTAAACAGGTCACCACTGAAAAATTTCAGCAGTTACATGGGTGGAGGAGGAGGCGGCTCTCCAACAGCCAGTGCACACAGGGAGCTGGCTTGCACGCCGGCTCCCCAGAGGCAGCAGCGCGGGGGGGAGGAGCAGGTGGCTCCCTGGGAGCCAGTGCACACCAGGAGCCGGCCTTTAAGCTGGCTCCCTGCACATACTGGGAGCCTGCATGTAATGGTGAAGGTTAACACAGACTCATCGGTCAACCGTGTAACTGTGTACAGTTACACTTTTACATCCTTAGTAGATCACTGGATTTTTGTGGCTTCTGAGTCTTCCCTAGCCTCCTGTGGCTACAGCAAGCTGTCCAGGGCAGGGATCTGCCTGGTGCTGTACCAAATGGGCTGCATAGACCCCCCCGGGACAGATACTGCAGTTGGAGAGCATAGCAGCTTCAGGAGAACATGACTTCCAGTACGCTGCCATTGGGGCAAGCAAAAAAGGACTGTGGGATTTGTGTCACACCCACGGCTGCACCCCACGGAGGGCTCATCTAGAGTACATCCCTCTTTCGAAAGAGGGATGTAAATGAGCCAGATCGAAAGCGCAAATGAAGCGCGGATTTAAATATCCTGCGCTCATTTGCATATTTGCGTCCGATCTCTTGTTTTGAAACAGGGTATTTTGAAAGTGAAACTGCAGGCTAGACGCAGTTCTTTCGAAAAAGAAACCTTTTCAAGGAGTACGGGATCTTTTGAAAAAGGGTTTTTTTTTCCCCGAAAGAACCGCGTCTAGACTACAGTTTCACTTTCAAAGTACCCTCTTTCGGAACAGCAAACGGATGTGAATATGCAAATGAAGCACAGGATATTTAAATCCATGCTTCATTTGCACTTTCAATCAGGCTCATTTACATCCCTCTTTCAAAAGAGGGATGTAGTCGAGAACAGTGTTTCTCAAACTGTGCTCCGCGGAGTCCCAGGGGCTCTGCGAGACATCTCCAAGGGCTTTGCAAGGTTGACAAACTGGAAACATCGATAGGTACAACACATACAATCAGTGGACCGCTGGGGCTCTGCATAAATTTTTAAAGGGCTCCGGAGCCCAAAAACTTTGAGAACCACTAGTCTAGACGAGCCCTGAGATAACAAACCAGGGTCAGTGACTTACATGTAAATTCAACCTGCCAAGCCAGAGGCTGGGACCTGAGACACTGGCCCATCATGGTATAATGTAATGCTTCCTCTTCCTATACTCATCCCTCAGTGCTGCAGCTGTATTCAGCCAACAGCCCCGCAGAATAAGCCAATCTCATTATCCCCATTACACAGCAGGAGAAACTGAGGCCTGGAGGGTCGAATGACTTGCCCAAGGACACATGCCATGGACTAACGTGGGTCCTGCTAGAGAACAACCTGCTATTACCAGCAGCTAAAGAGAACTTCCTCTACCATGGATGGCAGGTATAGGAGGCAAAGGGAGGTAATGCCTTCACAGGGTCTTAGTGTTCCACCTCTCCCCTCTTCCTATCTCTGTGCTAACGGCTCCTGCAGGCTCCCAAAGCAGCCTGTATAAAAGGCTCAGAAGGGTAGCAGGGTTATTCTGTAATGTGTAAAAAAAAACCACCCTAAAAAACGAGTGGCCCTGTAGCACCTTAGAAACTAACAAAAAAAGAGATTCTTCCCTGGAAGTGGATCAATTAACTTAAAAGTAAAGCACCTTCCAGCTTGCCAGACCTATTGAACCCGTGAAAGAGCCATTAAGTGGTAATGAAGCCATTGAAGAGGCATGTGATAACCTGGACGTGTATATTATACTGTCAGTTTCTGAATTGACTGACAAAACCAGTTGTGCACTACTGTAATAGGACATTAGTTTAAAGTGTGCTTTAAATATTTCATTAATGTGTTGTCACAGATTATAAAATCACCTCCTTAAAAAAAATCCTCACATAGATGGACAATCTGAGTAGTCAGCTTTAGCCTTAAATGCTTGGGTCTTCAGACATAGAGTTTCAATAAAGTGTTCAAAAGACCACCCTTATCTAAAAGATGTGTTTTAATTTTAATTAGTAGACTACAAAACTTGCTTCCGACGTCTGTCTGTCCTGTCTGTACAGCACTGCTCTCCTTCCACCCCCTGCTGAAGAGACCTTAAAGGGTCAATATTCCTTTTCTTCCAGATCGTATTCTTTACTACAAACTATTTGATGAACTGGTATTCTTTACTACAAACTATTTGATGAACTGGTTTAAGGAAACCCTCTGCCACATTCAGTAACTTCGTCAGAAATAAAATCCTTTGTTATGCCTAAAATCTTTGGAAACGTATTTTTAACATAAACATAATGGTGAAATTTCATAAACACGTCTATTGTGATGAAGATCACACAAAATAAATTAGTGTTCCCTTTTTACAAAAGCAATGGACTTTGTTCTGAACATATTCAACTGCTCTGACGGATTAATGTAAAATAAAGTCTTTGTTTCAGAGCATTAAATGTGTAGTTATCCGGAATGATTACTTCATGAAGGCTGAAGAGCACATTTAAAAGATAAAATCAGCTTAGAAATATTGATTAAGGAAATATAAAACAGAAGAACTGCATCATGTTTTCCATGCTATGTAATGGTGTTATCAGCAGGACAGCTGACTTGCCCTTACTACAAAAATTTTTGCAAATAAATCTCTGCCAAACTTCAGGATATATAAAAAGATACCTGTGACTGATATTTTTTATTCCTAAATTTAGTGCTTTTTATTAGGTACCTTCTGGCACGCCGTGGAAAATGTGCCCCGTTTTCTTAATTTTAAGAAGAGTGATTTTTTTCAAATGTCATTTGCTACATTTGGGGTCAGGAATTTGGCTGGAAGGGGTGAGCAGAGGGAGAGGGAAGAGAAGAGGGAGACAGTGGGGAGGGGGCCAGGCTGGGCAGAGCAGGGGCAGAGCCTGGACAGAGCAGGGTCGGGGCCACAGACTGAGGAGCTTGCCTCCCAAAGCAGCGGCTTCACCCACTGCCCATGATCTCTACCTTGCCATTGGCAGGACTACACGCCGAGGGCCAAGGTCAAACATTGCTGCGACCCTGCTTAAAACTCAGCAGTGGTTTCATGACTCCCAGCCTCACCAGAACAAAGTCAGAATTCGGGAGGACTTCATCCTCGGAAGGTGGCGCAAGCATTTCCAATGCACGGTTTGAACCATTCGTTTCTTCCAATGTCTGGTACACAGCCATTCACCATGTGCTAGAAAGGAATGAGATGAGAGAGCTCAGCAAGCCAGGACGTCCCCTCGGGCTAGGGTCAGAAGCGATGCCTGGCCCAAGGTGTGCATCTCTCACATCCCACTTCGCAGGAATCTGCTGCAGCTGCTGCCTGGGGGAGATGGGATGGCCCTAGGGATTTTGCAAGGGGAGCTGGCGCGTAGGAACTGGAGGAAGGCTCCTGCCATGTTGTTACCTGCACAAATTTCTCTATCCCTTCCACACTTCAGGGACACCCACCTTTACCTAGTTCCTAGGGCTCAAGGTGCAACCCTGTTCATTTAAACACCCACCCTCACCCAGTTCCTAGGGCTCAAGGTGCAACCCTGTTCATTTAAACACCCACCCTCACCCAGTTCCTTGGGCTCAAGGTGCAACCCTGTTCATTTAAACACCCACCCTCACCCAGTTCCTTGGGCTCAAGGTGCAACCCTGTTCATTTAAACACCCACCCTCACCCAGTTCCTTGGGCTCAAGGTGCAACCCTGTTCATTTAAACACCCACCCTCACCCAGTTCCTAGGGCTCAGGGCGGAATTTCCCACAGGCCTACAGGGTCTTTTGCCACTGAAAGAGCCTCACACAGTAATATTCCTATTCTCTATTTATTGACAATTCCCAAGCAAGCAGAATATACTTCCTACACACACAGAGTCATGCTCACCAATCCTGATGAAGGCAGGCAGACTTCCCCTGTTGGCCAGGCAAGGTCAGTCTCTCTGGATTATCTGCTGCACCTCACAGTCATGCAGAGGAGTCCTGGCCGCTCTGGTCTTAGGCTGAGTCTCGGGGGTGAGTTCTTCCAGGTCTTCCCTCCTTCTTAATGTTCCTTTCTTCCTCTCCTCTCTCCTTTTCCCTGCTGGTCTCCTTCTTGGACCCCAGTTTATATAGTGAAACTTGAATCCTGCTCAGCTATACCTTAACCAATTATTTTAGTATAATTTTACTAACCAATCATAACATACGATAACAGAATTACCTAACCCAGCATTTCTCAAACTGTGGGTCGCGACCCCCCAGGGGAGTCGTGAGCAACTTAGAGGCGGGTCGCAGGACAGTCCGGTTTTTTGGGGTTTTGGGACAGTTCGGTAAAAAAATTGAGAAAATACTGGACATGTGCAATGTCTGGTATTTTCTAGTTTTCCAGCTGGGTGCCCGACGGAAGCCTAGTGGGGGTGGGGGGAGTGGCTGGGAAGTGGGGCGCGATCAGCGCTGAGAGCCTCTGATTGCGTCTGACGCCTTGGGAAGGAGGGGAAGCCCTGTACGCGCTCCTGAGCGCTGGTCAAGCACATGGTGGAGCTGCAGCCGAACTCACTCGCGCTTCGCCGGGACTGTGCACGGGACAGGCAGCGCCCTGGGATCTGCATGTGCCCGGGTCAGTCCCGCTCCCCGCCGGCCAATTTGCTCCCCCCGACCCCCTCCCAGCCGGCCGGTTCTCCCCCACTTCTCCTCCTGATCTTCCCCGGCCAGCCTCACTGCCCCGCCAGTCCTGCTTCCGGGGGCCAGTTCTCCCCTCCTCCTCCCACTCTCCCTCCACCAGCCCTGCTTCCCGCCGGCCAGTTCCCCCGTCCAATCTCCCCCGGCCAGCCCCGCTACCCCCAACTCCCCCTTTACTCGTGGAGCAGTGAGGATGGGGGGGTCACACAAATTCAGTTAGAATTTTAGGGGGTCGCAGTATTACAAACTTTGAGAACCCCTGACCTAACCAATCGTACCCCACCGCCTTAGTTGATTTACACCTAGCAAAATTAATTATCCAGCAGACAGAAACAGTTACAACCCAGACAGAGATCACACAGACAAACAATAGGAAAGTGAGGCCAATAATCACAGAATGAGGATTCCACAACCTTAACCATTGATAAACAGGAAAAACTTAAAAAACAACAAATAGTCTTTAAGGTGCTGCTAGACTAACAAAACATGTAGATGGTATATTGAGCGTTCGTGGAGGCAACCTATTCTTCAGATGACAGCAGTCTGAAGAAGGGGGTTCAGGCCACAAAAGCTCAATATACCATCTACATGTTTTGTTAGTCTTTAAGGTGCTACTAGACTATTTGTTTTTTAAGTTTTTCCTTTACAGACTGACTCAGCTGCCCCTCTGAAGCTATTGATAAACAGTTTCCATTTACTCTACCCATCTTGAGATCCGTTTCTTTATCTGATGACAGTGGAGACAGGATCCTTCTCTCAGCCTGGTGTGACCCTGTTTTAATGCAATGTAGATCGAGTGTGAGGATGTGACTCCAAGCTTTACAGCTGATGGCTGCTGCTCTTCAATCTGGCTGCAGAGGAAGGCTTTAGGCCTACCAGTATGGCGACAGGCCTTCCAATATGGCTACAGAAAAACCATATTGTTACAATGCCTCTCTCTGATCTCACTTCCTCTCCTTCAAAGGGTTATTCACGTACTTACCAGAGCATGCAATGAGGGTTTTGCCCCAGGCTTGGGGCACTGGTGGGGGGCAGGCCCAGCCTTTTGGCAAGGTGAGCAAGGTGGTTGCCTTTAGGTGGTGGTGTCCAGTTTTCGCCCAGACTGTCCGTTATTCGGGTCCCCTGTCCGGTAAAACAAACAGAAAATACTGGGTATGTGAAAAGTCCGGTATTTCCTGTTTCCCTCGGTCGGAAGCCATCTGGTGGGGGTGGGAGAGTGAGGAGCGCAGGGCCATTTAAAGGCACAGCGCCCCCCCCCTTTTTTTTTGTGCTCAACCGAATTTTTTCCAGTGTTTTTGTGTATGTGTGTGTTCGGTATTTTTTGTTAAAACATCTGGCAACCCTAGTTGCCTTGGGCCCTGAGCATTCTGGCCCCGTAGCCTCACGCATTCAGGGCTCCATGCTGCCCAGCTCCTAGCCCTGCCCACCCGGCCACTTACTCACTGCCCTGACTGGGAGCTGCTTGACCGTGTGGCTCAGCCAAACACAGCATGCTGCCTTGGGCCCCACGAACTCTTTGGCCAGGCCTGGAGGGGGGGTTGCCTCAGGCCCCATGCCCCCCTTGGGACAGCCCTGAGAGTGACCCATGGCCTCTGTAGATTACACATGCGTAACACTGAGCACAAGTTCTCCTGCTGAAATCACAGATGCCTTTTTGTAGGTTAGAGCCCAGAAGGAGAAGCTCAGAGCTGCGCAGAGGAACGGGTTGCATATCCTCAGCTGAGCTGGGCCCACAGTGCAGCAAGCTCAGATGAGCATGGCACGGCGGACGTCATCAGAGTGAACAGCGCCCTGACGTCGGCAGAGCCGCACTGATTTACACCAGCTGACGTGCTGGGATCGCTGTAACGTTTTTTCCTCTGGTGGCTGGTTTGAGAGAGATTTGCACAAATGATAAATAAGTCGGCACCAGCCCTTTAGGGCAGCCCGATGTAATTGCAAACACCTGGCTGAGTTATTGGGCCTTGAGAGGAAAATAAAAAATTAGCAGCACACGTAGAGGGGAAATATGGGGCTAGATCCTCACCTGAGATCAGTTGGCTTGGACTTCCGTGGAGTGCCAGCAATTTACACCAGCGGAGAAGCCCCACACCCTTCCCACTGCTCTCAATTCAGAAATCACAGGCCAGATCCAAAGCTGCCTATATTGGGAAAGCGCCATTAAAATTAGTGCTGATTCCTGTCAGCCCATTATCCAAACATGCTGATTGCAGGGGAATCGTAAGGAGAAAACCCGACACGTTTCCCTGGCAAAGGAGGTTGGTTTCAAACCCAGTTTGCAGTTCGTTAATTTCAGGAATGTGTTAGCACAAGTCTCCCAGATGGTAGGTGCTGTCTAGAGCTACCCCACATAAGGGCAGTCCCTGCTGGACTCCACTTCGGTGCATGGTTGGGAAGAAGAGGGGGAGCCCAGCATCCTGGAAGTGCAGCAAGTAACAACACGTCTTGTTGACAGCTGCACATTAAGTGTGACGGGTTTCTGACAGATCCAATTATAAAGCCAGGTCTCTGCAGAATCCCTGGCCCTGATAATTAGTGCATACAATTTTGTTTCTGAATTTTTATAAAGTGTGCATTGCTTGCCCTATTTTTGAGTAGAGGAGGCAGAAGAGACTCAAGAGGGTCATCTCCCATTACCAAATCAAATCCCGGCTAAGGAACTAATTCCCCCTTCCCCATTTCCTATTGGAAGCACAGTTCAAATACTTGGGAAAAGGAGCACAGAATTGTAACTGTGTCAGCACTCATCTCACCCAAGTGCCCCCGTGTGGCCCAGTGCGGGTTCCTGTACTGCCTCAGTTTTAAAAGCATTGAGACTACTCAGCCCTCCAGCTCAATCACACAGCTTCATGTGAAATCACAAACGCCTTCCAGGGCATACCTCTAACAGGGGCCTATCCCGGTACCCTCTTCTTTCTCAACTTCTTTCTTGACTTTTTCTGGACCTTTTCCTCCATTTTTTCTTGACTTTTTCTGTACTTTTTTTTATTGACTTTCTAAACTTTTTCCAGACTCTCTCAACTTTTTTTTTTTTTTAAACTTATTCTTGACCTTTTTCCTCAACTTTTTCTGGACTTTTTTTCTCGGCTGCTTATTCTCAACTTTTTTCTTGACTTTTTACAAACTTTTTTTCAACTTTTTTCTCCACTTTTTCTTGACTTATTCTCAACGTTTTCCTTACTTGTTTACTCAACTTTTTCCAGACTTCTTTCTTGACATTTCTCTTGATTTTTTTCTCTACTTTTTTCTCGGCTTATTCTTGACTTTTTCCAGACTTCTTTTTCGACAATTTCTGGACTTTTTTCTCGACTATTTTCTCTACTTTTTCTTTACCTTTCCCATATTTTTCCCTCGACGTTTCCCAGGCTTCTCTCTCAACTTCTCTCTCAACTTTTTCCTCCAGTTATTGCTCGATTTTTTTCCTCAGTTTATTCTCAACTTTTTCTTGACTTTTTTGGTACTTTATTCTCAACATTTTTCTCAATATTTTCCTAACTTTTTTCTTTACTTTTTCTTAAAATTTTCTCAGGTCATTCTTGACTTTATCCATACTTTTTCTGTAATTTTTTCTCAACTTTTTCCAGACTTATTTCTTGACTTCGACTTTTTCCTGTCTTTTTTCCCCTCAAGGCTTTTCTCAACTTATTCTTGACTTTTTCTAATTTTTTCTGAACTTGTTTTCCAACTTTTTCTAGACTTATTTCCCAACTTTTTCAGGCATTTTTTTCTTGGCTTTTTCTCAGCTTATTCTTGACTTTTACCAAACTTTTTTTCCTCACTTGTTCAAGAATTTTTTCTCAAGTTTTTCCTTGAGTTTTTCCTGACTTTTACTCAACTTTTTTCTCAACTTATTCTCAACTTTTTTATATTTTCTGGACTTTTTCTCAACTTTTTTCTTGAATATTTTCTCAAATATTTTCTCAGCTTATTCTCAACATTTTCTTGATTTTTTCTGTACTTTTTTCTCAGCTTTTTCTTGACTTCTTCCAGATTTCTTTCTTGACTGTTTTTCAACTTTTCCTGGACTTTTTTCTTGACTTTCTCTTGACTTTTTGCTTGACATTTTACGGACTTTGTTTGACATTTTTCTTGGCTTATTCTCGACTTTTTTCAGACTTTTCTTTATTTCTGTCTCGACTCTAGACTTTTTCCCTGGACTCTCTCAACTTTTTCTGGACTTTTTCTCAGCTTATTCTGGACTTTTTTTTACTTTTTCCAAGACTTTGCTCTCGACATTTTTCTCCACTTATTGTCGACTTTTTTCTTGACTTTTTTCTCAGCTTATTCTTGACTTTTTCTAGAGTTATTTCTAAATGGTTTTTGTGACTTTTTACTCAACTATTTCCTGACATTTTCTTGAATTTTTCTGGACCTTTTTCTTGAGATTTTTCTCAACTATTTTCTTGGCTTTTTCTTGACTTTTTCTGGAATTTGTTCAAATTTTTTCTTGACATTTCCAGACTTCCTGCTTGGCTTTTTTCCTCAACATATTTTCAACCTATTTTTTGAACTTTTCCCCCTCACTTTTTTGTGATTTTTTTTCCAACATTTTCCTTGAGTTTTCTCCTGACTGACTTTTTTTCAACATTTTCCAGCCTTTTTTCCTTGACTTTTTTCTTGACTTTTTCCCAACTTTTTTCACAGTTTTTTTAAAAACTTTTTTCCAGATTTGTCTCAACTTTCTCTGGATTTTTTCTCAACTTTTTTCGGAGTTCTTTTTTTACTTTTTTCTAGACATTTTTACTCAACAATTTCATGATTTATTTCTCAACTTTTTCCAGTCTTTTTTCTCCTCACTTTTGCGTGACTCTTTTCTCAATTTTTCCTCAACATTTTCCTGACATTTCTCTTGACTTTTTCCTTGAATTTTTTCTTGACATATTCTCAACTTTTCCCCCAACATTTTCTGGACTTTTTTCTCAACTTATTCTTGACTTTTTTCTTTACATTTCCTGAACTTTGTTCTTGACTTTTGTCTCAAACTTTTTCTTGGCTTATTTTCAACTTTTTCCAGACTTCTTTCTCAAATTTTTCTAGAATTTTTTCTGGGCTTTTTACAGACTTCTTTTTCAGCGTTTTAACTTACTCATTCTTGACTTTTTTCTAAAATTTTTCTCGGCTTTTTCCAGATATCTTTTTCGACTTCTTCCTCTACTTTTTCCAGATTTTTTCTCTCGTGTTTTTCTGGATATTTTTCTGGAATTTTTTCTCAGCTCTTTCTAACCTTTTCCCAGACTTGTTTTTCAACTTTTTAGTGACTTCTTGACTTTTCTCAACTATTTCCAGACTTTTCTCAACATTTTTTACTTTTTCCAGACTTTTTTCCCCTTCTTTTTTCTAGACTTTTCCCAGACTTCTTTTTTTTGTCATTTTTTGACTTGGGTTCGACATATTTCTTGACTTTGTCAAAACTTAACAGACCTTTCTGTGATCTGCAAGGCCTTCTGGGCTAAGCCAGGCCAAGCAGCTGGGGATCTTTTGCTTTTCCCTAGTAACCCTTGCCCCAGGCAAAGAAGCATAAAAACCCAGTAACTTAGCAGCTTTATTCCCTTCCCCTCTTCTGCTTGGGAGTTGAAACTCAGCTGACAGGAGGAATTCTCGAGCAAGACTCCTTTTCATAGGAAGGGGAAGGCTTTTGCTCACTTCAATGCTCTCATACGGCTGTGGGTACCTGCGGCTCATTTTTGCAGCTGCGGAAACAACCAACTTTGTATCGGCGGAGGGCTCTATGGGTGAGGCTAGGCTTTCCTTGTTGGCTGGAGGTAACAGTTAGGGACCAGCATTTCCCACTAATCTCTCTCTCTTGGGTCTGGTGTTTTACGGGGCAGAGGCGGACAAAGTCAGTGCTCCCCTGCTCCCTTACAGCGGGTGATACAAAACTGGAGCTAAACAAGCACAGCAACTCACAGCAGTTCGGTACAGAGTAAACACCTGCTGATCATTCTACACTGCGGGATAATAGGCCCGCTGGCAATTTTGTAGGGTTCAGCAGAGGGCTGGGGACCATGGTGTTACCCACACTAATTTCTCTATCCCTTCCACACTTTAGGGACACCCACCATTACCCAGTTCCTAGGGCACAAGGTGCAACCTGGTTCATTTTAACACCCACCCTCACCCAGTTCCTAGGGCTCAGGGCGGAACTTCCCACGGGTTTGCAGGATCTTTTGCCACTGAAAGAGCCTCACACAGTAATATTCTTATTCTCTATTTATTGACAATTCCCAAGCAAGCAGAAGCCACATGCTAAGCACACAGAGTCATGCTCACCCACCCTGATAAAGGCAGGCCAATGACCCCTGTTGGCCAGGCCAGGTCAGTCTCCCTGGATTTTAGCTGCTACATCTCACAGTCGTGCAGAGGAATCCTGGCAGCTCTGGTCTTAGGCTGAGTCTTGGAGGTGAGTTCTTCTTCCAGGTCTTCCCCCTTCTTCTTGGTGTTCATTTCCTTCTTTCCCTTTTTCTGCTTCTTCTGTCTCACTTGTCCCCTTTTTCTTCTTTCCAGACCCCAGTTTATATAGTGAAACTGGCGTCCTGCTCTAGACCTTAACCAATTATTTTAGTATAATTTTACTAACCAATCATAACATACTGTAACAGAATTACCTAACCAATCCTACCCCACCACCTTAGTTAATTCACACCGAGCAAAATTAAATTATCCAGCAGACAGAAACTCTTACAAACCAGACCGAGATCTCACAGACAAACAATAGGAAAGTGAGGACAATAATCATAGAATGATGATTCCACAACCTCAACTATTGATAAGCAGTTTTCGTGCCAGATGAAATGCTGTTAACTAAGTTTACTCTACCCATCTAGAGATCAGTTTCTTTATCTGGTGACAGTGGAGGCCATTAGGACAGGATCCTTCTCACGGCCTGGTGTGACCCTATTTTAATGCAACGTCAATGGAATGTGAGTATGTGACTGTTCCATGTCACAGTGGCATGAGCTGGCCCCTGGTCTGTCAGCGTCACCACCTCAAGGCCCCACATGGCAGCAGGGTGCTTGAAGATCAACATGCAAAGCAAGTCGCTCGCCAATCCCGACTGTGTTGGAGGGTGTCCGTGGACGCCGTGGGGCTAACCCAAGCAGAGCCGGCGAAGCAACGGCAGCTCAAGGGGGCCCCTTACGGGCTTTTTAATTAGTATTGTATTGGCACTGGCCCACTTTACCTAGCTGCTGGTTCCAAGAGGGGCGGGGCCGGTGGGAATTCTGCACCCTGCTCGCTGGCTGTTGCAATCAACATGCGCTCAGTTGAGTACAGCTGGTGGGCACTGGGCCCAATCACTGCCACTGTGACCAAAGGTGCGGGAGGGGCTCCCGGGCAGGGGGAGAGAGATATACTGCCCTTCATGGGACCACAAGGAAATTTACCTGCAGACTCCCCCGCCCTTTGACAGGGCATCGCATTGGCCCTGTCTGCCAGTAGGGAAGCAAGGAATGTGTGAGATCAGCCAGTTAATCAGCAGCAGAGCTGGGAACAGGACCCACGGCTGGGCCTAGTCACAGTGCACCACTCTTTAGGGGTGAGTGTTCGGGGGTGGACAGCAGGGAGGGGAGGGTGGACAAGGGAGTGTTAGAACCTGGGAGGGGGGGGGGTTATGACCAATCCTGGGCTAAAGAGTACAGATCTTGCCAGGCGGTCAGACTAAGATGATCC
This sequence comes from Pelochelys cantorii, assembly GCA_032595735.1. NCBI lineage: Eukaryota > Metazoa > Chordata > Testudines > Trionychidae > Pelochelys > Pelochelys cantorii. The sequence goes on along the minus strand of CM064357.1, from coordinate 8,329,972 downwards.
TGACATTCCCTCCTAACCCAGTGGTTATAAGATCCCTTGCCTGTTTGGCCGGGACACTTCAGTCTGATCACTAGGAGACTTTTCCCAGCTCAGATTCTGATCTCTGGGCACCTGATTCTCTGCAGGCCCAGCGGGGCCCAAATAGAGTCATTGACAGGACTGGGGCCTGAAAGAGGGGCAGGAATACCGTGGGGCCCATCTGCAGAAGGTCCTTACTGCTCCCTTGTTCTCAGTGTCTCTCCAGTGCCCAGGGGAGTCTATAGAATCCTAGAATGGAAAGGATCTCGAGAGGGATCAAGTCCCGGACCCTGCCCTCACAGCAGGCCCAAGACCAGGGGTGAGCAATAATTCTGGATGGGGGAGCCACTCCAAGAATTTGGAAAGTGGTCGAGGGCCGCACTCTTCCATGATACTAATGGAGGAGGTGTAGGGTCTGCGATGGAGGCTGGGTGCAGAAGGAAGCCTGGGGTAAGGGAGTGAGTTTGGGTGGAGAAGGCAGTTGCAACCTGGGGCACTGGACTAGGGTGCAGGGGGTTGGATTGTGACCTAGGGCAGGGAATTGGGGTACAGGAGGAGTGCAGGGATTTGGGTTGTGAGCTAGGGCAGGAGGAGACTGATCTGGGGCAGGGTATTGGGGTGCCAGATCTGGGTGCAGGAGGGGTACAGAGGATTTGGGTATGTAGAGTGGGGGCAGAGGGTTGGGGAAGGGGGGGCTTGAGTGCCAGAGGCAGGGTCTGGCCAGGAGACTTAGCTAGCAGCCCGTTCCTGAATCAGCCTCCCGGCCAGGCAGTGTTCCCTCTAAGATGCGCTGGCACAGAGCCCTGAGCCTCTGACTGGGCAGGGCTGATTAATCACCGCTGAAGCTGGGCTGCCAGCCCAGCTTAGAGGGAACCCTGCTGCCTGCCCCGCCCCTGCACAGGCTGCAGCCATATGCTTGGGAGCTCCTTGTGCTTCCTGGCTGCGTTATTCCAACAGGCAGCTCCCATTGGTCGGTTTCTGGCCAGAAACCGACCAATGGGATCATGCTGGGGGTGGGAGCAATTCCTCCCTTCCCGTCCCCCCTCCAGACTCATAGTTTTTAAAGAAAAAACTCCCCGCAGCCGCGTTTTTGAGCGTCATGCAGGCTGGATCCGTGGGCCGTATTTTGCCCAGGCCTGCTCTAGACCACGGAGGAAAGGCAGAGCTGCACCTGAACAAAGCAGGGTTACAATGTGTCCCTTGTGCTCTCTGGCAGGGGGGCTCCTGCCCGCCACGCCAGGGACTGGGCGAAGGCGCTGCCTCGCCACGGGAGGCTGGCTGGGGCTCGGGCAGCCTCCTGCGTGGGCCGGCTGCTAGATGCCCAAGTCGAACGTGCTGCTGCAGTACTCCTCGTAGTCAAACTCCTCAATGGCAAAAGTCACCCGGCTCCATTTCTTGTGCTCTTTGTTTCCGTCCGGCGTGGCCACCACGAAGTTTTTGATGGACAGCATGGGCAGCGTCACGCTGCGGTAGATCATCTCCATGCCCCAGGCCTGCAGGGACAGACCAGGGACACGTCACCTGTCCAGACAGTCCAGATCCCCCGCCGATCGCTGGGGCCACAGAGTCGCACGGCAGGGCCAGGGGGGCTTAGAACTTGGCCGCGGAGCTGAATTTTACACAACAGCTCTGAGTGATACACCCAGGAGCGTATACACATTAAACTGCCCTGCCCAGTCACACGTGGCCACACGTGCACACACAGACACAAGCTTGCATGCGTTATACTCACCGTGGGCGGCCGGTAATGCAGGCAAGGGAAGGCACAGACTTTCCAAAATTGCCAACATGCCCTGGCCGCCCGGGGCCACGCACAGCAGCCCAACTCCCTGGCCACTGGGAAGGGCTAGGGCCCGTAGCATGGCAGCCACGGCCCTCCAGGTGGCCAGGAAGGATCAGTCCCTCCAGGGGGTCGGTGGGACTTATATCCAGGGGAGGGCCCTTGGGCAAAAGGGGCGGGGCTGGGGCTTGCCTTCCCCAGCTGGGCCTTCACCCACCGCCATGGCGCCCACATACACCCCAGATCCAATGGTTGTACGTTTAATGCAGAAACACTCACGCAGAACGTGGTGAGGATGTTAAGAAGTGGGTAACTGACTCATCCTGTAGTCGATACAATTGTATCGATTACACGATCAGTCGATAAAGGGGAGGCGGGAGCTGGAGCTACCCCCGCTGCGGCTCGGCAGGCAGCCCAGCTCCTACTATATTTAAACTGCAGAGCTGCAGCGGGGGTAGATCCCAGACCCAGTGCGAGCCGGGATTGTGTGGTCCCAGCTCGCACTGGGTCCCAGACTGCTGCGGCTTTGCCTCCCCTGCTGCCCCCAACCCCACCCCCTGCATCACGGAGATGGTGCTGGGGTGAACCGGCTTTTAAGCCGGCTCCCCCCAGCACTGGCTCCTGCCTCCCCTGCTTGCTGCCTCTGACACAGAGGCAGCAAGGGAGTGGGGGAAGCGAGCAGTTGCGTATTGACTCGACTAGTCGCTTCCTTCCCTGGAACGTGGTGCCCATTCTGAAAGTGGATAATTAACCATCAGAGCAGACCTCTCTCCTGCCTGTCCCCAGGATTTAAGATTGGCTGCTTGGCGGACAGCCCCAGACCCTGGAGTCACGTGACTGGAGGCAATCTCAGCTTTCCCTTAAAATAACAAGGACGTTTCTAGCCCTCATGGCTAGCCGGGGGAGGGGGAGAGGGGGAGCTGTGACCACTCAATGCCCAGAAACCCCCCTTTGCAAAACCTCATGGGCTGTGAACGTTTGGGGATGTCAGCCAGGGATTCCCAAGGGGCACGTGGATTCTCTGTCCCTTGGGCCCTGTATGTGCAGACTGGATGTCTTTCCAATTCCCCCCCAGTGCCCGTTTACCCCCGCTGGGGAGAGGAACCTGCGACTCACTGTGTTGCCTGGCCCTGGGGGGTCGGGGGGGGGGGGGAAGTGTGTCTCCGCAGCCTACTCACCTGCCCGCAGTTTGCACAGCTGATGCTGCCCCCTGGCTTCCAGTCCTTGAAGTTGTGGGGAATCTCCACGTGGCCAGACGTGGCTCTGTAGTAAAACCTGCAGGACACGCACCAAGAGCCGCGGCCATAAGGAGCTGCCAAGGGGGCGACTGAGTCAAGCCTGCAGGGCTCCCAAGCGGAGCCAGCAAGCAGCCGCCTGGGGAGGAGCGGCCCCCTGCCCCGCTACCCCCTCGGGGAGGGACAAGGCCGGCCCCAAGGGCGTCCCGGCTGCTCCCCAGAGCAGTGCCTGGAGCAGAGAGGAATGACGGGGCTGGCAGAGGCTGCCAACGGGCCCCTCAGGGAGCCCTAGCATGGCGGGAGGCCTCGGGGCAGAACGAGAGAGGAGTCGGAGGGCAGGGGGTCTGGGGACACCCACTGCAGCATTAACCCCGCCTGCGCTAGCGACTGTCCCCACCCGGCTCCCTCGCTCGGCCCCGCGGGCGGCTGCTGCTACCTCCCCTCCCAGCTCTGGTCGCCAGCGACTCGGGTGCCCCCTTCCCCCCCAGCTTGTCTGCAACTCTCACAGAACCCCAGGGCTGGCAGAGACCTCAGGAAGCCAATGAGTCCAGCCCCCTGCCCAAGGCAGGACCGACCCCAACTCAATCCTCCCAGCCAGGGCTTGGTCAAGCCGGGACTTAAAAACCTCCAGGGATGGAGATTCCACCCCCTCCCTAGGGAACCCCTCCCAGTGCTTCCCCGCCCCCCGCTCCTCAGGCCAGGGCTCCACTCGCTCAGGCCCCCTCCCCGGAACCCCTCCACCAGGCCGCCCTCACTTGAAGTTGGGGTTGATGTTGACGTGATGCATCCTCTCCACGGTGCGCAGGTCGCTGCCGTGGCACACGGCCACGTGGCAGGACCCGCAGTGCAGCCGGATGGCATCCGGGTCGTGCAGCTGCCGTTTCTGGTGGGATTCAGCCTTCTTCACCTTCCGGCTAATGATGGCGCTTCGCTGCAGGTCTGTGATCTGGGGGGGGGGGGGGGGGAGTGGCTTACTGGGGGTGCCACGAGAGGCCTCAACCGCCGGGGGGACGCCCACAGACACAGGGCAAGAGGAACCACCATCCCCCTCAGCTCCTCTCTGTCCCCTCCCCAGAAGGGGCTCCTGCCGCCTGGGATTTGCTGCCCCTCACCACCCTGTGGGCCAGGTCCGTAGGTGTCAGCACAAGACACAGGGCAGAACGTGGGGTCTGGGGCAGGAGGTGCCTGGCTTCCACCCAGCACCGGCCCCCTCACCGTGTCCCAGTACTCCTTCTCCGGCATGGCCTGCACCTCTTCGATGGCTCTTTGCATGAGCGCCTCCAGGGTCTCATTCCGCCGCTCCCGGGACACCTCCTTGCTGTTGGCTTGAGCAAGGACGGAGTACAGGCTGTTCTCAGCCCGGGCGCGGCCCCTAGCCTGCGCAAATGGGGAGGCATCGGCGGGTCAGCTCGGGGAGGAGGCCCAGGGAAGCGCTGGCAGGACTCCCCCACAGGAGTTGGGGCAAGGGAGGTCTCCAGCGCCCCAGTGCAAGGGGGTTAGGGGAAGGCTGAGCCCCCCTAGGCCTGGGTGGCTTGTCCTGCTTCACCCGCCCCTGGTGCTGGCAGATGGCACTGGGGTCGGAAGGCCTGTGGGGAGCCCCGCAGAGAGGTCTCCGTGCCCCATAAGGTCCTGGCCCCTCGGCACAGCTCCTGCTGCTGAGCCAGCTCCAGCAAGAAGGACCCGGCTGCAGGCAGCGCCCAGCAGAACTCCAGGGAGGCCAGACGGGGCCAGGCAGGGACTTGGGGCCAGCTGTGCGTCAGAGAGACCCAGCCAGGTGGGACGGGGACAGGTGGGAGCTGAGCCTAGTGAGGGCTCCGAGGAACAAGGGACGAGCCGGGCCAGGCCTGGGAAGGGGCCAGCTACCTGCACCATGGCGATCTCGTTGGTCATCAGCCCGTAGCGAACCACAATGTTGCATTCGGGGATGTCCAGGCCCTCCTCGGCCACGCTGGTGGAGACCAGCAGGTTGAGGGCTCCCTTGCGGAACAGATTGATCACGTCCTGCTGCTTGTTCTGGGAAGGGAAGGGACGGAGCCTTCATTCCCTCCCATGGTGGGCCCAGCCCCAGGCGCCACGGGGATACCCAGCCCGGAGCAGGGGGCCCCAGGGCTAAAGGACAACAGGGAGCCTGGGCAAGACAGGAGCTGGGACACAGAGGCTAAAGCTGCAGCCAAACATGGGACACCCTCGGACACAGCCGGGCTACGAGAAGGTGAGAATCACATGGACTGAAGCTAGTGGCTGGTCCCTTCCCAAGTGGAGCAGGGTGGGAGAGGCTGCTGGGGAGGGTCTAATGAAGGGGTGGCCAACCCAACAAATGAAGAGAGCCAAAGAGCCACACCAGAACTGTTGAGAAAAAAAAAAAAAAAAAAAAAAAAAAAAAAGAAAGGACGCTGCCGCTTTAAAAACCACAGGTTAGGCTTTTTGGCCACATCAGGCTCCCATTGGCCGCTGCTGTCTTGCCACCGCCATTTTGCCACACCGGCAAGCACAGGGAGCTGGGAGCCGTTTGTAGGGGCACATGGGGCAGCTTCGCGAGCTGTGAGGGGAAGGGGGCTTCATAAGCCACACTGTCAGGGGTGAAGAGACGCATGCGGCTCACAAGCCGTGGGTTGGCCACCCCTGGTCTAGTGCGGAGGAAGGAGTGGGAATCAGGACTCTTGGGTTCTCCTCCCAGCTCTGACACCAGCCTGGGGAACGCGGCACTTCCTTTTTTGTGCCTCAGTTTCTCTCTTTGTCCCATGGCCCCTCTCCAGAGGGCATGTGGGCAGAAAACACTGTGAGCTCCTGGGCCAGGGAGCACAGAGCTGCCCCACACCTTGGGCACCGCCAGCTCCTTCCCCCATGCACACCCACCTGGGTCATGTGCTTGGTCTGGTTGCTGTAGCCGGCTCCAGTCAGCACAGTGGCCTGGATGCCCAGGTCAGTCAGCGTCGTGTTCTCCTGGATCCACCTGTGCAGGGCGTGGGCGCTCTGGCGCGTCTTGGTGAAGATGATGCCGCGGGCGCTGCCCCGGGTGTGAAACCGCTCCCGGAGGATCTTCTCCAGCTTGCTCAGCTTGGGGTTCTCATAGCGCGCGTCACCAGCCAGCGCCCGCAGGGCATCCCTGTTCTCTGCAACGGAGCACGCCGCCAGCGAGCGGCATTCCCTGTGAGCCAAGCGCGTGGGCAGCCACCTCGGAGGGATTGGAAAGGCGCCCAGCTGATTGGCAGAGCACCCACAGCCGGCGGCGTGCGTGTCTATGGGTGGTGCCCGCCCGCACTTGCCTCAGTGCGTGTAACAAAATGTATTCCGCACACGGATGGGAAAAAATATAGGGCACAGCAGGTGAGAGCTGCGGCGCCAAGCCAGCAAGCCCCATTTACAGAGCCTGGTCCACGACTGAACCCAGGGCCTGCTGCTCTAGGCACACAGACTTCTACCGCTGAGTTTGTTAGCCAGCAGCAGTAGTAGGCACTTATCCATTCCTGAGGACCATCTACCCACCTCCGCAGGTTACATTAATCGTAGCATTTCTCAATGTGCTTTTCCCCCTGGGGCTTGACGTACCATCCATTTGTGGTCTCTGGCAGCAAGTGCTGCAGTAAAGACGGGTCCCAGCACCACAAGGGGCAGCACTGCCTAGTGGTTAGGACACTGGTCTGGGCATCAGGACACACGGGTTCTAGTAATGGTTCTGCCACTAGCCTGCCTGAGCAGAACCCAGGGAGGATTCTCTGGTCTTTCCCCTTTTTTGGGCTCGCCAGGTCTGTCCCCCACCCTGTATCCTGCCGCCAGCTCTTACCATCAAAGGTGTCGATGAGGAAGCCCTCAGTGGGGTTCTGCAGGGTCCTGGTGGCCTTTTCCAGCTGGTAGAACTTGTCCAGGGCGTGGAAGGCGTCGATCATGCGCACGGTGTCATTGATCAGCAGAGCGTCGTTGTACTTCCGCAGGTGCATGGCGTACGTGCGCGTCTTCCGGCACAACGACTCAGCTCCTGGAGAGGCAGGGACAGAGCCATCCTAGCGACCAACGCCCCTGCATGGCGGCTCTAGGGTGAGGACCGGGCTCGGGACTCCTGGGTTCTCTTCCTGGCTCTGGGCAGAAAGCCTGTTTCCAAGACCCCTTACGCAGCGAATAGGAAAAGGCAACAGTTTCCCTCCCCCTCTGCAGCAGGGAGTCCCACAAGTAAGGGACGTGCTGCAGGCAGGACTTTGCCCTCCCACAAGCACCATCACTGGGGGGGGGGGTGCCCGCTCTGGAGCCCAGGTGGTCTGATCTAGGACGTTTGTGTGCAGAAACAGGAATGCCTAGAGCAGGGGTGGGCAAACTTTGTGGCCAGGGGGCCAGAATCAGGGTAGGGAAATTGTATGGAAGGCCATGAATGCTCACGAACAGAGCCATCCCATCCATAGGACGAATTGGGCCTGGCGCTTCTGGGGGCCCTGCAGCCGCCGCCCCAACCGTCCGATGAACGGGAGAGACCCGGGGGATGACCCCCCTCGCCGCCAGTCACCCCCCTCACTGCGTGGGCGGCAGGAGCCAGGCTGCTCCACACTGCCCCTTCCTGGCCCACCGCGCTCGGCGACTGACCGGCAGCAGGAAGCAGAGTGCTCGGGCGCCCGGGCACTCTGCTTCCTGCCACCTAAAGAGGCAGGGTGCAGCGAGCTAGGAGTGGGGGGTGCAGCAGGGTGGAGCTGGCTGCTGGGCTGCTCCAGTTCCTGCCGCCCACGTGGTGAGTGACGGGGTAGCCCCCCCTGTCACCCTGCACCAGGCCCCCAGAATCCTCTGCGTTGCTCTGGGGAAGGGGGCGGAGCAAGGGCAGAGCAGAGGCGGGGCCTGTGGAAAAGGCGGAGCAGAGGCGGGGCCTGTGGAAGGGGCAGAGCAGGGGCGGGGCCTGTGGAAGGGGCAGAGCAGGGGCGGGGCCTGTGGAAGGGGCAGAGCAGGGGCGGGGCCTGTGGTGGAGGGTGCTCCAGGCCCGGTGCGCGCCCTCAGGACAGCCCTGCTCACAAACCTGGGGTTAGGGCTCTGGCTGGGGGTGTGGGCTCTGGGGTGGATCTGGGGATGAGGTGTTTGGCATGCAGGAGGGGACTCCGGGCTGAGATCAAAGGGTGAGGAGGGGAGACAAGGGCTGGGGCAGGGGGTTGGGGTGAGGGCGGGGGACTGAGGGGCAGCGCTTACCTGCTCAAGCAGCTCCTGGAAGCAGTATCATGTCCCCCTTCCAGCTGGCTCCTATGCAGGGAGTTCGGTGCTCTGCCCCTGCAGCTCCCATTGGCCGAGGCTGCCAGTCAATAGGAGCTGTGGGAGCAGTGCTGGGGGAGGGGGCAGCACAAGGAGCCCTCCAGCTGCCCCAGTGCAGAGGAGCTGGAGGGAGGAGAGGCTGCTGCTTCCAGGAGCCACATGGAGCAAGGCCAGCCTCAGACCCTGCTCCCCAGCGGGAGCTTGCGCATCGGATCAAAATGGCCAATGGGCCGTCATTTGCCCGCCCTGGCCTAGAGGGACCCATTGTGCTGGGCCCCACGTGGAGACATGAGAAGAGACCAAGCCCTGCCCCCTGTCAAGAGAGGCAGCCCAAAGGAAGACGCTTTATCCCCATTTCACAGGTGGGGAAACAGAGGCACGGAGCAACTGACTCACCCAAGGCCAGGCAGGGCTACAAATTGAACCCAGTACCCAGAGTTCCCAAGCCCCCACCCAATGCCTGAGCCACAAGCCAACCTTCCCCCCGCCCCAGATGTCCATAGATCCTTCCGCCCCTCACCCCCTCCCCCACCGGTGCTGGCACACAGCCCCTCACCAGCCTTCCGCAGCTCCACGATGCGCTGCTCATAGACCTGTGTGCCGAAGTCCTGCGGCACCTCGGGAACGTCCAGGCGCTGGTGGATCTGGGCCATGATCTCTTTGAGCTTCCTGCCAAAGGGGTCCTGGGGTACAGAGCAGGGGGCTGAGCTGTCCCCCCGACAGTGTGAAGGCCCCCGCCTCGGTCCACCCCCCCACCCAGCCCTTCCCCGAGGGAGGGTGTTAAGCCCCCCAGAGCGGTCTCCAGCCTCCCCCTGGCAGTGGCTGTACTGAGGCAGGGTCTCTCTCTGCCACACGCAGCCCCCTCGCGGCTCGGAGCGCCCTGTACCTGCAGCCTCTCATGGGACACGTCGTACTGCTTCTCGGGCTGCGGGATCTGAGCCTCCAGGTGCTGGCGGTGCTTCTGGGACGACATGATTTTGGCAGTGTCCAGGTTGGCACAGATCTGAAAGGGTTCGATCCCACACACACACACGCCCGATGAGCCACGAGCGAAGCCAGCCCCTTCGTGCCCTGCTCTGAGCCGCAGGCACCAGTCCGGGGCCGAAGGGCACATTGTATGGAGGCACAAAAGGGGGGGGGCAATCCCAGATGTGCCCCTGTAGGGGGACCCTCAGCATCCCTGCGTGGGCACAGCTGGCACCAACAGCCACTCACGTGCCCCCAACCCTTGGGACGTCCCCTGGTGGATGCCAGAGGGAACAGTACTGCAGCTCTGTGACCCATGTGGCTGCCGTGGCCAGAACCTCAGGTGTGTCAGAAGGCCAGAAGCCGAGGAGATGGGCACCCTGGCGGACGGCTCCCCAGTTCCTGCCTCAACAGCCTTTTCCAGCCACCAAAAGACAAGCCTGGTGCAATCGCAGAGAGGGGCTGCAGGCGCCTGGGACAGTGGGGGGCAGCCAGGCACATCACCTGCTCAGCTGGGACAGGCGGGTGGAGCACGCTCCCCTTACCTGCAGGATGTGCTGCCGGGCCCCCTGGAAGGTGCTGGCCCCCCCAGTGCCAGGGGAGGCAGTGAGGCCCAGGATCTGCGGCAGCTTCTTCTGGCCCCTCAGCTTGCGCTCCAGGTAATCCTCCATGATCTGGTTGTAGACGGTGTCCTTGTGGGTGTGGTGGCATTCGTCAATCACCAGCAGGGAGAAATCTGCCCAGGAAGACGGGGCTGAACCACACTGAGGGGTCCAGCGTGCGGCTGACAGCGGGAAGGGGGTCTGGGGCGGGAGGGAGCGTGATTAGCATGCTAGCGAGGGGGTCAGTTCCCAGCTCTGCCACTGACTCCCTGAGGCACCTCCGGTAAAGTCACTTAGCCTATCTGGGTCATAGGCCCTGGCTGCGAAACGGGCCAACAGGCCCGGGTGGATTTTGAGGCTCAGATACTGCGGCAAGGGGGCCGTGCGAGGGCCTACTCTGAGAGGTGACCAAAGGCCAGCTCTTCAGCCAGCGTCAGTCGGCTGGGACGCAAGCTGGGAATCCAGCCCAGTGCCTGACCCGCCCAGCTCCTACCCGTCAGCTCCACATGCATGTCCGGGTCCTCGCTGGTCAGGGCATTCTGCAAGATCTGCGCCGTGCACAGCACCACCTGGTTCAGCAGCACCTCCTGGGAGAAGAAGAACTTCTGGTCGCTGTCGCTGCTGATGGCCGTGACCTGGAAGCGATCCTGCAGCGCCCGGAATTCCTGTTGGTAGTGCTGATCCACCAGGTGCACCTGGCCACCCGACATGGGAGAGAGGCCCAGTCAGGCTCCTGTGCCGAACCCACCAGCCCAGAAAATTCCCTGAGCTAGGGGAGGGAGCTGGGGAGAGCCCCATGGACAACAGAGGGCAGGACAGTAGGGCCCCCCTGCCCAGCCCAAGCCAGCCACACCCTGCCCGTCCAGGGGGCTCCGGCACCAGGACAGGGATAGGGTTGCCGGGTGTCCGGTTTTGAACCGGACAGTCCAGTATTTGAGCTTTCTGTTCGGGAAACACATTGAGAAAATAGAAATGAGAAAATACCAACGTCCGGTGTTTTCTAAGATGGAGTGTCGATTGTGATGTAATGTCAAGTGTGCCCGGTATTTTTGTTGAAACCATCTGGCAACCTTAGGCAGGAGTTTGGGGTCCCTCCCTCGTTAGCATGGGTTTTAAACACAGGACTTCAGCACAGCCCTCACTACCACCGGAGCTAATGGAATAGCGCCGCGAGCTAGCAGCAGTAGTCGGCTGTCACTCTCTCAAACTGACCAGCCATGCAGAGAACACAGACAGTGCCAGGTACCATGCTGGGTAGTGGGGGAGGACGAACCTGGCAAGGCCTGGCAGCTGTGCATGTAGAAAGGCTGCAGCCTCCAGAAATGTTTGGCCCAAGGGACTGAGCCGGATCCCGGTTACCCAGGCAGAGGGGGAATCAGGCGTGTTCTGCCTCCAGTGCTGTTCCAAGCCCCTGCCCTGCCTTGTGTGATGCCAGCCAGTGTGGGTAATTAGCTGGATTGCCCTCCGTCCCCACTGCCATGCCTGGCACACAGCAACCACCCAGCAAACACGGGGACTTGGACCCCCGCGATTCCTCTCCAGCACATTGATTGTGTCAAAGCTGAAAGCCTGGGATGGGTCCCTTCTCCAGCTGCAGCCCCAGGGCAGCCCCACCACACCCTGGTCAGGCTGGGAGAATCAGCCCCCTACAACTCCAGCCTCACCCTGTTCACCAGCACGGCCACCTTGGCCCGCTCCCGAGTCTCCAGATGCCTCTTGCACACGTAGGCGGCCGCCCGGGTCTTCCCAGCACCCGTGGGCAGCCAGATGATGATGTTCTGGCCCTCCAGGGCAGGCAGGATCACTTCCCACTGGTAGTCGCGCAGCTCCATGGGGGCGGGCGCTGGGCACGGGCAAGAAGCCCGGGGCACAGTGGGAAGGGGGCAAAGCCGGTGTCAGCATGGACACAGCAAGACGGGGTCAGGCCCCAGCCCTCCCATCCAACCCCTCCTCTCTCACCCCCTGCCTACCTCCCAATCCATCACCCCCCCAATACTCCCCTTCCCACCCCCTCTCCTAGCCTCCAGTCAACCTTCCCCCACCCCGCACGTTCCCTGCAGGCAGAGCACAGATCAGACAGGATCAGACCCAGCGCAGCCCCCAGACCTGCACCCTAGAATACAAACCCACAGGATGAGATGGGACTGAGGGTAGCTCGTCTGTCCCCACACCCCCAGGTCTGTGAGCCCGGGCAGGATGCCCCTGCCAGCCGGCAGCTGCTGGCAACACCCCCAGCCCTGCAGTGCCCCTCTCCACCCTGCATCACCCCGCTTTGCAAAGCCCTGGGCTGGCTGCAGGCCAGGGCGAGTGTCTGGCTGGCCTAGCAGCTGCTGACTCTGCGGGGGGCAGCGCCCACCAGCCCCAGGGCTTTAAAACTCTCCCTTCAGACCTGAGAGCCAAGCCTGCCTCTGCCAGTTTCTTCCGGGAGCCCCAGCCAGAGGGGTGTCCGGTGGGTCGGCTCCCTGACAGCAGCAGTTCCGTGGCCATACGTTGGAACTGGGGGTCTGCCACCCCCTCCCCCACTGGAAGTGGCTTCCAGCCCACACAGGGTCCCAGTTGGGTTCAATGGCTCTCAGCTCCACGCCACCCCCCCCCCCCCCCAGCACTGCACCCATTGGTCCCACGCCCCCTTTCCAGGCTCCAGCTCCCAGCCCAGGTCTTTAACCCCGGTTAGACTGACCTGAGCTGAGTCCACCAGCTGGTCACAAGCTCTGCTCCCTGCCACTGAATCCACAGGCGCTGGCAGGGCCCTGGAGCCCCCCCTCCGGGATTCCCCAGCCCAGTGTCACAGACAGAAATCGAAACTGAATCCTCTGCTAGACACACAGGGAGGCCCCGCCCCCCCTTCCCATGAGTTCCAGTGATTTCTTGGGGGCTGGCCTGGCTGTCAACAAAGCCACCCACATGTTGGGAACTTGGGGGGAGAAACTAAGGCAGAAAATATCTGGTGGCCTCTATAAATCCCGGGCACACCCACCTCTCGCATACCTGCTTGCAGCTGCGGTCGCCCCACAAAGAAGCTATATTGGAACTGGAAAAGGTTCAGAAAAGGGCAACAGGGCCAAAAGGGGCATGGAACAGCTGCCCCAGGAGGAGAGAGTAATAAGACTGGGACTTTTAAGGTTTGGAAGAGAGATGACTAAGGGGAGAATACCAGCCTATACAATTATGACAGGCACAGAGAAAACAAATGAGGAAGTGTTATTTAACGCCTCATAACACAAGAACTAAGTGGTCAGCTGATGAAGCAGGTCTTAGCCACAGAAGCTCATGAGCCTTTTATATCTTTGTTGGTCTCTAAGATGCCACAGGACTATTTGTTTTAAATGTTACAGACTAGCACGGCTCCCCCCTCTGAGACTTTTTGGCACAAGAACTAGGCATCACCCAATGAAACTACTAGGCAACAGGTTTCAAACAAATAGGAGGACGTATTTCTTCACACGACAGTCAACCTGTGGAACTCCTTGCCAGAGGACGTTGTGAAGGCCACACCAACAAGATTTTAAAAAAAACACACCCAACCAACCACCCTAGATTCATTCCTGGAGACAAGGTTCCATCAATGGCTATTAGCCACATTGGGCAGAGAGGGTCTCCCTAGCCTGTTTGCCAGAAGCTGAGAATGGGCAACAGGGAACGGATCACTTTATGCACTGACTGATTATCCATTCTGGTCATCCCCTCTGGGGCACCTGGCATTGGCCACTGGCTGAAGACAAGATACCGGGCTAGATGGACCATTGATCTGACCCAGTCTGGCTGTTCTGAGGTTCTAGTTACATTTATGAGGCTCACAGAATCCCTGAACCATAAGACGACAAATAGCAGCAGTTTGGCTCCTGCCTCACCATTTCCCAGCCAATCCTGTGCCTCGAGCAGCTGTCATGGCCCCCATCTCCCCGGCTTCTCCCGCCATTCTGGTCTCTTGTACAGCTGCAATCAACCCCCTGCATCTACAGTCAGCTCCAGGGAAAATTCTCAGGCTCCACCACTTACCTCCAGCTGGTAACCTAATGTCATAGGCAGTGGCCTATTTGTTTCCAGCTATCACAACACAAAGGGATATTTAACTGCTCCTCTCATCCGGCCTGAATGACAGATGCGTCAGCATGGCCATAGTGATCCAGCTGCCGCTTAGACATGCCCCCCAGAGATCGCTAGGCACAGCCACCCCCATCCTTGCACTGCTTCACTTGGCCTCCCACAACAGGCAGAGGCAGCAGGGTGCAATGGGCAGAGGTTGTGAAGGCTAGTACTATAACAGGGTTTAAAAGAGAACTAGATAAATTCATGGAGGTTGAGTCCATTCATGGCTATTAGCAGGGCTTGACAAATCCATGTATCTATTCGCCCACGGCGAGTAGATTTCAGCCGGTCGCCCCATTCACCGGTGGTGCACGCATGTGCAGTCCAGGGCTGGCGCATGCATGGTGTGGGGCTGGCGAGTGGATTTCGCCATGGTTTGTCGAGCCCTGCCTATTAGCCAGGATGGGTAAGGAACAGTGTCCCTAGCCTCTGTTTGTCAGAGGGTGGAGATGGATGGCAGGAGAGAGATCGCTTCATCATTACCTGTTTGGTTCACTCCCTCTGGGGCACCTGGCATTGGCCACTGTCGGCAGACAGGACACGGGGCTGGATGGACCTTTGGTCTGACCCAATGTGGCCATTCTTATGTTTCTTAGGGGCACTGCGGTCAGACGAAGGGATGAGAGTCTGCGTCACAGGTGCCCCACACCCATCTCAGTAGGGACGGGTGGGGGCTACCCCCACAACTGCCTTGCTGCAGGGGCCCCCCCAACAGCAGGAGACAGACAAAGGCTTCACTAGGGCCACGTACATTTATTTAAAAAAAAGGGGGAAATAAAAATGAGAGGGGAAGGGCCCACGGCAGGGGGACCAGTCACCCCACAGCCCCGCGAGAGGGACAGGCCGGGGTGCAGAGGGAATAAGGCAACAGGGCCCAGTCTGGGACATGCCAGCAAAACGCTGGCCCAGCTTGGCTGCCCTGCCATCTGCTCCTCTGCGGGGAGAAATGGCCTCTGGCTGCCTCTAGTGCACTGAGCCAGGAAGGGAGAGGAACCGTGGGGCAGGAGCTCTGCGCTTCACTGCATCCCATCCCGGGCTCCGGCTGGGCTCAGGGCACCACGGGGGAGGCCGAAGGGGCAGCAGCGCAGCTCAGCAGGGAGGTTCAGCCCCTAGAGGACGGGGCAGGGAGGGGGCCTGGCCCAGCCACGTGCGGCACTCACTGCTTGGACCACCCCTGCACAAACCCAAGGCCCCAGCTCCCGCCTGGGACCCGTTTCTCCCATGAGTGCCGACCCCCCGCCCCTGCAACGCCCCACACAGGAAAACGAGCCTGGGCTGCCCCAGGCCCTGCAGGCTGAGCACTGCCGGGGTGGAGGGGCCTCGCCCCAGGGGGGCCCAGCGGATGGCTCAGGACAGCAGTGCCCAATGAGGGGGGGGCCAGAGCACCTGAAGAGGAGAGCAGGGAGGATGAATCCAACCCCGGTGCAGCTCAGGGGCTAAAGCACCCCCCAAAGAGCCCCCAGCCCTGAGGCAGTGGCGGGGACTGTGCCGCGCTGGGGGCAGGACCGGGCGCGAGAGAGGCCAGAGCAGACACAGATGCTCTGATCCAGGCCCCCTGGGACCACCTGAACCTCTTCCGCGGCCTGCACCAAGCCCAGGCGAGGGCGGAGGGGGGCAGCTCCCAGCCCCGCGGAGCCTGTTCCACATTCATGCACTAAGTGGCTCGGTGGGGCGCAGGGCCAGGCGGGTGGGAACAGGAGCCGCAGGGAACACACCGGGCTGCGGCAGGAGCAGCGCTGGCCTGGGGCCAGGCAGAGGGGCTGCAGCAGGCAGCTGGGCCCCCACCCCATAAAGCCCAAGTACCTGCCGTTCCCCCGCCCCCTGGCTAGACACGGTGCAGCTCAGACTGGAGCCAGCACTGCCTTGCTGGAATCTGAAGCAGGCTGACTCCACAGCAGAGCCCAGAGCGCCCGATGGTCCCTGGTGCAAGCCTGCCTGGGCTCTTGCCCCCAGGGTCAGTCAGACGCCAAGTCAGTGAGGAGAGCCACCTGGGCCGCCCCGGGGGAAGGGCAGCTCCTGTCCTGGCTGCTGCCCTGCTGGCTAACACAGCCTGGGGGCCCAGAGGAGAGGCCAGCAGCCACCAGGGAGCCAGCGAGTGCCCACGGAGAAGCCCTCCAGCAGCAGCAGGGAAGCCGGCTCTTCAGCAGCCACACACGCTCCCTGGCCAGTCCCGACCGGCCAGCAGCTGAGCTGGGCCCCTCCTGGGAGAGTCACACAGGAACTGAGGCCTTGGGCACAAGGGGAGCACGAGGCCAGGCCCCCCCGGCGCCCCTACTTGTCTATGAGCCCGGCCTCCTTGAGCTTGAAGTAGAAGAACTTCTCGAGGGTGTTGGCGCACTTGCAGTAGTCGCTGTCGGGGGGGTTGTACTCCCGGCAGTTGGTGACGATGCGCTGCAGGTCGGCGATGAAGAGCTTCTTGGTGACGTAGTAGCGATTCTTCAGGCGCTCGGTCATCGTCTTCAGGTCTGAGGGGGCAGCGAGGGGCTGGCTGGGTTACTCCCCCCATACGTCACCCCCCTCTGCACCCCATGACCCCAGCGCCAGGCCTCGCAGAGGAGCAAGGGGGGGGACAGCGAGAGGCTGGCTGGGTTATTCCCCCCTCCCCCCATATGTCACCCCCCTCTGTGCCCCATGACCCCAGCGCCAGGCCTCGCAGAGTGGAAGGGGGGGCAGCGAGGGGCTGGCTGGGTTACTCCCCCCTCCCCCCATACTTAACCCCCCTCTGCGCCCCATGACCCCAGCGCCAGGCCTCGCAGAGTGGAAGGGGGGGCAGCGAGGGGCTGGCTGGGTTACTCCCACCTCCCTCCATACTTAACCCCCCTCTGTGCCCCATGACCCCAGCACCCAGAGCCAGCACCAGGCCTCGCAGAGTGGAAGGGGGGGCAGCGAGGGGCTGGCTGGGTTACTCCCACCTCCCTCCATACTTCACCCCCCTCTGCGCCCCATGACCGCAGCGCCAGGCCTCGCAGAGTGGAAGGGGGGGCAGCGAGGGGCTGGCTGGGTTACTCCCACCTCCCTCCATACTTCACCCCCCTCTGCGCCCCATGACCCCAGCGCCCCGAGCCAGTGCCAAGCTTCACAGAGGAGCAAGGGGGGGGGGGGCACAAGTCAACGACAGAGCTAGGAACAGAACCCGGGAGTCAAGGCCCCTCCCCCACCCACCGCTCCCCACAGGAGGGCAGAACCCCGCCCCCCTCCCCAGCTACCAGACTTCCCCTCCCTCACAGGGGTCAGATAGGACCCAGTCATGCTCCCCACTGCCAGCGAATACCGCACGTAGCCCCTGCTCACCCCTCCCCCTCAGCCCCCAGTGCCACGGTGGCCTCAGGCTGACCCGCCACCTACCAATGGGGAAGCGGATGATCTCGTAGTAATCGGGGGCTTCGGATTTCTTCACGGGCTCCATGAAGGGCCAGGCGCTGGGGTGGGTCTGTGGGGGGCGAGGGGCGGTCACAGGCTCACGCACGGGATGCAGACGGAACTCCCCTCACAGCCCCCCGGCCGGTTGGCTAACCTGCCCTTCCCGAACCAGGCTGGGAGGCACTTGGCTCCCGGCCCCTTCCCTGAGCACAGGGAGCGGAGGCCGCCAAAGCGCCTGGATCAGAACCGTCTGACCAGCCCAGGCGCCTCCCCCTGGCTGCTGGCCCCAGCTGCGGCAGCGTGAGGCACCAGACACCCCATGGAACCGGGAGAGCCTGCCCTGAGCCTTCACTCGGCAGCGAGGCTCTGAGGGGCCCATGGGAGCTCTCTGCCTCCAGCGTCTCTCGGGACCCAGAGCAAGACCCCGGAGGAGCCACCCCGTACAGCCCCGTCACCTTGATTTGGGCCAGGAGGTTTTTCAGGGTGTTGTACAGCTGGTCGGGGTCCTTGAGCTCCTTCCTGCAGAAGGGGCACAGCTGAGGTCACATGCGTCCCCTCCCAGCACCCGTAGGCGACTGAGCCCCAAGTCCCCGTGGCTAGGTGAGCCCCGCCCTTCCCACAAGGGGCAGCCTTGCGCCTTCCCTCCTGGGCCGAGGGCAGCAGCCTGCCAGGGGCTGAGCCCCACGCGCAATCCCTGCAACAGCCACAGACCTCGTGTGTCACAGCCGCTCCCACCGCCACGGTGCAGCCACCCCAAGGCCCAACAGCCTGCGGCCCGGCCGGGCCACTGGGAATGGATGGCAGCCCCGTGCCAGCCCCACGTGGTCTGCCAGGCCGGGCAGCCAGCGCCCTCTGGCAGAAATCACCTGGCTGCTCCCAGGGCTGGGGTATCACGCCCGCCCCACTCGGAGGCAACGGGGACGGACACAGGGCTGCGAATGGCGCTTACCCTTTCTCCTTCCCCAGCGGCCGCCATCCTGCGTCTCCTGGAAGGTAGGAGAAGGAACCTGTTCACACGCCATCACTCACGTCGCAATCCCCTCCCCCAGCACAGCCCCCGAGCTGCGCACTCTGGCCTCTCTGAACCAGCCGGTGAGGCCCACGGCCGCCCCCCCGCTGCGCCCAGAACACACGCTCCATGGAGACGTGCTGGGAGCTGGGACAGTTCGGCACGGAGCTAAGGCCGGGGGCCAGCTCAAGAGCACCCAAAGGCCTGGAGCAGAGGACAGCGCAGAGCCGTGCAACCCCCCCGTCTCTTCCCTGAGGTTCCTGGCTTTGTTCCAATAGGAACGAGGGGCCCAGACACTGCCTGGGCTCACTCCCCTGCACCCAACAACCAGCTCTCAGCGTCTGAGCCCGGACGCAGCACACTGTAGAGAGGATGGAGCAGCAGCACAGCCTGGCCACAAGGTGGCAGCAGCACTGAGCCTTCTGCACAGACACACCAGCTGTACCGACAGGCGCTGCGGCGGTGTGAGCACCCCCACGCGCTCCGGGGGTAGCTACAGCTGCAGAGAAAGGCTCCAGCGGCCGGAGCCTTTTGGGGCAGTGGGCAAACCCCGGGTGGCAGGGGGCCCACACGTACGGATTCCAGGGATGCTCTCGACGGGGATTTGCCGCACGCCCTCCTTGAAGCAGGTCAGGCCCGGGTAGACCTTGCGGATCTGCGCCTGCTTCCTCTCGATCAGCTTCTTGATGATCTGCGGGGGAGGGAGAGGGCAGAGAGCGTCACCTGGGGAGGCCCGGCAAGGGCAGAGCCCAGCTGGCCCAGGCTGCTCCCCAGAGGCTGCCTCGTGCCATGGGGCACAGACCAGCAGGGCTGGAAGTAGCGTTTGCCCAGGGCCAGGCGGCTGGGTCGGGTCTGAGGCCGTGCGCTGGCCGGAAGGAACTGGTGCCCATGTTTTTTTTTAAGGCAGCGGGGGCATGGCTGGCACGAGGATCGGGCCGGGCAGAGCCAGGCAGCACCCCCCTCCCCTGTGCTCACTGCCCCACACCCAGTCAGATACCTCCTTCTGCTTCTTGATGATGTGCGAGAGCTCGGTGTAGGGGATGCGGGGGTTGAGCTCACACTCCATCAGGGTGGCCCCCTCGTAATCCTTGATGTAGCCCAGGTAGCGGCCCTTGGGCACTTTGATGTCCTTGGAGAAGCCCTGGAAAGGAAGGGGGGGGCTGTGAGAGCGAGCTCCCCCCCCACATGGGGGAAGGCGTGGTGGCGTGGGGACCCTCCCCGCGGGGGAAAGGGCAGGCGGCGCAGCACCAGGGGGCCAGACCTGCTTCTTGAAGTAGCCAATGGCATACTCGTCGGCGTACGTCAGGAAGTAGAGGATGTTGTGCTTGATGTGGTACTCCTTCAGGTGGTTCATCAGGTGCGTCCCATACCCCTGGGGGAGACACCCATCAGGCAGGTGCGAGGGTGGGGAGACACCCCAGGCTAGTCCTGCCCTGGGACAGGTTTACGGGACAGACCCCGGCAGAGCGAACGCTCAGCTGCAGCAACAGCCAGCGTTAACCACAGGCAGTGTTCCCGTTACGGTTTCTGTGTGTGTGGAATAAATTTTGTTTTGTGCGCTGAGGCATGAGCGGATGTGCACCACGAGTAGAAACATGCTGCCAGCTGTGGGTGCTCGGCTAATTAGCTGGGCGGCATTTGACTCTCTCAAGCACCCAGCTTACAGGGGATGCTGAACGTAGGCCTGGCCTGGCTTCAAGGCAAGCTCCGCTGTCTGTGGGGCTACGGTCACCTGAGCCGGGGCACAGCACCAGCTCCCGTCTCCCTCACAGCTAACCTGGCATCAGAGCCACGGCCCATGGCCGCCTCCTGCTACCTAGGCCTGGGCCCCACTTGAACCTCTCCCCCACAGTTCTCCAATCCCAACCCGCAGCCCCCTGGCAACCCAGCCCTGGGCTCCCCCAGCTCTGCCAAGACCCCTGAATCCCAACCCACAGCCCCCGGTAACCCACGGCTCCCCAACCCACAGCCCCTCACTGTGGTCTCTCCTGCGCCGTTCCCCCCCTAACTCCGCAGGCGAGCTGCCATTTGGCCTTCACCTTCACTTGCTCGTTGGAGGTGACGGCACAGAAGACGATCTCCGTGAAGCCCTGGGTGGGGAACATCCGGAAGCAGATCCCTCCAATCACCCGCCCGTCCTTGATCAAAGCCAGGGTCTTGTGTTTGCTGGGGGGGGGGAAGCCACAGCCCATCAGCAGAGGGGGGAACGGGGGCAGCCTTAATGCCTTATCCTGGCGCTCCCCTGCCCTGCAAGTCACTGCCGCGTCCGAGTGAATATTAGGGGACTTGGGCGGGTCTGGAGCCCAGTGTCAGCCTGGCTCGAGAGTCTGGACCCTTCTCCCCCAAAACCCTCCCAGCTGCTGGGGTCATGCTGGTTCTGGAGCAGCCGGGCCGCAGGGACTGAACCCAGGCTGTCCATTTCCCACGAGCCAGGATGGGGACAAAGCCCGAGCGCCCCCCGCTCCCGGCGCCACGTACGGGTCAAAGACGAGGCGGGTGATGTACTCCTTGGGCATGCGGGGCAGCTGGTGGGAGAAGACATTCTGCAGCCCCACCAGCCACATCAGGATGCGCTTGTTGGATTTCTGCGAGAGTGCATTGCCGATGACGTGGAACTCGATGATGCCGCGCCGCTCCTCCAGCCGCGCCGTCTCATCCCGCGCCGCGTTGGCCGACAGCAGGCTGGTCTGGGGGGAGGGCGAAGCACACAGCCCTGACCACGTACTCCCCCCCTGCCCGGGGCCCAGCGCACTGCCACCCAGCCAGGGGGGTACATAGAGACCGTGGTGCCACCTCGTCCTCACAGAGCCAGCCCTGCACACCCCCCTTCCCTGCGGCCGCCAGCTCTGATTCTTCCTGGGCTTGTCGCTGTCCCCAGAGGGCAGCCGGCGGGTACTGACGGGAGCCCTCCCCACCCCATACCTCCGGGCCCAGCATGGCGGCCGGGTCCGTGATGGTCAGCATCACCTCGTTGACCAGCTCCATGGGGATGTCGCCCATGACCCGGATCCGCTTGGCATCCTCCAGTGTCAGGCTCTCAGGCAGCTTCCGCTTCTCGCCTGCTTGGGTGGCAGAGGACGGTGACGCTGAGGCTTATGACAGGGCCACAGGCCCCTTGCTTCCCAGCACCCCCCCCCTCCCCGCCCCCGCCGGCAATGGAGACGGTAGCCGCCTCGGAGAGATGCCGCAGCCAGAGCTCAGGAGGACGGGGGTCTGCGGGAGCCGGTGGTGTTGGGCCTTAGCAGCCTCCTCCACCTCTCAACCGCCTACAGGAGGGACGGGACGGGACCGGGGCAGCCCGACCAGGTGCGCCACAGCACCCTGCGTGGGGCTGCCTGCCAAGGGAGCGGTCACAGCCCTGTCCCAGGCAGCCCAGGCTGGGGGGTCTTAGGATGGGTCTGTCATTCCCCCATTGAGCCAAACGGCTCGTGGCTGATGGGCGCCAGAGTTGCAGGCAAGGGCTGCTCCCGAGCCGGCCGGCGACCACCCGCCTCTGCCCCAGCCCCCTTCCCCAGCCCGGCAACCGGGCGGACTCTCGAGGGTTAACTGTGGATCACTGTGGTGTGGTGGGAGTTGGCACTGGCCAGACACCGGGTGCTCGGGCATGAGGCCCCCCCCTCCCCGCGCAGGGCATGCAGAGCTCCAGAGGTGTCAGGGCCATCACTGTTTGGGCCGCCCGGGGATACACGGGGGGTACAGCACAGGGCTGGGGCCGGCCTCACCTGGCACAGGCTCTGCTGCGCCGGCATCCAGGCTCATGGAGGACAGGGAGCTGCTGCTGCTGAGCTTCTTGCTGAAGATGGGGGTGCTGGGCACGGGGACGGTGCTGACGGCTGCTGGGAGGAGAACAGAGTCTTTCGCCAGCAGAACTTGCGCTCGCAGCCCCGAACAGTGCCCACGTGGCCCCAACAGGGCACATTTGCACGGGCCCTCGGCAGCCGTGCGAGGAAAGCACGTGCGTGCAAGGGAGCTGGTGGAAGCTCCACCGCCAGGTCGCCCGAGCGGCCTGGGGGCATTTCCCCAGCAAGGTACCTGGGCGTGGGACGAGCTGGGTGCCCTCCGTGGCCGGCATGGTGAAGTCCGATTCCCAGATGGGTGAGTTCTCCCCGTAGATCTCCTCTTCCAGCATCGACAGAAACCTGGGCAGGGCGGGCGACAGGCCACGTCAGCCAGCAGCTGGCAGGGTAGCACGGCCGCATTAGCGCCGCCAACCCTGAGCAGCCCGGGAAGGGTGGGGGGAGGGGGAATGAAGCCACATGTGGCAACCCAAATTGAAGAGGTAGGTAGCCGATGGGGAGAAGCCTCACCTAGCGGGCAATGCACAGGGACCTGGCACTCAGCGGGCACAAGAATGGCCATCTCTGGGTTTACCAGGGCCAGGGAGCGCTCAGCGAACTCAAGCAGCCCCCCCAACCCTCCACCCCAGCAGCCAGCCCCGCCTACTTGGGGAAGTGGGTGAGGATAAGGGTCCGCTTCTCGGGCACCAGCTTGTCCTTCTCCACCCGGAACTTCTCCAGCAGCTGCCGGCGGGTGACGGTGAAAATGGACTTGAGCAGGCTGCGCCCGAAGACGTGGGTGGTCTCGCAGCGGGGGAGGCTGTCGCAGCTCTGGGGCACGTGGCAGTAGCACAGCCAGCTGGGGGGGGAGAAAGGGGTGCACTCCCAAGGACCTGCCCACTCCTCAGCACTGGCACCAGCGCCCCCGTGAGGCCGGCGCTTCGCCTGGGCTCGCAGCAGCTGCCTCTGCTGTGTGGGGGGGGGGGAAAGGGGGGCAGAGAGGCAGTGGCTGTGGCAGTCCAGACCGGACGTGGGACAGCAAGACCATTGCTCCCAGCCAGCCAGAGCAATGCACACTGGCTTCACAGCACTGACCCACCATGGGTGCCTCAACCCACACGATACACTGGCCCAAGTGCAAGCTGCCAAGTGCATTAGCCCTTCTGTGGCCCGCGAGGACACAAGGGTGCGCAGGGGCCAAGCCACCGGGGGCAGCAGCAGCTGCTGGCGGTGCTCTGGAGACACGGTAGGGATGTAAAATCCCTTTGAATTGGTTAAACGCAGGGTGTTGGAAACAAAGTCTGGACACACTGGGTGTGGAGCGAGCAAGCGAGGGAGAGCTGCTCCAGCAGAGCTGGGGTGACCCCCCCACCCGCTGGGGTTGGGCTAGAGCAGTCCCTGCTGCAGGCAGGGCCCCCCCTTGCCTCCGTGGGGGGGGGGAACCCCCCTCCCAGGCCAAGTCAGCAGCCCTGCACAGGGAGCCCAGCAGGGCTGGGGCCACCCTCCGCCCATAGTGGGGGGCTGCCGGCGGGTACCAGTCAACCGTTACCTGATAAGCACCATGCATTAATGGTGATGCGTACCAGGTAACCATTTAAAGCCAAGTTCCCGTTCACAACCCTAGGATGCGGCAGGCTCAGGGCCCCCGGTTACTGGCACTGCAGCAGGCAGGAGAGATCCGGATCAGGGAGCACCCAGTGGCTCAGCAGACCAGTCCAAGCCCAGACTCAGGGCTGGACAGAAGCGGATGCCCCCTTAGCCAAGCCTGCAACGAATGGCCGGCGCCCACCCCCCTGGCCGGCACTCACCCCCGCCCCCCTGGCCGGCGCCCACCCCCCTGGCCGGCACTCACCCCCGCCCCCCTGGCCGGCGCCCACCCCCCTGGCCGGCGCTCACCCCCGCCCCCCTGGCCCGCGCCCGCCCCCGCCCCTCTGGCCAGCACCTGCCCCCGCCCCTCTGGCCAGCGCTCACCGGGTGTAGTTGACTTTGTAGGTGGCCACGTCATCGTTCTGCGAGCGCTGCCGGAACTGGGAGGGCGTCTCCAGCTTCCAGTAGTTGAGGCAGAGCAGGAACATCTTGGAGAGCTCGTACATGGTCTGCCGCTCCTTGGGGGGCAGGTGGCTGAACTTGTACTGCACGAAGTTGAAGACTCCCTGCGGGGGGGGCGGGGGCAGGGCGCCCGATTAGCATCAGGGGAGCCACTGGCAGGCCCTGGCTACAGACGGCCCCTTGCTGCACAGCACACACAGGGCAGGAGATGGAGCAGCAGGAAACAGCCGGGACGACCCGCGGAGACCCAGTCTCTGTCATGGATCAGGCGTAGTGGGCTGCATGTGGCTGGATTCTCCAAGAATTCCCACCCGTCACCATAAGAGCCTCCCTGCCCGGTGTGGTGAAGCCGGGACCAAGGGGCGGCGGCAGAGAGGGCGCGTCAAGCCCAGAACGGCGCATCGGCAGGGTCAGTGCTGAGGCTCAGGCTGGAGATGCACTGGCTGACACCTGGAGACACGATACTGGGCCAGACGAACCCCGGTCTGACCCTGCCTGGCACCTGCAGCCCCGTCCCTCACGCTACACCAGAGCCCTCCCTGCCTCGGCCCTCCAACTTACGAAGATCTACCACTTCCAGGGGCAGGGCAGCAGGCCAGTCACCTCCACGAGAAACAAACGCACCCAGCACCAACCCCTGGGCAGGGATTTCCTTGGACCAGCACTAACACGGCTTGCTTTGCTACCGAGGCACCAGCTGTGCGGTGACGTGTCCGTGCCAGTCCCTGGGTGGATAACGAGTCGGCCAGCTGCAGGGAATATCTCCTAGTTATACAAGGGGTACCGGGCAGGGGAAAGACACACCAGGAAGCTAAAAGTCACAAAGAACAGGCTGGAGGGGGCCATGGGAACATGACAACACCTCTCCCCCGTGGGGGAGTCCATGTAGACACGTTCGGTTGGGGCCAGCTACATGTCACAGCAGAGGGGGCACTGGGTTTTGGCCGCCACAGAGCACGTGGGGTTACCTGCTCGATGTTCGGCTTCTCAAAGGGCGGGCTGCCGAGGGACCCCTCTACCACGGGACGGCTCATCTGCAGGATGCATTTCCTCAGCAGCTGGGGAGGCAAGGGGACCGTCACGCACCAGAGGCTGCAGGGTGGTGAGATTTACGGCAGCCACAGAAAGCTGCAACCATTACGATGCAGGCCAGGAGCAGCCGGCCAGATCCCCAGCTGGCATACATGGTGCTACGCTGGTACCTTTAACTGGCTGCATGATTTACACCACCTAGGGAATGACCTACCCCTTCCCTTGAAATGTATTCCCCGTGGGGGTTCAGTTTGGGACAGGGGCGGAAGGAACAACATCTGGTTTCCAGCAGGGACGTGAGAGCGTAGCTGTTTAAATGACTCGTGCTGATCGGTTACCCAAACCTCCCGGTCCGGTTCCCTGGGAGGGGGACAGCAGGAGGGAGCCTCCTGCCGCCCCATGCTGCTGCCTCTGTATCAGAGGCAGCAGCACAGGGCAGCAGCTGGCTCCCTGGGAGCAGGGGGGGAGGCAGGAGCTGGTAAGTTCCAGCTCCCAGAGAGCTGGCTGCTGCCCCACATGTAACCATTGAAATTTTCAGCTGTTACACAGTTATCCAATTACATGCATTTTAACATCCCTAGTTTCTAGCAAAACTCTTGCTTCTAAGCCAGTCTTGCAGCTGGTTGCCAGACTTTCAACAGCTCTGAACCTTTCCTGACTACTGTCCCTCTTTCAGGTGGCTGATGTGTCTTGCCTACCCCCTAGTAGCTTACAAAATCAGACACCAAAATACAACAGTGTCCCAGTACCTAGTAGATCGCGTGTAATCGAATCGTTGTGTATCCGCATCAACTCTTACTGGTTACACAACTATTCGATAGTCCCTGGGGGCGGGACTGGCAGCCAGTGCAATACAGCCCCACTCCCAGGGAGCGTCAGCCACCCCGCACTGCTACCTCTGATACAGAGGAGGCAATGGGGGGGGGGGGGGGCAGGTGGATCTGCGGCGCCAGCACTCAAGGAGAGCCTGCTTGAAAGCCAGTTAGCCCCACATGCGTATTGGTTCCAGCCTGCCCCCTTCACCCTCCACACTGCTGCCTCTCTATCAGAGGCAGCAATGCGGGTGGGGGTGGGGGGGAAGGGAAGCAGGCAGATCCAGTGTTCATGGGGAGCCAGCTTTTAAGCTAGCTCCTCACAGGCACCGGATCCCACTCAAGACTAACCAACAAGCCCAGATTTATCGATTAATTGTGTAGTGTCTACACACTGACATTCCTAACACAGAGCAGTATAAGCAGATCGCGGTGTGTGAAATTCTAGTTTGCATTGACTTTGCCAGTGCTTTGTACATAGCCGGTTATACAACTAGGCTTCGGGTTGACAGACCCTGAAGATCTCTGTGTACCTCCGGGGTACATAGCCCTGGTTCAGAACCAATGTAAAAATCAGCAACTCCACTGGGCTGAGATTCCTACACAGGCTGGTTACTCCCAGGCCTAAGAGAGACCCCCCCCAGACTCTCCCCGCACCGGTCATGTAATCCGTCAGCTGCTCTTCCTAGCTCCATCACAGGCCCGGTGAACAGGGATTGGGATTGGTCCTGCCTTGGGCAGGGGGCTGGACTTGACAACCTCCTGAGGTCTCTTCCAGCTCTGTGATTCTATGATTCTATAACCGTTTACAGCACAAACAAAGCAGAAGGGGTCAGTTATTACTTCAACAATCGAGGGCCAGATGCGGGTTAGGAGAGGTATTTTGTTCCCTGCTTGTAGGACGACAAACTACCATTCCTCGCTCAAGATAGGCACCAGGGGCTTCTGAGCCCACCAGGATACAGAATCAAAAAGGCATCAGGAATTCAGAGTTCCATCCCTTGCCAGGCAGGATACACACAAATGCGATAATTTACAGACCGTTCCCTTCCCGGGGAAACAAACTCTCCAGCTATGCCACTCTCATTTATCGAAGCTGGAATAACGAAGGTCCCCTCCAGAAAGGGGCAGCCCAGAGGCCGAGAGGAAGGCTGCCTTGAACACGGCCTGGCAACGCTGTCGCTGAGATGGACTGCGAAGGCGTCTGGACAAGGGAAAGTAAGGAAGGGGGCGCCCATGGAGCGTGCCCGCTGGGCAACCAGGAATCCCTGCCGCCGAGCTGACTTCAACTGAGCCTGCCCCGGAACGCGCCCGCGTGGAACAGCGGCCAGACCAGAGGCAGGAAGAGAGGCGCCAGATTTGAAGCTGGAAACTAGAAGCCTTTGCTGTTTATCGGCTACACTGGGGTCAAACCACTGTCATGTGGGCAGGAACAGCCAGATCCCCCTGCTCAGCAAGAAAAGGTCAGAACTGCTGTCCTAGGCCCCCCCCAATGCCACTGGCCAGGATGTTAAGGCATCGGCTCACTTGCACTAGTGCTCCCTCTAAGCTGAGCACTCAGGTGGTGGCTCAGCTGATTAGCGGAGGGCCCAAAGCCAGCAGCATGTTTCTACTGGTGGTGCACATCCACACATGCCTTGGTGCACAGAACAAAATTTATCCTGCACATGGATGGGACACATTAGAGGGAAGGGAACACTGGCTGACACCTTGTCCTGGATGCCCGGCTTGCAGCTCCAAGGCAGAGCTAAGCCGCTGCTTCCCCACCTCACCTTGAACAGGTAGAAGTACACTTGCTTGGTGTCCGTGTCCTCCTCTTTGTGGACCGACATAAAGAGATTTTCCACATCCACCACCATCCCCAGCAGCCGGTTGATCTCCTCTTCCGAGACGTTCTCCAGGTGGGACACGTGGTCAGCTGGACGGGGAGCAGCAAAGACGATGGACAGGCTTAGGCAGAGAGGACCAGAGGGCATCACGCCGCTGGGACATCGCCAGCGAGCCTCAAAGCATGCACAGCACTGAACGCAGCCCCGACAGGGTCTGACAGGCCCCCAGACAGCCCCACCAGAGCAGCGCCCTCTGCTCTCCAGCCCTGCACTCCCGCTTGGGTCCCCACGCAGGGTGGTACCTAGGGCGTGTCCGCAGCTCCGGCACAGCTCGCTCAGGTTGGTCACAGGCTGCTGCAGGTCCATGCGGGGGGCAGTGGGCGGGTTGGGATTCTTCCAGCCGTTGCACTTGCAGGCATCGTTGGCCTAGACCAGGGACAGAGCGGTGATCAGTGCAAAGTCCCAGGCCTCACCCCAAGGACTGGTGCTGCCCTTCCCAATTCCGTGTGACCGCACGGGGCTGGAACAGCCAGGAAAGGCACCACACAGGGTGTGGGGGCCACATAGACCTGGGCAGGCTTTTGGCCTAAGGGGATGAGCTGGGATTGCTCAGCTCAGAAGGCCCAGAGACAGCTGCTGGGACAAGAAGGATGATGTGGCTGCCCAAGGATGGAAAAGCAGCATCCAGCTCCCCCCACTCCCTGCCCCAATCTGCTTCTCCAGCTCTGCCCCAGCACCAGGCCAGTGGAGAGCTCCCCCGCTCCACTCCCCAAGGCTCCTAAACACAGCTGCCCCCACAAACAGCTCCCCCATGCCCAGCCATCCGTTCTCTCCTCCCCCCCCCCCGGCCCCAGTACCTTGCAGGCGGAGAACGCTCTCTCTTCACCCCCAGCACCTTGCAGGCGTATAACCCTCCCCCCCGCCCCTTGCAGGCAGAGAGAACACCCCCCCCCCCACACCTTGCAGGCAGAGAGAACACCCCCCCCCGCACCTTGCAGGCAGAGAGAACACCCCCCCCCCCGCACCTTGCAGGCAGAGAACGCTCCCCCCCACACCTTGCAGGCGGAGAACGCTCTCCCCTCACCCCCAGCACCTTGCAGGCGTAGAACCCTCCCCCCCGCCCCTTGCAGGCAGAGAGAACACCCCCCCACCACACCTTGCAGGAGGAGAGAACACCCCCCCCCCGCACCTTGCAGGCAGAGAGAACACCCCCCCCCCGCACCTTGCAGGCAGAGAACGCTCTCCCCTCACCCCCAGCACCTTGCAGGCAGAGAGAACACCCCCCCCCCGCACCTTGCAGGCGGAGAGAACACCCCCCCCCGCACCTTGCAGGCGGAGAGAACACCCCCCCCGCACCTTGCAGGCAGAGAACGCTCCCCCCCCACACCTTGCAGGCAGAGAACGCTCCCCCCCCCCACACCTTGCAGGCGTAGAACCCTCCCCCCCGCCCCTTGCAGGCAGAGAGAACACCCCCCCACCGCACCTTACAGGCAGAGAGAACACCCCCCCCCCGCACCTTGCAGGCAGAGAACGCTCCCCCCCCCCACACCTTGCAGGCAGAGAACGCTCTCCCCTCACCCCCAGCACCTTGCAGGCGTAGAACCCTCCCCCCCGCCCCTTGCAGGCAGAGAGAATACCCCCCCCCCGCACCTTGCAGGCAGAGAGAACACCCCCCCCCCCCGCACCTTGCAGGCAGAGAGAACACCCCCCCCCCCGCACCTTGCAGGCAGAGAACACTCCCCCCCCACACCTTGCAGGCGGAGAACGCTCCCCCCCACACCTTGCAGGCGGAGAACCCCTTCCACACACACACCTTGCAGGCGGAGAACACTCCCCCCCCCCCCACACCTTGCAGGCGGAGAACCCCTTCCACACACACACCTTGCAGGCGGAGAACACTCCCCCCCCCCCCACACCTTGCAGGCGGAGAACCCCTCCGACACACACCTTGCAGGTGGAGAACGCTCCTGCACCTTGCAGGCGGAGAACCCCCCCCCCCCACACACACACACACCTTGCAGGCAGAGAACCCCACCCCCCCCAAACACACCTTGCAGGCGGAGACCCCACCCCCCCACACACACACCTTGCAGGCGGAGAACACTCCCGCACCTTGCAGGCGGAGACCCCCCCCCCACACACACACCTTGCAGGCGGAGACCCCCCACACACACACACCTTGCAGGCGGAGACCCCCCCCCACACACACCTACCTTGCAGGCGGAGACACCCCCCCCACACACACCTACCTTGCAGGCGGAGACCCCCCCACACACACACACTTTGCAGGCGGAGACCCCCCCCACACACACACCTTGCAGGCGGAGACCCCCCCCACACACACCTTGCAGGCGGAGACCCCCCCCCACACACACACACCTACCTTGCAGGCGGAGAAACCCCCCCACACACACACACCTTGCAGGCGGAGACCCCCCCACACACACACACACCTTGCAGGCAGAGACCCCCCCCCACACACACCTTGCAGGCGGAGACCCCCCCACACACACACACACCTTGCAGGCGGAGACCCCCCCCCACACACACACCTTGCAGGCGGAGACCCCCCCACACACACACCTTGCAGGCGGAGAACCCCCCCCCCACACACACACACACCTTGCAGGCGGAGAACCCCCCCCCCACACACACACACACCTTGCAGGCGGAGAACCCCCCCCACACACACACACACCTTGCAGGCGGAGACACCCCCCCCACACACACCTTGCAGGCGGAGACACCCCCCCACACACACACCTTGCAGGCGGAGAACCCCCCCCCCACACACACACACCTTGCAGGCGGAGACCCCCCCCCACACACACACACCTTGCAGGCGGAGACCCCCCCCACACACACACACACCTTGCAGGCGGAGACACCCCCCCACACACACACCTTGCAGGCGGAGACACCCCCCCCACACACACACCTTGCAGGCGGAGACACCCCCCACACACACACACCTTGCAGGCGGAGAAACCCCCCCCACACACACACTCCTTGCAGGCGGAGAACCCCCCCCCCCACACACACACCTTGCAGGCGGAGACCCCCCACACACACACACCTTGCAGGCGGAGAACCCCCCCCCCACACACACACACACACCTTGCAGGCGGAGACCCCCCCCCCCACACACACACCTTGCAGGTGGAGACCCCCCACACACACACACACACCTTGCAGGCGGAGAACACTCCCCCCCCCACACCTTGCAGGCAGAGAACCCCTTCCACACACACACCTTGCAGGCGGAGAACACTCCCCCCCCCCACACCTTGCAGGCGGAGAACCCCTCCGACACACACCTTGCAGGTGGAGAACGCTCCTGCACCTTGCAGGCGGAGAACCCCCCCCCCCACACACACACCTTGCAGGCAGAGAACCCCCCCCCCCACACACACACCTTGCAGGCGGAGAACACTCCCGCACCTTGCAGGCGGAGACCCCCCCCACACACACACACCTTGCAGGCGGAGACCCCCCCCCCCACACACACCTACCTTGCAGGCGGAGACCCCCCCCACACACACACCTACCTTGCAGGCGGAGACCCCCCACGCACACACACTTTGCAGGCGGAGACCCCCCACGCACACACACACCTTGCAGGCGGAGACACCCCCCCCCCACACACCTTGCAGGCGGAGACACCCCCCCACACACACACCTTGCAGGCGGAGAACCCCCCCCCACACAGACACCTTGCAGGCGGAGAAAACCCCCCCCACACACACACTCCTTGCAGGCAGAGAACCCCCCACACACACACACCTTGCAGGCGGAGAACCCCCCCCCCACACACACACACCTTGCAGGCGGAGACACCCCCCCCACACACACAGCTTGCAGGCGGAGAACCCCCCCACACACACACACACCTTGCAGGCGGAGACCCCCCCCACACACACACTTTGCAGGCGGAGGAACCCCCCCCACACACACACACCTTGCAGGCGGAGGAACCCCCCACACACACACACACCTTGCAGGCGGAGAACACTCCCCCCCCCACACCTTGCAGGCAGAGAACCCCTTCAACACACACACCTTGCAGGCGGAGAACACTCCCCCGCCCCCCACACCTTGCAGGCGGAGAACCCCTCCGACACACACCTTGCAGGTGGAGAACGCTCCTGCACCTTCAGGCGGAGAACCCCCCCCACACACACACACACACCTTGCAGGCGGAGGAACCCCCCCCACACACACACTTTGCAGGCGGAGGAACCCCCCCCACACACACACCCCTTGCAGGCGGAGGAACCCCCCCCACACACACACCCCTTGCAGGCGGAGAACACTCCCCCCCCCCACACCTTGCAGGCAGAGAACCCCTTCCACACACACACCTTGCAGGCGGAGAACACTCCCCCCCCCCACACCTTGCAGGCGGAGAACCCCTCCGACACACACCTTGCAGGTGGAGAATGCTCCTGCACCTTGCAGGCGGAGAACCCCCCCCCCACACACACACACACCTTGCAGGCAGAGAACCCCACCCCCCCCACACACACCTTGCAGGCGGAGACCCCACCCCCCCACACACACACCTTGCAGGCGGAGAACACTCCTGCACCTTGCAGGCGGAGACCCCCCCCACACACACCCACCTTGCAGGCGGAGACCCCCCCACACACACACCTACCTTGCAGGCGGAGACCCCCCCCACACACACACCTACCTTGCAGGCGGAGACCCCCCCACACACACACACGCCTTGCAGGCGGGAAACCCCCCCCACACACACCTTGCAGGCGGGAAACCCCCCCCCCACACACACACGCCTTGCAGGCGGAGAACCCCCCCACACACACACACGCCTTGCAGGCGGAGACCCCCCCCACACACACACACCTTGCAGGCGGAGACCCCCCCCCCACGCACACCTTGCAGGCGGAGAACCCCCCCCCACACACACACACCTTGCAGGCGGAGAACCCCCCCCCCACACACACCTTGCAGGCGGAGAACCCCCCCCCCACACACACACCTTGCAGGCGGAGAACCCCCCCCCACACACACACACCTTGCAGGCGGAGACACCCCCCTCACACACACACACACCTTGCAGGCGGAGACACCCCCCTCACACACACACACACCTTGCAGGCGGAGACACCCCCCTCACACACACACACACCTTGCAGGCGGAGACACCCCCCTCACACACACACACACCTTGCAGGTGGAGAAACCCCCCCCACACACACACCTTGCAGGTGGAGAAACCCCCCCCACACACACACCTTGCAGGCGGAGAACCCCCCCCCCCACACACACACCTTGCAGGCGGAGACACCCCCCCACACACACACACCTTGCAGGCGGAGACACCCCCCCACACACACACACACCTTGCAGGCGGAGACACCCCCCCCCACACACACACCTTGCAGGCGGAGACACCCCCCCACACACACACACCTTGCAGGCGGAGACACCCCCCCACACACACACACCTTGCAGGCGGAGACACCCCCCCCCACACACACACCTTGCAGGCGGAGACACCCCCCCCACACACACACCTTGCAGGCGGAGAACCCCCCCCCACACACACACACTCCTTGCGGGCGGAGAACCCCCCCCACACACATACCTTGCGGGCGGAGAACCCCCCCACACACACACACACCTTGCAGGCGGAGACCCCCCCCACACACACACACCTTGCAGGCGGAGAACCCCCCCCACACACACACCCCTTGCAGGCGGAGAACCCCCCCCACACACACACACCTTGCAGGCGGAGACCCCCCCACACACACACACCTTGCAGGCGGAGAAACCCCCCCCACACACACACACCTTGCAGGCGGAGAAACCCCCCCACACACACACACCTTGCGGGCGGAGAAACCCCCCCCACACACACACACCTTGCGGGCGGAGACCCCCCCCACACACACACCTTGCGGGCGGAGACCCCCCACACACACACCTTGCAGGCGGAGACCCCCCCCACACACACACACCTTGCAGGCGGAGAACCCCCCCCCCACACACACACACCTTGCAGGCGGAGACCCCCCCCACAGACACACCTTGCAGGCGGAGACCCCCCCCACACACACACCTTGCAGGCGGAGACCCCCCCCACACACACACACCTTGCAGGCGGAGAAACCCCCCCCCCACACACACACACCTTGCAGGCGGAGACCCCCCCCACACACACACCTTGCAGGCGGAGAACACTCCCAGCTTCTCCAG
The DNA here is from genome assembly GCA_032595735.1 of Pelochelys cantorii. Classification (NCBI taxonomy): domain Eukaryota; kingdom Metazoa; phylum Chordata; order Testudines; family Trionychidae; genus Pelochelys; species Pelochelys cantorii. The sequence continues at coordinate 8,295,970 of CM064357.1, read as the reverse complement.
CTTCTTGGCGCGGGGGAAGCCCCGCACCTGGGCCTTGCGCTGGCTCGCGCGCTGCTGCTGGCTCAGCCCGGGCCGCGCCGGGTCGCTGGAGCCAGCGGGGCCCCCTGTGGGGCCCGGCCCCGCCCCGGGGGCGGCCGGGGGGGGCGGCGGCGGCGTCCGGCCGGGCTGCGAGGCCTCCGGCTCCGCCATGCCGGGACCACGGCGTGCGCTAGGCCGCCACTGCGCCTGCGCGGGGCGAGGTCTGCTGGGAGACGTAGTCCTTTGGCCGGAGACAGTGCTTCGCCTGCTCCAGGCGAGGCCGGAGCCCAGGCCGCCAGTGCGCCTGCGCCACGCGGGGCTGCTGGGAGATGTAGTCCCCGAGTAGTTTAGCCTGCTGGGTCTTAGTGAGGGCTAGCCCTCTTGGGGGACCCCGACAGAGCACCCACTTGTAGGGTAAATAACCCCTTCCACAGAGTATACCCCCCACACTGCAGGGGGTTATACAGAGTATACCTCCTCATTTTACCTATCCCCCCAACTGTGCGAACCCCACAATGAACGTGGGAAAAGGGGTGACTGGAGGTTCTCACCATGTGGGGCGCAGACCTCCCAGGAGGGCTAAGGAGCCCTAGCTTCCTGCCCTGACCATATCAGGAAGTGTGTCACCATATGTCCTATGTGTTTCCAAAAATAACCCCCCTTCGCCCTCCCCCCGCTAAAAAAAAAGTTGGAGTATTAGGGTATAGATATTCAGGCTGGTCTGTTACTAGGATTTAGGGTTGCCAGGTGTCCGGTTTTGAACCGGACAGTCCAGTATTTGAGCTTTCTGTTCGGGAAACAAATTGAGAAAATATAAATGTCCTGTATTTTCTAAATGAGATGGAATGTAGATTGTGATGTAATGTCATGTGTGTTCAGTATTTTTGTTGAAACCATCTGGCAACCCTAGTAGGGTTGGCAGATACTTTCAGAAAAAATACCCAACATGGCGGGGAAAAAAATTTGGTTGAGCAAAAACAAAACAAAACAAAAAAAAAAACCCAGGGGACCAAGGTTGCTGAGAAAAAAAAAACGCACCAAAAAAAGAGGCGCTGCGCCTTTAAATTCCTGCTCTCGCCACTCCCCCCCACCCCCACAGCAGGGAAGGAATGTCCTAAGCGGCCTGCCATCCAAGAAAAACAGAAAATACCGGACATTTTACATGTTTGATATTTTATATTTTTTTTACCGGACAGCGGCCGCAAATACCAGACTGTCCAGGTCAATACCGGACACCTGGCAACCCTATCTGTTACAGCCTATCCTTTAAGGATTTAGGTGCTTTCTGTACAGGATAAAAAACAAAGAATCAAAATCACCATCTATCTGAGGCCTTGTTCTTAAGATAAGGCTTTTGGCTAAGCAGCAGGAGAATCCATAAGCCAGGAAACATGCAGTCACATCTTGATCCATCCCAAACAAGTCACATTGAAATAAGTCAATTCTGGGCTGTTAGAAAGGCCATCCAACTATCATCTCCAGATAAAGGAAAACGCAAAGATGATTTAAAAGAAACTTAGGTTGATAGCTTTCTGACCAGCAAGGATCCACTTATCAATAGTTGGGGTTGTGAAATCCCATTTCTTTATTGCTTTTTTATTATGCTCCCCCTCTCTCTATTATTTATCCGGATGGTCTCTGTCTGGTTGTTTGATTGCTTTTGTCTGCTGTATAATTAATTTTGCTGGGTATAAAACAATTATGGTGGTGAGATAATTGGTGAGAAAATCATGTTACAATAAGTTAAGACTGATTTGTTACATATCAGTAGAATGATTGGGTAAAGTATACCTGAAAATATTATTATGTGCAGTGGGCACAAACAGGAAGTAAGAGGGAAAAAACAAAGGAAGAAGGGGAAAAAGGAAAGGAAACTGGATTCGTGCTTGCTGGAAGCTAACCCCAATAAACATGAAATTGTTTGCATCTCTGGGCTTTGAGTATTGCTGTTCTCTGTTCACATGAGAAGGTTCAGGGAAGCGGAAGGGTGAAGGAATAATCCCTCTAATAGACAGCATGGCCGGAGCGCCCCCCGTATGGGTGGCGGGTAATGTAGGCAAGGGAAGGCATTGCCTTCCCAAAACTGCTTACAATGCCCAGCCACCTGGGAGGGACCAGGGCCATGAAGCGTGGCAGCCCGGCTCCCCGGCAGCTGGGGAGAGCTGAGGCCACACCACACAGTAGCCCTGTCCCTCAACTGGGGTTGGGCGGGGTTTGACTGGGTGGGAAGGTTGTTGAAGGGGCATGGTCTCGGAGCAAAGGGTGTGGCTTCGGGATGAAGGGGCGGGGCTTCGGCTGCCTTCCCCAGCTGGGCCTTCACCAGCCACCCATGCCCCCAGCCCGACATCCCAGGGTGAAGCCAAGTGCCGCAGCCCCCACCCAAAGGTGCACACACCAGTGGAGTCACTGGAAGCAGGGCAGGGCTTCATATGAGCCTCCATGGACTGCTTTAGAGTGCAGCAGGGGTCCAGCTTGCCTTGGGAACACTAAGGGCTAGAAACACAATACTGCACTGAGCTTGCTGGCGTCACGCAGGCACTAGGCCTTTCAGGAAAACTCCTGGGTTTGTGCCACAGCTGATAAGGTGAGGAGAGCTGACAACCTGTGACTAACAGGCTGGCACCAAGGCTGTGGGAAAGGGTCTGTCTGTCAAGGAATCATTGTTAGGCTGGGGGCTGTACGAAACCTCTCTCTGCTCAGCCCTCCCAATTACCTTACACATCCATTGACCTGCAGAGTAGCTGTCTAGCCGTATAGCCACGCCCACCCACCACGACAGACTCCGAAAAAGTAGGCTGGTGAGGGTCTCATTGGTGACATCTGGCCCAGGCCCCCACACTGAGGCAGGACCAAATAAATCCAGACAGTCCCTGCAAGGTGTGGGGAGGTTTTCAAAAACAGATTAGACAGGTCTTAGAGCGGGAGCTATCTTAGTCTGCCACTTTAAAAACAACCAGCCGTCCTGTGGCACCTTAGGGACTAACAACATGTCGTACCATGAGCTTTCGTGGGTAAAACCCACTTCCTCAGATGAACCGGAGTGGAAATAACAGAACCAAGATATTTATAACAAGGGCTAGGAGGAAGTACCTGTCAATTGTAGCGCCGGTGCTAATGAGGCTAATTAAGAGGGCTGGAAGTGTCCCATTCTTAGCTTTTGGTGTAAAAATGTTAGAGGCAGAGGAGACTGGCTTTCTACTGCAACATCCAGCTGGGGATTCTACCACCACCTCTGCTCAAAGATTAGACATCAGGAAAATCTTTCTAACGCCTCTTTTTAGTCCCCTCCTCCCAAGTTCCCCTTTGTTACACTGTTCCCACCGCCTGCTCAACATTTCCCAGCCTGATACTGCACAGGGCCCTGAATGCTTTCACTCCCATCCTCACCCAACCAAATACCTGGGACTGTCTTCCAGGGCCTCGCGATTCCTGCAGGTCTCCAGTTTTCTCTGAACTAGACCAGTGTTTCTCAACCAGTGGTACGAGTACCCTTAGGGGTACTTGAGAGAAGCCGGGGGGTACGTCCACACAGCTGAAATTTGGAGAAAACTGATTTTTTGTTTTAAGTTTTACAGCGCTTTCTTATTTTTGTACTTTTTACACCCAAAAATTTCATCGCCCGCCCGGCTACGATTAAGTTGTTTTAACAAATGTGTTGCAATGATAGACAAAAATTGTGTGTCTGAAAACTGTAGGTCCTGCAGGTACTTATAATTATTTTTTTTAAAAGGGGTACTTTATAAAAAAAAAGTTTGAGAAACACTGAACTAGAGCCTGCAATGAAGCAGAGTCACATGACCCACTTTAGAGTCTGTTAGAGCCCAAAAAAGGTTTCTACAAAGTGCACTGACAACGGGCCTGGGGAAGAACAGGTTTATTCCGGCAGCAACATAGACCAGAGAGACGCAGGGAGAATCGTCACCCAGCAGTGCAGCTCGGGGCCAACAGGGAGAGGGGGACACTTGTGTTATCTGCTTAACCGAAGCACACGAGATCTTTTATCGGGGAAAAGGCAGTACACCGCATTTATTGAGAATACAACAGTTGCATATGCTTTTCAATCACTCACACACAAACATACACACGCACAGTCTTGCCAGACGATGTTATAGTTACCAGTCCAGATTCTGTATCAGTCTAGTGGCCAGCTAGATTGAACACAGAGGGAGAGCAGGGCCTTTGTTGGTCGATCGAGCCGATGCTCCTCTGGAGTTGGTGGCAAGACGAACCCAAAGTTCCATAGCAAAGCACCCTGCTTTTATAATCCTTTTCTCTGTTGAAATCAATGGGTTCCGCTCTGTCAGCTTGTGACCGGAGTGTTATCTTGTTGATGTCAATCGTTCCCAAACATTTCCTGAAGGCTCATCCTGTAATCAATCATCTTTTGGGGGTGCCAACTTTGCTTCAAGGTTCGTCAATCTGCCATTCTGCCAATAGTTCAATCACTCCTTATTATGGGTACGCACTGACAGTTTCTCTTTGCAGTCTGTCTTTTACAGTTTGTCTTCACCCCGCATTCTCCCCCTTTTCTCTTGACCATCTGGCTCTAACAATGACCATCACACCCTATCTCATTCACACAAACAGTCTTTCATAAAATCCTTCCAAAGTAAACAATACTATTTTATATTAATCAAAATCAAAATCAAAATCAAAACAATTCACATCGAAGGCCCAGGCCTTCAATATTTCTAATCTCATTTACATAGCCACAATATGAGATCCTGTCTCTTTACTTACTAAACTTTAGAACAAGGAAATATAGGAGATATACACTTAACTAAAAGATTTCACTTAATACAATATTAAATATGATTATATATTACCTTACATTACTAACCTAAAATAGAAATATAAAAAAGAATAAAACTTGCAATCCTAACACTTGCACATTCGATACAGGGGCCACAATCCCACCGGGCCCCTCGGGCGGCTCCAACCCGCCCCAGAGACAGGGCAGTTCCCTGGCTCAGCTCGGGAAGAGGCGTCGGGCACACAGCACCACGCAAGAGCAGGGCTGGAGCGGGAGGCGCTGGCAGCACGGCCATGGCTGTGGCCTCCAGGTTCTGGCATCTTTGGCCGGGTCAGGACCCCCTTGGTCCCTCGCTCTCTCCCGCAGGAGGCTTGCCCTGCTCCTTGCTGTTTGGCGGCTCCGGCCCCGCGCCGCCGTCCTCCCCCTGCTGGATGCTGATGGGAATGTCTCTCCCCTGCAGGGTCGGCTGGGCCCGGCGCAGCGCCTGGATGCAGAGCTGTCCGTCCTGGTACAGGGAGCAGGTCACGGCCTGGAGATCCACGTCCTCGGGCAGCAGGGCCTCTGCGCACAGCTCCCTGTATTCCCGGCTGCAGCCTCCCTCTTCCCACGCACGTTGCTTTTCACATTGCCCGGTCACCGTCAGTCTCCTCCCTGCTACCCGCACCCTCAGCTCCTCTGGGGAGAAGCCGGCCACATCCACAGCGAGCTGGAACCTCTCCTCCTGCTGCCCGCGGGAGCCCGGTTCCTCCTTGGCATCCCCGGCCGAGGCCGGGCCACTCTCCTCCAGCTCCCTCCGGCCCGCAGGCTCCCAGCAGAGGGCTGGCTGGGCCTGCAAGACAGCGCAGCTCATCCTCTCCATCTCCTCCAGGTGTCGGCGCGCGTTGTCCAGCACCTGTGCAAAGAGGCTCTCGGGGGCTGGCTCCAGGAGGCTGCTGCCCGGCTCGCTGCTGCAGACCCACGTGGGGCCGAAGCTCCGCGATGGCCACCGTCTGAGCGGCAGCAGCCGCACCAGGTATCGGGAGCAGCTCGTCATGTTCCCCCTGCCTTCGCCTGCCTGCCTGGCTGGGCACTGGCTCTAGCAGCCGCAGGGCTGCCTTATATAGCTCCTCCCCCACCCGCCCGGCCCTTCCAGGCCCTTCCTGAACCTTCCTCCTCCGCCCATGTAAGGGCTGAGCCAGCCTCCGCTGCCCACAGATGGTGCCGGGGGCGGGATGAGTCTGGCCTTCGGAATGACGTCACAGGGCAGCAGAGCCAGCAGCTTCTGGCAGCCCCGGGCAGGGCCTGGCTCTGAGCGGAGGCTGGGGTGGGCAGGGTTCTGCACGGGGAGCCCAGCCCCGTGTCTGCAGGGAAGGGACTGCCCTGGGGCCGACTCCTGCCCCCCCTCCCCATGTCAGCTGTTGACCCAGCCTGCCCAGAGCAACAGGACAGGAATCCAGCCTGGGACCTGTCCCATTCCTGCCATGCTCAGGGCTCAGGGGAACACCCCCCCCCCCCTCAAAGGTCAGCCTCCGGAGCTGAGAGCAGCAGGTCCCAGGCCCACCCTGCACCTGCTGAACTGTGCACTATTGCGACCATTGTGTCATGCGGCTTGGCAAGGACGCACCAAAGCTGCCGCAACCTGTATGGGTCCGGAGCTGGGGAAGGGGATGTGGGTAATGCCCCACCCTAGTGCTCCCGCTGCCAGTCCTTACCCAACTGGTGCCCTAGGAACCACAGCAGAGCAGAGCTCAGGGCACCCTGCCGACCCAGACACTGACGCCAGTGGGGGACCAGTGAGACTGGCCGGGGCAGATCGGGGCGGGGGAGATGAGTGGGGGGGACAACGATCCAGTGGAGGTGTGAGGCAGAGACACAGGAAAGTGTGCCCGAAGGGGGGTCCCTCAGACACACTACGCACATCCCCACACTGTGCTGGACCCCGTCCCAGCACTGCCGGGGCAGCAACTCCCAGGCTCAGCTCCCCCCAAAGAGAACACCCAGGAGCCTGCCGAGATTTCCAGCTACCAGCTGACCTGGGCCGGCGGCTGCAGTGAGGCACCCGTCAGGCAATGGGCATGACCCCGAGCCAGGCCCTTCCCGCCTCCCTCGGACACAAACAGGGACCAACTTCGGGGAGACCCCAGAAGACTCTGGGCTGGGCGTGGGCTGGCAGCCAGGGCTCAGCCTCAGCGTGGGGGCTGGAGTGAGTGAAGGCTTTTATCTGCGTAGGGCCCACATGGGCTCCGTGGGTGTGTGTCTGCCTGTCTGTGTGTGCCTGTGTGTCTGTCTGTCTGTGTGTGTCTGTCTACGCGTGTCTTTGTGTGTGTATGTGTCTGTGTTTGTGTGTACCTGTGTGTCTGTGTTTGTGTGTGCCTGTGTGTCTGTCTGTCTGTCTGTGTCTGTCTACGCGTGTCTGTGTGTGTGTGTGTGTCTGTCTGTCTGTGTGTGTCTGTCTACGCGTGTCTTTGTGTGTGTATGTGTCTGTGTGTGTGTGAGTCTGTGTTTGTGTGTACCTGTGTGCCTGTGTGTCTGTCTGTCTGTCTGTGTCTGTCTACACGTGTCTTTGTGTGTGTGTGTGTGTCTGTGTTTTCAAAAGCAGCTGCCCTAGACAGGCTAGGTCATGCACTAACAGCACCTGACGGTGGGGGGGGGAGAGGGAAGAGGGGGGACATCCCTTCCCTGCAGACACAGAGGGCTGGGCTCCCCCTTCAGAGCCTGCCTCTGAGCCCTGCCCGGGGCTGCCAGAAGCTGCTGGCTCTGCTGCCCTGTGACGTCATTCCGAAGGCCAGACTCATCCCGCCCCCGGCACCATCTGTGGGCAGCGGAGGCTGGCTCAGCCCTTACATGGGCGGAGGAGGAAGGTTCAGGAAGGGCCTGGAAGGGCCGGGCGGGTGGGGGAGGAGCTATATAAGGCAGCCCTGCGGCTGCTAGAGCCAGTGCCCAGCCAGGCAGGCAGGCGAAGGCAGGGGGAACATGACGAGCTGCTCCCGATACCTGGTGCGGCTGCTGCCGCTCAGACGGTGGCCATCGCGGAGCTTCGGCCCCATGTGGGTCTGCAGCAGCGAGCCGGGCAGCAGCCTCCTGGAGCCAGCCCCCCAGAGCCTCTTTGCACAGGTGCTGGACAACGCGCGCCGACACCTGGAGGAGATGGACAGGATGAGCCGCGCTGTCTTGCAGGCCCAGCCAGCCCTCTGCTGGGAGCCTGCGGGCCGGAGGGAGCTGGAGGAGAGTGGCCCGGCGTCGGCCGGGAATGCCAAGGAGGAACCGGGCTCCCGGGGGCAGCAAGAGGAGAGGTTCCAGCTCGCTGTGGATGTGGCCGGCTTCTCCCCAGAGGAGCTGAGGGTGCGGGTAGCGGGGAGGAGACTGACGGTGACCGGGCAACGTGAAAAGCAACGTGCGTGGGAAGAGGGAGGCTGCAGCCGGGAATACAGGGAGCTGCGCGCAGAGGCCCTGCTGCCCGAGGACGTGGATCTCCAGGCCGTGACCTGCTCCCTGTCCTGGGACGGACAGCTCTGCATCCAGGCGCTGCGCCGGGCCCAGCCGACCCTGCAGGGGAGAGACATTCCCATCAGCATCCAGCAGGGGGAGGACGGCGGCGCGGGGCCGGAGCCGCCAAGCAGCGAGGAGCAGGGCAAGGCCCCGGTGGGAGAGAGCGAGGGACCGAGGGGGTCCTGACCCGGCCAGAGATGCCAGCACCCAGAGGCCACAGCCATGGCCGGGCTGCCAGCGCCTCCCGCTCCGGCCCTGCTCTCGCGTGGTGCCGTGTGCCCGACGCCTCTTCCCGAGCTGAGCCGGGGAACTGCCCTGTCTCTGGGGCGGATTGGAGCCGCCCGAGCGGCCCGGCGGGATTGTGTCCCCCTTCTCCCCTGTTGGCCCCTGCTGGGTGACGATTCTCCCTGCATCTCTCTGGAATAAACCTGTTCTCCCTCAGGCCCATTGTCAGTGCACTTTGTAGACGTGGTTTTTACTCCGATTTCCCACTCACCAGGGCAGGCTTAAGGGCCAGGGCTGTGCTCGGGGTTCATCCCCCCCTGGGGGGCTGCTCCAGGGGCTGACTGGGCCGTCGGGGCCTGCTTTCTGCTAGGGGGTTGTGCATGGTCCTAGGTCCCAGTTAAGGGCAGGCCTGGCTGGCAGCAGGGAGCCCCCTGGCTGAGTGGGGCTGCCACCCTGCAGGGGGGCTGGGGAACTGGGCCCTAAGGAGTTAATGAAGGAGAGTTATTCCTGGCGTGTGGTCTGGGAGCAGCACAACACACTGGGCATGCACCCTGGCGACACACAGCTGCCGGCGGGCACCAGAGGCGTGGCGAGGGTGTTATGCGTCATGCGGCAAAGGCCAAATTTGCACCCCCTCCCCTGCTGCTGCACCCCAAACCTGGCACACGGCTGAGCCTGACCCTGGGGGGAGGGGGAGCTTGCACCGCGACTTACCCCGCCCCCTCTAGTTTGGGGCCGGGGCCCCGCGTGCACTAACCTGCCGGCGGAGATGGAAGAGGGTTGGGCTGGGGCAGAGAGGCAGGTAGGAGGCTCCAGCCGGCAGCAGCGGGCAGAGGAGGAGCAGGTGAGCTGAGGGATGACAGAGGGAGCGGAGAGGGACTAAATTGACACCCCCCTAGCATGGCACCCGGGGGCAACTGCCCCCCTCCCTCACTATGCCACTGGCTGGCGGCAGCCCCCCCCCCCCCTCCGGGCACAGGTCTGGTTGTCACAGCAGGGATCTGGAGCTGAGACAAGCCACCCTGCAAATTGTCCACCCCTGCAGGAGCATCTGGCTCCCTGGGCAGGGCCTGGCACGCCCAGGAGGTCCTGCTTGCGTGCGGCTGGAGCTGAGGGGGGTAGCACCACCGTCGCTCACTGCCACGCGTCCCAGAGGCAGGGGAGCAGTGGAGCCGGAGCCTGCCTGCGGCATCCCACCCTGGAATACGCGGCGCGAGGCTTTTGTGTGCGTCGCCGAGGAGAGCACGGCCTCTGGTGGCACCGTCGCTACTGGCACGGCCGGCTCGGTGCTGGACCAGCTCCCCTGGCTGGCAGGCAGCAGGCTGACGAGGCCATGGCCGAAGGGGCTGGCGCCGACAGCAAACCCCCTGGGCTCCATGCAGGGGAGAGGTGGCCGCATGGATGAGCAGGGCGCCCTCAGGAGCAGCGTCGGATGTGCTGTGCTGTGGCAGTAGCAGGCCTCTGTGCCAGGGTCCCCACCACCCACTTCCCCTTTGTCGCTTGGGATGGCCCGGCAAGAAGCGTGCCTCAGTTTCCCTCCGAGGTTCCTGGAAATAAGCCACCCACAGTCTTTAAAATAATGCCCCGCTCTGCCTAGGGTCTCACTCAGGAAACCCAGGGCAGCCCTGTCTGCGAGGCTCTTTCACCCAGAGCTAGGCTCTGGGTTTGCACAGACCTCCTCCGCTGGGCTTTGTGCTGGGGGAGCTAACTCCCCATAGCTCCTCCAGCTCTGCTTGTGCTTTGCTTCCAGCCTGTGGTGGAGCCCAGGAGCCTGCCTAGGCCCCCCGACCTGCTCCCCCCCCCCCGGAAGGCAAGCTGGGCATGTCACAGCTTTGCCCCACCTCCCCACATGGGGCCAGCTGCACTGTGCCAGCCCGGCTCACGCAAGCTGATGGTGCCGCAGTGCTGGCGTCGTGCCGGCGTAGAGCAGGTGTAACCTTGGACCTGAGGAGGAGCCCACAGTGAGGGCTTGAAATTGGCTAGTCCTGGCCAAGGCAGCACCAGCCCACGGGAAAATCAGGAACATTTAAGATCATACCCTCTATCTACTTTTTTACGGCATCTGTCTGTCTGTGTGTCCGTCTGTGAGTCCATTTGTTTAAGAACGCCTCCTAAACGGTGAGAGCTGGGGCCACCAAATTTGGCCAGCAGCTTCCGCTTCTCCTAACGTAAAGCAAGGTCAGGGTTGGGTGGTGCCAGGACAACCGGAAGCCCCAGGAAAGGGACTGTTTTCCATAGCATGCAAAGGGGAGGGGCTGCTGCTTGGAGGGACCCCATTTCAGAGTGTCCACCGGGGGCAGCCATACCACCAAGGGAGCGGCCAACAGGGTTGGGGCTCCACCTTCTTGCCTGCCAGAACACTGGTAAGTAGCCCCGCTGGCCCAAACCTGCCCCCGCCCCTCGGTCTCGCCACTGGAGTGGGGGGATGCCCCTGGTGGCTGGAGGGTGCCTAGGAGAGAGAGAACAAACTCTTGGTGGCTAGGAGAGCCTGGGTTGGGAGAGAACAGGTCCCTGGCAGGCAGGGGGGAATTCCCCCACCCTGAGCCCCTCCTCGCTCCCCCCATCCTCACTTTCTTGCCCCCAGCCTCCTACACCCACCCCCACCTCCCCAAGGCCCTGCCCTGAAGGACACAGAACACTGAGTAAGTCTGCTAGTCTAGTGTATATTTGGGAGTTTGTCTGTCTGTTCAAGAATTCCTCCTAAACGCTAAGAGCTAGGAGCACTGAATTCAGTATAGAGCGTCCTCTTGTGATAGTTAAAGCAAGGGCCGGGTTTGGCTGTGCCAGGGAAAGGGGATGGGCCTGGAATGGGATTCATCATCATCAACAGCCTCCCTCACTATTTCCTTCCATCTTTCCCTGTCCAGTGCGGAGTGGCTTAATTTCTGTAGACTAGCTCCACACCCATCTACTTTATCATCTACCCATTCTTTGTGGGGTCTGCCTCTCCTATTCGGACAATCCATTACGCCGAATACCAGGGTCTTAACTTTTCGCTTGTCGTTCGTTCTGCAGATAGGCCCGAATGGCTGTAACTTCCGCTGTATAACCTTCTGCGGTAGGTTCTCTTTCGGCTGTATCTTCCTATATAATTTCTCGTTGGTGACCTTCTGCATCCATCCTATTCTCAGGATCTTTCTATCACAACTCCTCTCAAACGCCAATATCTTTCTCTTCGAATCTTTCGTTATCACCCATGTCCAGGGCTCGACAATTAAGGTAATCTCCTTGCCACGGGCTGAACCACGCGGCTGGCGAGCAAGGCTCGCCGTGGCTCGGCAAGCCCTGCCCATGTCTCATATCCGTACAACATGCTGCTAAATACACATGCTTTCAAGACGCTCAGTTTTGTTCCTAAGCTAATTGGGACTGGCATGAAACCCCTAGAGGCTTCATGGCAGAGTTTGGAATGAGATCGCTTCTCGGAAAACCATAGAGAAAAAAGACAGAATCACCAGGCAGTTCAAAGGGGCTGGCTGGCTGGCTGGCTGGCTGGGGGGGGGTGACCCCCTCCGGGTCTGCCCCCACCCTCAGCCTCCCACTGTCAGGTGACTTTTAAGGGGGGGGGGTGAAGCTCCCCCTGCTGATTCGTACAGGGACATTGCTGGCGAGATTGGTGTTCCCTTTCCCAAGGGAGTTGCAGCGTTTGCTGCATTCCTCACTCTGGCTGGGGAGTGCAGGGGGCAGACGAACCTGGACTTGCCCCAGTCGAGGGACATGCACCCCTCCCCCGGCTGTGCCCACTGGAGCTGCAGTGACTACAGAGAGGCACTTCTTACCTGGCCCCAAGCTGCTGCGGTGAAAAAGGGGATGGGGTGTCCTCTCTCCCCGGGGCAGCCTGCCCCACCTCAGAGCCCTGATTCAAACGAAGCCTGGGCATTTTCATTTTATTTTCCAAAAAATACAAATTAATTGAGTGCAGGCCCCGAAGAACACCAGGTACATCAGCTAGTTTCCTATAAAAATAGGTTACATGCCATGAATGTGGCTTGCAGCCAGCCACAGCCAGGTCAACCAGGCCCCCATCTCAGTCCCTGAGGGCCCGGGCCACTGGCTCTGTCAAGTCTCTGCCCTGATCTCTGGATTCTGTCCTCCCTTCTCTGCCAGGGTTGCTGCCATCAGCTCAGCCGGTTACCCCCGGGCTCGGTCATTGGCCCTGTCCTCTGAGCCCGGCTCAGCCGAGGCCGCCGAGCTCCCCGCAGGGCTGAGCTGGACGGGCACGTTCCTCTCGGGGGCGGCTGCTGGGGGCAGGCCCGGGGCTTCAATGCGCAGCTGCCCCTCCCTGGAGATGGAGCAGGCCAGGCGGTCGGTGTCCACGCCCTCGGGCATGTCCCACTCCCTCCTGAGCACCTCGTACTTGTAGGAGAAGGCGCCTTGGCCGTCCTCGCGCTGCGTCTCCTTCCTGCCCGTCAACAGCAGCTTCCTGCCCACCAGCTTCAGCCTCAGCTCCTCGGGCGCAAAGCCCTGGACGTCCTGCCGCACGGCGAAGGGCTGGGCCGGCCCCTGGGCCACGGCCTGGCCACAGCTCTGACCTGGTTCCCCAGCAGGGCTGCTGCTCCCTCCGCTGGCCACGAGCCACCCCCTGCTGCTGGCAAACTCCCTGGCCGTCTCCAAATCCTGCAGCAGCTCCTGCTCCAGCTCCGCCAAGAGGGTGCCCGGGGCTGGCCACAGGGTGCGCACGGGGCCCAGCCGGGCAGCCAGGGAGCCGTGAGGGCGTGGCAGAAGGGGCAGGTGCCACAGCATCGCTGCTCCTGGCTCAGGGCTGAGTCCTTTCAGCAGCGACCAGGGGCTGATCTGCTTGGTGCCGGGGGCCGGCAGCTTTTATCCTGTCCCGCAGGGGGCCTGGCCCCTTCCCGAACCCTCTGGCCCTGCCGCCCCCGCCAGGCGCCATTGTCTATTTTTATGAGGCTGATCGCTCGGAATGACTCACGGCCCAAAACGCAGCGACTGTGTCCCCAGCCTGGATTCCTTCGCTGCAAATAGAGTAGCCGAACTCTCAGACAGGAGCTCAGGTTACAGGCAAGTGCTCGGGGGAGGGGGGGCGGGGTGGCCAAGTCCCCCCCTCCCAGCTGGGGCCTGGTGCAGGAGAAACACCTTGGCACCTGCTTTTATCTGCTGTGGGGAAGAGTTTGCAGCAGGTCTCTGGCCCATCTTGTGCTGGGGTCAGGAATCACCATGGTCCCATCCCCCTGGAGCTCTATGAGCACAAGAGCAGCGGGGCCAGAAAGCCCTGGGTTGGGCTCAGAGCTGAGCTGCAGAAGGGTCTCTCAGCCCTCACACAGTCCCTGCCTCCCAGCATCTTGCTCTGGGGGAAAAGTAGCAGTTCTTAAGTGCCTGCCCATTCACACAAGTCCTGCCCCATTCCTGAGGCCAAGCCAGCTGTTCAGCACCATCCCTACCACAGCAGGCTGGCAGGCCAGTCCCCAGCCCCCTGCTTTCTAGCTGTGATATAATGGGCTGTAGGGCACCGCTGAGAGGGTCAAATCAGGGTGTGTTGCTCAGAATCAGGGCTAATGGAGGAGCCCCCTTATCCTTCCTGAATTCCCAGGGTGCCAGCTCCTTCCCTTGGGAGGTGGGTAGTGATTGCCCCCAGGACAGGCAAGGCTTAAACCCTCAACCTCAGGGGCAGATCCCTTCTCTAATGTGCCACTAGAGGAGCCTCCCAACCTACTTATCTTCTGGAGCCCCCTTATCCATCCTACTTTCCAATGGTGCCAGCTCCAGTCCTTGAGAAGCTGGTGGCCCCGAGCCAGAGGACCCTTCGCTAGAAGGCACCAAACCAGCCACACAGAGCACTTCTGTTTGCCACTCTGGCCAGCAAGAAGTCTCACAAGCCATCCCAAGACACTCCAGTTTTTCTGTGCCCCAACCAGCACTCCTCCTTACACTGATGAGAGGTTATAAAAACCAATCCCACCAATTCCGAACAGATTCTCCCAGTCCCAAGGGACCAGCCACACTCCCAGGTCATATATCTAGCCCCAAAGAGCATGCTTGGACCAATCCCTTAGAATCGAAAAGTTTATTAATGAAAGAAAAGGTTGAGGGTAGAATTGTTAAAGGAATTAAATTGCACACAACAATAACAAAGCTCCTGGCACAGGCTCTTAGCAGAGATGGAATAAACTGCTTGCTTAAAAGTCTCTGGAGTGCCTCCTGCGTTAGGATAGGCCGTCAGTCCTTCGGGGCCCTTTATCCGTAGCCAAGATGCTTCTGAAGTGATGAGCTGGAGTGAAGACAATGGGAGGAAGCCCCAGGGCCCCATTTTATAATCTTGCCCATGTGGCAGGAATCCGACTGTTCTCGCTGGGGGAAGGTGCCTCCCAAAATGGAGTTTGTCACACGAGCAAGTCACTTGTTCACGGCCTTTTTAGGCCAGCTGCCCTCTACCTGCTTGAATGCAGGTTAACAGCAGAATTCCTCAGCCGTGTATGGGCAGCACTTAAGGTTTATGGTCAGTGAAGCGCTGCTGTGCGCTGGAATAGCCGGACACCCTTTCACAATCGCTGGGGGACACCTGTTGAGATCTCCCAGAAACAAACATTTGAAGGACAAGTACCGAGCCAACACTCGTAACTTTACAGACAAAACGCATCCAGGCCCGGGGGCAGGATAAACAGAATCCACAAAGCATCGGCTTTCACGAGACACCTCACTTGCCCACTTCGCACAGCTCTGGGGCACACACACCACTGGGCGCAACAAGGTGCTGCCTGTTCACATCGAAAATCCAATCACGTCCCACTAGCCCCCGTAACATACCCCCAGCGGCAGGGAGCGTCCTTGCATTCTAAGCCTGGCACTCACAGCGAGGAATCCCTCAGCTCCAGCGAAGCAAGGTACAGGGAGGAGAAACTGAGGCACGGAGCAGTGGAAGTGATATGTCAAAGGACACCAGCAGAGCTGGGAACAGATACTGGGGCTCCCATTCCCAGCCTGTGGGCCTGCCCACTCCACCCCACTGTGTCTCTGATAATGGGCCTTCAGCCAAGCACAGTCACTCCCTGCTGCTCAACCTGGAGGGGATGAGCTGGAGCCAACGGGGAGAGACCAGGGCTGGACAGCTGGGGCTGGCAGGGCCTGTGCCAAGGAAGGAAGGTCACAGACCTTCAGCAAGGGGGACACCAAGCTGCCAGGAGTTTCTATTTAGAGGTGGAGATGCTGCTGCTAATTATAAGCACTGAGCCAGGCGTGCGACATGGGAGCTGCCTGTTCTGGGGGCTGAGTAATGGGAAGGAATTGTCCCATTCAGTCAGAGGAACCTGGCAGGGGCGGCAGGCCTAGAGGGTTCGGGAAGGGGTCAGGCCCCCTTGTGGGACAGGATAAAAGCCGCTGGCCCCAGAATGAAGCAGATCAGCCCCTGGTCCCTGCTGAAAGGACTCAGCCCTGAGCCAGGAGCAGCAATGCTGTGCCACCTGCCACACCCTCACGGCTCCCTGTCTGCCTGGCTGGGCCTTGTGCACACACTGTGGCCAGCCCCGGGCACCCTCTTGGCGGAGCTGGAGCAGGAGCTGCTGCAGGATTTGGAGACGGCCAGGGAGTTTGCCAGCAGCAAGGGGTGGCTCACGGCCGGCAGAGGAAGCAGCAGCCCTGCTGGGGAACCAGGTCAGAGCTGTGGCCAGGCCGTGGCCCAGGGGCCGGCCCAGCCCTTCGCCGTGCGGCAGGACGTCCAGGGCTTTGTGCCCGAGGAGCTGAGGCTGAAGCTGGTGGGCAGGAAGCTGCTGCTGACGGGCAGGAAGGAGACGCAGCGCGAGGACGGCCAAGGCGCCTTCTCCTACAAGTACGAGGTGCTCAGGAGGGAGTGGGACGTGCCCGAGGGCGTGGACACCGACCACCTGGCCTGCTCCATCTCCAGGGAGGGGCAGCTGCGCATTGAAGCCCCGGGCCTGCCCCCAGCAGCCGCCCCCGAGAGGAACGTGCCCGTCCAGCTCAGCCCTGCGGGGAGCTCGGCGGTCTCGGCTGAGCTGGGCTCAGAGGACGGTGTGAACAGCAGAGCCTGGGGGTAACTAGCTGAGCTGATTTTTGGAGCAGAAGACAAGAGGCTTCAGAGCCAGCCCTGGGTTTGTCTCTACGGGCAGAGGGACAGCAACGTGTTAGTTTTTGTACCAAATAAATTCCTCGGGCTAGAAATTGGTCCTGGCTGGCTAAGCATCAGCAACCACAGTTCCTGGGCCACCTCAGCTGCTGACGCAGGAGGCTCGGGCCCTGTGGTGGAAGGAGCTCCAGCTGCCCTGCACCCTAACCTGGCTCTGCAGACTCAAGCCCCTCCCCCCACTTTAACCTCTCACTGAATGCAGCAGAATCTGCAGGGGGGGCCCTGCTCTAGGACAATGGGGGTTGGGGTGCACACTGCTCTGAGGAGCTGAGGGATTTCTCCCAGAGCAGGGACCCCAACATAGCTGCAGGGGCCTGGTGACTTTACAGGAGATTCAGCTCATGTGTTCCCATGGGGAGGGGGGGGAGGGGGAGTGTTAATGCTACCTACTGGGCCAAGAGGCAGCCTACGATACCTGGGTTCTGGGACTTTTCAGTTCATTACACTCAGCCTCACCAAGGCAAGGCAGCTGGATACCACAGCGCCAGGCCACGCAGGTGGGGGGCAAGTCCCTTCTCTCAGAAGGGTGGGAAGAGGCTGGCTCCTGAAGCCATTGTGATCAGTAGGTAGAAGCTGACCGGGGAGCGGTCCAGGCAATGCGGGGTGAGGAGATGTTTTGAGCTGCAGCAGAATGGCCCAAGAGCCCAGCACAAGCCACCCTGTTCAGCAGCTTGGCTGTTAATAGGCTCTGACCACAGCCGCTGCCACCTAACCCAGCGATGAGCTATCTAGGCTAGTAAGGGTCACGGGGGCATCCCTCCATGTCAACAGGCTGTCAGATGATTGCAACCCAGACCATCTCCCAGGGTGGGGCAGTTTTGCTACAGGAGCTTGCGTGCCTAGAATTGGCGGGGGGGGGGGTGGCAATTGAACAGTGGCAGTACTTTGATTGGAGGCAGGGGGAGCATATGGCTGTCAGTTAATACATGACCCATTAGCATACACCTCCCAGGCCCTGGCTTTACACGTCACCTTAGTCATACCCAGTACAAGAGCTCCCAACATGGACAGAAACCTGCAGAATCTGGCAACCCTGGGCACGGGCAACAGTCAACAAAATGTCTTGTGGGCCACACACAGAACCTGGATGCCACCCTAGCCCCTTCTAGCACTAGGGAGACTTAAGGCAAGGAGGCAGGAACAGCTGCAGGAAGCACAGGCTCTGCCCCACAGTCACTAGGTGGCAACATTTTATCACTTTACTGAAGTGAAAGCCTCCACTTGGCTCTACCCAAGCAGCAGGAAGGTCACAGCTGGTGGGTCCTACCATGAGCCTGCTCTTAAACCAGAGCTGTTTCTCCCGACACTGCAAGGTGACCACTTCAAAGCCTTTCCAGGAAGCAGCTGGTAAGAGGCTGGAGTTAGTGTAGGAGATGCAGGATGCCCCCCCCCCCACCCCCAACCTCTCTAGAGCCACTGCCAGCTGGAAGGGCAGGCAGGTTTGCTGGACAAACCAAAAGTGGGGAGGCTGGGGCCAGATCAATACAATGCAGCACCCACACACTGGGTGGCATGGTAGGAATTACAGGAGCCTCCCTCTGGGAAGGTGGGGGCAAGGGAACTATGAAGTGGGCTGATCCTCACACATGCCTCTTCAGTGCATTTACAGTCACAGTGCAGCTCCTCCCGCCTCACTGCTTGGTTCTACCACAGCACCAGGAACGGGGGCAGCCCTCAGCTTTGTGCTCCGCTCTTGCACCCCAAGGAAGAGGCGGGTGGAAGGAAGTTCAGGTGCAGGTAGATGTTTGCCACCTGGCAAGCTCCGAAGTACCCTGCCCATAGAGCTCTGAAACAGGCTTCCGCTTGGCCTTGAACAGGCTCCTACAACCTGGAGTACTCGCAAGGCATCCTGGGGGGGGGGGGGGGGGGGGGAATGGGTACTTTGAGACCTTCCCCTCTAGGCTTCCATCTGGAGTCAGATAAGCCTCCTATGAAATGAAAATGGCCTTGTTCCCTGGGCACCCTGCCAAGCTCCAGGCCTGGGTCAAGCTGGCACTGGTTCTGTGCCTTGTCGAGAGGCCCTGTGTTCAGGACAAGCCATTCAGCTTTTACACGCTGGGTACATTGGCATGCCACTGGGGGCAGATGGCCGCACCTAGCCCAGCTGGGGATCTAGACATGGCTACAGTTGTCTACAATAGCACCTGGGATTTAACACACCTGGGTTCCACTGCTGATCTGACATTGGCCTGCTGGAGGGCCTTGGCAAGTGCCTCAGTTTCCCCCATGCCAACTGGTGGTAACACTGCCCTCTCAGCAGAGCTGAGATCTTTCCTGCTGTGGCACTAGCAGAACCAATTCACAGAGAAGCGACACTGGTCAGTTTCACTTTCAGTGAAGCACCTGATGCCCAGGGACACCGAAACCCAACATTTTCTTTATCTGGATTTAATAAAATGTGAAAATTCCAGGTCACATTAGATTTATAAAAATTTTTTTAATCACACAACGTAAGTTTGTGATGAAGACTAAGTTGACAGTTCCTCTTTAAATACCAATCTGAGCCGTGGCATGAGGCACTAGGCAGCAGCCAACACAAGTTAGACTCCAGCAATAATCCCCCTCCCTCACTGCAGGTTCTCTTGTGGGGAACAGATGGTTTCCACAGGCAAGTTACTCAAGTCTCCCCCAGCTCCAACTCCGCACATCAGCAAAACCAGAGCCGTCTCCCCGCCAGGTTAACATTAGTGGCATCGCATACTGTCAAAAAGGACAATGTTTTTTTATACAAGATTTTTTTGCAAAAAATTGCAAGAGAATTATTAGTGCATTACACCAGAACTGAAGAGATAGAAAAGAGTGGCATGCTCAAGTCCAACACCCAGATGAGGACAACAGAAGGCTACCTGGTATGTACTATGCTGACAGGATACTGATTGGTTACATGTTGAAGAAATGTACAATACAAAATACAGAGAAAACCAGTTTGGCTCCCGGCTGCCCCCCCCACCCCAAATACTCATCATTGTGATTTGGTCAAGACACATGGCTCCAAAGCCAGAGCTCAAGGTCACTATAATGCTATCGTTTTGTTTAGTGGACTCCCCTTAGCTGGTTCACGTGGCAAACGCAAACAAGATCCCACTTGTTTCCAAAAGTGAAGGAGAAGCTTGTGGCGCCCGGCCAGCTCTAGCCCTCGCCTAGCACGTATCCACCACCGGGAAGAGCAGAAGTTCATCTATTAAAAAGGTGACGTTAAGACTTAAAAATGGAATTAGTATTTGTACAGAAAGGTGCAAGTGGAACAGCTCCCTCCAGCCCCGGATCAGCAGGAACTGGAGAAATCACAGCAGCTGCAGGGGCCCAGCTGCTCTACTGTAAGTGCGATTGGTGCGCGTGGATTCCAGTCAGGTCATTGGAAGGGCTGCGGGCAGGTGGGGACGAAGGCTCAGTTGCTGCAGCACTGGCTTCTGCTGTGCTGGCTGTTGTCTTGCAGGTCCACACCCCGATTCCTGCCCGGCACGCCGGCAGCGTTCTGGGCATCGCTCTTCGGCAGCTTCTTGGCTGGAGGAAGAGAAGGGGGTCAAGCTGCATGGGCTGACAGCAGGGGGGTCCCTGCCTCCCCACAGAACTGAGCCTTTGTGGTGCTTAAGCTGGGTCTTTCCCTCCAGCTGCGTTTGGGATTGTCAAGTGGGTGCCAGTTCCAGACGTGCCCAGGGCACTGGCAGCACTAAACAGTCATGGCCAGGTGGGCTTAGGTAAGAACAGCCAGACTGGGTCAGACCAAAGGTCCACCTAACTCGGTACCCTGTTTTCCAACAGCGGCCAATGCCCGATGCCCCAGAAGCAGTGAGCAGAACAGGGAATCAAGTGATCCCTCTCCTGTCATCCATTTGCAGCCTGAAACAGGCCAGGGACACCATCCCCTACCCATCCTGGCTATGAGCCATTGATGGACTTCACCGCCATGAATTTCTCATTCTTTTTTGAACCCTGGTCTTCACAACATCCTCTGGCAACAGGCTGACTGTGCTATTGAAGAAATACTTCCTTTTTTTTAAAGCCTGCTACCTATTCATTTCATTTGGTGACCCCTAGTTCTTATAACTTTTCCTTATCCACTTTCTCTACATCAGTCATGATTGTTTAGACCTCTATCATATACCCCCTTCGTCTCCTCTTTTCTAAGCTGACAAGTCCCAGTCTCTTTAATCTCCCCTATATGGGACCTGTTCCAAACCCCTAATCAGTTTTGTTGCCCTCTTCTGAACTTCCCAATGCCAAGATCTCGTTTGAGATGCGGCAACCACATCTGCATGCAGTATTCCAGATGTGGGAGTACCAAGGATTTATACAGAGGCCATGAGATAGTCGGTCTTATTCTCCAATTTTAATAATGCCCCAATGTTGTTCGCTTTGACGGCCGCTGCACATTGAGAACTACCCACAATAACGCCAAGATCAAGTGGTTATAGCTAAAATA
Organism: Pelochelys cantorii; assembly: GCA_032595735.1. Taxonomy (NCBI): domain Eukaryota; kingdom Metazoa; phylum Chordata; order Testudines; family Trionychidae; genus Pelochelys; species Pelochelys cantorii. Next base: position 8,274,988 of record CM064357.1, on the reverse strand, counting down.
GCCATCATTTTGGATGTATAGTTGGGATTATCTCCCCCACATTTGCATTACTTACCTATCGCCATGAAGATTTCATTCACATTCATTGCTGTCTTCGCTGAGGTCTCCATGAACAGCAAGCTGTTGTCGTCTGCATACGTCTGAGCTTCCTGGAGGCAATCACACGGAGTGAGGCTGGCCCTATGCTCAAGCAAGGGGCTTGGGGAAGGCCTAAAACTGCACCACCCCATCACTGAGAGGGGTGGGCTGCACGGCAGGTGAAGGACAGAGTTTTAGCCTCGGCCTCTATCACAATAGATTCTGCTGCTTCCCTTCCCCACTCTAGCCCCGGAAGGGTCGAGCTGCCACAAGTTACAGCCTGGCCTGGCCAGCGTCCCACCTCCTCACCCAAGCCTCCCACGAGATAGACCTGCACAGGGTGCTGCTCACAAGGGTCGTGCATGACACCTGCCAGGGCAGCTGCTGGCCAGGAGACACGCTGCAGCAGCCTGGCCCACAGCCGGCCAACCTGCGTCTCTGCACTGTAGCATAGCAGAAAGCCTGCTGCTGAGACAGGCAGGGAAAGCAGGGCAAATTCTGCATAACCCAGCACACTCAGCCAGGGCTCCAACAGGAATGGGTGGATGCAGATGGGCTCCACTTCCCTTCAAGCAGGGTTGGGGGGTTATTGGGTTGTGGCCACACAGAACCCAGCTTTCCCTGAGGGCTTTATGCACTTCTGGGTTAAGTTTCAGACTGAAATTAGCAATCAAGGAAGGAAAAAAATCCTGTTTTCCCAGCTCTGAACTAGGGCAGCATCCACACTGACTTCTGCTCACCTGGAAGTCCACGGCTCTCTTGCTGGCAAGGTCTGCCTTGTTGCCTGATAATGCAATCACAATATTGGGGCTGGCCTGCCTCTGCAGCTCCTTCACCCAGTTCTTGGCTCGCACAAATGTGTCCTAGAAAGGGAGGAGGCCATAGTCAGGAAGGGTACTGTCTCCCCACACCCACCAGCTGCCTCTGATCTTTTCCCACCTGTGTATGGAATACATTTTGTGCAACAAGGCATGTGCAGATGTGCCCCACCCATAGTAACATGCTGCCAGCTGTGGGCACTGTTAATCAGCTGGGCAGCATTTGAATTTCTCCTGAGTGGCTGCACAAGTGCCCAGCTTACAGGGAAAAGACGAGGCAGGAGAGGCTGACGCTAAGCAGCGAGAATGGTTTCCAAGCTCTGGTCAAGGCTCAGTGGCTGGACTAGACAGCCCAGTCCAGAGCCAAGGGGAAGGGGCACATGGGAAGAGTCAAAGCATGGGTGAGACCCAAGATCCGGGAGTCCTGATTCTGAGCTGACCCCCCTCTCTGCAGTGGCCCAAGGAGCACGGTGCCCAGCCACTCCCTCTGGAGAAGCCCCAACCCTTCAGCAAGCTGGCCCGCGGCACTGCACTCACTGTGTTGGTGATGTCATAGACGACAATGGCTGCCTGCGCACCCCTGTAATACATGGGGGCCAAGCTGTGGTATCTCTCTTGTCCTGCCGTGTCCCAGATTTCAAACTTCACCGTCGTATCATCCAGACAGACCGTCTGTGTTAGGAAGGCGGCTGGGAGAGAAGCAACGGGTCAGTGCCAAGGGAGCTGGAGCACCCTGGGTAGGCCACATGGCCTTTGAGAACCTGGCTCTCTGTACTAGTTGTGCCTGGTTAGATGGGTACCAGGTGTGCCTTGGAGGGATGGTCTGACCACTCCCTCTGCCCAACAGCACCCCACTGAATAATGGGACACGGCAGCACATCCCGGGAGGTTTTTGCCATCTCACTGTTATGGGAACATGCTGTAGTTCAGGCAATGCTCACCAGCCTGCTTCTCAGACACAGGCAAAGGGCTACAGAGCCATGACCTGCCACACCAGGCACATGCCAGCAGGGGGCGTTGTGACATTTACAATTCCTCTGAAGGCCAGTTCGGCGCTCCTGTATGCAGTGCAGCCGCCTATGCTCATGGCCCGACAAGGACTGTCTAACAAAGGGGACAGAATGGGGGGGCACCCTTAACCTCTTGACAGAGTGGGGACCAGAGGTCACTGGCCCATCACTTTGCCCCTCCCTTGCCCTTAAGGCATGTACAGAGAAGAGCAAGCAGAGGCAAGGACTGAGGCAGAGCAGGGGTGGGGCCCTAGTTTGATGCCTGTGGGGGGACCCCCTCCCCAGGTGCTTCTGCCTCTCCCCTACACTGATGTTCCTTGGGTCTTTCAAGCACTGGGCTGAGGGTGTGGACTGGCTGGGACATCTGCCAGCTCCCCCCCCGCCCAAGTGCCAAAAGCTATTGGCGAGAAAGTTTTACTTTAAAAAGAGTTGGCCTTGGTAAAGTTGAGGTGTTAGCTTGGGGTGCTGCCCTTTCGTAACCAATTCTGACCCTTATGCTGGACCACTTCCAATCCCTGGGAACTGCTCTCAACTAAACCAATGTCTGGGAAACTCCTGCCTGGCGTGGGATCATCCCTGCTGCCGCAGTGACTCTACAAGCTCATACTATGCAAGAGGGAGCTAGGGTGCTCAGCTTGCCGGGACAGCATTTGTGTCCTCAGCTGGGTGCGATTTTGCATGCTGAAGACAGCAAGCAGGCTGGTGTGGCTGTTCTGTACAAGGCACATGGGGCTAGAGAGCCAAGGGGACACAGCGGTTGGGTTGCAGCCTGGGGAAAGGTACAGCTCTGACCTGGTGGAAGGCCCAGTTAGAGCTACATTACTCCAAGAGTCAGGTACACTGCAAAAGGCTGCACCGGGTAGAGCGAGGGTCTTTAGGAACTACAGCTACCTGAGCTAGAGACAAGAACCAGAACCAGTCACAGCATCTGGAGAGCTGCTCCTCGCTGCATGGGCCTGCCCCACTGTGCAGCTGAGCACAGCATGAGGATGACCCCCATCTGCAGACAGTTGGGCAGCTGTGCCAGCTTAGTGACTCTTTTCAGAGGGCTGCTAAAGAGCCAGGGTAATCTCAGCATGAATCCTCCAGTGCTCGTGTAGGCAAAGCTGGGGTGTTCGAGCGCTGCATTCGGGGAACACTGTGCCCCTAGTGCCTTTGGAGATCTGAGCGCTTCCTAGCAAACAAGCCTCAAATCACATCTGAGACAAGTGATGTGTGGCACATGTACCGGGTCCACCAAGGTTAGTGCAGCAGCACCAAGCATGGAACCCAGCAGATCTGGCTCCATAGTGCCTGACCATGAGGCAGGAGACCATGCCTCATTTGTATGCTTACTTTGAATCCTGTTTCCAACCATGGTGCTGCCACAAGGGAGCCAGCTACATCCTCAGACAGTAACCAGGACAACCGGCAAGTGCTACAAGCAGCACTGGGGCCATTAGTCACAAGTAACACTGTCCAAGGTCCCAGCTTGGGGACACTCATTCCCACACAGCTGCCAGGAAAGCAAGTCGCTCCAGTCCATGTAGCTCTTGGGGCAGTGTCTCTAGGTCATGTGTGCCCCCATAGGGCAGGACTGTGGAATCTGCTCGGTGTAACAAGTCGTCAGGAAGGACAGAACCACCCATCACCAATCCAACCATCAGCCCACCAGGTTCTGACCTGTCAAGGTGCCTGTGGTCATCCCTGAAGTGGCACTGAGAAGCATGTGGCAATTGTGTAGCTACCTATGCATTTGGGACCCTAGTGACCCACAATGTGGCTGCAGCCAGCTTCTGACTTTCAGATCCTTGAGGAGCACCTGCTGATGGACTTTGTGGCAGGCTAGCAGCTCTTCTCCTGGCTGGGCATGATGCTAGGAAATGGTTGGGTGCACTGCACATGAGAGGTCCGTCAGGGGGGGTCAAATCCAGGCCGAGTCATTAGACAGCAGGGATTGTCCCGACAGCGGACTAGCCACACTGACCAGTTCCTTCCTCATCCCCAGAGGCCAGATCTGCACATCCCAGCTACACCTGTGGCCTGGTGCTGAAAGGTCATGGGCCAGGGGAGGTGGGGACACCCTCGCCCCTGCAGGTGGGGGTCAGCTGCAGGCTAGTTGAGGCCTACTGGCAGGGTGATGAGAGGAGCTAAGCACTATGCAGGCCAGGGGGCAGCTAGGAGGGCTTCAATCCCCAGGCTGCCGATCCAGCTGAGCCTTCTAGAGCCACGCTGTAATCCCAAGGCATGTGGGCTGGGGATGCATGTGGGGGTGCCTGGAAGTGGCTTTCGAGGCAGAGCAGCCCAGTCAAACTCCCCCGTGTGGCTTCACTGCAGCAGTGAAGTTTCACTAGCAAGCCCACCTCCCTTGGCTTGCATGACTAGCCCCTGCATGGCCCATGACTGCAGCAAGGCACAGGCTGTCGCTCTTCCTGTTTTCTGTGGGAACTTGGGGAAAAAAGCCCCCCCCACCCCCCCAAACTGAAAGTGAAAGGTGGCTCTGCACTTCCCACTGCAGTGCCCATCTCTCCGTAGCTGCGTCATTCCCCCTCACTGCAGATCTTCATGCAAGGCCCAAAGCTGCTGCGCACCCTGCTGCATCAGGGGAGACGGGGGCTGGTATTTCTATGGCCCCTGCAGACTAGGGCTGTAAAGGAGCCAGGCCCTAACAAGCCCCCAGGAGCAGGAGAGCTCTGATTGCAGCACAGTATGCTGGGGTTTAGAATTTCCTGAGGTGCAGGGACATGCTGGGAATTCTCCCTCAGCCAGGATACTGAGCATCACTTCAGTAGTGGGGGGGTTGGGGGGGGGGGGGGGGGGAAGAGGAGAAGCAACACCTCAGTCACTCCTGACAGCTTCCTCTAGCTACTACAGCACTAGCTACGTGCTCCGCAGGGTGGGTGTGGAGGTGGAGAAGAGGCAGACACCTGCCTTTTCACCTCCCAAATGGATGTAAAGTTACTTCCCAGCAGCATGTGTCAAGCCAGTCTGCAAGCTTCATGTAAAGACAAGGCCTGCCCGTGGCTTTGAGCTTCATTAGTATTGGTGAAGCGGTTTGCATGGCCCCTGAACCTCCTGGGGAAGCCTCCTCAGCCCAGGAGAGCGCCTTGTTTGCCTTGCCCCATCACAGGGGGCCTGGAAGCATCTCAATCATGGGAGCACTTAAGACTTTACCAAGGGCGAGCCTCAAGTCTCTTCAGCCCCATCACTGCAGCAAAGATGCTCTTTGCCAGTGGCCCATTTGCTCTGCCACAGGCTGCATCAAGCACCAGCTGTGTCGCAGGTTCCAGAGCAAGATCCACCGGGAGCACTATGTGGCAGCCCTTTGTGATGGGCAGCCAACAGTGTCTTACAAACGGCCACAGCCGTTTAAGAGCAATCCAAGGCTGCAAGACTTGAAGGCAACCAAATCCAGTCGGAGGGGTGTTCAGTTAGCACCGCTTCCCTAGGCCCACCTTCTCAGACATGCCATCCACTGTCAAATGGCAGAGAGGGCTGTGCTCCAAGTGAGCCCAGGCACAACTCTAGGCAGATTTGAAGCAGGTGACCTGCTAGCAGTGAAGAGCTCATTTGCAGGACAGGTCCAAAGGTTCTGCTTGACTAACGGGATGTGCTTTCTTCAGCTCAGAGCAGCACATGGAAAGTCACCAAGGGTCATCAGGCCAGAGAATTGGTGAGAATTTGTAAGGCCAGATACTCTGGCCTTAACCAACTATGAAGCTATTTTCTATCATGGGCTACTCTGGAGAGCAGTGCAGAATGGACACCAGTTAAATAAAATGGTTTAGTCCCTGTAGCCAAAAGAGTCTTATACCAACACTAAAATACTGTAAAGGAGATTATAGAAGCACACAGAACTTACTACTATTCCACCCTGCCTCACGATCAGACAAGGTTTGTAATGCTAACAAGCAGCAAGACCTTATGGCAAATTAAGTTGGGCCTCTTGTCTCCATTACAAACTTGGGAGAGATTGTGTCAATCCTTCAGTAACTGTATAATCAATCCCTTCTAAAAGGTAATCCTGTCTGAAACTACCACGTTGCTGAGCAGAAAAGTCCATCCATGGGTTGTGGGGCAAGTGGGGGGATGAGTGTGGGGTTAAGGGCAAGTGTGAAAGCCATTACGATGCACAGATAGGCCAGAGGAAGTGAGAACCTTGAAGACAGGCAGGAAGCATCCACTGTGCTCAGTGCTAGAATTAATAGAATTGACAAGCCTTGGAGATGGGCAGGGAGACTCTCTTCCCCCGGTTAAACAAACAGGAGGTAGTGATGGGAAGCTTGACAATAACCAAAGGACAACACACAGAAACCTGTGCGACAGACTTTAACCTGCCCGGGGAACTCATTAATGGATCTCCAAGTCAGTGGTGTTTCAGGCCAATTCCACAGAGAAGCATTGGAACTTAACTTGTGAATGAAGTTTCATTCTCATGCAGATGGTTTAAATCAAGATATTGGATGGCTGGGACATTACCAGCCAACCAAGGAAGGTACCAATGGTTCTTGAGGTCTGTATAGAATCTGTTTGCATTTGGAGAGGAAGAGGACTAACTAATGGTTCTTATCTACGTGTTTTGTTAGTCTATAAAGTGCTACCAGGCCATTTGTTGTTTTTAAATTTATCCTGTAGAGACTAACGTAGCTACCCACGAAGCTGTTTCAGTTTCCTGTTACAGACTGGCTCAGCTTTCCCTTTGAAACTTTTCTCTTCCCCTTCTCCCACACCCCCATTTATCCTTGGTTCTGGACATCCACTCTAGTCATCTGAAGTGGGTTGTGCCCACAAAAGCTCATGAGCCTATCTACAAGTGCTACCAGACTATTTGTGGTTTACATTTTTCCTGTTACAGACTAACTCAGCTACCCCTCTGAAGCTACATGAAGATGTCCCCCACAGCAGGAGGGGCATTACTCCAACACCAGCAGCCTGAAGGGAGCTGAGAAGCAGGATTTTATGAACTGCATTCACCTGCTTTGGAATGCAGCAGGCCGGGCAGACCTACCCCCACCCCTCCGACAGGGAGCCAAGCCATCCTTTGCACCGAGAGCTCCTTTTACCCAAGGATTTCAGCACTTTAATGCTCACTTAATGCAGATCCTGAGCAAACGAGCCTGGTTTGCAGCAGTGGTACAGCGAGGGAGTTCCAGGTTCTAGCTGTAGCCTCCTGCATTCCCACCAGCCTGCTCCTTTGAAACCACCCCTTCAGCCAAGCTTCTGCTGCTACCCCAGCACTGGCTCAAGCACTCACCTCCAATGGTGCTTTCTTGGTACTCGTGGAACTGGCCCTTCACAAAGCGCAGAACGAGGCTGGATTTCCCCACAGCAGACTCCCCCAAGAGGACAAGTTTAAACTGGCAAATTTTGTTTCCAGCCACCGGTCCGTTCGGTCGAGCGGCGCCTCCTCGACCTGCCATGGTCCGTTCCAGTGCAGCAGCAGCGCCCAGGGCACAGACTTCAGGGGCAAGGGGATTGCGCTGAACTCGGGTTACCAACTGGAGGAGGAAAACAGATTGCATTATTAGCAGCAGTATCATGGTCCAATCAGGCACTCCAGAAGTGAGCTCATTTCCTGCCCCAGCAGGAAGGAATCCCCTCCCACCCAATCAGAAGCCTCTAAACCAAACACCATGGATTACAGGGCCCTCCTTGGAGGAAGGATCAGGTACTTGTTAACCTTCAAGACTTACCCTTGCCAGTGCTCTCATTGGACTACTTTGTCTGAAAGGAACCTCAGAGTCTCCCAGCCTGCCACAAGGGACGCTAGCCATGCTCCCTTTCCCCACGGTGCAGCCAGCCAGCGCTAGCTAAGAGCTGAAAAGGCTACACAATGCTTTGCCTTGTTGCTAACACAGGTAGGGGGAGAACCCCAGAGCAGTTCCTGCCAAGTGTTCTTTGGACCCCCATCTGCTGAAAGCTGGATAACCAACCAACTAGTTTTACAGGCCCCAGAACAGCCAAATGGCACGTACACGCCCCCCCTCCCTTGTGGAAACCATTCTGTGGCACGAGGGGACTTGCTTTGACAAATCATGTTAGCTACACAAGCAGTGAGATTAACCCACCTGCAGGGCCTTAGCTTGCATAGGGCAACAATGAGCAAGCTCAGTATCAAGCCACCTATGTAAAGTGAGAACACAGGCCAAGCACCTGAATGCTTAGAACAAACGAGCTTAGCTAAAGGCCGACTGTTCAGCCACCAGGGGCTCCTGAAACACTTGCTGCTCCACAGAGCGAGGCAGGAAGTTCTAAGAGTGGGGGCATCAAAGGGCAGAGGAGCTTACAGAATGATCTGTACGATGACCGAGTCAGCGCACGAGAACCGCACCACTAAGGAAGTGGGACGTGTGTTCTGTCTGCATGGGAAGAGATGTTCCCACTGAAGAACAGGGCACCAAAGTGGTCCATCTAGCCCAGTACCTTCCGTCTTCCAACAATGGCCAGAGGGGGAAGCTTGCAGAAGTGAGAAGACTGGACAATTTATCATCATCATCATCATCAAGTGATTGATCCTATCTTCCCTCCCCAGCTCCTGGCAGTCAGAGCATGGGGTTGCATCCCCACCACCTTGGCTAATGTTATTGAGGGACCCATCTTCCCTTCCCAACCTATGGGTTGGGACCCAAATATGGGTCACCATTACATTTCAAAAGGGTCACCAAGTGTCTCCCCAGGTGGCTCTGCCCCCCTTCTTCCCCCCCGTTTTTGAATTGCCTTGGGTCACCAAGTCTTCCTCAATTGTCAAAATGGGTCCCCATCTGGAAAAGGCTGGGAAACGCTGCCTTAACTTCTCTTGGAACCCATTCACACTTTTGGCTTCCACAAGATCAACAAGTGCCCCAGATGGACTGTGCTGTGTGGACAGTGCTTTGTGTTGGTTATCAACCGGCTGCCTATCCGCTTCATTGGCTGGCCCTGGTTTGTTTCATCTGAAGGGGGCAGTCACTTCTGCAATATCGTTCAGGCTTCTAGAGGCCTGATATTCTCCTCTGCCCCACCAAGCTCCAGTCATCTTTGCTAAGCTGATCAGTCTTCAGATTTTTAATTTCTCCTCACACGAAAGTTGTTCCCTACTCAGTCATTTTGGTTGCCCTTCTCTGTACCTTTTCCAACTCACATCACGTGTCAGGAGATGGGATAATCAGAACAGCAAGCAGCATTCAAGATGCGGGCAGTACCAGGGGGGTGTATAGATGGTATAGGATCATCTTCTATTTTATCAATCCCTTTCCTAACAGCCTCTAACATTGTGCAGTGGCAATCAAAGCTAACACGGAGCAGGTATTTTCACAGAACCATTCACGGCTCCAAAATCTGACTGGTAAGAGCCACTTGAGAGCCCATTGTTCTGCATAGAGTCAGGATTAGGTTTTCCAGTTGCATTGCTTTGGATTTATCAACACTGAATTCCATCTGGCATTGTGTAACCCAATCCCTTTGTAACTCTTCGCAGACAGCTTTGCGATTCAGCTATCTTCAGTAATTTTGTATCTACAGATTTTGCCTCATTGTAGCAGAGGATGCACCAGAGGCTGTGAAGTGACCAGTCTCCTACATAGTAGCAATTGCTAGAGGTCAACTGAAGCTGTAACACAACTAGTATAGAGAGGGGGGAGCAATGACAAATTGACCAGTTTACCTATTTGGCAGTGCCTGGGAAACAAAACATACATTAATTTTATATGGCTGTGAGCACTTCAGGAATGGAGGCTGTTTGTTATTCAGAAGAGAAACCATTATTACTCTAAAGTTCAGCTGAAAGATGACTTAATACAGCTTTGAAACTTATGCAGAAGAAAAACTGCTGCTCGTAAGCATCTTAATTGACATGAGATAAGCAGAAAGTTTACCTCGTCAAACCTTTATTCTAGTCATTCGTTCAATAACTAGCTTTTTGGGGGGTGTTGCTGTTGCCTGATCGCATGCTTCCAGTTCCACATAATGTGTGTGGGCGACAGTTTAACTTGGGGTTACACTGTAGGATGTCTTTCAATTCATGTCCAGTCAGTCATTTGAGTCTCCACAGCAAAGCTGTCCATCACACGTTCCAGCCACTATGGCTGCCCCCCCCCCCTTCTTATTCAGACTTATCTTCATGCACTGGTATATTTGTACTCATTTGTCCTGGTTCTGTTCCTCTTACGTAGAAGTGCCTGCTAACCCAATGCTTTGATTTGCTGGGATTACACCCAAGGCAGGAAGAAGAGGAGACAGGCAGGTTGCTGTATCTCACAAAACAGACAAAGCCCCACAGCTGTGCCTCCTCCAGCCACCTAATGCTATTCACTGCGGGGGAAGGATGATCACCTTGCCTTGTAGTTGCTAAAGGGAAAAGGAGAAAGGGAGCCACGGTTTAATATACATTTATCACTTTGGCCCCAGCGCAGAATTTTAGCAGAGATAAAAAGCTATTTTCTGATCAGCACTGGAGACACACAAGAGAAGGTGCTTCCTGTTTGACAGGGCAGCCTAGGAGAAGTTCCGAAGAGCCAGGGTTGGAGTCTCAAGCGTGCCCAGACTCCCTTTGGGGGTTTCCTGAAAAGAAACTCTAGCCTGTGCCTTCTGAATCAGCAGACTTCAGAGACCCCAGGTCACAACTCAGACACTGAGAGCTTTGTTTGCTGAGACCTACTTCAAGTCATTTCTCAGTCCACATCGACACACTGGAATGAGTCAGAGTTCCATCTGCTCCGGACTGGCAGTTTGGTCCATGTCACTGTACGTGCTATAAGGGAGCAGTCCTACCTGGGCTGCCAGACATGGCCGAGGGGCAGATGGCTTGCTTTGGAAGCTCTATTCAGGAAGAGACCTAACTGTGCTGTAGACACACTGAGTTAGGGAACAGAACCTGAGCTTTGACCCTAGAGACTGTAGGGGCTGGCAAAGGAGTTTGGAGCAGACTTCAGAACTTTGAGGACGAATCTTGCTTCCAAATTGAGCTAGCCAGAAGACGACTTCCTGAAGGATAAACTTTTAGATTATAAATTCTTCAGAGCCAGAGCAGCCTCTGAGAGTCTATGCAGCCAAACACAATGGAACCCTGATTTTGGTGGGGGGGGAGGGGAGAGAATCTTAGGGTGCATCTACACTGCACCCTTAATCAAAATAAGATGCGCAATTTACACTACGCAAATTGTGCATCTTATTTTGAGCTATCTACACAGTGCCAAATTTCAAAACACACTCTCTCTTGTGCAATGAGGTTTCAGAGATGCCAAAATAGCATGTCTGCTATATTTCACCTCTGGTACACTGCAATGCATTGCAGTGTAGAGGTACCCTTGTATCACACCACAGGCAATATTGGAGCTATCTGTAAAATGTCACTGGCACAAGATGTGAAGAACCCCTTACCAGTCATTACTGGCTTGTGAAGGCAGCTCTGAACTGCCACTCTGCCTCCTGCTCCACACAGAGCATTCGAGAACAGGCATGCACAGAAACAGCTACCTCTGGTCATAGAGGCATGCAGACAGAATAGACACCTGTCATTTCTTACATGTGTCAAGGCAATGACTCAAAGTATGGGGGGGGGGTAGGAATTGAGAACTCTAGGGAGTCATGCTCATATGCAAAAGCAATAGCATAACCCAGAATTTGTTGAAAAGATGCCCGGGGGGGGGGGGGCTATCAGCAAAGCCGTCCTTCTAGAAACAGTTTGACTAGAACGATCCTTGCAACACCACTCAAGTTTCTCATGCCACTACTGATGACCAAGTCATTACAAGCAAACAGGACTGGATACAAGTTTCACTCCACCCAGGGATGGTCATTTGACTGCTTTGTAACCAACTGTAACGAGCGACTAGAAAGCAAGGAAGATATTCCTGTAGCAGTTCTCTCTACAAGCAGACAGAGGCAGAACGCCACGATAAACAGGTCATATTATGTCCTTCCAGAGGGCTGTCTTTCAACCAAAGCCCATCTGCACAAGACTGCTGGGAAAAGGGTTCTATGGATTTGCTTTTGTGAATGGTTTAATTATCCTGTTTGTCAGTTAAATGCCATAATGTTCTGCTATAAAAGAGGATCTTACCCAAGAAGGTTAAGCATCAGGGAGGGAGGGAAGCCCTGCTTCTGATACAATGGCAAGGACAGAGAATCCATCTAGAATGTGAGGACCTGCTCATGCCCACAGCTGGATAATGCAGTGAATTCAAGGAACCAAAGCACTACCCTTTGGTCTTGCTTGCTCGACAGTCCTACCAGAAGTTATGCCTGGGTACCATGGGAGTGCACCTACAAGCCCTTGGTGTATCCTTCTCAATATGCATGGAGGAGGACTGTTTCCCAGCATTCCTCAACCTCTTTCTGGAAAGGCACTGTTGTAACACAGTAAGGATCAGCCCCCATATGTCCTCAGAATGCCAGCACAGGTGAGCTGGGGTGGTCCTGGAGACAGAAGTAACTCCAGGATGTTTGTTATTTCTAGCCACAGTGAACTTGGTTGACATGAACATCACTAATCTGGATGGCAAAGGCTCTGCTTCCGTACCAAGCCGAGGCACTTTGCCTCCTCTACCTCATGGATTTCTCCTCTGATCACATAGCCCTCTGTGGAGCAGCAGCTCTTGTTTTTTAACCTTGTCCTGGTTCAGGAGGGCAGCATCTATCAGCAACATGCAAACACTTGGCTGCAATTTCAGACTGGTCACATTGACTGCCATGTAAGTTGTGCCACAGCCAGATAAGCACCTCTGAAAGGAGCCTGGGAGATCCACAATGCAGGCAGCACAAGGAAACAGTGACCCAAATTCCTATCCCACTAGCCTCATAAGCAAGCATAGACCTGGGATCAGGCAGTCAAGTCTATTACATAAGCCAGCACAGAATCACCAGGAAATACAGCTTGTGTGACAGTTCTCTGCAGGCTCCAAGGTGAGACTACATGGCCTGGGGTTTGACATTTTACTCCTGGGACTAGGCTACTACTGACCACAAATGGAGCCCATAGCCTCTGGTGGCTGCCTGGACATTAGATGCTGATAGTCTCAGTCCAGTTTTTAACAGGACAAATGTGTCAGATCCCATTATGAGGCACTAACTCCCTCCCCCACTGGGTATGTCCACACTTGCATGTGATCAACAAAACTTGTTGTTCACTTCCCTCCCCCACCCCAACGAACGGCAAAGTTTTGCCACACCATGTGTTGAATGCTGCTTTGTGGACAGGAGCATGCTCCTGTCCAAGTGAAAACCCCTTGTAGGGGGAGGAAGTGGTTTGTCAGCAAAAGTGCTGACAAAACACATCCATACAAGAGGACTTTGCAACAGGGCAGTGTCGACACAGCACAGTTGCTCAAAGCTGCACAGCCTGACATCCACTGGTCACAGCCACACCAAGGACTGAGTGAGCCATAGAACTGGGTACCTCATGCCTCTAACAGCAGCCCCTCCATGTGTTTGGGGGTGGTAGTGGTAGGGCAGAGAAGCAGCCAGGAAGGATCTGGCTTTGCTTCGGTATGTGTTCCATGGAGAACAAGAATATGAATGCAGCCCCTTTTACCAGCACTGGAGTTGGTTAAAGGATGATCTGCGTAAGCATTCTATTTGTTGCTTTAGAGGAATATTTGACTCTCAGAAGCTCAAATGGGCACCAGGACCATGCTTCGCTTATGCAGCACCTAGCAATCTAAAAGTCACTCATTACTTCCTATGCTACAGGCCCTTGACATAACACCGCAGTGCGCTGGTGAATTACCATCCCAAAGAGACAAATTCCCCAACTTCCTAATGCTAGCCGTAAGCAGTTTCTTGCAGCTGTAACTTGAACCTTTGTCCAGCCCGTCACTGCCAGCTACAAGGTGGTCTTACAACCAGGAAAGCCCTTTGTCTTATATCCAGGCTTCTGCATGCAGCTGAGATGTAATTATGACCATATTATGCAGCAAGGAAAGTACAGTAAAGTAGCTGACGATTCTCACTTGGCTTTAAGTCTGTTTGATGCCTTCTGGCCTACCACTAGATACAAAAACATTGCAAATGAAACTCAGAGTTGGCAAAGGCTGAAAGCAGTAGGAGCACCTAACTGATTCCAGACAGAAGGCTGTTTATATAAATTGCCCACATTAAAAATAGGGTTCTGTTTGTGCAGCATGACGAATGGATGCAGTCCTGCTCTCAAGATGTGCTAGGATGTAAGCCTTCCAACATCAGCAACTGTACAGATGCCCAGCAGCAACTGTACATGCTATGCATTGCATCTTCTCTGCTCCTGCCAGTCAAACATTTTTAGGTTTACAATCCTTGTGTGCACATCTGAATGATCAGACAGAGATGCTTTGGGCCAGTCCTTCCCAGCTGCAAGACTGATAACTTTGAAGTGTGCTGGGATGCAGGGGAAGGCCTGGCAGACTGGCTGCCAATTCCCATCTCAGCTTTAAGGACATGTTCACACCATGTATAGCGGGAGCAGCAACACTCCCAGCACACCCCACACTTCCACAGCAGCAGACGTGCTCAGCTGGTCCAGCAGGAGTTCTTGAGAGCTGATGGACCCATGCATGCCCTGTATAATTAGGCTGGCACCCTCCATCATTCTGAAGTCTCCCCCCCACCCCGCCCCACCATTTAAAATAAAGCAGCACCATGATGAGGTTGAACTAAGGCCTGCACATCAGTGCGTGGTTCAGACTAGCATCCAGTTTGTGTCCATAAGGCATCTACAGAGACTGGTCAAGAGGAGGAATCCCCACCCACACTTGCTGTGCCCTCCACCCCTTGCCTCAAGTGACCATGTCCAGAGACGTGAGCTAGCTATTCAACTCAGGGCTTGTTGACACTGGAAGATCAACACTGTCTAGTGAAGACCCACTAAAATCGAACTGTGAGGGTGCCCCCCCCCCCCCGCAGTACCGCTACTCCTGCCCCTCATGAAGAATAAGTGAAGTTCATGGGAGACCTTGCCTAGCAGCTTAGAAGGCTTAAGCCCATCATGTGTGCTTCCATAGTGCTCCACCTCTGTTCACATTCCCCAACCTTGCCCCCCACAACAATGCCACCCTGCATTCGAGTCGATAGTAATAAGCAACATCAGATTGTCTGCGCCACTCACTCCGCCTTTGCAAGAGGAGCAATTCAAAGGGGCTTTGCAAACAGTTACCGCAGCACCAGTTTGTAGCTAGGATTTTAATTTAGAAGAGTGTCTTAGCTGGCTAGTCTAGCAAGGCCTTAAAGATACTTCATGCAGCTCTCCCCTCCACCCTCAGCCTGTTGCTGGGTAGTCTCAGTGTGGAAGATGGAAGTAGAAGAGCACAGAAAAGAAGTGTTCAACTTTACACTGAAGTTCAGAGGTGAGCACTGTAGAGCTGAAGCCAGCAAGCAAGGGGATGTTCAGGGACACTGTCTGTGGGGGTAACCAGGCTACACTTCTGCTGGCAGCTTCTGGACAGGACATTTGGCTGTAAGGTTCCTTTATTCTTCTCCATTTAGGGTATCATGCACTTGGGAGATTTCAGTTCAGAAAAAAAAAATACGACTAACTTTCAGTGCAAGGCAGGCTAGACTCACATTAGTGATTTAGTAGGTCACTCCCCCCCTGCCTCCATATATCCTGGTACTGCTGACAATTGTTTAAAAGTACAGCCAGTAGCAGCAAGTTAAACCTTTTAGCAAAACACATGCAGGAATGAGCTTCCCTCATCAACTTTGGGGAGGGAGGGGGGAGAAGTCCCACCTTGGAAGCACCTTGCAACATGCTCTGAAAGTCACAATGGGCTAGTTCAGACCAGGGAAGCGGTTCTGAAGCCAACAACCCTTCGCAGAGAACACTGAGCCAGGTCCGCATCAGCCAGAGACTGCAGCTTGCCAAGATCCTGAATGTACTGGCTACAGTGATAATTGGCATTTTTCCTTGCTATTCTTGAAGTCAGCCATTAACTGACCAGTAAAACAAATCCGCTAGCCAAGGTAGCTTCTTGCTTTATCCCCAGTTGGCAGAGCAGGCAGATGGGGCCGAGTCAGTCCATTATAAGAAGGGAGCTGAGGAAAGCACTGGGTACTTCATGTCTAGTACCAAGCTGAGCATGCTGAGTTAGCTCAGCGATTTGGCAAGGGATAAGGGATTTTATCAGCACTTGCTTAACTGAAGTCAAGTAAAACAGGCCACAGGGTTTTAATCAGCAACAAGTGGTGATCAGGGAGCCTGGTCCGAGGATTCAACCACCCCTGGTGCTGCTGCGGCAGCTCTAGGTGAACCTTTGGCGGGACATTCTTCCAAGCCTGGAACATTCCCATAGCAAGAGTAGTTCTAGTCCCAGCTGTGCCAGTCACTGTATTGTTTTGGATGGGTCTCTTCTGCAAAGCAGGAATAAATCCTGTCCTGAGGGACACTGCATGGCCTGTCTGACCCCCTTAGAGTGTCTGGAAAAGGACTCTGGAGATGGAACAGGACTTCAGGGACAGAATCATTGTCTGACAGCAACACTAATAAGCAGAATCCAAGTAAAACCCAACATTACTGTAAGTGGCTTTACTTTTACTGGCCTCTGAGGCCAGTAACAGCCTTGCTACATGCAAAGTGCTTCTTCCTCCCTCACTCGTAGATTAAAAATCCTGTACTTTACCAAAAAAAGTCCAACTCAAATTTTTAACTGACCGCAGGACACTCCAAAATGTGTTACACTTGTGCTCTGAGCCAACTGACACCTGGAAAGCACAGCATGTGGGGACCAGTTACATAACCTCAGTACACATGGTGTGAAGCATTTTCCTCCCTAATCAATGTATCAATCAGCCAATTAACTGGGGATGTCAAATGCAAATCGAATAGCTGATCTGCATCGGCTATTTGGTTAGTCGATAATAGCCCTTCTGCCTTTGAAATGTAGTAACCCCATGGCTGTTGCTGCATTTCAAAGGCAAAAGTCCTGCAGGGAGCATGGGGCCAGCAGAGGACTCAAGCAGTCCCGGCACTGGCCCTGTCCTGCACATAGTGTTTGAAAGCAGCAGACCACAGGCTCCCTACTTTGAAGCACTCTCCTGACAGAGGTAGCAATGGGAAGGGGGAGGAGGGAAGGGGAGAAGAGACTAGTCGTTCACATCCCTAGTATTTGCTCCGGAGAAATGAAAGCTGATCCAATGTTTTCAGGGGTGTTATTTCAGAGTGTTCAGAGCCACTTGAGCCTACCAGAAAGCAAACTAAAGAATAATAAAAAAAAACTTGTTGTGAGGGGAGCCCAGGGGAGGGTTCCACTGATGCTACAAGAAGGAAAGTGGGGAATGGAGTCACATGTATTTAAAAAGTCAATGCTAAGAGTATTGACAAGGAAATAGGAAGCTTCACTTCAGCTTAAACTAGTCAAAGAAACTCAACTCCTGTGGTGCTTGGTTATTGTAACAACCGGTCTTTGAGGTCTGGTATCTGCTTGCAACAGTCAGTGGCCAGTTCATATTTGTGTCTCCTCCCAGATAAAAGGCTTAATGCACAGAAAGTGAAAGACCCAGATCCTCCATTATGCCTAGCCTCACAAGTGAATACTTGTGAAAGTAGTTACACCTGCAGTAGTGGCATGTCTATTCACCAGGAAAGCAGCATAGTGATCAATTCCCCTGGGAATTGATTTCATGTGTCTAATTAAGAGCCACTAAAAATCGACCCCTCCCTCACTCACCTCCCCCCCAGCCTCTCTGGGATGAGAAGCGTAAGGGAAATCCAAGGGAAAGTTTCTCCTTACAACGGAGGCCCCACAGCAACTCAAAACTACATCTACTCCAGCCACAGTACTCACCTAGCCGGAGCTGTGTACCTTATGGTGACATAGCCCTGGAATGTACCATCTGCCCTATGACAGGGGAACTGAGGCTATTCAGTGATCTCAACTCAGACAGCCACATAGCCAAGATCCTCAACATGCTTACGGTACCCAGCATGCAAGTACCCACCATTCAGCCACATTGCAACTATCATCTCATATCTTTGAGTCTTAGTGGGGGGAAGTTGTAAAACTAGGATTCAAACTAGTTAGTGTTTTGAGGACAAGTTGTACCTCATGTCAGCATTGTAAGCAAAGCTGTGTCTTCTAATAACTATTAATCTTGCCTGACACTGCACAACTGTGGTGTGAGTAGAGGATGTGTGTAAGTGTGAGCCATCACAGATGCCCAGGCAGTCAAGAAACCTTGAAGATAACCAGGAAACATCCACTGTGTCGGAGGCTGAATTAAAGTAGCAGCACTGATGAACCCTGGAAACAGACACCCTCAAGAGTGAGACAAGAGACAATGGGAAACCTGACAACTATCAAAGCATAAAACTGGAGATTAAAACCACTGAAGGATGGGTGATTGCAGCACAACACTGCAATCCCCAGAGGCTCTGATGGGAACTTGTATAAGAAGGGGAGCTCTGGCCATTAACACTGGGTTCAGTCCTGCAAGCCAAGCCTCAGAGGTGTTAGCATATGCCAACTGCTTTCCTCCTGTAATCTCAATAAATGGTGTATTGCCTTTTCCCCTGAAAGATCTTATAAGCATAACAATGGCTATGAAGACAGATCTTAAAAATGTGAACCAGCTGTAACCAATGGTGTGTCTGTCCATGCAGTCAGTTGGACAATCTGTTCCACTGGCTCTGTGTGGTGCTGGCTACATAATTTCGTCTTGGTCCTTCTGACAATCCAGGCAAGTTGGGGGAAGTCCCTTCACTATGGTAAGGATGCTTGTCAAGCACCCACATAGTGGGAGTAATAAGGGGAGATGAGGTCTGAAGCATTACAAGCAGCTATTAAATTTGCTTCCTGAAAAATTAAAAGGGAAGTGTACACACTCCAGGTGAGATGTGCCTCTTCATGGCTGCTACTGCTCCAGCGGGCACGGGAGGGGTGCATGGGTCAAGGTTGGTCTGCCCCTTGTGCTCCCCAGCCAGAGTGAGAAATACAGCAAACTGTGCACTTTCCCCTTGCTCCCTGAGGAAGGGGAACAGCCAGCAATGTTCCTGTGCAAACTGGGGGGGCCTTCAGCCATCCCTGAAGGGCACCTGAAGGGTAGAAGGCTCAGACGGACTGGCTGGGGGTGCCCCCGTCGAAGTCTTTCACCAGCCTGGTGATTGTCTTTTCTGCACTGTTTTATAAGAAGCAAACCCATTCCAGGCACATTTTCCTGGTGCAACCAAACCCTGACCATGGGTAGAAAAGAGTGGAAGTTAAATCCGAGTGAGGAAAATAGAAAGGAGCATAAACTGTTAATTTAAGTGCATTTTTTTTTATTGAGAGAGAGAGAAACAGCTAGCCAAAAACCCAAGTAGTAACAGCAGAATTTTATCAGAAGCAGGAAGCTGGCTAAATAACCGGGGGGATGGGCAGTCGAGATGCTAAAAGAGCACTCAAATCGTTGTGGGGAAACTAAATGAATTCTTTGTTGCAGTCTTCAGCTGAGAATGTTAGAAAGATTCCCAAACCTGAGGCATTCTTTTTAGGTGACAAATCCGAGAAACTGTCCCAGATTGATAAACTTAACAGTAACAAGTTACCAGGACCAGTTGGCATTCACCCAAGCGTTCTGAAAACTCAAGTGTGAAATTGCAGAGCTATTAGCTGTGGTTTGTAACTTATTCTTTAAATCAGCTTCTGTACCTAATGACTGGAAGACAGCCAATGTGACGCCAATATTTTAAAAAAAGGGCTCTAGAGGTGATCCTGGCGGTTACAGGCTGGTAAGTCTTAGGGATGTAATAGCGTAGTCAATTAACCGATAAGCAAAAGCTTACAGGTAAAGGCTATAGACAGACACATTTCCCCCTCCCCCCACACCAGTAAATTTTTTAGCAGACTAGCCAGCAACCCTACTCAGTTCCACCTCTCACTGGGTCTGGGAGCTCAGCTCCCTCCTTCCCCAGACAGGGGCTGCTGCCTCTGTATCAGAGGTATCAGCACAGGGCAACAGGCAGCCAGTCTGTGAGGGCAGCTGGTTTTTAAACTGTCTCCCCTTGCAGAACAGCTCACTTGGTACCCCATGCTGCTGCATCTGTATCAGAGGCAGCAACACAGAGTGGCAGGGGCTCCTCAGCAGTGGGGCCGGAATGTACTGACTGCTGGGCCTACCCCCAGGACTACAGAATAGTTGAGGAACCAATAAGAATTCACGAGGTTAAGTATTGGTTAATTGAATAGTCAATTAACATCCCTAGTAAGTCTAACAGTATTGGGCAAATTAGTTGAAACTATAGTTAAGAATAAAATTGACACAGATGAACATCATTTGTTGAAGAAAGTCAACATGGATTCTGTAAGGGAAATCATGCCTTACTCGAGTTCTTTGAGATGGTCAAACATGTGGACAAGGGGATCAAGTAGATCTAGTGTACAGAGATTTCCAGAAAGCCTTTGGCAAGATCCCTCAAAGGCTCTTAAGTTGTCATGGGATAAGCAGGAAGGCCCTCTCATGGACTGATAACTGGTTCAAGGGCAGGAAACAAAGGGAAGAAATAAACAGTAAGTTTTCAGAGTGGAGAGAGGTAACTAGTGGAGTTCCTGAAGGGTCCATACTGGGACCAATCCTATTCAGCCTACTGATAATGATCAAGAAAGGGGTAAACAGTGGGATGGCAAAATTTGCAGATTATACTAAACTGCTCAAGACAGTTAGACCAAAGCTGGCTTTGAAGAGCTTTAAAAAGATCTTACCAAACTAAGTGACTGGGCAACAAAATAGGAAATGAATTTTAATGTTGATAAATGCAAAGTAATGCACATTGGAAAAAATAATCCCAACTAGACATACAAAATGATGGGGACTAATTTAGCTACAACTACTTGAGTGAGATCTTGGAGTCACTGTGGAGAGTTCTCTGCAAACATCCACTCACTGTGCAGCAGCAGTCAAAAAAGCTAATGATACCAGGAATTATTAAGAGGGATAGAGAGGACAGAACATCTTATTGCCTCTATATAAAACCATGGTATGCCCACATCTTAAATACTGATTACAGATGTGGTTGCCTCATCTCAAAAAAGATATTGGCACTGAAAAAGGGCAACATTTAAGGGGTTCGGAACAGGTCCCATATGAAGACAGATTAAAAAGACGGGACTTTTCGCTTAGAAAAGAGGAGATGAAGGGGGGATCAGGATAGAGGTCTATAAATCATGACTGGTGTGGAAGACATGAGTGAGAGTTATTTACTTGTTCCCCATAATGTAAGAACTAGGGGTCACCAAATGCAATTAATAAGTAGCAGGTTTAAAAACCAACAAAAGGAAGTTAACACAGCGCATAGTCAACCTGTGGAACTCCTTGCCAAGGGAGGGTGTGAAGACCAAGACTTTTTACAGGGTTCAAGGAAGAGCTAGATAAAAATTCATGGCAGTTAGGTCCATCAATGGCTATTAGCCAGGATGGGTAGGAGGGTGTCCCAAGCCTGTCAGAGGCTGGAAATGGATGACAGGAGAGGGCTCATGTGATGATTCCCTGTTGTGCTCACTCCCTCTGGGCCATCTGGCATTGGCCACTGTCGGAAGTCAGGATACGGAGCTAGATTGACCTTTGGTCTGACCCACTATCGTTCTTGTATTATGTTCATGCTTTAAGTTAAGAGGAAGCTGCATACCAAATTTGGTGGCCCTAGCTCGTACTGTTTAGGAGGAGTTCTTGAACATAGACACTCAATGCACGTGGATTCCTCTTTGATCCATGGAAAGGAAAAATTCTTATTAGCTAAGGCTGCAGGGTTTCATCTACCCCACATCATAAGCAGAGACCAGACAAACTGAGAATGAAAAGTTTAGGATGCTAGTACTGGCTAGTATCAAGTGCTATTGGATGTTTCACCTTCCTTATTCTGCTTCATCAGGGGTACAACTGTATCCAACCTACAGAAGTGACCAAGACAGGGTCATACCAGCTCCGTAAGATTCAGTTACATGGTTGCTCTAGTTGGGGTTTTAATTTAGCTGAATGGTATGACTAATGCTTTAGAAACAGCTGTTTGTGCCCTATTAGATCACCATGGCTGAAGTGAGAAACATACAATTAGAGCAGGCTGAGGTATTGTGTTTGCGTGTGTTACTAGCACACAAGGAAGGTGACAAGGATAATATTAGAAGCTACATTCTCACTAACGGCACCTAAGCACAGCATTCTTGTTTACCCTACTAAAGCAATGCAAGGCAGGTGGCCAACTAGATCAAAATGATGGAAGAGCCACCGAAGCTAGCTTTGTATTGCTTTGGCTAAGCCCTCTACTTGGGTCACCACCACCCTCAGGGTGAGTGATTGACTCAGTACAAACCCACTTTTGCTAGCACCCTCATTAATAAGATGCCAAGTCGCACTACTTTTCACTATAGTCTTCCAGCACTTAATGGGAATGTCATGGGCCAAAGAAAGTCTTGTGCAGTGTTATCTGGGTAGCGAGTGGAACTCTTTGGAAAAGGCCCCATCATTCTGAACATATATGGAGCATTTAGCAAGAGAAACTCAGCTCTTGTCTAAAAATGTCATAGTATAAGTGTCTCAAAGCAGCCGTTGTCTAATATGATCCCCATCTCTAATTTTTGTTCACCCCACATTAGGGATGTTCATTTTAGTTTAATCAACTAATTGACTAATGGATGGAAATTCCATCTACTAGTTGATAAGCAGGGGAGCTGCAGCAGGGTTAGTTCCCAGCCCTGGGAGCTAATCCCACTGTGGCTCTGCCTTTTTAACTGTATTAACAGCTGGCAGGCTCTTAATACAGTTAAAAGGCAGAGGTGCAGCATCTGGGATTGGGTGTGAGCCAGTAATCAGCTGATTCCTAGCTTGTGCCTGGCCCCCACTACCTGCTGCCTCTAAGGATGTTAAATAATGATTAATTTACTAGTCAAGTAGTCAATGGAACTTCCATTGGCTAGTTGATAGGCACTTCCACTTTCCACCTTTGAAATGTACGCAGCCCAGGGCCAGCGGGAAGTCCTGCTGATGAGCTCCAGGCACTTTAAAATATGCAAGAGCCCGAGGTTCTTGTGCATTTCAAAGCGGAAGTGCCCACGTGGAGCCTGGAGTCAGCAGGACAGCCCACTGGCCCCAGGCTGCATGGGCATGCCAGCTTTGAAACGCCATGTGGCACTGGGATCAGCTGATCCCAGGCTCCATGCAGCATTTCCGCAGAACCTGGGTTCAGTGGAAAAGCCGCATGAAGCCTGGGATCAGCTGGGGACTCCCCAGCTGACTCCAGGTTATGCAGAAATGCTGCAGGGAGCCTGGGGTTAGCTAGGGAGTCCCCAGCTGACCCTGGGCTCCACCTGGCACTTTGAAATGCCACAGCAGTGTTTCGAAGGGGCAGCACCACACAGAGCCCTGAGTACAGGCTCCATGCGGCACTGGCGCTTGGAAGTACCCCCACCACCCCCACTTTGCTGCCTCAGAGGCAGCAAGCAGGGGGGGAGGGGGGAGAATCAACTAGTTGACTCGACTAGACAACAAGCATTTGCTTATCTAATAGTCGACTAGTCCTTAACAGCCTTACTCCTGAACCCTGTGGAGATGGTGCTGGGGGAAACCGGCTTTTAAGCCGGCTCCCCCCCGCCCCACACTGCCTCTGATAGAGGCAGTGGTGGGGAGGGGATGGCAGAAGCAATTAGTTATGCTTATCAGATAGTCAACTAGTCCCTTACATCCCTACCCCATGTATATTGTGGCATGTCAGACATCTGTGATAGCGAAACACCAATGCTTTCACCACATAAGGGCCTTGCAGTTTGCTGCTCTCATTGCGAACAGGCACAGCCCTGTACCGGCAGAGTGTGCACAGAGGAGTGGGGGGGAATAATGCTTTGCTCAGAGTCCAAGGGACCCCATCTGCTTATAAGAGGAACTCAGCTGCCCAAAAGGATCACTCTGCACATCTGGGAGGGGATGGAGGTTCATGTGAGCATGCAGCTACCTTGCTGGGCTACTAAGCATAGCCCACACGTTAGCCTGTGTTGGGAAGACTCCACAACACAACTCACTGCATGGAGCACTGCAATGTAAAACAAGCAAGGGATGCCAATAAGATTCCTTTAGGGCTTCAGGCAGCTCACACCAACTGTCCCTTAGAAGAAAGGGCATGCATTTTATGGTTTAAATTAAATCCTAGTGCTCCCAGAGACAGTCAGTAAAACCCAAAGAAACTGCAACATACAATATGATGGGGGCTAATTTAGCTACAACTAATCTTGGAAAGATCTTGGAGTCATTGTGGATAGTTCTCTGAAGATGTCCACGCAGTGTGCAGTGGCAGTCAAAAAAGCAAACAGGATGTTAGGAATCATTAAAAAGGGATAGAGGATAAGATGGAGAATATCTTATTGCCCTTATATAATCCATGGTACGCCCACATCTTGAATACCGTGTACAGATGTGGTCTCATCTCAAAAAAGATACTGGCATTAGAAAAGGTTCAGAGAAGGGTAACTAAAATGAAGTGTTTGGAATGGGTCCCATATGAGGAGAGATTAAAGAGACTAGGACTTTTCAGCTTGGAAAAGAGGAGACTAAGGGGGGATATGATAGAGGTATATGAAGTCATGAGTGGTGTGGAGAAAGTGAATAAGGAAAAGTTATTTACTTGTTCCCATACTATAAAAAACTAGGGGCCACCAAATGAAATTAATGGGCAGCAGGTTTAAAACAAACAAAAGGAAGTTCTTCACACAGCACGGTCAACCTGTGGAACTCCTTGCCTGAGGAGGTTGTGAAGGCCAGGAGTATAACAAGGTTTAAAAAAACCTAGATAAATGCATGGAGATTAAGTCCATTAACAGCTACTAGCCAGGATGGGTAAGGAATGGTGTCCCTAGCCTCTTTGTCTGAGGGTGGAGATGGATGGCAGGAGAGAGATGGCTTCATCATTACCTGTTCAGTTCACTCCCTCTGGGGCACCTGGCATTGGTCACTGTCGGGAGACAGGATTAGGGGTTAGAGAAGCTTACAAAAGCTTCTCTAACCCCTGGGCTGGATGGACCTTTGGTCTGACCCAGTCTGGCCATTCTTATTGTCTTAACTTTCCTGGCAAATGCTTGGAGTTTATGGAGGTGCTCTGAAAGCCGGAAACAGGCCTTGATTGTCCAACAGCATCTAAACTTCATTGCTTCTGCATCACTGCCCTGGTTTCTAACACTGACCAAGGGGGACACCTCAATTCTTAAAAATATGAGAAGTCATTTGTCTTCAAGGATTTTGTAAGCTTCTCTAGCAATGTTTCTGTAACATTGGGTGCAGTTTTATGTACCTGAAAATACTGGGTCATTTTACTGTTCTCTTCTCCTCTAATTCATTAGGTCACTATTTTTACCTGCCTGGGGTCTTTTGCACAGCAGCAGAGGAACAAGTGTTAACAGGTAAGAGGCTGTAAAACAAAGATGATCTGTCAGGGGACAGGCCCAGGACCTGAAGGCCATTTAAACTGTAATTAACTGGAAGTGAAGTTGGTACCTACATCCACAAGGATGTACTGACTGAAGATAGCAGCTAGAGGGGGAAAAGATTACTACAGCTGAAGCAGTGCTTAGATCAGGTTTACTCCTCTGTTGAGATACTGAGAATTTCACTTTCACTTCCAGACAGCTTTGCTTCCCCTGCCCTCTCCTCCCCTCCTTCCCCCCCAGTTATTAACTTAACCGTATACTGCTGGGTTCATATCAGCACAGGGAAAGTTAGGAAGTTGCTTTCCCCCTTCCCCCCCAACCTGCCACAGAAGTTACAGGCCCACAGTACATTGGCTGTCCCTTGTATTGCTCTTAAATTTCCAAGTTCTCCTTGTGTGTCTTTTGAAGTCACTTAAGTTTCCCCTTGCCTGAAGAATGCCTAGAGAAACTGATAGGGTTGCATGAGAGAACGCATTCATCTGGCTCCATTTCTGAAACAGACAACTTGGAGCACCCTATAAAAATGTATTAGCCATTCACTCATTCTCTGGAAGGATGGTGTTAAACAGAGGATAGAAGAACAGCCATACTGGTCACACCAAAGGCCAGCCTCCAGTCCTCCAACAGTGGCCAATGCCAGGTGTCCTAGAGTGACCAGAAAGGGAAATCAAGTGATCCATCCCCTGCTACCCATTCCTAGCCCCTGACAAACAGAGGCTAGGGACACTATTCTTGCCCATCCTAGCTAATAGCAACTGATGGACCTAATCTTCATGAATTTATCTTTTTTGAACCCTGTTCAAGTCCTGTCTTTACAATATCCTCTGGCAGAGAGTTCCACAGGTTACTGCACTGCATGAAGAAATACTTGTTTGTTGTTTTTAAACCTCCTACCTATTAAATTTAATTTGGTGACCCCTAGTTCTTGTATTATGGAACAAGTATATAACTTATTCACTTTCCCCACACCAGTCATGATTTTAGAGACCTCTATCATATCCCCCTTAGTCACCAGTTTTCCAAGGTGAGAAGTCCCGCTCCTATTAATCTCTCCTTATACAGCAGCCCCTCCAAACCCCTAACCATTTTCTGGACTTTCAAAACGCAAAGACATCTTTCTGAAGTGAGACATCCATATCTGTCTGCAGCATTCAAGATAGGGGGGCATACCATGATCATCATCTAGATCCTTTAGACATATCATTCGGGAAGATCACATTAGTTGAAGACGTAGGGCAAGATTCTAAACAGGATTACTTCAGCCATTCAGAACAAAGCAAGCTACTCAGCAACCCATAAATGTCAAGTTATTTCTCAACACTGCCAACCTGGATCACTCAGTCACGGTGTGTAGCAGATCCCTGGTTCAGAGCTGCAGACTACGTGCACTGTTCTCAGAATCCCACATTCATCATGGCTGCTTCCACTTCTGGCCACCCAGATCACCAGTTACAAGCTCCAAGTATAAGAGCAACCCAGAGTGTTGTTAAGAGAAGCATCCAAGGAGTTAATGGGCATATGAACAGGAAGTTTCAAAGATACGAGCCAGAGTGGAGGACAAGGGCACAGGAACTGAAGTCCATGAAGACTAACAGGCCCCTTAGCTTTCTTGGCCTTGGAGATTAGGAGTTTGGCATTCAATTACCTCAAACAGGAAGAGCTCACAAGTTGTCTCAGCTTGGCACCAAGGTTCTGATACATTGTCTCTTCTGCCAATTTGATCTAGTACAAGCAGCACATTCAATTATTTTGAACTCTGTCAACAGAAAGCCAAGAATATACAGGCAGCATGTTTTAAGGCTGTTCCGTGTGAAACATGATGTCCCAGCATAATCTCTCTTCTTTCCTTTATACATCTTAACTTCAACCTTGATTTGTCTCAAATCGCCATTTACAGAAGCACAAGATGTTAGAGGTGAGCCAACATAATATTAATGCTGCCAATAAGATCCCAAACCAGACAGTGTTGACTTTAACACCACTGATTTCGTTGAGAAGTTTAGAAAGGCCGGAAAACTTAGTTGCTGTTTCTCATATCAAGACAGACCTTCAGTGTCCAGTTTCCTTAGTGAGAGGCAATATCACTAATGACCTGTCAGGACCACTACTCCTTTATATTTAAGTGTATCTTAAGTGTAAGTTAAGTAAAACCTAATTTTACTCCATTCCAGGCATGTTAAGTATTGGTTAATTGATTAGTTGAGTAACCTAATGAATTCTTATCATTACTCAACTATTCTAGTTTACACAGACTGCCAGCCTGTGTAATCTGGCCCTACTCCTGAGAAGCCCCTTGCCACACCACACTACTGCCTCTGTATTAGAGGCAGCAGCACAGGGTGCCAGGCAGGAGCTGGTCCATGAGAGGAGCCAGTTTAAAAACCAGCTCTCCATCACCCTGTGCTGCTGTCCGATACAGGGGTGGCAGCAGCCCCTGTCCGGGGGTGGAGGATCTGAGCTGGTGCGAGCCGAAACTGAGA
The DNA here is from genome assembly GCA_032595735.1 of Pelochelys cantorii. Classification (NCBI taxonomy): domain Eukaryota; kingdom Metazoa; phylum Chordata; order Testudines; family Trionychidae; genus Pelochelys; species Pelochelys cantorii. Next base: position 8,247,296 of record CM064357.1, on the reverse strand, counting down.
TGGGCTGCCTGCCCACCCAGCTCCTAATACACTTTAATGTAGAACCATGGCAGGGGTAGGTCCTGGACCCATCACAAGCCAGGATGGAGACAGGCTGCTGGCCAGTCTGCTTAAAAAAAACCACAACAACAAAAAACCACACACACAAAACACAACACACACACTTACTGACAGGCAGGGAAATGCATGTAGTCAATAGCATTAACCAATAAGCAAAAGCTTATAGGTTAATCAACTACACTATTACATCCCTACTCCATTCAGCTTTGAATTTGTTACAGTTTAGCATATTTGAGGTCTACTTTTGATCCCACTGTCATGCAATTTAACTGCAGTATTACCTCTCTAAACATGTTAAGTGCACCTTCAACTTGATACATATTCAATTTGCAAACACCAGCTCTGACCATTTTTTCCCCCACTTAACAGACTTTCTGAAATGTGAGACTGAAGCTGGGGTCTTAAGTCCACTAGAAGCTAGATACTTGAAACACTTAAAATTGGATCCCTTATATTTGTGTCTTTTGGCAACTAACTTTGGGCTCCTGTTTCCGAAATCCCCGGGCAGTTTATTTCCACGAGATATTTTCTAAGAAATCCAAGCTCTTTTAAAAAAAAAAAGCAGAAGTGCTCTAACCTTTGCTACAAGTCATAGAAGTTAAGAGAAATCAATTACTTTGTCTATACAAAACAGTACAATGGCACTTACTCAGATAACCATAACAGTTACAGCTGGCTGTTGTGGCTGTCATTCAGAAAGCCTGACACAGCATGGTATTCCCCTACATATAAAGAAACTAGTAACTCAGGCAGCCCTTATGAGTCAAGCCTGAAGAGCCATATATATTCCCATGCTCCAACTGGGAAATTAAGTGAGCAGCTTCTAAGTATGCTGCTTTTAAAAATCAGGACGTGAACTGTAATAATTATAATACGTAAATATTATTGCTCTGATGTCCATAAGGATCATACATTTTGGTTGGATAGCACCTGCATTCTGTGCCTCTGAAAAATCTTGCACACTTCCATAGTAAGTGTGCTACCACACAGGCCCTATCAAGAAGGGGGTGAGAAGGTTAGTTTTATAGAAGTGAAATTCCTGTATGGGAAATTTGCACTTTTAGTCAAGAGCCTTAACTAGAGGAATTTATTTTAAGACACCATCTTTTCTTCAGTTAAACCCTTTATTCCTTGCACGTCCACTGTTTCACATTAGGCAATAAGCCCCTAGTCTTTGGAGCTAAATACCATGCCCACTTCAGAGGATGACACACCTTCCTCCAAGGCCCACATTACAAGCTTATGTCCGAGTTGGGATTGGAAGTTGAAGTCTCCCCACCTCACACACCAGTGCTCAGTCCAGACTAGGTGACTTCTCAAAGACCTAGTTTTGACAATTCTCTGCCTTAAACTTTCTGCTCAATAGAAAACTAGCACTAACTACCATAAAATTATGGTCAACTTGTACAACTGCATTTGACAACAGGAAGCCTAACACTTGGAAACACTATGCCATAGCCATACTAGACCTGTCCAGTGCCCAGAAAGCTTGGGCGATTATGGCAACAAAAGCTATCATTACCCAGTCAACCAATCCAGTTCTCCAGATCCTAACTGTGGGCAGGACAGAGAGATCTGTTTGCTAGGTCAAAGTGAATCATGAATTGTCATACATTTACCAAGTGATAATACAAGCCAGAGGAAGGGGAAGTTACTAGGAAATTGACTGTTCATAACCAGGGAAGCAATAGAATTAATGAAAAGGGGGGGGGGGGAAGAGTTTGCTTCTCTTTTCTACTCATGTAATAAATCAGTTACCAGCAAATGTCATTCTTGGTATGCTTTATGTGCATGCATGAAAGAGATGATGCGGGCAAAGTTACAGAGTCTCATCCAAGATAGGGCAATAGATTCTCTCCACAGCCATCTAAACTGGTCTCAGGTGTTCAGGGAAACAGGGAAGGTTACCCCTGTAAACAGCCCAGGCTCTAAGCTGCTTCCAGGCCCATTTACACACACGTGCCAGGTAACAAGGAACCCAGCCAAGTTACCAAGGGAATAACTGTTCCATACCAACATTCCCTCTAATCTAGTCCAGCCACGTGTGGATTTTTTCCAGCCACATGCAGAATAATAAGTTTTGTGCACACTGAGATATGTGCAAAGGTGCACTACCAATAGAAAAACAAACAAACAAAAAATACTAGCTGCAGTAGCTCCGCTAGTCAGCTGACTGGCATTTGACTCTGAGTAGCGACACAAGTGCCCAGCATACAGGCAACACTGCCCAGTACCCGTGTGGCCAGGGCTGATCTCTGCTGACCCCAGAAGAGTGGCTGGGCAAAGCTCCCTTAACCCCCCCCCCTTGAACACAGCCTTACGTATAGGGCAAAGAATAAAGAGGGGGAGCATGTGAAACAAGGGCAGAGCCCCCTCAGCGCAGTGCCTCCTTGCCCGATCACCCCCTGGTCCCAGGGAGCAAGGCACCCACCTCAGGGCCCCCCACCCACAAGGCCTCTCTGCCCCCCGGCTCCAAGGGGCAGGACACCCACCTGAGAGGCCCCCCCCCGCCTGTGCCCCCGCCCCGGCTGCAGGGAGCAGGACACGCAGCACCGAGCCGACGCCCCGCTCCGAGCCGGCCCCACTCACCGCGCCCGGGTCGCCTCTCTCCCCCGCCCCAGCTGGCTCTCAGGCTGCGGCCTTCACTTCCGCCTTTCAGCTGCTCCGTTTCCGGATCCGCCCACCCCTTCCGCTCCGGCCGGGAGGGGTCAGAGGCAGCGGCGTCCGCCAATCACCGAAGCCCTGCCCACTCCTCCTTCCCCCCCCCCGCCCCCGCAGGCCCGCCCTTCTCCTCGCTGCCGGATGTGGGGCGTAGCGCGGCGGGGCGAACCACGTGACGCACTCGCGGGGGCCGATGGGAGTTGTAGGCCTCGAGGTGGGAGGGTGCTGCCTGGGGCGGTGGGCGGAGCTTGGTGCTCAGGGAAGAAACGGGGGGAGGAGCCTGGAAGGGGGCGGGGCCTGAGGCGGGTGGGGGAAGCGGATGGAGAAGCCTGGGCGTGGTAGGGTGGGGGGGAGGAGCCAGGGGCAAAGGGGGGAGCCTGGAACGGGGAGGGACAGGGGGAGGAGCCTGGGGGCGTGGGTGGAGCCTGGGGTGGGGAGGAGGAGCCTGGGGCGGGGGGGAGGAGCCAAAGACAGAAGGAGGAGCCTGGAACGGGGGGGGGGGGGGAGAACAGGAGGGGGAGGAGCCTGCGGGCGGGCTTGAGCCTGGGGCAGAGGGCGGAGCCTGGGGCGAGGTGGGGGAGGAGCATGGGTAGAGGTGGGGGGAGGGAGAGCAGGAGGAAGAGCCTGTTGCCTGGGTGGGGGGGGAGCCTAGCAGGACTTCCTCCTGGTGGCAGCAGGGAGCTCCCTGGAATAGCTGGGATCATCTGTGCCACCCCAGAGCTGGTTGTGATAGGGAGCAGTGCTGGGCCAGCCAAGCCTGCTGCTGGGGGGGCAGCTCGGCCTGGAGGAGACAGAGGTGGGGGCATTGGCCCACGGGTGTGCTTTGGGACGCAGCCTGCCCTGCTGCACACGGTCAGCCCTGGGCCCATAGCTGGAGCTGGCCCCGAGGATAGCTGGACTGGCATGTTGTTTTTAGACAGTCCTGCTGCCCCCACCCCCTCTTACCCAGGAGGCGGGAAACTCTACCCAAGTCCAGCCACCAACCTGACTAGGGTTGCCAGGTGTCCGGTATTGTACCAGACAGTCCGGTATTTGCGCCCTCTGTCCGGTAAAAAAAAATCAGACAATACCAGACATGTGCAATGTTCGGTATTTTCTGATTTTTCCGGCTGTGCACCAAACGGAAGCCTGGCGGGGGCGGGGGAGCGGCTGGGAGTCCCGGCTGGGAGGCGGGGCCACGATTGCCGCCGGGAGCCCTCAGTTGGTTGAGTGTAAGGAGAAGGAGGGGAAACCTCCTCCTCGCTCGTGCGTTGCCGGGAGCCTGTGCAGGGCGGGCAGCAAGTGCCCAGGTCAGTCCCGCTCCCCGCCGGCCAATTTGCTCACCCTCCTCCCCCTTCCCGGCCGGCTGGTTCTCCCCCACTTCGCCTCCTGATCTTCCCTGGTCAGCCCCCCTGCACTGCCCCCCAGCTCTGCTTCCTGCTGGCCTGTTCCTCTTCCTGATCTCCCCTGGCCAGCGCCACTGCACCCCCGACCCCCCCTTCTTCCCGGCCCTCCCTTTCCTCCCGGCCAGCCTTGCGGCCCCTGACCCACCCCAGCTCTGCTTCCCGCTCCCCCCCGCTTCCTCCCGGCCGGTCCCCCTTCCCCAATATCCGGCGACCAGCCCCGTTCCGCCCGACCCCCCCCCCCACCAGCCCTGCTTCCCGTTGTCCCCCCCATCTCCCTCCGGCCAACCCCGTTGCCCCCCCGTTAGCTGTTTCCAGGCCCCCCCCTTCCCGGTCAGCACCGCTCCCCTCCTGGCCGGTCCTTCTCCCGCCCCCCCCATGAAGCGTGTCCGTTTTTTTTTTTTTAAATGACTACCTGGTAACCCCTAGCAGTGATCCTATCCCTGTGATTACCACAGAGATTAAACTGAGAAGCAACTTGCCTCCTCCCTCCTCAAGCCCCCCCTGGCTCCCAACACCCCAGCCCCCCGTTCTGCAAGGCTGCTGGCACAAAATGGTCTTGGAATCTTTTTTTTTTTTTTGCTCAACAACTTCGGTCCTCCCCCCCCTTTTTTTTCCCCTTCAACAGAATTTTTTCTCAGTGGTTTTTTTTTGGGGGGGCGGGGGGTTGTTCGGTATTTTTGTTTCAACCATCTGGCAACCCTAAACCTGACCCATGCCAGCTACGCATTGGAGAGGGTCCAGCGGAGGGCAACCAAAATGATTAGGGGGCTGAAGCATACGACCTATGAGGAGAGGCTGAGGGAGTTGGGTCTGTTTAGTCTGCAGAAGCGAAGAGCGAGGGGGATTTGAGAGCAGCCTTCAACTTCCTGAAGGGAGGTTCCAAAGAGGCTGGAGAAAGGCTGTTCTCAGTAGTGACCGATTGCGGACCAAGGAGCAATGGTCTCAAGTTGTGGTGGGAGAGGTCCAGGTTGGATATTAGGAAAAACTATTTCACTAGGAGAGTGGTGAAACACTGGAATGGGTTACCTAGGGAAGTAGTGGAGTCTCCATCCCTAGAGGTATTTAAGTCTCGGCTTGACAAAGCCCTGACTGGGTTGATCTAATTGGGATTGGTCCTGCCTAGAGTAGGGGGCTGGACTTGATGACCTCCTGAGGTCTCTTTCAGCTCTATGGTTCTATGATTCTATGATACACATGATTCAGCCTTGGCGCGCTGGCAGGGCCCCTCCACAAACCCAGGCTGTGGCTCGGTGCTTAGGAGATGGTTCTGCCTCCAACATCCTGGCGGGGCTGTATCTCCCAGAGGCTGGCACTAGCAGAAGAGGGCTGTGCTGGGCAGCAGAAGATCCTGGGTTCAGGCCTGCCTCTGATACATACTGGGCATGTTACGCAACCTCCCAGAGCTGGCTGCATTTCAGCGGTGGGTGTGCAGAGCAGCCAACAAGCATTGGAAAGAAAGGTGCTGAAGAAACGTGAACATCACTGCGGCACAGAGGGGAATTCCCCAGAATAGGGATGTCCTCATGGACAGCGGCCCCTGGCTCTTCTACAGCAGTGCCTGATGGGTGGGAGAGCAGAGCATAGTCTTGTGCCATGCCCTGGAGATGAGGGCTCTGGGGTTCAAAGGGCAGAAGTGGCAGCTGTAGCTACCCAGGGCCTGACAGGTTGCCAGGACGGGCCTGGTATTAAAGGAAGAGGAAATTTGACAGGCAGAGCTATGGGCTGGCTCCGACCTGCTTGGCTGCAGGATCTCTACAGGTGCTCAGGCTGGATCCTAGTCGCAGTTACATCGGGAGCGGCTGTGACTCAGCCCAGTGCAGGTCCTGCCCACAGCTTGGAAAGCACATGGAGCAATGGGGACTGTGGGCTGGGTCGGAGGATGGGCTCAGCGACCTGCCCTTGGTGTGGCCCTGCAGTCACATGGCACCCCTCTTCCAGCCCCGGCTTACGAGAGCAGGTGATGCAACCCACCCTGAGGGCTCGTTAGGGGAGAGGGAGCCGAGAGGCCACACTGCGTTGCCAGCAGCGATGCTGCACATGTTGTTTGTTGCTCGCAGAGACCTGGAAGCTCTGGACCTAGGGGAGATTTTCACATCCCTGCCCTCCTCTTGGGGCCAGCAAATGTGGCTGGGGCAGAGCAGGGAGAGAAACCTCCCCCCTCACAGGATCCAAGCTGGCAGAGTCAAGGCAGCACCATGGAGCCCAGCACTGGGGCCCAATCAGTGAGCCGGGCTGGGTGAGCCCTCCGGAGCATGTAAAGTGCTGCAGGGCATGGGGCGGGCAAGTCTCCAGGCTGGAGAGCAGGGTGGGCCGCTGAGTGGGAGGAGGGGAGCACGGTCCCCTCTAGGATAGAAAACTGGGTTGGCCACTCTATCCATGGCTGAGCCCCAGCAGTCTAGGACAGGTGGGGACTGGTGCCCGTGAGTCAGGCTGGCTTGCCAGGAAAAGGCACCACCAGTTAACTGCCCTGTTCCAGGGAGGGTAGCTGGCTGGCACAGCACCTCTGACAACAGGAGTTTGGGGTGGTCCTGGCAAGCTGGTGAGGGTGGAGTTCAGGCTGAGACAGGGCCCTGGGGCTGCGTGGCCTGGAGCCCAAAGCAGGGCAATGTGGGCACTTCATTGTTTCCTTTAAAATCAAACCTGAAATAGGGCAGAGATTAAACAGCCTTCTTGGGCAGCTGGTGCCGGGAGGAGCTGGTGTGGAGGAGGGCAGCTCACAGGAACGCTTTGCAACTGCCAAACAGCCCCAGCAGGTGCTAACATCAGCCCATGGGAGCTGGAGCAAGGCCTGGGACGCCCTCCTCCAGCAGCCCCTCACAAGTGGCTGTGATGGCGAGTGGGTGGGGGGAGGGGCAAGCCCTGAACTGGTCCCCAGGATCCCAGAAAGCAGCAGCGAAGAGCTCTGAGCAGATGGAGCCCCAGGTAGGGGGGCCTTTCAGCGAGGCGCTTTGGGGTGCCAGGTATTTTGGGAATCAGACTGAGTTGTCCCCTGCCGTGTTTCTCCAACCCCTTCTGTGCCAGCCCTGGACCGTACAATGTACCAGGCAGCAGGGGCACAACACTGCCCCTCCCCAAAAGCAGCAGGAGGCAGCAGCTGTAAAAATAGAGCTTTTATTTCATGTTGTGTCTCTGCAGCACCATGGAGGGAGGGGGTGGCCGGGCAGGGGGTGGGCAGCGGTGGCACATGCTGGTGACAGACGTGGGGAGGGTGGGGGGAGGATTCATCTGTGGAAGGGACCAAAAATAAAACGGAACGAAATGCCAGAGAAGCACTAAAGTTCCCAGCAGGGAGCAGAGCCCCGGAGCCGGGCTGGGCTCAGGGAGAACAGTGACCAGTAGCAGCCGGGGGGGGGTGGGTGGGTGGGTGTGTGTGTGTGTGTGGAGGTGGTCCCGAGGAGGTGTCTGCTTGGCCACGGTCCCCTTGACTCTGCCCCCCATGGCTGGGGTCCAGGCTCGCCACCTTGTGGCCCAGCCCAGCTCCTGCAGGCCCAGCCCGCAGAGGCAGCCTGGTGTGGCCCTCTCTGGGACAAGCCGCTAGAGCTCAGCACAGGGTCCCTGGACGGCGGCCAACCCTTACAGGGCTTCCCCTGCATCCTAATCCTGAGCACAAAGGGGCCTCCCCCCCTCCCCAGCCTCCTCCCTCGCACTGAGGTGCAGAAGAGACTGCTGGTTGTGGCGAGCACAGCCAAGGACTCATGGGTGGGGGGGGGGGAGGGAGGCAGGCTGGGACGTGCCACACGGGCACTTGCTGGGAACAGCCCAGAGGTGACAAAATCCAGGAGGCCTCGGCCAGGGCTGAGAATTCCCAGTTGCCGAGGTGGCCAGGCAGGGCTGTGTCAGAACAGACATAGGGTGACACGGGCCCAGCGCTGGGGGCGGCTGCGTGAGCTCTGCAGCCCTGGGGAGAGGTGGGGAGCCAGGCTGAGCTGGGTCATTCACACACAAAGGGGGTGCTCCTGGAGCTGCACAGCTCCCAGAATGCACTGCTCCAGCTCCCCTCCAGCCGGAGGGCCCGGCAAGCCATCCCCAGGACTGAACCAGGCCCTTGGAGCTTGGGCTCTGTCCCTGCAGTTGCAACAATCACCCTGCCACCCCCCCCAGGAGCTGGCACAGAGGGAAGGGGGCACCTGGCTCCCCCCGGGCAGGGGGTTACACTCGCATGTTGGGACACGTAGCCTTGTCACATGCACCATCTGAACCCCCCGACTTGCAGTGCCTCGAAACTGAGCCCTACATCGCCGGGAACAAAGCGACCCTGACTCAGCCTGGGGGGGGGGGGGGGGAGATTCCAGGATGGGCACCAGGCGCTACCGAGTCTAGCCCAGTCCACAACTGCCCCTGAGACTTTCCTGGAGTCCGGGGGGATTGGCAAGAACCTGGACAGCCCTACCGGACCTGGTTTTCAAGTGGCCTTAGAATCAGCCCAGCTGGTTTCCAGCATTGTGCGTTTCATGCAGCTTTTCCTCCTGTCAATTACACCAGAGCCCTTCCAGCCCGACCCGCTTGGCCACCAGCGCCAGTCCCACCTCCACCCCTTGTTGAATTCGTGCCAATTTGTACTGGAGATGGGAGCAGAAGACTGGGGAGACAGCTCCCACCAGGGGAGCAGAGAGGTACCTCGCTTGGGGGGGGGGAGGGGCGCTCCAGACCTGCGGGGAGCCAGTGGGACTGGTCTGGGGGGCAGCGGATGGCCTTGTGCTCACGGTCGTCCTTGGAGTTCTAAGGCTCCCAGAACAAACTGCTCGTCGCAAACATAAAAACTGTCATTTTGTAGAAAAGGCTGCGGCTCTGCAGTCTGTGGGCAGCTGGAGTGGAAAGTGTCCTGGAAGAGCCGGGGGGGCTCTCCTTCATCCCCCCCCCCCCCCCAATTCCCTATCTCTTGTGATTCCTCCTGCAGAGGCAAGTTGCCACTGGCAGAAAGGGGGTGGCCTCCGTGCGCTCCATCCATTTCGCTCGCCCCGGTGCCCAGCCGGAGCCAGGCGGGTGCCACACCCGGAGGGCAAGCCGTACGGGAAGCAGGGGTGCGGCTCTGGGCGGGGGTGAGCCGACGGTGGGGGTGTCAGCGGAAGCTTTCCGAGTCTGATCTGCAACGGAGGTGCGGCCCGGGATGGCTCTGAGTGGGGCAGTGGGGGAAGGCGGGGCTGGGGCCGGCAGGGGGCGAGGGAAGAGGACACGGGACCGGGGAGCCTGCGAGCGAGTAGGGGAGGCTGGGCATCGGCCCACAGTACAGGGCCGCCTGTGTGGGCGAGAGGAGGGCTCTGTCCATGGCCGCCCAGGGCAGGTGGTAATGGCAAGCGGGGCTGCAGGGCGTGCAGGGGGAGTCTCTGTGAGCACGGAGTCCTTCTGGCTCCCAGGGGTTGGCCCTGGCGGAGGTGGTGCCGGGAGAAGCTCTGGCGTCCCCCAGCCGTGGCGACAGTGGCCCCGAGATGGCGGCGGCAGCCGAAGGCAGAAGAGGTGGCCCTGCCGCCGGGGGCAGTCTGGGCGGCTGCTCACTCCCGCTGCTGGGTTTCGGGGACGGGGAGGACAGCATGGGGAGGCCGTAGGGGCAGGCCAAGACCGGGGCATGCAGCAGCTGGCTCCGGAGCAGGTGCATCGTCCGCTGCAGCTCCCGGCTGAGGTGGGAAACTTCCTGGTTGAGGTGAATGAGCTGGAAGCAAAGGAAGGCAACAAACCGTGAAGACAGCGCCCCGAGGACGCGGCACCCTGCCCTGCTCCCACCACAGCCCAGGGCTTGCAGCTCCCTGCACCGGCAGCCTTTGCTTCCCAAGAGCAGCCGTGCACCCCGTCCTGCTGCCTGGCGCCTCACTTCCACCGGAGAAGCAAAGGATTCTGGGAGCACGGGGCAGGGATACCCCCTTTGAATCTGGCTGCTCCTGGATCTGCAGCCAGAGGAGTGTGGATCAGGAGAGGGCTAGCGGTGAGTGACTGGGAGGGGGGTGTTCCAGGGTTGTTATGACATGCACCTGGATACAGCAGCTTATATAACACCTGCCTGCTGCCCCCGCACAGCCCACTGGGGCTCTTTTATCACATGCATCCATTTATTCATCCCCACTTCGGACAGCCCCGGGCTCGTGTCCCAACTTGCTCATTGTCTTTTGTTCACCAGCCTCACTGGCAACACACCCCAGGAAAACAGGGTTACCAGCTGCTGCAGAAAGGCATGAGAAGCACCAGGTAGTGGCCATCGCTGTTACTTCTCTGCAGGGATGGCAGGTTTAACCTCCTGCTGGATTCAGGATGCTAACAGCTCCCCCAGCGAATCCCAGCAGCCCAGCGCCCTGGCTCTCCTGGGGGCCGCTGTTTACATGAGCTCTGGCTATGGAGGAGAGGAAAACCCAGGGGGGCCAAGACACAGCAGCCAGCAGTCTGACAAGCCAGGATCCAAGGCCGAGGGGAACCAGCCCCTCTGGTTTTACTGGGCTAGTCTGTGAGGGTCCACACAAGGCAAGCAAATGCCTGGGCCGCAGGAGAGATCATGCCGGGGCTGCCCATGGAGATGCAGAGCCCGAGATCGTGGCTGGCTAAGGGTGCTCGAGTCCCAACAGGACCCTGGGGCTGCTCTTGCTTACGGCAGGAAACCGACCGGTCCCTGCAGCAGCCTCACATCCTGCTGTTTCCCCCGGCCTGCCCCGGGCAAGCTGCCTTGCTCAATATCCAGAGAACCCTGGCAGCCTGCCCCCAAGGGCAACGGACCCTACCCTCCAGCACGCAGCCCGGGGGAGGCGGGCGCGGAGGCGGCGGCGGGGCTGTTCCCAGAGCTGCCTTTGTTGCTATGAAATTGTCACCCAGACAGAGTGGGCTAATTTTAAACCCGGATCGCCTGAGTCAGCGGGAGCCGCGGCGCAGCCAGGGCTGCCTGAGCCGGCACAGGCTCAATGCTGGGGTTGGGGCACATCCTCCCGCCCTGCAGAACGCCCCCGGCAGCCACGTGCCGTGAGCTCTTTGCAGGAGGGAGCAAACTGGGCCCGTGGGTGCTGCAGGGGTCCGAGCGCCTGCAAAGCCCGGGAGACCCAGCCCGGCAGCGCCCACCTCTCCCGCCCCCTAGCCCCAGGCCCTACCTCTTGGTTCAGTCTCCTGACGTTCTGCTTGATCTCATCCGCTTCCGCGCCTAAGGCTGGGCTGGCCTGGTCAGTCCCTGCAAAGAAGAACCCAGACCCAGCTCAGGGACTGTTGACCCCGACCCACAGGGACTCGGGGGCCCTGGCAGGACAATGGCCGGGGGGCAAAGCCTTCCTGAGTGAACCCCACATCCAGTCACCTGCCCCCTGCGGGACCAGCCGCCCCCTTTGGATGTGGCCCCTCCCTCGCCAGGCCTCATCCTGGGCCCATGCCCAGAACACTCAGACACGGGGGCTTCCAGCTGGGGGAGAGGGTGTCAGCTGCTCCCTCCCGGGGCCGCTCAGGCCAGGCTGCCAGGTGGTGGAGCTGAATGAGCCGCTGCTCATCCCAACGGGCACCGTAACCACGAAGCGCCTGCCACCCAGGAGGCTCCAGGGACCATGCAGGCAGGAATGATTCTCCCACCCCGTCCCTCCAGAGGCCAGCCAGTAACATGCCCAAGGGTACACGGTGAGTCAGAACCAGGACAGGACCTAGGAGTCCGGACCACATGCGCTGGCTGTAGGGGAGAGGAAACCAGGCAAACCACCTCCCTTCCAAACCCTGCGACTAACACTCCCCCAGACCCAGAGGAAACAGCTGTTCTCCCGGGACAGAGCGTGCCACGTGGCCTGGACGGCGCTGGGTGGGGCAGCAGGCAGTTACCGGACGTCGGTGAGTCCACGACAGAGCTCGGCGGGGGCGGCTCCACGTTGAAATGGAACGTTTGCGTCTCCGATGTCCCGCCATCGTCCTCAATCCCGTCAACGACCCTAAGGGAGCGGGCATTATGGCCAGGGAAGGGTCCTCCCCATAGGACCGGCTGAGGCAGCATTGCTTACTGGCCCCTCTGCCTCTTAGGCATGGGGCAAATTCATGCACTGCCAGGCAGAACCCAACAGGGGTGTGGGCAGCCCTGGGCGACGGAGCTGGGCTCCAGACCCTCCCTCGCGCCCTGGGCGACGGAGCTGGGCTCCAGACCCTCCCTCGCGCCCTGGGCTCACTGGCTCCTACGGGGCAACAGCCAATGATTTCAACGCAGCCAGCTGAGCAGAGGATGGCAGCTGTTGGTGAAAGTGAAATGAGCCAATGGGTCTCAGCCTTAATCCAGGCAGATGGCCCCATGGAGCCGGCCCCAGCCCCAGCCCCACCCCCAGCCCGGGGCACTCACCACCCATCCCCCAGGCTGGCAGCACCGGCAGGGAGGCTAGGGCTGGGTGGACAGAGGTGTGGGCACCTGGCAGGGACAGGCCAGGTTGCGGGGTGCTTGCCTCACGTCTGCAGGCAGTAACTGGAGTGTTCAGCTGCCGGGCTCTCACGCCGGGATCCGCCGGCCCAAGCAGCTGGAATCCCCCTAAGCCACCTGCGTCTCCCCTGGATGCCAGTGTTGCAAAGCAGGCGCTGCGTCCTGCAGGGGCAGGCCAATGGGGCTTGCCCCACCTGGGCCCAGCCCTGCGCTGACCAGCCCCCCCTCAAACCCCGCCACATGGAACACCAGCCACGCTGGCCATTTGGCAGCACCACAGCGACAATCGGGAGCCCCCGCAGGGAGGGGAAGCTGCGGCCTCCTGCTTTGGTGGGACCCTGAGCCCCTGGGGCAGTGACGCACCGGGTGCGGGAGGTGAGACGCCCAGTGAGTCCAGCAGGTCTGGATCTGGGACAGAGCAGCAGCCCGGAGCGCGTGTGCGTGCACGCGTGTACACGCATGCGTGAGCGTGTACATTTTCAAACACCAGGGCCTAACTCTCACAGGCAACGTGCCCCTGAACCTGAGGTGAGTGCAACACGCACGCTGCGGCCAGCCAGAGCTGCAGGCGATGGGCAATTACTGTGAGACGAACTGGGGAGAGGGGGCAGGCAGGCACGTGTGTGCGAATGAGGCAACACACACTCTGGGCACCCAGAGGGCTGCTGTCTTTCCAGCACGTGCACACACGTGCAAATGCGTTCACCCCACCAACATGCACAGGCGCGAATGCATACAACCCCACCAGCATGTGCATACGCGTGCAAATGTGTTCACCCCGCCAATGTGCACAGGTGCGAATGCATGCAACCCCGCCAACGTGCGCACGTGCGAATGCATGCAACCCTGCCAATGTGCGCACGTGCGAATGCGGTCACCCTGCCAACGTGCACAGGCGTGTGAACAGGTGGCGATGCATGCCAGTGTGTGCTGCTGAGGCATGCAAGCAAACCCTCGCACGCTGGTTTGGGGACTCGGCCCTCGGCGTTCCAAGATGGTGGGGCTGCTGGGGCTGCCCGGCCTTACCTGGGGCTTAAGTCTGGGGGGCCGTAGGCATGCAGGGCGGGGATCAGGAGCTTGGTTGGCCTGCGGCCGTTGCTCTCGCCGTCTCTTGGACACTGCGGAGAGGGGCTCCTGCCCCGGCTACAGCGGGCGGGGGAGCGGCAGGTGCGACGCAGGGCCGAGAACTGGCGCAGCTCGTCACCCAGCAGGCTGCTAAGGGAGCCGCACCGCATGGGGCTGTGCAGAAGCAGCTTGCGGTGGGTCAGGCTGGTGGGCGAGGGGTGGAAGAAGTCATCGGGAGCCTCGTCGTCCTCCAGGATGGAGGGGAGGGGCTTCTCGGGGCTGGTGCCGCTCTCCGGGTGAGGCTGCAGGCAGAGGCAGGGAGCTGGGGGCCAAAGGCGAGGGGGCTCCCGCACCTGGCGCTGGCTCAGGGAGCAGGACAACCCCCCTCCTGGCATCGCTTAGCCAGGCCAGTGGGGAAGGGGGAGGAAGGACGCAGGCTCCCTGCTCCGAGGGCCCCCAGGGCCTTAGCGCTGTGGGGAGCACAGCGACTGCAGGCAGCCCCTCTGCACTGAGCTCCCGATGTCGGAGCTGAGCCCTGAGCACCGCGGCTCGGCTCAGTCAGCCTGCAGGATGAGCCGGGAAGAGCTGCCACGTCTCGGCCCCCTCCCCTGCCCAGCGCCGGGCCATGAGGGCGGCTGGACACCCGCAAACCCTGGGAGCCTCCTGCTCCCAAAGGCCCCGAGAGCTGGGGAGTCGCTGTGGGTGGGGATGGGGGAGAGTGTTTCAAATGAGCCCCTGGAACTGAGAGTGAACTCAGAGGGGTCCGGGCAGCGGCCAGCCCAGCCCCCCAGCCTGCTCCAAACCAACCTACCTGGGATAACCGAGGGGACCTGGGAAATCGCAGGAGCCCCTGGAAACCAAGCAGAGAAAGGCCGGTTAGTGTCGCTCCATTCCGACCCACGCCCTGGGCACCAGCCAGCTCCCACGAGCAGCCCCCAGCTGGGGTAGCAGCAGAAGACGCCGAGTGAACATGCGCATGGCATCAGGCTGGGGGCCCTCCTGCGTCGACAGGAGCCGATCCCCAGCGGGAACAGGCAGGGAGAGGGTTCCGCACAGGCGCCAGGAGATCGCCCAGCATTCTATATCAGTGCCCACCTGTGCCCGGCCACCTGTACCCAGAATCCAACTGCTCTGTGCCTGCCCTGACCGAACACCGCCCCCTGCCACCCCCGCCTGGCCTCTCGGCAGGACAGTCCCCAAGGGTCTGCAAGGCACAACAGCAACCGCGGCACGGGGCCGGCTCACGGGCACAGCCCGCGCCCAGGGAAGAGGAAGCCCAACGGTTCGTGATATGGCTAGAACCACAGAGCTCCCCCATGCGGCTCTTCACCCCTGAAAGTGCGGCTCGCGAAGCCTCCCTGTGGCTTGCGAAGCTGTCCCATGTACCCCTAGAAACGGCCCCCGGGTGCAGGGGAGCTGTCTGGCACAGCAAAATGGCGTCCTCAAGATGGCGGCGGCCAACAGGAGTCCGATGTGGCCAAAAAAACCTGCCAGTGGTTTTTAAAGGGGCAGCGTCCTCTTTTTTTTCCTCAACAATTCTGGTGCAGCTCTTCGCATTTTTTCCGCTGCTGTTTTGGCTCTCTCCGTTTAATGGGTTGGCCACCCCTGTTCTAGCCGGACAGAGGGACCAGTGAACATTGGATTCTTGGCCTTGGGCCGGCGCTGTGACGAGTGGGGAAAGTTCTCCTCTCGCGCCCCACGGCTCCAGCTCTCCTGGCCCTCAGGGGCTGCCAAGGGAAGGCCCCTCAGAAGTGGGGCTGGGGTAACATGACATCTCCAGCCAGCCCGCTGGGTGTCCAGAAAGACTCTTCCACTCCGGCCTGGGCTTCCAGTTGCTTGGCTCCCATCTCAGAGAGCAGCGGCCCAGTTCCCTGCGTCTTCGCCCCAGAGCAGGGGGCTCGGAGGCTATTCTGCAAAGCCAGGGGCGGGGGGGAGACTTGTCCAGCATTTGAACGAAACCAGCATCTGCAGAGGGGGCAGCGGCACCCAAGAGACACCCCTCGTGGCTGGAGCTCGGCCAGATGCTGGAGCAGGACGGAGGAGACAGCTGTGCCTGAGCTGAGGCATGGGACAGGCCTGGCTTGTGAATTTCACCACCAGGTAAGTTTAACCAGCTCCACGAAGCCAGATGCCCCATGGCCATGCACAGTGCTGGAGGGCTGATGGGAGTAATGAAAGCCACTGGGGGAGCGAGAGCTCACAGCCAGTGTTCCCTGTAAGCTGAGCACTTGGGCAGCCACCCAGGAGAGATTCAAATGCTGCCCTGCTGGGTGAGCAGAGCGCCCACAGCCGGCAGCGTGTGTTTCTATGGGTGGTGCACCTCCCCACATGCCCCAGCGTGCACAACAAAATTTATTCTGCACACAGAAGGAAAAAATTCGAAGGAACACTGCTCAGAGCCTGCACTTGAGAGCAGAAATAGGACACATGGGGGCGGGGAAGGGGAAGCTGCCTGGTGCACAGGGTCTGGCACGAGGGGGCACCGCCTACCCCGCTCTCCAATTCCATGAGGCCCGTCACTGCTCCAATCCCACCTCAGCCCAAAGCAGTGCCTAGCCCTGCTGCTGGCTTCATGCCAGGAGGAACTATACTTGGCAGCAGGTGCCTTTGCTGCTGTGGGTTTCTGGCCCTTCCCCCAAACTCTGGCTCTTCCCCCTGCCCCCACCAGCCCTATGGGGCCCACTGGGCATCTGGCCAGTGGCGAGGCTGGATCGTGGGCAGCATCTATCACCCTGTGCCCAGAGGGTCGCTCAGGGAGGACTGTGGAAACACAGAGATTTTTGGGTGCTTCAGGACTAAACCTACAGGGGCTGAGCAGGGAGCAGGGGCTGGCAGGAGAGGCTGGGAATCTGTCACACTCAAAGGACCACTCCGGCGGGGTGGGTGGAGGGACAGCTCGGGGGGGGTCGGGAATGGGTCACACGGCCCTTCACCTCGAGGTCACTGCTTGGAATGCAGCCTGGGTCGGTAGCGACCGAAGCACGTTACCATCCGCCGGCTGTTCAGCGGCCTATGCGAAATGAGCGGCTGGTCTCGCTCCAGGTCCTAGTGAACAAAAACCACCCGTCACAATTGGCACCGAGCCACGGCCGGCAGAGCAGAGAGCCTGGGCCGGGCTGGCCCAGAGACGCAGGGCCTCTGCAGGGAGCAGCGGGAGGAAGCTGGTACCGAGTTCCAGCCAATCGGCGAAGCTGTTCCTACACTTGGTACCTGCCACCAGCTGGCTTGGAACATGCTCCCAGCGGAGGAGGGGGGTTGGCACATCCACCTTCTTGCTGATGTCACAATCCAGAGCAAGTGACATCACAAGGCATCGCCACGGAGGTGACGGTGATGTCAGAAGTGCCGGATGTGGCCCCACCAAGTGAAAGGACATGACACATGACATTTGTCTGTCAATCTCAACCGGGTTTTACTTCCTGAAAACCCAGTTACCCCCTTCGTTCCCATGTTCTCCCGATTTTCATTATGAGCCAGACGCCGAGCCGCAAATTGCAGTGCTGCAGGGTCAGGCCGCAGGAGGAAGGATGCTACTTTCCGGCCCTGGCGACCTGAAACCTCACGGAAACATCTGATTTTGCAAGCCAGCTCAGGCCGAACCTGCAGAGCAGCCGCTCGGGAGGGGTCAGCACTGCCGAACCAGGAGCAAACCCAACTGGTCTGCAGGCAAAACCCTGTCTCCCCCCGCCAGACTTCATCCAGACCCGACGGGCCCCCGGGCCCATCGGCTGCATATTCACTTCTTTGTGTGACGGTTATCGAGGGAGGCCTGCCCAGCTGTGAAGCTGCACTGTGCTGGCTAACCAGCAGAGGGTGCAGCCAGCACTTAGTTTTGGTGGGTCCTATGCAAACCGGGGGCTTGGTGTTTTACAGGTATATCCACTTACCAATGACTCAGAGATGGATTTTTTAAGGTTTTTAGGGCCCAGAGGGGAATTTCCCACCGGGTTCTATTCCAGGCCTGGGGGGATTCTCCAGCAGGGTGCGCCAGGGACCTACACGGAGCCAGACCGGCAAAACATCCCGAGCTCTTCCCGACGCCGGCTGACACCAAGTCTCTATTCCGGGCGGATGAGCAATGAGCAGCTCTTTCTGAAGCGGAACGGTCCCGCTGACTGAGGGAGTCAGCGGAATGACTAAACCTCCGGCCCCGGGCTCTCCCGGGCACAGTCAGTCCCGGGGGGGGGCCCCTGGAAGGCATTGGCCGAGTTCCAAGCTTGGCTCTCAGGGTCGGGCACCAGCAAATGCCTGCCCCTCCCCCCCAACAGTGCAGACTCGTTAATATTCCGTTTGCCAGGGAGGATTCATCCGGCTGATAACGCGAAGCCTCTGGCCCGGCCGCCTGCTCGGTGGCCAGAGAGGAGCATGGCCCTGGGACTCTCGGTGACTCCACGAGACGATGCCCACGGCGCTCACGCTCAGTAACAGCCGGGTGAGATCCGAGCACAGGGCTCAGCCAATCCGGGGCTGGTGCCGCTTCCTAACAGGCTGCCCTGCGATGGATGCTTGCACGCCTGACGTTATGCGGTGTAGCACACCTGCCGGGCTGCCACTGACCCCCGGTGGGGCCCGGGCAGACAGCCCCTGGGCGGGTGAATGGGCCCGCCACACCCTGTGGTTTCACAGCCCTCGCCGGCACAGATGGGACAACGGGGCCTGCTAGGGATGTGACACACTTCTCCGGGCAGGCAGGAATGGGGACCCCAAACCCACGGCTAGCCCTGGAGTCAGCATTTCCAGTGACTCAGGGAGGAAACTGGCTTGTGAGTTTTAGGCTCAGATTTGCGGAGTCGGGGGTGGGGGGGAACGTGGCGACTCGAGCCCTTTCCCAGAGGTGGGGCGTGCTGAGCAGAAAGAGGGGAGCCCACGGGCCTGTGGGCATGGAGCAGGCTCCATGAAACCCTCCAGGAGCCCCAGGGCCTGGATTGCCTTTGAGCGGTGTGGCAGGAAGGGTGCAACGGGGTGTCCCCTCGCACAAGCCCCCTAGTGTTAGCACTCGTGCACAGCAGTCACTAGAGTCCCCTCCCTGCCCAGCCACCGATCCTGCCCGCAGCAGGGCCAGACGGCCGGGGGTCAGGGTGCCGAGTGCTCCCGGCTGCTGCTGTCTCAACTCATCCAGCCCAGCCCTTGAGGCTGAGGGGACCTGAAAGCCCTCTGCAAGCCCTGTGCGTCCCCCGGGGCCAGGGCGTGGGCAGGGGGGCGGCTCTGGGACCGGCACGCACCCACCTCGATCTCGCTGCCCTCCCGCAGGTTGAAGGTGAGGTCCTGGTGGATATCGGCCAGGAACTTGCTGGAGTACTCGGGGTACAGCTCCAGCACCTCAAAAAGGCCGCGCAGGCTGAGGTACTGCAGGTCGCAGTAGGTCAGCGCCTTGACGTCCGCGTTGGTTTTGATCACCTGGTCCTTGCCGGGCAGGTCGGCCCCGATCAGGTCCCCTTTGCCTGCAGGCGTCAGGAAAGGGGGATAAGCCGGATGAGGGGCTCCCTGGCCAGGCCTCAGAGGGTTCATTGCCCAGAGGGGAACCTGAGGCACAGAGCCGGGGCAAGGGCCTGGCCCGCTTCTAGCCAGGAATGGAATCCAGGCTCCAGTGCCCTTTCTTAGCCTCCTCCCAGGGAAGAGACCCAGCTGGGAGGGCCCCAGGGCCATGGGGCAACCGGGCATCTTGCTCACCAGGGAGGGCCCTTTGGGGGAGATGACAAGCTAGACTGCCCCCAAGAGAGGCCTGCATCCATGCAGGGGGCCACCACCAGCCCAGCAGTGGCTTGGACCAGCCGCAGGGCCCCCGCAGGACGTATCGGAGACCCTGAACCCAAGGGTGGGGCTTTGCCAGCTCCCTTCACAGTGCGAGGCGCAGTCTGGAGGGCCCACCTCCGCAGCCGCTGTCTGAGCCAGGTGCGGGGCCCTGCTCGCAGGTCCCTCTGCCAAGCGTGGCGGGGATGGGCACCAGGGAGCAACCGCCGCCCGCTGCCCGGCGCGGCCCCCGCACCTCAGGCGCTCGCTGCCTGGGAACCCAGGCGCGGGCGCCAGCACGGGGCACGCCCTTACCCAGGATGGCCAGCACCATGTTGTCCTTGAGGACCTCGAGGGAGCCGGAGCAGACGAAGTAGTTGGCCTGCAGGGCGTCGCCCTGGCGCAGCAGGTACTCGCCGGGGGCGCAGAAGGAGGTCTTGATGTGCAGGGAGAGGGCGCGCAGGCAGCCCCGGCTGGCCCTCTCGAAGAGCGGCAGCTGCAGGATGTCCTTGTTGAGGTGCATGGCGATGTCGGCCCGCAGCTCGTCGGGGAAGTCGCGCAGCAGCTGGGGGGGGGGGGGGCAGCGGGAGGGAGTCAGCGGCGCTGGCAATGCCAACGCCACGGCAGACAGAGCCGTGCCTTCCCAGCGCCGTGCGGAGCGCGTCACCGCCCTGCCCAGCAACACCGGCCTGGCCAGGGCGGGTTGGGACGTTACCGGATGAAAATGATGCCCCTTGTGACATAGTGAGGGTGCTGTCTGCTCTATAACCCGGGGTCCCCCTGCGCTGGGAGGAGTGATTCCCACATGCGTATTAGCCCAGACACCTAGGCCCACCCTGACCAGATAACAAGGCTCTTCCCCCGGGGGGGGGGGAGAGACAACGGGAGGGAGGCGGAGACGAACACCAGGTTTCGGGGGAAGGGTCAGTTGCTGGTGGGGAAACATGAAGGAAACAGCCTAAGCTGAGGGCTGAGGGGGGGCAATGGACCCCCTAACCCAAGGGGTCTGAGGCATCCTGGCCCTGACTCCTATAGCCACATCACGTCTATGCGGTGCTGTATCCTGGAGAAGCAATAAACCCTCTCGATTCTACTGGCTGGTGGAGTCTGTTCTGGCTGCAGGATTGGGGGAACCCCGACGCACTGTCACACCCCTCTAGATCACTGTGGCCATCTCTGTTCTACACATGCAACCAGCCTTACACCCAGCGTGCCAAGCGAGCAGTCTGCGTAAGCCCTGGCCTACACGAGGGAGTTATTCCGAAATAACCCTCCTCAGTTCAAAATAATAAGCAGTGCGTCCACCCTATCCAGCCCATTATTTCGAAATCCGTCCTGCTGCTTTCCTCTGGGAATCACGCTGATTTCGAAATAGCGGGCGTGTGGACGCGGCTATTTCGAAATAACTGCCCCGCCAAGTCATTCGAAGTATTTACTCCCCAGCACTTCCTGGGGCTCGGAGTCGAGGTAGCGCGTCCACATTAAGGGAGCCTGCCCCGGACTCATTTCGAGGCTCCTCCCGTAGTGTGGACATGCTCGTTCAATTCTTCAGCAGGTCCCTTACGCTGCCTTCCTACAGCAGGAACCAGCTCCATCCCTGGGGCCGCCTGTGTTGGCTGTCTGGCCGGTCCCAGGGTGGGCGGAGGGACTCGAACCCACCACCCTGCGCTTCCCAGGCAAATGCTATTGTTCTTTCGGGAGTTATTTCGAATTTCGTTTTTTCTAAAGAAATTCCCTGGTGTAGACATGCGCTAAAGCTCACGGTTTGCTGGTTACGGTTATACTGTTGGGGGACACGCATGTAAAGCTCTGAGGACTGGCTCTGTTAGCTCCGGGAGTCGTGCCGGCAGAACAGCTAGCCGCCACTCCTGGGAACGGCTAGTCAAGCTGATTGGCCCACCAAGATGTACTTGACTGACAATGGGCTTGGGGAGGTGCCAAGCCACATCTGAGGAGCTGTTCCAGGAACAGTCAGACCAGCCTGGAAGAAGTGAGCCCTGCGGGGACAACGGGAGCCCCTCCACATGGCCTAGGACTTATAAACGGCCTTGGAAACCCCTCCCTTTTGTCTTCAACCCTGCTTCTCTGAGGATCTTTCCTTTGAACTAAAGATCTACACACAGGACTGAAGGCCCCAGCCTAACAGGGGACGTGCTCCAGAGACCTGATGCAAGACTGGGGTTTATTCCCTCTCTGCGACAAACCTGCACCAAGAACTGTGCAACTGGTGTACATATTGGATTTACCAATTCCTTCCTTCCCTCCTGCCCTCCCTCGATTTTAGGTACTAAAGGACTGGCACAGAGTGATTTTTGGATAAGATCAGTGTTCCCTGCAAGCCGTGTGCTTGTGCAGCTGCTCAGGAGAGAGTCACGGGCCGCCCAGCTCATTAACAGAGCGCCCACAGCTAGGATTGTGTTTCTCCTGGTGGTGCACATTTGTGCATGCCTTGGCACACATAACAAAATTCATTCCACACACAGATGGAAAAGATGAGAGAGAACATCGGGTAAGCGTCTCAGTTATAAATGGACCTGGGAACGTGGCTGGTCCCCTGGGATCAGAAGAACCTTTTATTCGATGAGACTGGTTTTCATAACCTCCCATCTGCACATGGAGTGATACAGGTGGTAGGTGACACAGGAGATCTGGGGAGATTGCGGGGGGGGGAGTTGCTTATAGGGCTTCTTGCTAGCCCATGTGGTGACCAGAAGGGCTCTTGGTGGCTGGTTTGGTGCCTTAGAGGGGGCGAGCCCTGATCGTGGGCTGTAAGTAGCTTTGCTCTGAGTTGACCCTCTCAGCAGGGCCCCTAGAACCTCTGTTATTACACTGAGCCGCACACGTGGGGCGCTCAGCTCCCTGCCCGGTGGCACCACGCTCTGATCCTCTTCCGCTGGGGCAAGCGCACACACCAGCTCGCGCCGCAACCCCCCAGAGAGCCGGCACCCCGATGGCGGAGGCCCGGCCCAGCGGCACCACCTACCTCGTTGGCGTCAATGCCGTTGTTGACGGACCAGGTTGTCTGGAAGTACTCCAGCATCCTCTGCTTGAGCTGCTGCGGGAGGCGGTGCACGCGGATGAAGTCCTTGAGGTCCTTCATGCGGGTGTGGTAGAGGGAGCGGCGGGAGTACATGCGCTGGATGATGGCCGTCACGTTGCCGAACACCACGGCGTGCATGAGGGCTGCGGGAAGAAGCAAGTGCTGGCTCAGCGTCACACCAACAGGGACCCCCAGCTGCACCAGCCCAGGGCAGAGTCCCTGCACCACGGCGGCTGCCAGCGTCGGGAGCCCTGCCGCGCTGGGGGAACCCCCCCACGAGGGGCCTTTCCTGCCCCCCAGCACAAGGCACACGTTTCCCTGCCTGGACACGCCAGGCTCCCCCCCCAGCACCAGCTGCATGTCCCCCTGCCTGGCCCTGCCCAGCTCCCACCCAACACAGGGCACACATCCCTCTGCCTGGCCCCGCCTGGCTCCCCCCCAGCACAGGGCACATGTTCCCCTGCCTGGCCCCCCCCCAGCACAGGGCACACGTTCCCCTGCCTGGCCCCACCCGGCTCCCCCCCAGCACAGGGCGCCCGTCCCCCTGCCTGGCCCTGCCCAGCTCCCCCCCGGCACAAAGTGCCTAGGCCCCCCTGGCTCCCCCCCAGCACAGGGTGCCCGTCACCCTGCCTGGCCCTGCCCAGCTCCCCCCCGGCACAAAGTGCCTAGGCCCCCCTGGCTCCCCCCCAGCACAGGGCACCCGTCCCCCTGCCTGGCCCCCAGGCTCACCCCCGATCAGCATGGTGCAGATGGAGAAGATCTTCTCGGCGTCGGTGTTGGCGCAGACGTTGCCGAAGCCGACGCTGGTGAGGCTGCTGAGGGTGAAGTAGAGGGAGGCGATGTAGGTGCTGCGCATGGACGGGCCACCCAGCGAGTTGTTGATGTAGGGCGCCTCCAGCCGCTTGCCCAGCTCGTGCAGCCAGCCTGCCAAGCACAGCCAGGCGTTAGTCACTGGGGGGGGGGGGGTCAGGCCGGTCAAGCAGCTCTGGCAGCCAGCCAGCCCGCCGGGCACCCGCAGCACCCTCTCTGCTGCCGGGCATCCATCAAGGCGCCCAGGCCTGGTGCTGGGCTGGGTCCCATGTGCTGCTGCAGCGACACGCCCCACGGCCGGGTCATTCCCATCCCACGAGGGCCGCAGCCCACTCTGTGGCACCGGCTTCCGCCGGAGCAGTGCCTCGACTCCCTCCCGCCACGCCACGGGGCCGGACGCTCTGGCATGCCAAATACTCAGGGCTCGACTCCCTGGTGGCACCAATTGGGGGAGTTGTGAGGGGCTCCCCAGGGGCTGCATGCAGGGGGGGGGGCACTCAGTGTCCCTGGGTGTAATGAGGGGAAGGGAGAGGGAGTTTGTTGTGACAGGCAACGGCACAGAACTGGAGCCCCCGGCCACTGGCGACCGGGAGACCCAGCTGGAGGGCACAGCCGGTGCTGGCCAGAGGGAGGCCAATGGGCTGCAGAGAGAGGCCCTGGGGGGTCCCAGCCAGGGGAGAACCAAGGAGGGACGAGAGGAGAGGCGGAGAAGAGAGGAGCCCAGGTGCCCTGTTTAGCCTGGGCAGGCGAGGGGCAGCTGGAGGGGACATTGGAGGCTCAGGTGGGAGAAGAGGGCTTCTGAACTTGGCAATGAGAGAGCAGGCAGAGCCCCCCTGGTGGCAGGGAGACCCAGATGGGCTGGGCTGCGCGGAGGGGGAGAGGATGGGGGGGGAGGCAGGCTGAGAGGCCTGAGGGATCCTTTGCAGTTTCAAAGCTCAATAAACCCTCCTGTTTGATGCTGGCTGGTCGTCGCTCCAGGCTGGGCTGTTCCCTCTGGGAGTGCAGGCCCCGGGGGTCCAGAGAGAGTAGACCCCTCCCTCCCCCGCGGGGGCTCACGGCAGAGACAGGCTGGGGGCTCAGAGAGGCGCCGTCCCAGGAGGCAGAGGGGCAGACCCTCGGGAGAGAGTGGCCCCTCGAGAAGGGGCTGTCGCACTGGAGAGGTCTCCGCCCGGGGAACGTACGGACTGATCCCTGGCACCCTGTCAACGCAGGGGCCCGCGCACCCGGCGTGCTGGCGCCAGGGCGAGGAGACGTGTCTCCTCACCGCTCTGCCAAGCCAGGGAGCTCACAGGCAACGGCTCCCTGGCAAGAGACATTCAAACCCCGCTTGGACAGCAACCCCCCCCCCAATGCATCCAGAGGCCCACGACTGCCCGGCCACCCCCTTGCTCGCAGAGCCCCCCCCGCGCCTTCCTTTCCTGCGCGCAGTGGGGGGCCCCGCCACACCCCAGCGGCTGCAGGCAGCTGGACTCCCCCCGCGGAAGGGACAGGCTGCCCTGGCCCGGCCAGACTGTCCTCTGACCACCCTACTGCCTTCCCAGGACTGTGCACAGGCTTCCACACCCCACCGGGCCGCACAGCCCGGCCCAGTGCCTGGCCCTGGCCAGACCCTGCATCCGCCTCCCTTGAGAGGCTGCAGCAGGCCCCTGGCACTGCTCACCGAGATCCTCCCGCCTGCCGACGCCCTCCGCAACCATTCCTGGACCCCGGGACATGGGGCAGCCTCCGTACCCGCCTTGCATGAGCGGGGAAACCGAGGCAGCGACTTGCTTTGAGCACACCAGCAGCCCATGGGAAAGCTAGACTAGAACCCAGGTGTCCAGACTCCCAGCTCCCCCCCCCCCCCGGCTCTAACCACTAGATCCCACTCCCCTCCCAGAGCTAGCCGCAGAACCCAGGAGTCCTGACTCCCAGCTCCCCCCCGGCTCTAACCACTAGATCCCACTCCCCTCCCAGAGCTAGCCACAGAACCCAGGAGTCCTGACTCCCACCTCCCCCCCCCCGGGCTCTAACCACTAGATCCCACTCCCCTCCCAGAGCTAGCCACAGAACCCAGGAGTCTTGGGCTGGCCCACTGGGGCTCAGGCCCCACGGGACTCACCGATGTCCCAGGTCAGAGGGTCGTTACTTTCCATCTCCTTGCGGCCGATGACGTACCAGATGCAGGCCAACCAGTGGGCGAGCAGGGCGAACATGGACATGAGGAGGGTGAGCACCATGGCGCTGTACTGCGAGTAGCGGTCCAGCTTCTGCAGCAGGCGCAGCAGCCTTAGGAGACGCACCGTCTTGAGCAGGTGCACCAGCGAGGTCTGGGTCGGCGGGCGGGGAGAGAAGCAGAGGCAGCCGTCACCCACCACACGCGCTTGGGCAGCTGGACGGGAAACAGCTTGAAGAACTAGCGCAGGGCTGGGCCGGATCTGGCCCCCGTAGCACATCGATCCGCCCACTGCACCTGGCCGCTTTCTATGGATAGCCTGCGGCCCGTGGCACCGATCCAGGCGCTGGCTCAGGCAGCAGGATCCTACTGAAATGCCTCACGGTCGCAGCGCTACCCCGGCAGGGGCTGAAGTCGGGAGCCCTTTGCTGTGTTTTTAATTCAAAGCCTCCCACCCCAGGGGGAGACTAGTCCCCAGCCCCACCCCCCCTTCCAGGGAGTGGAGCCGGCCTGTGACCACCTACCAACATTCATTAAGTGGCCCCCCCCCCAAAAAAATTATTGCCCCCCCCTAGAATCACAGGGGGGAGAAACAGCCCTGGGCAGAGCCCAGCATGGGATTGGCTCCCGCCCAGCGTCCCCCAGGCCTCGGCCCCACTGCCCTGCCCCCAGCTGGCCAGTATCCTGCTGCAGCCCCAGTTCTCACGCCGGGCAGTGGCTCAACATGGGGGTGTGACCAGAGGGTTAGAGCCCTCCTGCCTGGAGGTTCCCCTTCCAGTGGACTGCTTTGGGTCAGTGCCTGCAAGGAGAGGCTCGGCCGCTGGTGGCCCCTGCACGGGGGTCCATTCCCACGGCGCGTGGGCTGGGCCGCCAAAGCCGCTGGGCCATACGAAGCCCAGGCCAGCCCCCTCCTCTTCCTGGTGCCTGGGGTGGATATGGCA
The DNA here is from genome assembly GCA_032595735.1 of Pelochelys cantorii. NCBI lineage: Eukaryota > Metazoa > Chordata > Testudines > Trionychidae > Pelochelys > Pelochelys cantorii. The sequence continues at coordinate 8,221,102 of CM064357.1, read as the reverse complement.
CCCCTCATGCATCCGTGGGTCCAGCCCAGGGCCTCTGTGGAGGGATGGGGGCCCGGACCCTCCCCAGCTCACCCCAGTTGCTGTGCGGACTCAGCCCCATCAGAACAGGGTGGGCGTGGCAGCGCGTGTGTCCGTGGGGAACCTGCGTGGGCAGGTGTCTGTGCATGTGTGTGCGTCTTGGAGCCCAGACAGCCTCATTGTTTCCCTCTGCCCGGGCACGGGGGCGCCTGCAGGCGCATCCGTGGGTCCTTGGCAGGTGCGGGGCAGCCGGCGAGCCCTGAGCCCTGGTGGCTCCGGGGGAGCCGCGACAGAGACCGGAGACCCCGCAGCCCGGCCGTCTCTGGGACGCCCCGGGGTCGCACTCACCACGGTCACGTTGAATGCGTACAGGAGGTCAAAGGGCAAGGCGGCGATCAGGTCCACGAAGAACCAGGTGGCCACGTAGTGGAGGCAGATGGAGCGGGCGTCGTAGACCACCTGCCCCGACTGGCTGACGTAGGTGGTGCGGAAGTTCAGGACGATGTCTGGAGAGGAGCACCGAGCCGGTCACTGCCAGAGCCCTGCCTGGGTCCACCCTGCTGCCTGGGGCGGATGCCAGCCTGGAAACGGGGGGCTCAGACCCAGCCCATTCGGGGACCGGGGCAGTGGGGCACAGCAGCAAGCCCTCCGAGCTGGCCTGGGGGCTACCAGAGGGTATGCGCCCCTGGCACAGAGCTCAGCTGGGAGAGCAGGTGCTCTCTTCCCAGCCGGGAAGTGCCCGATGGGCCCCAGCCCCGCACTGAGTGACCTCCCCGGGTGCCACACAGCGGCGCCCGGCCCGGCGCCAGCCCTACCCAGGATGAAGAGCATCTCCACGACGATGTCGCTGACGATGGTGCTGCGGGCGGCTGCCAGGCTGTCCTCGGTGCCGGTGAAGCAGACGTTGTAGGGGACGGTGACGGCCACGTAGAAGGTGGCCAGCAGGATTAGCCAGTCCCACAGGGCCTTGAAGACGCTGTAGTGCAGCAAGATGAAGCGGGATTTCTGCACCGAGGCCACTTTGTACTCGGGAACGGAGGGCTTGCTCTCGAAGACGTCCTAGGGAAGGGAGGCCTCTGCTGAGACGCAGGTGCCCGGGGGTCAGGTGCAGAGGGCAAGCGCCCCCATGGCTATCTGCACGAGGCTGGAGACCGGGGTGAGGGGCCTGCAGCAGGGATTGCTGAGGGGAGGGTGTGAACACCAGGCCCCTTCCCCGGGAAGCTCCTGTGATGGACAGGACAGGAGTCCCCATGCAGGGACACAGAGACCCCGACACCCACTGCCCCCTGGCCCATTCTGAGCCCAAAACAGCCACCTGGTAAGCATCCCCCCCTTCCCCTGCCGCACCTCTCTCCCCAGCCCTCAGGAGCGGCTGCTGCAGGCAGGGCCTGACCAGGGCCTGGGGTTGCGTCTCTGTCATCCCCAGCAGGCCGGGGATAAGCCCAGCCACTAAGCACTTGGGACTTGCGCTTCCAACGCTCCCTACTCCAGCCTCCAACCAGCCCCTGCACTGCCACCCCCAACCCTACAGCAGCCGGCCCCTGCGCTGCCACCCACCCCCCAACCCTACAGCAGCCAGCCCCTGCGCTGCCACCCACCCCCCAACCCTACAGCAGCCAGCCCCTGCGCTGCCACCCACCCCCCAACCCTACAGCAGCCGGCCCCTGCGCTGCCACCCGCCCCCCAACCCTACAGCAGCCGGCCCCTGAGCTGCCACCCGCCCCCCAACCCTACAGCAGCCGGCCCCTGCGCTGCCACCCACCCCCCAACCCTACAGCAGCCGGCCCCTGCGCTGCCACCCACCCCCCAACCCTACAGCAGCCGGCCCCTGCGCTGCCACCCACCCCCCAACCCTACAGCAGCCGGCCCCTGCGCTGCCACCCGCCCCCCAACCCTACAGCAGCCGGCCCCTGCGCTGCCACCCACCCCCCAACCCTACAGCAGCCGGCCCCTGTGCTGCCACCCGCCCCCCAACCCTACAGCAGCCAGCCTGTCCGCTGCCACCCGCCCCCCAACCCTACAGCAGCCGGCCCCTGTGCTGCCACTCGCCCCCCAACCCTACAGCAGCCAGCCTGTGCGCTGCCACCCGCCCCCCCCGCAACCCTACAGCAGCCGGCCCCTGTGCTGCCACTCGCCCCCCAACCCTACAGCAGCCAGCCCGTGCGCTGCCACCTGCCCCCCCCCCGCAACCCTACAGCAGCCGGTCCCTGCGCTGCCACCCGCCCCCCCAACCCTACAGCAGCCGGCCCCTGCGCTGCCACCCACCCCCCAACCCTACAGCAGCCGGCCCCTGCGCTGCCACCCACCCCCCCCAACCCTACACCAGCTGGCCCCTGCGCTGCCACCCGCCCCCCAACCCTATAGCAGCCGGCCCCTGCGCTGCCACCCGCCCCCACCCTCTTTCCAAGCAATCCTGCAGCACCAATCTGGGCCACCGCAAGCAGCCCTCCTGGGAGCAGGCAGCCCACTCCCGGGGCAGAGGAAGCCCGAGCTGTCCAGGGCTGCGAGCCGGGGCTGCTGACTCCCAACAGTGAGAGGAGGAAGGGGACCTGGAAGGGAGATCGCAGCCCAGCAGGGCTTCCTGACGGGCCCCCTTTGCTGGATGGACGTGGCAGAGGGACACAGGCCGTGTCTGCCAGCTGCAGCTCCAAATGGAGCAGCCTCCGGCGCGCAAGCTGCTCTAAGGTCACCCCGGCAGCGGCTTGATCATGTGCCAGGGGCAGGATGCCCGATTGCAGCCTCTAGATTCATTTCCCTCTAATGCTATTAACGATAATCCTCAGGGGCCGCCTGCCCTGGCCCAAAACAGTTCCAGGTGCAAATGCTCATGGCTTTGGCAGCCAAGGGCACAGCGAGTGCGCATCTCCACTTCCAGGACACCTGCCTCACAGCTCCACCACAGGGAAGCTAATCCGTGCTCCAGATGCGAAGTCCGGAGGAACAGGGCTGCTATTTCCCATCTCCCTGTCCCGGGGCAAAGCACAAAGCACTGGGGAATAACGCCGGGGAAACACCTCCCTCCGCCTGACGCTCCTCCGGCCCCGCTCGCCCAGAGTAAACAACATTCTTCCGGGATGCAGCCACCTCTGGGGTGGAGGACAGAAACCAACAGGTGGAAGGAGGGAGGGAAATGCCAGCCTAGGGCAAGGAGATAAACACCCACCCTTCCAAACAGGGCCAGCAGGGCCCCCTGCGTGACTGGTTATTTGTTGCCTGATGGTGGATTTAGGGACCATCCAGAGCGATCAGTGCACAGCACCTCGCCTGGCGGTTCCTGCCTCCCGCCTGCCCAGCTGGCTGAGCTGGAGCGCAGCGTTCACAAAGAGACGTCCCGGCTGGATTTCAACGTTCCCAGAGACAAAGACTCCGGCTCAGTTACCCTCCTGGCTGGAAACGGGCAGCTGGTTTCTAACACACCCTGGTCTGGCTTCAGCTCCCGGCCACGGGCTCTCACCGGGTCTACTCTGCCAGAGGGGAGAGCCCACTGCAGGGCTACAGAAACCTTCCAGAGGTACCCGGAGCCCCAGCTCACGCTCCTCTTGCCCTGCTCTCGACTAAGCAACAGACAGAGCTGCTACGGTCTCCCCTCCAGAGGCAGGTTTTCAGGGAGCTCTCTCCAGCTTGTCAGGAGTCCATCCACACTAGGGATGTCACAGTGTAGTTGACTAATAGATTAACCGATAAGCAAAAGCGTAGAGGTTAACGCTAGAGACTACACGCACTCCCCCCACCTCCCAACCAGCTACATTTTTTAGCAGGCTGGCCAGCAGCCCAGCTCAGTTCTGGCTCACGCTAGGTCCGGGACCTACCCCCGCTACGGTTCTGCATTTCAAGTGTATTAGGAGCCGGGCGGGCAGGCTGGTTGCTGCGCTTGGGCTGTGGGTGACCCCCACTGGCCTATGTCTTTTAGTGGGGAGGTCACCCAGACTCGAGAGAAGTCTGGGGGATACGTCCACACAACTGAAATTTGGAGAACACTGAATTTTTGTTTTAAGTTTTACAGTGCTTTGTTATTTTTGTACTTTTTACACCCAAAAATTTCACCACCGGCCTGGGCTTCTCACCTGAACAAAGGAAAGGGTGTGGCTACCTGGGGGGTTATGTATTCTGTGGTTTTGGGAGAGGCTGTCTTGGCTGGGAAAACATGGAGAGAAGAGACTAAGCTGAGTACTGAGGGTTCAGGGGCTTGTGGACCCCTACCCCAAGGGGTCTAAGGGCTGCCAGCCCCTGACTCCTTATGTCCACACCATGCCTATGCTAGGCTGTATCCTGGAGAAGCAATAAACCTCTCGATTCTACTGGCTGGTGGAGTCTCATCTTGCTGCGGACGGGGGTGCAGGATTGAGGGTCTCCCCTCACGGACCAGCTCCCACCTGGCACCCTGCGCTGCTGCCGGCCCCGCCCCCAGGGACTATAGAATAGGCCACTGTTTCTCAACCTTTTTTTTTTATAAAGTACCCCTTTAAAAAAAATAATTATAAGTACCCCCAGTACCTACAGTTTTCAGACACACTTTTTTTTTCTATCATTGCAACACATTTGTTTAAACAACTTAATCGTAGCCGGGCAGGCGGTGAAATTTTTGGGTGTAAAAAGTACAAAAATAAGAAAGCGCTGGAAAACGTAAAACAAAAATTCAGTTTTCTCCAAGTTTCAGTTGTGTGGACGTACCCCCCAGACGTCTCTCGAGTACCCCTAGGGGTACTGGTACCCTGGTTGAGAAACACTGGAATAGACGACTAACCGATAAGAATTCAAGAGGTTACTCGACCATTCAATTAACCGAGATTTAACATCCCTCGTCCAGACCCCAGACCCGGGGGGCAATACCCGGTGACGGGCTCGCTAGACTACAGGCCGAGGCGACCCCACCTCTGCGTTCATGCCGGTGTCTGCACTGGGCTACCCCAGAGGAGAAACCTTGGTCTGAGCAGAGTAGCTGGGTTTTCTTGACAGCAGGCGAGAGGCCCTGAATACCTGCCCCCGGCCAGCCGCTCTCCACACACTCCAGCCCATCACACTACGCCGCCGCCTCCTTCCCCTCTGGCTGCACATGGAGTCAGTTCACACCTAAGACCAAGGCCCCTTGGCAGGCGCGGAGTTCCCTGCCCCCCGGAACAATGTCCTATTTCTAGGGAGCTCCTGGGAAGTGGTTGCTAACTAGCCCTCAGCCCAGCGCCTGCCAGGCCCCTACAGACAGCACCCGGGGCATGCCGGGAGCGCTGAAATGCAGCTGCTGCTGGAGTGGAACGCTGCTAATAGAGGGGCTCAGGCTGGTGCAGAGAGGGGAGGGTGGGATGCTGCTGAGCCAGGGTGGGGCACAAATGGGGGCACTATGCACCCAATTCCCACTGACTTACATTAGGGTCCAGAGTCCAGGCCAGGAAGGGCTTCGCGGACCGTCCTGTCTGAACCCTGCGTTGCCTGGGCCGGAGAACCGGCCCCAGAGAGATGTTCTGGGACAGACACGATTCACAGATGCCAGGTGACAGGCTCCACCACACCCCAGGCCGGCTGCGCAGGGTCCCTCCCTTCTCTGCCAGGGCACTTGATTTCTGGCCCCAGCTCCCTTAGCTTCCGCCTGTGGGTGACCTCCCCTGCACTGGCAGCCCGGGAGCCGGGGGAAGGAGGGGGTTGCGTGACCCACACTCAAGTCCAGAGCTGGGTTTTCCCAGGGGAACTACTGTGAGGTAACTCCAGCGCCACTGTGCTCAGCGGTGCTAACCCCTGAGCCCCGCCGGCAACAAAGCCCATGTCTGCTGGACTATCCCGCTGTGCTCACTCCCCCCCCCCCGCCCCAGGACTGCAGACAAACCCAGCCCCCTCCGCCCAACATGCCTACGGCCAGCAGGCTCTGCCCGGATACCCTGGGTAGCCGGCCACAGCCGGAGGGCCAGGCACGCAGCCACACCGCACCTCTGGCTCTCACTGGAGCCACGCCGCCCCGACCCTCCGCGGAACAGAACTCCCCTCACGTCTGGGAGCCAGGGTCTATAGAACCATGCAGGCTGCTGCTCACACAACAGGCCCCGGACCGCACAGATGGGCCTCGGCTGCCCGCTGCTCCACTCTGGGGTGGGACAGGAGCACGATGCCCTGGGAAGAGAGAGCTGGTACCTGGCGGAGAATCAACAGGCAGGCCCAGGCAAGACTGCCTGCCAGGGGAGGGCTGGATTTCAGGGCAGCTGGAAAAGCCATCTGGGGCTGGGAGAGTGGGCAGGGGCTGGGGGGAGGGCACCGGGAACACCCCAGGTTAGGGGGAGCAGAGGGGGCGCAGGAATAAGGGACCATGTGGCCGGACTCCCACAGGAGGAGCGGGATGCAGGACCTGGCTCGCTGGAGGCAGGCGGGTGCCCAAGGAGCCCAGCACAGAGGCAGGGGAGGGGTGAAAGGCACGGGGCACAGGCCGGGAGGGAGCCGGAGGGAAACCCCGGGAGCAAGGGCTGGGTCCTTACGCTGTTGATCTTCATCTCGGCCCGTTCCTTCCCGGCGAACTGGCGGGTGAGCTGGTGCAGTACCGTGCGGCCCTGCCTGCGTGCTGCCCGCAGGCGGGAGCTGCCCGCCTTCTTGGTCCGGTGCTTCTCTGAAACACAGGGGAGCGGCTCAGACTCGGGGCCGGCGCCGTGTCGCTGGGGCTGGCCCCCCTCCCAGTGGAGGCCCCAGGTGCAGACGCAGAGGCCATCCCACGAGGGCCTCCTCCCCCTTCCCATTCCCTCCCCCCCCCCCCACGCAGGCGGTGAACCTGCAGGGAGCCTCGCGGAACGACTCGGCCTTTGGGAGCCAGAGCCACGGAGCCCCGGCTTTGCCCCAAGCAGATGCCACCAGGACCACGCTGGCCTGTCCCCACCATGCCAGGCCCCCACCGCAGGCACACACAGCCCAGCCCCACTGCCTGACCCCTGGCCAGGGCGCACCTTCTCTCCTGTCACTCGGGTGGCCCTTGCCCCGGCTCTCCGTGAGGTCCTTGAAGGAGACAAGGAAGAGCACCACCTCCCCCTTCTCGTTCTTGATGGGCACGATGTCCAACAGGCACCAGAAGGCAGCTCCTGTGGGGAGAAGGGGAACAAGGTGAGCCAGGCACGCCACGCCACAGCCAGATACCCACACGGGGGGCCCACCTCCCCCGGGCAGGGCTAGTCAGCAGTGCCCCCATTCCAAGACCACGCTGTGCCCGCCACCCCTGCAGCCAGCAGGGACCCAACTCTGGACCTTCTGCCCCACACGCTCTAAGAAAGGAGCTGCGGGAGTAACTCCAGGAGCTGGCAGCAATAGTAGGCTGTTAACCCCACATCAGCCAGCCACTCAAGGGGTCCACAGGATGGCCTGGGGCACTGGGAGAAGCTGCTGGGCTAGGGTTCCCTCCAGCAGATCAGCCACGCTGTTACGCTAAGGGTCTGGAGTCGGTTCCTCTGAGGCTGGTCCCCGTGGGTGCTGCGGATCCCGACCTCGCGGCCCGCCCCACACCGCCGCCCCCACTCACCGCCCTTCTTGTAGAAGCCGACCTCAGTCTGGAATTCCTGCCTCCCGTCCAGCGCCTTCTCGATGCTCTGCAGGGCAGACTCGCTGGTCTCCGCCCCGTACAGGAAGCGGCAGCTGCAGTTCTTCTGCATGACCTCAGAGCGGGCAAAGCCGGTGAGGTCACAGAAACCGTCAGAGCAGTAGACGATAGGGAAGCCGCGGTGAACCTGAGCGTTGGCCAGGATGAAGTTGCTGTCTGGAGAGAAACAGATGGACCCCACCCGCAGTGCCGCGGTTATCGCCTATGAGAGGTCACAGGAAGCTTCCCCATTGCGACCCTCGCTCCCAGCCCCCGGCTCTAACCACTAGATACCACTCCCTTCTCAGAGCTAGGAACAGAACCCAGGAGTCCTGATTCCCAGGTCGCCTGCTCTAACCCACTAGACCCCACTCCCTTCCCAGAGCCAGGGAGAGAGTCCTGGCTTCCAGGCCCCCTGATCTGACCCACTAGACTCCACTCCCTTCCCAGAGCTTGGGCCGGAAAGCAGGCACATTAGCTTCTAGCTCTCCCTTTCCTACTCCAACAACTGAACAACCCCAACCCTTGCTGAGCCAGAAAGCGAAGGAGTTTTTTAAGCATATTAGGAGCAACAAGACATTAGCACCGATCCACTACTAAATGGAAAGGGCAGAATTATTAATAATAATACACCAAAGGCAGACGTGTTCAATCCATATTTGTGTTCTGTATTTCTGTAGCTATGTCAGAAGACAACACTCTTTCCATTCCACTAGCCTCTCAGGAGGATGCTAAACAGCAGCTACTAAAGTCAAACATTTTAAAATCAGCAACTGCAGATAACTCGGATCCAAGAGTTTCAAAAGAGCTGGCTGAGGAGCTTGCTGGACCATTAATGTTGATTTTCACCAAGTCTTAGAACACTGGGACATTTCCAAGGATTGGAAGGAAGCTACGGTTGTTTCAATATTTAAAAGGGGTAAACAGGATGACATGGAGGATTATAGGCTTGTTGGTTTGACATGGATCCTGGGCAAGATGATATGAGACTTGATTAACGAAGAATTAAAGGAGGGGAATATAATTAATTCCGTGGGCTTATGGGGAAAAATGATCCTGTCCACCTACTTGATTTTTTTTAAAACATGAGATTACAAGTTTGCTTGCGAGTGCTGACATAAAAGACCAAATATCTGTGAAGTGTTTGACTCGGTACCAGGGATATTAATGGGTAACCGCTACATTTGGCACTGGTGTAACCTCTGCTGAAACCCTGCGTCCACTTCTGGTGGTGACAAGTCAAGATGGTACCTGCCTGGGGAACAAACATTTAACACTGGGTTTTCCAGGCTTGCAGAGGCTCTAACACAGGGTTACTCAACACACAGCCCGCAGTGTGGTTTTGGTTTACATGGGGCTCAACACACAGCCCATGGGTGGGATCCTTTGAACATGGCCTCCACTGGGAGCACGCTCTACAATGGCGAGACATCTCCCAGGTGGGGTGAGCACTGAAAGATGCAAGCGGACAGGCTGGCTGGAACAGACAGGTTCAGGGTGTCGGCATTTCTAGCCCCCAGGGAGAAGGTACCGGGAGCGCCGGGGCATTGTGGGAAGTGCTGGCTGCTTCGCCTAGCGGGCACAGCCTGAGAGGTGCTGACTGGCTCACACTGGCCATGTTTGGGTCTGGCACCGTGGCCGGGCAGCCCTGCCTCCGTCCCGCACGGAGCGATGGACTCATAGAATCATAAAGCTAGAAGAGACCTCAGAAGGTCATCAAGTCTAGCCCCCTGCTCTATGCTGGGAATCCAGGACGGGGCTCGCCCCTCGTGTCCGGCCTGACTCGCCCAGCTCCCCGCCACTGCAGGGTGGTGCGCTCTGGCTTGGAAACTTTTCTTTTTACAGTAAAATCACTCCAGGAAACACACAACCTGAATTTCCAAGCTAAACACCCAAAACACTGGTACCCAATTTTCTTTTTAATAAAAAACATTAAAAATGGCAAGAAAGAAGAGATGCTTGTTGGATGAACACAGGGTTTCAACCCTGTTTGGGAGATGAAATTCGTTTTTGCAGAGATGAATGGAAAACCAATGTGTCTTCTATCAAGGATGGTCTAGAAGACCATGGGTTCCCAAACTGGGGCGTGCCCCCTTGGGGGGGGTGTGTGTGAAGAAATTCCAAGGGGGGCGTGAGATGACCCAGTCCCCCGCCCCTCATCAAGTTTTGCTGCCCCAGGTCAGTTCCTTTTTTTTTTTTTTTTTTTGGCTCAACAAGTTTTGCTATTTTGGGAGAAGGGTGTGAGGGTTTTTGAAAAAATCGAAAAGGGGGCGTTATGCCGAAAAGTTTGGGAACCACTGGACTAGTACTGGGTCCTGCCGTGAGGGCAGGGGACTGGACTCGATGACCTCTCGAGGTCCCTTCCAGTTCTAGTGTTCTATGATTCGTCAAAAGACTATCGCTGAAACATTTTGGATGACCTACATACAGGAAGATGTGTACCCTGCATTACTGAAATGTGCCCAAAAAGTGCTGACTTGCTTTGGGTCCACACAGGTCTGTGAAAGTTCAGGCTCCTCCATGGGAACCATCAAGGCAAAACTGCACACCTCTCTTACTCACACACATCTGACTGACTGTCTCCATGGTGCTACAATGGGATACAAGCCTGACGTGAAACAGCTGGTGAAAAGTTTGCAGACATAAGAACGGCCACACTGGGTCAAACCAATGGTCCATCTAGCCCAGTATCCTGTCTGCCGACAGTGACCAATGCCAGATGCCTCAAAGGGAGGGAACACAATAGGTAATCCTAACGCGATCCCTCCCCTGTCACCCACCTCCAGAGAAACAGAGGCTCGGAACACCATTCCTACCCATCCTGGCTAATAGCCATTGATGGACCTAACCTCCGTGAATCTATCTAGCTCTTTTTTGAACCCTCTTAAAGTCCTAGCCTTCACCACATCCTCTGGCAAGGAGTTCCACAGGTTGATTGTGCATTGTATGAAGAAATACTTCCTTTTGTTTGTTTTAAACCTGCTGCCTATTCATTTCATTTCGTGGCCCCTAGTTCGTATATTGTGGGAATAAGTAAATAACTTTTCCTTATTCACTTTTCCCACACTAGTCATAATTTTATAGATCTCGATCATATCCCCCCCTAGTCTCCTCTTTTCTAAGCTGAAAAGTCTTAGTCTTTTTAATCTTTCTTCATATGGGACCCGTTCCAAACCCCTAATCATTTTTGTTGCCCTGTTCTGAACCTTTTGCAATGCCAATAGATCTTTTTTGAGATGAGGCGACCACATCTGTACGCAATATTCAAGATGTGGGCATTCCATGGTTTTATATAGAGGCAATAAGATATTCTCTGTCTTATTCTCTATCCCTTTTTTAATGATTCCTAACATTCTATTTGCTTTTTTGACTACTGCTACACACTGAGTGGACCTAATTTTCACATTGATTGTACTTATACTCCAGTAAATTCCAGTACTGTATTAGCAGTTTTTGTTTGATTTGTTAAAATTGTGAAGCCAAAACAAAAGAGTAGTCAATATAATGGTCTTCTGTTGATATGCATTTTAGTTGTTAAATTCCTAGACTGTCACTGCTCATTAAAAGTGCTGTCATATGGGTGGAAATCGGTTAAATATTGCAATTTCTTAATATCAGCATAACTGACTTAAATGGGGTCTGCGTGTTGTGTAGTCTTGCCTTAATTTTTGTATTCATCCCCATCAGTGTGAAAAGCTATTTGCATATATTTGCATATATATTTGCATGTATATGCAACCACACTTAAGTTGCAGCCCTCGGCATGTGCTGTGAGTATCACTGTGGACCCAGGGCTTCCAAAGTTGAGTAGTAGGGTTGCCAGGTGTCTGGTTTTCACCCGGACTGTGCGTTATTTGGGTCCCCCGTCTCGTAAAAAAAAAACAAAAAATACCAGACATATGAAATGTCCAGTATTTCCTGTTTCCCTTGGATGGAAGCCCGGCGGGGACAATTTTCCCTTTCCGTGTCTGGCAGGGGAGTGAGGAGTGCAGGGCCATTTAAAGGCATAGCGCCCCCTCCCCCCCCCTTTTTTTTTGCTTAACAACTTTGGTCTCCCCCCCCCCCTTTTTTCCCCCCAACAAAATTTTTTCCCTTTTTTGGGGGTGGGGAGGACGGGTTCAGTATTTTTTGTTAAACCATCTGGCAACCCTATTGAGTAGCCATGGTCTAAAACAATCCAGGAGCTTGAAGTGGAAGCTAGACAAATTTGGACTGGAAATAACGGGCAAACTTTTAACAGTGAGAGTAATAATTACCCATTAAGAACATAAGAACGGCCATACTGGGTCAGACCAAAGGTCCATCTAGCCCAGTATCCTGTCTTCCAACAGTGGGCAACTCCAGGTGTCCCCAAAGGGAATGAATCAGACAAGCAATCAAGTGATCCATCCCAAAGCCCATTCCCAGCTTCTGGCAAGCAGAGGCTAGGGACACTATCCTTGCCCAGCGTGGCTAATGGCCATTGATGGACCCATCCTCCATCTTTTTTGAACCCTATGAAAGTGCTGGCCTTCGCAACATCCTCTGGCAAGGAGTTCCACAATATGGAACAATTCACCAGGTGTCGTGGTGGATTCCCTCTCACTAACCATTTAAAAGTCAGGGATGTTCTTTTCCTAGACGCTCGGCTTAGAAAAGATAGGAAGTCTGACAAGAGACCACCCTGGCATCAGACTTTGAATGATCTAAAAATCAAAAAGGCATCCTATAAAAAGTGGAAACCAAGTCCACGTGCAAAGGATGAATATAAACAAATAACACAAAGATGCAGGGGCAAAATTGCAAAGGCACAAAATGAGCTCAGTCTGGCTAGAGACATAAAGGGTAACAAGAAAACATTCTGCAAATATATTAGAAGCAAGAGGAAGACCAAGGATAGGGCAGGCCCATTGCTCAATGAAAAGGAAGAAACAATAACAGAAAATGTGGAAATGGCAGAGCAGTTTAATGACTTCTTTGTGTTGGTTTTCACCAAGAAGGTTGGTGGCAATTGGATGCCTAACATAGTGAATGCCAGTGAAAATCGGGTAGGTTCGGAAGTTAAAATAGGAAAAGAACAAGTTAAAAATTAACTAGAAGTTAGACATCTTCAAGTCACCAGGGCCTGATGAAATCCAATCTAGAATACTCAAGGAGCTGATAGAGGAGGTATATGAACCATTAGCTACCATCTTTGGAAGTCGGGATTGATTCCAGAAGACTGGAAAAGGGCAAATCTAGTGTCCATTTATAAAAAGGGAAATAAGGACAACCCAAGGAACTACAGACCAGTCAGCTTAACTTCTGTGCCAGGAAAAATAACGGAGCAAATAATTAAGGAATCCATCAGCAAACATCTGGAAGATAATAAGGTGATAAGTAACAGCCATCATGGATTTGTAAAGAACAAATCTTGTCAAACCAACCTGGTTTCTTTCTTTGGTAGGAGAACAAGTCTTGTGGATAAGGGGGAAGTGGTCGAAATGGTATAGCTAGACTTTAGTAAAGCATTTGATATGATCTTGCATGACCTTCTCATCAATAAACTAGGGAAATACAAACTAGATGCGACTACTATAAGGTGGTTGCATAACTGGTTGGAAAACCATTTTCAGAGACTATTTATTAACGTCCACAGTCATGCTGAAAGGGCATAACAAGTGGGGTTCCGCAGGGATCAGTTTTTGGACCAGTTCTGTTCAATATCTTCGTCAATGATTTAGATGATGGCACAGAGAGGACCATTATTAAGCTTGCAGATGATCCCGAGCTGGGACGGGTTGTAAGTGCTTTGGAGGACTGGGTGACAATAGAAAATGATCTGGACAAGCTGGAGAAATGGTTTGAGGTTAACAGGATGAAGTTCAATAAGGACAAATGCAAAGTGCTCCACTTAGGAAGGAACAATCAGTTTCTCACCCACAGAATGGGAATTGGCTGTCTAGGAAGAGCACTGCAGAAGGGATCTGGGGGTCACAGTGGACCACAAGCTAAATATGAGCCAACAGCGTGACCGTGTTGCAAAAACAGCAAACATCCTTCTGGTATGTATTAACAGCAGTGTTGTGAGCAAGACAGGAGAAGTCATTCTTCTGCCCTCCTCTGCACTGATTAGGCCTCAGCTGGAGTATTGTGTCCAGTTCTGGGCACCACATTCCAGGAAAGATGTGGAGAAATTGGAGAAGGTTCAGAGAAGAGCAACAAAAATGATTAAAGGTCTAGAAAACATGATCTATGAGGGAAGACTGAAAGAACTGGGTTTGTTTAGTTTGGAAAAGAGAAGGCTGAGAGGAGACATGATAGCAGCTTTCAAGTACCTAAAAGGGTGTTACAAGGAGGAGAGAGAAAAATTGTTCTCCTTGGCCTCTGAGGATAGGACAAGAAGCAATGGGCTTAAATTGCAGCAAGTGGGTTGGACATTAGGAAAAGCTTCCTAACACCAGGGTAGTTAAACACTGGAATAAATTGTCAGGTGGGGGGGGGGAGGGGGCTGTGGAATCTCCATCACTGGAGATATTTAAGAGCAGGTTAGATACACATCTGTCAGGGACGATCTAGATGGTGCTTAGTCCTGCCATGACCTCTTGAGGTCTCTTCCAGTTCTAGGGTTCTTGTGGGACAGGTCCTGGGCTGTACAGGTCAAACCAGCATGACAACAGTTCATCCTGGGTTCTTTGATTCCAAGGCCAGAAGGCAGAGGGGAAGACGGGTGAGGACTAAGGCTGCCAACCTTTGGGGGTGCCAGCACTGGCCTTGCACCCCTGCAGCATCCAGACATCCCCATGCCAAGTACAGCTACATCACCAACTCCAGGGTGACGCCAAGGAAAGGCCCCAAGTGTCACCACCTGTGTGGCCCTTCCTGCTGCTATTTGTGCAGGGCCTCCTTGCTTTGCCAGCCCCCTGCCAAGGCCATGTCTGAGGCTGCAGTCCTTCCTCCAGGCTGAGGGAGCTGGCTATGCCCAGCCCCTCACCATTCAGTGGGAAGGCGAGCACAGGAGCCCTGATATAGTTCCTGGTTTCCATCTTCACAGAGACACGGTGCCAAGCAAACTGTGCCTCCCCCTCGCCAGCTGGTGCCTCCCCCCCCCCCGCACAGGGCTAAGGCAGCTTAATAGCAACAACAACAAACCCAGCAGGGGGCTGTGCCAGGACTCCCCACAGGCACGGCTGCCAAGGGCTCACCGTGGGCACAGGGCAAGCTGCGGGGAGAGAAGCTCCGGTCCGTGCACAGCAGGGTACGCGCAAGAAGGCACCACGCAGGGTGCAGGACAGCAGCGGGCCCTGCATGGTCCCAAAGGATGCTGTAGGGCATGGGTGGGAAACCTATGGCCTGGGGGCTGGATGTGGCCTCCAGCTAGCCTGGGTCCAGTCCCCGAGACTTGGGGCAACCCCCCAGCATTTGGGACCCCACACCGGTGCTCCAGCCCCCCCGCAGGGCCGAGCACACAAAATGTACTAGCCTGGGCCCCCCGAGGCTCTGGTGTGTGAGGGGAATGTCAATGAGGGGTTTTTTGTTTTGTTTTGGGGGGTTTCTTCTCACTTGTGTGCGGCCCCCGACTGATTTTTCTGTGGGTCAGCGGGGAAAAGGTTCCTGCTACAGGGCAGCAAGGTCGGATTGCAGGCGTTTACCCCGGCACCGCCCAGAACGAACCCTTGCGATGCGTAACAAGTCCTACGCCGGGAGAGCCATGTTCCTGGGCCCCAGGGGGGCATGAATCAGCGCTGCCGAAGCCCTGCCTTGCTGCTGCCAGGCCCCCATGGGACGGGCTGCCCGTGACTGGGTGGAAGAGCTGGCTGGCAGGGTCAGGAACGGCCCCTTGCTGGCAGACTCCGTGCCAGCGCAGACACGGAGAAGCTAGTGGGGTGCCCAGTCCCCCACCTTGGCAAGGGCAGAGTGGTGGCCCAGAGCACCCTGCACAGCAGCCTGAGGAGGGAGAAGGGGCGTGGCTGCAGAAGTGCATGTCCTGTGGCAACCCAGCCACATGTCCCCCTCCCCTCCCAGCCATGTCACAGCACCACACTTGTTTCCATGACAACAGACAGCGGTGGTACCAGGGTCAGCACCCCGCGGGTAGGAGCACGGACAGATGAGGCCACAGCAGGAAAGCCCCAGCTCACGTGCTCCCTGTCCTCACCAGGGGATGCCCCAGGCTCAGAGCCGGAGTCACTGGGGAATCCACAGGCCAGGGCGAATCTCTCGGCTCCCAGAGCCAGGGTCATTGGCTTGGCCGGGGTGTGGAATTAGCAGAGTCTCCGCTCTTGGCAACATCCAGAGACACAGCCGGCACCTGCCCCATGCCCTTCTGCCCCACCCTGTGGCACCCAGGCACCAAAGGGGGGGCATCACGCACCGGGGCTGCTGTGGGGGTGAGCCAGGTTCATTTAGCACCAGGCATCACTGGAAGGAGCCCCCTTTCCAGCTTTGTTAAGCCCCTCATGGACACACTGAGGCCTAAAGCTGAAAGTCTTTCAAAAAGCCTGAGGAATCGCTCTGGAAACACACACGCAGCATCCCAGGGAGCCCTCCCCCCACAGGCCTGGGGGGCGGAGGGTGATGTGCCACCCATCTGGCTGGGAACGTAGCCAGGGCGGGAGTGGAACCTGCCATGACCAGTTAGCTCTTCCCACCAGCCCTGGCAGCCCTTAAAGACAAATCTGCTCCCTGTCCAGAGAGGGCGAAGCCTTTCTGGGACCCGACTCCACTCCATCACACCTTCAGGGAAACTGAGGCAGGGACAGGACTGGCCCAAGGTTGCCCAGAGAATCAGTGGCAGGGCTGGAACCCCTCCAGACCCAGAGACAGAGCCCTGGAGCCCTGCCTCCTTTCCCAGCGCAGAGCGCTGCTGGGAGCTCAGGTCATTATGCAAACATCTGGTGCGTGTGGCTGTGGTAGGGGAACAAAGCCCCGTGATGCAGCGTGCTGGGAGCCAAGCGGGGGATGGGCTTTGAAAAGATAATTACGGGGGGGGGGGCGGGAGCTGTGTCATTGTCTGAAACATCTGGGCTGCTGGGACTGGCGGCTGCAGGGGAGCCCGGGCGCCCAGCCGGGCAATAATTGCCTGTGCCTTTGTCTGTGTTGTCGCTGCACACTGGGCACAGCTGCGGCGACCACTCACTCTCAGCCGCCTGGCCGGCCAGCTCCCTGCAGGCACCCCTCAGCCCCGCACAGCCTGCCCTCGCCGGCACAGCTCTCCTGCCTGGTGCGCCTGGCGCTGGGTAGGCAGAGGGAGCAGCCGTCTGCTGTGGCCACACTCGTCCTGGCAGCTCACAGGCTGGGGTCGGGCTGCCCCTTCCTCCGCCAGAATCACAGACCTTAGGGCAGGGGTCTCCAGCCTTTTTAGCACGAGATCACTTTTTGAATGTAAGTGCAATCGGAGATCTACCTCACACCCAAATACCCTGGCCCTGCCTCCTTCCCGCCTCTCCTCTGAGGCCCCGCCCCTGCTCACTCCATCCTCCCTCCCTCCCCCATCCTCCCTCACTTTCACCAGGCTGGGACTGAGGATTGGGGTGCAGGTTCTGGTCTTGGATAAGGGGATCTGGAGTGTGAGAGGGGCTCTGATCTTAGGGCAGGCAGTTGGGGTGCCGAAGGGGGTTCTAGGTGCAGGCCCTGGGAGGGTGTTTGGATGCAGGGTACTTGGGGCTGGGGCAGGGGTTTGGGGTGCAGGCGGGGTTCATGATTTGGGTCGGGTTTCAGGATGTGGGCTCCGGCTGGGCCCTGCTGACCTCAGGTGGCTCCTGGGTGGTGGTGCAGTGGGGCTAAGGCAGGCTCACTCCTGTCCTGGCCCTGCCCCACTCCCAAAAGCAGCCAGCAAACTCCCTCCATCCCAAGCCCTGTTGTGTCCCCTCTCTGCTCTGTGGAGATGGGATACAGAGTGGGAGGGGGGCATCTTGACATCAGCCCCCTCCTGTCCCTCCCCTGTCCAGCAAGCAGCAGGCTCCTGAGGGGACAGTTCCAAGGCAAGGGCAGGAGATCAGCAGCAGTGCGGGGAGCGGCAGCTGAAGCGCTGGCACTTGACAGCCTCTTGGCCGAACCAGTCAGGATGACCTGTCAGAGGCTTCAAGATCTACCAGTAGATCCCGATCGGCTGGTTGGTGACCACTGCCTTAGGGGGTCAGGCCCCGGCCAGTCCCGGGGAGAGGAGCAGCCCTGGCAGACTCCCACGGCTCCACACAGGCCAAATTTTAAGCATCTGTCCCTTCCTTGTGAGATCCACTGGGCTGCAGAAGAATCCTCCCCTCTCTCATGGGCACTTAAGAACATGCCATGGGGGGGCAGGGATCTCCCGGGGGCTGCATAGGAGAGCCCCCCACCCCTCGGCTGGAGATGATCTCTCTGGTGCCAGGTGTCCCCCTCACCCCAGCTGTCCACTGGGACCCAGCCTCCGCCCCCCCGCATCCAAAGGGCTCGGATCTGTCATGGCTAGAGGCCTGTCGCGGGTTATTAGCTGTGGCTCCACCCAATGATGGCCCCATCCCAAAGGCGCATCACTTCCCTACGTGAGCAACAGGTTTCCCAGGTGCTGGGAGCAGTCAAGCGGGGCTCCTTCGGGGGGCTTGGCCCATGGATTCGGCTGCTGGAGTTCGGATGAGCAACTGGCAGGGGGAGGACCCCAGCCTAGCAGAGCCAGCAGAAAAGTCCCCCTGTAACCGTCTCTTCAGCAGAAAAGGGATCTTTGACCACACAGGAATGTTCACCACAAAAATCCACTTCAATTTAAAAAAATCCAAAACATGGGGGGGGGGGGCGGCATTTGGAAAAAAAATGAAACAAATCCTCCAACATTTCCACAAAAAGGACAAAAGAAAAAGATGGTTTCCGGCTCAATTTTCTGCTGGGGAAAATTCAACAGTTTGCAAGCAGCTGAATTGGGGGCGGGGGGAGACCCACCTTGCCGGGGGAGCACCTGTGACCCACGGAGGCTGACACCCAGAAGGGGTGCGCTCTGCCCAAGCTCCTTTCCCAAGCATGCCAGGGGCTGTTCACCCCCTCCCGACTGCTCCCGCCTTGATACCTTTCTCTCCCTGTGGCTGGCACGGGACAGGCTAGCACAAGCCAAACCAGCCAGCCCCCGATCCCAGCCACCCAGCCTGAGATGGGCAAACCAGCCCTGCCCCGAAGGCTCCTCTGGGTTAAACGATCCCAACACCTGCAGGGCGAGGTGGCTGGAGCGTAGCCAAGCAAGGCCAGTGCGCGTTGACCATGAGCCACCGTAGGAGCTGCAGAGAGCTGGGGCGCAGGGCACGTGTCTGTACTGGGAGCTGGGGTGGCTCCTTTTTGGAGGCTCCCCTTCCGAAGCCTGGGGCGATGTCCCCAGTCGGCAGCCGGCTGCTCCCTGGGTTTCCCGTCCTCTGAGACTTCACGCTGCCCATGGCCCGGCGGGGCTGTGTTGCTATGCAACGCAACAACAGGCAGGCCATGCCCGCACTCACCGCGGGATGTAGCTACATGCAGCAGAGAAAGGCCATGGGGAGGCAGTGGGCAGAGGGGTGTAACATGGCAAGCCCACGTATGGGCCCTGCCCTGGGGAGGGAGGAGGGTTCAGGGGCATAGCACACTCCGCCCTGCACACCAGAGCCGTGCCTGCCTCGCCATCCGCACCGCTAGCTAGACAGGAGCCAGCTGAGCGTGCGGCAGGGGCGGGGAGCCTTTTTTGGGTTGGGGAGGCCCGCTGACCCACAGAAAAATCACTTGGGGGCTGCACACAAGTGAGAAGCAAGAAAAATAAAGAAATAAATAAAAACACCCTCACTGACGTGGCCCCCGGCTGAGAAGGAAAAAGACATTCCCCTGGCACACCAGAGCCTTGGGGGGCCCAGGCTAGTAGATTTTGTGTGCTCCAGCCCCATGGAGGGATGACAGGGGGGCTGGAGCACCAACACAGTCTCCCCAATGCTGGGGGGGGAGCCCCGAGCCTCGGGGGCCGGATCCAGGGAAGCTAGGAGCTGCCACCAGGCCTTATATTCCCCATCCCTGGCGTACGGTGACAGTACTCTATTCACACAGCCCTACCCTAAGGCGCGGGCCCAGGGTGAGCTGGGGTGGCCTGGGAGGACATGCAGGCTCGGGCTGGGCTTGGTTTTGTTCTAAATGGATACTCGACAAAGCCCTGTTCCCTGCCCGGCGGGGGGGCCCCGTCAGCTGTGCCAAGCTTGCACTTGATAACTGACTCTGGTGCTGAGTCTGGGACAACCCAGTGCCCTCTGGCAATGCAGAAACGCCCCCTCCCTGCCAGTCCATCAAGGCCACAAAAGGTTGTACTGGCTCTGATACGATACGCTCCGGCTGGACTCAAATCCGGGCCAGGCTCCTCTCTGGCCTGACACAAACAATATTCACTTTAATCCATTCTTATATAATTCTGGATGCAGCCATGGCTCTGGAGTGGGGGGCTGGGTGGGAGGGGCCTCAGGGCTCCAAGCCCCCTTTGTTCCCTCCCCAGTGACTCAGCCCCCTCCCCACGGCAGCCTTTCAGGGAGAAGCCGGGGGCTCGCTCCCTGTGCCCGGAAAAGCGGCTAAGGGCCGTCTCATTTGGAAGGGCTATCAGGGAGCCCCCGGAAATGCTAAATTAGTTTTCATTGATCTTTCTGGAAGCATTTAAACCACAATCCTCTTAGGGGGAAAATCCCAGCGTCTGCAATATGGCATTTTATTTACAAAAAGCCATGCTTACTACACCTTCCCCTGGGGATGGGGGCAGCACAGACCAGTCCCCGGGCTGTATCGGGAATTCCAGCAGGGGAGGGCGTTAATCTGAGCCAAAGAGGCCAAAGACTCAGGGCAGGAACAGCCATGGTCTGCGGAAGGTTTTTTGACACTTTCCACCAACTGACAAGTCAGCAGGAGGATGGAAAGAGGCATTTTCCCCTCCTCTGGGCCACACAGACTGTGCACATTGCGGGTACAGGTGAGCGCTTTGAGAGAGACCTAGGCCCCGCCCTCGCCGGGAGTCCGTGATTCTACGAGACCTCCTTGGCCACCCACGAATGCCAGTAATTCAGCCCTGGATGTGAGGTTCAGGCTTCAGCCCCTGGCGACGGAGCTTAAGTTTTGGCCTCAGGAAACCTGTGATGTTTTGTCTATTGGCTGCATTCCGTCTGCACCTTTCAATAAAAAATACCCATGCCAAAATCAAAGCCTCGCAAACCACCCTGCCCAGGGAGAACCATTGGCCACCATCACTGCTGCCCTGGGGCACCATGGGGTGACACAAAATAGCCACAGTGTGGGCCAGATGCACCAAGCCTTCTCTCACACCTAGGTGCCCCTCGGACGCAGCTCGTCCATCCTTCACAGGGGCAGAGGAGCAGCAGCATTATTAGGAAAGAATCAGTCATCTTTACAGGGAGGGGCAGGGCAGGGGGCTTGGCTAGGCTGGGGATCCCTGAGCAGTCTCCCAGAAGCAGCAGGAAGGGGACATGCCCAGCAGCTCCCTGGATCCTAGGGCACTAATGAAGTCACCCCCACCCCAATGCCGCCGGGTGTGCGGGGACCCAACACAGGGACACAAGGGTCCCCTCTTGCCAGGGCAGAGCAACAAGGAGTCATTGTACTTGTCCCAATAATAGAAGGCTAAACCCTGCCCCCTGGGGTTGGACAGTGGGGCGGGGGTGGGGGCACTCTGTGGTCTGGGATCCCTGCTACTGCTGCCCCGCCCCCTCAGCTGCAGAAGTGGGTCATGCAGGGCAGCTGACCTGGGGCTAAGATCATGGATCCCTGGTATGGACAATGCCCCCCCCCCACCTGCAGTTCTGCTATGCCTCAGAGCTTGGGGGGGTGGAGGGCAGGGAGCTGGCAGCTTCCTCCAGATAGAACCTGGTCCCCCAGGGGGAGGGGTCCCCTCTAAGCCTAGCCCCAAGAGTCCAGCCCTGTTATCCACTAGAACCACAGCCCAGCCCCCAGCCGGCCCCAAGGCGCAGGATCCCCCTCAGCCCTGCCCAGCCCCGAGGCACAAGGTCCCCCAGTCCCAAGATGCAGGGTCCCCCCAAGGTGCAGGGTCCCCCCCAGTCCCAAGGCATAGGGTCCCCCTCGGCTCTGCCCAGCCCCGAGGTGCAGGGTCCCCCCGGCCCTACCCAGTCCCGAGGCGCACGGTCCCCCTCATTCCCGAGACGCAGGGTGCCCCCGGCCCTACCCAGCCCCGAGGCGTAGGGTCCCCGCCCCCCGGCCCTGCCCAGCCCCGAGGCGCACGGTCCCCCCCCCGGCCCTGCCCAGCCCCGAGGCGCACGGTCCCCCCCCCCCCGGCCCTGCCCAGCCCAGCCCCGAGGCGCACAGTCCTGCCCAGCCCCGAGGTGCAGGGTCCCCCCGGCCCTACCCAGCCCCGAGGCGTAGGGTCCCCGCCCCCCGGCCCTGCCCAGCCCCGAGGCGCACGGTCCCCCCGGCCCCGAGGCGCACGGTCCCCGGCCCTGCCCAGCCCCGAGGCGCACGGTCCCCTCCGGCCCTACCGGGCCCTGGGCTGCGCGCGGCGGACTCACGGGTGCCATCGAAGCGCGTGGCGATGGTGTCCAGGAAGGTGTTCTGCGGAGCCAGCAACCCCTTCATCACCGGCATGGCCCCGCCGCCGCCGCCCGCTCCCCGGCCCGGCCCGCCCGCGGGCTGCCAGCGGCAGGTGCAGCCAGTGCGCCGCCCCGCTCCGCCCTCCCGCTAATCCCGGCCGGGCTGCTCCGCGCGGCCCCGCCCCGGGGGACCCTGCGGGCGGCAGCCGTGCGGGCACTGAGCCCGGGGGGACACCCTGCACCCGGGGCCTGTGGTGGGGGAGGGGGGACCCTGCACTCAGGGGCTGGGGGGGGGGAAGAGGGGAGCTGGCTCCCAGGGGCTGTGGGGGAGGGGGCCTTGCACACAGGGAACTGCTCGGAAAGGGGCGACCCTGCACCCAGTGACTGGGGGAGGGGGGACCCTGCACCCCGGGGCCTGTGGTGGAGAGGGAGGCAGGATCCTGCACTCAGGGGCTGGGGGAGAAGGGGGGACCTGGCTCCCAGGGACTATGGGGGAGGGGGCCCTGCACACAGGGAACTGCCAGGAGCGGGGCGACCCTGCACCCAGTGACCAGGGGATCCTGCACCAAGGGCCTGTGGGGATTAGAGGGGGGCTGGTTTCCAGGGGCTGTGGTGGGAGGGGGTCCTGCACACAGGGAGCTGCCAGGGAAGGGGGGACCTTGCACCCAGTGACCGGGGGAAGGTGTCCAGCTCCCAGGGACTGTGCGTGTGGGACCCTGACCGAGCGGGGTGACAGGGGAACAGCTCTAGGCCGAGGGACAGCAGGGAATGCCATACCCCCAGGCACCTTGTGAGTGTGTGTGTGTGGGGGGGGGGGCTATTCGTGGGGCCTTGGCTGAGCTCACAGCAGTTTGGAGCTGCCTGGGGCCTGCCTGCGCTGGACCCGAGAGGGGCTGAGCACCCTGCCCACAAAGCGGATGCCAAGGGGCGCCGACATCTCAGCTCTGTGCCCAGACTCCCTTGCAGTGCTGGGGGACCAAGGCTCATGCTGCTTGAATCAACCTCCAGACATGGGATCCAGTGGCGCATCAACTGGCAGCCTCCCTGTGCTCCCAGGTCAGTTAGGGGGAGCATGTGGCTGTGTGTCCAGCCCGGCCCACAGAGAGCTTCTCAGCCTCCCGCCCTGGCCTGGGCATCTCCCCAGGGGGTTCGGGGGAGGAGCAAGGTGCCCCAGGGCAGAACCCTCCCTTTGCATGCCCCTGTCTGCCTTCCCTGCACGAAACTCCCTGCTGCGTGGGGTGACCCTCCCAAGCAGCACGGGCCTTCCTGAGGAATTTGCCCTGTGCCCCAGAGTCGGAGGTGGCCGAGGAGGGGATGGGGGGGGGGGGGGTAAGCTTTCCCATCAGACTTTGATCCCAGCCAGGCCAAGGAAGCGGCTGCAGCAGAAGGTGCCGGGGTGGGAGTGGGTTCAAAGGCTGGCTGTGATGTGGCTGGCCTGAGAGATCCAAGATCGAGTTCTCGCTCCTGTGGGACATGGGGCCAGTCACGGTGCAGCCCTCTTCCTCGTTCCCCAGCTGTGCACGGGCGCCCGTATCCCGCCGGAGGGCTGCTGGGGGGGAGAGCCGGCAGGGCTGGGGCTGGCACAGCACCACTGCAAAGAGAGGGGCTGGGAATCCAGGGCGTTGCTAATTGGAAGACGGGGTTTGCTTCTCTGGCTCGATAGCAGGGGGCTGTTCTTGCCCCCATCCCTCCCGCAGGCCTAGGGCTGACCCTTAGCTCGGAGTCTGTTGGTGCAGCAACCCCCCACCCCAGTGCAGTGATGCCCGTTTATTTTCCAACACTGCCCTCTGGCTGCCAGCGCTGCCTGGCCCCCGGGCTGGGACCTCAAGTGGTTCAGAGGCAAAGCAGGGAGATGATCCCTAGATTGGGGCAGCCGCTACATCAGAGGTGGGTGCTAATTTTTGATGGGGGGGCAATCAAATTTTGGAAAGTGGTCAAGGGCTGCACTTTTCTATGGAGGGAGGATGGAGTAGGGAATTGGGGTGCAGGAGACGCTGTGGAGTCTGAGAGGGAGTTTGGGTGAAGGGGGGGTTACAGCGCACAAATTTCCTCCCTTCCTCCCCCCCCCGGCACAGAGAGGCAGGTAGAGCCGCCAGCCGATCTGAGCCCTGTGGCTGTTCCCTGTCTGTGGGTCCAGTGGTACAGGCCGCGGGCCAGATTGAAAGGCTCGGTGGGCCAGATCCGTTCCCTGGGGCAGATCTTGCCCACTCTGTGCTACATCAATAGAGTGCCACGAACCACGGGCCACCCGCCTGGGCATCTCTCCCTCAGCCACAGGCCCTGCTAGTGGGAGAACAGCCGCCCGGGTGCTGGGTGTCCGCAGTGCAAACACGGAGTGCTGGGGGCTCAGAGCTAAGCCGTCCCAGCCAGCTCAGCCCACTCCCATCCCAGCCTGGCCTTGAGTGGCCTATAAGCCAAGGAGGGCAGAGCTCCCTGGGTGTGCAGCTCATTGCAAACCTGCTCCTTTGGTCTTTCCCAAGAGGCCGCCCCCCCCCCCCCTTCGTCATGGCGCAGCAGACACCCCTGCCGGGAGCATGGGTGGGGGCAGGGGAGCTGCCACGTTCTGAACTCGGCCTGCTCAGGGTGGCCCCAGCACCTCAAGATGGCAGCTGGCTGCAGGGGACTCCGGCCAGGCCCCCGGGTACCCCCACCCCATTGCATTCCCGTGAGATAACACGCCAGGCAGACAGCCCTGAGCCTCAGGCAGGGGTTTATTTGTAAATGGCCCATGGTCATTAAAAGAGTCCCTGTGGGTACTCCCTGCCCTCAGGCTGCTGCTCCCCGGGCCACTTCAGGAAAAACTCTTTGCAGCCACCCCGCTCTGGCCCTTGTCAAGCGGGGCCAGGCACTCCCTGGTGCTGGCAGGGTCGGTATTGGCAGCACACGGGGCTAGAGGCAGCAGGCCGGTGGGGTAGGGAGAGGCGTCCCGGCAGGCGGAGGCTGGCTGCTCTGGGGCCAGCTCCTCCCGCTTGCCCATGGTGAGGATGCCGGCAGCGTGGTTGCCGGAGCCGTGCAGCAGGCGGTAGAGCTGGCTCTGGAAGGCTTGCGAGCTGCTCCTCCTCTTGCCCAGCGTGAGGATGCCAGCAGCATGGTTCCCCAAGCCGTGCAGCACGTCATAGACCCGGCACGGGCAGGTCTTCTGGCGGCAGCACACGGGCATGCTCTGCCGGGCCGCAGCCAGGGAGCAGAGCAGGACCAGGAGCAGGAGGCAGGAGGCCTTGTGGATCTGTGAGCACAAGAGGCAAGCGTGAGTGCAGGGTGAGGCGGGTGTCAACAGGGTTAAACCCAGAGACACCCCAGCTCAGCCCAGGGGCCCATCTAGCTTCGCATCCGGGCTCTGAGAGCCCCAGCAAGATGCCCTGCGGTGCCGACCCCACCAAGGAGAGGTTAGCTGGTGCCAAAGACCAGCCCGTGGGGGGCCCCAACAAGGTCCCCCAAACTGCTCCCCCCAACCTCACAGGCCTAGCCCCTCCCTCTCCCAGAAAACCCACGCGGGTGCCACCTCACTGCCCTGCCCCACTGTGAAATCTCTGCAAACACTGCCCAGCACCACTGCAAAGAGAGGGGCTGGGAATCCAGGGCGTTGCTAATTGGAAGAGGGGGTTTGCTTCTCTGGCTCGATAGCAGGGGGCTGTTCTTGCCCCCATCCCTCCCGCAGGCCTAGGGCTGACCCTTAGCTCGGAGTCTGTTGGTGCAGCAACCCCCCACCCCAGTGCAGTGATGCCCGTTTATTTTCCAACACTGCCCTCTGGCTGCCAGCGCTGCCTGGCCCCCGGGCTGGGACCTCAAGTGGTTCAGAGGCAAAGCAGGGAGATGATCCCTAGATCGGGGCAGCTGCTACATCAGAGGTGGGTGCTAATTTTTGATGGGGGGGACAATCAAATTTTGGAAAGTGGTCAAGGGCTGCACTTTTCTATGGAGGGAGGATGGAATAGAGAATTGGGGTGCAGGAGACGCTGTGGAGTCTGAGAGGGAGTTTGGGTGAAGGGGGGGTTACAGCGCACAAATTTCCTCCCTTCCTCCCCCCCCGGCACAGAGAGGCAGGTAGGGCCGCCAGCCGATCTGAGCCCTGTGGCTGTTCCCTGTCTGTGGGTCCAGTGGTACAGGCCGCGGGCCAGATTGAAAGGCTCGGTGGGCCAGATCCGTTCCCTGGGACAGATCTTGCCCACTCTGTGCTACATCAATAGAGTGCCATGAACCACGGGCCACCCGCCTGGGCATCTCTCCCTCAGCCACAGGCCCTGCTAGTGGGAGAACAGCCGCCCGGGTGCTGGGTGTCCGCAGTGCAAACACGGGGTGCTGGGGGCTCAGAGCTAAGCTGTCCCAGCCAGCTCAGCCCACTCCCATCCCAGCCTGGCCTTGAGTGGCCTGCAAGCCAAGGAGGGCAGAGCTCCCTGGGTGTGCAGCTCATTGGAAACCTGCTCCTTTGGTCTTTCCCGAGAGGCCGCCCCCCCCCCTCGTCATGGCGCAGCAGACACCCCTGCCGGGAGCATGGGTGGGGGCAGGGGAGCTGCCACGTTCTGAACTCGGCCTGCTCAGGGTGGCCCCAGCACCTCAAGATGGCAGCTGGCTGCAGGGGACTCCGGCCAGGCCCCCGGGTACCCCCACCCCATTGCATTCCCGTGAGACAACACGCCAGGCAGACAGCCCTGAGCCTCAGGCAGGGGTTTATTTGTAAATGGCCCATGGTCATTAAAAGAGTCCCTGTGGGTACTCCCTGCCCTCAGGCTGCTGCTCCCCGGGCCACTTCAGGAAAAACTCTTTGCAGCCACCCCGCTCTGGCCCTTGTCAAGCGAGGCCAGGCACTCCCTGGTGCTGGCAGGGTCGGTATTGGCAGCACACAGGGCTAGAGGCAGCAGGCCGGTGGGGTAGGGAGAGGCGTCCCGGCAGGCGGAGGCTGGCTGCTCTGGGGCCAGCTCCTTCCGCTTGCCCATGGTGAGGATGCCGGCAGCGTGGTTGCCGGAGCCGTGCAGCAGGCGGTAGAGCTGGCTCTGGAAGGCTTGCGAGCTGCTCCTCCTCTTGCCCAGCGTGAGGATGCCAGCAGCATGGTTCCCCAAGCCGTGCAGCACGTCATAGACCCGGCACGGGCAGGTCTTCTGGCGGCAGCACACGGGCATGCTCTGCCGGGCCGCAGCCAGGGAGCAGAGCAGGGCCAGGAGCAGGAGGCAGGAGGCCTTGTGGATCTGTGAGCACAAGAGGCAAGTGTGAGTGCAGGGTGAGGCGGGTGTCAACAGGGTTAAACCCAGAGACACCCCAGCTCAGCCCAGGGGCCCATCTAGCTTCGCATCCGGGCTCTGAGAGCCCCAGCAAGATGCCCTGCGGTGCCGACCCCACCAAGGAGAGGTTAGCTGGTGCCAAAGACCAGCCCGTGGGGGGCCCCAACAAGGTCCCCCAAACTGCTCCCCCCAACCTCACAGGCCTAGCCCCTCCCTCTCCCAGAAAACCCACGCGGGTGCCACCTCACTGCCCTGCCCCACTGTGAAATCTCTGCAAACACTGCCCCAAAAATACCCAGTATGCCCCACTCTCCCAAGGCCACCCCCAGGCTCGGGTTGCGCAACATTCCTGTAGGCCTCCTGCCCCCTAACCACTAGCCCACACTGCCCTCCTGCAGCTGTGACTAGACCCCAGGAGTGCTAGCTACCACACACCCTGTGTACAGGCCCTAGTGACCTGCTGCAAAGTGCCAAAGGGACCAGACTCTCACACACTGTCCTCTGCCCCTCGCCCCATGGCAACACTGTAGAAAGCAGCCCCCCGCCATTTCCATATGGGAGAAGCAGCCACAGTGGCAATTAGCACTAATTGGCCCCCTGGCTGGCGGAGGGTGCATCATGGAGACAAAGCTGCCCCCAGGGAGCCTGCCGGGGCAAGGCAGGGACTGGTGCTGGTGAGCAGCTCAGCCTGTTTTGTGCATGGCTGGCAGGGGTCGTGCTCCAGCTGCTGTAGGCCCCGGCGGGGTCAGGAAGGCATTACATGTAGTAGCTGCCAGGTCTCCCTTTAACTCTGACTGTGGGCTCAGTTATGCACTGCCCGGCACCCAGTGAGGTTAGGGTTGCCAGATGCTCTCACAAAAAAATCCCTAACGTGGCAGGAAAAAAATTGGTTGAGAAAAAAAAGGGGGGGGAGGGAGCCAAAGTTGTTGAGCAAAAAAAAAAAAACCCCCACATACCGGACTGTCTGGGTGAAAACCAGACACCTGGCAACCCTGACTGAGGTCTGCGCCCCCGTGCAACGCACCACAGCTCTGAGCAGGGAGCAATTGACACCGTAGCCACACAGCCAAGTCGGCATCCAATGTGCAGCCCTTAGGGGGTGGCTGAAGCTCACAGCTTGTCCAGGCAGGTCTCTGCTTCCCCGGCTTTCTCCACGGCCCAGCAGCACAGCTTTAGGGCTCTTCAGTGGGATCAGGAGACACCAGGAAGAGTCAAAACAGATGCCACTTGCTCCCTGGCCTGCATCCCCCCAGGGCAGGATGGGCTGGGCTCCTCCCCAGAACTGCCCGCAGCGGGCGCGGGGCTGGGACCCATTGCGACGCGCCAGCCCTTGGCGCCGTGGCTGGCAGGGTTTCCCTCGGGAACGCAGCAGGGAAATGCGAATCTTGCTGGGGAGGAGGGCCACCCTCACGCCACAGCACTCGCTCTTTGGGGTCTGCTCCCCCGCGTGCCCTGGCCCGTACCTTGGCATTGGGCGCGTCCATCGCGCTGAGAAGTCTTCAAGGGACGGCGCAAAGCTGTGGCATGACCCGGTGGGGTGCCTCAACACCCTGAGCTGATCTCCCGGGCAGCCCGGGCTTATATAGGGCTGGGCTGCCCTGAAACTCATTCCCTGCCCCCGCACAACGGTGCTGCAAAAAATAGCCATGGGGCCGGGGCTGCAGGAAGGGCCCGTCTCTGGGCAACACGCGCCCATTGTTCCCCGTTGCTTGGAGACGGGCCAGGCCCGTTCCCTCATTTGTGACTCTCCATTATGCCCCGGCCGCCTGGTGGCCAGGCTGGATGGAGACGGGCCGCGTACCCTGGCGCTAATGAGCCTGTAATTTCCTAAGGAATCCACCAGCCTGCGCGGCACAAAGCAGCTGGAAGATCGGCGGTTGGGAAGGGACGGGGAGACAATAGCAGCCCCCAGGCAGGGAGGGGGGAGACTGGGCCCCATTAGGCTAATTACCTCGTCCCAACAAAGGGTGACCAACAGCCAAGCTGCATCCGTCCGAGGCGTCAGAGGCGCTGGCGTGGCCCTATGTGCTTGTGGCACGGTGTGCCTCCGAATCCCCAGGCCCTGCCGGCAGGCGAATCCCCCCACCAGAGGGACTGGAACAGTTTTTATAGTGGGGGCACTGGTGAGGGCAAGAAAGCAGGGACTTGGGTTATTACTACGCCAAGTCAGGGGCTCAAGGGCTCCCTGCTCAGCCCTGGGGCCCCGTCGGATTCCCCGAACTGCAGCTGCCCCAGGGTGGATTTGGGCCAGGGATAGGCAGCCGTAGGAACTGCCCCACTGCCACCCCCAGGCTAGCATCTGTCCCCAGCCATACGCACTTCTCTGCAAGCTGGATCACACCCGGGAGCAGCATGGGGGTGGCCCCCGGGACAGGCCGTCAGTCCCATGGCACAGGGCAAACTCTGCAACCCCCTTTGCAGCAGGGCCATGGCAGGCTGGTGAGGGCTCCCTGCAGCTCCTGCCTCAGCCAGGAGGGGTCAGTAGTGTGACACAAGGTGTCTTCTGCCCCTGGGGTTTACACAGCTCCCCCAGCCCTGCCCAGCCATAGGCCACTGCTCAGCTGTAGCAGAAGCACCCCCAGCCCGTGGCCATGTTAGTACGGGCCCGTGGCCACAGCCCAGGGGTGAAACATGCCATTCTCATGGCCTGCCAGGCCTGGGGTTGCGCATGACTTCAGGCTGGCTGAGCCTATCAGTAGCATCCCAGGCAGCCTGGGCCCATGGCAGCCACCCAGTGCTCTCACGGGGGCCAAGGCCCTCCCCGGAAGCCAGGACTCTTCCCAGCATGGCTAAGGGCAGGAACAGCAGCATGGCACATAGCTGCCTACTTCTGCTAGCCCTAAGCTGCCCCGTACACGCCACGGTGCTGCAGGCAGCACTGGCTGGAGACCTCCAGTTCACATGGGGCTGGTGGAGTGAGGGACTGACTCTCCATGCAGCACCCAAGCTACCAGGAGCAGGGGCTGGCATTGTGAGAAATGAGACTGGATGCACCAAGTCCTGAAGAAGATTGGGCAGGGGGCAGAGCCATGCCCTGTGGGTCAGTGATGCAGAGCCACCCCAGCAACCCAGCCATCCTAGGGGAGAGGCTGTCAGTGCCGTCACTGGGGGGCAGCCCTGGCTGAAAACCCCCAGACACAGGCCAAGGCCCCATGGCGGCGTGTGCGGAGCCAACATGGGCCCAGCCCAGACTGCACACAGTCAAGTGGGGTGGGGGTGGGGGGATAAAGCACACAACTGACACGGGCCCGAGCAGGGAGGTCCGTAGGGAGCCCTGCTCCCGGGGAGGGGGGCCACATTTCTGGGCCTCCCCCTCCTCTGGCTGGGCCGGGATCTGGGGTGCAGCAGCAGCCCCACAAAGCTAGGCCGGGAGGCGTGTTTCCCCAACTCCAGGGTATGAGAGCTTCACCCCCAGCCCCACCTGCCCCACTGCCAGAGGAGCTTTCCCCTTGGGCCCAGAGGGAGGACAGGATCTCCATCCCAGAGAGCCAAGGGCATGTGGCTATGGGCCAGTCACCCCGGCAACGGGCCAGGGTCAGGGGACAGTAAAGCGGCAGGTGTCCTGGCCAGGAATGGCGCAAGAGTAGGGCACGTCACAGCTGCTTACCCTACAGGCCAGGAGCCCGGGCCAGCCCAGGGTCACAGCAGCGAAAGTCTGCACACCCCCCGCCCCCATCCCGCTCCTTCCCTGGGCCTGCTGTCCCTGGGTCCATGCAGTCACCATGGGAGCAGCACAGTGCCCCCCCCCAGGAAACCTCGCAGGTTAGGGCCACTACAATCTGGGATATGGGGGCACCGTGGGCTGCCAGCACCCCAGGGCTGCCCCATGCCAGGCCCAGCACAGCTCCTGGCTGCTAAGGGCCAGCTTTCCCATAGGATCCCCCAGGCCCTGCTGCCCAGGGCACCTGCCTGTCTCCGGAGTGCAGCCAGCCTCACCCCATCTCAGAGACAGGCACACCAGCGTGGGGAGGGGGGGAGGCTCTTTATAACAGGCTGCCGCTTTCATTCAGCTCTGGACACGCAGGGCGCGGGGGGTGGAAACCCCGGCCAATGTTGGGTTTTCAGGCTCTGCAACTCCACTCCAGCGGAGTCCCACGGTCCATCCCACCCAAGGAACCACAGTGATGGTGCGGGGCCTCCTGGACCACACAGCTCCCTGCTCCGGGCCTCCCCCCAATCTCAGCCCTATATGGGACTTGGGGGGGAGGGCAGCCCATGAACTCTGAGCCTATCTGGGAACATTCTCTAGAGCAGATGGCCTGGAGGGCGGCCCAGGAAAAGGGGGAACCATCCTATCTGGCCCCTCCCAGCCCTGGGGTAGCTCAGGTTGGAAGCTCCAGGGCTGAGCCTGGTGCAGGCAAATGCCCCAGCCCTGAGCTGGGAACCAGTGTGGCAAGCAGGTGGTGAGAGGGTCCAGGTGTGGTCCGCTCGGTGCCCCTCCCACCCCGTCTGCTTGCTGGGCGCCCACAGGTGCCGCTAGAGCTGCCAGGTGCTGCCGTGGCCCTGCCGTGCGGGGGACGGGTCCATTGCTGGGCAAACACCAACTCCCCCCACCACAGGACCAGCCGCTGCATCTGCATGGGAGGGAGGGTGGCTCAGTTGCCACCAGGGGTGGGAGGGGTTTTTTCACAGCCAACCTAACCCAAGGGTACCCCCCCCCCATGCCCCCTCACAGCCACCTGCCGCAGGCAGAGCCGCTGCTACAGAAAGCGCAGTCAGAGCAGGGTCGGGGGGGGGCATGGAGGGAGGATCGGGGGGTCTGGGGGCTCTGGGAACCAGTTTGATTGTGAGATGCGGGCTGGAGCTGGCCGGGCTCCTCCCTCTCCCACTCCCAGCACCTTATCCCAGAGCCGGTTCCTGCAGGCCCCTGCTACTGCAGGAGCCACAAGTTCCAGAGCCACGTCCCTGCCTGACATGCACCCCCCAGCCCAGCCAGGGGCCAGGCAGAGCGCCAACCCCGCCCCCACCCGAACCCCCTGTCTAGATCACCCTGGACGGGCAGTGCAGCCCCCACCCACAGAGAGCCTGCGCTGCACGGGGCTTGTGTCTTTCACACGCACGGTTCAGAGCCTGGGAGTTGCGGGCCCCTCGGGCGGGGCCAATGCCTATACAATCCTGGGTCCATGGCAGGAGCGCTGGGGGCCACGGGCGACGGAGACACTGCAGGGCGTCCCCTCCGCTAGGGACACTGGCTCAGTCCTGGCCCCCATGCCCTGCCCCATGGTCAGCAGGACCCTGTGTCGCTGCCCCCTTCTGTCTCAGAGATGGGCTCTAGCGGGGCCCGGCCCCGGCCAAGGTCGGGGGAGGCGGAGCCGTTCCTGCCGATGCCACATGACTGGCCCGCGTTGTGGATCTGCCACAGGTTGTCCAGCGCCTCAGCTTTGGCGTGCTTCAGGAGGTCGGCCTGGCCCTGCAGCAGGGAGAGGCCAAAGGTCAGGGGTGTGCACATGGCGGGGGACCCCCCACCCTCCCTCCCCAGGCAGAGTCATTGCTCAGCAGTTGCCCCTAAAGCACAACCTCTGCCCCATGAGACACGCGGTGTTCCCCGGCCCGAGGCAGCCTGGCACAGCCCTGCCCGGCACAGCCCTGCCCAGGGCCTCAGAGCTCAGAGACCAAGGGCAGAAGCGAGCAAGGTGATCACGCCACCGGGCCTGCCTCGCACACAGACCCCCGGGCCTGCCACGCCTGCGGGAGACCCCTCGCCTCCGACGGCGTCCCCAGTTCCTCAGATCCCAGGATACACACGCTCCAGAGACTCCCCGGTGATACCCGCTTAAGAACAGCCCCAGGGCACAAGTTGCTCCTCAGGCTGGAATACCAGCCATGGCCTCTGGAGGCTGAGAGGGGGAATCTCAGCCCAGCCCCCCCCACCACCCGGGGACAGGGGTCCAGCCCACATGTGGCTGGAGTCGCTGAGACTCAGTGTCCCTGTCCCCCTCTAGGTCCAAGCTGAGGCGTGTTTACATGGCCCGTGGGGGGACCCTTTGCTAGCAGAGCCTGGGGTTCTCCTGCCCAATCCTGCGCACAGTGCACCAGCCTGGCTGCAGCGGTGCGGGAGCTATGCCCAGCCCCCTTTACTGCTCACGAGCCCCTTTGGCACCTGTCTCTGGGGCCACCCAGAGTCCAGGCTGGGTACTGCAGCTCTGTGCCTGCCCGGTGCAAGCCGGCAGGGGGGGTCATGCGGGGAGAAGTAGGGATGTCATAGTGTAGTCGACTAACCAATGAATCGATAAGCAAAAGCTTATCAGTTAATGCTGTACACTACACACATTCCCCCTTCCCCCGCTAGTAAATTTTATAGCAGCCTGGCCAGCAGCCCGGCTCCTGGGACCTACCCCTGCTGCGGCTCTGCATTTCAAGTGTATTAGGAGCCAGGTGGGCAGGCAGCCCGGCTCAGTTCTGGCTCACGCTGGGTCCAGGAGCTCAGACCCCCCCACTGGATAGGGGCTGTTGCCACCCTGCGCTGCTGCCTCTGTATCAGAGGCAGCAGCGCAGGGTGGCAGGCAGTCAATCTGCGAGGGGAGCTGGTTTTTAAACTAGCTCCCCTTGTGGACCAGCTCCCGCCTGGCATCCCGCGCTGCTGCCTCTGATGGCACGGGGTGGCAGGGGGCTCCTCGGGAGTGGGGCCACATTGCGCTGGCTGCCGGCCTCACCCCCAGGGATGACAGAATAGTCGAGTAACCAATAAGAATTCATGAGGTTAATCGACTATTCAATTAACTGATATTTAACATCCCTAGGGAGTAGGGAACGCAGGTCCACGCAGCCGCAGCAACACCAGCACAGCCTGGCGTGCTGTGGACCCCACTGAGCCCAGCTGGGAGCAGCAAGAACCTGCCAGAACGCATCCCTCCGTGGGCAGGGGGTGTGGGAACAGGGTGGGGAGCTGAGAGCCACTGAACTAAACTGTGACCCCTGGACATGATGGAAACCACTTGCAGCCGGAGGTGCGGCAGCCCCATGTGCCGCTGGCCCCAACGCTCCCCAGGGCAGCACCGTAAGGCCCCCTTAGCCATGGCCCAGCCAGGAAGGATGCTTACTCAGGGAGGTGGCCTGTGCCCCACACGGCCCCTAGGTGGCAGCACAGGATCATTGTAGGGCAGGCATGGCACCTTATCCAACCTCTCTCTGACAGGGCCCATGCAAGCAAGACTGGGGTCTCCTCACAGCCCATCCCATGCCCACGCCCACAACAGTGGGGCCCCGGTCCAGGCTCAGGCAGGGCACAGCCAAGTCCAAGGGCCTAGAGCTTCCCTCCTCTGCACGTGCCCCATGGCACAAGCCCCATTGCCTAGCAGGGACCACGTGACCCAAACTATGGCAGCCAGGCGTGGTGGGTAGGGGGAGGCCAGGATGCTGGGGTCCCCCTAAGAACAGCTGATGGGAGCTGGGCTGGATGGTCCCTTGGCAGGGTAGGCCAGGAGCTCAGCGTTCCCACACAGGCAGAGCGAGCACAAGGGGGTGCCCAGTACAAGCCCAGATCACAGGGCGCTGGTCCCTCCTCAGAGCCACCAGCTCCCCTGAGCCCCAAGGCACGTCCCGACATCACGGCCCAGCATGCCAAGTGGCAGAGGAAACACCATTGTGCTGAGTAGGGATGGTAAATATCGGTTAACTGAATAGTCGATGAACCTCATGAGTTCTTATCTGTTACTCGACTATTCAATAGTCCCCAGGGGTGGGGCTGGCAGTCAGTGCGCTCCGGCCCCACTCCTGAGGAGCCCCCTGCCACTCCGCGCTGCTGCCTCTGTACCAGAGGCAGCAGCGCGGGATGCCAGGTGGGAGCTGGTTTGTGAGGGGAGCCAGTTTAAAAACCAGCTTTCCAGGGGAGGTCTGAGCTCCCAGACCAGTGCGAGCCAGAACTGAGCCAGGCTGCCTGCCTGTCTGGCTCCTAATATATTAGAAATGCAGAGTTGCAGCGGGGGTAGGTCCTGGACCCGGCGCAAGCCAGGACTGAGCTGGGCTGCTGGCCAGCCTGCTAAAAAATGTACTGGGGGGGGGGCAGGGATGCGTGTAGTCTCTAGCATTAATCTATAAGCTTTTGCTTATACATTACTACATCCCTAGTGCTTGGCTCTCACTGCCTGCAGGAGCAGGGCCTGGAGCTTCTCCAGGTCAGGCCAGCCTCAGCCCTTGCCCTGTCCCAGGAATAGGTGGGGAAATGGACCCAGGGAAGGGACAGACCCAAGGGAGTCTGGTGGCAGAGCTGGGACCAGGGATGCTAACATGAAGGGGAAAGGAGCCCAGGACAGCTGGCAGTATTTTAAAGAAGACTTATTGAAGGCACAGGAAGAAACCATCCCGATGCGCAGCAAGAAAAGCAAATATGGTAGGCGACCAGATTGGCTTACCGGGGACATCCTGGGTGAATGTAAACACAAAAAGGAAGCCTACAAGAAGTGGAAACTTGGACAGATGACTAGGGAGGAGTATAAATATATTGCTTGAGAATGCAGGGGAGTTATCAGGAAGGCAAAACGCAGTTGGAACTGCAGCTAGCAAGGGTAACAAGAAAGGTTTCTACAGGCATGTTAGCAATAAAAGGGTGATCAGAGAGGGTGTGGGGCCCTTACTGGATGAGGGCAGTAACCTAGTGACAGATGATGTGGGAAAAGCTGAAGTACTCAATGTTTTCTTTGCCTCTGTCTTCACGGACAAGATCAGCTCCCAGACAAATGCACTAGGCAACGCAGTAGGGGAAGGAGGTGGACAGCCCTTGGTGGGGAAAAAAGAAGTTAGGAACTATTTAGAAAAACTAGACATACACAAATCCATGGGCCTGGATTTAATGCATCCAAGGGTACTGAGGGAGTTGGCAAGTGTTGAAGTTGGCAAGTTGTGGAGCCTTTGGCCATTATCTTTGAAAACTTGTGGAGATCGGAAGAGATCCCAGATGATTGGAAAAAGGCAAATGTAGTGCCCATCTTTAAAAAAGGGAAGAAGGACAATCCAGGGAACTACAGACCAGTCAGCCTTACCTCAGTCCCTGGAAAAATCATGGAGGGGATCCTCAAGGAATCCATTTTGAGGCACTTGGAAGAGGGGAAAGTGATCAGGAATAGTCAACATGGATTCACGAAGGGCAAGTTGTGCCTGACCAATCTGATTAGCTTCTATGATGAGATAACTGGCTCTGTAGATATGGGAAAGTCAGTGGATGTGATATACCTTGACTTTAGCAAACCTTTTGATATGGTCTCCCACAATATTCTTGCCAGCAAGTTAAGAGAGTATGGATTGGTAAATGGACTGTAAGATGGATAGAAAGCTGGCTAGACTGTCGGGCCCAACGGGTAGTGATCAACAGCTCAGTGTCAGGTTGGCAGTTGGTTTCTAGTGGAGTGCCCCAAGGTTTGGTTCTAGGGCCGGTTTTGTTTAACATCTTTATTAATGACCTGGATGAGGGGATGGATTGCACCCTCAGCAAGTTTGCAGATGACACTAAGCTAGGGGGAGAGGTAGATACCCTGGAGGGCAGGGATAGAGTCCAGAGTGACCTGGACAGATTAGAGGATTGGGCCAAAAGAAATCTGATGAGGTTCAACAAGGACAAGTGTAGAGTCCTGCACTTGGGACGGAAGAATCCCAAACATTGTTACAGGCTGGGGACCAACTGGCTAAGTAGTAGTTCTGCAGAAAAGGACCTGGGGATTACAGTGGATGAGAAGCTGGATATGAGTCAACAGTGTGCCCTTGTAGCTAAGAAGGCTAATGGCATATTAGGGTGCATTAGAAGGAGCATTGCCAGCAGATCTAGAGAAATGATTATTCCCCTTTATTTGGCTCTGGTGAGGCCACATCTGGAGTATTGTGTCCATTTCTGGGCTACCCACTATAGAAAGGATGTGGATGCACTGGAGAGGGTCCAGCGGAAGGCAACCAAAATGATTAGGGGGGTGGAGTGCATGACCTATGAAGAGAGACTGAGGGATTTGGGTTTGTTTAGTTTGCAGAAGAGACGAGTGAGGGCGGTTTTGATAGCAGCCTTCAATTTCCTGAAGGGAGGTTCCAAAGAGGATGGAGAGAGGCTGTTCAGTAGTGACAGATGGCAGAACAAGGAGCAATGGTCTGAAGTTGTGGTGGGAGAGGTCCAGGTTGGATATTAGGGGGAGGTGGTGGAATCCAACCCCAGCTCTCGGTCTCTCTGGTGCTCAGGATCTAGTCTGTAGGGTTCCTCTATCCCGAGGGAAAGTGAGTCAACAGGAAACTGCTGCAGTTGAACATCTAGAGGGAATCTCCCCCCAGCCCCAGCCCAACAGCAGCCAGCAACCCAGGCCAGGCCCCAGCATTACCTTCAGAACCGTGATGTTCCAGGCAAAGCTCTCTAGGGCCTTCTGCAGCTTCCTGCCCTTCAGCCCCTCCTGGGCCTCCAGGTGGTGCAGCTCCTTGTGGAAATCCATCCCTGGGGAGCAGAGCAAGGAGGCGCTTGTCATGCCGAGCTGGGGCCCAGTGCCATGGGGCAGAGACCTGGGGGCCAGGGTGCTGTGCCCACAGCAAAGCCGGCGGCGGGGTGGGTGGGTGCCCAGAGCTGGCTCCGTACAGTGGCTGCACAAGCAGAAACAGCCGGGGACAGCCGACACCAAGCTGGGCAGCTGCGCTGGCACAGGCGGCTGGGACCAGGAGAGATCCAGGGTGGCCCCCTGCATCCCACTTAGGCAGGTCCAAGGAGCTGGAAACAAGGGAAATCCCCTGGCATGAAGGGGAGTCCCAGCAACACAAGCCCTAGCCTGCCCCGGGCGGACAGAGCAGTCCCAGAGGCCAGGGGGCCTGCGGGCGCCCGGCTCAGCCAGGCCCGAAGGCCGGAAGAGGCGCAATTCCAGCCAGCGGTGGTGGCAGCTGTCACCACCCCTCCAGGAACCGGGTGAGGCCCGCGGGCCCAGCATGGGATGGGCAGCGCCCTGCGGGCAGGGGCGGGGTGTGCATGGGATACCTGGGCTCCCATAGCAGAGGTGGGGATGGCCGGGCCGTGGTTGGGGGCCTGTGCTCCTCAGAGGGGGCGGGGGGCTCGAGGGCTGACCCGCAAGGCCAGGCGTTGCCCCAGGGGGTGGCATCATGACTGGACTGAGCCTTGGATGGGCAGACTCTGGGGAGTGGGCTGCCTCTCCCATGGACCCACTGGCCACCCACGCTCAAGCCAGCAGCTGCCAGGCGCGTCCTGGTGCCCTCCGTGCCAGGCACAAGGGAACAGCCTCAAGAGCCAGCGGGGAAGGGCGCAGCCAAGGTCGCCCCTCCCAGCAAACCTCTGTGGAGTGAGGAGCCTGCGGGTTGCCCAGAGAACAGGCCTCCCCCTCCCCCCAGCATGGGGCCTCCCCCAGTGTCCCACCCGGGCTCGGGCACAGCCACGAAGCAGCCTGTGGGGGCGGGAGATCCCATGGTGAGGGGCAGCTACGTGCACATGTGGGCTGAGGGCCAGCGACCCCTCCAGGGGAGCCTGGCAACCCCCAGAGCCCTCCCACCCTCTGGGAGCTCACGCAGGGCCCCCGCCCCGATCCCTCCCTGATTCCCCTTCTCTAGCACAGGCCTCCAGTTTGTTATCGCTGCTGATGCTAATGGGAACAGACAGGGAATGCCCACAGCGGGGGGGCGGGGCTGGGAGCCCCAGCGATCATGGGGCACAACAGGCGCCAACCAGCAACATGCATGGCTATGGAGGCTGCCCCCCTCCCCGGCACCCATGGGGCAGCAGAGAGAGCTTGCCTGGGGCCATGGGGCACCTCTCCCTCTCCGCCTGCCCAGCTGCTTAGTGCTGAACAGAAAGAACCAAGGGTGCTAAACAGCACACCCAGTCCCCCCCCCCGGACCCTTCAATGACAGTACGGCCCCCCCGACAACTCACCACCACAGCCCCCCACACCCAAATGAAGAGGGGCAGCCCCTCTGCCCCTGCAGTAGCAAATGGGGCCCCCGCTGCCCTTCCAGACCCTCCCAGGGGGCACCATGCTGAGCCCACCCAGCTGGACTCTCCGGCCAGGGACAGGTTGCGGGGGCGGGGGCCAGCATACGAGGGGTTAAGCCAGCCCGCTGCACAGCACCCCGAGCGTGAGCTATATTTACCCTCCCTGACGCGGTGCCAGCTCCAGGCCCACGCAAGGTCGCCCACACGCTGCCGCTCACCCACCTGCCGTCAATCAGCCCCCCTCCCAGAGACGCACTAG
This sequence comes from Pelochelys cantorii, assembly GCA_032595735.1. Taxonomy (NCBI): domain Eukaryota; kingdom Metazoa; phylum Chordata; order Testudines; family Trionychidae; genus Pelochelys; species Pelochelys cantorii. The sequence goes on along the minus strand of CM064357.1, from coordinate 8,181,702 downwards.
GCAGCTACCCAGCCCCTCGCCCGGGGTACAGCCCAGAGTCGGGACCCACGGCAGGGCAGGGGGCAGAGCCACTGAAGAATCACTGGGGGTGCAGGTGACAGAGCCGGGGTCCCGGGTGTCTCCCCACCACAAGCTCGGGCAGTGCCTGGGGCACTTGGGCAACACCCGACCTGCTATGAACTGGGCTTAGGCCCAACAAACTCATCCTGCCAGCAAACACCCAGTCAGCCAGCCCCGAATGCACAGCCCTGGTGTCTCCCCAAGCCAGCCTGGCCTTCTCAAGCACCGGCGGGGGGCCGTAAGCTGTCCCCTGCCCCCCAGAGCCACCACCAGGAGCTTCTGCAGCCACACCCAGGGCACCGGCATCAGGGCCACAGGCTCAGCCCTGACCCCTCTCCTTAGGTCACCCGCCAGCCCTGCCTGCCGCCTGCCGGATCCTAGAACTGGAAGGGACCTTGAGAGGTCATCGAGTCCAGTCCCCTGCCCTCACAGCAGGGCCAAGCACCAGCTAGACCAGTGTTTCCCAACCAGTGGTATGAGTACCCTTAGGGGTACTCAAGAGAAGTCTGGGGGGTTCATTAACACAACTGAAGTTTGGAGAAAACTGAATTTTTGTTTTAAGTTTCACAGCGCTTTCTTATTTTTGTACTTTTTACACCCAAAAATTTCATCGCCCGCCCGGCTACAATTAAGTTGTTTAAACAAATGTGTTGCAATGGTAGAAAAAAAAGTGTGTGTCTGAAAACTGTAGGTACTGGGATACTTATAATTTTTTTTTGGAAAAAGGGGTACTTTATAAAAAAGGTTGAGAAACACTGATCTAGACCATCCCTGATAGATGTGTATCCAACCTGCTCTTCAATATCTCCATTGATGGAGATTCCACAACTCCCCCAGGCAATTTATCCCAATGCTTAACCACCCTGATAATTAGGAAACCTCCCTTGCTGCAATTTAAAGCCACTGCTTCTTGTCCTATCCTCAGAGGCCAAGGAGAACAATTTTTCTCCCTCCTCCTTGTAACACTCTTTTAGGTACAGGTTGAACCTCTCTAGTCCGGAATCCTCAGGACCTGACCAGTTCCAAACGAGAGAATTTTCTGGACCACGGAAGGTCAATATTGTTTAGCAGCATTACCAACACTTCCACTGCTTACTGGGCCGTTAGAGGATGTTTAGGGGTAAATGAGAGCTAAATAACAGCACAGAACACTGAGAGCCAGGACTGGTGTCTGTAAACAAACTTTATGGGACCACAGGAAACTTGGCCAAACCCGTGAAAAGTGGACATGCGGCTCACTAAAATCATGCCGGCCAATGGATGTTTCCGGACGAGAGAGCTCTGGATTAGAGAGGTTCAACCTGCATTTGAAAGCTGCCATCATATCCCCTCTCAGTCTTCTCTTTTCTAAACTAAACAAATCCAGTTCTTCCAGCCTTCCCTCACAGGCAATGTTTTCTAGACCTTTAAGCATTTTTGTTGCTTTTCTCTGGACCTTCTCCAATTTCTCCACATCTTTTCTGAGATGTGGTGCCCAGAACTGGACACAATACTCCAGCTGAGGCCTGATCAGCGCAGAGTGGGGGGGAAGAATGGCCTCTCCTGTCTCGCTCACCACACTCCTGTTAATGCAGCCCAGAAGGATGTTTGCTGTTTTTGCAACAGCACCACACTGTTGGCTCATATTTAGCTTGTGGTCCACTGTGACCCCCAGATCCCTCTCTGCAGGACTCCTTCCTAGACAGTCGCTTCAGGGGGGCTGGAGGGCTCCTGGCAGCTCCCCTGGCACTGGAATAGGGGAGCAGTGCAGTGGGGCACAGGCTGGCACAGGCCTCCCCGTGACATGAGCAAAGGGGCCTCCAGCCCCTCCAGTGCCTAGCAGTTGCCCCTGCTGCCCTCCGCAGGCAACATGTGACTCTGCCAGGAAGGGTATGGGGCGCTTCCTCTCCCAGGAGGGATGGGAGGAGGCCCCTCCTTCCCCCACAGCGCACCCCCTCATGGGGTGAAGCAGACCTGCAGGGCAGCAACACTGGGGGATGCAGGCAGGGTCCACGCTGGGGGGGGCGGGGCAGGGCAGGGCAGGTTGTGGGGCACTGGGCCCAGAAAGGCAGGAACTGATCCAGTCCAACTGGCCAGCTCGCTGGGATGCGCGATCTGTCCCACCCGCATTAATCCCGGGCTATTCATAACACTCCATGCTCCCCGAGGATCCAATCAGCCAGGGCACAGTGTGTTCTGACCCCCAGCTCCGGCATGCCTGGGTGTAATTATCCATGCCCAGCCACTGAGGAGCAGAGCTTGGCGTGTGGGAAGGGAACGGGGCTGCGGGTCGGGAGTGAGGGGCACTGGCAGAGTAGGGGGAGCCCAGGGCTGGGCTAGCAGGGGGCTGTGGGTCGGGAGTGAGGGGCACTGGCAGAGTACGGGGGAGCCCAGGGCTGGGCTAGCAGGGGGCTGCGGGTCGGGAGTGAGGGGCACTGGCAGAGTAGGGGGGAGCCCAGGGATGGGCTAGCAGGGGGCTGTGGGTCGGGAGTGAGGGGCACTGGCAGAGTACGGGGGAGCCTAGGGCTGGGCTAGCAGGGGGCTGCGGGTCGGGAGTGAGGGGCACCAGCAGAGCTGGGGGGAGCCTGGAGTGGGCGAGCAGGTGTGGGGGGACACAAGGAAGGTGCATTGGCTCAGCCCGACAGCAGCACCTGCCTGTGTGGGTTCAGCCACATGTCTTCTATGCCATAACACTCCGTCGCCGCTTACGCCGTCAGCCCCAGTCTGTTATTTCTGATGCTAATTATATTTCAGCGTTTGGCAGTTAACAATTCCTCTCTGCTTCCTCGTCAGCCTCCCCCGTGTCGCTCCGCTCCCCCCACCCTGCTCGCCCCTTTGGGGCCCAGTTGCCCCCTTCTCAGCGCTGATGCCCACTTGCAAACTGCCCCTGGTGGAGGGTGGGCTCCATCTTGTGCCCCGGCCCCCATGGGGTTCAAGCCCACATGGCAGGAGGGAGCTATTCCCGAGGGCTGGGCGCTCGCTCTTTGGCTCCGCTGTCCCAGCTGAGAGCAGCCAGGAGAAGGGACAGAGACCCGCTGTCCCCCTCAAGCACCCCGCGCTGCTCTGCCCAGCACAGCGGGACCCACAGAGACCACAACAAGCCAGCAGGGCCCATTCGTCCCCCCCACATCCTGTCCCCACAGGCTGCGCCCCTAGGGCTGCCCGACCACCAGTCTCAGCGCAGAAACAGCCCAGGCAGCAGCACGCCAGAGTCCCTGAGGGCACCGCATGGCAGATTTCTGGAAGAGCTAGACGCACCCCTCACACAGGCCTGTCTCCGACATCCGCCGCCCCTCATTTCCTGCTCGCTGCCGCAGGAAGACACGTCCCGGCCGGCAGTGGCGCAGCAGACTCCCGCGGGGCCGGGCGCAGAGAGCTGGGCCACACCAGGAGGCTCCTGGCTCCCCCACGGCCAGCGCCGCGGTCAGACTGTCGGAGGCAGCTCAGCCGTCCCCACCCCAGCATGGGCCAGGAGGGGCTGATCGAGCCGTGGGGTCTTTCCCTGCGGGGACGCAGGTTCAGCCCTGGGAGGGGGGCCCCCGAGTCCCATTAGCACCACGCCTCCTCCGGCCAGCAGGTGTCACTGTGGTCAGCAAAAACGCTGCCCCCTGGGGCCCCACGTGCCCATTACCCCCCAGCACCCAAGTTCCCTCTGAGCTGCGGGTCACGCAGCTACCTTTTAAGCCCCGCACAGGGGGTCAGGGCTGCGGAAGGGAGAGATGCCTCCTCCAGTACAGACCTGCCACAGCGGTGAACAGACACTCCTCCCCTGGCCCCACTCAGCCTAGCCCGGCCCGCCTCGGCCATGGAGCGGCACCGCGGCCGTGAAGAGGTGCCTGTCTGCTGTTCCTGGGCTGCTGTGGTGAGAGAGGGTTGGGGGTGTCCTCTGTCCCCGGGCACCCCGAACCGCTCTCCCCCAGTCCCACCCCAGAGCCTGCATCCCACACTCCAACCCCCTGCTCCAGCCCCGAGCCACCTCCTGCACCCCAACCCCCTGCCCCAGCCATGAGTCCTCTCCCACACTCCAAACCCCTTACCCCCCACACCCACCATGTGCGGAATGAATTTTATTATGTGCACCAGCTGGACGTGATGTGTCACATGTCACCTCCCTACGGGTGCACATAACAAAATTCATTCCGCCCATGGACGAACAATTAGAGGGAACGGGGCCCAGCACACTAGGAGCTGTGGAGTAGGGGGCCCCAAACCCACCCCACTCTGCAGCCGCCGGCTGCCCCCACCGCGGCACGTACCAGCTTGCTGGACTTGCATCAGCTTGCTGTGCACGGCGTCGGCCGATTCGATCAGGGTCCGGCTAGTCTGGATGGTCTGTGGGAGCAGAGAGGAGGGAATGAGGGAGCGAGATGAGGGATGGCTCAGCCCCCAGGAGACTCCCTTTCCCATGGGCTGTGCTCCAGGCTTGGGGGGGTGAGGGGAAGAGAGGAGATGTCCCCCCCCTCCGCCCCCAGCAATGCCTGGGCCAAGTGCCAGCCGCTGGCCAGAGCCTGGAGCTCCTGGGAACATGAAAGAAGGAAGCAGTTCCAGCTCCTGCTATTAAGGGGATTCCTGCTGCCCATTGAGATCATGTCCCGCAGGGCATCTGGCGACCCAGTGCCCGACCCCTGCGAGGCCTGAGGGGTCCCGGGGGGGCTGTGCCAGGGAACGGACCCCCAGGGGGCTGCAGGAGCAACTTGTGTCTGGTGGCTGCCATGGAAGGCCCTTGCTCGGCCACCCCAGGGAGGGGCTGGGATTTCCCAGCCAACCTGGCCTGACCACCCATGCCCCTGAGCAAGGGGGCACCCGGCCCCTGTGGGGCCAGCCCCGGCGTGCTGGGACCAGGCCAGGCGTTGTCTGCCTGAGGCAGCCGGCTCTCCCCCGCTGCTGCCCGGGCTGTGGGGCGAGGGGCAGGGAGGTGCTTACGGTCTCATAGGCAGTGAGCACTTTACGGAGCAGCTCCGGGACGGGCCCCTGGGCCTCCATGGGGGGGTACTGCTGGCCCAGGTTCAGTGTGACGCTGGGGGCACTTTCGCTGCGCAGCAGCCAGGCAGCCACGGTCAGGATGCACTGCTTCATGGTGGCCGCCGGCGTCAGGCCACACAGCTCCTTGAAGGAGACCAGGGCATTCTGGAGATGGAGATATGGGTGAGCCGGAAACCCCACTGCACACTGCGGGGGGAGGGCAGGGCCCCCGGCCCTCACGAGGAGCCCTGCGCAGCCTGGCCTGAGGCACTGACAGGCCAACACAGGCCTTCTGCTGGGGGGGCCCTCCCGAACACAGCCCAGGAGTCCTGAATCCCAGCCCCCCACCACTGCTGTAACCCACTCCCACCCCCAGAACCCAGGAATCCTGACCCCCACCCCTCCCCCAGACACGCTAACCCACTAGACCCCCCCCCGAAGGAGAGAGAACCCAGGTATCCTATCCCCCAGCCCCTCTCCCCAGACATACCGGACCCCCTTCCCCCACAGAGGGGGAGAGAAGACAGGTATCCTATCCCCCAGCCCCCCCCGATACACTTGACCCCTCCTTCCCCCGCAGATTCACTAGCCCTCGCAGGTATCCTATCCCCCCAACCTCTCCCCGCCCCATACACTCAACGCCCCTCCCCCCAGGTATCCTATCCCCCAAACCTCTCCCCCTCAAATACACTAATCCACTAGACCCCTCCTCCCCTCCCAGACAGGGGGAGAACCCAGGCATTCTGACCCCCAGCCCCTCCCCCTGACACACTAACACACTAGATGCCCCTCTCCCACAGACACACTAGCTCCCTCAGGTATCCCAGCCCCCTCCCCGATACACCAGACTCCCCTCCCCCACTGAGGGGGCGAGAACCCAAGTGTCCTGTCCCTCCTGCCCCGGTGCTGCTGGCCAGGCCCGCACCTGGACGTTCTCCCGCAGGTCGGTGGCCTCGCGCAGCGGCTGGCCGGCCGCGCGGAAGACCTCATCAATGGCCTTGATGCCCGTGGCCTTGGTGGAGGTGTACTCCCGCAGCCGTCGGCCCTTGCGCCCGGGGCGCCCCCGCCGGTGCCCCTTGCCCCCGCCGGGCCGGTCGGCAACGGCCACATGCACGAAGAGGGTGGCGTGGGGCAGCAGGTCCCCGGCCAGGGACTGCAGGGGCAGGTGGCGGTAGCCACTCTGCAGGCACTCGAAGGGGATGGTGTACTGGGCGATGAATTCGTCCCCGATGTAGTCGTCGTCCAGCACCACCAGGCGCAGCACGGCCAGCTCGGGCAGGTTCACCTGGAACTCCAGGCTCTCCTCGAAGACCGGATTGTCCCCGCTCTGCAGCGCCGTCTTGGTGCGCCGCTCGGCGCAGTCGGCCGGGATGCCGTGGATCTCGGCGCAGACGTAGGGCTCCACCACGTCGCCCTTGGCGCCCGAGCCCCTGGGCTTGGGCAGGTTCTGCCCGCTGATCACCTTGAGGTGGAGCAGCTGGGCCGGCACGCCGGGCAGCGAGTCCTTGGCGTTGGCGCTGAAGTAGGACACCTCCTCCCGCATGACGGCGGGGCGCAGCACGTACCCGCAGGCCCCGTTCTGGCGGAACCAGCCCGTGTTCAGGTCCATCATGAGCCCCGGCGTCTGGAAGTTCATGGCCACCATCTGGCAGCCGCACTTCCAGAAGTCCTGCGGGTTCATGTTGCTGGCGTCGATGCGCATGGGGCTGGGGTAGACCCGCGACAGGAACCGCTTGTTGTAGCTCACCAGCTCCGCGGGGCACTCGCTGGCGAAGCGCCCGGCCTCCACCTCGCTGAAGGAGCAGAGCTCCCAGTACCGCTGCCCGCGCCGCGAGGCCTCGAAGTCCCGGAAGGGCACTGCCTGGCACAGGCCCACCAGGTCCGACAGCTCCCTGCTCAGCCGCAGCCTGCGTGGCCCGCCCCCCCCGGGAGGCTGCCCGTCGGCCTCGCCCGGCCGCTGCCACGGCTCCGGCCCCTCCTCCTCGTCCGTCACCTCCCCCTCGCTCTCGTGGCAGTTGGGTGGCAGCTTCCTGCCCTTGATGAGGATCTTGCCCTTGAGTGTCTCTGGGGAGGGCAGGTAGGCCTCCTCGGGGGTGGGGGGGTCCAGGTACAGCTTGGCGCCCAGGGTTTTCCTCAGACACTGGGCCATCAGCCTCTGCTGGGCAGGGGAGCAGCGCACGGCCAGGCACAGGATGAGGGGGTAGTCGGAGGCCTCAAAGGCGTACCGGTCGATCACGCCCACCGCGCTGCGGAAGGCCACGCGGGATGCGGCCGAGCGGCCCCCGGAGACCAAGGGCTCGCCCTCCGGGCCGTCCCACACCACCAGCTCCAGGCTGCGGCAGCCCATGCGCAGGGCGGCGATGTAGCCGCCGAGCCCGGCGCTGCCCCAGGAGCTGTCCTCCCGCAGGCAGGTGCCGTGGGCCGAGCTGATGTAGTAGTGCGACAGGGGCTGTGTCATGTCCTGGCACACCTGGCGGTGCTGCGGGTCGAAGATGGAGCAGTCAGGGGAGAGCAGGTAGCGAGTGAAGCCGTCCACGGCTAGGTAGCCCTTCTCCCGGCCCTCGCTGGAGGGCTCGTATTTGCCAATGATTTCCAGGCACATCTCCTCCGTCACCCCCTCCATGCCCTGCTCCACCTCCAGGAAAGTGAGCAGGTCCTTCAGGCTCAGCGACTCTTTGTTGCTGGAGAACTGGACCAGGAGGAAGAAGATCTCGGGCCGGGTGCAGAGATCGCAGTAGGCCTCCACGAAAAGGTCGCAGGCGACGTCGCTCCCCGACCGCTCTCCGGCCTTCTGCATCTCCTTGAACTTCTGCTCGATGGTGGAGGCCTTCATGCCCAGGTTCAGGGCCTTGATGAGCTGCACAGCCCGGGCCACAGGGATCCGCCCCGCCTTCTCCAGGTCGGCGATGTCGAAGACCGAGGAGATCCAGGCGGTCCGGAGGCTGGGATGGCTGGCCTCCGGCGCCTCCGGCGTGTGCTTCCCGTAGGACACCAAGTACCTCAGCCCCATCACCCAGGCATTCACCACATCGGCTGAGCTAGCCACCAGATCCAAGGACTCGTACTTCTCGCCATAGATGATGGAGAAAGCGCACTCATCCGGGAACTGGTCAGAGAGGCCATTGCTGCGCAGCACGGGGGTTTTCTTTCCCACCCGCACCTCCTTGACCGACTTGATCTCGATCTTGGCCTTCTCTGAGTCTTTCTTGGAGGGCTCCCAGCGCAGGCAGCGCATGTCGGGCTCCAGCAGGAAGAAGCGGCTGTACATGCGCGAGTTGGAGCGCACCTTCTTCATCTCACAGCCCTCCAGCATGAAGGAGATGCAGGCGGCTGTACTGTTGATCTTCCGGTCGTTGGGCATGGTGCTGAAGGACACCGTCTTCTTCTTCTGCACCGGCCTCTGGCGAGAGCCATCCTGCAGAGAGAGGAGAACACCGCGGTCAGGCCAGGCAGAGGAGGAGACACCATCAGGCGGTGCCGTGGGTCGGGCTGCGCAGTGGCTGGCCGGAGGGAGGAGGGGCGATGCCTCGCATACGGGCGAGTGCCAGCCCCTCGCGAGGTGCACTCTGCCAAGACCCAGCTGAGAGCAGAGCCCAGCGCTGGGCTCCTGCCCCTGCGGGTGCAGAGATGGAGGGCAGCCAGGCCTGACTGCTGGGGACAGCCTGGTGGCAGGTCGGCTCCTTTGAAACAGAGTGGAGATGGGAAGGAGGGTGCCGTTTGGGCCCAAGCCAGGAACCTGGGAGGTCCGGGAGGGAGGCCCTGCTCTGACACAGCCCTGCCGGGTGCCCCAGGCACATCCTTGTTCTCCCTGTGCCTCCAGGCCACAGAAATCCCACCGCTAACAGGCTGGGGGGCAAAGGCAGAACTCCCGACGCCCCACCCGAGAGCCCGTCCCCCCGTGCAGGGGCAGCGCAGCCTTCATGGGGGGACGAATTACCAGCTGCTGCTTCCCTGCATTACTGCCATGTAGTTTTTCTCTGTAGGGAAAACTCTGGTAGCAGCAGCAGGTCCCTTTGCTGCAAGGTGGCCAGATGGGCCCGACCCCCCAGTGCAGGGCCCCAGCACTGACCCCCCAGCCAGCTGCCCGACAGGGGCGTGACAGCAGCAGCCTCCAGGCCTTCGTCCTCCTTCCGTCCTGGCAAGGTGCAAGGGCCTGATAAGCCAGAGCCAGCGCAGTTCCTTGGAGCTAAATATAGGGCACATCCTCCCGGGGCAGCTACACAGTGACTCCCACCCCCCTCCTCCCCCAGCCAGCCGGTGAACTCTTCCTGCTAGGATCTGGGGGCAGGAGGTGCCTTCCCGCCTCCCCACAGGTGGCCTGTGCTCCTGATGCCCTGGGACCCCCATCCAACTGGATTTGCTTCTCCTTTGAGCTACAGTCCCCATGCTCCCACCCCGGGCTCCCCCCCCCCCACAGCCCTCTAGTGCCCCTCCCTCCCCACCCACAGCCCCCCCATCCCACCCCAGGGCTCACAGCACCCCTCCCTCCCCACCCACAGTCCCAAATGAATGCCCAAGCAGGCAGCAGGGCCCAGATTTCAGCGAATGGGCACCAAAGGCGAAGGAACCAACCGTCTCATAGACCATCAGCCCGTGGACAGCCCGGGGGAGGAAGGGATCCTGGCTCCAGCTCCCCTCCCAGCCCTGTCTCAAGGCGAGCTTGGGCCCTGAAGAAACAAAATAGCCCCGTGTCCCTGAAATGCTCCCATCCGAGCTAGGGAGACCCCAGCGTCCACGGGACAGCCAGCCTCATGCCAGTCCCTGCCCCTCACTGTGCAGGGCACGCCCCCAGGCTCCTTCCCAGCCCCCCCCCCCAGAGTGGGATGCTCCCCCAGCCCCAAGGGCAGTAAAACCGAAGGCCCCATGCGCAGCAGCATCCTTGCTGCTGGGCCCCAGCCAACGTGGCAGGCTGGCTGCTACCCCCTCCCCCCCCCCCGGCCGTTAACCAGACCCGGACCATGCTCCCAGAGCCACGTGCAGCCACAATCTGTGCAGGGGGTGGGGGTGGGGGTAAGAGGGGGTGCAGCCACCAGCCCTCCCATCAGGTGCCATCCAGGGTCCCATTGCAGCTGCTGGGCCCGGTGGGGGCTGGGCGGGTCACGAGCCATGGGGCAGGGGTGGATTTCAAGGATTTCCAGCCAAAGCGAGGGGCGTTTTCCAAGCGGCTCAGGGACACGGCGGATCCTGGCTCATCTGGGGGATTTGAGGGAACCACTAGGAGGCTGGGAGCTGGGAAGGCCCTGGGGGGCAGAGCGCAGGGGGGCAAGGCTGGGGTGGGGCCTGGATAAGCAGCCTTTGCCTGGGGCTACTTCAAAGGGAAGTTCTGAGAACTGCTCCTAGGAGATAAGGGGGGCGCAGCCAGGCCTCAGCAAACCAGACTCAAGCCCACCAGCAGGGGGAGAGGAGAGGCTGCTTCTGCTTGGGAGGGGGGCGGCGAGTGAGGCCCAGGTTCAGGGCCTGCTGCCCATAAATGGTGAACGATGGGGGGCCCAGATGGGAGCCCAAGGATGCAGCAGCACGGGGCCAGGGACAGGAACTGCATCCCGCCAGGAGGGGGACCAGCTGCAAGGGCAGCTCCCAGCTCCAGGGGCTGGGTCCCGCTAATGAGCAGCATGGAGGGGGGCATGCTAAGAAACACAGGAGCTGCCAGGAATTGGTAGTGCTCCTCACTCCCAACCTGCACCCCCCTGCAACCCCATACCTGGGCCTCACCCTTCACCCCTGGGCCAGCCTCTCCCCCACCGGCTCCGCTGCTGAGCTCCCCTCCCTGCAGCCGGACTTGCTGCTCTTTTAACCCAGCGGATTTTCCAATCAAGAGGCGCTGGCAGGGCCCGATCCCCTGGGTCCGAGGTTCCTGCTCGGCCCAACCGAACTCCCTGCCGTTGCCAGGTCGCTGTGGCTGCCGGGGCAAGGGACCCCCGTGCGCACACCCCCTTGCAGCTGAGCGACCAGGAGCCAGGACACCCTGCCCGGACAGGGTCCCCTCGGCCCCTCAAACAGCCACGGTCCACCAGGCTCAGGACTCCTGGGCTGGGCACTGAGCCGTCCCCCCCCCCCCCAAGGGGATCCACCAGTGCTTCTAGCCCCCTCTCTGGCCCAATGGGGAGAGGCTCCTGTCCCGCCAAATCAGATTGTTTTAGCTCCATTTTCCTTCCTTCCTCTCCAGGCTGGGGGCTGGGATCCTGCCAGCTGCTCACCCTCCCCTGGCAGCCTGGCCACTCCGGGCTTCCTCCCCGGGTCAGCCTGGCCCAGCCCACCATGGCTGCCCCTCATGACACGGGGCTTTCGGGCAGCTCACCCCCACGTGCCCAAATGCCCGAGGTGCCTGCTCTGACACAGGCTCCTGCTGGGCTGCCCCAGGAGTTCCTCCCAGCATGTCCCCAGCCCCCCATCTGTCCCAGCCACCGGACTCAGCCCTGTCCGGCTCTTCCTGACAGACATCCCAGTACTGCCAGGTCCCTCGCCCCCCGCATGAACCTGCCCCTCCCCTTCAGGGCTGGATGTGTCCTCAGTTCCCTTAGTCAGACGTTACCCAATTCTGATGTGAACGTACAAAACACTGTTCTGTATTTGCACCAAACCTTGGGCCAAGTGGGCCAAGGGAGGTGTCGAGAGAAAGCATCTGTGTGGCTGGTTCTGTTTCGACGGCTCTTATGCATGTGCCACTTCTCTACCTGAAGTTATGAGCATTGGCTCCGAACTTGCATTTCACACGCTTGCTTCTGGGAGGTCTCAGCAGGAGGCTTGGCCAGCCTACTGAGAGGGCGGCTAGTCAAGTGAACAGCAGCAATGAGCCTAAACAGGGGCCAATCCACACCTCAGGAACTTTGCAGGGAACATTCACACCCACATGAGAGCCGTGGTTGCTGCCGAAAAAGGACTGAGTCATGCCTGGACCGGTGACTGGCTCACGTGACCAATAGGGATGTGAAAGTGTAACTGTACATGGCTAACAGTCAACGCAGGCTCCTCGTACGTATGGGGAGCCGGTTTAAAAGCCGGCTCCCAGCATGCACGGGCTCCCAGGGTGCTGCCTGACCCCCCCTGCTGTATCCGAGGCAGAAGGGTGTGGTGATGAGCGGGAGACGGGAGCCGCCTGCCACCGCACGTGGAACCGATGAAAATGTCACCGGTTACACGGTTACTTAATTACACACGTTTTCACATCTCTAGTGACAAACTGCATCTTGGGACATACTTTCGCACTGGGAGAACAATGGGATTCCCTCCACATGGGCAAGGGCATAAAGTGGGCCCTGGCGGTTCCTCCGCCTTTGCCTTCATTCCAGCTCAGCACTTGGCTATGAATTGAACCCAAAAGGACCAAGGACCCAATCCTAACAGAGAATGTATTCCAGAGATGTATAAAACAGCAGATTAATCCGTCTCTGCTACAAGCCTACACCAGGAAGGTTGCAATCAGCGTGTGTCACTTGGTTCCTTTAACAATTTTACTCTCAACCTTGTCTTTCCTTCTTTTTTAGTAATAAACCTTTAGATTTCAGATTTTAAAGGCCTGGTGCAGGGCACTCTTTTGGATAAGATCCGAGGTGTAAATCAACCTGGGAGCGTGACTGGTCCTTTGGAGTTGGTGAGATTGGTTTTCATAACCTCTCCTCAGAGTAAGGAGGGGCGCTGGTTGTGGCACAGGTAAAGCTGGCATGTCTGAGGGGATGGCTTGTGAGACTTCTTGCTAGCCAGTGGCAGCTGAAATGTTCTTTGTGGCTAGTAGGGCACCTTGGAGAGGGAGACCCCCAGTCTTGGGCTGAAAGTAGCCCTGGTTCTGAGCAATTCAGCCTTATTTGACCCCCTCAGCGGTGCCCCCAGGTCCTTGTTCTATTACACCCAGAAACCTTTTATTTTACAGGTTCCAATTCAGTCCTGCCCAGCGGCAACATCCCTCCGCACAGTGCAATGCCAGATCCCGAGGTACCCTGCACCCGACAGGCGCCTGCAAAGGGAAAGGAAAACTGCAGACATGCCCCACCAGTCACCCAGAGAAAGTGCCCCCACACAGGGCCCTTTCACTGCAGTATCCCCAAAGCCACCCCTGGGGCTTATCACACGCTGCACAGGCACCCCCACAGATGCCGTGGTTGGCTTCAGAATCCGTTGGCATCCCTTGGTCCGTCCCCCTCCCAACCTCACGGCCAGGCTGCTCTGGAGAGCCAGCACAGCGCCAGAGGCGGCAGCCTCCATCCACCAGGCCGCCACTAGTGAGACTGGGCCTGTGGCACCAGGCGAGGTGGACCTGGAACGGGGGAGCCCAGCGCCAGCGCCGGGTCCTGTGGGACTGCAGGTGGGGATGAGGCAAGGGAGCCGGTCGGTGCTGCTCCCTGAGATGGGTGCAGCCTTGCTGGGAAACCAGCCAAACCCCAGGAGGGGGCCCCCAACCACCCACAGGAGGGGTCACTGCCAGCCTGTACCACACTCAGCCACAGAGACAGCACGAGCAGCAGCTTGTGCCCGAGGCAGCTGCCCCTGGCTCCTACTGGGCCCAAAGGAACCGGCTGCCACCCTCCGGTCCTCTCAGTCACAGGGCCAGGCTCATGCCCACTCCAAGACAAGCATCCGCCACTGGCTCTCCAAAGCTGCTTTGCTTATGGGGCAGGGCCCCACAGCGCCTCCTGCCCGGCAGAAACCCTGCCAGCTGCCAGGGCTCTGCCCTGAGATACTGCAGGGGCTGGAGGCAGGGGCCATGGGATTTAAAGGCGCCCTAGAGTGACCAGCAGCAGAGGGCTTGGTAACAAGCGGCCCGTGCCCCAGCCAGCGCCGGCACCAGCTGCACCGTGAAGTCCGAGCCAGGGGCTGCAGGCGCAGGGCAAGGGGAGCCTGGGCACTGGTCTGGTGCCACCGAGAAGCCCCTGCCAGGGTCGGGGCCCCATTGGGCTGGGCACTGCAGGAGACTAGCACACACGCCCCTGTCCCAGCACCCGCCACGCAGCCCCCACCTCCCCAAGGCAGGGAGTCTGGACTGGGCTGGGCCGCAGGCTGCCTGGGGTGGTGGCAACTGGCCAGCACGGGTCCTGTCCGGAGGGTGAAACAAGGACACACACCCGGCTCGCCAGCCCCTGGCACCCCGCAGCAGGCAGAGACCCAGCCTGGAGCAGGCTCCACTGGTGACCGACAGGCAGAGGGGTACCCCCAGCACCAACCCCTCCACTCCAGCAGCCCTTCACGGTGCAGGGGAGGGAACGAGGCACCAGAGCAGGGGGTGAGCCTGGAGGGACAAGCAGGCAGCTGTGGGGGGGCACAGAATGTGACATCGCTATGGCTACTACGCCCAGGGCAACGCATTTGCTGGTGCCACTCACCGGCTCCCAGCCCAGAGCCAGGTGTGGCTGCAGGATGCCAAGACAAACCTGTGGGAGACCTCTCTGCTCCCACAGGATGGGTGGTCAGCCTGGGGCGGGGCAGGGTTCTGACTCCCTCCGCAGCTCAGCGATGGGCCAGGTAGGATGAAAGCAGGGGAACCCCCCCCAAAGGCTAGCTCCACTTGGGGTGGCTCCAGCTGGCTCTTAGAGAGTGTTTCCCCTTCTCCCTGAACAGCCCCCACGGCCGGTCCCGCTGTCCAACCTACTCCCAGGCCACTCCCCGCAGATGCTGCAGCTTCTCCGGAGCCTATTGCTGGAGAATGATGCCCTCTGCTCCTGCACAGAGCACCCAGGGGAGCCCCATGCGTGGGCGGGAGGCGGGAGGGGAGACAGGCCCCATGGAGACCAGACCAGCCATCGCTGCACCCCAAGCAGCCTGGAAGGGGCGCTCAGCACGGTGGTGCAGCACCTGAGCCTCTGGCTCTGATCACAGGCACGTAGCTCACTGCCCCTCCCTCGCCCCCCTACCCCATCCCTCTGCCCTGGAGCAGGCAGCTCTGCCGCCAACAGGGTCAGATGCACACGCAGGGTCACGGCCCATCCTCCACCTGGTCCCAGCGGCACCGCCCTCCTCATCCCACAGCCTGTACCGCCCTGCCCCGGCCCTGAACAGAAAACAGGAAATCTACCCGGAAAAGAAGGGCCGGGTGAGGAGCTGCTTTGATCGAACAGCTGCCAGATGTGACTTCACAAGGCACCACTTCCAGCCTAGGCTGCTGCAGAGAAACAGCCCCACCAGCCACACGACTGGACAGAGACTTGGCCACAGGGGGATCGTGTCAGCTGGGAACCCCTGAGCTCGCTGGGGCACAACCTGCGGAGGGGGCGATGGGTTTCACTGTGGGGGCAGGTCGATGACACACCCATCCCTCCCGCGCCGGCGAGCGTGGTCCCCGTGCACCGAGGGCCGGCGGCAGCTGAGCGCGCGGCACTGAGTGCACGGGACAGGCAGCCTTTGGGCTCCCGCTGCATCACACACACTGTCTCCTCTGGGGCCTTTCTGCGCTGCCTACAGAGCGTGACTGCAGCAGGCGGAGACGCCCCAGGGGCTGATCTAGCAAGCTCAGGCCCCAACAGCTGGGAAGCTTCCCCAACACTGCACCTGGCTGGTCCGTGCTGCCAGAGCAACCCTGCGCCTGGGACCCAGATGAACGCCTGCCCATGCCGAGCACCCCCACCTCAGGGCAGGCAGCCTCGGCACATGCTCTGCCCCGGGGATCGCCAAGCGCTTTGCAGGTGGGGCAGCCTCGCTTCCCGGTACAGGATAGAGCTAACCGCACGCTGCCTGACTCCAGCCCAGCGAGGTGCTGACAGTTACACGAGGCACAAAGAGGAAGTTCAGCTCCGCGGCAGCCGATACCTGAGCGCCGCCGCCCATGGGAAGCTCTGAGGCAGCGCAGGCAGTCGGGGGCTCCTGGTGACATGTGAGGGGCCGGGGCTGGATGCTACAGCTGTCGATTCCGGGGAGGAAAAAGTACCCCCGGTGGCCGGCTGTAGTATGGCGTGTGTGGCCCCATGCCCACAGGGGCCTACCCTGACCAGGGTGGCTCTCACCACACGGAGCAGTGAACACCCGGCAGGCACCACAGGGCGAGTGCCTTGCTGGGCCAGGCACAAGACAGATGCTTTCACAGTTCCAGAAGCCGACATCATTCACCCAGGGAACTGAGCTTAGCCAAGCTGCACAGGACGTCCCCTCTGGGTCAGCCCCATTCCCCGGCACACAGGGCTTTCTCTGGGCTCTGACACCGGGCCTGCACGGCGCTGCGACCAGCCACCTCCCATGCATATGGCCCCGGCTGGGGTTGCTGGTTTAGCCTCCGAGTCCCTGCAAGCTAATTTAGCACCAAGCTCCGTGTAATTTACCTTGTGGAATATTTCCTTAAGCAGCTGATCTGGATGCTCCCCCTCCCCCCACGACCGGTCACACCCAGTTGGGTTTGGCTGCTGGTGACCAAGAGACAGAGGAACCGAAAGCAGCGGAGGTTCAGCAGTCGGAGGCTGGGGGCAAGTCTGGATCAGCAGCAGGGGCTCAGCCCGCCGGCAGGGCGGCTGACCAGACGCACGCAGAACAGAAAGGCTCCTTCACCACCACCGGCCCCTGGATCATGGCAAGAAGTGCCCCCCCCCCCGATACCTCACAGAGCAGGAGTGTGTGTGAGACACACCCACACGCTCCCAGCCGTGGCGGTAACTTTCTAACACTAACAGCCACGGCAGAGCCGGAGACAAGAAACCAAGTATCCAGACGCCGTTCTGCGCCCTGCCCACTGCCCCACACTGCCCTGGCCCCTGGATGCCGGAGAGACACCAAGGTCCATGCCGAGTTCTGCTCCAGGGCAGTAGAGGCCACAAGAGAGGGGGGTGGTTGGGAGGAAGGAGGCAACATCACATTACTCAAAGGCCTCTCAGCATCCTCCCCCTGCCATGGGAAGCCCAGACAGGCAGCAGCTGGGCTCAGCCAGAGCTTTTCTAGAGGAGTTTGTTCCCAGCTGAGAAAAGAGACAGTGACACATGGTCCCCAGCAGGGCCAGCTGCCGCCTGCAGTGAGGAGATGGCATGACCCCAGCCTGTGAGGTACCCAGGAAGGGGGCAGGTCTAGGGGGTTCCTGCCCCATGCCAGGCCCCACGTAAGGCACTCGGGCACTGCCGACATCGAATGCTGCCCTGCAAGGCCTGCACTGGGTGCTGGCCCAGGCGAACCTGACGGGCCCAGTCCAAGCACCCAGCGCTTCTAACCAGCCGCCCAGCCCCTCCGAGAGCCAGCCTGCGCTCACCGCCCCTCACACGCCAGCGACACATCCCCAGTTGGACACCAGTGTTCAATGGAGCCCCTGACCCTACCTGCACCAGCTCCCTGGAGCTACACTCCCCTTGGTAACCGTCGCCCCTGGTACCATGGTAACCGTCACCCTCCAGCCCCCTGGTAACTGCTGCCCCTGGAGCTCCATTCATCTCAGTAACTGTCACCCCGTTACCTCAGCAACCATCACCCTCTACCCTGGTAACTGCCTCCCTAGTAACCACTGCCCCAGAGTTGCACTTGCCTCAATAACTGCCACCCTGGTACCTCACAAACCACCACAGCCAGAGCTACACTCATCTCAGTAATTGCAGCTCCCAGGCCACCAGTAACTGCTGCCCCAAAGGGCTACACCCCTCCCATCCCACCCCAACACCTCGTAACCGTTACCTCAGCAGCCTCACTCGCCTTGGCAACTGCCACCCCTAGCACTTCAGTAACCATCACTGTTCTCCCCCCCCCCCGATAACCACCACCCCAGGCGCTACACTCGCCTCATAACCACCCCCCGGTACCTTGGTAACCGTATCCTGGGAGCCACACTCACCTTGGTAACTGCCACCCCCCATTCTGCCAGCGACCAGACAAGCAGGGACCTGCCCTGTCCTCCAGCTCTTTGGGGCACTGCCGGGGGGGAGAGCAGCGGCAGGCCGCTCTGTCCCAGATACGGAAGGCTCAGAGCTCAGCCCCCCGGCGTAGGCTGTGTCGGGGTCTTTGCTGAGGACTGAAGGTGCCCGTGAATGGGCAAGGTCCCCTCATCATATTGCAGCCCCCCCGACACCCACCCCATGCAGCAGCTCCCTCCCTCTCCCCCCCCCACCAGCTGCATCCAGGGTTTAATAGATCCCTATAACCCTGGCATACTGGGCAGGTCACAGGGCTCAAATCCATCCACCTGGCTCTTCTGCTCACGTAGCACGGAGAAGATTTACCAGCACCTGGATGGGAGGTGCCCACGTTTACCTGCACCAGGGCCAGGGGAAGCTCCCAAGCCCGCCCAGGAAAGAGGAGAGACCTGCTGCCCAGTTCCTGCTGGGTGCTCCCCGCGCCACGTGACAAACGCTGCCTCCCACAGTCTAGGGTTTCCCTGCTGCCCCCGCCGGCTCCTCAGCCCTCGGACAAAGGCGATGAGGGAGGGAGGGAGGAAGGGGCTGGCTGCCAGCAGAGGCGAGATGAGCCAGCTGCGTGCAGGGAAACCCAGGAGGCAGGTGCCGGGATCCAATTAGAAGCGAAGGACGTTTACTCTCGAGCCATCTCGGCATCATCTAAGTGATGTAGCCGCAGGCTGCTTTGCTGTTCTACCCATAATTCCCTCCTAGCCAAAGGCCTTTTCTGCAGCCTGACCCCCACCACCACCAGAGGCCTAACCCAGCTTTGGAGCAGTGCTGTTGGGGGAGCCTGGGCATGGGATGCTGGCATCCTTCACGCCAAGCCCCGGGCTGCAGGGGTTGTTGGCAGGAGGGCAAAGAATTCTGGGAAGCTGGGCACAGCAACTGCCTCTAAATGGGCACCAGCAGGAAAAACACGAGCCAGACAGGGGTGGGCGGTTGCCTGGGGCAGTTGCATTGAGCACAGGTTCTGCCCCAGCCCCCGAACTAACCAACCTCTGGAACTCCTAGCTGCAGGAGACCCTCAAGGCAAGGGACCCGGGGGTGCCCAACCACTCTGTGGAACTCAGAGAAAGGATTAGATTCAAAGACACCAACATTTTAAAGCCAAAGGGGACAATTCATCCTCCACGTGACCGTCAGGGTGCAGGCAGCCCTTCCTGCCTCTTGTCCGCAAGACCCTCCCGCAGATGGGGCCTGTTTCTGCAGCACAGCTTCTGCATGCCCAGCTATGCCATATTGATATGTCCCCAGGGCCTCTCCGGGAGAGACTCCCGGGCCATCAGTAACACATTGTGAGCATTTTTGCTCTCCAAAGTCTTCGGCTGCAGGCGAACAGGGGCGCAGGTCACAGGCAGGTTTAAACTGGCATAAAAGGCGGAGTCTGGCAGAGATTAGGGGTCCTACTGCAGCAGTAGGAGGGCATGGAGATGTGATGAAGTGGGGATTGCACTCGCTTTTCTATGTTGCATGTGGGTTCTACTGTCCTGTAGCAACCCCATGTGTGTGCCTCAGTTTCCCTGGGCACTGCACTAATACTTAGATGAGGGAAACTACCCTAGCCGCAGCACGTACATAATGGGCCTTCCTAACCTGAGCCCAGGAGGGGTACGGCCAGGGTGACACCTTTTGCCGAGGAAGGAGAACAAAAGGCAGAGGAGAGGCTCCGGGCCCAGGCTAATAGGTGGGGCTGAGTCAGTCTGGGCTGGCTTGGGGTGCTGAGAGGGGGTGTGAGGCCTTGGATGGTACTGACTGCTGGTGACTGTGCTGACAAGCCTAATCAACCTTCTGTTCGCCTTGCTGGCTGAGTCACATCTGGCTGCGGCTGCAGGGCCCGGTGACACCCCACACTCAGGGACAGCGAGCCAGGTCCTGTGGCCTGCGACAGGCAGGAGGACCAACTAGCTGATCCCGATGATCCCTGCACATCTCCGCGATGGATCCCAGGTCATTCGAGGTGCAGTAGAGCCCTGCTCTAACTCCCGGACACGGGGAACTGAGCTCAGCCCCTTCCAGGGCAGAAAAGGAGAGTAGAGCTGCCGAGGGTTACAGCTGCGCTCGTGCTGCAGGCACGGCTGGGGAGCCTCCGCCAGCACGGCATCCGGGGAGGCGGGAGCCCCTCCTGGTGCATTGCACGCACTCTGCCTTTCCACCCACAAGCGCGCTCCCCGCCAAAGGCCCCGGGACCACAACGAAGCTGCACAGACGCCGGGAGAGCAAGGAACAACCCCCCTGCAATTGCCCTGTGCACACGCTGCGAAGCTGGCTCACGCCCCCTTTGCCAAGACAACGCGGAGCTTGACAAAGGAGGGGTGGGAAGGGAACAGCGGCACGGGAGGCAGCCCACACGCCCAGTATTAATAGCACAGCAGCAATTTCATCTTAAAATAGGCTGTGAGAAGAGAGGAGGCGGGCTCTGGACACAGGCGGCCTATCGCACGGCCCAGCAGCGGTGACGCAGGCACCGCTGTGGGACAGACTTAGAAATACACACGCGACTCTCCGGCTCCGGTACAGCCCCAGGACCCTCCTCGCCAGAGGCACCTTCGGACCCTCCCTTGACCTTCCAGCAAGAGACTTCCCCTGCCCGCAAGCGCCCCAGGACCAGGCAGGGAGCCCCTCCATAGTTCCTCCTTCCCCAGGGATGCACCAGCCCACCAAGAGAAAGGGGGTGAAGCCTCCAGCACTCAGAAGCAACATCTGCTCCCCATGTGTAGCTCCCCCACTTTGCTCTGAACACAGTCGGCCCCATACGCAGCCCCTAGTGCCTGGGGATGCCAAGGCGATTCGGGGCTGCCGGGGGCCTGCGCGTGGCAAGACGGAGGGGTGGCCCCGAGACAGGCCCAGCCCCAACACAGCAGCCAAACCCGCCGAGTTCGGACCCCAGAGTGTCATGAACCACCCCATGGCCTGATTCCAGCAGGATTGGCCCCTGCCAGGCCCCACAGGCCTCACCAGCATGGGTCACTGCCAGCCCAAGCAAGCTTGGAGGCAAACCCATCTGTCTGCTGCCTTGAGCGTCAGAGCTGCTCCTCCCACCCCACCCGGGGCAAACAAGAGAAACACAAGCCTCCAGGGGCATGCAGGGCAGGGGCTGCTGGGAGCCGGCCCCACAGAGACACTAGAGACCTGGCTGAGCACCCACAGAGCAAGATGGATTCCATCCCAGAGCAGCACCACAAGCAGACAGGCAGAGGTCACGGATACACGAGGTCATCCAGAGCCACACCGCCCTGAGCGCCAACGGGGCCCAGCGCACTTTGTGCACAGACAGCTACGGGAGCACCAGCCCCCCCAGTGCCCTGCAAGAAGCTAGGCCGTCAGAATACGGGACCCCCACCCCCACCCTTTCTGGGAACCCCATGTCTATCTGGCTGGGAAATCCCCCACAGCTCAGCGAGACCAAGCTGCAAGCCCCGCTCCCGTCCACTGAGCCTGGTGCCAGCTCCCAGCCAGGGGGCGTGGTGCAGCGAACAAAGCCCCTCGTGGGTGGGGATGAATGAACAGAGAGGCCACCCTGCACCCCCCCAGAGCCAGGTCACCCACTGCAGCCCCTCCAACATGCACGGGGGTGCACACCAGCCAGCACCCCTCCTTGCTTGCTGCCCCAGACACTCCAATGGTAGAACCCTTTACGCAGGGGTGAACTGGGGCAGGATTCCCCAGTTTGGCCAGGAAGGGTGGGGGATTTGGACAGTATGAGCTCAGAGAAAGAGGGCTGGGGGGGTAGCCCTAGGGAAGGCGGGGAGGGGGAGGATGCAGCAGGAATCCCCAGATGGAAACAGGAGGTATGGCAGGGGACAATCCCAGCCGCTGGCTCTGGATGGGGGAAGGGGGGAGGAATCTCCAGAAGAAGGGGGGGGGGTCCCAGCCTGGTACAGAGGATCCCATCCAGATAGGGAGGGCAGAACAGGCAGGGTGCAGACAGCAGTGCCAGGTCAGCAGGGAAGATGTGGGGGGAACATGATGAGGGTCCAGTCGGGGGGGGAGGGAGGGGAAGGGAGTCCTGGCCAGGCAAAGCGGGGAGAGGTGCTGCAGACCCCAATGTGCCAGTCAGGTGGGATGAAGTGGGTACCACCCAGGCAGGGGGGAATGAGGGAGACACTGGGTGCCCTGGGGGATATGTAGGCCGGGGGGGGGGGGGGAGGGGAGAGATGCAGGTCCTGGTTGTAGAGAGAGAGATTGGGAGGGGCAGCTAATGTAGGACCCAACCCGGTGTGCGGGAGGATACAGTTCAGGTGCGGATGCAGGGCATGGGGGGCAGAGGATGCAGTTTGCGGTCAGGCAGGATGAGGAGGTGTGGGGCTCCAGGGTCCAGGCCAGCAGGGCTGATAGGGGACGGAAGGAGGGGATTGCAGGTGGAGTGCTGATGTGGGTCCCAGCTGGGCGGTGCCGGAGGCTGGGGTATGGGGGGCAGGGCTACAGGATGCAGGGGTATAGGAGGGCCTGGGGAGCAGGGATGCCGGGGAGTGCAGGGGGTATGGGGGCCAGGCTGCAGGTTGTTGGGGGGGGGTCTAGAGACAGGGCTGCAGCAATGCTAGGGTGCAGCGGGGCCGGGAGCATGGCAGGACCGGGGGGGGGGGGAGGGCTGTGAGGGGTGTATGGGGACCTGGGGGCACGGCTGCAGAAGATCGGGGGGGGGGTGCAAAAGGGGCCTGGGAGCAGGGCTGCAGGGGCCCAGGAGAAGCTCGGGGGCAGGGCTACCAAGGGCAGAGAGGCCAGGGCACAGGGGGGATGCTGGGGGGGGGGGGTGCAAGGGAGCCTGGGCTCAGGACTGCGAGGAGGACCTGGAGGGAAACAACGGGGGGCCGGGGGCAGGGCTGCGGAGGACCCGGGGAGGTAACAGGGGGCTCGGGGGGGGGGGCCCGGGGGTGCAGGGGGGCCTGGGGCAGGGCTGCGGAGGACCCGGGGGAAGCGCGGGGGCCGGGGGCCGCCGTCCCGGTCTCACCTTCATGATGCTGGCGCGGGGCGCGGCGGGCACCGGGCTCCGCTCCGCCGAGTTCTCGCGGCTGCTGCCGGAGCCGGAGCCCGGGCTCCCGCCGCCCCGGGGCCCGTCCGCCATCCCCGGTTCGGGGCACCGCGGCGGAGCCGCTCCCCAGGCTCCGCCGCCCCGCGCGGCTCTGCCGGGAGGGGGGCGGAGCGGGGCGGGGGAGGGGCTGGGGGCGGGGCGGCCCCCAGCCGAGCCCGGCTCCGAGCAGCGAGCCTGGCCCCTGCAGCGCTGGGGCAAGGGGCCCGAGCCCAGCCGGGCCCGGGCGTCCCGCTCGCTACACCCCCAGCGTCCCCGCGGTGCCCCAAACACCCTATGCTCCCCGAAAGGCCACGCCCCTGCCTCAAACTACCCTCACCCGCACCCCAAATCCTACCCTAGCTACCCACCCCCCTGCACCCCGAAACCCCGCACCCCTGCCTCCATCTCCCCACCCCCTGCACCGAAAACCCTGCACCCCTGCCTCCAACTACCCAGCCCCTGTTCTCCAAAACCCCACACCTCTGCATCCAGCTACCCACCCCCTACACCCCGAAACCCCAAATCCCTGCCTCAAACTACCCACCCCCTGCACCTCAAGACCCCACACCCCTGCCTCCAACTACCTAGTCCCTGTACCCCAAAACCCCAACTCCTGCCTCCAGCTACCCACTCCTGCACTCTGCAACCCCGCACCCTTGCCTCAAACTACCCACCTCCTGCACCCAAAAACCCATACCCCTAACTCCAAGTACCCACCCCCTGCACCCCACAACCCCGCTTCCAACTACCCACCCCCTACATCTTGAAACCCCACACCGCTACTGCAACTAACCACAGCCCAAAATGCTGCCCCCTACCCCATCTGCACCCCTCTGCTACACATAGCCCAATACAGCCCCCCCTGCAAAAGCCTGCCCTCTCTGCCCCACTCTGGACACCCACCACGCCACCGCCCCTACCCACAGCACTCACCCTACCCCTCCATCTACCTCCAGCAGGGCCCCCCAAGCCTCCCACCCCACCCTCTGGCCCTCTGCAGCTCCCTCCCAATGCCTCTCCCCCCCCCCCACCCCAGGGATGGGGCTGAGCAGCACATAACCACCCTCTAAATAGGGGTGAGGGACCCTGCTGCCCCTGCCCCATCTAATTCCTAACCCTTGATGTGGTCTGTTGTGCACAGCTTGCGAGCTCTTCCTGGGCAGGGAGCCTGTCGCTGCGCCACACCCAGCCACGGGGCCCTGATCTCCACCAACTCTGGGTGGCACCTGCACTACACACTGAACAGCAGCCAGGCTGGGTCAGACCCAAGGTCCATCCAGCCCAGGCGCCTGTCTGCCCACAGCAGCCATGCCAGGTGCCCCAGAGGGAATGGACAGAACAGGCAGCCATCCAGCGAGGACAGAGGCAAGGGACACTATCCTTGCCCAGCCTGGCTCACGGCCATTGCAGGACCCAGCCTCCATGACTTTATCTAGCTCGTCTATCTCAGGCTGGGCAGTGCCTGGCACAACAGGGGCCCCCCCAACCTGGTGGGGGGGGGGGGGCTGATTCCACTGGAGGCCAGGCAGCGCCCAGCCCAAGGTGGCCTTGATCTGAGCTGGGATCTGCAGGCATCACCGTAACACAAATAACCCTCGTCATTCCTGTTTGCAAAGCCACCACTGGTAATTCCAGGCCCCCAGGATGAGGGGTCGCTAGCAGCAGCAGCTAATCCCCCCCCCCCCCGCCCCCACCTGCAAGTACTTCAAGCTACCCCAGCACTGGGCCTGCTGCAATCCCTGATTCTCCACTGATTACACAGCAGTAGTGTCCAGGGAGGGAGGCCTGAGATCATAAGCTGCTTGTAAAGCCCCCCCCCCAGTGCATGGCAGCCCAGCCCTGGGAGCCAGCTAGGCAGAGCAGAGCTAACAGGCTGGACTCTGCAGCACACAGAGGAGGAAATTAATTCAGCCCTTGGGGAGGGCCCTTGTAAGGGACACCCGCCCTCCCCAGCCGTGTGGGACGAGAAGGGCTCCCTGCAGAGCAAACGAGGAGGCACCAACCGGCAAGGCCCCACGCGTGCAGTGCCCGGGGCCACCCAAACGTTCCCTGTCGACAGCAGGTGGAGAGCCGGAATCCTGCGCCCCGCTGGTTTCCCCCAGGGCACCTGAGCAGGTGGCAGCCAGGAAAGGAACTAAAGCAAGGAGCAGGCAGGCTCCAGCGGAGGGAACACAGGGACAGTGTCGGTTTTGCCACGGGGACAGGATGGGGGAACGGTTGGACACGGGCCTCTTACCCGTGCACTGTCTGGGGCAGATCAGCACTCAGCACCTCGCAGGGGGCTGCCTTCTGTGTCTTCCTACAGCAGGAGCTCCTGCCAGGGGCTTTGCTTGCCCCACCCACCCCAGGCCCAGCTGTCCACCCAGCAGGGCTCTGGAGCCTCACAGCTCAGTTGCCTCACAATAAAACCTTCACAAACTGCTAGGAGGAGCCGGGTCCCCTGCCTGCTGCCCTCCGATCTCAAAGGCACAGCGAGCCAGTCCCAGGGTGCCCCAGACAGATGCCGAGTTGGTGAAATATTCATAGGGCCACCCTCACGCATACGAGGCCCACGGCAAGGGGAACGCTCATCAAGCCAAGGTGGCCTCCTAGCTAGAAATCTCTAATGGGGATTAAAGCCCCAAGCACAGCGCAGGGCCTGGCCGTGATGCTCACAGATAAGCCATCTTTATTTTGCTTTCAGAAACATTAAAAGCACCCCCCCCCACCCCACCTCCCACTCATCGTTTCACAAACCGGAGGCCACGTGCTACAATGCAGCTTATGGGCTGCCAGCAAGCCCCAACCCCTGCCTGGCAAAGGGCGGGCAGGGCTGCACCAGCAAGCAGAGCCAACCCCCTCGGGGCTCAGGCGCCTGGCACAATGTAGGAGGGGCCAGCTTACAAAGCACCGGGCATGGCATCCATACCAGCCCTGCAGCTCCCAGACAGCTCAGCTCCCCGCAACAGAGCGATGGGGGTTCCCCGGCCTGTGAAACTAAGGACCTGAATGGCAGGGATTGCCCCATATCTTTGGCGGAAACATATCCCCCCCCCCTTCTGCAGCTGCCACCTTCCACCCCAGAAGTGGCTGCATTTCAGGGGTGCTGCAGAGGCAGAGCTGAGGGCAAAAGGCACAAGCGCAACGTCTGGTGACGACCCCAGCAACGAAGCCAAGGGAGGGGAAAGAGCCCAGCAGCAAGGGCAGCTCCCTCTCCAGCCAGCCATGGCCCCAGTGCTGCCAAGGCCCTGGCGGAGCAGAGGCAGCAGACAGAGGAAATGGGGGAGAGGTGCAAGGGTTGGAGCATTAGCCAGGGCTCGATTCTTGGCTGTCCCCAGTGCCCTAGGCTTCCAAGAGCAGCAGGCCCCCAGCTGTGCAAAGGGGCAGACAAGGGCCCCCAGCAGGTGCTGCCCTTCAGCAATCAGCTGCCTCATCCCCTGCCCTTGGCAAGCCTCCTTCCCCACCTAGGGCACCAGGCAGCCCACCTGGCTTCCCTCAGCACCCGGGGCAGGGACCCCCAGGCAGACGCCCTTGCCCCACCAGTCTCTCCTGCCCCTCTCCCAACACACTGCAGCTGGGAGCTGAGCTTGATGTCAGCGCCACCTGGTGGGCAAGCCGCCCTCAGCAGGGCCCCCCTGGAGCGGCATCACCCCAGCAGGCCAGGCCCTGAACGCTGCAGTCCTGGCTGGGTCGCAGGGGAGCTGGCAGACCTCAGGCAAAGCCTGCCTCCGGGGCAAGATCAGGACACTTCGCCACGCTGCCCGGGGCCCTTGGGTGGCAGAAGGGGGCCCACTGCTCCCGCACCTGCTCTGTGACCCGGTGACCATGGCGGGTACATCCCCAGCTGAGGCCGAGACCCCCCCCACCATGGCTACTTCCCAGCCCAGCTCCAAGTGCAGCCTCTGCCAGAGAGTAGCCCTCCATCTCCCCACCCCAGCACCTCCTGGTTCCCTACCCCCAGGGCCTCCCCCTGCGAGCAGCAGCACAGAGCCCGAGCGAGGGCAGAGCCGGGCCGGGCCTCAGGAGATGACCCTGCTCTGGATGAAGTGCAACGGGCGCCGCTCCCTCAGCACTCTGGCCATGGGGCCCGGGGGGCTCGCTGTGTCCCGCAGCTCCCTGAAGGCCCCGGCGGCCACCAGGTGCAGGCGCAGCGGCCCAATGCTGCCCTTGAAACGGAAGGTTCTGTAGACGGGAAAATCCTCCTGGAGACACTGATCCAGCTGCAGGGAGAGGGAGGGGATGGAGCCTAAAACAGGGGCGCTCGGACCTCGGATAGGCCCAGGCGCCTCTCCCTAGAGCGGCCAGTCCCAGCTGTGGTAGGGGAAGGTGCCACATGTCCTGGAGCACCAGGACCCCTTGCTAACAGTGCTCAGGGCAAGTGGGGAACTCTTCCCCCCGCCGTATTTTCGCCTCTCTGGAGGATCTCATTACCCAAAGGGGTAACGGCAACACCCCAGCCCCTTTGGAATCCTGCTCTGCTCCAGCCTTGGTCAGACCTTGTGGCGAGGAGTTCCACCAGCTAAGTGCCTCACGGTGCTTCTCTCGGCCCCAGGCGTGGCTGGGTGCCTCCCTCCACCTGTGCAGATGCCCCCTCCCATCCCAGAAGGCGGGGCGCCTGCGGGGCACAGCACACCAGGAGCGGAGGCCCCATCCCCCAGCTCAGCAGCGCCAGGGCGGAGCCCCTCCATGCCCTTGTGCCGAGCTGGGCACCTGACCAGTGAGAGCTGCCACCTGGTGGCTGAACTCAGCCACGGCAACACAGGCCACGTGAGGGAAAACCCCCAGACAGGTGGGGGCACCTGTGTGGCTCTGGTGGGGCGGGAGCACAGTGCTGGGAGTGGCCCCAAGCAACAGGATTGCTCCCTTCTGCAGGCCAGAGGGAAAAGGTTCCCACCTCCCCCAGGCCTCCCAGGCTGGGGCAAGGAGACACCCCCTGCCCCTGCCCAGCCCTGCCCCGTGCTGCTACCCTCTCATGCCGCTCACCTTATAGCGCTGAGCCTCTGACAGATCACGCACACCCCGCAGCTCCACGAACACCTGGTAATGGGGGGCGCAGGCCCCGGAGGAGGCACCTGGGGGGAGCACAGACCCACGTCAACCCACCCCACTGGAAGGGCAGGAGAGAGCATCCCTGCCGCGAGGGGCTCAGGCCAGTCAGGGGAGCCTCCTCCATGCCAGGGGTGGAGCAACCCCACACAGGGAGGGACAGGAACCCGGACGGATCCCCACCAACCACGGCGTCACCTGGTACCAACGCTGATGCCAGCCATAGTGACCCCAGACATTCAGTCCCCTCCTGCCCACCTAGCTGGGCCCAGGGCCCGGGATGAGCTAGGCTGGGGGCACGGCCAGCAGGGCCTGGGCACAGACAGGGTCGGGCAGACCCAGGGTGCCGATAGGAGTCGTAGCCCCGGAGGCAGAGCCAGTGGGCGGAGAGGGGCCAGGCTGCCTGGAGCCAGCAGTGCCGGGTCGCTGGGAGAGGCACTTACCCAGAAGGCCGCTCTCTGCGCAGACGTAATCGACCAGCCGGGCTCCCGGCCACATGGTCACGGCACGGCACAGGCTGCGGTAGAAGCGCTCCTCCGGGATGCCTTCCCCACGGACGCTCAGCGTCTGGCTCAGCCTGGGGAGCCAAGGGCAGGGGGCAAATCAAGGAGACTGCCCCTCTGCCAGCAGGGGGCAGCGCCACAGCCTCACTGGCCTGGGGAGAACAGCCAGCCTCCTCCTCCTCCCCCCCCCCCCCCAAGCACTGGGGAGCGAAGCCCCCAGCCCACACCCCACTTCAGCCTTCTCCCAAACTGCCTCCATCAGGCCCCAGCGTTCCCCAGGCTCCAGACGGGGTGGGAGCCCAGTGCTGGGAGTGGCCCCAAGCACACAAGATTGCTCCCTTCTGCAGGCTGGAGGGGAAAGGTCTCCCCACCCCCCCGCCCCAGGCACCCTGGGTTGGGGCAAGCAGGGGCAGGGAGATTACCCCCTGCCCGTGGCATGGGCATGGCACTAGGTGCCTGCTGCCTCTGCCCAGCCCTGCAGGGTGTGTGTGTGGGGGGGGGGGAGGTGACTCTCCCCACCTGCGCACGGGTCCCACCACAGGGCAGTGGTTGTGGAATCCAGCCACCTTCAGCACCTCCCCGACGTGGCACCTAATGGAGAAAGGGGGGGGAGAATGTGAGCCCTGACCGCACCCCCACAACCAGCCCCAATCCATCCCTGGGCAGCAGGGAGCAAACCGCATGGGGTGTACAGATGCAGGGGGCGTGGGAAATAGGGCAGAGAGGCCACAGGGTGTAAGGGGGGGGGCAGGGAAGGGGACACCTGAGTGGTCCAGCCTGGGCTGTCAGCACCAGCTCGTATTCCTGGCCCTCACGCAGCTCTGCCAGCAGCATGGCCTCCGGGGGCCCCTCGGCGCCCGGCCCCACCGGCAGGAACTCGCAGAAAGCCCAGCCAGGGCACAGCAGGTAGCGAGAGTTGGGCTGCTCCGGCCACAGGTTCATCCCAAGCAGAGCTGGGGAAGAGGGGGCACTGTGGGTCAGCAGCAGGGAGAGCACACAGCACCTCCCCAGCCAGACCCACAGCTGCCCCCTCGTCCTGGGGGCAGGGCTGGAAACACCCGCATGGCAACCTCATAGGGCTGGGGGCAGCCTGCAGGGCAGTGACCTGAGCAGGCAGCCTGCCCCCCCCCCTGCCCCCCAGCAACTATTGCCAGCGCCCCTCAAGCTGTCAAACCATGGGGGCCCCAGCTGTGCTCGTGCCTCTCATGCAAAGAGCAGCACAGTGCCCTCCACTGCCACATGGGGCGGGGGTCACCACCACCCCCACTGCTACACAGGGGTCACCGCGCCCCCCCAATCGCGCTGGGCACTGCTTTCTGCCCAGTGCTGGTCCGATGCCCCTCACCTCCTGCTGCACCATAGAAGGGGCAGTAGAAGGGCAGGCCCTGGCACGCCGACGCTCGCAGGGCCTCCCCATAGAGCTGCTCGCCGCTGGGCTCTGCCACCACCACCACCACCTGGAGCCGCGGCCACAGGCGCCGGGCGATGCCGTCCCAGCCCTGGGTGCACTCTGCCCTCAGCTCCGCCGCCCGTGCTGCATCAGGCACCAGCAGCCCCTCCAGCTGGTGCCGGGTCCCTTCAGGCAGCTCCAGCTGGGCACTCAGCCTCCCCCTAGCCAGGTCCTGCGCCAGGCCCTCCCAGCTGGCACTCAGGATGTCCAGGGCATCGTACAGCTCCGACGCCAGCCCGGCCTCCAGCGCCCACAGTGCCCGCTCCCGCAGGGCGAACAGCAGCTGCAGGTACAGGGCCACAGCTCGCGAGGGCACCATGCCCGCCCCCTCCGGAGTGCAGTACAGGGTCGGCAGCAGCCAGGCCGTGGCAGGCGGGGAGCAGCTCCGGGCCCAGGAGAAGCGAGCAATGCCCTGTGGGCTCAGGGCCTCTGGGTAGGCTCTGCCGAGGACATCCAGGTAAAGCACGGGCCCCTGGGCGGGGGAGAGATGGGAATACAGAGCTGGCACAGCCACGTGCTGGCCAGCCACCCCCCACCCTCCCAGTACCAACCTGACACACCCCTTCTCCCTCTTCCCCAGGTACCAGCCTGAAACTCCCTCCCAGGGTACCAGCCAATGACACCCCACCCACCCACTCCAGGTACCAGCCTGAGACCCCCCCTCCCCAGGGTACCAGCCTGAGACATTTCCCTTTCCCCCCGGGGTAGGGGCCTGCCTCCCCCAGGTACCAGCCTGTGACACCCCCTCCCCCACTCACCCCAGGGTACCAACCTGCAACACCCTCCCATCCTCCCCCCTCCACCACAGGGCAATGGCATGCGACATCCTCCTTCCCCCATAATGCCAGCCTAACACACTCCCTACTGCCCAGCTGTGTCCCACCTCCGCTCTCACAGCCCCACCGGGGCAGGGCCCCCACGAGCAGCACCAAGCCACATTGCCCTCCCCTGACTCCCAGCCTGGAGGAACTGCCCCCTCGCTACCTGCAGCGGGGAGCCCGCAGCAAAGCAGCTCCGGAGCAGGGCCCAGGACCCCGGCGGTGGCGCTCGGCTGGCAGGGAGCTCCACCCTGTCAGAGTCGGGCTGTGCCAGGGGGTAACGCTTCCGGAAGGTGGCCAAGTCTGTGGGGCAAATGAGCTGGGGTCAGCCTGGGCCCCCCCAGTTCCTGGCCTGCCCACGAGGGGCCACACACAGGCACAGGCACCCTCATGCACCTTGTGCCCTGCCCCGGGTGGGATGGGCCCAGCTGAGCAGCGGCTACCCGACCCCTCGGCCCCATGCCCTGCCCCAGGTACCTGGTGCTGCAGCTCCAGCTCCCTCCAGCAGCTGCAGCAGGAGGCGCTCTTGGCTCTGCTGCCGCCCATCTTTGGATGCCTGCTCCAGGTGCTGGCGCTGCCGGCCCACAGCCAGGCCCAGCACCCACAGCATGAGCCGGTGCCGGAGAATGAGCCCCCAGGGCTGCTTGGGCCCTGCTTTGGCCATCCAGGAGCCTGCACCCCCCGGGCAGCAGCACCAGGCGCAGAGCAGCAGGGCCAGCCCCACAGCCAGCCCCACAGCCAGGAGCATGGCAGCAGCACTGTGGAGAGAAAGGGGGGGGGGGGGTCATTGACACAGAGAGAGCCACAGGCCCCCAAACCCCACCGTGGTGTCCCCAGCCCCCTAATATCTCAATGGCCCCAGTGCCCCCAATACCCCACCTCAGTGCCCCTGGGCCGCCCAATATCTCAGGGGCTCCTAGTGCCCCCCTCCAGGCCCACCCAAGCTCACCATCCAGGGTCTCCTAGTGTCCCCAGGCCCCCAATATCTCAGTGACTTCATCACCCTCAATAGCCCTGCCCTGCCCTGCCCCCAGGGCCCCTAGTGTCCCCACCCGTGCCCCACCGTTTTCTTAGGCACCCCAACATCTCAATGGCCCTAGTGCACCCCAAGGGTGCCCCAAAGCCTCCCACCCGGATCCCAGTGTCCCCAGGGCCCCCAATATCTCAACGGCTCCGCTACCCCCCAACAGCCGCGCCCCCAGTGCCCGCGGGCCCCCAAATAGCTCGGGGGCCACTAGTGCGCCCCATGGCCCCGCCCAGCCCTGCTGGGTCCCCTGGCGCCCCCACGGCCCAATAGCCCCGCCCCCCACTGTCCCCGGGGCCCGCAAAATCCCCGGGGCCCCCCCGCGGCGGATGCAGCGTCGCGTCTCCTACCGACCCCCCCGCACCCAGCTGACGTGACGGAGAATTAAAGGGCCGGAGCAGCTGCGACTCTTAAAGGGCCAGTTGCCCATTAACAATCCACCCCCCCCCCCCCCCGGACTGGGACCCGCACTGCGTTCCCGGGCCCCAGCCAGGGCTGGACGTCAGGTCGGGAGTGGGGGGCACCGGCCGACCTGGGGGGGGGGAGCCCAGGGCTGCAGGTCGGGAGTGGGGGGCACCGGCCGAGCTGGGGGGGGGGAAGCACAGGGCTGCAGGTCGGGAGTGGGGGGCACCGGCCGAGCTGGGGGGGGAGCCCAGAGCTGCAGGTCGGGAGTGGGGGGCACCGGCCAACCTGGGGGGGAGCCCAGAGCTGCAGGTCGGGAGTGGGGGTACTGGCCGAGCTGGGGGGGGAGCCCAGAGCTGCAGGTCGGGAGTGGGGGGCACCGGCCGGGCTGGGGCGGGGGAGCCCAGTGCTGCAGGTCGGGAGTGGGGGGCACCGGCCGGGCTGGGGGGGAGCCCAGGGCTGTAGGTCGGGAGTGGGGGGCACCAGCAGAGCTGGGGGGCAGGGCATGGCTCAGGAGTGAGGGGCTCCAGCATCTTGGGGCTAGGGCTCCAGGCACCACCCCCTGGGACCTGGGGAAGGCCAAAGGCAGGAGACGCCACCAAACCTTCCCCCAGAAGTAGCCTTTCTGCCCTGGTGAGCGACTCACCTCCCCCCCGGCCCCAACCCCAACCCCAACCCCAACCCCAACCCAGACACAGCAGAGCTTTCATCTACAACAGCAGCAGAGCTCAGGAGCCGGCTGGGGCCTTGGCTGTTGTTATCCATTTGAAGGGGCCCAGACTCCATGGTGATGCTACAGATCTGGCCAGAAACCCAGCACAGCTGGCACAGGGCAGCAACAGGGGCACTGCCTGCCTGGCACAGCCCAGGGCTCCCATCCCTCCACTCCTGGCCCCAACCTGAGCCAGGCCCAGCTAGTTTAGGGGAAGGTGTAAGAAACCTTCCTGCTCCTCTCTCTGCCCTGCTCTTGGGAGCAGGAACAGTTTTCCCCTTACAGTCGCTCAAAAGAAATCCAACCCCCACCCAGTTGATTAGCAGAGCGCCTACTGCTAGGTGTAGGTTTCTACTGATGGTGCACATCCGCACAGGCCTTGGTGCACATAACATTTATTCCACACAAGGATGGGGAAAAAAATCTGCATGCGGATGGGAAAGATTAGAAGGCAGCATCGAGCAAGAGGGCTGACTTCCCTGCCACCCCATCACAGTCACACCCCGTGTTCCCGTAATCCCTATAAACATCCAGTTCTTTTCCCACAGCTTGTGGCAGGGGGTCCCTCGTGCCTGTTGTGCTCTGTGTTTGGAGTCTAGGAAATAGCCCACAAGGAGTTCCCGTCTCTGGTGGTGGGGGGAGCATACAAGACGAGTGGGGACCAGACGCTGGGTGTGCAGGACACGGGGGGAAAGTGCACGGGGCCTGTATCGTAAACACAAAAACACAATTTTGCAGCCCCCGGAAGAGTCGACAATAGTTTATTAGTGCCATAGGCTAGTCAGGAGCAGACTCCAACACTAAAAATAGGCAGTTGAAATAATTCAGTTTCCACATACAAGGTTTTCTGGTGGTAGGGTTTTTTTTTTGTGTGTGTTAAAGAAAAATCATCCGAAAGTTTCGCCATGGCTGTTTTTCAAATTGTATTTCCCCCCCTTGCTACAAAAGACGTGATCGAAAGCCTGCGGGGA
This sequence comes from Pelochelys cantorii, assembly GCA_032595735.1. Lineage (NCBI taxonomy): Eukaryota > Metazoa > Chordata > Testudines > Trionychidae > Pelochelys > Pelochelys cantorii. Next base: position 8,148,003 of record CM064357.1, on the reverse strand, counting down.
TCCCACCTCCCCTCAAAGCTTTCCCTGCTTCTGTTGAAATGCATGTGCATTGCCAAAAGACGAGAACGGGCTCCTATGGGCCCGGGCTTTGGCAAGAGATTTTTTCTTTCTTTTTTTTTTTTTTAAAGGAATCTTGTTGGTTGTCAGGAACGGCTCAGCACGAGCTGCAGGAGCCGGCTCGCTGGGCAAAGCTAAGCGAGGCCAGCGCAGAGCTCTCGGAGCCCAGGGCTCGCCCCCAGGCCTTCCCCCGCGGGCGTGCAGCCTGGCGAAGCAGGTGGCGGCGGAGTTACTCACAGGGAAGGCCACGTGCAGGGCTAGCAGCAGTGCTGAGCTAAGCGCACACTCCCACACTTGCCGCCTCCGCCGAGTGCAGCATGGAAAGAGGGTGATGACTCCCCTGCCTGTGCCCAGGGTGCTGAGGTTTCAGTGGCTGGTGCAAGGCGCAGGAGCAGACATGTTTTGCACTGGGGGAGCTTGTCCTGGGAGCAGCCTGACAGACAGCACTGGTGGGAATGGCGGCCGTGCTGGGACCCAGCAGTGGCTCACGCTGCCACAGCCAAGGGGGAGCGCCCTGTGCAAAGCTGGAAGGGCCAGCTATCTCCCTGCCAGGGAACAAGCACGGTGCCTCCAGGTCCGGGCTTGTGGGGTGCTGGCCATAGCCCCAGCTCAGGGGCGACCCAGCGGCGCTGCTCGGCTCCCCTCCTGCAACTAAGGGCACAAGGAACACATGGACATGGCAGAAGGGCGAGAGGACCTGGCTGGAGGCCTACAAGCCTGTAACCAGGCTCAGCACCTCCTGCCTCCAACCAGTTGATTGGGGGCTGCGGTGAGTCCTCTAGAAAGCAGAGCAAGGAACGTCACAACTTCCCCGCCCTCCCGCCTGGCTGCCCCACACTGTGAGACCGTTTTCCCCATGGCGGCTCCTCCCCCAGGCCATCCACACACAGCACACGGCTCAGTCCTGGGCTCCCACGCCTGCGGAGCCCAGAGACAGCCCCCCCCCCCACCAGGGGATCTGTCTGACCCTTCTCCTTGGACCTCAGCGAGCTGCTGGGCCCAGACCTGGCCCTCCCACAGAGACACGTGAAATCCAGAGATTTGTGTTAAAAAAATATTCTGTGCTTTATTTACTCAGCCGTAGAAAAATAATGTTGAACGGGAGGGAGGGCGCCCAGGGCGGGGCCAGCAACGCCTCCCCCCATCCTGAGCCACGCCCTGCCCTGACCCCAGCGGGGAGCCCCTTTCATCCTGCACAGAGAGCAGCCATGTCCGTCTGGAACCCCCTCCTTCCTCTCACAACTTATCAAACCTCCCGATGCTGGGACGGGCAGCATCCCACCAGCTGAGCAGAGAACGGGCCAGACAGGAGCCAAGAGGAAAAGGCCCCAGGTCCCTGGGGGGGATGCCTTCCCGGAAAGCCACTCCCAAGGCGCAGATGCTGCCGCCTGGGCTGAGAAAAGAGGGTCTTGGCCTCCCCCAGGCAGTGAAATCCCCCGGTCTCCGTGCACACAAACAGGACCTGACGCGCACACGTGCCCCCCCCCGGGACGGGGGAGCGGGTCACAAAAGGAAAGCGTTTCAACACAAAAGTCCTAGAGGGGACGATTACTGCAAACTAAGTACCAGGCCTGCCCCCCCGCCCCCCAGGAGTGGCTCCTGGCCGTGAGGGCAGGGCTCCGCGTCCAGCGGCGGGGGGACGACACAGGGCGGGCGCCAGGGATCTGCTGCGCATGAAGGAGCAGCGCTGCAGAAGCAAAAAGCGGAAGGCAGGCTTCTTAAAGGGACAGACAGGAAACCATATGACAAGCCCACTGCCTTTAGTACACAGGGATAACACCAACGAGCCAAGCGCAGCCCTGGACACAGCTGCTGGCACCGAGCAAAGCCCCCGGACGAGCACTGCCCTCCCCGCACACAGACACTAACACAGGCTGCTCTCCACGGGGCACGCACCCCTGCTTGTCTCCGAGGGACGCGGTGGCCGGGCCGGGCCCGTCCCACAGCGCAGGGTCACGACTGGCTGTGGGGGATCCACTGACTGTCCATGGGCCGCCGGAGAAGCTCCTCCACGTGCCGGGCCACGTCCATCGTGTCGTCCAGGTCGAAATCCCCGTCGGGATCCAGCACGGAGTCGGGGCTGAGGGAGAGACAGGGAGAGCCTGGGGGGGGGCATCCCTTGACAGCCACACGGGGGCCAGGGGCAGCGTGCTCCCCTGCAGCGCCCCCTCCCAGCACCGGGAGGCCCAGGGCCGGGAACGCACGGCACCTACTTCTGCGTGTAGACGTTGAAATGGGGCTGGGAGCACACGGCGGGCGACGGCGCCTGATCCATGTAGGTGACTGTTCCGCCGGCGGGATCCCCGGAGGCGCTGGCGAACCTGGAACGGACGAGGGGCCAACGCGTCAGCCGGGGGTGGGGGGACAGGAGCGCGGGGGCAAGGAGGCATTGCCCTGCAGGGCTGGCGGCAGCTCCGGCCTAGCCTGCTGGCTCCTCTCCCAGGCTGCAATGGCAGCTTGTGCCGGCCTTGGCCCACCAGCTCAGCACGGGGCGGGGGAAGGGAGTTCTCATGGGTCGCTGGATCGATGCCACACTCGGCTCTCCCAGGGCGGGATGAAGCTGTGCCCACGGCTGTGCCAATGGCGCTTTACACCCTCCCACGCAATCCAGGGGAAGCTGTGCCGGCGGGGTCGGGTTACAGCCACGCTCAGATCCTGCTCGGCCCCTCCCAAGTGCCCAGCAAACATTCTGGGGCCCGTTGGGTTCTCAGGCAGGGGGTTAAACCCTCCCAGCGCCAGGCCCAGGCTGCAGCCAGGGCCCAGGGTCTGGACACCGATCACTTCCTGCAGTCTCTGTGGCTGCCAGCCTGGAGCGCTTCTGCCCTGGCCATCGGCTCTGCCCGTGTGAGCAACGGGAAGGATGTGTCCCCGGGACCCTGGCGGGACACAAGGCTGCAGAGGGGCCTCGCGGAGCCGGGATGCTGGTTCAGGGGTGTGAGCGGAGGGGCCGAGGGAGACGGGCTGAGGACAGCGCACAGACGGGCGTACTTACTCCGGCACCACTTGTTTGATCTGTGGCTTCACATATCCATCTACGGCTTTAGCTACAGACAGGGCGAGAGAGAGAGAGAGAGACGTCAGCGCTTTGGCATGGCGAGCCCAGGGGACGCCGAACCGACGGTGTCACCGGCGCTAGCAGCTAGTCGGCTCGGGGCGCTGACGAGCCAGACAGCCTATTGGGTTGGCGTCTCTGTGCCACAAGGCCAGGCGCCACCGAGGGGAACCCGTGGCTACAAACCAGCCAGGCCCTTGGGGGCATGAGCTGGTGGCAGCCCCCTCGGCGGCGGAGCCCGAGCGTGCTGGAGGAGGAGGGGGGGCGCACCCCAGACTCACAGAGAACCGGCGTGTAGTACTTGGAGAAGACCTCGTCCTTGGGCCGGTCGGGGAAGACGTAGATGAGGTAATTGAGGTCGCCCAGGCGGTCGGCCAGTGAGCGGATGGAGAAGTCTCGGGTCGTGAAAGGCATGAGGTTCCAAAACATCCGCTCAGCTAGAAACACAAGAGCAGAGAGGCGCCCATGAAACGTGGCATCCGGGACCACGGGGTGCCATGGAGGGGCCTCAGAGCCACACTGCCCCCATCAGGCCCTCGTGTGGCACAGCCGGCCCCAGGAGTTCACTCAGGCCTCAAGGAATCCGGCTTCAAAAATCACAAAAACTCCACTAAGAATCGACACCGGGTTCGTCGGCGCTTCCTTCTGTCTGTGCACCTTTAAGGGTTCCCTCCCTGGACCCCCGGGGCTGGAAACGTACTGTCCGCACACCAGCACGGTGAGAGTATCATGCAATTGCCTGATTCTGGGAGCTGGGGGCTTCAAAAATACCCCCCCCATATCATCAACTTTGCAATTCAAGTCCCTGGGCTTCCCCACATGCCAGGGCTGCTGCTGCATTCAGGGCGTAGGGACCCCTCCAGCACATTTCACAGGTTCGTCTGTTTAAAATCTCACACCGAGAAAACCAGCTTGTCTGTGAGCTCCCCCCTCTCCCCCCTTGACCCAGGGCATCTGAAACAGACTGGGGAGAGCCGGGAAGTGACCCTAAGGAGAAACAAAAGCGAAAGGAAGGAGGGGGCCGCTGGGCCATGGGCGTAGCTGGGCTGAGAGCTGGCATGTTCTTGCAGGTATCACAAGGGAGGCTCATTCACTGGGAGCGCCTCTGCCCTGGCTGCATTCGCACGCGGGTCTCTCTCAACACAGCGCTCCGGCCCACGCCCCGCTGGTGTGGACTGGCCAGCCCAGCCCGGCTGCACAGGACGGCCCTGGCTTTCCCCAACAGGAGGAGGATCCTTGCGGCTGCCCAGTGGGACGCATGCTCTGGGCTAAAAGCCAAAGCTCTCCAGAGCCGCTGGCTGCCAGCAGAGGCCTGCGCCCCCTTAGCCAGTGGGGTTGGTGTGGTTAACTGGGCAGGCCCCCGGGGATGGCCGAGCCTGGATGGTGGGGTAGGCTCCCGCCGGCACAGCCTGGGCCTGCCCGGGAAGGGGGCTAAGCTCCCCGGGCCTGAGGCACCTTTACCCCGGCCTCACAGATCAGCGAAGCACCGTCTCTGGGAGTGCAGCCGGGCTTCCAGGCAGGAATGGCCCCGGCGGGACGTGTGGGTTTGCTCCGCACCAGGGACCCCGCAGTGCCGCGCAGGCCGGAGAACTGGCCTCGTCCCAGCCCCAGGCCCACACTCACGCGAGTCAAACTTCCAGGCGATGGTGATGCCGCCGATCTCAGAGTCGCTGAAGCGCAGCAGGAAGGTCCCGTCCGGCTTGTTGATCAGCAGGTCGTGCGCTTGCTGCTTGTTGACAAAGCCCAGGATGGCCCTAAGCACAGAGAAGGGGGTGAGGGGTGGGGGCAGGCATGGGGGGCCCTAAGCACAGAGAAGGGGGTGAGGGGTGGGTGTGGGGCACGGGGGGCCCTATGCACAGAGAAGGGGTGGGGGCGGGGGGCCCTAAGCACAGAGAAGGGGTGAGGGGTGGGGGCGGGTATGGGGGCCCTAAGCACAGAGAAGGGGGTGAAGGGCAGGCGTGGGGGGCGGGGCCGTGCGGCCATTCCAGGGAGGAGGGTCTCACCCGTCGTTCCAGTGTGGCTTCAGGTGCTTCTTCAGCACCTCCATGACGCCATCGAACCACTGCCAGAAGGTGTAATTCCGCCCTGGCAAGTTTTCCTGGGTGAAGACAAAAGGCCCCGCTTGTGTCTGAGCCCAGCATGTCCTACAACAGCCCCACTGCCTGCTCTGAGAACGGGCTTGGCGCCGGGCCCCTCTCTCTTCGCAGGACGGGCCCCAGTCCCGAGGTCTCCGCCTGTGCCCCTGGGTGCCGGCACTGCTCCGGGGGCTGCTGTGGGCACAGTCCTGCCAGGGCAGGCAAGCCTGGCGTCTCTCCTGCACGAGCCCGAGGGAGGCAGGCAGCAGAGCGGCACTGAGGAAGGGAGCCAGGCGTCCCCGCCCGCTCCTTTAGGGGAGGCTGGCACCAGGGTCAGCAGGAGTGGAGCTGGGTGGCCCCAGGTCCCCTCCCTCGCAGTCCGTCAGCGCCAGCTCCTTGCGCCTTCCCACATGGCGCGCAGTTCTGCAGCGAGGGTGACGCCGGCCTACGCCACAGGGACTCCAGGCTGGCTGCCCCCCCGGGACAGCAAACCCCAGGCCAGGCTGTCTGCGGTGATTCGCCCCACGTGTGACGACGCTCGGCGCCTACGGGATCCCTTCCTCCGCCCCGCCCCCAGCCGGGCGCCCCTACTGCCCCGGCCCGGCCCAGCAGGCAGGCTCACCCTGTTGAACTGGGACCAGGAGACGGCCATGGCGCTGAACTCCTCTAGCTGGGGGCTGTTGCTGCTGAAGAGCTTCTGGGCCAGGAAGAGCAAGTTCTCCTTGGTCAGCCCCCGGCTGCTCTGCACCTCCGCCTTGAACTTCATGTTGAGGGCCTCGCACAGCTGGGGCCACAGCACCTTGTCGGGCACGGCGAACGGCACCCGGCCCTGCCAGAGGGGGCGCGGGGCCAGGGTCAGGCGACTCCAGCTGCGCCGGGCAGGGAACCCAGCAGCAGCCCTGCCCCACCCCCGTACCTCCTGGAGCCCCACTCCCCTTTCCCCAATGCCCCCTCCCCCAGAGCTCTCCTCCTCCACGCTCTGTGCTCCATATCCCAGAGCTCCCCACCTTACTCCAGCACCCCTCCCCTGGCCTTCGCCGCTCCATCCCCCTCTCCCCCAGCATCCCCTCCCCCAGCCTTCGCCACCCCATCCCCCTCTGCCCCAGTATCCCCTCCCCCGCCCTTTGCCTCCCCCATCCTCCTCTCCCCCACCCCAGTATCCGCTTTCCTGGCCTTCACCCCCCAACTTCTCTGCCCCAGTGTGCCCTGCACAGAGGCCGACTGGGGCCAGGAACGGGCCCAATGCAGGGAGAACAGCGAGGGCTGCAGCTGGGGCTGGGTCAGAGGGCCCAGACCACGGGGTCCCAAGAGACGTGCTGCTCACCGGCTCGGCAAAGGCGTTATCCCAGAGCACGGTGGCTGTGGCGTTGTTGTCCTGGCTCCCGTGCACGATCACCACCACGGGCAGGGACAGCGTCTGCGGGAACCAGCAGGGCCGGGCTGAGTGCGGGGCGGGGCGGGGCGGGGCGGGGCTGGGGGCTGCGGGTCCCCACCTGCTGCTGGGCAGTTCTGAGCCAGGCGAACCCCTCGCGTGCTCCTCCCCCCTCCTCCCCACAGAGCACCCCCAGGGCTGCCCAGCTAGTGACTGAGGCTCAGACTTCCTGTGTCCCTCCCTCAGCGCAGAGACGTCATCCCGGCGACGGGCGACAGGAACTGCCGGTGCCCAGGTCAGCGCCCCCACCGGACGCCAGCCCCAGAAGTGCTCCTACGGCCCCCAGGGCTGGTCAGAGGTCCAGGCCGGCAATGCCAGCATAGGGCTCAGGGCCGGGCAGGGCCCAGGACAGCGGCGCCAGCGTAGGGCCCAGGGCCGGTCAGGGCCCAGGACAGCGGCGCCAGCGTAGGGCCCAGGGCCGGTCAGGGCCCAGGACAGCGGCGCCAGCGTAGGGCTCAGGGCCGGTCAGGGCCCAGGACAGCGGCGCCAGCGTAGGGCTCAGGGCCGGTCAGGGCCCAGGACAGCGGCGCCAGCGTAGGGCTCAGGGCCGGTCAGGGCCCAGGACAGCGGCGCCAGCGTAGGGCCCAGGGCCGGGCAAGGCCCAGGCCAGCGGCGCCAGCGTAGGGCTCAGGGCCGGGCAAGGCCCAGGCCAGCGGCGCCAGCGTAGGGCTCAGGGCCGGGCAGGGCCAGGGGCGGCGGTGCCAGCGTAGGGCTCAGGGCCGGGCAGGGCCGGGGCGGCGGCGCCAGCGTAGGGCTCAGGGCCGGTCAGGGCCCAGGACAGCGGCGCCAGCGTAGGGCTCAGGGCCGGGCAGCGCCAGGGGCGGCGGCGCCAGCGTAGGGCTCAGGGCCGGGCAGGGCCAGGGGCGGCGGCGCCAGCGTAGGGCTCAGGGCCGGGCAGGGCCGGGGCGGCGGCGCCAGCGTAGGGCTCAGGGCCGGGCAGGGCCGGGGCGGCGGCGCCAGCGTAGGGCTCAGGGCCGGTCAGGGCCCAGGACAGCGGTGCCAGCGTAGGGCCCAGGGCCGGGCAAGGCCCAGGCCAGCGGCGCCAGCGTAGGGCTCAGGGCCGGGCAGGGCCAGGGGCGGCGGTGCCAGCGTAGGGCTCAGGGCCGGGCAGGGCCAGGGGCGGCGGTGCCAGCGTAGGGCTCAGGGCCGGTCAGGGCCCAGGACGGCGGCGCCAGCGTAGGGCTCAGGGCCGGGCAGGGCCAGGGGCGGCGGCGCTAGCGTAGGGCTCAGGGCCGGGCAGGGCCGGGGGAGGCGGTGCCAGCGTAGGGCCCAGGGCCGGGCAAGGCCCAGGCCAGCGGCGCCAGCGTAGGGCTCAGGGCCGGGCAGGGCCAGGGGCGGCGGTGCCAGCGTAGGGCTCAGGGCCGGGCAGGGCCAGGGGCGGCGGTGCCAGCGTAGGGCTCAGGGCCGGTCAGGGCCCAGGACGGCGGCGCCAGCGTAGGGCTCAGGGCCGGGCAGGGCCAGGGGCGGCGGCGCTAGCGTAGGGCTCAGGGCCGGGCAGGGCCGGGGGAGGCGGTGCCAGCGTAGGGCTCAGGGCCGGGTAGGGCCTGGGGCGGTGGCACCAGCTCTACCTTGACCTGGAAGACCAGCTCGTTGCCGCCGACGCTGAACTGCGACTCGAAGAGGATGGTGAACTTCTCCTCAGTCACCGACTCGGCGCCACGCCGATCCGAGCGCTTGATGCGCTTCAGGGACTGCAGGAGGCAGGAGAGGGCGTGAGAGGCGGGCCGGGGCGGGGGGAGGGGGCGGGGCCTGCGGCCCGGCTCTCACCATGTTCCTGAAGTGGGCGCTCAGGGTGCCCGTGGCCTGGTGGTACTCCATCACGCAGCAGTTGTTCAGGATCTCCCCACTGCTCTCGCTGCAACGGGAAAGGCAGGTCAGGGAGCCGGGCACTGGGCCAGCTCTGCCGGGACACCAGGTGTAGTGCCAACAGTCTCCAAGGGGGTGGCCACGCCCTCTGGGCCCAAGGATCCCTCGTGGGGGGCTGGAAGCCGGCTACGAGCACAGTGGCCTGTAGCTGGAGGGGCTCAGCTAAGGCACAACAACCGCCCCATGCCAGGGGCCTTTTGCCCAGAGAGACAGCGATGGATTGAGGTCCAGACACGGCACGACCTTCGGCGGACAGACAGCCTGCGTGGCAGCCGGCTGGCTGAGGCGCTTTCCCACCTTCCTGCCCTGAACCCTCCCAACTCACCCCCAGGAAAGAACCGAAGGCGAAAAACAAGCAACGTCAGAAGGAGCTACTGCCCTTCCCCGTGCGTGTCTGTCCTGAGCCCCGCACAGCCCAGCCAGAGCGCTCGGTGGGAAGGAAAGCGAGTTTGCACCGAGGAGGGGGGCTAGAAGAGAGTGACCCGCCCCCGCCCGGGACACGTCCCACCTGCTGTGCCAGAGCTTGTTCTCCAAACTTCTGCGGCTCTCAGCCGGGGAGTTTTCATGCTCAGTTTTCAGCGGTCGGACTCTACACCGGCCTCCCCGGAGCTGAGCTCTGGTGCCTCCTAAGCGCTGCCCCTGCCGCTCAGGGCTGGAGGTCAGGGGAAGCTACAGAGCTGCCCTTGGCTCTCCCATGTCCCAAACACCCCGGCAGGCCAGCGGCAAGGCTGGTCCCTGGCCTCTTACCACCGGGCTGTCAGGGCGGGGTGTGAGAGCCCCCGGCAAAGCTCCCACTGCCGAAGGGACCAGTAACACATGAGCTCTGCACCTGTAACTCTGGTTACTGTCCCACTAGCTCCAGGGAAGGCTTTAAGCGACATTTCTCTCTGCGCGAGGGTCCTGTCCTGCCCCCTTTGCCAACTCCACGGAGCCTGATTCTGGGACCGGAACCTTATTTATCTGCTGAGCAGATGGGCTGGGGAGCTCTGGCCCGCACCATCCAAACGAACCATAAATAGCCTCACGTCAGGCGCCAGGACAGCAGTGTCCGGGGGAGACACAGGGTCTCAGGTGCCAGCCAGGCCAGGAGGTGGTCTCCTGGGGACAGGGCTCCCTGGGGGTGCTGGGGAAGGGGCCGGTCACCACCCAGACAGGGCATGGGGGGCAGGGCGAGCTCACCTGACCCCCTCTCCGCTCAGCAGCGCCTCGGGCTCAGAGGGACCCACGCTGGGCTGGGCACTGAGGGGACCCTGGCTCTGTGAGCAGAGGGGCACAAAGAGAACAAGGAACCAGACTCCCAGGGCCCTGCAAAGCGGCGTGGCGGGGCCAGCTCTGGGGTCTCCCTGGCGGAGGGGAGTTTGGGGGGGGGCCTACTTGCGGGTGCTCTCGTTCTTCAGCAGGGCCTTGGCTTGCTGCTCACTGATGATGGTGGCCTTCACCTGGGGCGGGTTCATGTGCACGTTCAGCTTCCCCCCCACCAGCAGCCGCACCGTGGCCGCGAACTTGGTCTGCGTCTTCAGCACCTGGGGGGGCTGCTTCTCGATGATGAAGGTGCTGGGGGAGGAGCCAGCGTCATGGGGCCTGCAGCTGCAAGAGGGGCCGGAGCCACAGCCGCCTCACGCAGCCTGGGGGTGGGGGGCGGGCACCAGCACATTCCCCCTCCCCGGCTTACTGCACCTGCCCCAAGAGCCCCCTCCCGCCCAGAGCACTTGCCACACGAGCCCCTTTCTCTCGCCCCTGCCCCCAGCTGGCCCCTCGCAGCCCGCTCCTTCCTGGCTGGCTCAGAGCGAGGCGATTGCTGGGCCTGACTCTGTCTCCACCCACGCTCTGAGCTCAGCCTTGGCCCCTCCAGCCCATGGGAAGCAGATGGCCCAGAGCCCATCAGGGCCCAGCCTGGCCCTGCCCCCCAGCCCTTGTGGGCGGACATCCCAGGCCATGTGGGGCGGACGTCCCAGTCCGGCCCTGCCCCCCAGCCCATGTGGGGCGGACATCCCAGCCCGGCCTTGCCCTCCCAGCCCGTGTGGGGCACATGTCTCAAGCCGGCCCTGCCCTCCCAGCCCGTGTGGGGCAGATGTCTCAAGCCGGCCCTGCCCTCCCACCCCGTGTGGGGCGGACGTTCCAGCCCGGCCCTGCCCCCCAGCCCGTGAGGGGCAGATGTCTCAAGCCGGCCCTGCCCCCCAGCCCTTGTGGGGCGGACATCCCAAGCCATGTGGGGCGGACGTCCCAGCCCGGCCTTGCCCTCCCAGCCCGTGTGGGGCAGATGTCTCAAGCTGGCCCTGCCCCCCAGCCCGTGTGGGGCAGATGTCTCAAGCCGGCCCTGCCCCCCAGCCCGTGTGGGACGGACGGCCCAGCCCGGCCCTGCCCCCCAGCCTGTGTGGGATGGACGGCCCAGCCCGGCCCTGCCCCCACGTTACCTGGTCACCAGGGCGGAGATGATGTCTGTGATGGTGCCGTTGAGCTCAGCCAGCATCTCCTCCACAGGCCCCGGGATGGGCAGCTGCTGGTACAGGTGCTCGGCCCGACGGATCTGCTGCCGGTTCTGCCAGATGATCTCGGCCAGCTTCTCACACCTGGGGTGACGGGCCCCGGCCGGGTCAGTGCCCTGGCAAGGCCCAGGGACCTCACAGAGCCCCAACCCAGGTGTCTGTGTCAGACGGTCACAGGACTCCCTGTCTGCACCCCCCAGGCTGGCACGGCCTCGCCTCAGCCAAGCGTGTGGGGCGCTCGGCCACCCCTGGAATCCAGTCCCATGTCCCTGGCGATGGGGGCAGGTGACCCCTGGACTAACACCCCCACCAGGGTCTCCCCTGGGTCCGCCTCTTGGCTCCCCGATTCCCCGCCGGTGGCGGCACCGTTCGGTGGCTTCCCAGCCAACCGCCCAGGGCCAGCCGACAGCTCTGGGTGCCCAGCCCCCCTTTCCCAAGGGGCCCCGTCCCCGGGGCGCTGACGCACCAGGACTGCAGCACGTCGAGGGTGCCCTCGGGGGGCCCCCCGTTCCCGGCCAGCTGCTGCCTCCGCTTCCACTGGATCAGCTCGTCGTCCAAGATGGTCGTTTGCTGCTTGCGCAGCAGCTGCAGGGTTTTCTGGTGCTTCTCCGCCAGCTCCTGTGAGGGGTGGGGCGTCAGCGAGGGGCGGGGCTATGGCAAGCGTAGCTGCCCCTCACTGGCACCGGGGGGAGGGAGTGGGGGCCCCCGGGCCTGATACTCACCACTCGGTACTGCTGTAGTGTCTGGGCCTCCTGGTGCAGCCAGGCCTCCAGCGATGCCTTCTTCTGCTGCAGCGTCGTCTCGCGGGACATGCGCTCCTGGGGGCCCAGCTGGGAGAGCTGGGAGAACTGGGCTGGGGGGGGAGGCCAAGAGCCTTAGGCCTGAGCCCTGCCTGCCCCAGGGCTCCCTGACTCCCAGAACCCCTGTGCCAGGCCTGCCCCAGGGCAAGGACTCACTCCCCAGGCCTCACGGAGCCCATGGGAGGTGCTGAGCTGGGGACCCCCCCGGGACTATGGAGGGGGTGGCGGTGAGGGGGGGTCTGCGAGCATGTAGATACCCACAAGGGCGCGGAGGGTGGGTGAGATGCTGCCCCCCCAATACTGTGGCAGGGTCTCCCCTGCGCTAGGTGGGGAGCTGATCTCCCCACAGACACCCCTGGTCCCAGAGTTGAGCAGCCAGCATGGGCCCAACAGGGTGGGGGCTGAGGCGCAGAGGGCCCAGTAGGGGGGAGACGAGGAGCGGGGGGCCCAGTGGGGTTGGGATAACGTGCGGAGGGTCTAGCGGGGGGAGTACTAGGTGCAGGGGGTCCAGCAGAGGGGCTAGCGGGGTGGGGGGACACCAGGTGCAGAGAGGCCAGCGGGGGGGGGGGGAGGGCGCCAGGTGCAGAGAGGAACGAAGGGGCCAGCTGGGGCGGGCACGAGGCACAGAGGGGTCAGCGGGAGGGGCGCGAGGAACAAAGGGGCCAGCTGGGGGGGCACGAGGCGCAGAGGGGCCAGCTTGGGGGGCACGAGGCACAGAGGGGTCAGCGGGAGGGGTGCGAGGAACGAAGGGGTCAGCTGGGGGGGCACAAGGCGCAGAGGGGCCAGCGGGGGGCACCAGGCACAGAGGGGCCAGCGGGGGGCACCAGGCGCAGAGGGGCCAGCGGGAGGGGCGCGAGGAATGAAGGGGTCAGCTGGGGGGGCACAAGGCGCAGAGGGGCCAGCGGGGGGCACCAGGCACAGAGGGGCCAGCGGGGGGCACCAGGAGCAGAGGGGCCAGCGGGGGCACCAGGCGCAGAGGGGCCAGCGGGAGGGGCGCGAGGAATGAAGGGGCCAGCTGGGGGGGCGCGAGGCGCAGAACCGCACAGGCAGCATTCTGTGCCAGCTGCAGCCCTGCCAAACCCAGCCGCACCCAGGGCCCGGCGCCTCCTCAGCAGCTGGGACGGGGACAGTCCATCTGGACAGTCGCTGGCCTGGGCTGGGGTCTCCCTCAGGACAAGCTCTCCGGGCCAAGCTGCCTCTGCCCTGCAGGCCCCTGCCCCCATCAACCCATCCCCATGGACCCTCCCTGCCCCCATGGCTCACGCCCCCACCTTGGAGACGCAGGTTCTCCTGGTACTGGATGATGAAATACTCCTGCGTCTGCTGCAGCTTCTTCAGCTCGCTCTCCGTGTCCTGGGTGACCAGCCGCAGCTCCTCGAAGGTCTGGTTAATCTGCAGGTGCTTCTGGGACAGGGCGTCCGCCAGGCTGCTGGCTGGGGCGGGGCTCTGCACAGAGGGGCGCCAGCTCAGGGCCATGCTCCTGCGCCCAGAGCAGGGAAAGGACGGGCTGCGGCGGGGGGCAGCGACAAGGCCCAGAGGGTGGAGGCCGAGGCTCGCGCCTGGGGGCAGCAGCTGGAGTGAGACACTGTGACGTGGTGGGGGTTGTGTTTGTTCTGTTCGCTTGTTACGTTGGATGTGATTCCTACTGTCCTCTGCGTGTGTGTGTGTGTGTGTGCACGTGCGCGCGCGCACACCTCAGTTTCCCTGGGCACTGCACTGATGCCTGGCTGGGGATGGGCGTTTTGGGTGTGACTCTCACTGAAGGGAGGCTGCCCCCACCTGCCCAGCCCAGCACCTACACAATGGCCCAGGCTCTCTTGTCACCTGAGCCTCAGTGGAAGACGCAATCAGGTGACACCTTTTGCCAGGGGAAGCTGGGCGAAGGAGGAGGCGGGGCTGCCTGCAGGGTTGGGGGCCGGTTGCTGAGTGTATGAGTTGGTCTCAGCTGGCTTAGGATGCAGGGAGTTCAGCTGGCTGGGGGGGGGGGGGCTGGCAGGGAGCCCAGAGTCCTGGTGCTGGGCCCCCCGACCTCCAAGGTGGATGGTGCTGACTGTGCTACACTGTGTCCCTGTGAACCCAGCTCCCTTCCATTCTACCTGCCGCCTGAGAGTCACGTCTGGCTGGATGGGGGTGCAGAGCCTGGTGGATCCCCACACTCTGACAGACACGGGGTGGGGTGACGGGCCCCAGGAGGTCCCAGCAGAGTCAATGCTGGGCTGGGCCGGGCCGGGCCGGGCCCGGCCCATTTCCCTGGGGCCCCCCAAGAGACGGGGAGCGAGACAGGGCCCCCCTGCCTGGCTACTCACGTTAGTGGCCTCCCGAACCAGCCGCTGCTCGTGGTACAGGATGTGACGGATACAGCGCACCAGCTCCATGGGGCACCGATCGTACGTGTTCTGCAGGAGGGACAGCAACGCCCTGAGCTGGGCCTGTCGGGGGCGCTCTCTGCCCCGGCTGGGGGAAGGGGCTTGCCGTGTGCGCCTGTGTGTACTGCCGCGGCCCAGCCCGAACCCGCCCTGCCGGCCTCCCCGCTCCCAGGCACGTGGGGTGGGGACAGGGTCACCACAGCCAGACAAGGAGGCTGAGGGGACAGAAGTGCCGGGGGGGCCGCCACAGGGCCCCAGGGCTTGCAGCAGTGGTCCCATGGGGAGGGTGGGGGTAGCAGGGGAGGGGGCTCAGGGACGCGCCGGCCCCACACGGTGAAGAGAGGGGACCAGCAGGCACCTTCTGACATGACCCTTGCCCCGCCCTCCCCTGCTGTGCCAGCCCCTTGCTATGTGCCAGGCTCAGCCAGGCCCGGGGGGGTGGGGAGGGGAAGGCAAGTGGGTGGCCCTGGCAGGACACAAGGGGACAGGGCGGCTCCGGGGACCGACCTGCAGCTGCGTGGCATAGTGTCCCAGCTTGATCTTCAGCAAGAAGCCGTCCTCGCCCACTTGGTGATCCGCCTTCTTCTGCAGCTCCTGGATCAGCCCCTCTAGCAGCTGGGCGGCTTTCATGTTCTCCTGGGGGCTATCGAGGTCGATGGAGTCCCTGGCACAGACACAGACGGGGGGAGAACTCAGCTGGGGCCCGAGACCGCATCTGCCGGGGGGCCCCCCCCCAAGCATCCGTCCCTCAGCAAACCGCAGCCAGTCCAAGCGAATGGGTGCAAAGCCCCGCCCCCCCGGTTCTGCCCCACCGGACCTTGCACCTGCCCCCAAACCTTGTACCTGGCCTGAGCCTGCCCCCCGCACAGAGCCAAACCCTCCTCATACCCGTGTCCCCTGGGCTAGAGGCGGGGGCCACACACAGGGAGGGGCCTGCCTTTAGTTAGGGTAAGGGGAAAGTGAGGCACGAAGGGCAGCGGTGACTGGCCAAAGCTCCCCAGAGAAGAGGGGACAGGATAGAGAAGAGGCCAGATCCAGATGTCCCCAGGCTCAGCTCTAGCCACTAGGCCATGCTCTACTCAGCTGTGGGGATATCAGATCCACGGACGCCCAACAGCGCAGGGGGCCATGTGACGCCTTCACTGCCTGCCCCCTCCCAGCTCTGCCTGGGATCCCTTGCTCCCAGGCTGCTTGCCCTGGCCCTGCCACAGGAGACTCCCCCGCAGATGGGGGCCAGCGGGCAGGAGGGGCCTGCCCCATTTAGAACCCCAGGCAGGCCTGCGGGGCAGGCTCACCTACCATGCCTGGCTCTCAATCCACTGGGACAGGTAATGCCGCACCTCGATGGGGAAGTGCTGGCCGTAGAGCGCCTGCATCTGGCGCAGGGCCTCTCCCTGCAGCTGCTGGGCCTGGATCCACACGGCCATCGTTCAGAACCTGCCGGGCAAGGACACGCCATCAGGGTGAGGGCCCCCCCGCGCCCCAGAGTGGGTGGCGCTGGCCCCGCGGCTGCCCGGGGCAGGCTACGTAAATGCGAGAGGGGGACTCCCGGCTCTGGCACGGCTGGGATCCGACTCCCCCTCCCTCTTCCAGGAGGGGCCCTGGCAAAGCCAGCAATGGACAGCCTCGTGGGATCGCATGCAACGCAGTCACCGTCCCCATCGCATGCACCCGACAGCTCGGCCTCGGGCCGGCCAAGCAGAGCTGAGCACGGGAGACAGCTCGGGGAGCTGCCCAGCGCAAATATGAAACGTTTGCCCCGCCCAGCACCAGGCTGCCTTCCCCAGCCCTCCAGATGCTTTCCCTCCCCCCCCCCCCACCGGGGCACCTGGCCACGCTCTCCAGCCTCCTGACCCCTTCCCCAGCCCCCTGGCTGCTTTCACCAATGCCCCCGGCACCCAGCTGCCTGCCCCAGCCCCTCGGTGTCTGGCTCCCTTCCCTGAGCAGCTGATGGGAGGAGCTGGCCGAGGGCATGACAGAACAGGCTGGAATCACCAACATGCCAAGGCTCTGGGGCTTTGCCCCACATGGCCTAGGCAGTCCAGTTCCTCAGGGGGCAGAGAGACCCAGCCCTGCTACAGAAGAGGCACCCAGGACAGCACATCTGCAGCCAGCCCAGGTCTGGGGTCTTATGTGCCTCCCACTGGGTCCTTGCCGCACGCAGCCCGGGGGCACCGGGTTTGGGAGCACGCCCAGCGCCCGCCCGCTGCCGACTGTACACAAACACCTGGGAGCAAACACCCGGGCGAGGCCCCGTGCCTGCTGAAATTGGATTCCTCACGCTATTTCAGGCTCCTCCGCCTCTCCAAACACTAGGGGAGAGGAGCCAGCTTCTATTCTGGGCCCAGGCCGGGCTGCACGGCCACGCTCATACCTTGGACTTTAATCTGGGCCTGGAGGCATTTCAACTGGCCGGCGAGGAGAGCGCACATGGCACCAAGCGCAATCCCGGGAGGCAAATATAGCAAGGGCGGACAGAGCCAGCGCCTATAAAAAGCAGGAGCTTCCCCTGCCGAGCCGGCTGGATCTTGGAAAAACAACCTCGGTGGTCGGAGAGTTTTTACAGGTGATGCAATGAGGCGCGTGGGCCGGGACACGCGGCGCCCGGCCAGGGATGGGGGTATAAATGCGACAGACATAAACCACGCTGAAGAACGTGACTCGGGTTTCAAGTCAAGCACTGAAAAGTTAGGAAACGCCACAATTCACACTTGGAAAACCTTCCTGTGGCCTCTCCCAAGGGCTGAGGGTCCGGCTTCGCCCTGCTCAGGTTTCTTTAACCCAGTTTTCTCTGGGCAGTCGCCTAGGTTTTTTGGCAAGGGAATTAACAGGGGAAGAACTCCCAGACGTGGGCTCCTTCCTGTGGTACTTCACTGGCCTCTGTGGGCTCGCAGTGGGGTTGGTCACCCAGACCCACCTCACCCGTCTCGGTCACTTGAGCTAACTGCTAACCAGCAGCAGTAGCAGGTTGTTGTACTGTTCGTGGACCAAAACTAGAGGGGGCGAACCACTTTGCCAGTGGCGTCACCTCGCCCATTCCCCCCTCTTCCGCCCTATCCCCTCCAAGTAGTCCTGTCCCAGGCCTGACTATTCCCCCCCGGCTCCCCTGTCCCCTCCCGCTCTCCCCCGCATTAGTCCCTGTCTCCATGGGTTCTCATCAGCCCCCACCTCCCTCCCACTCCTAGTCCAATCTGCCTCTCCCCCTCCCCTGGCCTCCCCAATGTTCCCCAGTTCCAGCCCCCCTCCCTGATCGTCATGTCCAATCTCAGTGCCTCTTTAGCTCCTAGTCCCAGCCAGTCCCAGTCCTCCCCGCAGGCACCAGCTCCATAGATCTGTCTCCCTCACCTCCCTCCTCCTGCCCCACGGCTCTCAGGCCAGACTCCTCCCCACTATTTCCCTCTCCACCACCCCAGGTGCAGGTAGGCCGTACATACAGGAGGGGGATCTACCCTGGGACTCCAGAACCCGCCGGAGGATCAGGGTGGCTAAGGAGCGGACTGGGAGTAGAGCGGTTGTGATCCCAGACTGCAGAACCATGGAATCTCAGGCAGGAGCAGAGGGAGTGGTAACCCTGAGAGGGCCCAGGGAAGAGCTCTGAGGATGAGGGAAGGGTTGGAAACCTGCTTTGTGGGGGGGGCGCTCCAGCTATGGAGCTTAACACCGAGAGGCTCGGGGTGACATGGATCGCTCTGTGAGGACTGACACGGGGAACCAACATGCAGCAACGGCCCCGTCGGCCTAGCCGAGGAAGATGGGACGCAGTCCCACGGCTGGAAGCCTGGGAAGGCGATGTGCGATTTGAACAGCAGGGCTAGGAACCACTGAGCCCCAGCTGAACCCTAGCTCAGCCTGAGCTGTTCCAGGGCCTCAGGGCCTAGCGCCCCCCACCTCCCTCAGGCCCAGCGAAGAAGCTCGAAGCCTCACAGCGCATATGGCAACCCCAGAGCTCCTGCTAAGCAGCAGGGGCTGTGTGCGGGGGGTGGGGAGTGCATGGAGGGGGGCTGTGAGCAAGAAGGGGGTATATGGAGGGGGCGTATGAGCAGGAGGGGGTGCATGGAGGGGGCTGTGAGTGGGAGGAGGATGCACGGAGGGGGGCTGTGAGCGGGAGCAGGGTGTATGGAGGGGGGCTATGAGCAGGAGAGGGTGCATGGACGGGGGTTCACGGAGGGGGGCTGTGAGTGGGCGTGGGGTGTATGGAGGGGGGCTGCGAGCAGGAGAGGGTGCATGGACGAGAGTTCATGGAGGGGGCTGTGAGCGGGAAGGGGTGCACAGAGGGGGGCTGTGAGCGGGAGGGGGGACAGGAAAGGTTCTGTGCAGAGGTGAGTGCCATGCAAACCCAGAACCCTCCAGAGCTGGCATGTTGCCAATGCCCCAGGAAGCTTCCAGCGGAGAGCCCGGGGGCCGGCAGCAAACCCCCTCATTCGGGCACTGCGCGGTGGCCCTGGTGCCAGGTCAGAAGCTCTTGGTCCCTTCCCCGCGTGCAGGGGATACTCACGACAGGAACAGGTGTTCTCCTTGCTCTGCCCTGCCCCATGCACTGTCCCAGCAGCCCTTTGCCAGCCCCCTGGGCACCGGGACCCTGGGCACCGAGGGGAGTCCTGCCTCTTGGCGAAAGGTTCGTGCCCCGCAGGGACAGCCCAGCTCCCGGCGTGGCAGCCCAGTGCCGCTGCTCCACAGGCTGCCCAGCTACAGGAAGGAGCAAACAGCAGCGATTTCCTTCCAAAATGTCAGCTGCCTCTCGCAGACCAAACAGCGAGCGCTGGGCTCCTAGCAGCTTCCTCCCTGCGCCGCAGCAAGCACGCGACCGTGCGCAGATCCCAGCCACGCTCGCCGGGAGAGCCGGCGCGAGGCCGCGTGGGGCCAGCAGCGGCGCAAGCGTCTCGCTCAGCTGAGGACAGGTCCTAAAGCCAGCGGGGCAGGTGCCCAGCCGCCGGCCGGTGTTGGCACGTGGGCGTTTCCGCGCCAGCCTGCGCCTGCTCTACCGCAGGACACAGCACCAGGGGGAGGAGGCTGATCGCAGGCCTGTCCTCAGGGGGCATGTCACAAGCTGTCGTCCCCCCCCCCGGTGGCCCAGAACTCACAGCTGCATGGGTTTTATGAGGCCCGAAGTGCCCAGTGCCAGGAGACCTGCCCAAGGAACTGAAACGCCAGGGCCCAAAGTCTGCTGGGTGGGGGAGCAGAGGACAAGAGGGGGGGACATTTAACGAAAGGTGCAGAGCACACAGCACCCGTGGCTCCCCCCAGGACACAGCTCCTGGGGTGACTCCAAGAAGGGGGCGGGGCAGGTCATGTGCCCACCCTGGAAGCTGGCTCCCTGCCATCCAGCCATGTGAAAATGTCTCTCTTTCTGCAGGGCCAAGCTGTCCCCGGTGCTCCACTGCCCACGCCTGGCCCAGCCCAGCCCGCCAGGCCTCCCCCACGTCTCTGGGACCCTTTCACAGCCCGTGCTGGAGCCTGTGCTCCCTCCCCCAGAACCCTGTTCTTACCAATACAACACAGGGACGACAGTGGGGGGCAAGGAAGCAGCCCCAGACCTTACCCAGCTGCCCAGCAATGAGCAGGCTGAGCCAGCGATCGGGCACCGGCTAGGGTTACCAGATGGCTTTCAAAAAAATACTGGACACACATGATCTCAGAACAGGATGTGGGGGGTGGACTGGCCAGGAGGGGAGCGGGGCTGATTGGGGGTCGGGGGGGGGGGACCGGCCAGTGGGATGCAGGGCTGGTCAGGAGAAGTGGGGCTGGCCAGGGGGGAACCGGCTGGCGGGAAAAAGGGCTAGCCAGGAGGAGCGGGGCTGGCCGGGGGAGACTGGGGGAAGGAACCGGCCGGCAGGAAGCAGGGCTAGCCAGGAGAGGGTCGGGGGGAGCGGGGCTGGCTGGGGGAGAATGGGGGGGAGAGGGGAGGACCGGCCGGCTGAAAGCATGGCTGGCCGGGAGGGGTTTGGGGGGAGCGGGGCTGGCCGGGAGAGGCTCAGGGGAGCGGGGCTGGCCGGCGGAGATTGCGGGAGGGAACTGGCCGGCGGGGAGCAGGGCTGACCCGGGTGCACGCAGATCCCAGGGTGCCGCCCATCACGCACACGGTCCTGGCAGGGCGCACGGGAGAGTCCGGCCCCGGGGGATTCCATCCCGCCCCGCCCCCACCTCTCTATTGTGTAGTTGCGTACTGCCTGGCTGGTAGACACACTCATGCAGTGTGAGCGTGTCTACCAGCCAGGCAGTACGCAACTACATACTGATACTCATGATAATAAAACGTACTTAATTAGAAAATACCCGACATTTTATATGTCTGGTATTTTCTCAATTTGTTTCCCGGACAGAACATTCAAAAACTGGACTGTCCGGTTCAAAACCAGACAGCTGGCAACCCTAAGGTTGGCCTCCATATCAATGTCATTTGTGCCCTCACTGCTTGGCACCATCTAATCACTAGCCGGGTGCCAGCTGTCCCTGTGCCGCCCAATGGGACAGCCAGGGCCGCCAGGCTAGGAATGGTTTGGAAGCAGCTCCTGGTGTGAAGGTCTGGGAGGCTGGGCTCATCATAGTCGCCTTACGCAGCTCGGGAAGGGCCCCTCCAGCCCACAGAGGGGCAGCCCTCGTGGGAGAGAAGGGCACCGAGCAGAATGCTCACTAAGCCGCCAGGCCCACCCCAAGGATTTCAAATTCTCCAGACAGGCCCTACACAGACCTGGGTTCTTATGTGGACAAAGCCATCTGGGCGGAGCCAGGCCCCGAGATTTTCTCAGCACCCACCTGGCTACAATAGGGTTGCCAGATGGTTTCAGAAAAAATACCAAACAACAAAACACGCCAGGGAAAAAAAAAAAAAAAAAGGCCCCCGAGAGTTGTTAAGAAAAAACACCACCACCACGGCTCCTTTAAAAACCGCGTGGTGAGGCTTTTTGGCCCTAACAAGCTGCCAGCAGCCACCCGCCATCTTGACTCCCTGCGCCAAGCCAGACAGCTCCCCAGTAAGTGCTAGGGTTGCTAGGCTGCCTCTGTATTGAGCCAAACAGTCCAGGATTTTCGCCTCCTGGCCAGGAAAAAAATCAGAAAGTACCAGACATTTTAGGTGTCCGGTATTTTCTGAATTTTTTTACTGGACAGGAGGCAAAAATAACAGACTGTCTGGTTCAATACTGAACACCTGGCAACCCTAGGCTACAAACTCTCTTTCCCTTCAAACAGATTCCCACACAATCTCAGGATTCCAGAAGCTTTAAGCTCCCCAGAAGAGCAGGCGAACCCGGCCAGAGCCATCGCAGGCAGGGGAGATTGGGATGTGAACTACTCGCTGCCTGCCAGCCCTCCTCTTTGGAACCGGCTGTGCGGCTGGGTCGCTTCACGTCGGCCTGTGGTTTCCAGCGCGTTTGCTACAGGCGGAGCTGGCACCAGCTGTGCGGGAGACACAGGCCGCTTCTGAAGTTTCGGCAGGCTGACAGGTTTTCTTCCACTCTTGCAGAAGAGCGTGGCATTTGCCCTGCTGCAGCTGGGGACAAAGAACCCACTGGCGGCCCCCTGACAGCCCTTGCTGGAATGTGGGTGCCAGGCGAGAGCGAGGGGGAACTTCGAGGCCTGCTCTGCACTCACAGAAGAGAGTGAGTGTCAGCTGTGGAAAGAAAATATTTCCTCTTGAGAATGAAGGTGAAGGGCCCAGCTATAGGCCAACCCTTTGAACCTCGACCGTCAGGAATCAGCATCTCTGCTCGCATCCTCAAGGGCTTGAGGCTCGGGCGAGGTCACCAGAGAGCCCCAAGAGAAACAAACCATCCAGCAGGGGGTGCTCTCCTCTCAGTCACTCGCAAAGCAAAGGTGGCCCATGGAGAAGGAGAGGCGGCAGACACGCAGGAGCCGAGAGGTGTGCCTTCCGAGGACTTTTCACGAGAACCAGGGTGCTGTCAGCTCTGGTGCAGCTATCAAGTTGCCGCGCTCTGCCCCAGAGATGGCTGCATTTCAGAGGAGGGCAGTCCCTTGGTACACTTGGCGATGTGCTTAGGTATCTTTCAGGATGAACAATGCCATGGAAACTCCATTGTTCAGGCTCCAAATCTAGTTGCACAGTCATTGCATTTGCGATATGTAACCCCATGTCCCGCGCTGACACCCACCGCTCAGGGACCAAGCACTGGAATAAAGACTGGCTGCCTCTCAGAGCTCACACCCTGCATACACTCCTCCCTAATCGCGTATCAGCCAAAAGCTACACAGGAGCAGAGAGGACTGGCTCCCTGCCTGAAATTTCTGAAGAGCCACGTAGGAATTGAAAGTTCACAGGCGAGACCCTGAACCAGCCTGGGGGCTGGTAGGTAAGGTTGCATGGGAAGCAAGTGGAAGAGGAAAAACAACTGAAGACAGCTGGCAGTTTTTCAAAGAGACATTATTAAAAGCAGAAGAGCAAACACTTCTTATCTTTCCAAGGCAATGGAATAATGGCAAGAGACCACCCGGGATTAACCAGGAGTTCTTGAATGATCTAAAAATCAAAATGGAGTCCCACAAAAAGTGGAAACGAAGTCAGGTAACAAAGGATGAATGCAAACAACCAACACAAGTGTGTAGGGGCAAAATTAGAAAGGCCAAGGCACAAAATGAGCTCAAACTAGCAAGAGACATAAAGGGTAACAAGAAAGCATTCTACTAATATATTAAAAGCAAGAGGAAGACCCAGGGCAGGACTGTTACTAAATGAAGAGGGAAAAACAATAAACAGAAAATGTGGAAATGGCAGAGGTGCTTAATGACTTCCTTGTTTTGGTTTTCATTGAGAAGGTTGGTGGGCAGCAACCGAACGCCTAGCAGAGTGAATGCCAGAGAAAATGTGATAGGATCAGAAGCTAAAATAGAGCAAGAACAAGTCAAAAATTACAAGTTAGACATCTTCAAGTCACCAGGGCCTGATGAAACACATCCTAGAATACTTAAGGAGCTGACTGAGGAAATATCTGAGCCATTTGCTATTATCTTTGAAAAGCCATGGAAGTCGGGAGAGATTCCAGAAGACCGGAAAAGGGCAAATATAGTGCCCATCTAATAAAATGGGATATAAGAGCAACCCAGGAAATTACAGACCACTCATCTTAACTTCTGTATCAGGTCAGATAATGGAGCAAATAATTAAGGAATCCATTTCCAAACATCTGGAAGATAATAAGGTGATAAGTAAGAATCAGTCTGGATTTGTCAAGAACAAATTGCATCAGACCAATCTGGTAGCTTTCTTTGATAGGATAACAAGCCTTGTGGATAAGGGGAATGTGGTAGATGTGGTATAGCTAGATTTTAATATGGCATTTGACAGTCTCGCGTGACCTTCTCGTTAATAAACTAGGGAAATACAACCAAGATAGAGCTACTATAAGGTGGGTGCATAACTGGTTGGATAACTTTCCAGAGAGTAGTTATCAATGGATCACAGCCATGCTGGAAGGGCATAACAAGTAGGGTTCTGCAGGGATCAGTTTTGATACCAGTTCTGTTCAATATCTTCAACAATGATTTAAATAATGGAATAGAGCAGAGAAACTTTTTTTGCGTTGGGGGTAAAAATCAGTTGGGGGCCGCACCCAAGTGAGAAGCAAAAACAAACAAGCAAACAAAAAAAACCCCCAAAAAACCCTAACTCCCTCTCCGACGTGGCCCCTGACTGAGAAGAAAGACCCTCCCCACATTCCCCTCACACACCAGAGTCTTGGAGGGGCTCAGGCCAGTAGATTTTGTGTTCTCCAGTCCCACAGGGGGATGGCGGGAGGGAAGGGGGGCTTCCCAATGCTGGGAGGGAGCTCCGAGCCTCAGGGGCCTGATCCAGGCAAGCTGGGGGCTGCATCTGGCCCCCAGGCCTTAGGTTTCCCACCCTGACATAGAGAGTGCCCTTGTAAAGTTTGCGGATGACACCAAGCTGGGAGGGGTTACAAGTGCTGTGAAGGATAGGCGTATAGAGCAAAATAATCTAGACAAACCAGAGAAATGATCTGAGGTAAACAGGATGAAATGCATTAAGGACAAATGCAAATTGCTCCGCTTAGGCCACGTCTACACTGGCAGACGTAAACTGCGGGTAGTTACAGTGCTGCTCACAGAGCCCTGCAGGGAAACAGCTGTTGTGTGTCCACACTCTGCTGCTTGCTAATGTGGACATGCTCTACTGTCACAGCTTCTGCAATGACACAGAGAGCAGTGCATTGTGGGAACTGTCCCACAGGGAAATAGGCCGCAGGGTGCTTTGGGAAGGGACTGCAATGCAGCATGGGGCAGGCAGCGTCACATGATGCAGGTTTCCCAATCCCACTGCTTCATGGTCATCCTGCTACATTGACAACTGCTTTTCAACCAAAATCAGGAGGAGAGTGTGACAGGGAGTGTGTGTGTGTGTGTGTGTGTCTGTGTGTATGAAGGAGGGGAGACAGTGTGTTTTGGGGGATGTCAGCATGATGTCCTGTAAGTTCAGACAGCGGCAGGGAAGTGCCCCTTCTGAGGTGGGGAGGAGGAAACCCCCAACATCTCAGCCTCCTTTCCCGGCTCTTTGCCCAGCAATCTCTCTCTACACACGCACACAGACACACCTGCCTCTGTGCTCAACAGCACAAACATTCCATCCATCTGGTTTGCTCTGTGTCCCGGAGCAATCAGCCCCGCCTGCAGGCTGAGCCAAACAAAGCTCTCAAAGGGGATCTGCACAAGCCTGCAGGGTAGACCGAGGGCCAAACAAAGAGCGGGAAGACTTGAGGGATTATGGGCCATCTCTGGAGGCCAGTCACAATGTAACAAACAAGTCAAATGTCCATGTTGGCCCCCCAGTGCTGTACCCAGAGCGCAGCAAGCTCTATGCTTCTCATCGAGGTGGTTTACCTAGGGTGCAGTGTGACATAGTGGGAGGCTGTCTGCTTTGTAACCCGGTGTCCCCACCTGGCTGTGCTGTGATGCGTGATTCCCACTGATACCCCACATGTGTATTGGCCCAGATACCTAGTCCCAGACTGAGCAGTTAACAAGGCTGTTCCCAGAGGGAGAGACAAAGGAAGGGAGGAGGAGACCCCCACCTGGCTGGGGGGCAGGGCCTGGGAGCTGGGCAGTCTTGACTGGGCAAACATGAAGAGAACAGACTCAGCCGAGTGCTGGGGGTTCAGGGGCCTCTGTACCCCTGCCCCAAGGGGCTGCCTGCCCCGACTCCTATGCCCACATCGCGCCTATGCTGGGCTGTATCTCTGAGAAGCAATAAACCCTCCATATTCTACAGGCTGGTGGAGTCACATCTGGCTGCGGACAGGGGTGCAGGGTCGGGGGGCTCCCCAACGCGCCATCACACACAGCAACTGCAGAGTTAGTTCGCACTAAGCGCCTTGCCAGTGTGGACACCTCGGGAGTGACAGTGCTGGGAGCTGATTCACTGTGCAATAATTTGCCAGTGTAGACTTGGCCTTAGGAAGGAACAATCAGTTGCACGTATACAAAATGGGAAATGACTGCCTAGGAAGGAGTACTGGGGACAGGAATCTAGGGAGTCATAGTGGACAACAAGCTAAATATGAGTCAACAATGTGACGCTGCTGTAAAAAAAGCAAACATCCTTCTAGGATGTATTAGCAGGAGTGTTGTGAGCAAGACACGAGAAGTCATTCTTCTGCTCTGCTCTGTGCTGATTAGTCTTCAACTGGAGTATTGTGTCCAGTTCTGAGCACCACAATTCAGAAAAGATATGGAGAAATCGGAGAAGGCCCAGAGAAGAGCGACAAAAACAAATAAAGGTCTAGAAAACATGAGGGAAGATTGAAAGAAGTGGGATTGCTTAGTCTACAGAAAAGAAGACTGAGAGGGGACATAACAGCTTTCAAGTACCTAAAAGGGTGTTACAAGGAGGCGGGGGAAAAATTATTCTCCTTAACCTCTGATGACAGAACAAGGAGCAATGGATTTAAACTGCAGCAAGAGAGGCTTAGGTTGGACATTAGGAAAAAACATCCTAACTCTGCAGGTGGTGAAGCACCGGAATAAATTGTCTAGGGAGCTTGTAGAATCTCCATCACTGGAGATATTTAAGAACCAGTTAGACAAACATCTGTCACGGATGGTCTAGATCAGGGCTACTCAACACGTGGCCCGTTTGTTTGGGGCCCGGGGTGCAGTTTGGGTTGATATGTGTTTAATAGTCAAATTCCTGGACTGTTGTGAAGCCAAAATAAAAAAAGTAGTCAATATAATGGTCTTCTGTTGCTATGTGTTTTAATAGTTAAATTGCTGGACTGTCATTGCTCATTAAAAGTGCTGTCCTATGGGTGGAAATGGGGTAAATATTGCATTTTATTAATATCAGCAGAAGTGACTTAAATGGGGCCTGTGTGTTGTGTAGTCTTGCCTTAATCTTTGTATTCATGCCCGTCAGTGTGAAAGAAACTATTTGCATATATATGCAACCACGCTAAAGTTGCAGCCCCCGGTATGTACTGTGAGTATCATTGTGGCCCCCAGGGCTTACACAGTTCAGTAGCCGTGGTCTAGATGGCACTTGGTCCTGCCATGAATGCAGAGGACTGGACTTGATGACCTCTCAAGGTTCCTGCCATTTCTTTTATTTTCATTCTTTGGCAGCATAAAACAACACTGCCCAAATCTCACCAACATCTCACCCAGGGCTGGTCTGCACATGAAAGCCAATCTGGAGCCAGGCACGGTGTGATGTAAAAGGGCTCAATCATTCCTGATTAGCTCTCTGTGTGGTTGCTTTTATTCCATATCACCTTAATCTGCTTCCAAAGTGGAGTTAATACTAGCTCTTAGGGAATAACACCCCTTAGGGAATAACATCCCATGTAGACCGACTGTGGAGAGAATCCAAATGGCAGGAGAAAGAAGAGGAGAATAAGCTGTGAATCCTCGCAAAGAGCTTCTGATGGGGGTGATTCTTTACCCTTTGCAGGGCTAGTCTGATGGCTATGACTATAAAGAGATGTAGGAGCCATTTCCTGGCCTGGAAATCCAACTGCCCAGCAATGGTCACCCCAAAGCAAAGGGATTAACCCATTACCTCCCAGAGTAACCCCCAAACAGCACTGCACATGCACATACACACTGATGGGAGAGGGCTAAGTTTTCTTAACCCTGCCTCTGTGCAGGGGGCAAGTAGAGGACCCCTCGAGGTCTCTTCTATGACTGCGAGTCTAGGTTTGCCTCACATGGGAGTGGAAACCTCTCCTTCCTCCAGAGCGGCTTGTGAGCACCAGACACGTAATCAGATTCACCAATGTCAAGCAGGTGGAAAGCAAGAGCCAGGCCAAAATACGAGATTAGTTGCAAAAAGCGTGCACAGTAATGTTGGAGTTCTTTGCTCTGCTTTGCCGTTGGGTTACGCTGGAGGGTTTTCGGGCATCTCTTTGCAACCCCAAGGAGGAGTAAGATAAAACAGCAGCAACAGAGGACGGTAAGCGGAGATTCTTACGGACTCACGCAAGAGAGATGGGTCTTTGAGAAACACTCTAAGTACTGCAAGGCATGCCATACAATCACAGGAGCCGGCCACCCTACGCAGCCTCCTCACAAACAAACCGGAAGCCAAACAGAAACAGCCATTCCCTGAACGAGAGAGCTTGGCCACTGTGTTTCCTGCACGTGGCACCTGGGTACTTGGCAACCTCATCTGCACCAGCATGTTCCTCCAAACTGCCTGTCCTGGCAGCTCCACAGTGCAGCGACAGAGGGAGGGGTAGATCACAGCGGCTTAACTACCAGGCTGCCTAAACTACTTGACCAAGGAAAATGAGGCCCAAGGAGAGAGGGACGGAGACTTGTCCTAGGGCACATGGTGAGCTTGGTAGTAGAGCCGAGAGGAAAGCCCCGGAGTCCTGGCTCCCAGCCTGGCACTCAGTTTTACAGCACATGTTTTCCATTGCATGAGACGAAGGACACGTTCATCCCAGGGCAGGGCTCAAACATGCTCCTCAGAGGCCCAGGGCATCTTCCTGGCAGAGCAACAGGAACCCGCTGCCACGCCCAGCAGGCTGCCCCAACCCAATGGCACCTAGGATCTCCCAGGGAGAAGACCAGTGAGTGTTTCAGTGTGAACGCTGAGGGAGTGCCCGGGATCTTTCCAACCCCCGGCGTCCACTCTCTCGGCCCAAGGAGCCCCAGCATGCCAGCCCCACAGGGACAACCTGCAGCAACCAGCCACACCTGCTCCCTTTCCCCGAAGCTGGACAGGTGGAGCGGGTAGTGTGGGGGCCTATGGCTGCCCCACTGCAGAGAGGGGCCTGGTGAGGACCGTCCGCCCCCTTTGCAGGTCGGGGCCAGGAGCTGTTCCCGTCACCTCCCCAGGCATTGCACGTGGCTGGGGCACTCGTGCCAGGCAGCCACTGTCTGCAGGCCCCAAGCCAGACCCATACTCAGAGGGACTGGCTACCCAGGGCTACCAAGGGACAGGAAAAGCAGGAGCCAGACATGCCTAGAGAGCAACCCGCACTCCCTGCAGGAGGGCGTTTAGCTCGCAGATGGGATGAGATGGACTGCGCACACCGGGCCTGATTCCCCTCCCTCCTTTTGCCTTGAGAATCTCCCCACAGCTGCACCTGAGAGGCAGCGATTGGGCCCACGCCCTCGGTGCCCCATCCAGCCCATGCAGCCAGGGGGCTGGAGAGCTGCGCCGCAGGGGTCGGGACGCTTTTGCTGCTGCTTTGGGAGGCACAGGGAGAGAGGAGCCCCAGCAGAGCCCCAGGCCCCCCCGCCGGCGCCTTGCCCGGCCCATGCCCTGCCCTGGTACAGAGGAGCCGGCTGGCTGCACTGCCAGGGCCTGTGTACCCATGCGTGCAGGCACTGGGTTTATTCCTTCGGAGGGGCACTGAGCTGTGCCCTGGGGGCTGCCCCGAGCCCCTGGCACGGGCATCTCAGAGCAGCTGTTTGGGGGACGGGGGCAGTGGGGAAGGCTGGGCTGTTGGCTGTGCTCTCGGCAGGCCTAGCACCCTTCCCAGCTATTGCCCAGAACCCCAGCCCAGCAGCCTTACACAGGAAGGGCCAGCCTGGGCCCCCGCCCAGCTGCTGCCTGGGCGCAGGAGGCGCTGCAGGAAATTGTCCTAAGAGCACAATGAACTGACTGCACTGGGCTCTGAAGGCCCCACAGGCTGGGACCGAGGGGCAGTCACACACCGCACCAGCTCCCCCTCCCCTGGCCACCAAGAACACCGCAGTGGCAGCACGCAGCTCCCCTGGGCACCGGCTGCCAGGGCCCAAAAAAGGGCCCCGCAGGTGTGATGCTGCCCCTTACCCCAGCACCAGGCCTTTCCAGAAGGAACGCAGCGCAGCATCTCACTCTTGCCATGCCTAGGGTTGCCAGGTGTCCAGTATTGTACTGGACAGTCCGGTATTTGCACCCTCTGCCCGGTAAAAAAAATCAGACAATACCGGACATGTGCAGTGTCTGGTATTTTCTGATTTTTCCGGCTGCGCACCGGACGGAAGCCTGGTGGGGGCGGGGGGCGGCTGAGAGTCCCAGCTGGGAGGCGGGGCTGCGATTGCCGCCGGGAGCCCTCAACTGGTTGAGTGTGAGGAGGAGGAGGGGAAGCTTCCTCCTCCTCCTCGCTCGCGCGTCACCGGGAGCCTGTGCGGGATGGGCAGCAAGTGCCCAGGTCAGTCCCGCTCCCCGCCAGCCAATTTGCTCACCCCTCCTCCCCCTTCCCGGCCAGACGGTTCTCCCCCACTTCCCCTCCTGATCTTCCCCGGCCAGCCCTCCTGCATCCCCCCCTTCCCAGCCGGCCGGTTCTCCCCCACTTCGCCTCCTGATCTTCCCCGGTCAGCCCCCCTGCACCGCCCCCCAGCTCTGCTTCCCACCAGCCCGTTCCTCTTCCTGATTTCCCCTGGTCAGCGCTGCTGCACCTCTCCCCGCCCCCGCCAGCTCTGCTTCCCGCCCCCCCTTCCTCCCGGCCCCCCTTTTTCCCAGCCAGTGCTGCTGCACCCCCTCCCGCCCCCGCCAGCTCTGCTTCCTGCTCCCCCTTCCTCCCGGCCACCCTCACAGCCCCCGATCCCCCCCAGCTGTGCTTCCTGCCCCCACTTACTCCCGGCCAGCCCCACCCCCTTCCAGCTGGTCCCCCCTCCCCCGATATCCCACGGCCAGCCCCGTTCCACCCGACACCCCCCCCACGACCAGCCCTGCTTCCCGTTGGCCCTCCCCCATCTCCTCCAGCCAGCCCCGTTGCCGCTCCCTCCCCCCAGTTAGCTGTTTCCAGGCCCCCCCCCCCCACACTTCCCAGCCAGCACAGCTCCCTTCCAGGCCGGTCCCTGCCCCCAACGAAGCATGTCCATGTTTTGGTTTTGGTTTTTTTTGTTTTTTAAATGATTACCTGGTAACCCCTAGCAGTGATCCAGGTTCTCGGGGGGTGTTTGGTATTTTTCTTTCAGCCATCTGGCAACCCTACCAATGCCCTCGCAGCCCTCCCCAGGGACCAGAGCCGGGGGCTCGGCCAGGGGCTATCGCGGCCGTGCCCAGAGCCCCGGGGCAGGAGCAGCTCTCAGTAATCCAGCCGGGAGGACAGGGACAGGAGGCTTAGCAAGCCCTGGGGGAGCCTAATCTCTGCTACGAATGCCAGTGCCCCCGCGGGGGATAAACCCAAACGCAGATTAGACAGGCCTTGGCAGCGCTTTAATAACGTGGCCCAATTACCTTTGCTGCACGGGAGGAGGGTTGGGGGGGGGGGGCGTGACGGATTTGACCAGGCTGGAGCCAGCGAAGCACAAAGCAGGGAGTCAGCTGCCTGCAGGCTCTGCCACAGCCCAGGGGATGCTCACAGCTGGCAGGAAGCCGCTCTGGCGGGCACAGGAACTCCTTGCCTCAGCCAGCTCCTCCCGTCCAGTGACTTCCCCTCTCACGAAGGGCCCAACAGGCCATGCGCCCCGAGGCCCTCCCTGCAGCCAGGGAAGGGCTGAGGCCTCCCCCTCTTCCTGCAGCTAGAGGGGTCACTCTTCTCTGCCCAGTCCCAACACACTGGATCAAACAAGGAGCCACGTCACTGAGATCTTAATCCAGGGCAGAGATTCCTGGCCTGGCCTGGCCTCAATCTCCATAACGCAATTGCCTGGGAGAAAGCCTCTTGCTGAGCAAAACCCTCCCAGAAACAGAGCAAGGCTCGGCGCCAGCGTGGTACAAAACTCACTGCCCGCCACTCCTCCCGGATGCTCCACACAATTGCTCTGGGGACAACAGCTAGCCTGCTGCCAGCATAAACCCTGCCAGGCACCACAGAGACCCCCAGGCAGTGCTGACCCCTCAAAGGGACCCCCAACCTTGTGCATGACCATAATGCCAGGCCTGGACGGTGGAGGAAAACATTCAGGACTCCAGAGACACATCCTTCCGTTGCCCTAGTCGATCCCCAAAAGGAGTCCGGACTCTCCCCTGGACAGGCACAGCCTACCCGGAGCTCGGCTGAGCATCCTCGCTCCAAGGGGACCCCACCCCCACCTTGGCTCTGCCTTTGCTAGTGCTGGGCAAGGCCCTGCCTAGACCAGCTGCCATGCCAGCGCGTCAACATCCACAGCCACCTCCAGCAGCCCAGCCCTGAGCTGATGCCGAGGCAGGGCTGCAATCCGTCCCAGGGTTCAGCGCCTTCAGGTGGGGAATAGCCCCGCTTTGGCCTGGAGACACACTTCCGTTTCATCTGTTATGCTCCGGCATGCACATACAATGCGACCAACCCACATCGCTGACAAGCTAGGCCTGGACGGACCGAGGGGGCCCCAGCGGATTCAGCATCCCAGACCACTTTCTGTGCCCCCGTGGGGGGCTCTGGTCCCTCGTAGCTGGTGCCAATGGCTCGGGCAGCCTGGAGCCTGGCTGAGGCTGGCTAGAACCAAGTGGGAAAAAGTTGGTGCTGTTTTCCGGCCGAGTCCTGCATGTCAGCCATTTCCAGAGGCAGCGGAAGGAGCCTGTACCTTGGCCATCCACCCTCGCCTTGAGTAGGACCCCAGGAGCGCTGCCCCGCTCACCAGTGGCCTGCTGGTGCCCACCCTGGTGCGGCGCAGGGGGCTTGGCCGCCATGCTCAGCTGCTGCTGTCCATACCCACCAGGCAGGGCAGGCTGCATCCTGACAGTCACAAACACCTTCCATGCAACACCGTCCGATGGCTCCTCCCCCCGCCCGACCTGGCCCCTCCCTCTTGCACACTCCCCGCACACCTGGCCCCTCCCTCCAAACACCACCACTCTTGCAGCTGCTGGCGCAGGCTGGCTGACAGGCCACGAGCCCAGCCGCTTCCCACGACGAGGTGGCACGAACAGGGTCAGGCTCCCCAAATCCTCGCCCTTCTCGCAACCCACATCAAGGGCATGCAGTCACTCAGGGCTGACTCTGGGCAGGTGACAAGCGCCCTCGAGGCCCCTGGGAGCCAGCGGGAGCAGCAGAACTCTCAGCACACAGCTGGGCTAAGTGGTACTGGAGAGCCATAGCCTGGAGAGTAACCGCAGGATACAGCAAAGGGGCCGGGGAGACCGATGACAAACCCCCAGTTCATCTCGCCAGCAGCAGTATGAGCCTCCTGCTCACCCGCGGGGCTGTGCAAGGCCAGGGAGCTCACAAGGGCCGCCTTAACCAGCCCACACCTCTGCCACGGGATGTGGGGTGAGCCTCCAGGTCTCTGCATCCATGTGGCTCGGCGGGTGGGCAGGCCACGTGGCAATCGCTCTCCCCCTCTGGCGACCTGGCCTGAGGGGCACACGGGGGCTCACCAGGGAGTGGGAAAGCTCAGTCTAAGTCATTTCAGGGAGGCTGGTTCACATCCACAGGCGGGCAAGACTCAGGCCTGGACCAGCGGGGGGAAGGGCAAGCCAAGTGGGGCTCGGGCTAGAACAGCAGGGGGAACTGCAAGTCAGGAGTAAGAGACAGGCAGGGTCAGAGCGCTGTGGGGCGGTGGGTCTGGGGTGAAGAGCACCAGCAGGCGCATGGGGAGCTGGGTTCCCACCTCCATGACACCTGGCACCGGACAGTTCTACCAGTCACTCATTTCAATCTGCAAAACATTACACACACACACAGAAAGCAGGACTCATCCTTGCCAGCAGGGGGCAGCAGGGCCAGCCGGACAGACGGACACACCCAGCTCAGGTGGCAATCGGTCCATGACGGACACAGAAGAAAGAGCGCTTACTTTAAAACGCCTGTTATGCACACCGTCCAGGGATGAAAGTAACATATATGTCTTACAGGTACTGTCAGATCGCAAGCCCCCCCACAAGGAGAAAAACGGAAAACCGAAGGGGAGCCTTTTGCTTCCAGGGCATGTCAAACAGCCGGAGTTAAAGCGATCCATCTGAGTCTCTGTTACTCAGCTCCAGTCCCTCTGGGGCTTTGAAAAAGCAATCTTGTGGTGCAGCAAACAAAGCCCTGTGATGCACAAGCTCAGGGCAGGAGGTTGGGGGCGGCTCAGAGCAGGAGGTGGGGAGGTATGGGGGAGTGCAGGGAGTCAGGGCTGGGGAACATGGGGGGGATTCAGGGCAAGAGGTTGGGAGGCATGGGAGAGAGTGTAGGAGTCAGGGCAGAGGGAGGGGGGGACAGGAGCCAGAGGAGGGGGACACAGGACTCAGGTGAGGGGGGAGGGGGCACAGGAGTCAGGGCAGGGGCTGGGGAACGTGGGGGATTCAGGGCAGGAGGCTGGAGAGTGTGTGGAGGGGGCAGTCCCTGTCGCGGTCGGTGACCCTACCCATGCTGCTCCAGTTCCCAGCCTAATGGGAGCTGTGGGGGTGGAACCCCCCTCCCACTCCCTTCCCCCGCCTAGGGGCTGCCCACTGCAGGGAGGTGCCTGCTGCTTCAGGTGCAACGTGAGGCCAGCAGGACGGGGGGGGGGAGCCCCCGCACTGCCAGCAGGAACCCGCATACACCTCCACCTGCAGCACTGGGGCCAGTCAAGCACTGGGGCAGCCAGCCTGGCTTCCAGCCCCTGCCCAGGGAACACTGCTGCCAGCTCCCCATCCTGGGATCACTAGCCTAGAAAAGCAGCAGCCCTGGCCACTTCCACCTCCCCTGCAGCAGCAGGAGCTCTGCTTCTAGCTCCCCGAGCCCAGCATGGACAGTACTTAGGGAACCGCTACGTGGCAGCCAGAGCCCGGCTCCCCGCTGGCCCCCTCTTACCAGTTCAGCATCACACCTGCCTGCTTTCACCTTTGCCCAACCCCTTGAGAAGGGCCAGCTCCTACGGCAGGTTTGTGCAGCACCCCGGGCGCTCCCACACTGCAGGTCAGACACAGCAAGGCGGAGGGACGCTAGACCCTTAGCAATATTAACCTCAGTAAAAGCAACCAGCTCTCCGTCTCGGGAGGGATTTCCATGTGAGAAGGATGCTCCAGCCTCTGGCACAGAACAAACTGTGTTTCATCTACACCCTCCACCAAACACAATTCTCAAAGACACGTCTTAAAGCAAAGTTTCTACTCCTGATGGGAAAAAGCCGAAACCCTTCTCAATGTTGCACGATTCACTGAATCGGTGTGGAAACTGGTGCCAGCAACCCCCTTCCGGGGACATTGATTTTAGTGCACCAGACACACAGTTAGCTTACGCGGTTGCTCTCTTAAGCCAAATTAAGTGTGTCAGAGCCAAAAAATTAACAGCCAGAATGTGGGTGTTGTGCCCATATCTCTACACTAGATTGTAATCCAGTTCAGACAAATCAGTGCAAGCCGAGTGTCTCTATACGGCCTGAGTGACTCGCCAGAGGAAATCTGCCCTGGAAGCCCAGGCTACAACGTCTCCCGGACACTGCAGCTCAGCTCCATCGGGCACATTATGACGTTAGAAATTGAGTATTTTTACGGAAGATCAGAGAAGCGAAGTCAGCTACACCACCCCTGTGCGCATCTGACACACAGGGGTGAGCCCACAGCAAAGCCAGCCCGTCGGCTCGGGATCCCAGCGCCCACATTTCTCCAGGTCACACCACCATGCTTTGCACTCCGCACGCCACGCGCCTCACAGAGGGGCTAGCGAGTCCACCGATGGGGTCCCTGTGGCGCAGAGACTTCCCCAGCATCACGCAACAGGCCGGCGGCAGGGCCAGCAATCAACCCAGCTCTGCTGACTCCCAGGCCAGCTCAGCCACGCCAGCCCTACGACAGGACATGGCTGCAGAACCCAGCCTTGCGCAGGGTTCCCTTTGTCCAAAGCCAGGGTTGCAGCCATGCTGGCGTTCAGAGAGCAAGAGCTCTGTGCTGCAGATCCACTTCCCAGGGACACGAGACGGGCAAGCCACGCAGAGCTCTGGCACCAGCACCCAAGTTTGCCTGTTAATATTTTTTTGCTCCAGCCACTGAGCAGGGGCAGGGCAGCCTCCTCCCTCACTCGGAAGGGGAAATATCCCACGTTCCATGCTCTCCATAGAGCAACAGCTTGCTTAGGTGCCGATCAGCCAGCTAGGGGAACGATGCAGCCCACAAGCAGCTTTCTGAACCTTCCCAGGAACCAAACCAGGACTTTTGGCTCTTCTCTACTGGCAGGGTCTTGACAGCAGCACGGGATAGCTGATTCTGGCACTGGGCAGCAGCGTGGGCAAGCCAGGCTCTGGCATGCAAACACCCAGCTTGTCAGACGCTACAGAGCAGCCCAGTGAAAGGAATCCAGGGACAGGAATCGGGGAAAGGCCTCACACAAACAGGCAGAGCCCAGCTCCACTGAGATTTCTGTATGTTCTCCGCTCTTCTGGGCCCTGAATTTATTGCAGGAGATTTCGGCCTTACCCCCTTCCCCCCAACTCTGCCTGGGGAGAGAAACTACGTGGAAATCCAGCAAAGGGGTGGTCAGATCAGGAAGAGGAAGAAA
The DNA here is from genome assembly GCA_032595735.1 of Pelochelys cantorii. NCBI lineage: Eukaryota > Metazoa > Chordata > Testudines > Trionychidae > Pelochelys > Pelochelys cantorii. Next base: position 8,112,090 of record CM064357.1, on the reverse strand, counting down.
GGACGGACTCTCCTCAAAGTTGAGGTGGGCGAGGAATTTTGGATTTTACTAGAGCTGGAATTTTTATTCCAGAAGAAATTCTGACATCTGGGGACGGAAAACATTCAGGATTGAAAAGAAAAGGGGAAAATCACAAACTTTCCTGCAAAACAAAATGTAACAATTGTTTTGATTTGGAACCACGGAAATGTTTTGTTTTCAGTTCGCCATTTTTACTTTCACCACGTATTACAATATTAAATACAGTGTAATAGATTCCTAGGAGTAAGTATTATATAAACATCCGATTAACATTGCTACTTTAATATAAAAATCACAATGTTTCTAATATAAAAATCACAATGTTTCATTTGGATGTTTTGATTTCAATTGAAACATTCCCACAAAACTTTTTGGTTTAGACAAAACCGCATTTTCCAATGGAGAACTGGCGCGTACAAAATGGCCCCCCCGCTTTAGATTTTACTTTATGGAGAGGCCGCCCCCCCCAAAAAATAATGAAATAAAAACCCATTGGCTGTTTGAGTCTCGTAAGCAGCCAATCCACCCCCACCCCAACCTCCACCCATGTACCAGCCTCTCAGAGCAAGAGCAAAACTGGAGCTGGTCTTATAGCAAGAACATTATTTGGTCCTACAATGTCACTGACCAAATCCTGGGGAGGAGTCCCAGACTATCAGCAACTAACCCTAATGCAGCACCACACCCTTGCCAGGACTTGGGCCTTTCAGGGCTGCTCTGCACATATGGCAGATGTGCACCCCAGCAAACACAGGGAGCTGCTCCAAGCAGAGACCAAAAGGGGAGGTGGGGAAGGATCCTTGCCTGACCCAGGGAGGAACAACGGGAGATGGGGAAGGGACCTTGTCCGACCTGGGGAGTAGCCAGGTTTCAGCCAAGCCCAGTGCATTGCAAAGCCACGCCAAGCGCGGAGCTAACTTCCCTATGTCTCAACCCAACCTGGCCTCATCTGCAAGGAGTTTGGGCCACTCTCAATTAAACCCTTCACAGAGCAAGAGCAGGTCAATGCACGGAATAGATCAGCAGCCAATATGCCCTGTAAACTGGGCGCTTGGACAGCCACCCAGGAGAGATTCAAATGCCGTCCCATGGATGCTAGGTTTCCTGTTTCTACTGGTGGTGCACAGTCGCACATGCCTTGGTGCACACCAAAATTATTCCACGCACGGAAGGAATAGGTTAGAGCAGTGTTTCTTATACATTTTAATATCAAGGAACACCAAACAATAGTTTGTTTTTTTTATGAGGAACACCAACGATTTTTTGTTGCAAGAGAGAGGAGAGGGAGGGAAAAAAAAGGTCGCCTGCCCCTTTAAGGGCGGCCATTTTGAACAGTCGTTCTCGTGGCACACTGGTGTGCCATGAACACAGTTTAAGAAGCACTGGGTTAGAGGTACAGTGCCAGCCGCCCAAGCCGCTCCAGACTACTGACCAGTACGCCTGCTCCTTGCCTGAACCTCTGCACATCACAGCCTGCTGACACGTCTTTGCCAATAAACCCTAGAGACCTGCTCTGACTGAAGGCGCTCAGCCACCATGGGTCAAAGGAGGCGCAACTGACTCCTTCGTTGCCCACACCAGTTTCACCCGCACCCCCGCTGTCGGCTGCACACCACGCCAGCTTTGGCATGTCCCTGAGGCCCTGCCAGGGCTGGGAACTGGCACCCTGGACGGCCTGGGAGCTGTGAAGGCGTCCTTGTGTGCACAACGTCTGGGATTTGGCACTATGCTCACAGGCCTGCCCTCTGTTGACGCTTTCTCTCACCTGATCAAAAATGTGATGTCTTCATTTTTGCATGTCCCCCAGGTCCCCCCGCTCCAGCCTCTCGCGCTCTTAACAGCAACCGCACAACAGAAATCCACTGGGGCCAACGTTCAGCATGCAGACCGGCCAGCAAGAATAGTTTGAACTCACCAGGACACTCTAAAGCAGGGCTACTCAACACGCGGCCCCCGGTGCGGTTTGGGTTTACATGGGGCTTAACACGCGGCTTGCGGGTGGGTCCTTTGAACATGGCCTCCACTGGGAACACGCTCCACAACAGCAAGTCAATAGAACGGTCTTCTGTTGAGATGCGTTTTAGTAGTTCAATTCCTGGACTGTCATTGATCAGTAAAACTGCTGTTATATGGGTGGAAATCGGGTAAATGTTGCATTTTATAAATATCAGCAGAACTGACTTAAATGGGGCCTGCGTGTTAGGTAGTCTGGCCTTAATCTTTGTATTCATGCCCGTCAGCGTGAAAGAAACTATTTGCATATATATTTGCATGAATATGCAGCCACGCTTAAGTTGCAGCCCTCGGCATGTGCGGTGAGTAACACTGTGGCCCCCAGGGCTTCCAAAGTTGAGTAGCCCTGCTCTAAAGCTACAGCCTCCACCCCCAAACATCGCTGGCTTTCCGAAGCACTCCAGAAACCAATGCTCCACAGCTCTACTCTCTGTTGGTGTTTCTCCACCAGCGAGCTGTGACCACTAAAGCAAAGAAAACCTCCCCCCCTGCACTCCACAACCTCTCAGGGGCAAGGTTTCTCTGTTACTTCCAGAAGCCCACTCCCAGACCCGTTCACTGGGCTGAGCGTTGTTAGCACGGGTCCGTTTTTTGCTCTGACTTTTAGCGTCCGAGGAGGGGAGTTGTGAAAAACATTGGCGCAGAATAAGGAGTCACCAGCCTGACATGACTGAGAAACTCTGGTCTACGCGATAGCCAAGGCAACTCCAGCTCTGAGCCCACCAGCTGCTCCTGCACAAACCACCTGGCTTATCAACTGAAAGAGAGACACTAGATGCCAAAGACCAAGCTTCACCCAGGTCTCACTGTGATTCATCTAGTTTCTGCAGCTACGTAACCAGACAGGGACCCTGGCTGTGAAACTGGGGAGCTTGCAACATCCCCACAGCTCTGACGAGGGCGGAGGAAGATAAGAATCTCCACGGACTAGCTGGACCGCAGCCAGGCTGAGCAACGTGCCAAGAGTCAGGGTTGCACCAAGGGTCTGACCCAGCCACACGGCAAACTAATTGAGAGAGATGATTCAAGGTCCATCAAACAGGGGGAAGAAGAGCAGGTTAGTGTGACCCAAGCAGGCTCGGTGGAAGTGGAAAAATCGACAGCTCCTTGGAAGCCTGATGGGAAACAAACTGAGACCACACAGCCGTGCCCAACCCTGGCTGCCGACCGGGGTTAAAGGCAGACACGTGCGTAAGAAAAGCCCCTGGAGAGCAGATTTGGGCTTTTAAAAATGGAGACTAAACTTAGAAATGTGCTGAGCAGAGCAGCCCGGGAAAACGCAATGCCCTAAGCCAGCACTGGTGTGATGAGTTGGGTGGCCTGCGGAGGCCTGGGGGCGGGGGGACTCATGCCAGGCTCCGTACAGAGGGAAACTGGAGAGACTGAGGCGGAGTGGCACTGGGACCACACCGCCCTAGGGGAGACAGCCACAGCACAGGCCCTGGAGAAAGGGGGCTAGTTCCCAATATCGTGACAGCCCTAAAAAGCTGGGAGGAATTTTGGCATTAGACTGACACTCTCCCGCGCCTCCCCCCCATCACCTGAGTTACCAGAAACCTGGGCTGCTTCTGCCCTCGGGACTCCCATGAAAGGGGCTGGTGCCACAAGTCTGGCAACCGGACCCTGGGGGAGCAGGCACCCCCATTCTGCACTTCTGAAAGGCCCAAGTGACTAATGGGCTCCTCACCACTGCGGGAGAGAAGCCCAGCGAACTGCTGAAGCCGTGCCCAGCCCCGGCTGCGTTTCAGGAAAACACCCACCACCAGGAGAGACTCAGGAGCCATGGACACCCATTCTCAGCCTGGGGAGGGGGTCTGTGACACACCCCAGGGAAGAATCCGCTCCCATCCCCCCCCCGCCCCCCCGCAAAGCTGAAGTGCATGCGTTTGTGCCCAGGAGGGGACAGACAGGAGTGTGCACACAGCACCCGGTTTTCACGTCAGTCACGGAGCAGGGAACCCGTGGAGAGCAAGGAACCCACACGGGGGTCTCATGAGACCAGCAATCCCCCCCCCCGCCCCCCAATCGCAGACACAGCCATGTCGCAAACCACAGGGGCCATGTCACAACAGCAAGGAGGTAAGAAGCCAGAGCGAAAGCAGCGATTGCAAAACTTACCACCCAGCTGTTTAAATAAAGAACCAGCCGTGACCATGTTACGGCTGGACTAGGACATTCCAGTGCAAGAAGCTGCTACGGCCGGGTGGGAATCCAGCCTGCTGCGAAAAGGGAAAACCTGGAGTCCGGACTGTCAGCTGCAGCAGGGGAACCAACGACCATATTTTGTTTTGCAAGCAACAGGCGCTCCCGTCCCTTCTCTGGCGCAGCGAGATGGGCGGATTCGGCTTTATCAGCAGCTCAGCTTGCCCCTATCGGCCAGGAAGCTGTGTTCACATACGTGCCTCCCCCTGACGTTTCCCAACGCTGCAGGGAGAAGCAGCTGAAGACAGAGGTTCTGTCAACAGGCGGAGGTTACATGGCTAAAGGCATCCCTGCACCCTGCATGGCAGTTTCAGGCAGGCAGATCCACTCAGGCCCTTCCACCAGACCTGCTGCTGCTGGTCAACCTGCCCCTCTGCCAGCAGCAGGCTGCCAACCAAAGCCCCCGGGGTTGGGAAACTTTCTCTAGTCACCGAGCGGCCCAAGAGCCCCACTCGGCTGCACAAAATTCCAGCTAACTCCTCCAGCTCAGGAGCAGCATTCAGCAGAGGGAGCTGAGGGGAGCAGGAATGTTCTGAGCCAGGCATCAGGAAAGCCCCCTGGGGAGAGAGGCAGGAGAGGGCCAGGCATACCCACCTCAGCCTCTGGGCAGTGACGGCCCCTCTCTCGCCGCACCCTGGAGGAGTTTTGCTCCTGTTGCTTAGTTGCTCCCGGAAGGAACGGAACCCTCCCAAGGGGACAGGAGCTGCTGGGCGTCCCTGGAGTCCGGCTCACTGAGCGTCCGGCATGCTTCTCTTCTCGGAGCAAAGGCCTGAGCTCATGTCTCTGGGGTCCCTTCCAGTGACTCTCCTCCATTCCAGGAACCGCCCCACCGCTCAAGCTGCTTTCCCGATCCCCAGATGACACTCGGCCTAAGCAAGGACCCCAGCAAGGCCATGGCCGGGGTACTGCCAGCAGCTCTGGCTCATCAGGGTGGGAGCAGGCACAGCATCCAGCTGGGACAGTGTTGCTCTTTGGAGGCCAGGAGCCATGTGCCCCAAGGGCCCCACACACTCTGCTTAGCTACAAGCCCAGCCCCAGCCCATCTGCTGAGCCTGCTGCCCCAGAGTGCTGGGAAGGAGCAGGCTCCTGGGGCCACTAAGAGGTCAAAAGCAGCAGAAACCAGTCAGGGACAGGGGCTGGGCAGGCCTGAGCCCTGCCTGAACTTCCTGCTCTTGCCCATCTTGTGAACAGATCCCACCGCCACCAGATTGCCTGGGGCTGCCAGCCAAACCCATCCAGAAAACAGCTTTCTGAATCAGCTGAGTGGATTTCCCCGTGTGTCTGCCTCACATTTCCTGCATCTCACTGCCCTGCCACAGGGAGCACCACCTGGGTCTTTCTAGAGACCGGAGGGTAACCCGCTGCACTTCTACAACCACCTCTTCACCTTGAGACCCTAAAGCCCCAAAGCTCCCTCCTGTGGGGTTCTCAGAAGCTAGGGGGCCACATGAAATGCTGGGAGTGCATGCACCCCAAGGCATCACACCGGTGCTTTCAAAACAAACACAGAAATGCAGTCACACCAAGCAGAGCGCGCCTGTAAAACTGAAGGCCCTAAAGAATTCAATGAGAATGAAACCAACATGGGTCCTATAGACAAGTGTTTCTCAACCAGTGGTACAAGTACCCTTAGGGGTACTTGAGAGATGTCTAGGGGGTACGTCCACACAACTGAAATTTGGAGAAAACTGAATTTTTGTTTTAAGTTTTACAGCGTTTTATTATTTTTGTACTTTTTACACCCAAAAATTTCATCACCCACCCAGCTACGATTAAGTTGTTTAAACAAAGGTGTTGCAATGGTAGAAATAATTGTGTGTGTCTAAAAACTGTAGGTACTGGGGGTACTTATAATTTTTAAAGGGGTACTTTATAAAAAAAGGTTGACAAACACTGCTCTAGAAAACACTCTACACCCTTACAGAATTTAGGGGAATGAGCTCATTTCTATCAGTTTCTCTCAGGTAGGGATGCTAGATATCGATTAATGTAATCATCATGTAACCACATCAAATCTTAGAGGTTAAACAATGATTTGGTAGTCTCTGGGGGCAGGGCTGGCAGCCAGTGCGCTCCTGGCCCCACTCCCGGGGAGCCCCCTGCCACTCCACACTGCTGCCTCTGTATCAGAGGCAGCAGTGTGGGGTAGCAGACGGGAGCCAGTCCACGAGGGGAGCTAGTTTAAAAACCGGCTCCCCGCGCAGGACAGCCGCAGACCTTTTCCGCAGGGGGCCTGAGCTCCCCATGGACAGAGGCTGCGCTGGCATCCCACAGAGCAGCCTCCCCTCTGCGCTGCTGCCACTTGAAACCGGAGCAGCCCCTGCCTGCGACAGGGCTCCCCACAGACAGAGGCTGTTCCTGATGCCAGAGCAGCCCCTGTCCATAACAGGACCCCTATGCGGCTGGAGCAGCCTCCTGTCCATGACAAGTGGGAAGCTGTTCCAGCCTCAACCAGTTACTGGTTAACCAGAACCAATAAGCATCACCCGCTCACCAGTTAACCTTTCACATCCTTACTTACAACCCAATAAAAAATACTGCCCTCAGTAAAAATGTAAATTTACAGATAGTTGAGAAGTTACTATATTGACCGTCATTAAATGATTGTCTCACACTCCCAACATTTCCTGCAACTGTGAAAATTTCAAAATTGAGAAAAAAAATTTAAAAATGCTTTAAAATAAGCATCTATATTTCCTGCTGAAAGCATAAGAAAAATCAGAATCCAGTTCCACCAAGCCTAGCTGTAAAGCTCTAGAAGAGTGTCTCTCAATCTTTTTTAATAAAGTACCCCTTTTTCAAAAAAAAATTATAAGTACCCCCAGTACCTCCAGTTTCCAGACACACAAAATGTTTTCTACCACTACAACACATTTGTTTAAACAACTTAATCGTAGCCAGGCGGGTGATGAAATTTTTGGGTGTAAAAAGTACAAAAATAACAAAGCGCTGTAAAACTTAAAACAAAAATTCAGTTTCCTCCAAATTTCAGTTGCGTTGACGTACCATCCCCCCCCTCCGACTTCTCTCGAGTACTCCTAAGGGTACTCGTACCACTGGTTGAGAAACACTGCTCTGGAACATCAGAGCAAGTTCTCCAGAAGGGTCCCATGTCTCTGGGGAAACCTGGCTGGCGGCTGAATTCTGCAGGGACAATCCCCCGCCTGGATCGCTTCTGAAGCACATGCAAGTGCGAGGCACTCAAACCTGGTAATTTCTGCCCAGCTCGAAAGCCATTTCCAACTCAAACCTGCTTCTCCGCGGTACTCTGCCGTGCATAGCCACCAACTGCTGCCTCACACCTACACAGTGGTGAGTGCAGGGATTTTGCATACACTAGACAGTCGGGAAATCCCACGAGCAGAGACTTCACTGCTTATCTGGGGTCAAAGCTTCCCCAGCTCTTGGCAAGGCAGCTCCGTTGAGATATGGCAGCGAATCAAGTGCTGAGAACTACTGGACTCCATCTCCACGCCAGCGGAGCAAACATCCCCCACGGTGCCCCAGGCACTGCTACCATGTCCTTCCTGCCATGCCGTCCGCTCCTGGGAGACTGTCACTTGCATTGGAAGATGAGAGACTTTCCCATCACTCTTCATGACCAAACTGTGGGCATCCACTTTCCTGCAGGCGCTAAGCTGCTCCCGAAGGGAAAAATGGGGTAACCCCCAGCTGATGCTACAGGGCTCCTGCTGCGTTCTGACGCCGGTGTCAGAGAGGTATGGATTCTGGTGCTGTGGCTGGAGGTCTGATGCCAAAGGCAGGGGCCTTTCAGGAGGGCTGGAGGAGAGGGCTTGTCGCAATACAAGCACTGGATGGAGAGAGTGTTGCTGGGCATTGTGGCACCACCGGCTCCATTAGTGCCCCTTACACCTGGCCTCTGACTGACTGCAGGCCCCTGCTGTTCCCTCGGTTATCGCACGAGTCTGATCCCACTGCACAGTTCCTCCAGCCTGCAGGCCACATCCCAAACCCACCCTGGAAATGGCCTAGAATGCTGCTGGCCTGGCGGTAGGACAAGTTGGAACAATGTTCCCTCTAATCTTGTCTGTGTGGGGAATATTATTCATTTATATGCACCAAGGCACGTGGGAATCAGCACCACCACCAGAAACACACACGTCGCTGTGGGCGCCCTGCTAATCAGCTGGGTGGCACTGGAATCTCTCCTGCATGGCCACCCGGCTTACAGGGAACACTGCCTGGGCCACCAACTGCATGGCACCACAGGGACACGGAGTTTCCAAAGGGATGCTGCTTGTTGCCACCGTGTGAACGCAGGCCAGCCAAGAGGCGTGAGCTAACCCATTGCAGCTTCTATGCAGAGACAAGCCCCAGGATGCTCTCTCTCTGCCTCACGGCACTCGAGGAGTGTATATGAACTCCAGGCCCCACAGATCCCCGGCAGCAAACTGCCTCGCAGGGAAGAAAGATCTGGGGCTGGCTCCATCCTTCTCCATCCACACACACAGCCAGGTTGGCTCCCTCGCGGGCGATGCCAAGTGACATTTGAAACAGGGCCCGATATCCAGACACGCAAGGCAGAGCAAAGAATCCACCCTGTTCTCAATAGCACCATGAAAAGGGAAACGAAACCACACCAGGCAAATACCCGGCAGCCGAGTTCCAGCAGGGACTGAATCGGAAGAAGCCACCCAGCCAATCACTCACCGCAGCCAGGCCTTGCTGGGGGATCCTCTCAGGAGCGAGCCCACAGCCAGGAAGCAAGGCCAGGCCACGCAGAGGCGGCTTTGCCCAGCAGCTCAGCTCACACAGCCTGAGGCTGAGCCAGGGTGCTGGGCGCCAATGCTGCGCATCAGCCCTGTGCTTGGACAGCCGCTCCAAATGCCCTGGAAGCCGAGATTCTTCACGCTCCTCTGGGGGCGCTGGACAGACTCCTTCACAAGCCGAACTGCCCCAAGGGAAGGGAGTGAAGAAAAGCCGCGCTTTGAAAGCGAATGTTAGAATCTCGCATGCTCCCAGGCTGTCTGCTCCTCACACAGGAGTGCCCAGACAGGCCAAGCTCTCGCTGTCCTAGGGCTGAGTTTGAAGGGTTTGTATGTTAGGCTTTAGCAAAGAAAACCCCCCAAAGTCTCTGAACATCTGACTGAGTCAGACCAAAGGCCCCTCTAGCCCAGTGTCCTGTCTGCCAACAATGGCGAGTGCCAGGTGCCCCTAGAGGGAATGAACAGAACAGGTAATCATCACGTGATCCCTCCCTGTTGCTCATTCCTAGCTTCTGACAGAGGATAGGGACACCCACCCTGCTCATCCTGGCTAACTGCCATTGATTGACCTATCCTCTGTGAATTTATCTAGTTCTTTTCTCTTTTTTTAACCCTGTTAAAGTCCTGGCCTTCACAACATCCTCTGGCAAGGAGTTCCACAGGTTGACTGTGTGTTGCGTGAAGAAATACTTCCTTTTGTTTGTTTTAAACCTGCTACCTATTAATTTCATTTGATGACCCTAGTTCTTGTTAAAACAAAAGGAAAAAAGGAAAAAAATATGTAGCACTTTAGAGACTAACAAGATAGTTTATCAGGTGATGAGCTTTCGTGGGCCAGACCCACTTCTTGGATCTGGCCCACGAAAGCTCATCACCTAATAAACTATCTTGTTAGTCTCTAAAGTGCTACATATTTTTTTCCTTTTCTTTTACCAAGGTCAGACTAAAATGGCTACCTCTCCATTCCTAGTTCTTGTGTTATGGAAACAAGTAAATAACTTTTCCTTATTCAGTTCTCCACACCAGTCATGATTTTATAGACCACTGTCATATTCCCCCTTAGTCTTCTCTTTTCTAAGATTAAAAGTCACAGTCTTTTTAATCTCTGCTCATATGGCAGCCATTCCTAATCATTTTAGTTTCCCTTTTCTGAACTTTGTCCGGTGCTAACATATCTTTTTTGAGATGAGGCAACCACATCTGTATACAGTATTCAAGATGTGATTGGAGGGCATACTATGGATTTATACAGAGACAATAAGACATTCTCTATCTTATTCTCCATCCCCTTTTTTAATGATTCCTAACATTTTGTTTGCTTTTTTTGACTGCCACTGCACACTGAGTGGATGTTTTCAAGAGAACTATCCACAATGGCGCCAAGATCTCCCTCTTGAATCGTAATAGTTAATTTAGTCCCCATCATTTTATACCATAGTATAGCTGGGATTATGTTTTCCAATGTGCGTTACTTTGCATTTATCAACATTAGAATTCATTTGCCATTTTGTTGCCCAGTCTCCTAGTTTTGTGAGATCCTTTGGAAGCGCTTCACAGTCGGCTTTGGTCTTAACTCTCTTGGGCAGTTTCGTACCATCTGCAAATGTTGCCACCTCACTACTTACCCCTTTTCCCAGACACTTTGCTTCTAAGCAAAACAGCAACATCTTTGCGCCAAGGTGCTCTGCTAAAACAGACAGCTTTGTCACCAGAATCTCCCAGGCCTTCCTGTGCTGTCAGTGCCTCCCCCCCCCCCCGACAATTCTGACCCTGAGCTCCTCTGCAGGGCCTCAGTCTGTCCACATTTCAGTCCCTGTTAAAGACACCTCTGCCCTGCTGCAATAGTGAATCTCCTTGGTCTGTATGGGAGCTGCACGTAAACGGCCCGTCTGTGCCCCGTGTAGACTGACCTTCGACATTCAGCTATCAGTCCCTTGGAGTAGGTGCAGTCCTTGCATAGTTGGAAAGGTGCTGGCATGCAAGTGTTACTGCAAAGAAGGAACAGCCTAACTGTGTGGCCTTCTGCTGGACTTTGTAACTGGCCAGAACCTGAGTTTATCTCCCAAGAGAGCTCTTAATACAGTCAGGGCAGCACAGCCTGGCCAGTAAGCTCGGACGCAAACAGCCCACCAGGCTGAAGCGGATGTGTAGGGCTACCCACAAGCCCCGGCGCAGCTCCCAGATATGCTCCCAGAGTACGGCAGCAAATGAAATAAGACCCCGCAGATTCCAGCCTGCTCTAACCATGTTACACAAAACGCAACATGGGTCAGAGCCCTGGAAAGAGCAGCCAGCTCAGTGCACCCCCCACAGTTTGGTACAGCCCTGGCACTGGTACTAAGCGAGACCCCGGCCTTGAAAGGTGCCAGAGTCTAGATTCAGCCCACACTGTCCTGAGGACTACCAGGCTAGGAACCAACCTGCAGACTAGACCTAGGTAATCCACTCTGCTATTCACGCCCCGGGGCTCCAAACAGTACATCTAGTGGTCTGGACAGAAACTCAGCATCCAAGAATTCCCAAATTCTACCCCTAGTCTGCCAATAATTCCCCAGGCAAGATCTCTTCTTCCTCACAAGTAACACAGGGATAGTCATGGAGTTTGTGATACTCTGCCTTTGTCTACCCTGGGATATCCACCACTGGGGGATTTGCACCATGGCCAACTCAATGTGCAACTTGCTGCCTTAGTCTGAAACTGAAGTGAGGTGCCCTGGTGCAAATCACATGACACCAGTGAAAATCAAGTCTGCAAATACCAGGCAGGGGGCTGCTCTGCTGCAGCTGCAACAGGGAGCGCGTACGAGGCCTCGTTAGTGATTCCCCCCCCCCCCGCCCACATTGGGAGGGTAGAAAGCGCTGCATGCGGATCACATCTGCCTTCCACAGCCAGAAGCCGTTTACAAACAGTCCCTGTCCCTAAGCCCTGCAGGGTTTTCTGCAGTGTCACTCTATCCACCATTACTGAATCTGAAACAAAACGTTAATGTTAAAAACCAAATAAAGAAGAAGGCAAAAGTCCCTTTGCCTCGTTAAAAAAAAAAAAAGTGAAAATTGCTTTGTCTGCAGTTGTTTGGGTGTCAGCTTTTCAACTATCCTCAGCCCAGCTCTCAGGGTGACACACAAAGTTAGGAACCCAAACACCCGCATACGAAGAGACGCATATGGGGGGAGTACCAAGGAGTATCGTGCTGCCTCCGTGTTTGTCCAGCACAGTGGACTCTGGGGCGCTATGATAATGCAAATAAATAGCAAAGCTCATGATAAACACCATGGCAGCAAGTACTGGAGGGCTGAGCTGTGGAGGGAAAAATCTACTTTCTCGCACCATATAACACGGAATGTCGAAGGAGGCAGCAGGTTGGATTCTCACTTCCACCCTCATGTTCTCCTCCAGGACAAGGACTCTGCCATGCCAACCAATCCTACCTGGCCCATCATTCCCAGGCCAACACACCTTGCCTGCACTGAAGCAGGTTGGGGGAAGGGGACAGGCCAATATTTCAGACTAATGCCCTGCTACCCCCCAAGCGTGGTCTGGAGGTGATGGCCACAGGAGACCTGTCTTTCCACCCCATAGGGCTTAGCTAGGATAATAGCAGAGGTTATAATGCTTGCCTTTTGGGACAGGACGTGCCTTTCAGTGCAAAACAGAGCTTGAGAATTGAATTAAGAAGTTTGTCTCTGTTCACACCATGCAGACACATTGCCGGCAGCAAGGTCCTGGTACTGACACTGCAAAAAACTACCTACAGCCTGCACCCAGGTTTGGGGGGTTTTACATGAGGTTTAGTGACACTGAGTTTCACAATGACCAAAATATTTACAAAAACGTTACTTCTCTTGGTTGATTTTTAACACTTCCTCCCCACCCCATCCTGGCTCATATAAGGCAGGTATATGAAGAAATCCCGTCTTCAAAGGGCAGGTACAAAACAACTATGCAACCAAGCTGCTGGTTTCACTTTGGTTTCTGGGCAATGTAACCCAGAGGCTGTTCATTTCAGAAGTGCACAGTTCAGTCCTATAACTGATCCCACGACTGGGCCTGAGCAGACGGATCCTTGCACCCATGCATAGTCCTGGTGAAGTCTATGGGGCTCCGTGTAGGTCCGATCACAGGATCAGGACTTTGACAACACAAAATAATAGTTTCGGCTTGCTTAAAGCAAAATTATGCCACATGGTGGTAAAAAGGCTTGCGCTTTGCCTGCTCCAGAGCTAACCCTGACCAGACCCTCTTGTGCAACACTGCAGTCACATGCACCCATCTCTCTTACATCGGACCAACTGCAGGTTTTGTACCAGGATACACATTGTGTGTGAGGCATTACCGACACAGTTATCCCAGTACAATCCCTGGCTGCAATTATAACAGGAGAAAAGTACCAGTTGTACCAACATAGCATATGACCGTTCCCATACGGTAATAAGCTGAGAGGGGTAAACGCACCATCATCCTGGCAAAACCTCATCCACATGGAGGGGGTGTGCACTGCTTTAGCTGCAACATGGTAGTTAAAGCAGTACTGTACACGGTCTTCATGGATGCAAGGCCTTTCCCTAGCCCCATCATCACCTCCCACCCGTGGAGCTACCACGAGAGGATGCTGGTTTGTTCCCAAACTGCTCAGTTAGACATGGCTGGTAGGAATGGCTTTCCTGCACCAGACACCCCTGGCTCTAGCCAAATCACAATCTACCCTGCGTACAATCACCAGGACCAGCACTTCAAATGACATCAAGAGACAAAAAGCAGCTGAGGCCAAGGTCTGCAGCAACTCCACGGAGCAACAGAGAGGCGTACCCTGGAACCAGGCTGCCAGGCTGATACCAGGACAGTGCCAGTAAGAGTGGGGGCACCCCAAGAGACAAGAAGGATTCTGTGCTAACCCTGGCTCCAGGAACACCATTCTCTTCAAGGTGTTAGGCAGGGAGAGAGCAGCACACCCTCTGTGTGGGAGGTAAATGTCCCACTCCCCAAGCCCGGTTCACAACCCAACCCCAAGAACTGGGGAGCCAAAGCAAAGCACCTGCATTCACAGCCCAAGGTGCAGGCGGGAAAGAGGCAGCCACAGGTGAGAAAGGAATGGGGGTTTTGCCACCCCTTGACACAGCACACCCAGTGTCACCGGCAGGGACCTGTGCCCCTCCTGACTCTCCTTTCCCCCAGCCATTTGGGATGACCCAGACTGGGCTTGTCTCACCCAGCAGCCTCTCAGTGTCTGTCAATGGCTGTCTGTGTGTGTCTGTTAATGGCAATCTCTCAGCGTCTGTGTGTGTCAATGGCAGTTTCTCAGTGTCAATGGCAGGCTGTGTCTGGGTCTGTCAATGGCAGTCTGTCTGTATCTGTGTGTGCGTCTGTCAATGGTGATCTGTGTGTGCGTATGTGCATCTGTCAATGGTAGTCTCTGTGCATGTCTGTCTGTCACTGGCAGTCTGTGTGTGTGTCTGTCTGTCAGTCAGGGTGTGTGTCAGTGTCTGTCAATGGCAGTCTGTGTGTCTCTCTCAGTGTCCGTCTGTGTGTGGGAATGGCAGTCCGTGTCTCTCAGTGTCCGTGTGTGTGTGTGTGTGTGAATGGCGGTCCGTGTGTGTGTGTGTCTGTCAATGGCAGTCTGTGTATGTCTGTCAATGGTCGTCTGTGTGTGTGTCTGTCTGTCTGTCTGACAATGGCCATCTGTCTGTGTGTGTCTTTTGGTATGTGTCTGTCGGTATCTGTCAATGGCAGGCTGTGTCTCTCTCTTTCTGTTGGTGTCTGTCAATGGCAGGCTGTATGTATCTGTCAGTGTCCATCAATGTCCACCTGTCTGTGTGTGTGTCTGTCAATGGCAGGCTGTGTGTGGGTGTGTGTCTGTCTGTCTGGGTGTGTCAGTGTCTGTCAATGGCTGTCTGTGTCTGTCAATGGCCTCTGACTGTGTGTGTGTGTTTGTCAATGGCAGTCTGTGTGTGTGTGTGTCAGTGTCTGTCAATGGCCATCTGTGTGTGTGTATCTGTCAATGGCCGTCTGCGTGTGTCTGTTGATGTCTGTCAATGACCTCTGGCTGTGTGTGTGTGTCTGTCAATGGCCGTGTGTGTGTGTGTGTGTGTGTGTGTGTGTCAATGGCCATCTGTGTGTGTGTGTGTCTGTCAATGGCCATCTGCGTGTGTCTGTTAATGTCTGTCAATGGCCTCTGGCTGTGTGTGTGTGTTTGTCAATGGCCATCTGTGTGTGTGTGTCTGTGTGTCAGTGTCTGTCAATGGCTATCTGTGCGTGTCTCTGTGTGTGTCTGTCAATGGCCTCTGACTGTGTGTGCGTGTTTGTCAATGGCTGTCTGTGTGTGTCTCTCAGTGTCCGTGTGTGTGTGTCAATGGCGGTCTGTCAGTCTGTGTGTCAGTCAGGGTCCGTCTGTCTCTGTCCGCGTCCCAGCGGAGCCGGCCCGGCCAGGCCGCGCGCTCCCGCCCGCCTTTGTTTACGGCCCGCAGGCCCCGCGGCCCGGCCCCGACGTCCCCGGCCCGGCCCCGCTCCTACCTCGGCCGCGCCGGGCGGCTCCCGACTCGTCTCCGGGCCGGCTCAGCCCCTCGGCCCCGCTACCGCCCCCCGCGCAGCGCAGCGCAGCGCAGCGCCGCCCCCGGCCCCGCTACCGCCCCCCGGGGCACCGGCCCCGCCCCCGGCCCGGCCAGCGCCGCCCTCGGACCCGGCGCCGTCCCCCCCCTCGGATCCTGCCCGGCCCGGCCCGGCCCCCCGACCCCCCCCTTGGCTCGGCCCCGGCCCCCCCCCGCCACCTCAGACCCAGCCCGGCCCGGCCCCCCGACCCCCCCCTTGGCTCGGCCCCGGCCCCCCCCCGCCACCTCAGACCCAGCCCGGCCCGGCCCCCCGAACCCCCCCCCCAGCCCAACCCCCTCTGCCACCTCGGACCCAGCCCGGCCCGGCCCCCCGACCCCCCCCCTTGGCCCGGCCCCCCCCCGCCACCTCGGACCCAGCCCGGCCCGGCCCCCCGAAACCCCCCCCCCCCCAGCCCAACCCCCTCTGCCACCTCGGACCCAGCCCGGCCCGGCCCCCCGACCCCCCCCTTGGCCCGGCCCCCCCCCGCCACCTCGGACCCAGCCCGGCCCGGCCCCCCGACCCCCCCCTTGGCCCGGCCCCCCCCCCCCGCCAACTCGGACCCAGCCCGGCCCGGCCCCCCGACCCCCCCCCTCGGACCCAGCCCGGCCCAGCGCTGCCCCCCCTCGAATCCGGCCCGGCCCGGCCCCCCGACCCCCCCCTTGGCCCGGCCCCAGCCCCCCGACCCCCCCCCCTCGGACCCAGCCCGGCCTGGCCCCCCGACCCCCCCCCTCGGACCCAGCCCGGCCCGGACCCCGACCCCTCCCTTGGCCCGGCCCCCCCCCCCCGCCACCTCGGACCCAGCCCAGCCCGGCGCCGCCCCCCCCCCCTCGGATCCAGCCCGGCCTGGCCCGGCCCGGCCCCCCACCCCCTTGGACCCGGCCCGGCCCGGCCCGGCCCCCCGACCCCCCCCTCGGCCCGGCCCCGGACCCCCCCCCCCCCCGCCACCTTGGACCCAGCCCGGCCCGGCTCCCCGAACCCCCCCCCCCAGCCACCTCGGACCCAGCCCGGCCCGGCCCCCCGACCCCCCCCCCCCGCCACCTCGGACCCAGCCCGGCCCGGCTCCCCGAACCCCCCCCCAGCCCAACCCCCTCTGCCACCTCGGACCCAGCCCGGCCCGGCCCCCCGACCCCCCCCCCTTGGCCCGGCCCCAGCCCCCCCCCGCCACCTCGGACCCAGCCCAGCCCGGCGCCACCCCCCCCCCTCGGATCCTGCCCAGCCCGGCCTGGCCCCCCGCCACCTCGGACCCAGCCCGGCCCGGCCCCCCGACCCCCCCCTTGGCCCGGCCCCGGCCCCCCCTGCCACCTCGGACCCGGCCCGGCCCCCCGACCCCCCTCCCCTCAGACCCAGCCCGGCCCGGCCCCCCGACCCCCCCCCCCTCAGCCCGGCCCCGGCCCCCCCCCGCCACCTCGGACCCAGCCCGGCCCCCCGACCCCCCCCCTTGGCCTGGCCCCGGCCCCCCCCGCCACCTCGGACCCAGCCCGGCCTGGCCCCCCAACCCCCCCCCTCGGACCCAGCCCGGCCCGGCCCCCCGACCCCCCCCCCCTCGGCCCGGCCCCGCGCCCCCCCCCCCGCCACCTCGGACCCGACCCAGCCCAGCGCTGCCCCCCCTCGAATCCAGCCCGGCCCGGCCCGGCCCGGCCCCCCACACCCCCCCGCCACCTTGGACCCAGCCCGGCCCAGCCCCCCGACACCTCGGACCCAGCTCGGCTCGGCCCGGCGCCGCCTCACCACCTCAGACCCAGACCCAGCTCCTCACCGGCTCCTGCTGCTCCCCCTGCAGCTCTCCCCCCCCCCCCCGACCCCTGCTAGCCCTGCATTCCCCTTCCCAGCATCCTGGTACTGCCCCCAGCTTGGACCCTCAGACCCGACCCTTACTACTCCCCACACCACCTCCCAGCACCCAGTACTGCCCCCCCCGACCCAGTGCCCATTATCACACACACACCCCCAACACTGTCCGGACTCAGTGCTGGATACCACTCCTCTAACCCCCGCATGGGCCCAGCACCCCGGTACCACCCCCCCAGCCCCTGCATGGGCCCAGCACCCCGGTACTACTCCCCAGCTCCCGCATGGGCCCAGGACCCTGGTACCCATCCCCCAGCCCCTGCATAGGCACAGCATTTCTGTACTCCCCCCCCCCCCCCCCCCAGACCCTGCATGGGCCCAGCACCCTGGTACAGCCCCCCCAGCCGCCCCATGAGCCCAACACCCAGTACTGCTTCTCTGGCCCCACAATGGTCCAGTGCCAGGTACCACACACCCAGAGACCCCTGTCACTGCCCTCTCAACCCAGCACCTGGTACCACCCTCCCCCCCGACACAGCCCCACACCCAGCACTTGGTTCTTCCCCAATGGATACCTCTTCCAGGGCCAATACCACACCTGGTACCACATATCCTGGACACCCTGCCTTGGCCCAGCCCAAGTGCAGAGCCACCCCCAAAACTCCCCACCCAGCCCAGCCCCAGAACCAGCACCTGGTACCACTCCCTCTGGCTTCCCCAGGCCCCTTTACCTAGTAACACCTCCCTTCCCACATGGACCCAGCACTAGCCACCTTGATAACTCCCATGGTTCTGTTTCCAGGCTCCCACTATCTCTCCCCCCACAGCCCTCTGCCTCCTGTAACCCACTGACCCATTGTATCGTAGGTCCCTGCCCTCCCGTCAGCTCACTTTTCTTTCTTCCCTGCACCCTGCTGCAGCCTCCTCCCGCAGGCGCCCTTCCCTGCCCCACCTGAATTCCCCTGATTACCTGCCCCTATAGCCCGGTTCACCCTCCTATTCCCAGTGCAGCCTCACATTCCTCCCTCCCTCCTCTGCCCCACTTGCCGGCAGAGCAGTAGAGGCGACTTGCAGGGTGAATAGCAATGGGGCTTGTGCCTGATTTTGCCCCTCTGTGGGACAGGGCAGGGCTCAACACATCCCTCAAAAATACAGCAGCTGCTTTTCCCTCTGGAGCTGGGTGCCAGCTCTTGTCTGCTTGGCTTGCCTTCCCCACTGTGGGCGGCCAGAAGAAGTTGGCTTGTGGCACCAGCGAGACCGAGGGGCCCACACCGCAATAGGAGCCCTGTGTGGGCACCATGGCAGCAGCAGGACCCTTGCACTAGCTAGCAGAGCTAAGAGG
This sequence comes from Pelochelys cantorii, assembly GCA_032595735.1. Classification (NCBI taxonomy): domain Eukaryota; kingdom Metazoa; phylum Chordata; order Testudines; family Trionychidae; genus Pelochelys; species Pelochelys cantorii. The sequence continues at coordinate 8,093,414 of CM064357.1, read as the reverse complement.
GCCCCCAAGCCCCCTGGCTGGCTCCTCCAGGGAGCTAGGGAAAAGAGAGGCTGAAAAGGAACCATGTAAAATCTAGGCTCCTAGGTCTTCTCTGTACAGCACAGACAGCCGTAGGAGGCCCACAACTTTCCAGTTCAGTTCCCGTGCAAGTTTCACTTTCTCCTGGTGCTCAGCAAGAGCCCGGTTGTGATTCCTTGTGAGACCTGAGCAGCACATGTTACCCAAGGGCTGTGCAGGTAGCCTTGTTACCCAAGGGCTGTGCCGTCATCACCCCCCCCCCCCCACCTCCGGAGAAACTTGCCAGTGGCAGAGCCACAGACAGACACACAGAGGCTCACAGTCCCTTCTCCTGCCTCTGCAGCCTTTGACAAAAGCAACCTTGCCTGTCCGGATCCGGTCAGAATGCTCTGGCAGAGATCCTCCCAGCCTGGCGTTTCGACGAAGTGGCTCCCGCAGTGCCCTTCATCCTCGGGAGGCGCTCCCTCCAAACACCCTCAAAGCTAGCTAGCTATTCGTCTTCCACCCCCTGCTCAAAACTCTCCATTTCTGGGATACCGACAACCACAGTGGCATGGGGGCAGCAGCAGGAGGTGTGCAAACACTACCACTATCCACAGGGCTGTGTATTTCCCCCGCTGCCCCACTTGGTCTGGCTCTTGTCTAGGCGCTCTTTGGACTCCGTTTTGGTTCTGTGTCTGTACAGTGCCTGGCAGCGTGCAGTCTGGGCCGCAGACTAGGGCTCCTAATCACTGCGGGAAGACAGAACGATGACTAACTGGTTTTGGAACAATCGCCTGCGTGATAGGGTGCTCCCGCCAGCCAAACGTGAAGGAAACGTGCTTCCTGGCTGGAGCACGGCTTCTTTGGGATGCAGCACTGGTTGTGCCGAGGACTGACGCATAATGGGGAAGGGGAGGGGGAAGGGAACTCACTGCTAAGCCAGTGCAGTAGCAGTGAGATCATCACCCCAAATCCTGGTGGTTTTCTGGCTTCCTTAAATCAGCTACAGGCCTTAAAGTGCCAGCATTAGTTTGTTGTGGGGAGGGTGGGGGGTGGTTTCCAAATTTTGTGGTGGTGTATTCAGAGTTCAGCTGGATCTTTCCTGTTCAGAGATCGTGGCTCTCTCTCTCACCAGCATGGGCAGTGAGTATTAGAGGCAGGGGAAGGCATTGCCTTTGCAAACTGCCAGGTGTGGGCCTGCCCACACTCCGCCGCCACAATGCCCCTTGCTTTAGCATGGCCCCCGGGCTGCCACTGGGCTTCAGCTAGGCTGAGGCTATGGACGCTGGGGCAGGCGCCCTGCCTGTGCTCCAGGGCAGGAGACTGGGGGTGCCCGCCAGTCACGTGCCGCATGCCCTCCACGTGCCCTGGGGCCATGTGTCGCCCTCCCTCCACGTGGTCTGGGGCCAGGGAGGCTCATGCAGGAGGCTGGAGACCTGCCCCTACAGTGAGGGCTTGCATGGGGGAGGGTGGAGGCATGCCCTGTGAGGGGCTTTGTTCCGGTGGGAAGCAGGGCATCGGGCAGATGGGGCAGGGCTGGGGGCTTGCCTCTCCTAATCCTAGGCTCATGCACACCGGGGTTCCCTGTAAGCCAGTGGGTGGCCTCCTTCATCTCAGTGGGCCGCAAGGTTGTCGTAACCAAGACAGTCTCCTGGGATAGGGTAATTTTGCTCACTGCGCTTGTGTACCTAGAAGTTGCTGGGTGTGCTATAGCGGCGCTTTGGTTGGATGCAGAGGGAGCACACGGCTCTCACAATGTTGTGTGCAATCAGCACGACCCTCACATCACCTGCCCTGGCTTTACGTGCGTGTCCCTTTTGTAACATCAGTCGGGAAAAAATGATGCAGACAAAACCCAGTGGAATCTGGCAACCCTGCACGTGGGCAACAGTCAACAAAATGTTTCATGAGCTACACACAGAACCCCAATGGCCTGCCTGCGGCCTTTGGGCTGCAGGTTGCTCACCACAGCTGCAAGCTGTGCACCTGAGCAGCTACTCAAGAGAGATTCAAATGCCACCTGGTTGATTAGTAGAGCACCCGCAGCTAGGTCTTTTATTTCCACCAGTGGTGCGCGTTCACACATGCCTCGGTGCACATCAATAAATTTATTCCGCACATGGACAGAAACAATCAGCACATGGATGGAAAAGATTATAGGGACATTGCTCAGCACCCAGGCAGGCTATAGAAGGAGTACCTTGGGAACTGAATTACATGAGAACCACCCTCCAGTACAAGAACAGTGACATTAAACAGGGAAACAATTAAAATTGACCAAAAGCAAAATCTTACACTTCCTGCAGCTCCCTGCTGCGGGATACCACTGCAGATTCCAATAGATTAGACGCACATAAATAGAGCATCCCCAATTGCAGTAGTGAGGATATCGATTAGGAATGGAGAAATTGCCAAACTGGGTCAGACCAAAGGCCTGTCTGGTCTAGGGATGTGAAATCCCATTTAATTGGTTAACAGGTTAAGTGTAATGTTTAACCAGTTAACCGGTGAAAGGAGGGGCAGCTGGCGGGGCATTCCAGCCCAGGGGTGGCCCCCTTCTGCCAGCTGTGCCCAGACCGGAGCAGCACCCCTGCTGCTGACATGGGCTGCTCCGGCCAGGTTGGACTGTCCCCCGCCTGCAGCATGGAGCAGCTGTCTGCCTGCAGGGAATGGCGAGCTGCTCCCTCCGCCGTTGATTAACCAGACCCAGTAAGCCTCGCCCATTAAAAACGGGCTAAGGGATTAACCATTCACATCTCTAGTCTGGTCCATTCCCCCCGCCCCGTAGCACATAATCCCAAGAGAGGTGAAAGAAGTCCCTGGGAAGCCGATGTAGGATAATTTACCCCGTGTAGTCTCCCTTTGGTCTCTGGTACTTAGAGACAGGTGTGAGCCCTGCAACCAGGGCCGGCTCAAGACATTCCTGCGCCCCAGGCAGCAGGCATGCGACGCATGCGTGGCTCTGCCCCCGGGCGCATGGCGCATGCGTGGCCCCGCCCCCCCCCGGCACGCTGCGCACCTTACAGCTGCAATCGGGCGCATGGCGCCCGATTGCAGCTCTAAGGGGCGGCGCGCGGCCCCCGGCCCTGGGCTTGTGGCGCCTGATGGCAACTCTAAGGGGTGCCGCGTGGCCGGGCGCGCGGCACCCCTTACAGCTGCCATCAGGCGTCCCCCATAGGTTGGCGCCCCAGGCAACTGCCCGGCTAGCCCCCCCCTTAATCCGGCCCTGCCTGCAACACAAGTTTTCATACGCCTGTAATGGTCCCTAGTCCTTACCATGCAGGGCATGACTGCTTGGAGGAGACCCAAGGCAAAGCGGAGCCCGGGGGATGTCACTAAGTACACCCGTGGCTGGATGCTGACCCAACGAGGTCGGTGGTTTCATGCCTCGATACAGAGTTGTGATAGTAAAGCCTGGATGCCCCGAAGGCAGGTCACTGTAACTCCAGTAAGTCTGAGTCACCGTCAGTGGCTTGGTTTCCCTGCAGTGGGGTCAGAACTTCCTGCTGCGTGAAGTGGGCCCTGGTGTCACGGCGGGGGAGGGGCAGGCAAGGGGCTTTATCGCTCTTAAAGACGGAAGGGAAAGAGAAGCCAGCAGTCGTTCTGGCTGTTGTCGGCCCCCTGGGCTTCCCATTCCTTCCTGGGCCCCTGAGCCACAACGTGCATGGAGGAGGAGGGGGAGCATTGCTGTGCTGGCCCCCACCCCGGTAAGCATGGTGCATCTCCATAGCGCGGACCCCACACAGCCGGGGGCAGGGGATGGAGAGCCGCTACTAACCCAAGGCCACAAGCTCCACTGAGAAACCAAACGTGCACCAGCCCTGCGCTGCCTCAGGGGGACAACTGGAGAGGGGCTTGCCTTCCCATGTCTGTCACCCAGGGAGACAGGAGGATAATGGCCCAAAGCACAGGCAGTGGGGACCGTAGGCAGGGGGAAGGCACGGCCTTCCCAAACTGCCTCACCTGACTCCGTCCTGCTCCACTGGAGCCCCCCAGACCCACTCCCCCAGTCTGCCGTTGTGATGCCAGGGGCTGGGACAGGCAAGTTGGCGGCTATGACCACTCTGGTCATGTAGCACTGAGGCTGGTGGCTTGGCTGTGCGGGGGAGGGAGGCCTTGCTGGGCAGGGGTGCATGCCTGGGCCATGCCTGTTGGCCGGTTGTGCAGACCTTCAGAGCTGGGGCAGGCAGTGGCTGCGCTGCCCGGCAGCTCTCCGGAGCGCCCAGGCTGGGGGAGGCTGCAACCTTGTCGCATGCCAGCTCTCCAGGGCCATGGGAGACTCCCACTGGTTCTCCGGAGCTGGGACAGGCTGTGGCAGTGTGGCCCCCCAGCTTCCCAGGCCTCCAGGACCAGGGGTGGCTGGGGACGCTACCATGGGGCAAGGAGGGTGCCAGGGCCTGCAGCCACATGGGGGAGGGAAGGCTAGGCAGGGGCCCACAGTGGCCAAAGTGTGTGTGGGTGGGGAGCTCGGGCTCTGGTGGGCGAGGTGGGGGGGGGGGTGCTTGCCTCTCCAAGGCATGGGGTCACCCACAGCCTGTGGTGCAGAGGAGGCAGCATTTGCTGAGCAGTTTCTGGATTCCTGTGGCCCGTGCCTTCCGCGACAGGAAGCAATACTCAGTGTGTTTGCTTCTGCTTCAGCGCTCTTGCTGGCCACATGGGATTTGCTGGGCTTTCACTTTCATTACCAGCCAGGGCTGCATCAGCCTGAGAACTCTGCTCAACTGAGCTTTTCAAGAGCCATCTGTGGAGACGCATGCTCACAGGGACCAGACCTTTGCCTCACACACAGCCCCGTTGACGCCTGCCAGGAAACCCACTAGAGGGAAGGGAGGGAAGATGCTGTGCATGATAAGTATGGTGACCATATTTTCTGAACCAAAATTAGGGACACGATAGCCACGCCTTCCAAAGAAGCAGCATGGCCTCTGGGCTTTGGCACCTTATGACTGTGGCACCTGGAGGAAGACATTTGGATACAAAACATTCGGGGAGAAGGGACCCTAACGGAGACAAAACGAGGCTGGTGCTTGCTTCACAGCCATGAAATGAAATAGACATTGGGAGGGCAAATGACCAGCTGCCTAGTTATTGCCAGCACTAGGGAAAAGCTGCCGCATCTCCTTGCTAATGGTTGGAAGGCTTTCCAAGTGTCAGCAAAGGCCAGGATGGAGGGGCTCCCTAATCCTTTAGTCTTTTCTAGTTGGTTTCCCCGGCATAGACACAAGTGCTCAGATCAGGTGCATTAGAGGGTTAATCTGTATTAAACAACATGTGATTTTAAACAAACAATACCAGCTGGTTCCCTGAACAGCAACACGTTGCACCAATAAACTTACAAGGCCAGACATAGCCCATGGAATGAGCACAGAATGGGATGCCTGTTCTAGACCCCTGGGCTGGCCACCTCATAACATGGCACAGCCTATGGGGGTGTCGCTTCTCATGTAGGCTGGATATTAGGAAGAGCTATTTCCCTAGGAGCGGGGTGAAGTATTGGAATGGGCTCCCTGGGGAGAAGGTGGAATCTCCATCCCTAGAGGTTTTTAAGTCCCAGCTTGACAAAGCCCTGGCTGGGATGATTGAGTTGGGGTTGGTCCTGCTTTAAGCAGGGGGTTGGACGCGGCGACCTCCTGATGTCTCTTCCAATCTTAGGAGTCTATGATCTGCCAATGCCCAGAAAGCAAGAAACCTTGGAGGTGGGGGGATCTCAGCAGCTGACAGACTGGGTCCCTCCTTTCCAATGTGCTACTGTCCATATGGAGGAGAGCAACCTAACAAGGCTTCAGCATTTGCTTCAGGCTGCCATGTACCACGTGAAGGGACACCCCTGTTTTGGGGGCTCTTGCTCTGCCTCTGTGGAAGGCCCAAGCCATTTAAGGAGGGACAGTTCATGGCAAAAGCAGAATCGGGGAGACAGGCTGAGCACAAAGCCCAAGAGATCTTCAGAGCCAGTTACAATGCCAAGCTTGACGCATGCCAAGCTCTTCCTCCCTCCCTCCCCCACCCCCGGTATCTGCAGGGAATTGGTCACCGTGGGAGTGCCACCTTGCCTTCGCTATCCCCTGCTGAGTTATTTAGACAGGGCCTAATCCAGCCTGCAGTCCCACGCACCAAGGTGAAGGTAGCCAAGCTACAGAACAGCCACGCCGTGGCACTGGTGGCAGGGACGTGGAAGAGAGCGAGTGGGTGCTGGGGTTCCATAAGAATGGCCAGACTGGGTCGGACCAAAGGTCCATCTCGCCCAAGGTCCTGTCTGCTGACAGTGGCCAATGCCAGATGCCCCCGAGGGAGTGAACAGAACAGGAATCATCAAGCGATCCCTCTCCTGTCCCCCATTCCCAGCCTCTGACAAGCCGAGGCTAGGGACACCATTCCCACCCATGCTGGCTAATAGCCATTGATGGACCTAACCTCCAGGAATTTATCTCGTTCTTTTCTGAATCATGTTAAAGTCCTGGTCTTCCGATTCCCCGGGCAGCCCTGCCTCGCCTCTGGGCCCTATCCCACACTGAAGGAGGCAGGACCTCACTCGCTTCTGCCCCCTTCCCAAGGTCAGGTGTAGCCCCTGCCTCAGTGTGCCTCTCTGTCAGGGAAAGTCAGCCCTTCAGCCAAGGTGAGAAGACACAAGGACCACATCTGTGCACAGGACCACTGTACTACAGGAGCCTGCCCATCTGCCCCCGTTGGGAGCGCACTGGGGAAAGGCGAGAGCACTCCCGCCACATCCCCGCAGCTGTAAGGATGTGTGTCAAGGGGCAGTGTGGGACAGGGAGGCTGAAGCAGTCCAAACAAAAAGAGGCCTCCTGATATCACTCAAGGACTGTGCCTGGTAAACAAGATCTGTGTGAGAGTGGCAACCAGTGAACCACAAGTAGTGTGTCTGAGCGCCCATCACTCCCTTTGTGGGGCTTTCAGAGAGACTGTGTGAGGAAAGTTGGTGGAGAGGAAGCGCAGGAGGAAGCTACCCTGATGCTAGCCAGCTGAAAGAAGGAGGGAAGTGCCCCATCACAGCTGCCACCCCCATCGTCTCCTGGACCTGCACCTTCCTAACCCAGAGAGGTGTCCTGACCAGCCTGGGCCTGGTGACATCACCCCCCTTGCCAGCTCTGGCCAAATTCCAAACACTGTGTGGGGCAGGAGACTGTCACACACACCCAGTCCTCGTGTGGTCTTTTCTTTCTCCACCTGCTCTCTCCTCCCTCATTAGACAGAAGGAAAAAGGAGAATCTGGCTGAGCTGTAAACCTGTGACCGGAAAGTGGCAGCTAAAAGCAATGCCCTAACAGCCCATGCTGGTACGAGTTTGCCAGGTCTCAGGTGCAGCTGATCAGACCCTGCGCTGGGCCTGTGTTTCTACAGCAGAGAGGCTGAAAGTGAGAGCCAACAGCAGACAGAGAAGCTGCATTTTCTTTCTTTGCTGTTCTTTTCTCATTCTCTCCCTTACTGCGCGTGTTCCTCTTGTTTTCGTGGCTCGCTTTCCTCCAGGACGTAACCAGCTTCCTCCAGGAACTGTGCGTCTTGAACAATCTCCCTCAGAACACCAACCTTGCCACTCTCGAGGTCTCTTCCAGTTCTAGGATTCTACGATACCACAGAATATGCTCTGAGGAGCAAATCCAGCATACACACCTTAAAACCACCTTCCCCCTAATGAGGAAGCTCCACCAGAGCCAGAGGTCACATCATGGAACGAGCTACCCAAATGCCCTGAGAGACCCTGATTCTATACAGAAAAAGAACCCTCTCCCCAGCACACCCCAAGCTACCACTTCCCACCCTACTGTGAAACCCATACGAAGCATCATCAGACCCACACTCGAGCAGGTCCACATCCTGAAAGAAATCTTTCCTGAGCCCTTTCTTCTGGCCTTCAAACCACCCCCACTTCACCACGCTCGCCACCTGCAGCAAGCTGCCCCCAGAGCAGGACGCACCAAGGCAAAGCAGCATCAGACCCTCCCAGAGCAAGAAATGCAAGTCCTCCAGACGTATTTCCACTGCTCCGATGCTCGACACCCCCCACAACACACCTCTCCAGATCCACGGGTCCTACACCTGCCCATCACAACATGTGGTGTTCCCCCCTCAGTGAAAGGTCTGCGGGGGTTAAGCCGAACAATTGCTATACTCCTGAATGAACTCCCAGAGAAACTGATGCAAGAAAAAACTCCCCCTTACCTGGGGCTAAACACACCTCACAAAGCGATCACTCCCGAAGCAATCCATCAGTCCTCGTCTTCAGAGGAAACCCACGCAACACCTTCAAAAGGTGAGCCCAAGGACTCAAACTCATAACTCTGCTCGACGCTAAAAATGGCTGGTTTTACAGCTCATTATAACAATTAGTAACCAACCTACCCTCCTTTGTCCCAGGACTGCAGAACTATTAATTGTCCACTTCACAGGAAGTGGTTTCTTGCAACATGTTACCCCTTATGCTTAACAATCTGTCCCATCGTTTACAGCTGGAACGCTCAAAAAAGCGCCGGGAATTCAAAAGCTTATCTCTTCCACCAACAGAAGTTGAGCCAGTAAAAGAAATGACCAAACCCAGCCACCCCTCCCCCATCCCTGTCTCTCCTCCGCTTGTTTCGTCTGTTAGGAAATGGGTTCAGACTTCACCAACAGCAACTGTAACAGCTGCCGCTCATCTCTGCTGTCTTTGTTTCTCCCCAAAAGGACAGTTCTTACCCTCGAAAAGACAGCAGGCCCGGCAGCCAGCGAGTTCTCAGCTTTCGGCAGATCCCTCCCCAGCCCCTTTGGCGAAATATCGAGAAGGGGGCGGTGGCAGGAGAAATAGGCCTGTCGGGGTGTGTCTAGGCAAGTCCCCGGGGACACACTTGTAGCTGTGAGCTCTCCTTGCTTGCCAACATGAGGCGCCTGGGGCTGGAGATGTGAATGGGTAACCGGACAGCCCCCTGCCCACAGCCTGCTGCGGGTGGAGGGCTGCTCCAGTCCCACCGGCCCCCGCGTGGGGCTGCTGGGTCTCAGCCCACGTGGAACAGGAGCTGCAGCCCGAGGGTGGAGCAGCCCCTCCCCTCCCCTGCCCATCCTCCAGCCCCTCCACCCATCCTCCCCTTTAACCGATTATCCAGTTAAACAGGATTTTACGTCCCTACTTGGATTACACATGGCAGCCCAGACAGCACCCATCCTCCAGCACCAAGTCTGGCGTGCCACAGGTCTATTAACCATGGCCTGACCTGTCTGCAAACATCTCTTCCCACGCTGCAGGGCCCAGCCCAGCCCACCGGCTTGAGGAATGTCTCAGAAAGGTGCCGCGGGCTCCCCTTCTGACCCTTTCCCCCGTAGCAGCTCAACGGGCAGGGCCAGCCTGTACCTGGGCCCCCACAGACAGAATGATTACCAGGTGGGCCAAGTGGAACTTCCCCATCTGCCACCTTCCCTCTACCCCCAAACTCTGGGAACACGAGGTGGGGCCGCAGCCGGCCCCTTCTCAGCCACCCCAGCACCACTTTTGTCATTTCCAGGGGCACAAGCAGTAGCCACCCTGCCCCTGGGCATTGGACTTTGTCCTGCCTTTTACAAGAGGATAACCCAAGCCAGGGTGTTCACAGATCAGCCACTGGGCTCCCTGCCTGCTCAGTGCTGGCACTCAAGTGGCAGAGTCATTGGCCTTCAGCAGGCAACATGCCCAGAGCAGGGCCTGCTCCCCGCCCCCACACAGCCCCTGCCCCCTTTCCGAAGGAGAATGGAGCTGAGCCCCCAGCCCCAAGAGGGTTGGTTTCTAGGACCATCGTGCCCCCAGGATTCCCATGCACGAAGAACCAGACTGGCAGCTCCAGTCTGACACACCAAACTCGACTGATTTTCAGTGGGTTCAAAGCAGCGCTGGAGAGCCAGAGGGCTGCTTGTCACATGGCCAGTGCCCTTGAGGAAGCCACTCCCTGTGCAGTACACCGGCTGCAAGGGGCTGCCACAAGCCACTTCTTTGCCTCTCGCCCCGTGTGCCCACCCAGCGTGGATGACATCTGCAGAGCAGCCTGCAGAGAACTAACGCCAAGGGCTGGTGAACTAGTGCCGCCTGCTTTTCCCGCTCCCAGCTAGCACCAGAAGCCACCTGGCACCAAGGAGTATGTCTACACTGCAAAATCAGACATCTTCCTAACTGGAGTTAGCTAACTGGGGTTAAAATAGCAGTGGACACAGCAGCCCTGCCGGGCACCTGGGTAGAACTGGTGTGTCTAAAGCGAGTTAATATGAGGTGCCATGCTCCCCACCCCCTGCTAATTAACCAGGGTTTGCTCCCCGTTAAGAACACAGCTGGTTTGGCAGCATAAATGTACCCTGGGTCAGACCCTTGTTCACGTTACTCTCCAATGCCGGCCCCACTGGCAGGTCAGATGGAGCTGGTGCTGGGGGCAGATCTGGCTTTGATTCCCAGCTCTGATGCCTTGCAGCCCAGACCGGGAGGACCAGGGTGATGGCCCATCAGCGAAGAGCTTCTTTTTGTAACCCAGCCAGGAACACAGTGGTGCTGGTGGGCCCAGGTTGAGAGCTCTGCCCAGACTTCATTGGAAGCCAGCTCTGTCAAGTAACTCCCCCGTGCCCCTCACTGTGGGGTCTAGGCACCATGGGCAGGTTAAGACATGGGTTTAGGGGTGAACTGAGTCCTACTTGGGATACATAGATGAACAGCAGCCAAAACATGCACCCTGCCTTCCCTGTGACAACACCTTGACCTGCGTGTTAGTGACCCCGTTAACATCAGCATCTTTCTATTGACTCTCTGCACCCTAAACAAGATGTCCAAGGGCAGCCAGTAATAAGGGGAGAGCAGAAGCAGCCTCAGACCAGGGTCAGCCAGTTCCAGCAAGAGCCTGCCGGCTGGCCAAGGAAGTCTGCCCAGCTCTCCTGCTGGTCCAATTTCCATCCCCTCCTGCAGCACCTCTGGGCAACGTCCCAAACATTCCCTCCCCCTTTGGAGGAGCGGTTGTTTGGATTTATTTTCCTTTTCCAAGAAAGAAACAACACCAGGGTGGGTGGCTGAGTATCATGAGGCAGGTGGCATCGAGAGCAGGGTCAGCCCTGCCCAGAGCTCCCCTAAACTCCCACAGAAAAGCCTGGCCCAACCTTGAGAAATGAGTATTTTTTTCACATGCTGGAGTTCCCAAGGAGTCTCGGGCAGGCATTGCAGAGCTGTCGATTCGTTGGGCCCTTCCGCCTCTTCTTCCCTGATTCTGGGGTTATTCTCAGCTCACGGTAATGGCTGGAAAGGCCAATTCCATCCGTTTCCACCAGAGAAGTCAACAGAAAACTCAACTCACCTCTGTCTCCAGAGGTAAGAAGGAAACTCACACGCCAGCAAGTCACACCAAGCAAACAACCCTCCTTCCCAATTCAAAACCCACATGACCTCCCAGCAGTGCCACTTGGTCAGTGACTAAGCTAGCTGAGAAAGCCAAGGTCATTGTAACGTCTACACATCAGGGACAACATGTCTGGCTGAGAAGTCCTTTGGTGGCCACCCATTCTCTTATAACAGCCAGCATCGCCCAAACCCCGGGGGGAGTTGGGAAATGATCCATCGGGGTGAAAAGTGGGTCCTACCCACTTTCACTCACTTTTCCATCTCTGGTTCCAGGGGGGAAATGAGGGGAAAGTAAAAAGGAGTAAGAAAACCCCCAAGCCAGAAAACTAGCCACAAAGCATGAACGTGTTGTGGAGGGTGGAAGTGTTGGGGTGGAAGGAGATGAACCAGAGAGGATGGCGACTCTTTGCAATGATGCCCCTTGGGCCAGCCCCTCGTCGGGCATAATTGGCACAGCCCTCTTGAAGTCAGCGAAGCTGCACTGATTAACCTCAGCTCAGGGTCCCATTCTCCAGCCCTAAAGGTCTTGCCTGCTACAGTGGGATGCAGCTGCGTGTGAGGCTGGCGTTTGGTTGGGGGATATTCCTTGGAGCAGAGATAACAGCCAGGGCCACAGGGTGTATGGCTGGGCTTTCCCCCTTTGCATTTGAGCTGAGCAAACTGTGTAACCACAGACAGACACACATACACTCACTGGCTCTTTGCACCTGCAAGCTTCTCTCAATATTTTCCCAAGCTGGAGCCTGAGAGTCACCAGCCTTCAGTTGCCAGCTGCCACAGTAGAATTCTTCCCAGCTTCTCTGGCAAAGACTCCTCTTACTGATGTCTAGATCAGAGGTCCCCAAACTTTTTTGGCCCCAGCCCACCCTGCCCCCCACCCCTGTACCTGGAACTTCAGAGGCTGGTGGTGGGGCTGTGGTTGGAGCCAGGAGTTATGGTTGGGAGCAGCTGGAGCCAGGAGCTGTGGGCTGTGGCTGGGAATAGGTCCATGGTTGGTGCCAGAAGCTGGGAGCCACATCCAGGAGCTGAGCCATAGCTGGGAGCAGAGCTGGGCAGAGCTGGGCAGCAGTGGCCGAAGCCAGGGTTGGACCTGTGGCCAGAGCAGAGCTGAAGGCAGGGTGGGGCTGGGTGGTGCTCTCTCCCCAACCCCCCAAAGTTCCTCTGCACCCTCTGATGGGGGTGCGCCCCCCAGTTTGGGGACCACTGATCGAGGTGTAGTACATTGTGTCCTGGCTCATCCCAGGACACGCTCCTCCTCCCGGTACAAGGTGAGGCACACACAGCATGATTTCCTTGGGGGAGCCGCTGTAATAACACCACCAGGACATCTGGATCGGGGCCATATGGGTGTGAGTGGTGTGCCGCAGGTTGCTGTGCCCAGGGAGCAGCCTGCCTTGCCATGTTGAGTTAAGGAAGTGCCATCATCTTGCTTGAGTTGGCAGCGTCTCATGGCTTGCCCCACAGAGCTCCAGCCCAGCTGCAGATGGGGGAGGTGCTGGGGCAATACGCCAAAGAAGTCTGTGGATTTCCTGACCTACCACTGCTCACCCCTCTGCCTGTGAGTCCCTGTAATGCAGCCTCAGGTGAACGAATGCCCCTTAGCCATGGTTGGAATGACAGCGCTGTACTAGCCCGTCACGCTAATGAGAGTTTTTCATTACACTTTGCACTCACAACTTTTAATGGAACGCAGGTTTGTCCTGGCAACAGCGGGGCACTCGAGTTCTGGGGGCCAGAGAGGCAATTGTTGGGTAACAGGTTGGCAGGAAAAGGGAATTGTTAAACCGCAAAGGGCAGCTTCGAAAAGGTGGATATTTCCAAGCGACCTTTGCAGAACCCGGCCTAAAACTGCAAAGCGACCGGCACCTTCTGCGGCCGCTACAGGGGAGCTTCGCTTTTGCAGGATTCTTTGGCAACACTCAACAAGCACCTGGCAGGGTAACTGGATCCGTAACCCTCTGGAGCCGTGTCCAGACCTGGGTCTGTGCGCTGTGGTCTGTGCTGAGCTCCCTAGGACATGAGGCGGTGCAGCGTGTCTGGGCGGGGAGGACGCATGGGCTTTGTAATTGATTTCCTAGAAAATTGTCTCACTGGCTCCTGCATTTGGAGTGTGAGCTTGAGGCTTTCATGCCCACCTTCCCCCTCTAATTACATGGTATTTGAGGAGTCTTAATTACCCTCCAGGGCTGGAAGCACCTATTTCGCCAGGAGATGAGAGACAGACGTTTCAGAGGAAACAAGGCGGGGTGATGCGGCTCCTTCTCGCTCATCTCCCTTCCCCCCTTGCCTGCTGCCTGCCATATCTCCGCTGGGATCCTTAGTACCACGCAGGGCTCTTCTCTGCCCTGAGCTCCGGCCGCAGGATGCAGCATGGCCAGCTGGTGTTGTCACTGCACCGTCTCCGGAGCCGTTTGGGTTTCAGGAGGAGATGGAGGTTCTGCTTGGACCCCTGCCAGCCCAGGCCCAGATCTCTGCTTTTGGCTAACTTGGGCCAGAAGAAACCAAGGTTCTCTGACTGCCCCCTGCAGAACACAGGCCAGAAATCTTCCGGCACTTCAGCAGTTCCCAGCTGCTGGGACCATGCTGGGAGGCCATGGGCAGGTTTCAGCAGGTCTGCCAAGCAGGGCTGGTGTTAGACTCACTCGGCCAAAGGGCAGAAAGCCAAAGCTCTGCCCACATGGGAACCAAATCCAGAGCCACTTAGCTTTGCGGGGCTCCTGTGTGGCGTGGGGTCCCAGCCAATTGCCCTGCTTGATACCCCCAACACCGGGCCTGGCTTCAGGCAGCTGTTGTGGCACAACTGGCCCGGGGAGTTTTTCTGGCCTGGTGGAGGGGGTGCTCTGGGAAAGGCAAGGCAGCCCTGGGCAGACCAGTGCCTGCTGTGAGCCCCATCACTGAGGGAGGACGAAACGCTTCCCAGGGGGCGCAGGGCTGTGAGACCCCTGGCTACCACCTGCCCTTAGTGTGAGGGAGCCTGGTCTGTGCCCACCAGGGGCCGGTTCCATGGCACACCCAGCCACATGCAGCACAAACCCTCCCCTCCCTGCTCACATGGGCACTGCTATCCCTCATGCCAGTCCTCCCAGTGCCCCCTCGGTGTCCACCCCTCATCTGCTGGATGCTCACACAACAGCCAGGCCCTCTGCTCCCGAAGGAACAGTTACCCCATAGCTTGCTAGTGCCACCTAGACCTCAGCTCTGCTGGGCATGCAGCACGTAGCTTTGTTTCTCGGGAAAGCAGGGCTAAGATCATTGCACAGAGGACAGAGACTCGAAAGCTGGAAACCCAGGGTCACAGGTAAATCTAAATCACAGCATGTGACCTCGAGCCCCATCTTAACCAGCCCCCGCAGGCCCTGCTCACCCGCAGGCCTTCGCAGTGTCTTTCAGCCAGGCTGGTGGGCTGGACACGCTCCTTTCACAAACCCCCGTGTCCTTTGGGGATTCCTTTGCATCCCAGGAGGTCCCCGACACAGCCAGCTGTTTCTGTTTTTTCCTGCAATTTATTGATTACTAGAAGACTTACCCGGCATGAGCTGGGGCCAAGCAAAGGCGGGGCGGGGGAGGGGGGGAGCATTGCAGGCCTCCCGCCAGCTTCTCCCTGAGGCCAGCCTGGGACGGGGGTGCTCAGACTGGGGCACAGAGGGCTGGCCTCAGGCATGGAGGGCAGCACAGCCCGTGGGCGTGCAGCTCACCTGCCAGCTTCACCCCAAGGCTGACCCAGGATGGCTGTCAGGGCTGGCCTGGAGCGGTGAGGGCCATGCTGCCGGCCAGCAGCTGTTCCCCAGGGCTAGGGTGCTTGCTGCCCCCCTGTGGTTATTCCTGAGTATAACTGTCTCCACTATCACACCCCTCCCTTTCCCGTTTGATGTGAAACAGTCCTATTCTAGGCATATCCCATTGTCCTGGCACAACTGAACCCCGACTTTGCTTTAAGTTATGATAAGACGAAGCCGCGCACTAGCGCTCTTACATTTAGGAGGCGTTCTTGAACAAACGGACTCACGGATGGACAAATGGGGACACACACACACGCACACGCACACAGACACAGATGCACAAACTCTCTAAACTATATCGTAGAGAGCGGGGCCAGTTTCCCAGTTTTCGACTGGACTTTCCAAGCAAAAAAGGAACCTGACAGCGTCTGGTCAGATCTACTGACTGGACACCCAAAGTCCAGAGGCACCAGGACATTACCCATGCCAGCCCCTACTCAGCCAAGGCCACCTCTAGCCTGAGCTCCCTGCTCTGGCTTCACAAGCAAGTCTTTCCCAAGCCAAGCAGGGAGGTGTGAGGGGAAGGGGAGAAGTGGACAGGGGCAGGGCCCCGGGGCCAAAGGCGGGGGAGGGAAGATCCTGGCATTCCTACTGGAGTGTCCGATTTTGTAACAAATTGGCAACCCTGATTCATTAGCATTTTGCTCAGCCTGTAAATGGCTGCCCACTGTGAACCAGCCAACACTCCACCTGCACATGAGCAGCCAGAGTGAGTGAAGCATTCTGCCCCCTGCCCAAGGGTGCTAGAACAATTGGCAGAGAGGGGGTGCTAAGAGCCATTGACCAAGCAGTACACTCTGTATGGTGGAAACCCTTCAAGCCAGCCCCGGCCTGACCCGAGCAAGGGGATCACCTTTTGGTGACATGCCTTAACGCACAGCCCCAGAGCACACACTTGTTACTCTACATCCAGAACTCCTCATGGATTTTCACGCACACCTCTCGCAGCGATTCTGATGACTGGGACAACACAGGCTCTCGTCAAAGACCTTCTATGACACTCTTGGGTAAACTAGTACGTGGATCCTACACCCAGGCGAGAAGACCCCTGCAGACCCAATGCACCCTGGGCCCTCTGCCAGGCAGCACAAACTATAACTGGGCTCATAAAAGCATGAGGTAAGTTCATGGCTTATCCAATAGCTATTTCCCAAGATACTCGGGGACACAATCCATGCTCTGGGTGTCCCTGGGACCAGATGACAGGGGACGGATCACTCAATAAATTGCCCTTTTCCATTCGTTCCCGCTGAAGCACCTGGTACCCACTGCTGCTGGAGGACAGGACACTGGTCTAGATGGCCACTAGTCTGACCCAGTGCAGCTGTTGTGTCCTTGGGCCACATCCTTATAGGCTTTTAGACTGAGATAAAGTCCCCCTTTAATTAAATCCTCTCTGGTCGAGCTAAATCTGATCTTACCTCCTGGAGTAAGATACCAGCAGCGCTCACACCACTGCCAAATACAAAGTTGAACCTCCCTGCTTCTGGCTCAATAGACCCTTCTTTATACAAAGGTTGCATGCGGGGGCCGATCCAAATCCAAAAGCGTCTATTTTCCAGTTTCAGTCCAGATATGAATAAAGTCTGGCAACAGACACACTAGTGGAAACCCAGCGACTGATCTTACAAAATGCCCACTAGTCCAAATGGGCTGCCGTCGTGGGAAACCGTCTCGGGAGATGTCGGCACTGGCAAATCTGAACATGGGCCCCAACCGCCAGACCCCGACGCAGGTCTCACCTGAGCTTCCTGCAACTCTCACCTTTCAGAGATGCTTGTCATGCAGTGTGACAGGAAAGCTCCAATCTGTTTCACACAGTCTGTAGACTGAGAGGGGCGGAATCAGCCAATATTCCAGCCCAGCTATGGTCCAGCTGCCAGTGCAATTTGATTTCTGAGTAGGGATGGAAAATCCTGTTTAATTAGTGAACCACAAACAGAGGCTGCTCCCTGCCCGTCCCCTCCTCCACCCCCCTGGGGTTGGAGCAGCCCCTTGCTCATGGCAGGTAGGGGCTGCTCCAGCCCCCACCGATTAACCATTCACGTCCCTGTTTCTGAGATGGTTCCACATGTGGCAAGGTCCCTCCAGAGCTGCAGACAAACTGGCTGCACAGCATAGACCTGCCTCTGCTGTTTGGAATCCTGGGATGGGCCCTTCACAGTACCTGCCTGGCCAAACTGCATGGTTGCTTTCACATGGGCACTCCCATGCCCCTCTCCCATATTCCCCTGCCCCAATATTCCCCAGAACTTGGAGATCATCTCAGGGGCTGTACTCCCCGTGCCCTGGCCCGGCAGAGCTTCCCACCAGTTTGCAAAGTCTGTGTGTCACTTCCACAGGGCAGATCTCAGGCCTGCTTTCTGTCTCTTGGGCCTACACAGATTGAACCTCTTGGGAAAAGGCCATTTCCTGCAGCGTCTGCCTCTCATTAAACACGTCAGCAACTGTTTCTGTAGTCACTCACACACCGCCTCGTTTGGAACCCCAGGAAAGAACTTTGTGAGTTAGGATCCAAAGTGCCTCAGACAGTGACCAAGGGTCACCCTCGGCAGTTGTGGTGCTGTGCTTGTGAGGTGGCCAGTTCAGCTGGGACCCTCAAGCTCACGTCACACAGGCCCTCTGGCAACTCTCAGTCCTGCTGTGGGCTGGCTTTGGAGCAGCCATGCCAAAGTGAACACAGCTCTTTCCTGGGCCATTCCCATCTCACAGATCAGCTGAGACTGGAACAGATTCTGCACCTTGCTGTGTTCTTCCCTTTTAACAACCTTCACAAAGACCCAGGGCAGATCCTGCCTCGTGGTGCACAGATAGGATGCGGCGTGCAGTATCGGGGACTCCCATGCACGCTGCGGGCAAGCACAGGAGCGTAACAAACATGCGCAGAGTCATTGCACAAAGTGCATTGGCACAGCCGTGGAGCGTGCACCACCAGGTCGTTGTGTGCACAAGGACAGAGGGCTGCACCGTGCACCATGGGAGACCGTAGGAGTGTGGTTGGGGTGCTAGGGAATGTGCAGGTTCTCTGCGTGCACCTGAGGGGTGTCTGCGTGCCTGACTCCTACCCACTCCAAAGAAAGGAGATGCCCAGGCGTGTGGGGGGAAGAACATGCCAGATCAGGCTGGGGAGCTGTGAGCTGGTGCTTCCAGATTCCATGCATTTGGCGGCAAAAGATTCCTTCAGGGGAAACTGAAATCGGCCTGGTTGTTCCGAAAGCTACACTGAAAGCTGGAGGTACCGAGGCCGTGGGCAGCTGGTGAATACAGAAAACAGACTGATCGCTGGGGGGAGAAAGGGGCTCGTGGGGGACTCTGGGAGCTGAGACATGGTGAATTCCAACTGGAAATAGGCCCTTGTGTTATTAGAGCAGGGCGGGGGGGGGGGGGGGGATGATGCAGAAAGAAGGTTCATCTGAGGGTGGAACCAAACTGGTCCTGCCAGCCTCACACCCATGGGAGGGAAGGGGCTGAGTGCAGGGGGGAGACAGTCAGACCTGCCCTGCTGCATTGCTGGAGCTCCAACCAGTCTAATCCTTTGCTCTACATGCCACGTATCTCATATGCTTTGCTCCACAAAGCACAGGGTCGCTCGGCTTCGGGAGGGGGAGATAAACCTCACGCTGATCTGAGCCGAGCCCACCAAGAGGAAGCTGCGGCTGAGAACCTGCCGGTGCCAGCTTGGGTTCAGAGCTGTGCCCCCACCCTGATAGCGTGACACACACCTGCCCGTTTGTTACAGCTCCTGCCAGGGATTGTTAGTTGTAGCAGCTCATGCTGGAGGTCCTGGGTTCAACCCCAGTGTGGCAGCAGCAGCAAATCCATGGTTATATTCCGGCAGGAGAACCACAAAGAGCCATTCACAAACTAGATAGAATGTGGGTTCAGAAATGAGGGGACTCCCGGGGTCCATGAGAGAAGCTGCCTGGCCCCAGGCCACTCCTGTTTGCAGTGCAATAGCCTCCCGCTATGTATGAACCAAACAGCAAACTCCCAAGAGGGTTGCACACTGAGTAGCATGGTGTTCACACCCTTTGTGAGATGCCTGCCCCGTTGCTGGGCACACCACTGGCCCCAGGAGACCCCGGGGCCTGTGCGTGCACAGCATGTCTACACCCCGGGACAAGGAAGAAATAAACGAGTGACGTATCCAACAGCCCGACTGGCTTCCTTCACAGCCTGAAAACAAGGAGTGAAAGAACTTCAGACAGAACAAAGGCTGCTGTCTGTTGAGGGATCTCACGCCCGGGCCTGGAACTCCTGCCCGTCCCCTGTCCCTGCATTGTGTTCAGAGCCTTGTGCACAGGGAGGGCCAGAGCACAGCAGGAATTAACTTGTCTGGCTGTCTTCATCGCCTTCTAAAGTCATTTCACAAAGAGCAGGTGCCCCACGTCCCAGCACACTGCGCATTCCTCACCCCACCATGTTGTTAATGCTCCTCCAAGCCCTACGTGCAGTCTCAAGACCAGACCCCGACCCAATAGCAGACCATGGCAGGTGCAGCTGGATGGGAGATGGGCAGCGGTGCCGGGGCACAGCCTGGCCGGGGTGAGAAAGAGCTGGCCCACGCACCGAGGTGAGGAATAGAGCTGGCCAGAAAACATGCCAATGGAAACGGGGCTAATTTGTTGAAAAAGGAATTTCCATCGGCAATGTTGGTTTTCAACACATGGGAATGGGAGGGGAGTTGCTGCAAAACGAGAACATTTTCAATTTCAGCAATCGATAAACCAGAAAGATTTCAGAGGGCTGGGCAACAGGTTTGACTGAAGCTGCTCGTCTGATCGGCTAAAAATGTTTTGGATTTTGGCTGCTGAACATGAAGTCAAATATGGGGGGGGGGAGTCGGTGTTGCCATGTAAACCTGAAAAAAAGGTGGGTGAAGACGGAAACGTTTCGGCATTGTCGTCGGATAAAAATCCGCAAACCAATGAAACTTTTCTGCTTTTGTTCCAGGAAGAAGCCACCAAGAGAGGAGGAGACGGAGACTCCCTCGTG
Source organism: Pelochelys cantorii (assembly GCA_032595735.1). Classification (NCBI taxonomy): domain Eukaryota; kingdom Metazoa; phylum Chordata; order Testudines; family Trionychidae; genus Pelochelys; species Pelochelys cantorii. Next base: position 8,073,309 of record CM064357.1, on the reverse strand, counting down.
CAGCTGCAGAACAGGGACCATGGCAGGTAGTAACCAGCACAAGCTGATGGATAAAGAAAACGCACCTAGATCTGAAAGACGGGCCCTAAACACTGGCCTGATTTCTATCCCATCAAATCAAGGGGTGCTTGCAGGTGCTTCCGGGGCTTAAATATGGCTTGTAGGCCCCTGGGTTTGTAAAGGTCCCCCATCTCAGAAGGGAACAGTAATGCATTCCCGTGCCCCAGGTTGGGACGCCCTGTGCCCCGGGCAGGGAACGCACAAGGCTGGCTGTTGCCATGAATTAACACATTTGATGTATTTGTTCCCTCTTTGACGGGAGCCAGCGGTTACCACGGTAACCCCCCGGCTGCCGCTTTCCCCTCAGAGGCCTGCTCTTGCGCAAGCCAGGCTGGTAAACACGGCAGAAGAGGGGTCAGCCTGGTTCATTGGCAGGGGCTGGAGCAGCCGCCCGCCCACCCGTGCGGGGCTGGTGCGGGCGATGGTTCAGGCACTGGGGGCCTGCTGTGGGACAGGAAGCTCCCCTTGGGCTCATCTTGGGTTAAGCCCCTGCCTCTCCCTGGCTGGTCGAAGGGGCTGCAAGAGTCCAGGGGCAAGGCTCTGTACCGTGCTGCATTCAGTGTCCTTTTCCCTGGGGGACATTAAGAGAGAGAGACAGGCAGCTTCGACAGCACCCCAGAAATCCCAGTGTGAACTGCTCAGTCTACCCCCCAGCCCCACCTGCCCTGAGGGATCCCAGGGGACAGGCCTAAAAATCCTGAAATATTTAAGAAATCATCCAGGGGAATTTCTCTGTCTTTGTTCTCTGGTGTCTGAGCCTTTCGGCTCATGCTTGCATCATGGCCGGCAGCCTTCCCTCCACAGCCACGAGAGTGAGAAATTCAGCTAGGGCAGCACTGGGGGTTTGTGATTCTCCCCCTACGCTGCCCATGTCAGTCATTGAAATCAGAAAAACATCAGGGAAAGTGAGATAGGGGACAGACAAACCAGAGAATGGACCATCCCAGGCTGGGAGGAACCAGGGGAATTGCTGTCGGGGTGTGAGTGCATAAGTGTTATAATGCCAACAGGCAGAATTGAACCTGGGACCCCTGGAGCTTAGTGTATGAGTGTCTACCAGGGGAGCTAAGAGCCAGCTGGCACCCAGCAAAGGCTGTTGCACAAACTTGTTATTCTCTCTATCAGTGGTCTCAGTGCCACTGGATGGGACAGTGAACCACACTCAGTAGGTGTGTGGTTATAGCTTCACCAGGTCTTTCATCACTGATTAATTCAGCAAGAGCCAGGCTTTGCCACCCGTGCCCATGTGGAGTCATTCCCTAGGCCTGGAGCTGCTGCCATAGGTGTAGCTGAATCTGACTGTGGACAAGACACCACATGGTTTACGGATAAGGAGAACATCCAGGCCTAGAACAGTTAACAAACATTGTGGAAGGGCTATTAAACCTCGAGGGTGATGCTCTCCAGGGCTGTGAGGCACCCTGAGGTGCTACCACCTGCTCTTTGCGTGAGGCAGTCTTGTTGGTGACTGCCAGTCCCTGACAACACTGACACTGCCAGGCAGGCGCTGCAGGCCTCAGTTTAGCAATGGGCACACACCAACCTCGGAGGGTCTCTCTGGAGTGCCCAGGCTGGTCCACGAAGCACTCACAGAGCTCTCCCAAAGTGACAGAGCCCACCAGGGTGCAGGTCTCAATCCAAATCACCACCCTGCTTTCCACCTAGCACCTAGAGAACCTATTGTTGGCACCTGGTCACAGCTCTTCACATCCTTTCTGTGCATACCTCTCCCGGTGATCCTGATGGCCAGGCTTTCATTACAGACCTTATATGGCACTCTCTGGTGGACTAGTTTGTGGCTACCAAAGCCAAGGGATCCCTGCCACTTTCATGTACCCATATTCACTCAGCCAGGTGGCACTAAGAGATCCCTCGGTCACATCGGACTTCAGTTTTTAAATCAGCCTCTATCCGAGGCCAAACGTGGAGGGCAGAGTACCCCACACCTGCTGTTGCAGGGTTCTGATACTTTCCTCTGAAATATTTGGTGATGACCATTGTCAGAGACAGAATGCTGGACTTGATGGGCCTGGCAGTTCCGATGTTCCATGCTTTCTTGGGTATCCCTGCATGCACACAGGTGGCAGACTGAGCCCCAGGGGCGATGTGCTACAGCGGAGAAGGCAGGTAGTAAGCCAACAGTTGTTTGCTACTGGTAAGAGAAGAAGGAAAGAAAAGGCTGAGGATCAAAACTAAGTGGAAACAAAAATAAAAGACAGATACCTGTAAGCGGTGTTCCTCAAGATGTGTAGCTCATGTCCACTCAACGTAAGTGTGTGTGTGCTCGCCACATAGAGTCATAGACTCCTGGGCTATGTCTACACTGGTGGGTTCTTGCGCAAGATTGGCCGTTCTTCTGCAGAGCCCACCCGCTCTTGCGCAAGAAGATTTACAGTAAAGTGTGGTAAGAGAGGGATTCTTGCACAAGAGCTACACTCTTTTCTAACAAGTGTAAGCCCTCTTGCGCAAGAAGGCAGTGTGGACGCGTGGCAGGGGTTTCTTATGCAAGAAAGCCCTATAGCTAAAATGGCCCTCAGAGTTTTCTTGTGCAAGAGAGCGTCCACACTGCCATGGATGCTCTTGCGCAAAAGCACATGGCCATGTGGAGGTGTTCTTGCACAAGACTTCTTGCACAAGAACCCTTGTGAAAGATGTTCTTGTGCAAGACCCGCCAGTGTAGACATAGCCCTAGGGTTGGAAGAGACCTCAGGAGTCATCAGGTCCAACCCCCTGCTAAAAGCAGGACTGACCCCAACTAAATCATCCCAGCCAGGGCTCTGTCAAGCTGGGACTTAAACCACCAGGGATGGAGATTCCATCCCCTCCCTAGGTAACCCATCCCAGTGCTTCACCGCACACAGAGGATGGTGCAGGAGTGCTTTAAGTCATGCAGCTTAGTGTCTGTCTGCACCGCAAACAGGACCACTCCATCAAAGGAGCAATCCTGCAGGGACTGCTGTGCCTTGGGAGAGAGGCCGGAGAGAAGCAGCTAGGACACCCTCTGCATGGAGACAGCCGAAGCTATAGAATGAGCTGCCGTGTCCACACCTGGAGAATCGCTCCAGCAGCTGTTGCCGCTTCCTCCATGAGCGCCTGAGACTCCTTCTTTGAGCCCTCTGGGAGGGAAGACTTGAACTGAGCGATAGCTGCCACATGTCTACTTGGTAGCCAGCTAGGAGGCCTTGGGGACTCGCTGCCCAGAGCAGGAGGCTGGAAGATGAATACATTTTACGCCCAAATAAATCAAGGCTCTTCAAGTCTGTTTGTCGGGGTTGCCCCAGGCTGGCTTTGTCTTTCCCACTGCTTGATGGCCTCTACTGCCAGGGAGCTGGGGGCTGGGGCTCATGACACATGAGCAATGATCTCAAGTTGCAGTGGCAGAGGACTAAGCTGGATATTAGGAAAAACTATTTCCCTAGGAGGGGGTGAGGCACTGGCATGGGTTCCCTAGGGAGGGGTGGACTCTCCATCCCTAGAGGTTTCTAAGTCCTGGCTTGACAAAGCCCTGGCTGGGATGATTGAGTTGGGGTTGGTCCTGCTTTGGGCAGGGGGCTGGACCTGATTACTCCTGAGGTCTCTTCCAGCCCTAGGATTCTATGACTCTTTGCCAGTACAAAGTATTTGTGCTCTGCCTGCTTAGAGAAGGGGGAAATGGAGGAGGGCGTTTGCCAGAGGGCTGTGGCGATTTTGGCCACCCCATCGTGGAGGGGTAAGGCCACTCTGGCCAGTGCTGCCTGTCCCAGCACCCCATAGAGGGTATGCTCAGACGCCTCGCAATCCTCCACCTGAGGTTTAAGTTGGTAGCCACCCTCTTAAGGAACTCCTGGTGGGTCTGAGTGAGCATCATCACAGGGGGACCACTGCAGGGGGGGCCATGATGTCCTTGTCCAAAGAGGAGGAGGAGGAGGAAGAGGCCTGCACCAGGGGAGAAATCTCAAGACAAGGGGTGGCCCAAACCAAGTCCTGTTTCACCTGTGGGATGGGCTCCTTTGAAGCCTCAGGTGCTGGAGGGCATTTAATGGAGGTGCAGGCAGCCAATGGTGCACTCAACGTACCAGCTACCTGGGACAGCCAGGCCTGCAGCCACTGCGCACTCTGGGAGCCCATCTGCAATACTGGAGGCATAGGACGAGGTGCTTGTGCCGGAGGCACTGGGACTTGGTCCAAGGCCAGGCTGACAGAGCATGTGGTGCCAAAAGACCAGGAACAAAGTATCAGTGAGATACTGTGCACTGGCCACTGATATCCGTGCCTGGGGCACAGCAGAACATCAAGAGTGGTCCTCTGGAGAGCGCTGGCCGCGAGGGGTCCTGCAGTGCAGGCGTCGGTGGCCAGCCGCTTGTAGCGGAGCAGCTGTCAGATCGGCGCCAATTAGCCAAAGAGCGGTGCTGCGAACCAGAGCGAGACCACCAACCCCTGTGCTCCTCACAGACACACTGCAGGGAGTCATGAGTCAGGGAACAGTACCTGCACAGCGAACAGTCCTGCGCCAGGGACCTGTCTGTCGAGCAACACTCAGCGTGGAGAGTACCTGTCCCAAGCACACCATCTACCAGGAGGCGCATGCCTCAGGAAAGCTCTCCTAAGTCCCAGAGAGCTACGCCTCTCGTCCACTGTGGCCTTAGGCCTCACTGGGGACCAAGAGGTGAGGCCTTCAACATTTCAGCAGAGAGGGAACAACGTTTCTGTGGAAACCGGGGCAGTGCCATGGCCGGCGTTATGGTGTGGCCCAGCGACTACAGGGGTGAGCGTCACTGGCATCGACAGGCTGTCCCAGGCTGCCTGTAAGGCCTCTAGTGTTGATGGCACCTGGAGCTGTTCAACGCCACTCTGAGAAGGAGCCAGGAGCAAGAGGGGGAGCCGCACTCCGAAGGGGCCCAATATGTCTGCTCTATTACAGCGGGAGACTCCACTGGTGTCGACGTCCTAGGCCAGTGTTTCTTAAACTGTGTCTGAGGCGTGCAGCGGAGAACAACAGAGTTCAAAATGGATGCCCTTAAGGGGGCAGGTGACTTTTTTTTTGCTCAATAAAAAATCCTTTGTGCTCCTCATAAAAAAAAAATTATTGTTTGGTGTTCCTCTGTCTTAAAAAGTTTAAGAAACACTGTCCTAGGCCTATCCTATCCGGAGAATTGCCCCTGCCTTGCCTGGGCTGACAAGGACCCAGGGAACGGTGCTGGGAGGCCAACAGCACCAGCAGGGCGCCGAGCACTGACACGCTGGTGCTCGGTGCCGAGTCTGAGTGTTCCTGCCCCAGAGCTAAAGCAGATTCCATTAGGAGAGCCTTGAGCCAAATGCCCCTCTTCTTTTTGGTACCAGGCTTGAAAGACTTGCCAAAGAGGCACTTACAAATTCGGTGAGCACTGCAAACAGTCATGGGCCCACTGCAAGTGGATGACCATTTGAAGACGCAGGGAACTGGGCTGCGGAAGCCTGGGTGAACCTACAGTAACTGATAACAGTAAACTAACTCACAATAGAAACTATTCACAGGGAAAACAGAGTCCAGCTGGGAAGTGCCCAATAGCTAACGCTGAGACCAGCAGGTTCTAAGTATCATCAGTGGTGGCAAGAAGGAACTGAAGGTGGAGGGGTGGGACAAGACCTCAATTGTAAGATGAGAGTCTCTTGCTCCCAGCACACACTGACCAGACAGCCAGAAAAGCGGGGGGGGGGGGGCAGTTACAACCAAACTCTGGAGCACAAAAAACACAGCAGAGACCTTCAGAAATTTGCAGCTGTTTCCTGCTGGAGAAGCCAAATCCCACAACCTTCCCTTACAGTCTTCTGCAATAATCACTGGGAACTGGGCAACACTATTAATGCTAAATAACTCCATTCATTCCTCCCTTGGGCTTCCCAGTTGCTCCCACTTAGGCTACGTCTAGACTGTACGCGTCTTTCAAAAGAAGCTTTTCCGGAAGAGATCTCCCAAAGGAACTTCTTCCAAACGAGAGCGTCCACACTGCAGAAGCGCATCGAAAAAGCGATCTGCTTTTTCGAAAGATAGCGTCCACACTGAATGGACGCTATCTCGCATTTAAGCTGTGATTACTATGGACAGAGTGGTCACCTGGGTGCCTGTGCTTTTTCCTCTTTCCTCTTCTTTTGAAAGAACTCCCTCTTCCCCATTCACACACGCCTTTTCACGAAAGAGGTCTTTCACAAAAAGGCTTCTTCCTCATAGAAAGAGGTTTACCCAGAGGGGAAAAAACACTCTGTTCTTTCGATTTTTTTTCAAAAGAACGCGATTGCAGTGTGGACGTAAGTGAAGGTTTTTTTCGGAAAAAACGGCTGTTTTTCTGAAAAAAACTCTGTAGTGTAGACATCGCCTTATTGTGTGCCCATCATGTTTAATTGCAAACTCCTTGGGGCACAGGCTCTGTCTGTATTTTGTGTCCTGGACACAGAGGTGAAAGTAAGCAGGTGTGCCCTGGAGCATAGCTCTGGCAAGAGCTGCGGCAAACCAGCAGGGAGCTATTGAAAGAGCTGGCAGGGACCCGGGTTGCAATAGGACAGTACCTGTAAGAAATGTTAAGTTACTTTCACCGCTGCCCGTACAACACTAAGCATGGTGACGGGTTGATTACAACTTAAAAATGTTGGGCAGATACCAGCTGATGGGGGGGTATCAAAAAGCTGTTGCAGGCTGATCTCCTTGGGGTGCTATTGTAACTGCCACCAGGGCAGGTAGATTTGAACCTAGGATCTCTAGAGCTTAGTATAGGAGCCTCTACCCTTTGAGCTAAAAGCCAACTGGCTCTCAGCCCCTGCTGAGGAGGTTTCTTGGTCTTATCTGTTGCTGCGGGCTAGGTGCCACTACATGGGACAATGAACCACACTAAGGCTATGTCTACGCTCACGGCTTCTTGCGCAAGTACAGCCGTTCTTGCGCAAGAATCTGCAGAGCGTCCACACTGCCCGCCCGCTCTTGCGCAAGTAAATTTACAGTCCGGCGTGGTAAGAGAGGGCTCCTTGCGCAAGAGCTATGCTCTTTTTTAACAGGTGTAAGCCCTCTTGCACAGGAGCTCTTGCGCAAGAGGGCAGTGTGGACGCTCGGCAGGGATTTCTTGCGCAAGAAAGCCCTATGGCTAAAATGGCCGTCAGAGCTTTCTTGCGCAAGAGAGCGTCCACACTGCCATGGGTGCTCTTGCGCAAAAGCACAGCGCGCACATGGCAGTGTGGACGTTTTCTTGCGCAAGACTTCTTGCACAAGAACCCTTGCGCAAGATGTTCTTGCATAAGAAGCCGCCAGTGTAGACATAGCCTTGGTGTGTGGGTTACACTATGTCCCCCCCAGAGAAGAAGAGCGGTCCAAGACAGACCAGGTCTGTCTGTAAACACTCAGGGTCTTCTGGTTATTGAGGGGCAGTAGGGTGGTTTTGTGCAGGGCCGCGGCAGGTGGACCGAGCAGGCCTCACTCTGAGCCTCTCCATTCTCCAGGCCAGCGGTGGGGCTGCAGGGCCCTGCTTTGCTAGCGTACTAACGGCGGGGCATGATGCAGTAGCTGAATGTTGCTTTATGAGCTTTCATGCTTTGGGCACAGGGGTGACGTGGCGGTGAGGGCAGCAATCGCTTGCGCTCTCCTGCTCTGCACAAAGCCTCTATTTTGTGTACCCCCAAGGGGGTGGGGAAGGAGATTGGAGCATTTTGTTCTAACCGAGCGCAGGCAGCCTCCTGTAACATTGGTCACGGGAGGGCTTGTCCTCTGTGGCTCGGAGCTTAGAAAACAAACAGAGAGGGAAACGGCAAAGCTACCATTCCCTGTAAGTAGAAGAGGCATAGATGAGTATTTCATGTACAGAAAATCCCACATGCACAGGAGCTGGAGGTGTTGGGAGCGAGGTCGTGGCCAGGAGGTAGGCTGTTGCGGGGAGCCCTTATTTGTGACTCAGCGCAGCAGCCAAGTTTTCCTACATCAGTTTTGTAGGGGCATGTGTTACGGCAGAAAAGGGAAGCTCATTGGGCTGCCATGCCTGTTCCAGGGACAGAAAGAAGGCTCCGGCACGGCCTTTAACAGCCCTGGTTCTTTTGTGGTTTGGCTGGTGCAGCTGAGTTTTCCACCAGGCTCTTGGTAAAGCCTCTCTCATTAGGCTCAAGCAGTGAAATGCTCCACTGTGGTGTTGGCCTGGCCGTGTGATGCGTGGGGTAGCCCTGGCAACAAGCGAATGCATGGTGTGTGTAGCTGGGAGACGTCACGCTGTAAAGGAGATCTACATTCAGATTGCCATGGGCACAGTGTAGATTATTCCCCCCCCCCCCATACACCACACCACACCAGCGGTTTATCAGGTAATAAGTCCTGCCTCTGTCCTGACCCCTAGGGCAGCCCTGAATATCTCATCCCGGGGGGGGAGAGGTGAGTCACCCCCTGAGGGCCTGGCCCAGAAGCAGCTGCTGGGGGTGGGTTTTTGGAGGCAAGGCCTCATAAGTTCATAGCTTCTCAGGCGAGAAGGCCCCTGCTGCATCACACAGCCCAGCGACTGCCCCAGAATAGTTCCTAGAAAAACTTGTGCCACAGCCCGCCCTCACGCTGGCTGGCAAGGGATGTTGCTGTTGCAGGGGAAAGCTGCATGCACAGAAAGGCACCAGGGAGCTGGAGCTCAAGCCTGTGATACCTGCCGTGCCAAGGCGAAATGGGTGCTGAGCAGCGCGGAGGCCAAGGGCCTCTCTCAGAGAAGAGCTTTCTCCTCACCATGCCACACTTCTGGGTGGCCAGGCTGAGCGTCATTGCGGCTGGGCGGGAATCCCCTGCCACACACCGCTGCTCGGGGGAACTCCAGCCTGACTCAGACAAGGCGGCCGGGTGAGTTGTGTCTCTGCTAGGCGCTCCTGTAACTCCCACTGGGACGCCGGTGCGCAAGGCTAACTGGGCCCCTGTATGCGCAAGGCTAAGCTGCTGCCCTGACCTCTCCTCTCTTCATCCCTCAGCTCCCTTCTTCACTTCTTGTTGCAAGGTGCCAAGCATGCACAGGGGAGGTCCAATTGCACAGACCGGGTGGCCCAGGCCCACCCGAAGACTCTTGGCTGTTTCATTCCCCACCTTAAGTGGGCTCAGCTGGTGCCCTGGCACAGCACTACCCCAGCAGCACAGTCCCTGCTCTGCGGATTCCTCTGAGCTGCTGGGCTGCCTTGGCCAATGCAGGTTTGATAGGATGATCCCGTCACAACAGGGCACTTGCAAAGTAATATCAAGGCACCCCTGAAATGCAGCCACCCCTGGGGAGGGGACAGCAGCCAGGCAGACAGCAGACTGCTGAACCAATGAGAGGAGAAAGGCACTTTGGTCCGAGGAGGGCCATGGCATCCAGTGCCTATCTGGAGAAGGAAACGGTATTTGGTTTTTAACGTCTCAGCTGGAGAGATGGCGAGTTCCAGGAACCAGACTCTTTGAGAGGTGAGGGGCTGAGCCCGTCCGATTGCACTTCAGACCTCTCCTTGGAAAGGTAGAGAACTGAGGTGCCAGTCCAGGAATTTCCAACTTAGCCCTCACCCCCGTCTGCTGGGAGATGCGTCGTTTCGCTCGGCTATGCGCTGTGCTACTGTGAGCGGCGTGTGGCCCTTTTCCACGTCTCAGATAATTGTGCAGCACTGCCAGCCAGCCAAGCAGGAGCGCCAGGCCTTTGGGAATTAACTGCCCAGCCCTGAGCAGACGCATTCTGCAGTAACTACAATCACCAAACACCAAAGCAGCTGATTTGCAGGGCACCTCTGTGTGCCTGTCTCCCAAGGGTGGTTGGACGCTCTCGTTGGAGCATTCCCTGTGACCTGATCCATCCCCCTCACTCCGGTGCAGCCCAGATGTCATAGGTGAAGTGCCATCTACGGGGCCTCATTATCTATGCACTCCCCGTTGGGAGCGGCGCCAGAAATCGCAGCTTGTAAAGTAAACAGCCAGCTGCGTCGAAGCTGATGTTCGCGGAGCGTGGGAAGAATCTCGAGAAGGAATTTGCATCCCTAGTCCCAAACCGAGATTCATTTGTGAGTCCAAGATCTCACACCCAGAATCTTACCCTCCTGCCACGTTCCAGGGCACGGTGAGATGAGCAGCAGCGTTCCCTATCAGCTGGGTGCTTGTGTGGCCACTCAGGAGGTATTCCAGTTAGGGTCTCACTGCGAGCAGGGGGGCACTCCAGCCCGAATGGAGCAGCCTTGGTCGGTGACAAGTCCAGCCTGGAGCAGGAGCACTCCACCTGGCCACGGTAGGTAGGGTGGACCGCTCCAGCCCAGCCCCACTTGCCCAATTTAATTGATTAACTGGTTAAACATAACGTTTAACTGGTTAACCAATTAAACAGGATTTTACATCCCTAATTCCAATGCCACCCAGCTAATAACAGAGTGACAATAGTCAAGTGTTTGTTTCTACTGGTGGTGCACATTCACACGTGCCTCAGTGCACATAACAAAACTTATTCTGCACATGGGTGGAAAAGAATAGTGGGAACATTGATGAGCAGCCCTGATTAAGGCAGATGCCCAGTCTACAGCAGGGACAGCCCAAGCTGAGTGTGAAGTCTTGGCAGGTTGTGGCTCAGTGGGGGCGTTGTTCCTGGTTCCAGTGCTGCTCGCATGTCCAATGCCAAGGCAGAGAACAGTCAGGGAGTCCAGTGGGCAGAAGCCACGATTAACATGTGAATTGTTGGGCGAGGCTGCTGCTGGTCTCTACACTGCTCCCTAGGGGCCACGTACCTGCCCCCATTTGGTTCTGGAAAGGTGCAGAGCTTTGGGGAGCAGAGGAGTGCCTGGGTTCTCTGCTCCAGCACTGGGCGATGTGCCAGAGAACCCAGACCTCTCGCCCCATGAGGGGACACTCAAGGCCATTGTGGGAAGGGAGGTGACTGAACAGCAGAGAGCTGGCTGAATTGAGGAAGTGCCCAGGGCTCTGAGCTCCATCCCTGGGGAATCCCACCAAAGCAGGGAAAGCCCCGGGGCTGTGGCAGCTGCTGGGTCAAGCCCGTCGCCCCCCCCCACGCGAGAGTAATTGGGCCGCGTGGCCCCAGAAGCCGTGAGGCCGTTATTAAAGCGCTGCCAAGGCCTGTCTAATCTGTGTCTGGGTTTATCCTCTGCAGCGTTCGCAGCAGAGATTAGGCTCCCCCAGGGCTTGCTAAGCCGCCTGTCCCTGTCCTCCCAGCTGGATTACTGAGAGCTGCTCCTGCCCCAGGGCTGTAAGCACGGCCACAATAACCCCCCTGGCCGAGCCCCCAGCGGCTCTGCTCCCTTGGAGGACTCTGTGCATCCTCGTCCCACAGCTCCTGGCCACGGAGAGAGGGGAACCCACTGGAGCATCCTCCTCCTGCAAGGCCAAGGAGCTCGCTGAGAGGTGCTCAGATCAGGGATGCGTGGAGCAAGAGGCTAACATCCTGCCCGCCCTTTCTCTTCTCTTAGGTTCTGTCTACACTGCCAGTCGAGTGACAAAACTTTTCTCGTTCACTTTCTTCTTAACTCCCCCAGACAAGAGTTCTGCTGCTGCCAGCGGTGGCAGAAGAAATGGCTCATTGTTGGCAGGAACGGGCTCCTGTTCGCTTGTAAGCGGGGGCAATAAACAGCATTTATGCTGCCTGACTTTTAGCAACAGGGCCATGTCTGGTGGTGGGGCCGAAAGTTGCGGCGCGTAGACAAAGCCTGAGTAAGAGGACAGAAGCCAGCCTGAAGCAGCATTTGTCTAGAGCAGCACAGATTGCACAGCACAGGGCTTGGCACGAACCTGAAGCAGTGTTACCGGGGGTGCTGGCCTCCCAGCTTGGGTCCCCTCCCAGCTTAGGAAGTTGGCCCCAATCCTGTATTTCTGGCTCCGTGGTGTGGCAAAGCTTTCCAGCTTCCTCACATGCAAGAACTGCATGCGCTGGGAACCTTCTGTCCTTGGAAGGGAAGATCATTGAATGGTGCCGAGAAGCCAAGTTTGTGCCTTTCCCAGAGCAGATTGCGCTGGCGCAGGCTGTGTGAGGAAAAGAGGGTTTCTGGGATTTCTTCCTGAGCCTTTTAGAGCCCTCTGTGGTAACCAAGGGTGGATGGAGAGTGGGGCTGAGCCTGGGTGCGTTCCGCAGGGGTGAACAGGCCCAGGGCAGAAATGCAGTTACTCCCCCTTTTGTATCTGTGAGCTCCCCCCCATGCTTCATGAGGTTTGGCTCAGGTCTATAAATATGTGTCATTCGAAGATGCTTTACCCAAAATACCTCATGTAACCGGACAATCTCAATGTCACCATCAGCTGGGTTTTCCCTAGAGACGTTAACCAAAGCGGGCAGGGGCTGCTCCAGCCCAGCTGGGCCACCAGTGAACACCCTTAAGGAAAACCCAGGCGTCCCGACTCCCAGCCTCTTTTCCGCCCTCCGAAGGCAGTCCCGACATGTACTGACCTAGCCCTCCGCGGCTGGCTGCGGCACAGCCCCTCTGCCAGTGGACTCCCTGAACTTTCAAGGGAGTTAGTCATTGAACTCAACAGATGCTGAGGCTGCCACTGCCTGGTTGGCCTGCTTCCCTGCCTCTGCCCAGAGCTCTGCGTTGCTTTCCTTGGGAGGGGCAGCTGCAGGGGAGGCGTGGGCAGAAGCAGTTGCTGAGACAGCTGTTTCAAACGGCCCATGTGTAACGTGAAAGCTGCTCCCCACGCCTGGCGGTGCAGCTGCTTCATCTCTTTGCCCTGGCATACTTCTGGGCAGCATCGGGCGGCCAGGTGCATTGCTTCCTTTGATCTTGGGGCTTTTCCTTTCATCCCCAGAGGCTGCTCTGCCAGGGGGCTTCCCTCTAGCTCACAGGAAGGTCTGAGCAGTTTAATCCCTAATCCACCAGGTGGGGTGGGGTGGGGGGTTAATTCCTGCTTTCTGACCAGTCCTTTCTAGGCTGGGCAGCTGGTGCTTTGGATCTCTTGTGGCCTGCTGCAGAGGGGGGGCCACCGGGCAGCTCCCGCCCCTCGGGAAGGAGGCAGCCTGCTCTGGTGACCTACTTTTCTAGCTGCAGCAAACTGCTGCACAGCCGAGCCCCAGCCCACGGCTGGCTGTTCCTGGTGCTGCGCTGGCTCCCTGGCACTGCTCTGCAGGAGAGCGTGTCCGGGTGGGTGGGGGGAGGTATCCCTGAACTTCCTCCTTTGACAGGCCCCTGCCTGGGTGGGGACGTTAGTGACCAAGCTGCTCTGAACGGTGGGAAGAACCCTCCTCAGGTGGGGCAGTGCCAGTGAGACAGGGAGCTACTGGGGCCAGAAGGGACATACAGTCGCTGCCTCCCCTCTCTCCATGGGGGTTGTGGCTTGGTACTCCAGCCCCAGGAGCTCCCAAACTCTAGCTATTCGCCACACGCCCCCTATAGCTCCCCATTGCCTTCCATCACTGCTCGCAGCCCCTGTTTCGTGTTCTCCCTACATTCCCATCTAGCCCCATGGGCAGCTGCAGGCACCCGCCTCCCACCTTCATGCACATGCTGGCTGAAGCGGGGATTTCCAGCTCTGGCGGCCGTACCCCCACTAGCCAGCTAGCCATAATGGGATGGGCTTGCCCCCCCCCCACCCGAGTGCAATCCCATTGGAGACCCTGCGCTCCTCCGAGGGGTGGCTAGTGCACAGCCTAGCGTGCTAGTTCTGATCACGTATGTCTCCCCAAGCTAGATGTCTCCCCTGCAGGGTCCATATACCCATCATGTGCAAAGGGCTCCGACACAGATCTGTTTCATGGCCTTGGGCCAGTCACTTAGCACCTGCCTCCATCTCCCCAGCTGTCCAGCTGGCAGGGGGACTGCAGTTACTCAGCCTGGAGTTGTGAGGCAGTGGCTTACCAAGAGGACACAGGGGTCTCTTTGCCACACACGGCTGAGTCCATGTAAAGCCGGCTTTGCTGAACGTGCCAGTTTCCTTTTGTTCCAGCCTCTCCGATAGGAACACTGTAAATACCTGTTGGGCAGGGGCCCCTGCTGCCATGGGAACCTCTGATGCTTGCGCTGCTGCCGGCCCCACACCTTTTGGAAGGAAATCGCTGCTGTTTGCTCCTTCCTGTAGCCGGGCAGCCCGTGGAGCGGCGGCTCTGGGCTGCCAGGCCGGGAGCTGGGCTGTCCCTGTGGGGCACAAACCCTTCGCCAAGAGGCAGGACTCCCCTCGGTGCCCAGGGTCCCGGTGCCCAGGGGGCTGGCAAGGGGCTGCTGGGACGGTGGATGGGGCAGGGCAGAGCGAGGAGAATACCTGTTCCTGCCGTGAGTATCCCCTGCAGGCGGGGAAGGGACCAAGAGCTTCTGACCCGGCGCCAGGGCCACCGTGCAGTGCTGGAACGAGGGAGTTAGAATGGCTAAGAGCCTCCCAGGCCTTGGGGAGATGCCAGCATTGGCTGGGTTATGAGCAACAGGATGAGCAGAATCTCTGCCCAAAATGCATCCCCGCCTCCGCCGGGCACAGGAAGTGGAGTCCAGCCTCCTTGGGGCTGGCTGGTCAGCGTCCTGCTGCCCAGCTGGTAGAACAAAAGGGGACACAGCTGGGGCTGTGAGGCAAGTGTGGGAGGAGCTGTGATCTAACCACGTCCCCTTAATGCCTGGTAAGTGAAGGTGGCAGCTCCCTGGGCAGGAGAGTGGGAGCCAGTGTGGTTGTGCCAGGGGAAGGGCCCAGCCTTAACACCATTCCCTGGGTCCCCAGCTCTGCCTTTAGCCCTATCCGTGCTGGAAGCCAGCCCTGAACTGCATGGCCAACGGGCGTAGGTCTGGACTTGCCGTAACACCGGGGAACGTGCCTGCCGGGTAACCAGGCCGTGCTAATAGGCAGGTGGAACTGCAGGCGAGGCAGAGCTGGGCAGCAGGCGCTGACAGGGCAGGGATGAAGAGGACACAGGCCCACGAGATGCAGCCACACATGGGCGTTTATACAGCGCCAGGGGAAGGGGACGCAACAACCAGTCCAGGGGACGTTCTGTGTCCACAGGAGATGCCTGCAGCCAGAGGTAGCTCCTTCTCAGCAGGGCCCATTAAGGCCGGATGCCAGGGAGGGCAAGTCCCATTAACCACACATTAGGAAGCAGCGTCTGCTAAAGGAACCGGAGTGGGCCACCCCAGACAACGCGCTACATTCACACGTCCCCTGAAAATCTGGCTCTGCTCCTGACCTGCATCACCGGGGCTGCTGGCAGCGTCATGGGGCATGCTGGCCGCAGGCACCGGGGCAAGCTGCTCAGGTGTCGCTTGTGCTGGGACTTTAAACCCACTTAGAGGAGCTGGCACAACCCCTGTGTGGACAGTTGTTCTGGTTTCATTTACACCTCGTCTAGCAGACCCCGGAGGAACCCAGACAAGCTCGAAATGGGCCTCCACGGCGTCCTACATGGGCCTACCGAATCCGCGCCAAGCCACAGCTTGGGTGGAATGGCATGAGTCTCCAATGCTGGCGAGGCTCAGTCGGGCAATTGCTTGGCAACCACAGGGCGGCCCCATGCAGGAGTGAGCTTGCCCGTTACTGCTCCAGCTGCAGCAGCGGCTACCTCAGGCCAGCCTGCGCTCAGCCCCATGGAAAGGGTGCCAAAGGAGGTGCTGTGAAGCCAGCGGGGCATGTGGCCGAGGGGCAGTTCACGAGGCCGTTCACCAAGGCAGGTCACACCCTGGCCCAGAAACAGGCTGCTCGCTTTCCTTGCTGGATTGCGCCACTCACAACACCTGGGCGCAGCCACGCCAGGGAGCCCAGGTACAGCCAGGCCCTGGGGGCAGTACACAATGTTTGCAGTGGGGAGGCTTAAACTGGAGCGCCTTGCCACGCCCCCTACCAGGGCTGCTCTCCTGAGCCCTCCACTCGTGCACTGACTGCTGGGCACAGCTGGTCCCTTGCAGGAACAGGGCTGTGCACCCCTCAAGCTGGCTGGCTCCTCTTGGCTGCAGCGTCCCCCCACCTCCAAAATCCAAGCCACAAAAGCCTCCCCCTGCCAGGAGAAATAAAACTCCCCAAATGCTCCTTCAGCCTCCCAGCCCCATTCCTGGTACACTTCAGTCCCCCACCTGCCCTTGATATGGGGAGGGGCTTCCCCTGGCTGGGACTCCCAACCAAGCACCCGTGGCAACCCCTTTCTCACCACAGGTCTGTCTCTGTGTCTCTTGGCCTCCACACAAGCCCATTCCTCTAGCCCAGGGTTTCCCAACCTATGGGTCAGGACCCAAATATGGGTCACCATTATATTTCAAAAGGGTCACCAAGGCTACGCCTACACTGGCGCGATCTTGTGCCAGAAATATGCAAATGAGGCTAAGCGTGGAATATCGCCAAACCTCATTTGCATATCTAATGAGCCACCATTTTTTTCAGAAGAGGCTCTTGCGCAAGAAGGAGCGTCTACACTGCCCCTGCTTGAGCAAGAAAAACCCTCTTGCGCAATACCGTTACACCTATTACTTTTCAGGAAGAACGGCATTGCGCAAGAGGGTTTTTCTTGCGCAAGAAGGGGCAGTGTAGACGCTCCTTCTTGCGCAAGAGCCTCTTCTGAAAAAAAATGGCAGTTCATTAGATATGCAAATAAGGCTTGGCAATATTCCATGCTTAGCCTCATTTGCATATTTCTGGCACAAGATCGCGCCAGTGTAGACATAGCCCAAGTGTCTCCCCAGGTGACTCTACCCTCATTTTTGAATTGCCTTGGGTCACCAAGTCTTCCTGAATTGTCAAAATGGGTCCCCATCTGGAAAACTTTGGGCACCACTGTCTTTAGCCTTTTCTTCACTACCTCTTCCCACCAACCCTGCAGTGTTGCAGCTGCCCTGAAGGTAAGTGCTTCTGCCTCCTTATATTCCCTGGCAAGTCCTCCCAGCATGCCTTGCATGAGCCTACAAATCCCATGACCCCTAGGAACTACATTTCCCAGAATCCCCTGACCCTAGCTTGAGTTGGGCTTAGGCCATGCCTGCCTGTGAAAAGAACAGGTCCGTCAGTGCCCCAAGGCGGTGGGAGGGCAGGGCTCTAGCTAGCTGAAGCCCCCTAGGACACTGAGGAACTCCCTCAGCACAAGGACACAGCATAAGGTTGATTGAAACTACAACCTAAACAGCGCATACACTCATCCCCACTCACAGACACTCCAGTCCTGTCAGTGTTGCTATAGTTACTAGTCAGTGGGCCAATGTAATGGCCAATTAGATTGGCCTGAGTGGGGGAGCCAGGGTCTGATGGTCACAATTCCAATGTCTCCAATGTCCGGGTGCTCGCGAACAGGGTGAGTGCTAACAGGAGGGAGTTTTGAGAGGCTCTCCTGGAGGAGGAGAAGGAAGGAGCAAACTAAAGCACCTTGGGGCCGTGTGCTCAGGCAGGCAGGCAGGCAGTTGGAAGCTGATTAGGTTTGAATTGAAACACCGTGTGCTGATTGGCTGAGCTGTAGGCAGAGGGAGGAGCTATCAGGGAGGCCGCGCACTTAAACCCTGCTGGTAAGCGACCAGGGAGCTTTGCGACCGGGTGCTCGCGACCAGGGTGAGTGCTAACAGGAGGGAGTTTAGAGAGGGGAGTTTGGGGGGAGCCAGTGACTTCTATTGCCTTTAACTAAATCCTTTATAACAACCTCTATCTGAAACATTTAATTAACCCTCATATATAATTAGAGTAGGAAATGGAGGCAGAAGCCCAGCAGCAGAGTGGGGGCTATCCTGTTTATTGTGTCGAGTGCAGTATGTATGACTACCTACCCTGTGGGTGGGTGGCATATGTGTGCGCTCGATGCAAGGAGCTCCTGGCCCTCAGAGACCAAGTGCGTGCTTTGGAGACCAGGGTGGCTGAACTGGAGGAGCTAAGGAAGGCAGAGGTGTTTGTGGATGAGACTTTCCGGGACATAGTAGGGCTGTCCCACCTCCAATCTGACAGTCCTGATGCTGTTACGGAGGATGAAAGGCTCAGGGAAGGAGAGCAGTCAATGGGAGCAGAGGGAAACCATCCCATAGTTGGGACCCTCCTTCCAGAGGGTGATGTTGTATCCTCTCGTGCCGAGGATACTTCTCCGGGGGAGGGAGCTCCAGCTGTTAGGAAGAAGCAGGTTTTAGTAGTGGGGGATTCGATCATTAGAAATATAGATAGTTGGGTTTGTGATGACCGGGAGAACCATATGGTTACTTGCCTGCCTGGTGCGAAGGTTGCGGATCTCTCGAGGCATCTAGACAGACTTATGGACAGTGCTGGGGAGGAGCCGGTCGTCGTGGTACATGTTGGTACCAATGACATAGGGAAGGGTAGAAGAGATGTTCTGGAGGCCAAATTTAGGTTACTAGGAAAGAGACTGAAATCCAGAACATCTTTGGTGGCATTCTCTGAAATGCTTCCAGTTCCACGCGCAGGGCCAGATAGACAGGCAGAACTTCAGAGTCTCAATGCGTGGATGAGACGATGGTGCAGGGAAGAGGGGTTTAGATTTATTAGGAACTGGGGACACTTTTGGGGTAGGGGGAGCCTATACAGGAATGATGGGCTCCACCTAAATCAAGGTGGATCCAGACTGCTGGCATTAAACATTAAAAAGGTCGTAGAGCAGTTTTTAAACTAAGAGGTGGGGGAAAGCCGATTGGTGCGGGGGAGCACCTGGATCGGACGGAGACTTCTCTTACACGAGGCTCCATAGGTAGGGATTCCCTAGAAGTTAGTCAGATAGGGAACGTGGGAAATAATATATGGGCAAGATCAGATGTGAAACAATCGTGCATAAAAAAATCCAATGTGTCTGTGAAAGGCGGACATATAAATAGTGGTAGTTTTCTAACATGCTTTTACACTAATGCTAGGAGTCTGTCTAATAAGATGGGTGAACTGGAGTACCTCATATCAAAGGAGGAAGTTGACATAATAGGCATCTCAGAAACATGGTGGAATGAGGACAATCAGTGGGACACTATCATACCGGGATATAAATTATATCGGAAAGACAGAACAGGTCGTGCGGGTGGCGGAGTGGTACTATATGTGAAGGATAATATAGAATCAAATGAAGTAAAAATCCTAAAGGAATCAAAATGTTCCATAGAATCATTATGGATAACAATTCATTCCTCTAATATGAATATGGCATTAGGAATATATTACCGACCACCTAACCAGGACAGTGATAGTGATGCTGAAATGATAAGGGAGATTAGAGAGGCTACCAAAATAAAAAACACAGTAATAATAGGAGATTTCAATTATCCCCATATTGATTGGGTGCATGTCACCTCAGGACGGGATTCAGAGATTAAATTTCTTGATGCCTTAAATGACTGCTTCTTGGAGCAGCTAGTACAGGAACCCACAAGGGGAGAGTCGATTCTCGACCTAGTCTTGACTGGAACGCAGGATCTGGTCCAAGAGGTAACTGTTACTGGACCGCTTGGAAATAGTGACCACAATATAATAACTTTTAATATTCCTGTGTTGGGAAGAACACCGCAGCGGTCAAACACTCTGGCATTTAATTTCAAAAAGGGGAATTACACTAAAATGAGGAAGCTAGTTAAACAGAAACTAAAAGGGAGAGTAATTAAACTAAAATCCCTGGAAGCTGCATGGGAACTGTTTAAAGACACCATACTAGAGGCCCAACTTAAATGTATACCCCAAATAAAAAAACACAGTAAGAGACCTAACAAAGAACCACCATGGCTAAACAGCCATGTTAAAAAGGCAGTGAGAGAGAAAAGGGCAGCTTTTAAAAAGTGGAAGTCAAATCCTAGTGAGGAAAATAGAAAGGAACATAAACACTCCCAAATTAAGTGTCATAATGTAGTAAGAAAAGCCAAAAAAGAGTTTGAGGAACAGCTAGCCAAAAATTCAAAAAATGATAGTAAAATGTTTTTTAAATACATTAGAAGCAGGAAGCCCGCTAAAAAAGCAGTGGGGCCCTTGGATGATAAAGATATAAAAGGAGCGATCAAGGAAGACAGTGCCATTGCGGAGCGATTAAATGATTTCTTTGCTTCAGTCTTCACGGCTGAGGATGTTACAGAGGTTCCTAAATCTGAGCCAGCCTTTTTAGGTGACAAATCTGAGGAACTCACTCAGATTGAAGTGACATTAGAGGAGGTTGTGGAATTAATTGATAAGCTGAATAGTAACAAGTCTCCGGGACCAGACGGCATTCACCCAAGGGTTCTGAAAGAACTCAAATGTGAAATTGCGGAGTTATTAACAGTGGTTTGTAACCTATCCTTTAAATCCACTTTGGTACCAAATGACTGGAAGATGGCCAATATAACACCAATATTTAAAAAAGGCTCTAGAGGAGATCCTGGCAATTATAGACCGATAAGTTTAACATCAGTACCAGGCAAATTAGTAGAAACACTAGTAAAGAGTAAAATTGCAAGGCACATAGAAGAGCACGAATTGTTGGGCAAAAGTCAGCATGGTTTCTGCAGAGGGAAGTCGTGTCTAACTAATCTGTTAGAATTCTTTGAAGGGGTTAATAAACATGCAGACAAGGGGCACCCAGTGGATATAATATACCTAGATTTCCAGAAAGCCTTTGACACGGTCCCACACCAAAGGCTTTTACGTAAATTAGGTGGTCATGGGATAGGAGGAAAGGTCCTTTCATGGATCAAGAATTGGTTAAAAGACAGAAAACAAAGGGTGGGAATAAATGGTAAATTTTCACAATGGAGGAGGGTAACTAGTGGTGTTCCCCAGGGGTCAGTACTGGGACCAATCCTGTTCAACTTGTTCATCAATGATCTAGAAAATGAGGTAAGCAGTGAGGTGGCCAAGTTTGCAGATGACACAAAGTTGTTCAGGACAGTCAAAAGCAAAAGGGATTGTGAAGAACTACAAAAAGATCTCAGCAAACTGAGTGATTGGGCAGCAAAATGGCAAATGAAATTTAATGTGGGTAAGTGTAAGGTAATGCATGTTGGAAAAAATAACCCAAATTACACGTACTACATGATGGGGTCAAATTTAGCTACGACAGATCAGGAAAGGGATCTTGGAGTTATAGTGGATAGTTCTATGAAGACATCCACGCAGTGTGCAGCGGCAGTTAGTAAGGCAAATAGGATGTTAGGAATTATTAAAAAAGGGATAGATAATAAGACAAAAGATATCATACTTCCCCTATATAAAACTATGGTACGCCCACATCTCGAGTACTGCGTGCAGATGTGGTCTCCTCACCTCAAAAAAGATATATTGGCATTAGAAAAGGTTCAGAAAAGGGCGACTAAGATGATTAGGGGCTTGGAAAGGGTCCCATATGGGGAGAGGCTAGAGAGACTGGGACTTTTCAGTTTGGAAAAAAGGCGATTGAGGGGCGATATGATAGAGGTATATAAAATCATGAATGGTGTGGAGAAAGTGATTATAGAAAAATTATTTACCTTTTCCCATAATACAAGAACTAGGGGACACCAAATGAAATTGATGGGTAGTAGGTTCAAAACTAATAAAAGGAAATTTTTCTTCACACAGCGCACAGTCAACCTGTGGAACTCCTTGCCCGAGGAGGCTGTGAAGGCCAGGACTCTATTAGGGTTTAAAAAAGAGCTTGATAAATTTTTGCAGGTTAGGTCCATAAATGGCTATTAGCCAGGGATAAAGTATGGTGCCCTAGCCTTCATAACAAGGGCAGGAGATGGATGGCAGGAGATAAATCACTTGATCATTGTCTTCTGTTCTCCTTCTCTGGGGCACCTGGCATTGGCCACCGTCGGCAGATGGGATGCTGGGCTCGATGGACCTTTGGTCTGACCCAGTATGGCCATTCTTATGTTCTTATGTTCTTATGTTCATAAGGCAGACAGGGGCTATGTGCTTTATGCCAGGGCTCAGCTCATGGCCTCTGGGCGGCTGGCTTCTGTGCATGAAGTCAAACCTGTGGGGTTCGGGCTGCCAGGTGTCTGGAACGCCCGGTCGGAAAGGGACTCTGGCAGCTCAGGGGGTTGTTAAAAGTCCAGTCTGCATCACAGCCGGGGTCTTGGAAGGCTCCCTACCTGCCCTGGTGCTGCATGGCTCCTGGAAGGGGCCACCGAGTCCCTGTGGCCCCTAGGCGCAGGGAGGCTCTGGCTGTATGCCATCCACAGCCACAGGTGTCGCCCTCATGGATCCAATTGGTCACAGTCCCCAGCCAGTGGGAGCTGCAGAGCAGGCACTTGGGTGGGGGCAGCCCTGACCCCCTCTTGCACCCCAGTCCCCTGTTCCAGCACAGTGAGAGTGAGTGAGGGTGGGGAAGAGCAAGAGATTGAGGGGCGGGGGCGGTGAAGCAAGAGGGCATGGCCTTAGAGAAGGGACGGGCATGGGTGTCCACTTTTGTGCCTAAGAAAGTTGGCAAACCTAGCATAGCTGTGTGCTGGGGTCGGGGTGCTCCATACTGCTGGCCACCAGACCGAGTAAGTGGCCCCTCTGCCCCCCAAATCCCTCCCCTTGGCCACAGTGCCGGGTGGGTGGGAGCCCCACCAAGCCCTGTCCCCACCCCCAAGGAGCTGCCTGCCAGAAAGGGGGGATGGGTCCTCCTCCCTGCCATGGGAGCTGGGCAGCCCAGCCTTGGTCCTCTCCCACCCCACGAGGAGTTGCCAACCGGGGGGGCCAAGCAGCCCCCTCCTGGAGGAGCCACTGGCCAGAAGGGCCAGCCAGCACAGCCCCCACCCCCACCCCACGAGGAGTTGCTATTGGAACAGCGTCACCCTCACCGCCATGGGTGGCCCCAGTAAGTATCCCCAACCGCCCAGCCCCCTGGCCTGACCCCCCCCCGACCTGAATCCTACACTCCCCTTCTCTGAGCCCACCCCCCCACATCTTCCACACCCTCCCTTGAGTCCCCCACATCCCAGCCCCCTGGCCTGACGCCTGCACGCTCACCGCCCTGAGCCCCTCAACCCCTGCCCTGAGCTCCCCACAGGCCCAAGTCCCTGCCCTGACTAACGTGAGTAGCCAAACAGGGGCCCTGTCTTGCTCCCCGTCTCTCGGGGGACCCCAGGGAAATGGCCCCGGCCCAGCCCAGGGCAGTGACTTTGCTGGGACCTCCTGGGGCCCATCGCCCCACCCTGTGTCTCATTCCAGCCGCTGCCCCCAGGCGCGCGCCTCGGCCTCCGCCCTCTGGGGCCTGTCGCTGCTCCCCACGGCCGCCCCTGCAGCCCGCCCTTTCCCTGCCCCGGGCACGGTTACGGGGGGCCCGACCCTGAGCTGACGCCCCTCTGTGCAGAGCCCCGCCCTGGCCAGCAGCCTGGCGGACGCCCTGTCCCAGAAGCACCTGCAGGTTAACCAGACCTTCGAGGAGCTGCGGCTGGTCACCCAGGACACGGAGAGCGAGCTGAAGAAGCTGCAGCAGACGCAGGAGTATTTCATCATCCAGTACCAGGAGAACCTGCGTCTCCAAGGTGGGGGCGTGAGCCATGGGGGCAGGGAGGGGCCGTGGGGATGGGCTGATGGGGGCAGGGGCCTGCAGGGCAGAGGCAGCTTGGCCCGGAGAGCTTGTCCTGAGGGAGACCCCAGCCCAGGCCAGCGACTGTCCAGATGGACTGTCCCCGTCCCAGCTGCCGAAGGGGCGCCAGGCCCTGGGTGTGGCTGGGTCTGGCAGAATGCTTCTGCACCTCCCGCCCCCCCCAGCTGGCCCTGGGGTGAGGGGCTCCCTGTGCTGGGAGGGGGTGCTGCAGGGGAGCATGCTGCCTCTGGCCCCCGCCTGGCTATCAAGGGATGCCCCCCCCCAGGCTCTCCCTAAGCCCCGACTCTGCGCTGGATCCCGATGGGGAGTTCGACCTGGACGATACGATGGACGTGGCCGGGCACGTGGTGGAGCTTCTCTGGTGGCCTGTGGACAGTCAGTGGCTCCCCCACAGCCAGACGTGACCCCACGTTGTGGGACAGGCCCGGCCCGGCAGCCGCGTCCCTCGGAGATGACCCGGGGAACATGCTTTGTGGAGAGCAGCCTGTGCTAGTGTCGGTGTGGGGAGGGGTGCTCATCCGGGGGCTTTGCTCAGCCACTACCCACAACCCTGCAGCTGGGGCTGGGGCTATGGGGTTGCAGGCAGCTCCTGGCTCTGGCAGGGCCCCTCCACTCAGTACTCTTCTCCCAACTCTTCCCTGGCAGGGCTGGCCTGACCATGAGGCGAACTGAGGCAGTCGCCTCAGGTGCCAGAGTGTGCGGGGGGGAGGCGCCACTAGGACCCAGAGTGTAGAAAATTGTGTCTGCTGCTGGTGCAGATGTATTCTCTCTGCTCTAGATGCACAGAGATGGTGGAGTGCTGGGCTGGAGGAAGGAGGGCAGAATTGAGACCTTTCAAAGTTTTGGCCCAAGCGAGGGGGCTTGGGGGCATCATTTGAGCTCCCCGCCTCGGGTGCCAAAATGTTGTGGGCCAGCCCTGTTCCCTGGCACTTGCTCTGCTGCCTTTTCTCAGCCCACGAGGTGCCAGGCCTGAGCCAAGTGGGTGCTGGGCTGGGGTGTCTAGCGAGTGTCTCATGGCGGGGGGGAGTCTCTCCCCCACCTCTCTGGGCAGAGCTGCCCCTTTCAGGATGGGGGACGCGGCCTGGCCCAGCCTCACCCTTCAGAAGCCATATTTGTGTTTCTTCATCCATACCGTCCCTGGCCTCCTCCCCCAGCATGCACTGGGCCTTTGGCTGGAGGGGGAGTATCATCCCAGCCCCAAAAGCCAGAAGGCAACCCTGCAGGCAGACGCTATTATGAAAGGGGGAGGCTGGGCTGGAGAGAGACAAGCCAGGGTCTCCCACCCCACAGGGGCAGCATCTCAGAGCTGGGGGGGAAGCCCCCCCCTCCCTCGTCCCCAGGGGTTGCTTTTGGACCTTAAGCCCTTTTTCCTGGTGACTGACCAGGCAATAAAACGGATGGTTTCTGAAGCCGGGTTGGGAAGCGAGGCTTTGCCTCAAGCCAGGCTGCTTCAGGAAGGTGCTCAGGAGCATGGGTGCTCCCAGTGCAGGGCTGCCGCCCAGCTGTGTGCTTGAGACGTGCTGTTTGTAGCCAGCCCCCTGGGCCCAGCTGGTCAGCGCCGCCCCTCTCTGTGCCAGCAACTGGCCCCAGCCCCAGACCCGTGCAGGGCATGGCTCTGGTGCACGAGCGCCTTGTGCCCCCATGAGCTGGAGGGGCAGGGCTGGGATCCCCCTTGTACTGTTGGGCCCAGAGGTACTGGCCCCCGGGGAGGCAGAGAGGCTGTGGCCCACTCTCCAGCCCAGTGGCTGCTTTGCCTTTATTCTGCCATGGGAAGGCAGCTGCCAGCACTGTGCCCTCTAATCATTCCCACCTGTGTGTGGAATAAATTTTATTACATGCACTGAGGCATGAGGGAATGTGCCCCATCCTTTCCACTGTGCTGCTGGGGGCACCCAGCCAGGCCCCCCACCCTGCTCTGCAAGGGGCCTGCAGGCGCTGGAGAAAGGAGCAACTCACTGGACCCTAAGCTTCAGGCCAAGCTCTAGAGCAGAGTTCCTGCTCCCCCCCCAGTCCCCCGCTCCCGCAAGTGACTGGGCCTGGCTGCAGCTCTCCAGCTCCCCACAAGGTGGCAGCACAGCATAGCACTAGGGTCCAGCTCCTGTCCCAGCCCTGCTGGCAGGCTCCCAGGGGTGCAGCAGGGACCCACCCTGGGCAGGAGCAGCTGTCCTAGGCAGACCCGCTGCCTGAGCCTGACTTCAAGCTGCGGCTGAGCTGAGCCAACAGCTGCCGGCCAAAAAAGGGGCGTTCGGGAGCTAGGGCTTGGGGCTCTTTTGCAAAGGGACCACGGACTGGCCCCTCCTGCAATAGCTACTCAGACCACACTCCCCACGCCCCCATCAAACATCTTGGAGCACAGGCACGGCCCACCCAGTGCTGCGACTAGCCACGTGCCCCACTCCTGGCCTGCCACTAACAAGCTGCTGGGCTCTGGCCGGTCTGTCTCTCACAGCACCTGCCCCCCTCTTATCCATGGGGGCACAGAGGAAGAGGGGCCTTCCTGCCCCCTCCCCCCCAGCCAGCCCAAGGGCTTCCCACCCCCACTCGGTACTTTGGTAGGAAAGAACCAGCCCTGAGCCCCCAACCCTGCTGCGGCTGGAGGGAGCCCCGGCTATAGCCTGTAATACCTCACCAGAGCAGCAGGTGGTGCTGTGGAGCTGCTCTGGCCACAGCCGGGCCCCCACTCCCTGCGCATGGCAGGGCCCCAGCAAGGCGCCTGCTGGGCTCAAGCCTCTTTCCCCGGGCCAGAAATTTCAAAGCCAAACTCTTTGCGGCCCAGCGGCCGCTCTGCCTTGACTCTGCCCCGGGCAGGGAGCTGCCAGCAACATGCCCTCTACTCTGTTCCATCTAGGTGTGGAATAAATGTTGTTATGTGCGCCCCGGCCTGGAGGAATGTGCACCCCCAACAGACACACACACCTAGCCGTGGGCGCAGGCTCTGCTCCTCAGCGGGGCAGCACTGGAATTTCTTAGCGCCCAGCTTAGAGGGAACGCAGGCTGGGGGTGAACTTCCAGGCCCAGTGGCGCCCACTGTGGCAATTTAATAGCGTTGCCCAGCCCCCTGCTTTGTGGCCTGTGGGGGACAGTCAAGGGGTAGCTGGGTTCTGGCCAGCCTGGGGTACTAACTGCAGTGTTCAGTGCAAGAGGCCAGAGCTGGGGTCCTAGGGCTGGCAGAGCCCCCCGTCTGCTGACAACGGCACAGCCAGGAACCGCAGCTTTGGCTGTGGGGCCACAAGAACGGCCAGACTGGGTCAGACCAAAAGTCCATCCAGCCCCGTGTCCTGTCTTCTGACAGTGGCCAGTGACAGGTGACCCTGAGGGAGTGAACAGAACAGGGAATCATCAAGTGATCCCTCTACTGTCGCCCATTCCCAGCTTCTGACAGACAGAGGCCAGGGGACGCCATTCCTACCCATCCTGGCTAACAGCCATTGATGGACCTAACCTCCAGGAATCTATCTAGCTCTTTTCTGAACCCTGTTAAAGTCCTTGTCTTCACAACCTCCTCTGGCAAGGAGTTCCACAGGTTGACCATGCGCTACGTGAAGAAAAACTTCCTTTTGTTTGTTTTATACCTGCTACCTATTAATTTTATTTGGTGACCCTTAGTTCTTATGTTATGGGAACAAGTAAATAACTTTTCCTTATTCACTTTTTCTACACCAGTCATGATTTATAGACCTTTATCATATCCCCCCTTCATCTCCTCTTTTCTAAGCTGAAAAATCCCAGTTTTTTTCATCTCTCTTCATATGGGACCTGTTCCAAACCCCTAATCATTTTTGTTGCCCTTTTCTGAACCTTTTCCAATGCCTATATATCTTTTTTGAGATGAGGCGACCACATCTGTATGCAGTATTCAAGATGTGGGCATCCCATGGTTTTATACAGAGGCAATAAGATATTCTCTGTCTTATTCTCTATCCCTTTTTTAATGATCCCTAACATTCTGTTTGCTTTTTTGACTGCCACTGCACACTGAATGGATGTTTTCAGAGAACTATCCACTATGATGCCAAGATCTCTCTCGAGTAGTTGTAGCTAAATTTGTCCCCATCATATTGAAAAAAATTATCCCAACTATACATACAATGTGCGTTACTTTGCATTTATCAACATTAAATTTTGTTTGCCATTTTGTTGCCCAGTCACTTAGTTTGGTGAGATCTTTTTGAAGCTCTTCACAGGCTGCTTTGGTCTTAACTATCTTAAGCAGTTTAGCATTGTCTGCAAATTTTGCCGCCTCACTGTTTACCCCAGGGGTCGGCAACCTTTCTGAAGTGACGCGTCAAGGTTTAACTTAGTCATTTTATTTACGGGCCTGCGTGCCATTGATCATTTTTAAAGTCAATAATAGTCCTACTTACGGTTTAGCAGCTTCATTAATAAATAAAGATGCAGATCTTACTGCTTAGTGTGATCCTTGGCCTTGCTATCCCTTGCTGAGTTCTCCCACCTCAGGCTCCTGGTTTGACATTTTAAGCAGCACACAAGCCTCTGTCTCCAGCACTGTTCTGCCAGTGATGATGGCAGAAGAACCACCACAGTAGCAGCAGTTCCTTGGCACTCCTGTGCCACACCGCAGCCCCTGGTCCAGCCCCAGCAGCCGCTATGACGCGGCTCTAAACCAGCTCCAGCCCTTCCCTAGGTCTGAAGCTGGAGCCATGGCTGTCCTATGTGGCGGCCCCAGCTGCCTGAGGAGCCACTGCCGTGGCCTTATGGTCCCAGGCCAGCCCTGGCCACTGGAGGAGCTGCTGCTGCAGCCACACAGTCCTGGGCCGGCCCCAGTGGCAATGCTGCCACTGTCATGCAGTCCCAGGCCAGCCCTGGAGGCCGGAGGCACCGCTGCCACGGCCACGCAATCCTGGGCTGGCCCTGGAGGCACCCCTGCCATGGCCACGCGGTCCCGGCCCAGTCCTGGAGACTCCGCTGCCATGGCCACGCGGTCCCGGCCCAGTCCTGGAGGTGCCGCTGCCATGGCCACGCGGTCCCGGCCCAGTCCTGGAGGCACCCCTGCCATGGCCACGCGGTCCCGGCCCAGTCCTGGAGACGCCGCTGCCATGGCCACGCGGTCCCGGCCCAGTCCTGGAGGCGCCGCTGCCATGGCCACGCGGTCCCGGCCCGGTCCCGGAGGCCGGAGGTGCCGCTGCCTCAGCCCCCAGCCACCTCAGCCCCAATGCTGCCTCCTCCCACCGCCGCTGGATGCGGTGGAGCCTAACCTGCTGCCAGGGTAGGGGGAGGGCTCCAGCAGCAGCATGGCGGGCTCCCTGCTGTGTGGGGGAAGAGGGTGGGGCTGAGCTCCGCAGGTGCCATTCAAAATCGGCTTGCATGCCACTTATGGTGGCCGACTCCTGGTTTACCCCTTTCTCCAGATCATATATAAATAGGTCGGATCCCAGTACGGACCCTTGGGAGACACCACTAGTGACCTCTCTCCATTCTAAAAGCTGACCATTTATTCCTACCCTTTGTTTCCTGTCTTTTAACCACCCGCTTAGACCATCACAACTTACGAGCTTTTGGTGAGGGATCTTGTCAAGGGCTTTCTGGAAATCAAAGTACACTACATGCACTGGATCCTCCTTCTCCATGTTTGTTGACTCCCTCAAAGAACATGAAGCATGAGTTCCCTTTTCAGAGTTTCCTTTACAGAAACCATGTTGACTTTTCCACAACAAATTATGTTCATCCATGTGTCTGACAATTTTATTCTTTCCTGTAGTTTCAGCTAATTTGCCTGGTACTGACAGACTTACCAGTCTGTAATTGCCAAGATCACCTCTAGAACCCTTTCTAAATATTGGCATCACATTAGCTATCTTCCAGTCATTAGGTACAGAAGCTGATTTAAAGGAGAGATTACAAACCACAGTTAATAGTTCTGCAATTTCACATTTGAGCTCTTTCAGAACTCTTGGGTGAATGCCATCTGGCCTCGGTGACTTGTTACTATTAAGTTTATCAATTTGTTCCAAAACCTCCCCTAATGACACCTCAGTCTGGGACAATTCCTCAGATTTGTCACCTAAAAGGAATGGCTTAGGTTTGGGAATCTCCCTAACATCCTCAGCCGTGAAGACTACAATAAAGAATTCATTTAGTTTCTCCACAATGACCTTATCGTCTTTGAGTGCTCTTTTAGCATCTCGATCATCCAGCGGCCCCATCGGTTATTTAGCAGGCTTCCTGCTTCTGATGTACTTAAAAAAACATTTTACTATTACTTCCTGAGTTTTTTGGCTAGCTGTTCTTCAAACTCCTTTTTGGCTTTTCTTATTGTACTAGCCAATTAGTCCATCATAAGACGGGATTTTCAGGTCTCTCCTCCACGTCCGTCTTCTCTCCTGAGCCTCTGGTCTCTCGCTCCGTCTCTCTCTCTCTCTCCTCCTCCTACTGCCTCCCCCTCTCTCTCTCAGCTCTCCTCCGCCTCCTGCCTCTCCCTCTGTCTCTCTCTTTCTCTTCTCCCCCTCCTGCCTCTCACTCTCTCTCCGCTCCATCACTCTCTTTCTCTTCTCCCCCTCCTGCCTCTCACTCTCTCTCTGCTCTCCTCTGTCTCCGTCAGGGATGCACGCTCATCCAGGCCTGCCCCCTGGGCGTGTATGTCACCGCCCCACCACTCTTCGCCTCCCACTGTGGCGCTCGGCAAGAGGGGCGGGGCGGTGACGTTCACGGCCAGGGGTGGGGCCTGGAGCCGCTGTCACGCTGCACGTCACCGCCCTGCCCCCCTTCGCCTCCCGCCGTGGCGCTTGGCTGAGTTCTGCGCCACTCAGCCAGGCCGCCACGGGGGAGCAAGTGGAGCAAGCAGCCATTTGGGCTCCCCCGCGGCGGCCCAGCTGAGCGGCGCAGAACTCAGCCGAGCGCCACGGCGGGAGGCGAAGGGGGGGGCGGGACGGTGACATATAGGGTTGCCAGGTGTCTGGTTTTCTACCGGACAGTCCAGTTTTCGGGCCCTCTATCTGGTAAAAAAATCAGAAAATACTGGAC
Source organism: Pelochelys cantorii (assembly GCA_032595735.1). NCBI lineage: Eukaryota > Metazoa > Chordata > Testudines > Trionychidae > Pelochelys > Pelochelys cantorii. The sequence goes on along the minus strand of CM064357.1, from coordinate 8,042,941 downwards.
ATGTACAATGTCCGGTATTTTCTGGTTCTCCGGCTGGGCGTCAGATGGAAGCCTGGTGGGGGCAGGAGAGTGGCTGGGCGGCGGGGCGCGATCGGCGCTGGGAGCCTCTGGGAAGCAGGGGAAGCCCTGTCTCTGCTCCTGAGGGCTGTTCCAGCACGTGCTGGGGTCACAGCTGGACTTGCTTCGCTGGGACCATGAGCGGGGCGGGCAGCACCCTGGGATCTGCACGTGCCTGGGTGAGTCTGGCTCCCCGCCCGCCGATTCCCTCTCCCCGCCCCCGGCCAGCCAGTTCTTCCTCCCGATCTCCCACGGCCAGCCTCGCTGCCCCCGACCCCCACCGCCGACCAGCTTTGCTTCCCGCCTGCCGCCCCTCCCCCATTCTCCCCTGGCCAGCTATGCTGCCTCTGACCCCGCCCCCAGCTCTGCTTCCTGCTACCCCCCCCCTCCTCCCCGCCAGTCCCGCTCCTCTCCCGGCTGGTCCCTCCCCCCTCCCGCCCCCAATCAAGTGTGTCCGTTTTTTTTTTTTTACCCTACCTGGTAACCCTAGTGACATACACAGCCAGAGGGCGGGGCTGTGTATGTCACCGCCCCGCCCCCCTTCCCCTCCCGCTGTGGCGCTCGGTTGACTTCTGTGCTGCTCAGCCGGGCCGCCGCAGGGGAGCCCAAACGGCCGCTTGCTCCCCCGCGGCGGCTCGGCTGAGCGGTGCAGAACTCAGCCGAGCACCAGGGCAGGAGGCAACCGCGCCCCCCAGAGGCAAGTCGTAACGCTACAGCGTTACAGAGTCACAGACACTGGGCTACTATATATATGATTTTTACACTTAATTTGACAAAGTTTATGTTCCCTTCTATTTTCCTCACTAGGATTTAACTTCTGCTTTTAAAACAATGCCTTTTTCTCTCTCACTGTTTCTTTTACTTGGTTGTTAAGCCACGGGGGCACTTTTTTGGTTCTCTTACTGTGTTTTTTAATTTGGGATATACATTTAAGTTGGGCCTCTATTATAGTGTCTTTGAAAAGTTTCCTTGCAACTTGCAGGGATTTTACTTTTGTCACTGTACCTTTTAATTTCTGTTTAACTAGCCTCCTCATTTGTGTGTAGTTCCCCTTCCTGAAATTAAATGCCACAGAGTTGGGCTGCTGAGGTGTTTGTCCCACTACAGGGATGTTATAACTGGACCGCTTGGAAATAGTGACCATATTTACCTCTTGGACTAGATCCTGCACTCCACTTAGGACTAAATCAAGAATTGCCTCTCCCCTTGTGGGTTCCAGAACCAGCTGCTCCAAGAAGCAGTCATTTAAGGTATCAAGAAGTTTTATCTCTGCCTCCCATCCTGAGGTGATGTGTACCCAGTCAGTGGGGGATTTCAGCTATGCCCATATTACTGAGTTTTTTATTTTGATAGCATCTCTAATCTCCCTTAGCATTTCACAGTCACTATCCCTATCTTGGTGAGGTGGGTGGTAATATCCCTGCTGCTATATTCTTATTATTACAGCATGGAATTACTACCCAGAGAGATTGTGTGGAACATTTTGGCCCAGCTGTGGTTGGCCTATTTCTATATGCGGAGAAGAAGCCGGGGGGGGGGGGGGGGGGGGAACGACAGAGGCTTCATTTGTCTTGTTGTTTTCCATGCAGCTCACCTGCCTTGCTGTCAAGCTGAGCTGATCTCGCCCCCGTGCTGTGGGGGATGCAAGGTGCAGGGCCCCCAAACCGTGCAAAGGCCCCTGCTGCATGGCACCAGGTGAGACAGCCGTACGCAAGGCCCAGTGAAAAGCACGCATGGGCCACCCTCCTGCTCTGTGCTCCCAGCCCAGCACGCCCATGGGAGCCCAGGGAAGGCAGGCGCTGGGGACTCCACTGCAAGCCAGGAACCAGCTCTCAGGGTCATGGCGCAGCTTGGCCTTGCAAGCAGCATGAAACCAGGGCTGCCCTCATGCCCAGCTCATGGAACTGGGCCACCTGGGGAGAGTAGCCGCTGAGTCAGCCTCCCGCTAGGAAAGCCACATGGGGCTCTTAAGCAAAGTAAACTGTTGTGGGTTAACAGGGAAGGGCTGATAGATCAGTGGCTGGACACAACAGGAACCAAAGAAGAGCAATATATGGTCTGTTTTCACTATGGAGAGAGGTCACTAGTAGCGCTCCCAGGGCCCAGTGCTGTTCAAGGCGGCAACGTTTGCAGAGGACACAAAATGACTCAGGCTAGCAAAGTCCAAAGCAGGCTGCAAAGAGCGACCAGGGGATTTCTCAAAACCAGATGAGCGGGCAACCCCCTGGCAGACAGAATTGAACGCTGTTAAGTGGAAAGTAACGCACATGGGACAAGCAATCCTAGCTCTACAGACAAAACAGCATCGTCTAAATTACCTGGTACCGCTCCAGAGGGATCTTGGGGTTGTGGTGATTTTCTGACAATGGCCCCACAGCGTGCAACTGCAGTCCAAAAAACTATGATTAGCAATCCTTTGGACAGGGCTAGGTAAGACAACAGAAGGTATCGTTATGCTGTATATAAATCCGCCGTACGCCCACAGCTTGACTACTGTGAGCAGGTCTGGGCACCTCCCTCTCAGAGATACAACAGAAATTGAAAAGTGCCCAGAAGGGAAACCAAAATGATTGAGGGTTTGGAGCAGCTTCTGTGTGCAAAGAGGTTGAATAGATGCTGTAACAACATGGTTTTTCTGTACAGGGCCACAACATTTTGGCACCTGAGGCAGGGAGCTCAAATGACACCCCCGTGCTCCCTTGCTTGGTCCAAAACTTTGGAAGGTCTCAATTCTGCTTTCTTGCTGTTCTTTGTGCCCTCCTTCCTCCAGCACAGCACTCCACCATCTCTGTGCGTCTATAGCAGAGAGAATACATATGCACCAGCAGCAGACACAACTTTCTACACTCTGGGTCTTAGTGGTGCCCCCCCACCCAGTCTGGCACCTGAGGTGGTCGCCTCAGTTCGCCTCATAGTAAGGCCAGCCCTGTTTCTGTAGCCATATTAGAAGGCCTGTCGCCATACTGGTAGGCCTAAAGCCTTCCTCTGCAGCCAGATTGAAGAGCAGCAGCCATTAGCTGTAAAGCTTGGAGTCACATACTCACACTCGATCTACATTGCATTAAAACAGGGTCACACCGGGCTGCGAGAAGGATCCTGTCCTAACGGCCCCCATTGTCACCAGATAAAGAAACCGATCTCAAGATAGGTAAAGAAAACTTAGCTTAACAGCATTTTGTCTGGCAAGCAACTGTTTATCAATAGTTGAGGTGAAAGCCTCATTCTATGATTATTGGCCTCACTTTCCTGTTGTTTAGTAATAGAGAGGTAGCTGTGTTAGTTTTTCCTTTTGTTTTAGCAAGATCAGACTATGTAGCACTTTAAAGATTAACAAGATGGTTTAATAGAAAGCTCATCACCTATTAAACCATCTTGTTAGTCTTTAAAGTGTTACATAGTTTTTCCTTTTGTTTTTCCTGTTGTGATCTTGGTCTGGTTTGCAACTGTTTCTGTTTGCTGGATAATTCATTTTGCAAGGTGTAAATCAACTAAGCTGGTGGGGTACAACTGGTTTGGTAATTCTGTTACAGTATGTTATGATTGGTTAGTAAAATTATACTAAAATAATTGGTTAAAGTCTAGCTAAACAGGACTCAAGTTTCACTATATAAACTGGGGTCCAAGGAGACCAGTGGGAAAGGGGAAAGGAAGAAAGGAACAGCAAGAAGGAGGGAAGGCCTGGAAAAAGAACTCACCTCCGAGACACAGCTTAAGACAGGGGTGGGGCAAGAGGCTGCCAGTGAAGCCTCTCCCCCCCCCCCCCCCCCCGCCCCAATTCCTTCACCTTGCCCTGAGCAGAGCCATAGGGAGGAACTTGTGATAGCAGCCTGCAGGGCTGCTGACTGGGAACTGCCTAGGTAAGCACCTCCCAGCCAGAGCCTGCCTCTGGCACCTACAACCCCAAACTTCCTGCCCCAGGTCACCACCCAAACTCTCTGTACCTTTTCCCCCCGGTCACAACTCCCTCTCAGACCCTGCACCCCCTCCTAGAGCCCCTCCCTCAGGCCAGAATCCTCTTCTGCACCCATACTCCCTCCTGGACTCTGCACCCCAAGCCTCTGCCCCAGATCACAACCTCCTCCCTTCACCCAAACTCCCTTTCAGACTCCACTCCCCCCCCACCTCCCCTACACCCCAGTCTCCTACCCCAAGCTCCCTTCTGCACCCAACCTCTGTCCCAGACCTCAAACCCCCTCGGTAGAAATGCAGTCCTTGAACACTTGTCCAAAATCTTGGAGTGGCCTTCCATTAAATATTATTGTCCACCCCTGGCCTAAGACCAGAGCGGCCAGAACGCCTCAGCACAACAGGGACATGCAGCAGCTAAGCTCCAGAGAGCCCGATCTTCCCTGGCCACCAAGGGATGTCTGCCTGTCTTCATCAGGATTGGTGAGCATGACTCTGCGTGCGTAGGAAGCATATTCCGCTTGCTTGGGAATTGTCAATAAATAGAGAATAGGAATATTACTGTGTGAGGCTCTTTCAGTGGCTAAAGATCCTGCAGAAATTTACACCCCGAGCCCTAGGAATTGGGTAAGGGTGGGTGTCCCTGAAGTGTGGAAGGGATAGAGAAATTTGTGTGGGTAACAATGGGGGCTATGCAGCTTGTGAAGAAACAACTAAGGGGGATTTGACAGAGGTCTCTGGTGTGGAGAAAGGGTTATTTACCCTTATTTATTTATTAATGAGATGAGGGCCTGAAACAAAAGTCCATGTAGCACAAGCCTGGTTTTAGACCCAGCTAACAATGGATGCAACTTGGCTAATATAAAGCAAAGCTAAGCTGGGAGCAAGAGTCAGGCCCCTGCTCCCAGAACTTGGCTGAGAGTGCAAAACACTAATTGGCAATAGGCCCAGGTATAGAACAGTAATTGGTACTGGGCATAAGCTGAAAGTACATTCCAAAAGGATGGTGCCAGCAGCACGTTAAAGAGAGACCTTGGTGCCCACAGATACCGAGCCAGGTTCAGGCAAGGGTCTCAACTGACAGCATGATGGATTGAGACATTCTAATCGAACCACGAGGTGCAGGGTGATGGGTGGTATCAAAGCAGCGCCAGAGGGTGGCAACCTGACAATATCACAAGTGAGGTGTAACTTGGTTGTACCTGTATATAAAGTGGTGTCTCTAAGGGGCTTTGTCCAACCTCGGGGGCAGTGATGGATTCCCGTATCACCGAGTTAGTATGCATAGCGGTGGTTTGGTAGAGTCCACTGACAGTTCCGACTGTATTTCGTTTAACAGTAAACCTGGCTGGGCACTGCCGATCCTTATCTGATTGTATAGGCTCTCAGAGTCTGCTGTGTTTACAACTTGCACAAGCCCACACGAGTAAGCACACATGCACACAGCTGCCTGGTTATCTTCACTGACCACACAGGAGACTGGTCAGGCCACCATGCCGGCAAATCCTGACTACTACACACGCCACAAGAAGCAGGGGTCAGGCAGTGACATTAATAGTAGCAGGTTTTCAACAGAGGAACGGGTCCTAGGGGTTTGGAATGGGTCCATATGAGGAGAGATTAAAGAGACTAGGACTTTTCAGCTTGGAAAAGAGGAGATTAGCGTGGGGGGGGGGGGGAGAGAAGAGATACGATAGAGGTCTATAAAATCATGAGTGGTGTGAAGAAAGTGAATAAGGAAAAGTTATTTATTTGTTCCCATAATATAAGAACTAGGGGTCACCCAATGAAATTAATGGGCAGCAGGTTTAAAACAAATAAAAGGAAGTTCTTCTTCACACAGCGCACAGTCAACCTGTGGAACTCCTTGCCTGAGGAGGTTGTGAAGGCTAGGGCTATAACAGGATTTAAAAGAGAACCTCCATGAATTTATCTGGTTAAGTCCATAGCCAGGATGGGTAAGGAATGGCAGCCCTAGCCTCTGTTTGTCAGAAGTTGGAGATGGATGGCAGGAGAGAGATCGCTTCATCATTACCTGCTTGGTTCACTCTCTCTGGGGCACCTGGCATTGGCCACAGTCGGCAGACAGGAGACTGGGCTAGACAGACCTTTGGTCTGACCCAGTATGGCCCTTCTTATGTAACGGACAGAGGCAAGTGCTTTTCACCAGTACAGAGGCAGCGGGGGCAATCACATTGCTAAGGGATGCTATGAGCACCAAAACTAATTCTTTTTTGAGCCCAGTTTTAAATCCCCGGAGGCCAGGTCCACAAATGGCTAGTAGCCAGGATGGGCAGGACAGAGCCCCTGCTCTGGGTGTCCTGATGCCTTTGTCAGAGGTAGGGACTGGCCAATGGGATGGATCACTCAATACATTCCCTGCTCATTCCCTTTGAAGCACTTGGCACTGGGCTCTGCTAGGAGAGGGGGTACTGGGCTAGATGGACCATTCCTCTGACCCCCCCAATGGCTGAATCTCACTGGCCCTGGTGTTCGCATTTAACCTGCCGGAGGTGGGGAGAACCTGCCGGAGGTGGGGAGTGACTGGTAAGAGAGGAGTCCAGCTGGGGCACACAGTCGCTTTAGCACCTTTATTTAGGAGAAAGTTAAAGCCTGTAAATACAGCAATAAAATATACAAAAAATAAAATCTTTACAGTATTGAGCGCCACAAGGGGACGTACAGGGCAGAGGAGGCGGCTGGATGACGGAGAAGCGGAGAGGCAGGCGGGGGGGGGTGGGGGGGGGGACGCTATTGGTTAAGAAATAAACTTGGGTCAGCCAACAGCCTTCGCCTTGTGCGAGCATCTAGGTCTGCACCAGACGGCCAGTTTGGTGCGTGAGCTCACGCCACGCACTAGTGCAAATGGCTGCCCATGGCTGCTCCGAATGGGCACCCCAGCCTGGGGCTTCTTAGTTAAGAAAGGGACCCTGCTCCCCCCCCCCGCAACAAGCATTTATAAACGTAGGTTTAGCCCAGGCTGTGAAACGCAGGCAGCTCTTGCTCTACCACCCTCCGGCCCCCTCCTGGCTCATGCTCATCTAATACTGGGATCCAGGCTGAAGAGATTCAGAGCATGGCACTTGGTTCCTCTCTTGGGCCAAGTACAGCGCAGAACCGGCTGTTTCATGGCACCTGCAGGGCGCCCCGGGCTCCACGGGGGAGAGCCACCTTCTGCCCCACGACACGTAGCTGGCCACTTGGCACGATCCAGCCCAGCCGAGGAGACTCGTTAGCTCCCCTGCCCCCATCCATGAGGCTGGGGGGTGGCCGCTGTCTCTCTGAAGCCATTGGGCCTGCTAGCTTATCACTGAAAAACCAACCCCAGACCAGAAGGGCAAAGCCCCCTATGTTTGTCCAGTGCCTGCCACTGCAGGTTTCTGCCCCCAGCCTGACCAGGCCAGGGCCGGCAGGCTGCAGCATGGCAAGAACTGGCACCAGCAAGCCCCAGAGGCCCATGGGATATAAACTCTAGAAGGAGCACGCAAAGGCCACTGTGCCTGAAGGGCCTAGTAGCTGGGGCAGGGATCTGGGGGGGGAGGAGGGGAGCCACCAGAGCGCAGCTCCATAACAGGGGCACCTCGGTGTCAATCGGGACCACCTGGAGGATGGACCCAGCTGCGTGGGATATGGGAGCACTGGGACCACCCACAGGGCAAGCTACTGCCTCGCTCGCTGGAGAGTCCCCTCCCGCCCGCAGCTCCAGCACTCCGGGCAAGCCAAGGAGATTGCCGGGGCATGCACAGCGCGGCCATCCCAGGGGCAGGGCGGCACCTGGCTTGCTCGTCCTACGCCCTAGGTCTAGCCAGACAAACGGCTGATTGGAGCAGGGAGTAGAACAGGGAGGAGAACTGCCCCGTTCGCATCCGCCTCCAGCTCAGGGGCCAGAAGAGCAGATGGGTAGGGCCCCCCAGTTACCCCAGCAGCCGGGCGATGGCCCATCCAGGCCAGCCTCCGAATCAAGGGCCTCCCGGGAGGGCCAACCATCACGGAGCGTCCTGCCTGCAGGGGGAAGCCGCTCCCCCCCCTCTGTTAGATGCCACTCGTGCCCACAGAACTCACCCCTATGCTGACTAGCTACAGCACTTGGCCTTAGAGCTGCTGGGTTCCCAGGCTCCTTTCCCGGCTGTCTCAAAAAAACAGACTCAGTGAAAATCCCAGTGGGGATGTGGCTGATGGTGCGGGTGCGGGTGCGGGAGGGGGGGTGGGGGGGGTGTGGCTGGGACAGGGACTGCGGAGGCCTGGGAATCGCGCGGCACGGATGGAGGCGGCGGCAATCCGATACGAACAGGCACTTCGAGCAGGAAACCTGTGTTATGGAAGGAAATAGAAAAACGGGTTCCCTCCCCCTGGGCCCACAGGCACCGCCTCTGAGCGCCAGCAGGGCGCTCCAGTTCGACAGCTGCCAGTGGGTCAGGACACCCCAGGCCTATGTCGTCCCCCCCCCCCCCGCCCCCCAGGCCGCAGCCCAGGGATGCTGTGGCCACGGAGCCAACACGTGACCTAGCAGGATGAGGGCGAGGGAACGACATGGAGCCAGGCAGGTCGAGCTGTCCAGATGCTCCCCCAACAGACGTGGCGGGAGGGCAGAGCCGGGGCTGCGTCCCTCACATGGGCGAGGCGGTGCACTCCGGAGTCAGCTCCATGTCGAAGGTCAGAGACTCTGCAAGGAAACACACAGGGACAGGGGCTGGTCAGATGGGGCTCAGAACAATACACCCCTCCCGAGGGAGGCAGCTCCAGGTTGGGAATAAGGATGTTAAATATCGGTTAATCGAACCGTCGACTAACCTCATGAATTCTTATCAGTTACTCGACTATTCTATAGTCCCCAGGAGTGAGGCCAGCAGCCAGCGCGCTCCGGCCTCACTCCCAAGGAGCCCCCGGCCACCCCGCGCTGCAGCCTCTATATCAGAGGCAGCAGCGTGGGGTGGCAGGCAGGAGCTGGTCCACGAGGAGAGCCAGTTTAAAAACCAGCTCCCCGCGCTGCTGCCTCTGATACAGAGGCAGCAGCGCAGGGTGGCAGCAGCCCCTGTCCAGGGTGGGTCTGAGCTCCTGGACCCAGCGCGAGCCGGAACTGAGCCGGGCTGCCCGCCCACCTGAAATGCAGAGCCGCAGTGGGGGTAGGTCCCAGGCCCGGTGCGAGCCGGGACACTGGCCAGGCTGCTAAAGACATTTACTGGTGGGGGAGGAGGGGAATGCATGTAGTCTACAGCATTAACAGCTACGCTTTTGCTTATCGGTTAGTCAACTACACTGTCACATCCCTAGCTGGGAAAGGCCTGGGCCCCGGCCCAGAGCTGGCACCAGACCTACATCCCCTGCCCACTCTGAGTGAGCAGAGGCCCCATGCCCAGGGCAGGACACCAGAGCCCCGGGGCCAGGTGTTGCCCACTTACCAAACTGGCCTCCGGCGTTGGCCTCGGCTCCCTCGCTGTTATTGCCAAACTGCATGAGTGAGTCCAACGTGCGCGGGGACATGGGCAGGTCGATGGTGTTGCTGCAGGTCGTTCTGTAGCGGGGGGGGGTGGGGAGGGGGAGGACAATGAGACAGCACAAGAGAAGCCATGAGAGGCCCAGTGCCACCTCAGGGTTGCCTAGGGTAGGGCAGAGCCGGGCCTGGGGGGAGGGGGGGGAGGGGGACAGGACGGTGCCATGAGCTGCACGAGGGACTGGCAACTTGGGATCAATTCCCAGCTCCGTGCCCACTTCCTGGGTGACCCTGGGCCTTTGGGTCCCACTTCTCCATCGGCACGCCGGGGAGAACCCCCTGTCCCCCCACGCTGCAGGGCGGAGCCAGCGAGCCTCCGAGCTCCTCGGGACGGGCGTCTCCGGGCACACCTGCACAGCCCCCCGCCCAACAGGGCCGGGACTTGGGCTCGCTGCAACAGAAAGAAAGAGTCTCGCGCTGAGAGCCGAGGCACGCCTGCCGGGGCTCCCAGCGAGCATGGCGACCCTGTGCTCATACACGCCTGGGCAGGGCCGCCCCGCAGCAGCCGCCTCAGAGAACACTTACGGAGTGACGCAGATGAACTTGGTCTTCAGGTACGGCGCGGTGCCTGTGGGGAGAAAAGCGGGTTAGGCGGGTGGCCGTCTGTCCCACCCTCCGGTCGGCCCCGTACTCAGAACGCCCGCCCTGCCGCAGACCGGACGGCTTCTCCCCCCACGAACAAAGGAATCCTCGATCCAGGTAGATTGGCTGATGGTGAGCGGCTGCCGGATCTCCCTGACGTTCTCGCGCCGCAGCCAGAGAGGCGGCAGTCGCGGAAAGTCAACGACTACCTGAGTCCGTAGCTTCAGGATGCTCCTGGCTCTCGGGGCGGCAGTATTTGCCAAAGGCTTCCTCCTTAGGGATGTCGGGGTACAGGTAGACCAGGGGCGAGACCAGGATGTTGGTGGCATCCATGATTTTGTAGCCCATGATGATTTCCGCGAAGGACATGCTGTTGAGTTGCTGCTTGGTGTACGGCTCCACGGACTGGATCTGGGTTTTCCCTGGAGGGGGAGGAGGAAGAGTTTCACGGGGGGCCCATCCCACACCCGTTCCAGGCTCCCTTGGGAAACACCCGACGGAACCAGCCCCCCCACTAGCTACAGCGGAGGGGCTGCGTAAGACAGGGCAGGCTCTGGGCATGGCCGCGCGGAGCCCTGGGAACCAGTTTCCAGCAGGTGCTCAGCACAGCAGCAAGGACACAGCTCACACGTCACGACGGACAAGGGTGAGCAGTGGTTAGAGTGCTGACGGGGGACTGCAGCCCGCAACCCTGGCCGGCCCCCGCTGGGCGGAGCCAAGACGCGCTACGATCCCAGACTCCTCGCGGGTCAGTAACGCGACTGCCCTGGCTCGGTGACCAGCTGTGGGCACGTACCGCTGATGTCCTTCTCCACCCAGGTGAAGGTGATGCCCCCCTCCTTGCTGCTCTCGCTGAACCGCAGCAGGAAGGTGCCGGGCGGCTTGGTGCTCAGGATGGCGCGCTCCCGCTCCTTGCTGATGAAGCCCATGATGTACCTGGCAGAAGGGAGACAGCCCTGAGCGACATGGTCAGCGGCCGCCAGACTGCACTTGGCTCCATCACTGCCTCCCTCCCCGAACCCTGCAGCTGCTGGACCAGTGCTGGCACAGTGGGAGCTGCTGGCAGAAGGGGATTCCTCGCTCCGCCGCTGCCAAGCGCAGCTCGGCGGGGACACGAAGCTGCTGGGTGGTGTCTGAGTCAGAGCTGCTGACCCTCGTACAGTCCTGCCTGCCGCTTGCCCTGGCACGGCCTATGCTGCGGCGGGAGGGAGGGGAAGGAGAGCACCGCGGTCCAGCCCCAGGCATCCCGAGGATGCTCTGCCGGCTCGGTGTCCCCAGGGCCGGATGTCAGAAAGGAGCCACGGAGCCCCCAACCTGCCTGGCACCGCCCAGGCCAGAGGTCCACCCTAGCTCCAGCCTGTAGCTTGGAGCGGAGCTGGGGCATGTTTCAAGAGGAGACCCCGAGCCCAGGTCCAAGGCTGCATGGGGGCCTTGGCTGGGCTGCCCCCAGGGCTAGTCTCCTCCCCGCTCCCCCCCCCCCCGGTAAAGTGGGCATCCTCCCTTTGTTCTGCATCAGTGCTTGAAACAAAGCTCAGGAATTGCCAAGGACCTGGCGTGGCTCAGAGCCCAGGGGTGGCTCACCACGGGCCAAGGCAGCTACTGGGCTACCGAACGTGGACACCCCCCCACCCCGTGGCCCCCTGACAGCGCCCGGCTCAGCTCATCAGGCCAGCTTTCCCGCCCCAACTGCGGGGTCCCGGGGCCGTGGCCACGGCTCACCCCTCGTTCCACAGCGCCAGGATGTATTTCTTCACCAGGTCGATGATGTTGTCCAGCCAGACCCAGAAGGAAAACCCTTTGCCAGCCATGTTTTCCTGCGGGGAAGCAGAGGGGCCAGGTGAGTGCAGGCCTGGGTGGGGCAGGCAGAGCGGGGGCACATGCTGCGGGGCAGCTCTCACCTTGCAGAACTTGGCCCAGGTGATCTGGCAGCCGGAGTAGTTGACGCCGGGCCCTAGGGTGGGGGCAGAGCGAGGACGTTAGCCCTGGAGGGGTTTCCCGAATGAGCGGCCGTTCCGCGGCGCTGCTAGGCCTGCCCGGGGGGGGGGGCGCGTTTCACCCCCAGACACCAGCACCCAGCTCCTGGGCTGGAAAGTGCCAGCCACCAGCCCGTCTCTCTTGCACTTGCAGCCTAGAGCCCAAAGCTGCTGGGACACCGGGCAGGCTCCACCGCCCCAGGGACAGAGCCCTCAGCACCTGCCTAAGGGGTTTAGGATCCCCGGCCCAAACACAGCCCAGCGGGTGGGTTACCTAGGAGCTTCTCCGCCAGCGTGGTCAGCTGCTCGATGCTGAGCCCCCGCTTGGTGGTGGAGGAGAACTGCCAGCTCAGCACCTCAGCCACCTGGTCCCACGTGCCAATCGGGGGCTTGGTGAAGAAGTTCACGTTCTGGGGGGGAGGGGGAAAAACAGAACCTGCCTGAAGGCAACGCAGAGAGCGCCCGAGAAAAACGCCCGCAGTTCCTTCCGTCAGCCCAGCGTGAGAGGCTGCCTGGCCCCGCCTCCTGCCCCGCTTTGGGGGGCACTGCCTCTGCCACCAGCACGCGAGACCTCAGGCAAGCAACTGCCTCGCTCCGTGCCTCAATTTCCCTGCTCTCTCTCGGCGGGGTGGCCAGGAAGCTCAGGCAGGGAGGAGCGGTCTGTGCAGTGCCATGGGGCCTGATCTCAGCTGGGGCTCCTAGACCACAGCACCGGCAGAATTCTTGCCACTCTAACCCCCCGGCAGAGGCCTCCAAGTGCCCGGAGAACAGACAGGCCATACAGCCTGTGACACCCCCACGCCGGGCGTGGTGCTCCCACAGGCCGATTGGGAGGAGGCGTCACATAGTCAGGCCCACGCAGCTCCACTCGGCAGACACCCTCGGGAATGGTCCCCCACCTGTCCCTTGGAGGCCCTGCCGAATCCACACATACACACACACACACACACCTCCGCCAGGGGCCGCACACACACCTTGGGGTTGTTCGTCAGCATGTTGTACCACAGGATGGAGGCCCAGGCGTTGGGCATCTGGCAGATGTTGGAGATGACCACGACGGGCAGCGAGTGGGTCTAGAGAGACGAGACGTCGTTGCTTCCTTAGACCCGCACCCTGGACACACGCACCGACCCCGTTGCCCGGGCCAGGGCCCGCAGCACGCAGAGGCTGTGCCCACGATGGTTCCCTGGGCAGCCTGCCCCGATGTGAGCGCAACTTCGTCTCTAGGGCTCCCTGCCGCGAATGGCTTCGCCCGGCGTGGAGCATGCAGCAACCGCCTGACCCTTCACCCAACCCTTCCTGAGGAACCTCGTGAAGGCCCGCCACAGAGCCGCCACGGCGCTCCGCCTACCCACCACGGCGCTCCCCAGGCCCGCCACAGAGCCGCCACGGCGCTCCGCCTACCCACCACGGCGCTCCCCAGGCCCGCCACAGAGCCGCCACGGCGCTCCGCCTACCCACCACGGCGCTCCCCAGGCCCGCCACAGAGCCGCCACGGCGCTCCACCTACCCGCCACAGTGCTCCCCGGGCCCACCACAGAGCCGCCACAGCACTCCACCTACCCGCCAGAGAGGCATGGTGCCCCACCCAATTCTCCGCCTACCCACCACAGAACCGCCACGGTGCTCCGCCTAACGCTCCGCCTCCCTGCCACAGAGCCAGGGCACGCCACCCTCTTCCCGGCTGGGCTGGGCCACTCCCTTGCTCCCGTCAAGAGGGGGCAGCTCCGCCCGGCAGCCATTCCCACAGGACTCACCTCCAGGTCAATCTTCAGGCCCTGGTGATAGACCTCAGTCTCGAAGGTGATGAGGTGCAGCTCCTCCGTGACGATCAGGGAGGCCTGGGAGGACAGGGAGGCTGTTCAGGGGATGCCGGCTATTCCCCCTTCCCTGTGGGCCAGGCAGCCAGCAGGCCAGGCACAACGAGCCCATTCAGCCCGGGCACCCTGCGGGTTCTCTGGGGCATGACCCGTTTTGGAGCGGGCTGCTGGGGGGCAGCTCTGCCTCCCTGCAGAATGTGCAGCACAAAACCTTCCCTCAGCCCGTCTGGAGAGGCCGAGACCTCTACAGTGAGCCCTAGGGGGGCTGCCCAAAGAGGAGGGCCTGGCAGGAGCTCTCCCAGCCCAGTAGGGTCTCCAGCAGGGTCCCCCGGGCTGCCCCCGCCTCAGGGAACATGCGCAGGCTGGGATACTCACGTCACAGTTGGCTCTGCCCCCATTGCCGCACCTCTGCTCCCGCAGCGTCTGCAAAGAGAAGGGAGACGGTAAAGCTGCAGCCGGCCGGGCACACGGCCCCGGGCACACGGCCCCGCTACCTACCAGGTGTTTGAACTCTGCCGACAGGCTGCCGTTGTTCGACTCCTCCATGTTCATAACCTTGGTGTTCGTGCCCAAGATGTTAAACTTCCGGGACCTGAGGGGGTGGGGGTGGGGAGAAGGACGGTTAGAACCCCCCAGAGTCCAGTGACAGAGCAGGGGGCAGGACGTGCGTCAGGGACGGAGAGAGAGGAGACATGTTGGAGCCACTTACCCCCGGAGCGCGGCAACGTCCCCCGAGTCCCTGGAGAGGAGAGAGGCACAGCGTCGGTGTACACCGGAGCGGAGAGCGTGTCCTATTCTCTCTCTCACACACACACCCACCCACCCCTGAAGTGGCTAAGGGGACCTACCAGCTCCTTTGCACGTGGGCCCCTGCACCCTAAGGGCAGGGGGACAGTGTGCAGCAGGCGTGAAAACCTCCCCATGCCCAAGGCATCATGTCACCCCATGCGGCCCCCGGCTTGTGCTGGGGCTTGGCCCAGGAGCCGATTTACCCCCTCGGAGAGGCTGGTGCCCCTTTGCTCTGCGACGCCAGCCCCCGCGAGCGCCACACTCACTTGTCAATGCAGACTTTAATCTTCAGCTGATAGTTGAGCTCAGGAAATTTGACGAGTAGCCTGCCGGAAGGGAGCAGAGGCTTCAGCACAAGGCGTTCGGCTGCCAGAGCGGCCTCGGCGCGGAACAGCCCGGGAGACTTGCCGGAGATTTGAACACGGCTTCGGCCAGCGGGGCCGCACGCGGCCCTGGCTGTACCACAGCTGGGACGGCGCTTTGCGCAGGGCTCTCCCCCCGGCCAGGAGGCTGAAGCCTGTTCCCAGGAACCAGCCCTCACAGCTGCTGTTGAGCATGCAGGGTTGGGCTGCGGCACCCACTGCCCCTTGCTCCTTAATGCACTCGAGGAGGGGCCCAGCGAGGCTGGCAAGGCTTTTGGAGACCCAAGCGGGGAAGGGACTTGTCCCAGGCTACACAGCAGGGCCACAGCGGAGCTGAGATCAAGTCTCAGGAGCTGCCGGCTCTCAGGGTGCTAGCGGGTCGGCCACGGGATCAATGCCAGCTGCTGGAGGACACCTCTGCACCGGGCTGTTTGCCTCCAACCCTGGGGGCCGGGGGTCATGCTGCTCTTGTTGCCAAGGTGACAGAGGGCAGAAAGGTGCTGCGGGGAGATCAGCTGCAACGGGAACACGCTGACAGCAGGAGCCAGGCACGCAGGCCGGGGCAGAAACCTGACCAGCAGGGACACTCGACATGGCTTCCCACCAGCCTGGGCAGCAGAGGCAGAGGGAGAAGAACCCACCCAGCCTCCAGGACCCGAGCAGCTCGGCCCCACGGACGTTTTCCAGCCCACCCAAGGAGCAAAAGGACCCGCCAGACGCCCACTAGGAGCGGCCGCATGTTCGGCTCCCGCAGAAAGACCCACCTGACTTTGGTGGTGAACTGCACGCCGGTTTTGATGACCAGGGGCCGATCCGGGTGCATGGGCATGCAGGGCTGCCGCTCCACCACGAAGGCGCTGCAGGGTGAGAGCGCAGGGGTGTGACACTCAGACCAGTCCTGTGTCTCCCCCCTCCCCCCCACTGCCTCCCAGAGGCACCCGCGCTGCCAGCCTCAGGACACCCCTGGGTGGCGGGAGCAGCTCTTCGTCCTCATGCCCCTGGTACCTCGTCATGAGATTCCTGAACAGCTCCACGATCCTCTCCTCCAGCATGGGCCGGTGCTGGACAATCGGGTCCCCTTTGTAAGAGACTTTCTGCTGCAGCTCCTCCAGCTTCTTGATCTGCTGCCGTGTCTGAAGCTGGGACTCGGCGAGGGACGTGATCCTGGAGGGGAGGCGGGAGCCAGCTGAGAGCCCCACTTACTAGCTCAGCCCACGACAACCCTGGGCACCTGAGCCCCTGTGGACGGGAGTGGCGCCCGAGACCTGCCTATTGCTTAGGCAGGACCCCGACTCTTCACAGCCGCCTTGTAAGGTGGCACTGCTGGGGCGCGGGGACTCATTTGCCTGTCGAATCAAACACCATGAGGTCTCCCGGCAGCCAGGCTGGGGGCGTTTGGGCTGAGGAAATACCGGGGGCTGGAGGAGGGGGGCCGGGGCAGATCCGTTCCCGGCGTTTTGAATTCAAGCAGCACGCATCTGGCTCTCCACTCGGGAGCACCCGTGGGAATGAGCCCTGGGCTCTCACCAATTTTCCAGGCGGTCCAGGCAGATGTTGGGAGGGCCCCCGATACACGCGATCTGCTGCCTTCTCTTCCAGTCAGCCAGCTCCTCGTCCGCCAGCGTCTTCTGCACGTACTCCATGGCCGACAGCAGCCCGGCCAGCTCGCTCACAATCCCCTGGCAAGGGGACGAGACACTCAGGTGTCGCCTCAGCCCGGTCTAGAGCTGGGAGACGGGGGCCCAGAAAGGCACAGGCTGCTACTGCCAGCCCCCGATCCCAGAGCCGCTTCCGAGCTATTACACAGGGGGGCGGTTAGCCAGGTGCTCCTATCTGGCCCCCGCACTGCGGCATCTGAGCACTCCCATGCTGAATTTAGGGGCAGACCTTGGAGCGCCCAGCGG
The DNA here is from genome assembly GCA_032595735.1 of Pelochelys cantorii. Lineage (NCBI taxonomy): Eukaryota > Metazoa > Chordata > Testudines > Trionychidae > Pelochelys > Pelochelys cantorii. The sequence goes on along the minus strand of CM064357.1, from coordinate 8,026,057 downwards.
GGGGCAGGGTGTCCGATCTCAACTCGGCGCCCAACCCCTGTGCCATGGTGCGTACAGAGCAGGGTGGGGAACCAAGAGCCCATGGCCTTGATCTGGCCCACGAAGCCTGGGGCTCCCCCCGACCCCAGCCGGAGCACAGCCCTCGCTTGCCCTGCTGCAGGGGGGAGGGAGCCCTGGGCCTCACGGCCCGACCAAGGCAAGCTCTTTTCATTTTGCATTTTCGTCTCGTGTCCGCCGGGGCCGTGTGACGAGTGAGCCGTGGGCAGACGGATGCCCGAGGGGGGAAGGGGGGCACCATACCCTGCGCATCTGGTCCAGCGCTGTCAGCATCTGCTCCAGCTGCTGCATCTTCTGCCGCGTCACGGACTGATTGTTTCCGTTCAGGTCCTGCATATCTGGGGGCGGGGGGGAGGAAGAGCCAGTTCCTCACCAGACACGCACCCGCCAGCACAGAACACCTAGCACCACCCCCCAGCTCCCTGACCAGCAGAAAGTGCCAGGCTCACGAGCCATCTGTCTAGCCCCCCCAACACTGGAGTATCTAAGCACCCCCAGCATCACCCATACCCATCCTCACAGCCCCTGGTCAGCTCTGGCATCCCCGCTGCCCACCGGGGCCCAGTGACCGTCGTGCCCAGCTACATGGCGGAGGCACGCAGATCGGGCAACGGCCCCAAGTCACAGCGAGTCTGAGACCGAACCGGGGTCTCCCGAGTTGCAGGCCAGTGCCCCGGCTCACCCCTGGCACTGGGTAGCGACAGCTCAGAGAGGCCTCGTCAGCTCCCGCCTCCTTCCCCTCCGGCCAGGCGCTTGCCCCTTTACCTCCTTGGCTTTTCAGCGTCTTGTAGTTGAAGTCGAAGTCGTCCTGGAGATTCTCCACCACTTTCATCTTCTGCTCCAGATCCTGCAAGCCCAGGAGCCGGGGTCATTTCAGGGCAGAGGCTCAAGCACATTCAGCGGGATTGGGGGGGAAGGGGGGGGGATCCCCAGGGCCAGGGCAGGGGCTGACCTACCTGCACCCGCTTCCTCACATCCTGCAGATGCTGCTCCAGCATTTGCTGCTTCTCCGTCACCACGGCGGCCGTGGGGTGCGACGCCTGCCCGCCTTGCTGCGGAGGGGAACAGGATGGGCCTTTGTGAGAGCCGGATCACAGGCCCCGCAGGGGCACCGCCTGCCCGCGGGGTAGCACCGGGAACAGCTGGCCGGTTCGAGCGCTCTGGCCTCTTGGCTCAGGGCTTCGCCTCCCCAGCACACGAACAGCCGGCAGCACCGAGCTATTGGGGTGGCGGATCGGGGACCCCGCAGCGCTCGGCCAGTCAGAGCCAGCAGTCTGAACGCAGGCAAGGGGGCCGAGGGGAGATGCAGACAGGGACGCAGTGACTCAGCCAGGCAGGGGCTAGCGTGGTGCCCGGCTCTTGCCTGGAGCTAGGACTGCTTGCACACAAGCGACAGCAGCCAAAGCCAATGGATGGCTGCCCGGCACATTTCCGGCAGCGCCGCTTCGCCTGGGAATGGCCCCTCAAATCCCACAAGGCCTCAGGGACCGCCGATGCCCCCCATCTCTGTTCCACACCAGAGTGGCAGAGCATCTGGCAGGGACCAGCCTCAGCCGAGCGCCCAAGTCCTGCTCTCACCTGGGCTGCGGTCGCGGCTGTCTGGAGCAGCCGAGATTCTTCCCAGAGGCACCGAGCCACAATCCGGGCGATCTCCATGGGCTTTTCCAGGTACCTGCTCTGTATGTGTTTTGGGGGAGAGGGACAGGAGACAAATGAAACTTCCAGCCCCCACCGAGCTGGGGAAGCGCACAGCGGGGGAGGCCGAGTGTTTCACAGCCACGCAGGGAAGTGGCGAGGGCTTAACAGGAACTGGGAATCACACTCTGCTAGGCTGAGGTTTCTCCCTCAAACAAACAAACAAAAAACTCCAAAACCAACCTGCCTAAAACGTAGAGTGGATCTGTCTCACTTTCGCAGAGTCCAGCATTAGCTGCTGGTCCCTCCCTGGACACACACAATCCACAAGTGCATCTTACTAGCAGTTAGCAGAACCTGCCCAGCCCCCTCCCCCATGCCTCAGTTTCCCCAGGAACTGACAGGGTCACAGTGGGAATCAATGTCAGAGCTGGCCCATCATCCTCTGCTCTGACCACTAGGTACCACTGCCCACAAATCAGCTCTCCAACAGATTTGAAGGGGTGGGGTCATGCGAGAGCAGCAGGGCAGGAATCTGAACCCACCCCTGGAAAGCCGGGGGCATTTTGGGCTGGCAGCTCAGTGCTGGCCCTGGGGAGGAGAGGACTGTGCCCTGCTCAGGTCGCAGACAAGGCGGCGCCGAGAGCACACACGGCTCCCTCTCTGCCACCAGAGCAGGCAAGGGCTGCCCACCTGCAACGCCCCCCAGCCAGGTCGGGCTTCTCGGTTAACCCGGTCATCTACACGCATCCCCACCCCCCTCTTGCTGCCTCTGACACAGAGGCAGCAAGGGGTGTGGGGAAAGGGGCAGTAGCTGGTGCCTGTGGGGAGTCCGACAGAGAGGCAGTAGCACGGGGGGGGGGGGGAAATACGCACGAGAAGCCAGCTTCTAAGCCGACTCTCTGCGTATGTCTGCTCTGCAGACTCACCCGCCGGCCCTGCACTGCCTCCTACAGAGGAGCCGGTACTGGGGGGAGCGGCTTAAATGCTGGCTCCACACAGCTGTCTGCTCCCACCCCCTCCGCGCTGCTGCCTCTATTAGAGGCAGGGGAAGTTGCTGCGAAGTATCAGAGGCAGCAGTGAGGGGCGGCAGGCAGCCGATCTACACGGGGAGCTGGTTTTTCAACTGGCTCCCGCCTGCCACCCACGCTGCTGTCATGATACAGAGGCAGCAGTGCAGGGTGGCAGGGGGCCCCCCGGGAGTGGGGCGGAGCACATCGGCTGCCGGCCCCGCCCCCAGGGACTATCGATAGTCGTGTAACTGCTGAGATTTGATGCGGTTACACGACATGCAACATCCCTCGCCAGCTCTAACCAGCCCTCGCCCCGTTCTCACGGCAGCCGTAGTACAAGAGCTGCCCCAAGATCTCCGACCAGCAGAGCCATGTCATGAGGGGGGGCACATGGGGCTACCTCCATAGCCACTGCCCCTCGGGTAGAGTTCTAGTGCAATACTGGTGCCACGGCCACACGGGGGTGCATGCGCCCCACACTAGGGATGTGAACGACTAGTCGACTAACCTGCCCGTCGGCGTCCCCCCCCCCCCGCCTCTATCAGAAAAAGGCAGCTGGGCGGGGGGGAGAAGAGGGGGTGTTTCAAAGTGGCAGCGCCGCGTGCAGACTGGGGCCAGCAGAGGAGTCCCCCACTGACCCCGTGCTCCCTGCAGCACTTTCACCTTTCAAGTGCAGCAACAGCCCTGGGGCTGTTGCTACACTTCAAAGGCGGAGGCGCCCTTATCGACTAATCGAATAGTCAATGCAAATTGCATCGACTATTTGATTATCCAATTAATCTCAACTTAACATCCCTACCCCTTGCCGGCCAGTAAAGGGTTAACAAGCTGCTGCGGGCCCTGGCCGTCCTGCCCCTGCACAGCTGCAGGTTTGTTGCACAGCTGAGTGGCACAGCTAGCCAGGGCCAAAGGGCCAGACAAGCCGGTCAAGTTGCAGGGGGCCGGAGGGTCTGGGAAGCCACAGGCGCACCCTTCGCTAGCCAGCCGGGCTGAGAACCTTGCTGCATCTGGACGCAAGAGGAGCTGGCACATAGGACAGCAGAGCCAGGTTTGTGGGGACCCCCCCGCCCAGCTCTGTAGCTCCTCCCCCCACGGTTGTGGGATGACCCCGCCCCCCCGGCTCTGTAGCTCCTCCCCCACAGTGACACGATGCCCACCTGCAGGAACTGCTTGATCCTGCGCAAGTTGTGCTGGTAGAGGACGTTGGATTCCTGCAGGAACCGGCTGTATTGCTGATCGATCTCGCCCAGCAGGTTGTGGAACACCAGCGTGGCGTGGGACTCCTTGCTGGCCGCATACGCCCTGCGCGGGGGCCGGCAGAGAGGCAGGGTTGAAATACACAGACACCCTTCGCGCGCAGTGCAGGGGCGGGTAGGGACGGGCCATGCCACCCCAGGGCAACTGCATGGGAGCGACTCCCACGTGCACGGCGAGGGCAGGACCCTGCTGGGATGTGACCCCTCCCCTGCCCCCAGCACCTAGTTGCCCACTGAGGGCCCCCTAGGAAAGCCCCAGCACCATCTGCTCACTGGAGTCGGCTGGCTGCAGATCCTGCTCATCCGGGCGTGCAGGCCTGGCTCGCTCATTCAGGCAGCTGTGCATGCAAATTCTGCGGGGCCCATTTTTAGGCTGCCACCGCCGGGTTGGCCGCGAGCCAGTTTTGCCGGCTCCGTGCGTACTCAGCAGCCATACCCTCCGCCTTCTGCCCCGGGGACGAGCCTCCAAGCGCCAGCCCCCAATCCCAGACCCGCCGGCAACGTGTCAAATCCCCGTGACGAGGGACCACGGCGGATGTTCTCCGGTGCCTGGGTGGCCTTTCCCGCTCCGAGGGGCGTTGCCCACTGACGCGCGCCCCCTGGGCAGCGGCAGGTCAGCCAGCGAGGCAGGGGAAAGTGCTTGTGTTTGCAAATCTCTCCACCAGCTCTGGCTCAGCACGGGCCAGATTTGCCCTTTGCAGGAGACCAAGCCCCCCTGCAACCCAGTGGGGCGCGACTCCCTCAGCAACAGCAGCCCGATACCGGCGCCGGGCGGTAGCCAGCCCGGTGCCACCTTAGCCATGCAGCCAGCCCGGTGCCACCTTGGCCACAGTAGGCACGGTTTGGAACAGAATTGCCAGGCCAGGTGCCCACCAGCTGCTGCAGGAAGACACGCTGCAGTTGTGGGGTCCTTGTGGCCAGCGAAGTCCCTGCCTGACCCCACACGCGGGAGGCTGGCTCAGGCCCTGGAGCAGACTTACCAGTCCTGGCTTTCAATCCAGGGGGCCAGGAACTGCCTGAGCTCCATGGGGAAGCTGTCACTGTAGAGCTGATGCAGCTGCTCCAGGTACCGCGTGTCCAGTTGCTGCAGCTGATTCCACTGCGCCATCTTGGCTGCGGCCGGAAACCTGGCAAGGCAGAGAGAGTCGTGTCAGAGCCCCGGGGACACCGAGCGGCTGGGGGGGGCACCGAGCGGCTGGGGGGGGGGGGACACCCCCCGCATCTTCCTTCACCCCCGGAACGACTCCACGAGCATCCCCACAAGTCAGATTTTAACATACACCCCCATTCAACCAGGCTCCTCGCCCCACCGGGGGGAGGGGGGGGCGGGGCATGTCCCGTGGTTCACCTTAGCCCAAAGGTCAGTTTCATTTCTTAATGTTGATCAAAATCCCCATGGACATTTCTGGATTCAGCAGAAAGAGAACAGATTCCCGGCTTCCCCAAGGCGTTCCTGGTATCACCCCTTCGCCCACAACACAGACACAAAACCACCACCACAGAGCACCCCACAAGGCAACGGGGGATGAGGTGAGAAGGGGCAGAAGCATGCCACAGTTTCCCCCCCCCACACACACTTTGCATAGCTTCCAGGTGGAGGGGGGGGATTCTGTTGGCTCTCAGGACAGACTAACGGACTGTTGCGAGTGTCACTTTGCTGCCTCAGAATGAGCCATTAAGAAACCGGCTGAAACTGACCCAGATCAATCAGGGGTCCAGAGAAACAAGGACACATGGCTCGCACGGCAGGGAAAGCCGCGCACAGACCCGTGTTCCCTCTAATCTTCTCCATCTGTGGGCAGACTCTTTTTCCATCCACGTGCGGAATACATTTTTACATGTGCCGAGGCATGCATGAGTGTGAACCACCAACAGAAACACCAAACCTAGCTGCAGGCACTCTGCCAAAATCAGCTGGGCAGCACTGGAAAGTCTCCTGAGCAGCCACACAAGGGCCCAGCTTACAGGGAACACCGCCTGGCAGAGCACCAAGGAGAGGCGGCAGGGACATGAGCGAGGACTCTGGAAGAAGCAGGCACTCTTGCACCCAGCTTCACTGCAGTACGGCTGGTGAATTCCACTGAGCTGACCTGAACGGACTCAGGGGTTTGGAACAGGTCCCATATGAGGAGAGATTAAAGAGACTGGGACTTTTCAGCTTGGAAAAGAGGAGACTAAGGGGGGATATGATAAAGGTCTATAAAATCATGAATGGTGTGGAGACAGTGAATAAGGAAAAGTTATTTACTTGTTCCCATAATATAAGAACGAGGTTTAAAACAAGTAAAAGGAAGTTCTTCTTCACGCAGCGCACAGTCAACCTGTGGAACTCCTTGCCTGAGGAGGTTGTGAAGGCTAGGACTATAACAGGGTTTAAAACAGAACTAGATAAATTCATGCAGGTGAAGTCCATTCATGGCTATTAGCCAGGATGGGTAAGGAACAGTGTCCCTAGCCTCTGTTTGTCAGAGGATGGAGAGAGATCGCTTGATCATTACCTGTTCGGTTCACTCCCTCTGGGACACCTGGCATTGGCCACTGTCGGCAGACAGGACACTGGGCTGGATGGACCTTTGGTCTGACCCAGTATGGCCATTCTTATGTTCTTCTCTGAGTTCCCCATAGCCAACTGGACCACCCCCCTCCCCCCCAGAACTCCTCAGGAACCCTATTGTGCTTTGCAAATGTGGCCCACGGTCTCTCCCTTAAGGAATCTGCTTCAGGGGACTTGCCGAGTGGAGCTCACAGGGCAAAGTGGGGGAGGGGGCTGCAGTCCAGTGTGGCCTGCCCTGAAGGCAGAGGGGTCCTGGCACACTGACGGGGCTGCTCCAGGGGTCAAATCAAAAGCTGGGGTATCGCTCTGAGCCTGGACTAGCCAATATGGGCCGGATGATAACAGGCTGCCGGGACCTACCAGCTGGCTCCTTGCAACACTCAGCGGGATGAGCTGTGAACTGGCAGGGACACATTACACCGGACGCCACAGGAGTAAAACACAAACCCAATAACCTGAACACTGGGCCCGCCTTCTTATCCATCTACCCGCAGGTAGATCTGCAACTGGAAAGAAACGTGGCCCAGAAACAGCTGAAAGTTTGGCATTGGAAAAGGTTCAGGAAAGGGCAACAAAAATGAAGAGAGGTTTGGAACGGCTGCCATATGAAGAGAGATGAAAAAAACTGGGACTTTTCAGCTTAGAAAAGAGGAGACTAAGGGGGGATAGGACAGAGGTCTGTAAAATCATGAGTGGCGTGCGAAAGGTGAATAAGGAAAAGTTATCGACTTGTTCCCATAACCTAAGAACTAGGGGTCACCAAATGAAATGAATAAGCAGCAGGTTTAACACAAACAAAAGGAAGTTTTTCCTTCACACACCGTCAAACCTGTGGAACTCCTTGCTGGAAGACACAGTGAAGACCAGGACTTTTAGAGGGTTCAAAAAAGAGCTAGATAAATTCATGGAGGTCAGGTCCATCAATAATTAATAGCCAGGATGGGTAGGAATGGCGTCCCTAGTCTCGGTTTGTCAGAAGCTGGGAAATGGGCGACAGGGGAGGGAGGGATTGCTTGATGATTCCCTGTTCCGTTCGCTCCCTCTGGGGCACCTGGCATTGGCCACTGTCGGCAGACAGGACACTGGACTAGAGGGGCCTTTGGTCTGACCCAGTCTGGCCATTCTGATGCAAATGCAAACATCTGCCCCTCGCATCCTGGGGCAAAGTCAGCCCACGCTGCCCTCGCTCCCCTTCCCGCAGGGGCCTGTGCTGGCCCCTTGTGCAGAAGTGGAATTCACCCTGCGCCACGGGCCTGGCGCATGGTGGTTTTCAGGAGCTACCTGCTGGGGCCTAAGCCACAGGCTTCGCTGTCCGGTCCCTGGCAGTCACACGCCGCTCTAGCGTTCCCCGAGAGAGCCCGAGTCAGCGCTGAAGTGAGAAGGTTAACGAGGCCAAAGCGCTGAGAACATCAAACGAGAGGTTAGAACATCCTGTTCTGCTGCCCCCAGGCCTTTCTGTGGCCAACATACAGCCACCCTATTGGCCCGCCTGTTCCCCGGCGGCGGGAGAGAGGCAGCGAACGCAGCAACGCCACCGCTCCCAGGCAGGGTTAGTCCGATACCCTGAGTACACCAAGCAGTTTTCCAGCGAGGCCTCTGGAACACGCTACACAGCCAATCTGCAGAGCTGTTGGGGGGAGCCCCCAGCCGCTCCTCCCCCCTCCTGCTAGTCGTCTCGTTAGCACGGTGGCAGCTACTTCTCGGGGCGGCGGGTGCTTTTCCATCCGAGCACCCAGGGCTGGCCAGAGACCAGCAGCATTTCGGTTCATCAACACAGAAAGCAAAAGTAAGCATCTCAGGGGCGAGCCATTTCCTGCGTGGCTCTGCCCTGGGCCAGAGCCAAGTACGTTTTGCAAAATCATTTCGGTTTTGAAACAAGCCATCGAATTGTAGCCAGCCGCGGGCTCCCGAACCACTAGCAAGCAGCTAGGCCGACACGCCGCCCTTGCCGTTAGAACTGGAAAGGTCACCGAGGAGTTGGCATCTTCTCCAGGGGTGGAATTAAGCTCTCTCCTTTGGGGAGGGCGAAACCCGACTGCTGTGCACGTCCGCTTATTAAACACCACCATGCCACAGGGAGCAAGCGACTCACCACTAATGCTGCCGACCTGCAGCCAGTTGGCAGCGCTGGTAACGCAACCGAAGAGCGCGCTTGCCCCCTTCGTAGCGCCATGAAGTGTCTCCCGTACGGTAAGGGCCTGCAGAGGGGAATGGCATGCACCCCCCCACCCGCCCCACCTCAGCAAGGCCTGGCTGCCATACCTGACACGGGATTTGCCCAGACACCAACTCTAGCTCGGGCTGAGCCTACCCAACCGAGAGCCACAGGTGCTCCTGAGGGCGAGGGCGAGGAGGCTGGTGGTAGACACGCGAGCTCACGTTTCCAGCACGTGGAACAGAACAGCCACAGCCGTTTGGGGTTGGTGGGCCAGAGGGGCCCAAGCCTGGAGCTGCCACGGCTTTCCACGGGCACGCAGAACTTCTGAGGAAAACCCCGGCCACTTGGGAGGTGTCTCACTTGGAGTGCCCAATTCAGCAAAGCCCGTAAGGATGTGCATGCCCTCTTCCCATTCCCAGGCAGCGGCCCACATGGCCCCCCCCCCCATTCCCCAAGCAAAGACCCATGCGCCGCGTCCCCCCCGCACCCCCCGCCTTCCCAGGCAGCAGCCCGCTTTGCTGAGAGAGGTGGGATTTCACAGGCCTGTCTGAGCTTCGAGCATTTGCTGAACCGGGCCCCAAGCTCCGACCACCCAACCTTTTAGACATCTCCCAGCTCCAGAGGGAGCTCTGCCTGCCTGAGGCGGCGGGACCCCAGCGTCCGTCGTAGGAATCCTTTGTTCAGATGTCAGAGACCCCGGGCTGAGCCCTTTGCACTGACCGGCACGTACCCTGCGAACCTTCTCCAGCCGCCCACCCCCCCCAGCCGCCCACAGAACATCCCAAACGAGTGAAACAGCCAGACAGTCGGCAGCTGCGATTGGCAAGTGGAGTTCTCCTCGGTTCAGCTCCAACGCTGTTCCCATCAGCCACAACACTCGCTGGAGCGGAGCCAATCCCCAACCAGGCGGGTGTTTTTGGCAGGGCCCTGCTCTCTGCACATGACGGCTTCAATGGGTTCCCTACTTTCACCTGGAATGGCTCTTACCCATCCCAGAGGAGCCAGGTACGGGACTTCAGCAGGATGCCGGTGCACACCCTGGCCCCAAACCAGACTCGACCTTGGGGCTGGACGAAATGCAGCCCCTGGGCCGAATCCAGCCTGCCAAGCCACTGGATCCTAACCGCAGGCGCAGCGGCTGACTCAGGCAGGCTCCCTGCCTGCCCCACCTCCCCACGCTGCTCAGAAAAGCCGGCTAAGGGGCCCTGTTTGTCTGAACAGCTGCAAGCCTCGGAGGAGAGGCTTCACACGCTGCTTCCAGCACAATCTTGCGGCTCCCACTGACTGGTTTCCCCCGTCCCCTGCCCCAGATCACAATCCCCTCCTTCACCCAACCCCGCACCTCCTCCATTAATATCGGCCCTCGACCACTGTCCAAATTCTTGGGGTGCCCCCCCCAAAAGTTATTGACCACCCCTGCTCTACCTTGATGTGTGTCTCTGGGTTCCCTCCAGAACCAGCGCAGGGAATGAGCCCCACTTGACTTACAGTAAGTGCAGGAGGCGGGGACTGCCTGCAACCACAACAGAAAGGAGGAAGAAATCACTCTTGGGTTTATTCCATGTGTGTCAACGGGAATCAAATGAAAACTAGCAGGGGAAATCGTGGCGGGTTCACCGGACCGGCTGTGACTCTGGAGGCGTGAGCTCAACCAGCCCCAGCTAAAGGTCAGCCGAGCAACCCTCCTCCAGGGTAAACGGGCTCTCAGACAAGCGTGTCGGGTGAGATCTGAAAGTCGCGTGTGGAGTCAGCTCCATCGCTCAGGCCAGAAAAGGGAGAGAGGGGCCGGAGCAGGCAGACTGTGCTGCAGTAACCGGCGTCCACCTACCCGGAGCAAGGCTGAGGGCAGAATGAGGAGCTACGCGGCTGGGAATCGCAGAGGGACCGGTTCATTTTGCTCTCGGGCAGAGCGAGTGACGCAGGGGTCCCAGGGAACCCATTTCCTCTCCCACTGGGCTCACACGGTGGTAACCCCCCAGACTTCCACTGGGTTCCTCCCACTTTGTGCTGGGTCCTACGGCTCCGGTGATGGTCACTGCAGGGAAAGCCCGGGATGCAGCCCGGCAAACTGAACAAATACGACAGGACAAGCTGAAAGTCGGGAAAGCCCGAGGGAGGGGGCGGGCTGCTCAACTTTGGAAGCCCTGGGGGCCACAATGATACTCACAGCACATGCCAAGGCCGCAACTTAAGTGTGGTTGCATAGACATGCAAATATAGATGCAAATAGCTTCAGTCACACTGACGAGCATGAATACAAAGATTCAGTCTTAAGCTGCAGCGCCGGACCCAAACACGGCCAGTGTGAGCCAGTCAGCACCTCTCAGGCTCTGCCCACTAGGCTAAGCAGCCAGCACTTCCCACAATGCTCCGGTGCTCCCGGCACCTTCTCCCTGGGGCTAGAAACGCCGACACCCTGAACCCGTCTGTCCAGCCAGCCCGTCCACTTGCGTCTTTCAGTGCTCACCCTCCCGGGAGAGGCCTCACTGTTGTGGAGCGTGATCCCAGTGGAGCCACGGGCTGAGCCCCACGTAAATACAAACTGCCCCGCGGGCCGCAAACAGGCTGCGGGACACATGCAGCCCACAGGTCACGTGTTGAGTAGCCCTGGTTACAGAATGCATCAGATGCTATCACATGCCCCAAGTCGCTCCCTGCTCTTGTCACCCTCGGAAAGTCACTGGGGCTAGACATGGGGGAACCACCCCCCGCCTAACCCCCCAGCAGCGCAGGGTTGATTTCTGCAAGCCCTGAAGCCTGCTCGGAGCTTACACAGCTGCAGGGCGAACATAAACACGGCCATTCTGGGTCAGACCAAAGGTCCATCTAGCCCAGTGTCCTGTCTGCCAACAGTGGCCAATGCCAGGTGCCCCAGAAGGAATGAACAGAACAGGGAAACAAGCGATGCCACCGCCGGGGAGTCTGGGTGCGAGGAAGCCCCCGTCACCCACGCCGGGTGGGAGTGAGAACAGCCGCTTTTCTGCTTTAGCAGCAGCCAAAGACCTCAGCCAAGAGAAAGAGAAACAGATCCAAACTGCCCTTTCTGGGAAATCAGCCGGTTTCCCTCCTCTGCACCCCAGGGTGCCGACAGCCATGCGGCTTCATGCTTGCAACGCTCAGAGCCTAACATGGCTCAGAGGAGACCCTCAAACCCAGCCACGTGGCATGTGAAGCTCCTTGGGGAAAACTGAGCCCAAAGGGGAGACCTGCCCACAACCAGTCTGCGGTCAAACCCTGAGGCCCGGTCCCTGAAACCAGCGGAACAGATAAACATCGTGCACTGTAATAAAACCAAAACTGAGCTCTTACTCAGAACAGGAGTCTGCAGAGCACAACACAGCCAGGCCCTTCCCGGTCTCTGGGCTGCCGTCTGAGCACTGCGGAGCCGCATGCTGGGGAAAGGAAGCGATGGTGTTGCTCGCCATCGCATCGCTCCCCGAAGCCGTCTGGACTAAGGATGTTAAGGACTAGTTGTCTATCTGATAAGCAAATGCTTATCGGATACTCGAGTTGACTAGTCGATTTCCCCTCCCTCTCCTGCCTCTATCAGACAGAGGCAGCAAAGGGCGGGCGGCCTGGGGGGGGGCGGGGGTGGGAAGGGTACTTCAAAGCGGCAGCACTGCACGGAGCCTTCCGCGGAACCCGGAGACAGCTATGGAGTCCCCCGCTGACCCCAGGCTCCATGAGGGCGCTTCTGCTTTGAAATGCAGAAGAGTCCCCCCCCCCCCCCCCCGGGGGACTCTTCTGCATTTCAAAGGGTAAGCGCCCTCCTGGAGCCCCGAGTCAGCAGGACTTCCCACTGGCCCCAGGGCTGCACACCCAGTTCCGCATTCCTCCCCTGCAGCCGACTTCCCCAGCATCCGAAAGCCCAGACTGTCCCTTAGCATCCTAAAATGCTTCCCAACTAAGACGGCTGGAGGAGCCACTTTTTTCAGCTGACAACGGATTAAATTAGGCACAGCGTGAAGCCTGGAGAGCCAATTTCACCCCCTGGTTTCAAAAGCCACTCTGACCTGACCAAAACACTCTGACCTGCCCCCCCCCCCTCGCAACTAGCAGCGCCTTTTATGGGAGAGGCTGGGTGGGGCCGATCCCACGCTCGCTGGAGTCAACGGAAAGGCTCTTGGCAGCAGTGGGCTTTGCAGCAGCCCAGTTATGCCCCGAGTCTGCCATGCTTCCCCCTGCCTGGCTGCTGCCCCCCGCAGAGCCTCCGCCCAGACGGTGCCTCTTCCCCTGGTGCTGGCGCCTCCAAGCACACGAAGCTTTGGCAGAGTTGAAGCAGGCAGCATGTTCCCTTGGCAGGCAGCCACAGGGCCCTGCTGCGCCCCAAGCCTTCCCCCGCGGGTCTCACACTGGCAGCTCCGCCCAGGCAACCTGCAGCTCAGCCCGGACTCCCCTGGGGCAGATGGGCTGCCAGCAGGCAAAAGGCACCCAGCCCAGCCCCGCCCTCTTCTTCCTCCACCTGCTGCTCCTGAGCCTGCCTATCAGCCCCCCCACAGCCTGGCAAGTCCCCCCAGCGCAGGCGAGCCCAGAAATCCCCTCCTCTCCCCCTCCCCGGCTCACACAGCTGCTATCTTCCCAGACGTACAGGCCGCAGTGACAGCGGGGCGGGCTGGCACCAGCCCAGCCTGAGCACCCTCATGCTCTCAGGCCTGCGGCAGAAGCCCCGAGGGGAGATGGAGCAGAGTCCCTGCCTCCAGGAGCCCTGGGCCGGGCCGGCCTGCCGTGGCAGTCGGCATTTGGCACTGCACCAGTTCAAGGTGAAATGCAATGGAGCGGGGGGGGCAACTTGCACGCTGCTACCAGAGCCTGCCATTCATGCTCCCGCACCACGGCCCTGGGACCCACTGGCTGGGGGGCAGGGGAGCAACACTGCAGACAGGCAGAGCAGCCTGCCAGCTAGCCCCCTGCAGCCTGGCTGGTCCTCGCACTACAGCCTGGGGCCCCCCAAATGGAGATTTCCCGGACTTGGAGACTCTGGAGCGTCTTGGTGAGTAGCCTCCTCTCTCTGCCACGACCGGATTCCCTGGCACACGTGTGTGTGTTTGTGGGGGGGAATCCAGAGAATTAGCCTCCCTTTGGCACTGCACAGCAAGGGGGGGAGGGGAGAAGGAGAGGGGAAGATCTTGGTTCTAAAGGGCAGGACCTCTGAGATCATCCGAATTAAGATCTCAGCCAAGGCACAGGCTGCGGTGCTGTTGGATGTATAATCGTGGCTGCCTCTCGTTACAGCTACAGGCTAGGAATGCATCACATAAGTGGGTACCAGCAGTCACTGGCCTGCACACCCATCTCCCCCCACGAGGCCTTCTACCCAGCCTCTTGGTGGTGAGCAAAGCAAACTTGCCGCAGGACCTGTCCTCTCCAGCAGCCTGACTGCCCTTGCCCACCCAGTGCCAGGAGAGCAGGATGCCCATGGGCACCCAGAACGCCTAGGTGGACACAGAGCACGACCATCACCTCACCACAGCCGCTGGCTCCTCACCGGGGCGTGCAAACAGCCTCTGGCACAGCTGACCTTGTGCCCCTCCCCTCCAGTCTTCCACAAGCATCGTCTGAACCGAGCAGATGGACCCGGCAGGCAAAGGATGTGAAGGAGGAGTTGACTTCCCGCTAAGGCAACTACTGGCTCATCCCTCCCCCCCCCCCCCCATTTTTAAAGGGAAGCCAGCAGGAGAGGACGCTGGCTGAATCCCAGCACAAACACCTCCCCCCCGCTTGCTGCCGCTCTGCATTTTGAAAGGGAAGCCGGCGCGAGTGCAGGGACCCGGGATTCAGCCAGCGGCCTCTCCTGTCGGCTTCCCTTTAAAAACGCAGAGCAGCAGCGGGAGGTGGTGCCGAGACCGGGCGCGAGCGAGCGCAGACATGGCCCTTCCTTATCGACTAGTCGATGGAAATTCCATCGACTACTTGCTGAGCCAATTAACCGCTCCTGAACATCCCTAATGCAGGCTTCCCCGGGGAGAGAGGACGACCCCAGCCCTCTCTCCCTGCAGCAACTTGGGGCCAGGCGAGAAGCGCCTCTCCATGGTCACTGCAGCTCCAGCAGGCACAGCTGGGGGAGGGGGTACATGTTCCCCGGCTGGGGCAGGTCTAGGTTTGCCTGTCCCCTGCACGCCCCAGGCAGGGCAGGGAATGTAGCAAACTGGGCACTTTCCCCTTGCTCCCCGATGAAGGGGAACAGCTAATGATGATTTGGAAGGGATGAACTTCAGCCCCATAAAGGGCACTGGGGGGGGAGGGGGAGGGTGTAGGCTCGGGGCTGGGGCAACCGCAGACAGGGGAGCACATCCCCAGCCAGCCCCTTTCAACTGCCTGGTGATTCTGTCTCTTTTCTGCATGGTTTTATGAGGTGCAATCCCCTTCCAGGCCCATCCAATTTGCCTGGCTCAACCAAACCCGGACCTTGCTCTACGTTATAAGAAGCAGCTGCCTGTTGAATTGGGTGGACCTAGCTTTTGGCATTTAGGAGAAATTCTTGCACAGACTCTCTCCAACTTCTAGTAGCCTACTCAGATGACGTCTGGCGAGTGGGTGTGCACGGCTCTTGGGGTGTTGGCAGCCCGAAACCAAGAGCCCCGAGCTGCAGCGCGGCAGTGACGCGCTGCCCAAGTCTGCCAAAGCTCACTTCCTGTACCGGGTGCCAAACAATCTGGCCTTCTGTTCGGCTGTGAAATGCTTCCACCTCTCCACGGCAGGCCCCGCTGCCGAGAACTCAGCTTCCTGAGCAGACCCCCCCCCCCCCCCCCCCCACACACACACACACACACACACACACACACACGCATTCTCTACATCCACCCCTTGGATGCAGGCGGAGGGAACGCTGGCCATGTAAAGCCACCCCAGAGAGCTACTGGCCGAGCTGACCTGCCTTCTCCCTTGGTGCCAAGCTGGGGGAGGGAGGGGGGAGTGGGGAATACGCCGCTGAAACTTCCTCCCCACACACCCGCCCATCTGCCCCTTACGTCTCGCCTCGTCAGCTGGCCGAAGCAGAACACCCCGCGCGGCGGGAGCCTCTGGAACAGCCCCTCACAAAAACATCTCCGGGTTGGTTTGCAGAGTTCCAAGACCCTGCCCATACCGCGCTGGGCTGGGGTCCTGCGGCCACGCCCTCATCCAACCTGGGAAGCATGGAAGCGGAGGACTCAGGGCGTGCTAGGCTGGCTGATCCATCACCAAGCTAGGAACGGATGGGGAGGCACAAGCAAAACGGGTAGAAACTCTCTCCTGGCCAGGGGCAGCTCTGCCATCTCCTCTCTCTGCCCAGAGCTGGACGTGAGGGGCTCCTCTCCACCTGCACCCGTGCTGAGGGCTACAAGAGCACCCTTGACTATTACACCAGAAGGGACGACTCATCTACTCCAACCCCCCCACGTTACACAGGCCACAGCCCTGCCCTCAATTAACTCCTATTGGCACTAGAGCAGCGGGCATTAGAAAGACGCCCTCTGGGCTGGAGATGGAGAACCCCCAGGCCAGCCCTCGGAGCATTGTTCCAAGGGTGAATTCCCTCATCTCCAGCCTGAATTTGTCCCGCTTGGATGCCTGGCCGGGGGTTTACTTCACATCTGTGCCAGTTCGCTGGACCAGCCCTCGTCCAAGTGCTGCACCGTACCCCGATGCCAACACACTGATCAACGCGCCCTCTCGCCTCCTCTTCGCGGGGCTAAACGGCTTCAGCTGCCTGGCACCACCGCTCAAAGCAGGTTTGCCAAGCCAGTAGCATTCGCCTGGCACTTCTCGTAACAGATCAACATCCTTCTTGGGCTGCCGGCACCGGGACAGGACACAGGGTCCTTGTAGCAGTCACACCAGTGCCAAGTACAAGGCAATGCAGACCCTTCCCCCCCTTGAGATTCCCTGCTCATGCTCCCAAGGATCATATTGGCCCTTCTGGCCACGGGGTTGCACTGGGCACTCAACTGATGGCTTCTGTGTCCTTGCTTGCCAACCCAGAGCCCCCCAGCCTGGAGGCACAGCTGATGCTCTTTGTCCCCAGATCTGCCATTTACCTGTAGCCACGTGAGACAGGGCATTTGCCCTGCACTGGCCCTTTAAGGGAAAAACCCCCAGCCCTGAGTGAGGGCTGACAGTGAAGCCCCAGCTGAGGCCGTTCTGCTAATGAGGGCCCAGCTGGGGGCTAATAAAGAAGGACTCCTGGAGGGAGGGGAGAACTGACCGCTGTCCTGGCTGGAGAGCAGGAGGGACTGGACTGGACTGGACTGGACTGCCAGGGAAGTGGGAGGCTTCCTGGAGGTAGAGCAGTGCTGGAGAAGGAAGGCAGGGCTGGGGAGGCTCTGGCCAAGTAAGCCCCCAGGCTGCAAGGCCTGAAGCTACTGGGGCAGCAGGTCCACACCCCTTTGCCAGCGATGAGTGGCCTGTACAGACTGCAGTGTGCCCCGGAGGCAGGGGCTAGATGAAGACTGGCCGTGGGTCACTGAGGCAAGGTGGGTACAGGGGAACTGGGTGTTCCCTGGGAGAAGAACTGGGGGCCCCTAGAAGAAGGACCCTGGAGTGTGCAGTGGCGTGCAAGCAGGATCAACCCACCCTCCCTTTCCCCCCCCCCCCCAAGGGGGTAGAGAGAGACTGGAGTGGGCACTGCTGGAGGGCAGTGTCCTGAAGAGGGCACTGTGGTTAAAGAAGAAAATGAGTTACCAGCTGGAGGAAGGCACCTGACAAGCTAATTCCCCAAGGCAACCAGCTGAAGGTGCCATGCTGGTGAATCTACTCAGTGACACCATACTAAGTGTACATGGCTTGCTTGAACCAAATGATCCAGAGCGCTCTGGATCAAAGACCTCTCCCCTTTGTTATGTGTGTCTCTCTCTCTCTCGTGCGCGCGCGCCATCTGCAAACTTGATCAGTGATTTCGTGTTCTCCCAGGTCATGGATACGAACATTAAGTGGTGTCAGGCCAAGAATGGATTCCTACAAATCCAGAGAGATCTACAGCTCGTTTTTGCTGATGCAGATACAAAATTTGTATCTAGAACCCTGCAAACTTGCCAAGAGCTGCTTTATATCCGCAGGTATCCATGGATGTGAATGCAGATAGCCGCAGCTCATTTTTGCAGGGTTCTCCTGATCCCTGCAGGACCCTACTATAAACAGACCCGCTCAATCATTCCCGATCACCAATTACATCGAGACTTATCAGTCAGTTTAATCCAATGTGAGTTTTATATTGTTCTAGTTCTTAAAACTCAAAAGGTCATGCAATGAAGTCTTACAGCAACCCTCCCGCTCAATGCTGTTGCCTTTATCATCCAAATTTGTAGTTGCATTAAAAAAAAAAGTGTTATGTAAAATAGATCCTGTCTAACCTAAGCCAACGTTGATTGCTATTAATTACATTACCCTCCCTTACTTCCAGAAGAATCTAGTTCTGTTTCAGTCACGCCCATTATTTTGCCTGAGATCCATGTCAGGCTGACAGGCCTATAATTAACCATTTACCCTTTTTAAGATACTTGCACAGTATTTGCTTTGTTCCCATCCTCTGGCACTTTCCCCAGTGCCCCATGAATTACTGGAGGGGGAGGGGGAACACTAATAGTCCACTGAATTCCTCAGCCAGCTCTTAATACCCTTGGATGCAAATTACCCAGACCCGTTGATTTCAAAATGGCTAACTTTAGTACCTGATGTTTAATATCTTCTTGAGCTACTACTGGAATTTAAAGTGTTTCACCCTATGACGACATGACTACCAATTAATCTTTCCCCACAAATAGAGAACAAATATTTGACTACTATTCCCTCTGCTGTATTATTATTGATAATTGCATGCACTGCTCCAGCTAGTGTCCACCTACAGTAGGGGCTTGTGCCGGCCACTAAAGTCCCACCACGGACAAGCTGCAAGAGAAAGCAGGAAGAGCTGATCCATCTCACAGCCTTCAGATCCCTGGCATTATTAATGCTTCAGTTTGGCTAACCGTGGAGCTTCAACAAGGTCCCTCACCCAGCCGCTGAGTCTCTCCAGCCTAGGTTTAAAGATCTGAGGGATGAACATTTCTGATTCTGCTTGGCTTACGTCTCTGTGGTTAGCCCTTCCTTTCATCTCTGGAGCAGAGCCAGCATGTAGCCACGCTGCCCGTGTCTCGTCTGACATCACCCAGGCACTAGGTGAAATAAACAGACTGTGCAAAAGTTAGCCTCAGGTTTCCTTGGTTACGTTGGAGCTGCACCAGGGTTCAGGGAGACGTGACAGGTAGCCTGGTAACTTGGATCACTGCTAGTGGAGGACAGGCCTGTAGGACAGAAGTTTCCTCCCCAGGAGGCACAGGAAACAGACACTTGAACAGGATTTCAGCCTTAAACAGAGAACTAGCTCCCCCCTCCAAGCAGCTCTCACCCGCAGTCATTTTCCTAGCATGCTCCATTCACGACCCAGCTTCCTGAGCTGTTACTGTACCATGCCAGCAATTATGGGAGGCCATTTTAAGCGGCTGCATTAAATGAGCTGAGTCACAGCACAGGCACTTCTAAGCACAGTTTTCTCCCCCAGTCTAGCAGGCGAATGGGGTTTGGAAAACCACGAGGATCATTAAACCCGATGTCTCTTGCAAGGGTGGAGAGTAGGGTTGTTAAAAAGCGGGTGATACAGAGCCAGCTCCCTGGGTGCGGGGCAGGAACCTGCATGTAACTGGTCATGATAACCAATAAGCCCAGACTTATCAATTAACCGTGTAAACTGTTATCCTGTTACATCCCTAGTGGATAGTGAATGGTTAAAAAATAATAGCTGTCAGTCATGTAATCATGACTGGTGTGGAGAAAATAAATAAGGAAAAGTTATTGACTTGCTCCCATAACACACTGGGGGGGGGGGGGGGGTCACACTCAGTGAAGTATATAGGCAGCAGGTTTAAAACAAAAGGAAGTTTTTCTTCACACAGTACAGAATCAACCTGTGGAACTCCTTGCCAGAGGATGTTGTGAAGACAAAGATTTTAACAGGGTTCAAAAAAAGAACTAGATAAATTCATGGAGGATTGGTCGGTCCATCAATGCTTATTAGCCAGGATGGCGTCCCGAGCCTCTGTTTGCCAGAAGCTGGGAATGAGCAACAGGGGGTGGATCACTTGATTCCCTGTTCTGTTCACTCCCTCTGGGGCATCCGGCATTGGCCACTGTCAGCTGATGGGACACTGGGCTAGAGGGACCCTTGGTCTGACCCAGTGTGGCTGTTCTTATGTTCAGTTCTTGCACTCTGCAGGCAGCGAGAGGCGCTGTTTAACTGAGACACCAGTTGCTCTCCTGCATGTGCCCTTTGTGTGTGAAATAATGGGGGTGTAATGAACCCAAAATACAGCAGCAAACGCTGAAGGCAGCACGCTGAGCAGGGCTCTGCATGGCAAGCTGCAGGGGAGAGCCAGACCCCCTGAAAGAGCCCCTGCCGGCTTTCTTGGGATACTCTGGGGCTAGTCTCACTCCTGCACCGTGCCCAGCCAGCGCAGTTTGCTTTCCTAGCCCACTGTGGCTAAGACAGGCTGGGAAACCGGAATCCTCCTTCGGGACATATTCTGAGGTTGCATCACATGTTTTTGTTCCACACTGGAACAAAAAACTGAGAGCCAGGGCTTGTCTACTAGGGATGCAAGAGGCTAACCAGTTAACCGGTTAACTGGCTGGGACAGAGCAGCCCCCTCCCCCCCCCCCATGGGCCACAATGGGCCCAGCCAGAGCAGCCCCCCCCCCACACACACACACAATGGTTAACTGGGTAAATGATCCTGTTGTCTACATTAGCCAGTTACTGCACTGAAACTTCCTTGCTCAGGATGTGGAACCCCCCTTCCCCCCCCCCGAAGTACCATAAGTTCCAGCACAGTAACTTGCCAGCGTAGATGGGGTCCCCGCACGGGCAGCTACACCCCTTGTGGAGGTGGCTTTCCTAAAGCTGCGCTGGAACGGCAACCACGCTGTCATCTTACAGTGTGGCTGCAGCAGCGCTTAAATACAGCAGGTACAGACACAGCCCCAAGAGAATGGCTTTCCTGGGGTGTGTGCCTCACACTGGGTGCTTGTGGCCCCCACCTGGGATGCAGGAGACCCATGCTGGAGTCCCCACGCCCAATCAGGGAGGGATGCAGTAGCCCCTTCCAGCAAGGAGAGGGTTACAGACAAGTCAGGGGAGGCTTGCCCAACCCTGGCCAATTATGGCTGACTGCTCTCTGCCCATCAGAGCCAGGCTAGGCCCTATAAAAGGCTGCAAGGGCTAGAGGGATCTGGCTCTCTGGGAAGCTAGACAGAATACCTGAGATGGGGCAGGCAGAGCTGGGGAGCTCTGGCCTAACCCAACTCGCAGGCTGGATACAGGGGCCTGATGGGTACCAGAGCTGCGGGAGGCAGGCAATTTGCCCCAAGGCAAGGGCTAGATGCCGACTGGCAGTGGGTCACTGAGGCAAGGTAGGAATAAGGGGTTGGGGGTTCCCTGGGAGGGGAAGACACCAGTGTGGGGCACAGCCACAGGACAGTACTGTGAGGCAAAGGCGCTGTAGTCTGGGAGGGACGCGGGTCTGAACGAAAGGTGGAAAACAGACAAAACGAGGAATAGTGGGTGAGACTTTGCCAGGAGAGGGCGCTCTGAGGCTGGACTGAGCTAATTCCCGGAGTGACCTGCAGGAGGTGCCGCAGTGGCACGGCGCAGACGTGCTACAAGGGACATGCAGCTGGATCTCCTCGGGCCTTAGCCCCCAGGCAAGGGGGAGGTGGGTCCGTGACTCCCTCCCTCCCCTCCTAGACCTGAGAAACCTCCTCAACCCTTCCAGTGAAGAAATGGCTGGTGAAACAGTTCCCAACCAGTGCTCAATGGAGGCCCCAACTGGCTGCAGGAGCATTGTTTGCTCCACCCCCCCACGACATGAACAGAACTTCACCAGCTCAGCTGAAACTCTGCATGGCAAAACATAGCAACTTCTCCCATAAAATAGAAAGTCCATTGTCCCAGGCGAAGGGGGAATAGGGTTTGCACGCCTGATTTAATGGCCATGAAACACAACCCTGGAGACGGAGAAAGTGAAGTAATCAATGCAGAGAGCTAGGAAACAATGAAGGATGGTGCTAGCCATTCTCTGACACAGAGTCCCCTAGTAACCTTGGGAAAGTCACTTAATCTCTTTGCCCTCTCATTGTCTCCTCTGTAAAATGGGGAAAAGATACACCCACTGGAGGATTGAGAGCTGTGTTCCTTGTAAGCTGGGTGCTTGCACAGCTGGCTCAGGAGAAATTCAAATGCCGCCCAGCTGATTAGCAGAGCACTTACAGCTAGGTTTTGTGTTTCTATTGGTGGTGCACATTTGCACGTGCAAGGTGCACATAGATAAATTTATTCTGCACGTGGATGGAAACGATTAAAGGGAGCATTGATTGAGAGGCGCTTGGATGCTATGGTCAAAGGGCCTAAATAAGGACTTATAAGATTCCCTGACAGTGCTGCAAAATCATCTACCATCATGAACCTCAGATCCTGTTTTGTTCATAAAGGCCAGTTTTGTTCATAGAACTATTATTAAAGGCAAAGATCTGGCCCAGCTGAGAGATCTGAGCTAGCACCAACCCACTCTTCACCATGATTTGAAAGCAGCTGCAACAAGCAAAGGAGAACGAAACAACCCAGAGCTCCCATCAGTCAGAGACACGAATCAGTTCACTAAGTCTTGGGCTGACCAAATACAGAATCAGACTTTCTGGTTTTCAGTCTTGATTGCCAGTACTCATAGCAACCAAGCAGTTTTGATTGGTATTAATGCCGAAAAGTTCGGCAAGAAATCCTTATTCTGAAGTAAGGATGTTACATTTTGATTAATCAGCTAATCGAGTAGTCGATGGAAATTCCATCGACTACTCGATTAGTCGATAAGGGGGAGCTGCGCTTCACCTACCCACAGCTCCTACAAATTTAAAAGGCAGAAGAGCAGAGGGGAACTGCAGCTTCAGTCTTTGAAACACACAAGAGCCTGGAGGGGATCTTGTACATTTCCAAAGCAGAAGTGCAGCAGCTGGAACTGGCGCCAGGGGGAAGAGCTTCAGCCCCCACTCCCACGGAGTCGGTGGTGGGGGAAACCAGCTTTTAAGCCAGCTCCCCCCAGGAGCGGCTCCTGTCCCCGCCCCTTGCTGCCTCTCTCAGATAAAGGCAGCCGTGGGCCCGGAGGGGGAGGGGGGGGGGAAGAAATGGAAGCGACTAGTCCAGGGATGGGCAAAAGGGCCTCCTCAGGCTGGATCCAGCCCGCCAAGTGGGTTGATCCAGCCCGCAGAAGCACTGCCACTCCCAGGCCAATTAGGGCCTGGGTGTGGGGGGAACTGCACGAAGTTTCCTCTGCCCTGCCAGGAGCGCACAGCGCTTAGAAGCCCCACACGCTCCTCCCACCGCCAGGGGCATGGGCGCCTAGGGGGAACCTCGGGGGAGTGGGGGGGAACAAAGACTTCACACGCTCCCCTACCCCCAGGCCACTCATGGTCTGTGGGTGGGGAAGCAGGGAACTATCCTGGCTCCACCCCTTTCCGTTTGAGGCCCCCCCATTCTGGTGCAGCCCGGAGCCACTTCAAAAATTTCTGAAGTGGCCCCCAGCAAAAAATGATTACCCACCCCAGTCTAGTTGAGTCACTACTAGGGATGTTAAATATCAATTAATTGAATAGTCGATTAACCTCATTAATTCTTATCGGTTAGTCAACTATTCTATAGTCCCTGGGCAGCCCATGTCCGGGAGGGTGGGGGAAGGGGTCTGAGCTCCCGGACCTGGCATGGGCCAGAACTGAGCCAGGCTGCCTGCCCACCTGGCTCCTAATACACTTTACATGCAGAGCCACAATGTGGGTAGGTCCAGGACTCAGTGCAAGCCGGGACTGAGCTGGGCTGCTGGCCAGCCTGCTAAAAGTTTACTGGCAAGGG
Organism: Pelochelys cantorii; assembly: GCA_032595735.1. Classification (NCBI taxonomy): domain Eukaryota; kingdom Metazoa; phylum Chordata; order Testudines; family Trionychidae; genus Pelochelys; species Pelochelys cantorii. The sequence continues at coordinate 8,002,482 of CM064357.1, read as the reverse complement.
ATTTGGGGGGGGGGGGAAGAGGCAGAAAAATGTGTGTGGTCTATAGCATTAACCTATAAGCTTTTGCTTATCAGTTAGTTGACTACACTATTACATCCCTAGTCACTACTTGACTATCCGATACGCTTTTGCTTATCGGATAATCTAGTCGCTTACATCCCTATTTGAAGCATTCTGAAATTCCCCACATAACGATCCTGCTGGGATCAAAATCCCAGCAAGGTCTGTGGGGACGCTCAAGGCCAGAAACTAGATTTTTTTGGATTTTCATAGTTTGGCTTCTTAAACCAGGTCATAGACTTTCTAGTCCACCTACTCCAAATATGTCGTTTCCAGTCCAAGTTTCTGAAAGGTCATTTTAAAAACACATGTAACTCTAGAAGCGCATTCACTGAATGTAATAAGGTCATTTCCACATGCCTGTTGTGGCTGCACAACTGTGACAATCGAGGCTTGGAGTAAGACACACGGCAAACACTGTCCCCCCAAATTTCCCCAGTGCTAGCTGCAGAGGCTGGCAAAAGGTGGGAATTAGGAATGTAAAGGACTAGTCGCGCCCCCCTCCCAGCTGCCTCTATCAGATAGAGGCAACAGGGGAGGGGAGGGGAGGAGAGGAGAGAATGGTGCTGTCGTTTTGAATGCTACAGGGAGCCCGGCGTCGGGCTCCTCGCGGCATTTCAAAGTGGCAGGGCACCAGCTGACTCCCAGGACTCCCCAGCTGACCCCGGGCTCCAGCAGCATGCTAGCTTTGAAATGTACAAGAGTCCCCAGCGGGGGCTCTTGTGCATTTCAAAGAGGAAGCGCGGCATGGAGCCTGGGGCCAGAGCAGGACTCTGAGTCTCCTGCTGACCTCAGGCTCCATGCGGCGCTTCTGCTTTGAAATGCACAAGAACCCCTCCAGGGGCTCTTGTGCATTTCAAAGGCAGAAAATGGAAGTGCCTATCGACTAGTCGATGGAAATTCCGTCGACTACTTGACTAGCAAATTAATCGCTACGTTCCTACTAGGGATGTTAAATTCAGAATCAGTCTGGAGGTTTAACAACAGATAGTTTGGTCAACACCAACCAGTTCCTTCCTTGTGATAAGCCAATCAGGACTGATGGGAGGGACCATGGGCTGCTAAGGTTGCCAGGTGTCCAGATTCAACCGGAACCCCAATGAAAAAGGGACCCTGATGACTCCAGTCAGCACCACTGACTGAGGTGCTCGAAGTCCAGTTGGCAGGGCTGGTACCACATGACTCCTCCGAAACAGACACATGTCCCTCAGCTCTCAGGGCGGGGGTGGGCAAGATACGGCCCGTGGGCTGGACCCAGCCTGGCAAGCCTTTTAATCCAGCCCATGGCCCACCCTGCCGGGACCCTCAGGCACGGAGCAGCTCCACGCCACTCAAAGTGGCTCTCTACGCCACGTACTGCCCTCACCCCGTCCGCCGGCTCCCTAGCTCCCAGTCTCCTCCCACACCATGAACCCCTCATTTTTGGCCTCAACCTGGAGCCTGCAACCCAAGCTGGAGCCCTCACTCCCTCCCACACTCCAACTAGGATGTAAAACCCCAGTTAGTCAGTTCACCATTTCACCAATTAAGCATCATCCGGGCAGGCCCCCTGCGGGGCTGGAGCAGACCCCTGGCCACAGCAGATGAGGAATTGCTCCAGCCACCACCGATGAACTGGAACCAGTAAGTATCACCCAGTAAGGGTAATGCTTACTGGTTAAGCTTTCGCATCCCTAACCAGGGATGTTAAATTACATTTAATCAACTAGTCAATGGAATTTCCACCGACTAGTCGATAAGTGGGGGAAACTGCGGCGCTGCAGCTGGGTTAGCTCCCAGCCCTGGGAGCAGAAGCGCAATGGGGGGAAGGGACCAGGTGTGAGCCAGGAGAGCTGATTCCCAGCTCACGCCTGGTTCCTCTTGCTGCACTTCAGCCTTTTAAGAGCCTGCACGTAAGGCCTATGCTTATCGGATAGTCGACTAGTCGCTTACATAGCTATCCCTAACTCCAACTCTCTGCCCAGTGAAAATGAGCAAGGGGCATGTAAAAACTGTTAAAAAAAACATTAACCGTGTAATGCAGGGATTCTCAAACTTTGTGATTCTGCAACCCCCCTCTGAATTGCTTGCGACCCCCCCAGGGGGTCAGGACCCATAGTTTGAGAAACGAGGGTGTAACCAATTACAATTTCATCAGTTACAGGGGCTCAGCAGGCTGCTAGCCCTGCCGGAGTTTAACCATTAACTGGAAGCGATAAGCATCAGCTCATGGGTTAACCTCTCACATTCCTAGTGGGAGATGGAGTGAGTAGGGGGCCGGGCCTTGGAGAAGAGGCACTGCTGGGGCAGAGCCTCAGGGAAAAGGCAGAGCAGGGGTGTTTGGTTTCGTACTGCAGGTGGAGCCTTTCTAGTCTGGCACCCTTGGGACTTGACTGGTGCAGAATCAGAGAATTTGCCCAACCATGGGAAGTCAATATTGTCTAGCAGTATTACCAACACTCCCACCGCTTGCTGGGCTCAGCGTCAATTAGAGCTAATCAACAACAGCACAGAACACTAAGGCTATGTCTACACTGGTGCGATCTTGCGCCAGAAATATGCAAATGAGGCTAAGCATGGAATATCGCCGAGCCTCATTTGCATATCTCATGAGCCGCCATTTTTGCGGAAGAGGCTCTTGGGCCACAAGGAGCTGTCTACACTGCCCCTTCTTGCGCAAGAAAAACCCTCTTGTGCAATGCCGCTACGCCGATTATTTTCAGGAATAGCGGCATCGTGCAAGAGGGTTTTCTTGCGCAAGAAGGGGCAGTGTAGACAGCTCCTTCTGGCGCAAGAGCCTCTTCCGCAAAAATGGCGGCTCATTAGATATGCAAATGAGGCTCAGCAATATTCCACGCTTAGCCTCATTTGCATATTTCTGGCACAAGATCGCGCCAATGTAGACATAGCCTAAGAGCCAGGACTGGTGGCTGTAAACAAACTTTATGGGACTGCAGGAAACTTATCCACTTACCAAGGGTGTGGCCATCTGGCTCATTAGAATCCTAGAACACTAGGACTGGAAGGGACCAGGAGAGGTCATGGAGTCCAGTCCCCTGCCCTCATGGAAGGATCAAGCACTAAAATCATGCCAGACCACACATACTGCCGGACCAGAGACTGCCGGACCAGAGAAGTTCAACCTGTATTAGAAAACTGGCAACCCTTCGGACAGCAAGTAGCGAAGGCCAAGGAAGGCTAAGCATTCCCTAACCCAGGCCATGGGCCTACTCATGCTCTGTCCTGAGGCCCCTTCCTCACTGCCCCTAAAGCCAATGGGGGCTCAGCTCCAGATGGCCAGAGGTTGAATCACAGGGCGGGGATGCTCTGGCCAGTGATCAGGCCAACAGTGGGGGGTGCCCGGGGCTCCTCCAGCTGAGGGATGGCACTCGGGGGGGGGGGGGGGGAGGAGGGGGCACGGCCTCAGGAGGTTTGTTTCTGGGTGCAAGAGAAACAGCTCCCTGCTCCCCCCAGTGGCTGCAAACCCAGCGCCCCTGGACACTGGACAGTGACTAATAACAAAAGCAAAATGTTGTTTCCTGGCCCGGCGACGAGACCCACGCAGCATCTACACCAGCCTCGGAAAGAAAGGAGATGCCCATCGTCCCAAGCTGCTCTTAGGCCTCGTGATGTGGGCCTCAGGCAGCGAGAACCACACGGAGCTTTACAAGCACCAGCCATAAAGTTTCTCCAAGAAAAGACACTGCAGCAGCTTTCCCCCCACCCACTGCAGGGACCAGGGAGCAGCATCGGAGCAAGTCAGTGACACAAGGGAGGGTGCTCAGCAGCTGGGCCAAGCTTTTCAATCCAACCCCTAGGCGGATGCTGGGCAACGGGGACAGAGCAGAGCCTGTCTGGCTGGCTCAGTTTCCCTCAACCTCAATCGCCATCAGCTCTGGAGCAAGAGGCTCCCCAAAGGAAACCCAGAGCCGGCATCACAAGGGCCTTTAGCCTCCACGGCAGCGCTCAGCCAGGGGCACTGAAGCCAGGTGAGGGGCTGGGGAGAGCCTGTATCCCAGCCAGGCTGATGCAAGACAAGATGGATGTGCCAGAGAGGGGCCGGGTTCCGGCTGCCACGGGCATCACCACTTTCAGTTTCCTCATTCTGGGGCTTGTAAATGTGGCTCTCGGAGCTGCCACCAACCTCACTCCTCAGGGCCCCAGCAGCGTGAGAGAGATGCCAGAGCCCAGCAGGCAGCACCCATGGGACCCGCTGCCCCTACCCTGGGCTCCTTCTAGCAGCCTTGTCCAGCACCCACGGGTGCAGCTGCCCCACAGCCCAGCCCAGCCCAGCCCTGCACCCATGGGACGTGCTGCCCCCCCCCCCCCCAGTGGCACGACACTGCCCCCACGGGAGCAGCCTCCACCCAGCACCCACGGGCAGACACCCCTGGGCGCAGCTATCCGCCCCCCAGCCCAGCACCCATGGGATCAAATGTCCCCTCCCTCCCAGCGGCCAGACCCGGCCCCCAGGGGAGCAACTTGCTCCCCAGCACCCACGGGCGGGGCACCTTCACGCATTCATGCCATGAGCGCCCATAGGCGCCCCCCGCTTTGCCTCCAGCCCCAGGGCCCCTGCTCACCCACGGGGACGGGGCTCCCAGGCTCCGGCTGCCTGGGGCGCTCGGCCTCCTGCTCCCACCGCGGCAGTCCAGAAACCTGCTGCCCCCCCCAGCCCCGCCCCCCCATGGCATACGTCACGAAGCCGCTGGCCAATGGCGCTCCGCCTTTGCTCATTATTCACGGGGGGACGTAACATCTCCGCCAATCGCCACCTCCCATCTCTGACTTCATTAATTATTTAGGATTGGCGCGGGGGGGGGGGGTGCCCCCAGTTGGCTGTTCCGGCGCGAAGCTTCCCCTCCCACCGCAGGGCCGAGACGAGGGACACGGGAGCCCGGAAGCCTCGGGGGGGGGAGCGGCAAGTGCCGGGAATGTCCCTGCGGGAAACTCAGCTGAGTTCCGGGCAGCGCCTGACGTCAGCACGGCGGGGCAGCCGCTGTCCCCGCCTCTTAAAGGGCGAGTGGCCGCTATGGGGGCTGAAGTGGGGAGCATCTGGGGACAGGCCCTTTACGGTGTTGGGGGGGGCTGAACCTAGGGGGGCACTGGGGGAGGGGTACTTGGGGGGGCTGAACCTAGGGGGGCACATGGGGAGGGGTACTTGGGGGGCTGAACCTAGGGGGGGCACATGGGGAGGGGTACTTGGGGGGCTGAACCTGGGGGGGCACATGGGGAGGGGTACTTGGGGGGCTGAACCTAGGGGGGTACATAGGGAGGGGTACTTGGGGGGCTGAACCTAGGGGGGCACATGGGGAGGGGTACTTGGGGGGCTGAACCTAGGGGGGTACATGGGGAGGGGTACTTGGGGGGCTGAACCTAGGGGGGCACATGGGGAGGGGTACTTGGGGGGCTGAACCTAGGGGGGTACATAGGGAGGGGTACTTGGGGGGCTGAACCTGGGGGGGCACATGGGGAGGGGTACTTGGGGGGCTGAACCTAAGGGGGCACATGGGGAGGGGTACTTGGGGGGCTGAACCTAGGGGGGCACATGGGGAGGGGTACTTGGGGGGGCTGAACCTGGGGGGGCACATGGGGAGGGGTACTTGGGGGGCTGAACCTAGGGGGCACATGGGGAGGGGTACTTGGGGGGCTGAACCTAGGGGGCACATGGGGAGGGGTACTTGGGGGGCTGAACCTAAGGGGGCACATGGGGAGGGGTACTTGGGGGGCTGAACCTAGGGGGGCACATGGGGAGGGGTACTTGGGGGGCTGAACCTGGGGGGGCACATGGGGAGGGGTACTTGGGGGGCTGAACCTAAGGGGGCACATGGGGAGGGGTACTTGGGGGGCTGAACCTAGGGGGCACATGGGGGGGGTACTTGGGGGGCTGAACCTAAGGGGGCACATGGGGAGGGGTACTTGGGGGGCTGAACCTAGGGGGCACATGGGGAGGGGTACTTGGGGGGCTGAACCTAGGGGGGCACATAGGGAGGGGTACTTGGGGGGCTGAACCTAGGGGGGCACATGGGGAGGAATACTTGGGGGGCACTGGGGGAGAGGTACTTAGGGGGCTGAACCTGGGGCGGGCACATGGGGAGGGATACTTGGGGGGCTGAATCTAAGGGGGCACATGGGGGGATACTGGGGAGGCTGATCTTGGGAGAAGGGGCACATTGTGGGGGGGGGCACATGGGAACTGGGCCTGAGGGGAGGATACATGGGGAGGGTGAGACTGGGGGGCAGGGGCATGGTGGGGGACTGAGTAGTTCTCAGTTTCCACAAGGAGGCTGAAAGCCTGATTCCTTGGCTTCTGGACATCAGCGTTACTCCCAACTGCTCCCTGCCCCTCACTGTCCTGTCCGCCCCCCCCGGTGAAAACACACAGCCTTGTGTGACCTGACCTCCCTGAGAGTTGCCAGCTGCCCCTTATTTCCTCATCTCCGAACAACAAGCCCTGGAGTTGCTGAGTGCTGCAAAAAGAAGCAAGAAATACTCCTGGTGAAGGGAGCGCTGCTAAGTGTCATTAACAATACTGATGGTGATAATAAGGGAGGAAGGGCGGGGTGGCGGTGCTAAGGAAACAGCCCCTTTTTTCAGAAATCCATGTTAATGGCAACCCAGCCGAGCAGTTTAGGGCAGGAAGTGAAGGGAGTGGGAATTTTATGGACGCAGAAATAGGCCACATAATCCCTGCAGTTTATTTCTGCTCTGCGTGTCTGTGCCTTGGATGGGTGTTTGTGTGGCACATCTGGGGGGCTGCACGAGGCATGTCTGTGGCATGACCTACTGCTCCTTCTCCCTTCCGGCTGCTAGTGGCGGGAGCGGTGGGGAGGGATGCACCATCTGACTAGTCTGTCTTGCTGATCGCATCCGAGCTTTACTACTCAGGGCTTTGGCCGCTCTAAGCCTGGCTGCTGGGCTTAGTGACTACAGGGGATTCCCTTCCTGCCCAAGCTGCACCAGCTTGGTCCGGGACACACAGGACCTTCCAGCACTAGAATCCCTGCCTTTTGCACTGGAGCAGTCTTGGGGGATGGGCCAGGAGGAAGTTCTCACCCCCAGGACTGGTCAGTACAAGACCAGAGGCTTCTCTCTCTCTGATTGTCCTTCAGGGGCCTGAGGAAACTGGACCCTCACCAGTGTCCACCCCACTTCAGAAGAGCCAGAGATGTTAAGTCCCCAGTGGACCGTTGTGTCCTAATCTGACTTGCTGCACAATTTAGGCCAGATAACCCTGCAGCCAGCCCATATCTTATGACTGAGCTAGCATGTGTGTTTTAGGAGACCCCAATCTTGATCGCTATGGAGTAATTTCGGATGAGGATGTGGTCAGCTTCCCTCCTGGCCCGTCCTCTGAAACCAAGGTCCAGCGATGGTTGTTGAGGTGCCTAACACTGGTGCCCATAACAGACAAGCTCTAAGGGGCACGTGATGTCAAAACCTGAATGGTAGCATGTCACCGCCGGGTGGGGAGTCACCAGGCCCTGCACCCACATCTGTAGCTAGAGGTGACTCTCAGCCAGTGGGTAGAACAGAAGATTTATTCGTTCACAGGGTTACAGCGTAGAAGTGACTAGAAGCACAGGAGCCAGAAGCATCTTGGGGAGCAGGGGCCCAGAGCCAGGGCCCTAGGCCCCCCCTCCCTATATCCTAAGCCAGCAGAGACTCACTCACACACTCAGCAACCAGTCCCAGCCCTGCAGGCAGCCCCGCCTCCTCCTTTGTCAAGTTTCCTGGACAAAAGGTGTCACCTGGTTGCATGCATGCACACACCCTTCCCAGGCTCATTTACAGAAAGCCTCAGCCATTGTGTATGTGCTGGGGACTACTGGGGCAGCCTCCCTCTTTGAGAGGCACACCCAAAATTCCCATCCCCATTTAGCTATTGGTGCAGTGCCCAGGGAAACTGAGGCACGCACACAGGGTTACCACAGGACAGTAGAAATCACATGCAACAGGCCAGAGCGAATGCCAGCCCCGCTTCGTCACATGGTGTCCTTTGGGGCACCCAAACCACAGACACCTATCAAGATTTTAGACTCAGTTCCAACCGAGTCAGTCATGGCATTGAAATCTCTGAGCAGGAGCAGCGTGGCATGTGGCGGAGCGGCCTGGGTGTTTGCTGCTAGCTGGCAGTACAGCGCTTCTCTTTCCACGGGCGATGCGGCATCTGTTGGCGCGTAGGCCCAAGTGGTAGATAAGTGTCTGTGACAATGCTGGACAGAGAATTTCACCCCCATGTGTCGAGGCTCCAAGATGCTGCCCATACTATGGGGTTGAACATCTCATGGTAGAAGACCAAGGTCCAGAACCGTGGTGCCCCAGGCCTCCCTGAGCAGATGGGGTTGAGAATTCTGGGGCGCATTGATGGTTCACAGGCAGCCAGCAATGTTCAAACAGCCACAGCCAACGGGGGCGTTCTTCTGTGAACAGGGTTCACCGCCTCCTGCACGAAGTCTGTGTCTCACCTGTGGATGCCAAGCCGCCTGTGTGCTGAGCGAGTTTGGGATCTCTCCCACCTGTGTCCTGCCCGCGCACTGTACCGGTCACAAACCAGGGCCCTCTCCCCAGCTACCCCGGCAGTGCCAAATCCTCAGCACAAGGTGGTTTGTCTTTGTGCAAAAGGGCTCAGTCTTTCAACCATCGGGCCTTCCTTCCATCACTCAGCGTGCCCGAAACTGCACTGCGGGCTCCTCGGCCAGTGTGCCCCCAAAGCACCCTGGGGGGTGCTTGCCCTGACCCACCCCCGGGATTTGCACATTCGCGGGATTGAGCCAGGGCTGCGTGCCTGGGGTGACGCCAGCTACCGAGGCTGCTCTGGCTGGCGTGAGGCTCCTGAGGAGACTGCGCCCATTGGAGCATGAGGCTTGTGACCAGCAGCCGCCGTCCAGCGGAGCATCCACCACGTCCCTTGAGAAGAACAAAGGCTCCTTTCAGAGGCTGAGGCTCCCCAGCCGAGAGCTCAGCTCCCCTGAGCCTCAGGCTCCACTCTGCCCCATCGTGTCAGGGCTCTCGCTGGCCGGTGGCCTGTCCTGAAGGCAAAAAGCGGTTGCCTGGACCTTCTCTGCTGGCTTGCAGTGCAGGGCACAGCTCTCTGCTGCTGCATCCCTGGACTTCCTCCCTCCGCCTGCCTCTAGGCCGGGGGTGGGGAACCTAAGGCCCGGGGGCTGGATGCGGCCTCCGGCTTGCCTGGATCCGGCCCCTGAAGCTCAGGACTCCCCCCCCCCCACCACATTGCAGGCCTGGGCTGCCTGCCTGAGGTCTGTCTCTTTTGTCCAGGCTCGTCACCGGAGCTGGCCCCACCCTGGGGCTTCCCAGCATCTCGCTCGCCCTTTGCTAGCGCTCCCTTCCCAGAACTGCATCCCCCGGCCCACTTCCCCCTGCTGTGGCCCTGACACCTTTGCTCCTGTCCGCTGGGCTGGCTGCCCACCAGGGCAATGCAGGGCACTTCCTCTGCCAGCGGGAGTCACATGCACAGCCTGGGACCTTGGAAAGAGCTGAGGGCCCAGCTCGGGAGCAAACGGCTCAGCTGCCATGGGGGAGATTTGGCCCCAAGCACTGCCAGGAAGGCTGTGCCCTCGTGGCCATCCGGCATGGCTGGAGGTTCCATTAGCCCGGGTCACCACAGCTAGGGTTACCAGATGGGTTTCAAAAAAATACTGGACACGTGATCTCAGAACGGAATGGGGGGGTACCAGCCGGGAGAGGAGAGGGGCTGGCTGGGAGGAGGTCAGGGGGAGCGGAGCTGACCTGGGGAGATCGGGGGGGGGGGGGGAACCGGCTGGCGGGAAGCAGGGCTGGCTGGGAGGGGAACCAGGGAGAAGGAGGGGGAGAGTTGGCCGGGATGGGGTTGGAAGAGCGGGTCTGGCGGGGGGGAGAGGGAGCGGGGGAGGAACTGGCCGGCGGGGAGTGGGGCTGGCCTGGGCGCACTCAGATCCCAGGGTGCTACCCGTCCTGCATACGGTCCCAGCGGGGCGCATGGGCAAGTCCAGCGCAGGGATTCCATCCCGCCCCGGCCCAGCCCCCCCTACTGCGTAGTTGCGTACTGCCTGGCTGGTCGACACACTCATGCAGTGTCTACCAGCGTGTCAATCAGCTAGGCAGTACGCAACTACGTACTGATACTCATGATAATCATAAAACTTACTTAATTAGAAAATACTGGACATTTTTATTTTCTCAATTTGTTTCCCGGACAGAAAGCTCAAATACTGGACTATCCAGTTCAAAACTGGACACCTGGCAACCCTAATCACGGCGTAGCCTCCCTGGAGCCAGCCGCAAGGCAAGCACATGAACCCCAAATCCCGGCTCTAAGACTTCGCTGCAGCTTCATCGTTGAGCCTGGAGCCGGCAGCAGCCCTGGGAGCTCGGCCACACCGGGAGATGTCTAGCACTCACCGGCCTGCTGGCAAGACAGCCATGCTATGCTTGCGTGACCTTGTACGCGGCGTGATGCCCGGGAGGGCGAGGGAGCTGGAAAGAAGCCGCTGGTCTCTGAGGGGAAGTGATCCATGCGGGTCCGGACTCCTGTGTTCCTGGAAGCAGCCAGCCAGCACCTGTCTGGCCTCCCGATTAGGCAGTGGTTGCATCATTGCATGGTACAGGTACAGGTCGTTCCCCTTCCCGGCAGGAGCTGTGTGTTTATACAAGTCCCTGGGTTGCCCCTGCTTTTGCAACCCTGAAACTATCCCACTCCTGACCCACCTGCCTGCTGCAGCTGGAGAAACCCGCTGGCTGCCTGGGCGCCTCTGGTGTTCTTCAGTGGAGCTAAAAATAACCCGGTTGGTTTATTTCGCAATACCCGCTCCGGCTCCCCTGCTCCCAAATGCCTGTTCCCCAGGACTCAGCACGTCCTTAGCTCAGTGTCCCCCCGGGCTGCTTCGAGGGGGCCCGTGTCCCTGGGGTGAGCCTGTGCAATGTGAGCCCCCCGGTGCATGGCGTGAGCCTCAGCCGAGCCAGGGGCCGGGCTGGTCCACCGACGGGGTGTGCACCTCCTGGCAGGACAAGCTGCATTCCCACCCAGCCGCCACTCTGCCTTGGCTCAGACTCTGTGCCAAGGGGCCAGAGACAGATTTCCTCCCACAGTGGTGGAGAAATCCCCCACCAGAGGCTACGTCCGTGTCCTGAGGATGCCGGGGCAGCTGCACGACAGCCCCTGAGCCCCAGCTGAGTGCAGAGGGCAGGGCAGGTCCCCCTGTGCTATTTCAGTCCGTTTATCCTTTCTCCAGTGCTGCCCCCCACCACATCCCAGCTCTTGGCACCACCCCCTCGCTCTGCCCATGCCCCTCGCGCCTCCGGGGCAGGCCCCACTGGCCTGGCTCCTCAGACACATGTATGCTAACCTCCAAGGCAGCCCAGCAACTGCTCCTGCTCTGCCACTGAGTGAACGTGGCAGGCAGACTTGGGCTTGTTTGGGTGGCTCATAGTGGGAGTCGTGTGGGGAGCACGCCGGGCCTGGGACCCAGCTCTCACGGGCTCTGCAGGGGCGGGATGTATTTTCCCAGCTACAGATTGGGCCTTGGGGAGAGGCCAACCAGCCGAGTGCCCTTCGCTCCCCTGTCCCCTGGGCTTTCCTAGCACACTCTGAGGAGAACCCCCCCGTGGGCTGCAGCATGCTGGCTGGTGATGTCACAGGAAAACCCACCCAGCCCGGGCTTGCTGTGAGCCAAGCCCCTGCTGCCCCTGCCCTGGCCCCTTAGGTTGAACAAGACCCAGAAGAGGCTCCTGAAAATTCCTGCCCCTGCTGGGACCGGACCCTGGCCGGACCAGGAGATGGCTGCAGTCCGGCCCCTTGTGGGCATATAGGGGATTGCTCGTCCTACCTAGCCCAGCTCTGGCCTGCTCTACAAACACACTGAGCAGACCATGCCAGCCAGAGCCCCAGCGGACGGACAGGCGCCCCACGCCAGCCCTGGCAGACAGAGCAGAGCTTGCTGGAGCAGCGGGTTTCTAGCTGCCGTGAGGCCCCAGGCTGGCAGCGTGTCTCTGTCCCATGCGGCTCGGCCCACCCTGCTTCTCTGGCGGCGTCCCCAACCAGTGAACTTTTCCCCCTGCCCCCCCGCTTGTGTCAGTGTCACCCCCACCTGGGACCACAGTGCCTCTCCTCTCGCCCCCAGCCGGGGGCAGGGTGCGGAGGCCATGCACAGCTGCTGCGTCAGCGCTGGGAGGAAACCACAAGGCAGAGGCCCCTTCCTCCGCCCTCCCCAGGCCTAGCTGCATGCAGAGCCCTCCCCAGGGAAACCCCCTGCCTGCCCAGCCCACAGTGTCAGAGCTGCGAGCGCATTCAGCGCTGGGCTGGGGAGCACCGGGTGCTTCCCCGGGTCCCTCCCTATAGCCCAGCCTGCTCCCCCAGATGGCCCCGCTGTGAGCTCTTGGGCTGGGAGTTGGGGGAGGAGCCATCATGTCATACTCACTGCCCTGGTATCTGTGATTCCCTGGGGGCCGGGGGAGATGGGGCATATGATTGCAGTATGCCTCAGTTTCCCCTAGAACATGAGGGTGATGGAGCTTCCGTAACTCATGGCAGGGTCGAAAGGCCTGGCTGGGAGCCCAAGGCCTCTCCTGTTCCAGGGCTTGGGGTATGAGCTCCCCAGGGGACCCCGCAGGGCCTGCCGCTCCCACCTGCATCTCAGCATGGCAGTGAGAGCCCCCCTTCTCCCCCGTGGTGGGCAGGCGCTGGCTCCTGCTTGCCTGTCCACGGGCGCTCAGGTGTTTGCCTGTCGATGGCTGTTGGGGGGAAATGGTGCGGGGTCAGCCTGTTCTCACCCCCCAGGCGGGGAGGGAATGCCAAGTGACGGTTCCTCAGCTGGGGCCAGGACAGAGCCTGCCGGGCTGGCACAGTCTGAGAGGGCAACCCTGTGCCCAGCATTCCCGGCTGCAAAGCCCGCACCCCGGTGGAGAGGTGCTGGGTACTCAATGCCCTGGTATCTGTAATTCCCTGGGGGACAGGTGGGGGAGGGGCATGTGAGTGCAGTGTACCTCAGTTTCCCCCAGAACATGAGGGTGATGAAGCTTCCATAACTCATGGGGGGGGAGGGTGAAGGTAAATTCACAAGTGTGTGTGAGGCCCCAGGGCAGGAGGAGGGGCAGGGAGAAAGGTATCCAGCCAGCTTGGCATAGGTCACTGCTTGGGCCTGTGGGCAGGAATGGAGGAGCTGGGCACAGACACTGGGGGGAATGATAAAGGGACTTGGGGTTTGCAATAAGCCACCTTCCCTGAGAGGGGTTTCTGGGGTTGTCCAGCTTCTGCCATGTTCTAAATATCCAGCCCTCTTCCTCAGAGGGCCAAACAAAACACTCCCTGCTTTAATGTAGGACCTACACTATTAAGAGCGAAATCACAACAAGCGCCTTGCCCAAGGGGGTCCCCAACGCTTTCTGGCAAACTTTGACTGAGCCTTTTTTAAACCACAGCCCTTGTGAAACTGGCCCATGAGGGGAGCATTCCTGGCTCCCTCCTCCCCACCTGGCTGCCGAGAGCCGGAGCCAGAATACGAGTCAGGTCCTGCCTCTTGCACTGAGTGGCAAGGGGGCTTCCAGCAGTCACGGGCCCCTCCCTGGACCTCTGTCCCTGCAGCTGGAGTCTGGGGGCAGTTGCTCCTGGCAGCACCGCCCGGCAGAAGGTGAAGTGGGAGAAGCACCGAGTGTGGCAACCTCTCCCTGGAGCGGGAAGGAGCCAGGTTGCGGTGGGGAAGGAGGCTTGTTGGGGCAGAGGTGTGGGGCGGGGCTGGACACCTGCAGACTCCTAATCCTGTTGCTGAGGTTGCAGCCCCGGCCTCTTTCCCTGACGCCGCATGGGGCCCAGCTGGCCCCTCTCTGAGAGCAGCCCAGGGGTGAGGGAGGGCTCCCGGCCTCTTCCCGCCGCACCAAGCTTTGGCCAAGCTGTGCCTGCTTGTCCCTCTTCCCAAATGCGTCTAGCTGGCCCAGAGCTTCCAGCACGGGGGCCAGAACCCATCTCTGGGATGGCCAGGGCTTACAGCCTCTGTGTACAGTGGGGGTAGGGGAGCCCTTGAACCAAACTGTAAACCCTGGATATGAAGGGAACCCCCTAGTACCCCTAGATCCAGCACCTCTGCCGCCACCACCACCCCGGCCGGCCTGCCACCTGTCTTCATCCCTCTGCCATGTGGAAGGTTCCCCCCATTGCGCTGGGGCACCAATTTAATGTGGGTGAGGGAGCAGAGGGTGCTGGATCCCCCTGCCCCGCTCATGGGGCAGAGCCCTGGCTCCCTTCCACCCAGCGACTGAGACGTGTTGCTCCCCCCCCATCCCTGGGAAATATGGTCGACGCTTGGCCTTTTAGAAAAGAAACTTTATTGGTCGAGCTGCTCACCAGGATGCAGTCATAGAAAATGCATAAAGCTCTGCCCAGCTCTCACGGCCCCCGGCTCCACATCACCCTGGCCACGGGGGGGGGGGGGCGCCCCGGACTCGCTCTCTGCCCCGTGGACATGCTCTCTCTCCGGTGTTAAAGGTGCTGAGTATGGTACCAAACCCAAGCGCCCACCCGTGCCCAGGAGTCGCTTACTCTGAGCGACTGCTTCTGTGTAAGAAAAATATCTCAGTAAAAAACAACAGACGAACCCCTGAAACACAGCGCGTGTGAACAGCCCCGGGCCCGGGCCGCTCCTCCGCCAGCCGGGACCTCTCCGCTGCGGGCCAGGCTGCATGGGGGGCTCCATGCAGCGCAGATCTGCATCAGGAGCAGGGGCATGGCCAGCTGTTAGAGCCCCATGAACAGGCTGCGGGAAAGGCCCAAGGCAGAGGGGCGAGGGTGTGGCGGGCCCTGGGCTGGGAGGCTGAAGCACATCTGGCTTCTTTGCTGACCGCGCAGAGGGTCTGGGGCAGCTCTGGCCGCAAGCAAAGATCCCAACCAAGGGCCTGCGAGGCTCCTCTGTCCCCCTGGGACCGTCACTGCCTGGGTCTTGGCATCCCCCGCAGCAGCGGTGCCATCGTGGGGTTGGCAAGGAAGAGCACTGCGGGCGCATGGCAAAGGCCCATCCAAACCCCCTCTCCTGCCCTGGCCTGGGGGCAGCACAGGAGTCCAGAGATGCCTCCTCGGTGCTGAGAGACAGCCCAGGAGGGAGCCTGGCAGGGAAGGCCTGGGCATTGCCATGGCAGGTCGGGAGGTCAAGGGCCGTGGGAGTGGGACGGGCAATAGGAAAGAAATGCATTTAACAAAGAAGCAAGTTGCTATATTGTGGCTTGCGTGAACAACACACCTCTGCTCTCCCGTGTGTCCCATGGTGGCTCTGAACTAAGGGAAGGGTGGGTGCAAACACCAGCCAAACCTCCCCCTGCCACCTTGGGGTGGCTGGGAATTGCCAGCCCCAAAGCTGACCTGGGCTGGCCAGGAGACACATGCGGCCCCTCCCTCCGTGCGAAGGCGCTGCGGTGCGGGCGGCGAGGACACCTGGAGCAGGTGCTTGGCACTCAAGCGGCAGGGCCCTGTCCTCGAACGGCTGTGGGCGTCTTACATCAGCTACACACGTGAGAATGGCAGGAAGCGGGGAGGGAGGGTGCAGGGACCTGAGCCTGAGCTGGGCTAGGACTCCCTGGAGAGATGCCGAGGTTCAGGATCGGGCCCACAGACTGGTGTGTGGATTGCTCTCTGGCTAGCTAGGAGCCTCCTTGCTCCGTCTCCTCTCTGTGGCATCAGCACGTCCTCTAGCCCTCCTGAAACAGACACAGCCATACCCTGGGCCCTCCCACGCCCCCTGCCTGCACCCTCCCCTGGCCAGTGAGCGGGCACCTCGTGGCTGCTGGTGCCACGACAGCCACGTGGCCTGGGGCTCACTCTCCAGAGATGGGGCAGGGCCCCCAGCTCCATGCAGCTCCCTGTGAGGCCGCCGGAGCAAAGCAATTCTGGGCCTTAGCAGGCGGACGCTCATCATGGGCACTGTGGACACACACATAGGGGCATGCGGCTCGTGGGCCCGGAGTGGCCCCCGTGTAAGCGGTGGCAGCAGGACCCGGTGTGTGTGGAGGATGCCCATGATGCCAGGGACTCCCATGGCTGCCCTAGCAATGGGGTGCCTGCAGGAGCCGAGTGCTCCTGACACCTGGTACGCAGACACCTTCTCCATTCACTGGACCATTAACTCCTTGAACCTCTGGGGTCAGGAAGTGGCAGGGAGCCCCTCCCCGCCCCATGTGGCATTGCACATCCTCCCCCTGCTCAGCCCATCAATGTGATCTGCTTGCCCCTCCCCGCGCCACATGATAAGACATGTCAGAGATCCACCTTGCACTGGAGATCTTCCAATCCGAGCGGCCCTGGGAGCTGGCGTTCAGACAGAGGCGGGAGATGTCTCCCTGCTGCGTTAGCCAGCTGGGCTCCTGCCTTCTCGCCTCCGTCTGCTGGTGGGGATGGCTGCTCGGGCGGCCCACCGGACAGGGGGATCTCCAGCGCTGGGCAGTTTGCCAGGCAAAAAGCGTTCGAGACGTCAGGTCTGGGAGAGCTGCGAAGAGGGATGTTCCCAGGTGTGCAGCCGTTATCTTGGTTTTAGCACGCTTCCACTCCGCTGGGTCCCTGTGGCTAGCAAGCTCTCACGTGGCTGCCAGCAGGAATGTTCTTCAAGAGTGTAAGCACAACAGTCCTGTGTTCCTACCCTCCTCTGTGCTAAAACTAAAATAGAAACGACACCTCGTCCGGGATGGCGGGGATTCGGCTCGGACTTCTGGAGACACTTGGGGCAAAGAGAGATCTTGCAGTGTGAAAGGTTAGGTGTTCAGCCATCCATCCCGCACCACCGCCTGTCCTACTCACTGTCGCTCTTGTCCACCAGCACAGCATCCGACTCCTCCGTGATCTCCAGCAGTGTGTGCATCTCTGGGCTCTCCTCTCTCAGCAGCTCCGTGTTCTCCACCTCCTCTCCTCCCACCTCCACCATCTCCGTGGCCTTCACCTCCACCTCGCCCTCTCTGATCTTCTTGACATAGAAGGTGAAGGGTGGCACCTTGTACACTGCCGTCTTGGACCTGGCGTAGACGGGATGGTCAGGGGTGAAGGACTTCTTCAGCTTGTCCCGAGAGGTTTTCATCTTCTCCCTCCTCTCGGTGGTCACGATCTTTGTACCCAGCTTGTTCATCCTCTTCTCCAGGTTGTGCCGGGTCTTCTCCAGGTTGTGTTTGGTCTTCTCCAAATTCTCCTTGGTCTTGAGCTTTGTTTTCTCCATCTTCTCCTTGGAGAAAGCCTTCTTGAAGTCGTCCACCTTCTTCATGCCACTTCTTTTGATCCGCTCTGCCCGGGACTCCTCAATGATCTCTTCCACTTCTACCTCCTCATCTGACGAGAGCTGGATTCGGTCCTCATCTGCGTGCTCCTCCTCGCCAGGCACCTCCTCGCCCTCCTCTTCCTTCTCTGTCTCCTTCAAAGACTTGCTGATGCTCAGCTTGGCCGGGAGCTTCACTTCATCCTGCAACAGATGAAGTGGAATGGGTAAGACACATACACTGTTAGGATCCACAGCTTTAGAGCTCAGGCCTACGGAGCTACCAGGCAGTTAGCAGCACCAAACTGGCAGCCAGCAGCAGCTGTAAGCAGCTTGCATCCCACTTCCCACCACCCACGTGGACACAGCCCATGGGACATTCTGCCTCCAGGGTTTGTCAAGCAGCAGCTGCCTGGCTCCTGGGTGTTTCCTGCCCCGTATAAACCCAAGGGGCAGTCTAGGAAGTGTCTGGGCAACAGTGTGAATCTCCTGTCACTGCCAGGCCTGTTCCTGAACTTCTGGCTCGACCTTGGCTTGGTTAGGACTTTGCCTCCTGACTTGGCCTCTGGCCCTCAATATCAACCCCAGCCTGGAACTGGCCATAAGCGACTTGGTTCCCCCCAGCCTCATGTTGCCCCTGTTCTAACCCTTGGCCCTCACTGCTCCCAGCGATCGCACCTGGACTGAGCAGCTCTCTGAGTCGCTGCCCAGGACTGAGGACTGAGATTCATGGCTAGTCTGCCCTTGGGGCAAATCCAGCTTTCTGTGGCCGGCACCCGGCTTGGCCTGCTTGCCCTGGTAAATGACCCTGGCAGGACCCAGCCCCACAGCAGTTCAGGGTCCTTGCTAAATGCAAGCCCAGGCCTTGCTGCCCTGCACGCTCTGGCCTGGTGACAAACCCACCCATGGCTTTAGCGGCAGAAGAGAGACCTGTAGGTGCTGGAACTGGGGCTCTGCCCCCTCCTTCCTGGCTCCCCCACCCCGTCTTCTGAGCCCTTCACTGACATCTCCTTTAGCCCAGAATCACTTGTGCCACTCTCCCTTCTGCCTGGCAAAGCTTCCTTCCTCCCCCCTCGGCTGGCTCCCTCTTCAGCCCAGCCACTGCCCCATAGGCCTGTCCGTTCCCCTCTGCATTCTGCCGAGCTCAGCTTTTCGCGGTGCCGGTTCGTTACGCTCTCAGGTCCCACCCTCTCACTCACAGCCACTCCTCATTTACACCAGCCTCAGGGCATGGCTACACTAGGAAACTATTTCGAAATTACTAACTTCGACTTAATAACTCTCCATTTCACACACTCGACATAGCGTGTCCTCACTGGGGGGGAAGCCGTGTAATGAGTCTGAGGAGGGCTCTGTTAATGTGGACCTGCCGCCTCGGACTTAGCGCCCCAGGAATTCTGGAGAGTCATTTGTTCGAATGACTCTGGGGAGTCGTTATTTCGAAATAGCGGCACCGGGGCGTCCGCACGACCGTTATTTCGAAATAACGCTTTCGGAATTAGCATTCCGCCTGATGAAAAGCAGGATACAGATTCTGCATTCCGCGGCCTGTTGTTTCAAAGTAACGGGCTTGGTCGTGCGGACGCTCCACTTATAAATTTGACCTAAGGGTAGGGTTGCCAGATGGTCTCCCCAAAAATACTGGACACACGGTATTTTTTTGGTCAAGCAAAAAAAAAAAAAATTCCAAGAACAGCGATCACAACCCCGCCTCCCAGCTGGGACTCCCAGGCTGGGAGGCAGGGCCCCGAACGGGACTGGGAGCTTGTGATTGCACAGAAGCCTGGCGGGGGCGGGGGGGAGTAGCTGGGAGTCCCAGCTGGTAGGCGGGGCCGCGATCGCCGCTCTGGGTACTTCAGAAGCCTAGCCGGGGTGGAAGGAGTGGTGCCGCTCGTGGCCCCGCCTTCCAGCCGCTCCCCCCGCCCATGCCAGGCTTCCGTCTGGTGCGCAGCTGGAAAAATCAGAGAATACTGGACATTGCACATGTCCAATATTCTCTGATTTTTTTTACCGGACAAAGAGCGCAAATACTGGACTGTCCAGTAGAATACCGGACACCTGGCAACCCTACCTAAGGGGGGTTATTTCACAATCAAGTCCTAGTGGAGACCAACGCTCAGAGACCTCCGACCGACTCCAACGCGTGCAAACTGGGTCGGATCTTGGTAGAAAGCTTGAGCTTTCTAATGGCGCCCATCGGGTTATACATTTTACAGCCCAGCCAGGGCAGCAGTGCTGGGTGTGCAGGGAGGTATTCTCGTCCAGCCATGCCCATGTGGATCCTTGTGGTGCAAAGAGCAAAATTCACCCCACAAAGCTCCTCTGTTTTCCTCCCCACCCCCCCGCCCCAGCCCTGGCTGCCAGGTAGATGTCTAATCTTGGCAGCACAGACTAAGGCGGCCTGCCTCCCCGGCCCAGAGGATCACACTGCAGGCAGATCCATGCAGCTGCCAGACACCTGGTGCTGCAAGAACAGAGCTGGTGTCTGGTCCCCTCTACTGGAGCTGCCTGGGTTTCTGGCTCATTCTGCAGAGCCAGAGGGGCTAGGGTCCTCCCCCACCAGCCTGCTCGATGCAGCAGAAACCAGGTAAAACACCAGTGGCAAGAGTGTATAGGGTGGGGAACCTAAGGCCTGGGGACCAGATGTGGCCCCTGGCTTGCTTGGATCTGGCCCCCAAGGCTCAGGACTCCCCTCCCTCAGCATTGGGGAGCTTGTACTGATTCTCCAGCCCCCTGCCACCCCCGTGGGGCTGGAGCACTCAAAATGCACTAGACAGGCCCCCCCCCCCAGGCTTTGGTATGGGAGGGGAATGTGGGGAGGGTCTTTCTCCTCAGTCGGGGGTCATGTCAGTGAGGGTTTGGGTGGTTTTTTTTTTTTTTTTTGCTTCTCACTTGTATGTGGCCCCTGACTCCTGACTGATTTTTCTGTGGGTCAGCGGCACCCAGCCCCCAAAACCCCAACAGCACCCAACCCCTCACCCTTGTAAGCTCATGGCCTGGTTGCCAGGATGTTTCTGCTAATTGTCTGTCCCCCACCAGCCCTTCTCCCTGTCCCATACCAGTCCCGTGGCAGGAGCACCACACCCAGCGGCTTGCTTGTTCCCTGTACGGCTGGGGAAACTACCTCCCATGCCGATGCCCCCCTAAGGCTTCTGGAGAAGCAAGAGCCCTGCCCCACACTGCTGGGTGCGGTGTCTGTGCATTCCCCAGAGCAATGCTGAATAGAGCAGGCCAGCACTGGCCCCCTTCTGTGGGAAAGGGCAGAGACCTCGCTGGGTTTCCCAGCTCTGGCACAGCTGTGAGTCACCCTGAAGATCAGCTCCCACCGGAGCACAGGAATGCAGGTCCCCCCAGAAATCATCCGCAAGGTGATCAGTCATGGAGGGCACCTGCTGGGCTTTCCCCTGGGGAGACGCCTCCATGCCAAGCGTGGGAAAGCTTCCCCCCCCGCCCCGCCCCCCTGTTGGCCTCCTGCCTGCCGCAGCTGGGGTGGGAGCCTGTCCCCCAGGGCCTGCGCTGGGCCCCTTTCTCACAACAAGAGCCTCCCCCTTGCACCTGGGCGCTGGCCCCAGCTGGGCTGAGTGGGGGAGGGGATTTGCCCCCCAGAGAAGTGATCTGAGTCCAGTCTCCCAGACAGCTGCCTTCAATGGGGCTTTTTTCCAGTTATGGAGCCAGAGAGATTCCAAGCACCCCCTGGTGTGGGGCGAGGGGCAGCACAGAGCAGCTGCTTTGCCCCCGGGGCAGGAGGCTTAAAAGCCCACAAGCAGTGTGCTGTCCAAGGAGGATAGGAACGGGCATGTGGACTCCTGGGTTCTGTGCCCAGCCCTGGGAGGAGAGTGGGGTTTAGGGCAGTGGTAGCTGGGAACCAGGATTCCTAGGTTCTAATCCCACTCCTACCACTGGCTTCCTGTGTGATCTTGGGCAAATCATGTCTCCTGTGGGCCTCAGTTTCTCCATTGGTGAAGTAGGGCCTGTGCTTAGCTAGTGTCCACATTAAGGTGGTGTAGGGGGAAGTGTCTGGAGTTGGTCCATCCCTAATTATTCCTCTTTGTACTGAAGGGCCACACCTGCAAGGAGCCCTCTGCTCCATGTTCCCTGGGCAGAATTCCCTTCCCCGGGTGTGCCAGCAGCTGTGACAAATTTGCAACACTGAAACATGCTTAACAACACACTAGCCCTGTGACCTTCTCATCCTTTGGGGAAGGGCAGTGCATATGCTGTTGGACTAATAGGCCTGTGAGGGGGATCTGCCTCCTTACCCCCTGGGGAAACTGAGGCATGGAATCCCAGCATGACTTCCCCAAGTCACTCAGCAGGAGTAGGACCCAGCAGTATGGGGGTTCTGGTTCTACGTCCCTTCCCCACACCCTGCCATTTTCTCTTTTGGGCTGCCCAGCTAGCCTGGCCCAGGACCATTTCCAGCCCGACTACGCCCAACATCTGGGACAAAAATAAGCCCGTGTGTCCTGTTTTCAAGCAGGGAGCTAGCCAAGCCCAGGTGGCTTCAGACAGTTTTTTTAGGTGGATTCCTCCACAGGCAGCCAAGGATGCAAGTTCACAGTCTGCAGGGATCTTGTGTGGCACAGGGCTGGCAGGGAGCCAGAGGCAGCTGGAGGAACTGCAGGTTCTTTGGGGGCCATTGCCGTGTCCTTACCATCCCAGGATCCCTGGCCGGGGTGAAGAGGGGACGGCTCGCCCCCTCCTCCGCAGCCGGGTCCAAGCACCGTGCCCAGAACCAACACTCTGGTCTCCGCATGAGCCTGAATGAAGATCCCTGCTGGGGCCAAGGGGTGGGGTGCAGCTTCCTATCCTATGGATGGACCTTTGCATTCAGCACTGCCCATGGGGGCAGAGAAGGGGGCAGGCGGCACCTGACCGTCTCCCCTCATTTACCCCTTGCTCAGCTGGCCTGACAGGTCCCCGCCCCACATGTTCTCCGAAGCCCGGTCCCGTTCTCCTCCAGGGTGTGTGCCTGGCCAGGGCCATTACCTCATTTTCACCGTGTACCCTGGAGCGTGGCCATCCTGCCTTTGTTTGCCAGAGGCCGGAAGGGCTCCCCCCCCCCCCTGCCCCGGCGCCTGCCCCGCCATAGGCTCTGTCAACATCTTTTTAAACAATCAGAACTTTCCTATTGTTCTCCTGGCCAAGCACAATTAGTGTTGGAGGCCCTGATTGTACATTCTTTCCCCCTGCTACACTGGCCCTGCACAACAAACTCCAAGGGCGGTGGGAGGGTGCGGCCTGGCGGGCTGTTAGCACCAGGAGGGGAGGGGAGAAGGCATTCCCTCTGTGGTGTGTGGCCAGGCCAGAGGCCTGCCTCTGCCCTCTCCCTCCCGGGCAAAGTGGGTGTGAAAGACGCCCCAGTCGGAGCTCTCGGCCTGCTGTCCTCTGCCCGGGGCAGCACAAGGCAGCTCAGGGCTGCCTGTTCTCGCAGCCTGGCCACAAGTCTTGTGTTCTTTGATGTTTCCAGCCCCAGTGCCTGGAGTCAGGTGATTTGGAGACACTCAGCATCTCAGTTTCTAACCCTCCCGGCGGAGGTGCGGAGCCAGAGGAGGGGGCTCAGGAACCAAGACCAGATCCTTCCGCCTCCTCCCCAGTGCTCACAGCCTCCCACCGACTCATTATCCTTAGGCGGGATTGCATCACACCGTGACAATACGGTCGGAGTAGACGCCCTGCTCTTCCCATCGGCTGGGGGGCCGGAATGCAGCCTGGCCTGCCACGCTCTTCCTGGCACTACCGAGACCATGTGGGTCCCGGTCCCTGGTGCCAGACAGAGCCAGGCTTGGGCCAGCAGCTGCCTTGCTGGGCAACAGGCTCTGCCGCGCACGCGGCAAGGGGGAAATCAGAGAGCTGCAGCCGGATCTGGGAGGAGGAGGAGGGGCTCTGAGCTGGAGTAGCCTTGTGCTCTCTTCCACCCAGGTTGGATTTGGCCCCTTGCCTCCCTCCTGCTAGCTCAGGCCCTGTGCATCCGCTCTCAGGCCCAGTCGGTGGCGGCACTGACCTGGGCACTTTCCCCTCCAATTCCATGTGAGCCTAGGGTTGCCAGATGGTCCCCCCCAAAAATACCGGCCACACGGTATTTCTGTCAAGCAAAAGGAAAAAAAAAAAGGAGCGTAGGATAATAAGTACTGCCTCTCCCAGCCACTCCCCCCGCCCCCCCCCCATTCTGACGGGCCCAGGCCAGCGATCGCGGTCCTGCCTCCCAGCTAGGACTCCCAGGCTCCCAGTGCTGATCGCGGCCCTGCCTCCCAGCCTGGGAGTCCCAGCCACTCCTCCCGCCCCCACCAGGCTTCTGCGCAATCACAGACCCTAGCGCTGATCATGGCCCCACTTTCCAACCGCTCCCCCTGCCCACGCCAGGCTTCTGTCCGGTGCGCAGCCAGAAAAATCAGAGAATACCGGATATTGCACGTGTCCGGTATTTTCTGATTTTTTTTACCGGACAGAGAGTGCAAATACTGGACTGTCTGATAGAATACCAGACACCTGGCAACCCAATGTGAGCCCTTCCCCCAGCATTTCAACTCGTTCCCCTTTGGGGATGTCGTCTCATGGTGGCTTTCCCTCCTCTGTCTCCCAGATTCTCCCACTGCCTCCCCCCCCACCAAAGTCCAGGGGATCAGCGCCAGGGTGAGAACCCCGGATTCCCGGCGCGCTGTGCTCAGTGCCCCAGGTCGCTCGGGGAGCAGGCGAGAGCTCATTCAGGGCAGCGAGGCAGAGGGAGGCGCGTGGGCGGGAGGGAGAGCAGGCTGGCATGAGATTGGTTTTCATCCGAGCAGCACATCGCGTGCGATGAATCCCCTCCATGTTCCCGGCCCAGGCTGGAAATAGCCCTGTGCTCTACGGAGCGTCACAGCTGCCGGGCGGCTCAGGGATTTATTACTCAAGGGGGTTTTAATCTCAGGAGCTGAGGCGGGAGGCATGGAGCTGCTGGGATGAGTGGACGGCCAGGAAGCCAGCCAGAGCTGTGAATGGGTTTGATAAAAGAGCTAGGCAGGGCACCGTCGGCCCTTGGACCTGCCCAGTGTGGGCTGCATGTCACAGGAGCTGCCTCACCCTCAATGCTGTGGCCCAGCCAGGCACCCTAACCAACAGCCACTATGCTGGAAAACAGGCACCAGCCCGCCTGTACCCTGAAAACAAACAACGTCCCAGCTAAGCCAGGGCCTGAGCCCATGGCACTCACCCGGCCAAGGGTCTGCCCATTTGGCTTTCCATGCAAACCCGGTGAAATTCCATGAAGGGGAGGGGGAGTTCTCTGAGGCTACGTCTACACAGCAAAGTTATTTCAGAATAACTATGCAAGCATCTACACAGCAATCGCGTTATTTCAAAATAATTTCAAGATAACGGGAGGCTTCTTCTGACTTCCGTAAACCTCATTCTGCGAAGAATAGCACCGATTCTGAAATAGTTATGTGTGTAACAGTTAGGTGCTATTCTTCGCAGAATGAGGTTTACGGAAGTCGGAAGAAGCCTCCCGTTATTTTGAAATAGTTATTTCAGAATCGGGGCTGTGTAGACACGCTCCACTTCTGCTATTTCAAAAATAGCCCCTCGCTAGGGCCATTCTAACTTATTCCTCCCCAGTGCCTGCTGGGGCTCTAAATCGAATAGCACGTCTACATTAGGGAAACCTGCCTCAGACTAATTTTGAGGCTTTGCTGCAGTGTAGACGTGCTATTTTGAAATAAGCTATTTCAGAATAACTATTCCGGAATAGCTTATTCTGAAATAAATGTGCAGTGTAGTTGTAGCCTGAGAGAGCCAGGCCACGGGCACTAGGCAGCAGCAGGTAGAGATGGCTCAACTTTCATTTTTCATGAGCCTGGCAGTGCAGAGACCCAGGAAAGCCTCAGTTTCACAGGTGTGTTTTGAAACCGGTTCTGTGTGTCAGGTTAATGCAGAGAGGGGATGATTTGGGTGCCCGAGCTCCTGGGTTCTGCCCCCCACTCAGGGAGCGAGCAGGGGCCTCGTGGAGTCAGGATGTTGGTTGCCAGTGCAGGCTGATGTCGGAAAACGTCGGCAGTGAATAACAGCGCCTGCCTGCTCCTCCTGGCAGCCACTCTTCCTCGGGCTCCAGGAGGGCTCGGGGGCTGGATTCTCCTAGCAACAAGCCGTGTTCGGGGAAAGCGAAGGCCATGTGTGCTGCCTATGACCCTGGAGACCTGGCGAGCCCCAAGCTAATGAGCAGAAGAGGTGGCAAGACGCAGGCCCCTCTCGCTAATCAAGATGTTTGATGCTTTGGCCCAGGGCCTCACGGAACAGCCACCGGCTCCTAAACCTCCCAGTCTCCTGCCAGGTCTGACAAAAATGCCCCTGGGTTCAGACCATTCCTCTCCCTCCCGGAGAGGTGGCTGATTCAGGGGCGCTGGCTTCCCGCCAGCTATCGCCTGGGGCAAACGCAGGGTGTCTCCCGCCCAAGAAAACTCTCAATCTGAGGGAAATGAGGGCATCTGCCCCAAGCCCCCTCCCAGCTCCTACCGATGCAGCAGTGCGTGCCTCCAGCACTGGGCGCTGGTGTTTGGAGCTAGCTGGTGCAAAGGACAGGCCTGCAGCTTCCAGGAGGGGCTAACGGGTCGCTAGGGCTTGGTCTCTAGGCTCTGTGGGGCAGAGAGCCGTGCACTAGGAATCCCTGCCGTGCCGCTCTCTGGCGCAGGGACATCTGCTTTGCTACCATCATTAGCAAGGGTAGAAGAACCTCCCACCGTCCCGGGGGGATCCTGAGAGCCCAGAGCGAGCCCATAGACCTCGGGAAGACAGACTCACTCTCTCCACACCTGCCCCTGCCCACGCCCCTCATCTCCCCAGCCCCTGAGCGGCAGGAACTCCAGCCACTTCCTTCCCTCTGAGTCACCACCATCTGCAAGAACAAAGGCATCCCCCAGCCTGGCCTGGCAGCGCCCTGCTGGAAAGGGGCCATTTCCTGAGGGCTCTGATGCTTATCAGCCCTTGTGGACTCCAGAATGTGTGTGCAGAGAGCAGAGGCCTGTCCCAGGATCCTCCGCCTTGCCCCCTTCCATCCCTGGGAGCTGAGGGGCTGCCACTCTCCACGACCTTCTCTCCTCATAAAACGCAGCGGTTCCCAGCCCTCATCGCGGCCAGGGCAGCTCCCGGTAGACAGGCGGGTTGGAGGGAGACAGAGCGCTGCAAGCCAGGCCGGGGCCCCCTGGGAAAGGCACCCGCCTGCTGGCGTGGTACTGAACCCCGGGAGCTGTGTTCGCCCACCTGGGCGGTAACGTGGGGGTTTACTCGTTTGAACAGCGAATCCCCAGTGACCCGCTGTGTGAGCTTCGGCCCGGCACAGTCTCCCCTCAGAGATGTCCCCTGGCTCTCCCCCAGCCTTTTCCCCGAAAGTGGAACCGCAGCATCTGCCCCTCTGGCTGCTGTGGCCTGGCGCTACCCCCAGCTGCTGGAAAATCAGCCCCAACTGCGACCAGCATGGCCTCCTTTTCTGAGAGAGCCCAGCTGGCGGAGAAGCTCCGGCTCACCCCTGCAAGAGGCCCCAAAGCAAGGGGCTGCAGGGTGCCGAGCCAGGCGAGGGGCAGAGTCTCCGGGCACTGCAGCCTGTGGTAGGCTGAAGAGCTGTTTGTGCTGACTGGATGCCCAGTGCCCTGAGGGAAGGGCCTGCCAGAGACCTGGGCGTGGCCACGTGGCCACCACCACCCCCCCGGCTGGAGCAGGCCCTGCGTGGTCAGTGCCAGAATTGAACCGCTCTGTTTCCACACGGGGTCAGGAGGGTAGTGCCTGAGCTGCCTTGGCAGGGAGGAAGACTCAGCTGCCTGCTTGGCCTCCACACCCGTACGCTGCCTGCGGGCCCCCAAGAATCTCCACCCACCCGGTCCCACAAGGACTGCCTGGCCCGGGGGTAGATGGGAGGAGCTGACACCTCCTGCTTGGGCTGAGCGTGGGCAGGGCGGGCAGGCTGCTGCAGCAGGGCCCTGCATAGGGAACATGGCTGGAAACGCTGCCATTGTTTGGATGCCGTGAAGAGGCAATGGGGGCCCACGGGGCCAGTCAGGATTCATTGAGGAGCAGGCTGGCCAGCCGATACACAAATCCCCATTCACCCACAGAGCACGGGAGGGCGGTGGCTCACTCACAGCCCCTACAGGGTTAGCCCCGGGCATTTCAAGCACATGAATTTTACAAGCAAATGCAAAGTCTGGTGACGAGCGAGCCCAGCTGCCCAGATGGGCCGGAACCGAAAACCCTGGCTCTTCGCCTCCCTGAACTTGGAGGTCTTCAGACTGGCATTCCCAGATTGTGAGTGTGCTCCAGTACTGCTACAGTCCGGCTGGATTAGAGACAGTGGGAAGACAGGCATTCCCGAGGGGATTTCTGTCCCAGGCCCTGCCACGTGCAGGAAGCACAGAGGAGGGTACCCACGAAAGGAGGAGAGTTCGTTGAACTCTGCTGAGCACTTCAGGAGAGTTTGAACATAAGAACGGCCAGACTGGGTCAGACCAAAGGCCCATCTAGCCCAGTACCCAGTTTTCCCACCATGGCCAATGCCAGATGCTCCAGAGGGAGTGAACAGAATAAAGGAAGACATACCACAACTGTTAATGAACCCACCATCTTGGCATTATTAGCACCACGCTCTGACCAGCTGAGCTAGCCAGTCCGCACAGCGCTGTGGGCGTGACCTGGTTTTCCTGTCCCTGAGCCCATGCGCTGGATGGGGGTGCGCTTACTGGACAGGGTGCACCCTTGTCTTGTCGATCCACATTGTGCCCCGCTGTACACAACTCTCCAGGAGGTACAAACTGAGCTGCAAACTCTGTGTGAGGGGCTCTCCCCGACCAGCTTGGGGACCACCTGGAGATTTTTCCTGGAGCTGTGAAATCTGGAGCTGTCAGACATATTCAAGGGGATTGCCCTCTAATTTTTCTATTTCAAATGATCCAGTGCTGCTGGACCCTTGGATTGTCTCAGACCGCCC
Source organism: Pelochelys cantorii (assembly GCA_032595735.1). Taxonomy (NCBI): domain Eukaryota; kingdom Metazoa; phylum Chordata; order Testudines; family Trionychidae; genus Pelochelys; species Pelochelys cantorii. The sequence continues at coordinate 7,974,279 of CM064357.1, read as the reverse complement.
CTGCCCCCAGCTCTCCTCCTCCTCTGTGTGTGTTTTTCATCTGATTACATTTTGGAGCCCGAGTTCCCTTCTGGTGAGTCACTGGATCCATGCCCTTTATGGCCATGTACAAACTGCCTGGTTGCTACAACACATGTAAACACTTTCCTCATTGTATAAAAGGCCCCTGAACTGCACAGCTGAGCTGCCTTCCCACCCCTGTCAGGCCTGAAGCTCACTGTTCAAATTCTCCAAAATCGCTGCCAATGCTGAGGAATGACGCCCCCGTTCTAGGGGCAAAATGTCCCAGGAACGCCGAAGAGCTCCTGGATTTTGTTGTTTAAGGGGATTTTTTTTTTTAATATTTTCAGTTTGTTTGCAAAAACAAAACTCCCAGTGGCGCTGCTCTCTGGTTTGAATATTTAATAACACCTGGATCACACCCCGGCTGGTCACATCTGCAGTTCATCTGATGCAGTTGCTTTTACACAACGGTAATAACCCCACCAGTGTTTGCCTGGGGGGCTTGTTCAACGGGTGATTGCAAGACACAGAACACGACCGACTCCCCGCTACCAACAAATGCCCACACGCCTGTACTGCCAGCAAGGGCCAGTCCTGACTGATGCTGAGCACCCACTGCTATAGGTTTTGCTTTCAGCACCTCTCAGGCAGCAGGGAAAGTAACTTAACATTTCTTACAGGTCCTGTCCTATTGCGACCTGGGTCCCTGCCAGCTCTTTCAATAGCTCCCTGCTGGCTTTTCCCGCAGCTCTTGCTGGAGCTGCGCGCCACTGCGTACCCGCTTACTTTCACCTCTGCTCTCAGGTGACGTGGCCCTTTCTATAGCCACCCATTCTTAGAGCCCTGCACGGATACAAAATTTGTACCCGCCAGGGCCGCCCGGGGGGCGGGGGGAGGCAAGTGGGGCAATTTGCCCCAGGCCCCGGGCCCCGCAGGGGCCCCCACGAGAATGTCTGAAGTCTGAGGTCTGAGACAGGGAGTGCCAGGAAGGGGCCCCCAAAATTGCTTTGCCCCAGGCCCCCTGAATCCTCTGGGCGGCCCTGGTACCCGCATCTGTAGGCACAAAAATGAGCCACGAACACCCACAGTGACATCCGTGGATGCAGCAGATACCTGTGGCTATCGAGCAGATATCTGCAGGTTTGCAGGGCTCCACCCACTCCCTTTCATTCTAGTCTCTCCTCTTCCCACCAAGTGCAGCTCAGCTCTGGGGAGAGGCGGAGGCAGGAATTAGCAGCTGCTGAGCAGGAGGGACCATTTCTGGGTCCTCTTGTGCCCAGCCAGGAACGTAAAGACCCAGGGCTCCAGCTTGCACAAGAACAACATGATAACGGCTTTCCCGTGCCAGGGCCCGAGAGCTCGGCGCCCGAGAAGCCGCATTCCTGCGGCAGCCTTAAGTCGCCGGTGGGGAAGAAGCATTCCGCTATTTCAGAGGCTCACAGCCAAAAACCCAATAAGCAACCCCGGAAGGAGCAAACTCCAGGATTGCAGGTGATCCGCACAGAGAAAACGGGGGTTGTGCTTTTTACCTTCTCCGGGCTGGAGAAGGGTCTGGATTTCCCAGGTCACGTTAGAAATGCAGGCCTGGCCTCCCCAGCCCCTGCTCATCTGAAAGGTGCTGAGACCCCACAGGCCAAAGTCTGTGTTAAAGACTCAGTTCCCTGGCTTCCTCAGGAGAAGCTGAGAAAACTTCCCCTCCAAATGTAAGGGCTTCCAGCAAAGTCCTGATCCTGCCCCTGGATTCATACAGCTGGGCCCCAGGGGAGCACCAACACATCTGCACAGATCCAGGTGCAAGGCTCGGATCTTTGGAAAAACCAAACTTGACATTCTGGAAAGTTTTAGGGGGGGGGAAAAAAAGGAATTGAAAGTAACCTCAGGCAGTGTTCCCTGGCTGGGTACTTGTGCAGCCAGTCATGAGAGGGTCAAATGCCACTCAGGTGATTTGCAGAGCACCCAGCTAGCTTTCTGTTTCTACTGGTGGTGCACATTCACACATGCAAAATTTTATTCTGCTCATGGATGGAAAAGATCAGAGGGAACAGTGACCCGATCCTCCCTTTCCAGATCTCTTACCCATCACAAAGGCTACCAGGCCACCTTGTAGGGCAATTTTCCCAGTGCTGAACTGTCTGGATCCAACTCACCAATTTCCCAGGCCTTTAACCATTGCAGAGCTAGTCAGTTCACAGTACGGGGCTTCTTCCACAAGGCCTTTGAGCGCAGGCTGGGGCTGGCTAATAATGATCCTATGGGTACTTTTATAAGGGCCAAGATTTGTCCCCAGTTCATTGGCAGAAGTCCCCTCCCATCACTAGGTGTCCCCTTTCCCCTCACCTCCCATGGTGGCTGCATTTCAGCCCTGCATGTCTGATGACCCCTGCTGAGCCATGCTGGTACTGCTGATGGCTCATATTGGGTACATGTAAGGTTCTGGGTGTCTCAGCGGGTCACAAGAGCACCATGTCTGCTGTAGGATTGGGGGGGCATTCTGGATAAAATAAGGACCAGTCTGAACCCTCCCTGCATCTACTGAGAGTTGCATGGCTGTGCCGGGAATTTCTGGGACTTAGCATGGCTGGAGCCTAGGAGACAAACTCCCCACATCTCTATGTTTACACACATGTGTTGGCAGGACCTTCATATGCTGTAGACAGAACAGGCCCCTGGCTGCTCCAAGGCACAAACCCCAGGGGCCAGGCTCCCATCTCCCACTGGTGAGGCGAGAGTCATGTCTGCTGGGGAAAGAGAAATTCCTCTGCGAAGCAGGAAGGCTGGGATTTAGCTACACTCTCATCCAGCAGAAGTCAACTTGTTGCCAGCATCTACTAGGGGATGTGACTAGGCAGCGCAGTGGCCTGGGGTGAGCATGGTGCATATAGAAGCCAAATGCGCCACCCTCTGCAGCACAGAGGCAGAAATGTAACCTGCCGACCTGAACCCAGTCTGCCTTTTCTAACAAGCCACTTTCATTTCTTCAGTCCTGTTATGCTGTCTGAGAGGAGCCTCCCCCTTCTTCCATTGGAGGTGCTCACATCACTTTATGGACAGATATGACTTAATCCTCACAACAACTCCTGAGAGGTCAGCACCACCACCCCCATTTTACAGATGGAAAAACTGAGGCATGGAGCAGACAAGTGACTTGGCCATGGTCACACAAAGCTTATTCCCTAATAAAATTGTTATTCTTTAAGGTGTCACCAGACTCCTTGTTGTTTTTTCTCCCGGTGTTGCCAGTTTCTCACCTTGGCTACGTCTACACTGGAGAGTTTTTGCACAAAAACTCGGAGAGTGTCCACACTACAAGCACATCGTAAGAAGACAGTACATCGTAAGAAGAGAGGGCTTTTTGCGCATGAGTTATTCCTTTTTCTACAAGGAATAAGCCTTTTTGCACAAGAGCTCTTGTGCAAAAAGGTGTGTGTGGATGGCAAACAGGTTTCTTGCACAAAACCAGCGCTCTGATGGCCATTCTTAAAGCACAGGTGCTCTTAACAGCAATCAGAGCTGTCTTGCGCAAGAGCGTCCATGCAGTGTGGACGCTCTCTTGCGCAAGAACTTTTTGCAGAAGATCTCTTATGCAAAAAGATTCTTCCACAAGAAGCCTGCAGTGTAGACGTAGCCCCCCTGTTTTAGCCACCTGGCCCTCTTTTCCCAAATCGTCCCTGAGATGGAACAAGGCATCTCCCTGCAGGCTGGAGAGGAGATCACAGTTTGTTGCACAACTACAAAATGACAGCACCACCCTCATGCCACAAACAAACTATTCAATCTACTGAGTGTATGCCAACTATAAACATCGGCCTTACTAGCCGTGCTTCTGAGGGCAGCCACCCAGAAGTCAGCAACACCGACGCATGGCGCCAGCCCCGGCAGCTTTTAGAGTTTGAGGAGAAGAGGCTCAACCCAGTCTTCCAGTGATGCTGCTTCTGTGGCCCTAAAACGTGTCTCCCTTCACGTCCACAGCTGGTTGGGGCCAGGGCAGATTCTTGGGCGCAGGGTCAGAGGGCAGATTCTCGGGCGCAGGGTCAGAGGGCACACTCAGGGTCTTCTCAGGCTGAGATGAGGAAAAGGAATTTCAATGGCCAGCAGAAAGGAATCCGAGTGGAAGAATTTCCTCTCCCCCATTAACTGCTGTAAGCAAGGCCACAGCCCAAATATAGAATGGGGTAGCGTGATAACAGACGGGGGAACGCTATCGGAATGAGTTAGTGAGTGGAGATACCGCGTACAGAGGCAGCCAGCAAAGAATGACAAGAGGGACGGGAATCTAGCCTGGCTAACTCACTGCAAGGCTTCGGCAAGACAACATCCCTGCTCTACAATAACGTATATTTATGTTGGACTGAGTCACATGGCCAGATTCAGCTCTCGTTTGCACTGAGGTCGAGCTGGAGCGACCCCACTTCACTCAGTGGAGTTGTTCCCAATTTACACCAGTGTAACTGAAAGCAAAATCGGGCAATCAACATGGTTCAGAGAGTGTGCTTAGAAAAATGATAGCTACATTTATTAAGAGCTAAACCTAACTGCATGAGCAAAGATGGATCAGGAATGCTTTGGCTCATTTCAGACCTCTGTTCAGACAACTCTCCCAGGAGAATCCAGACAACATCCTCAGCTAAAGAAACACAAGACAGGGCCACTGCATATACCCTGAGGCCAGGTCTGTTACCGGGCAAATCCAGAGAGCCGCTGGCTTTAGAAAATAACCCCTTTGTGAGTGCCACAGAAACCAGTGTTTAGGCCTAAATTTTCAGAAAGTTCTGAATAAGTCTCCACCTCCAAGGTTATCAGCTAAAATGAGGAGGCTCAGAATTTGAGAAGCAGCAGCTCACTGCATAGGATATAGTAAAAAATTGTAGAAAGAGGTTATTGGTCCTGTCTAGGATATGGAAAGAATCATACAGGACAGGAAGGGACCTTGAGAGGTCATCATGTCCAGTCCCCTGCCCTCACAGCTAGACCATCCCTGACAGGTATTTATCTAATCTGCTTTTAAAAATCTCCAATGGTGAAGATTCCACAACCTCCCTAGGCAATTTCCAGTGCTTCACCAACCTGACAGGAAGTTTTTCCTAATGTCCAACCTAAACCTCCCCTGCAATTTAAGACCATTGTTTCTTGTCCTGTCATCAGAGGTTACGGAGAATAATTTTTCTCCCTTCTGCTTGAAACACCCTTTTAGGTACTTGAAACCTGTTACCATGTCCCCTCTCAGTCTTCTCTTTTCCAAACTAAACAAACCCAGTTATTTCAGCCTTCCCTCATAGCTCATGTTTTCTAGACCTTTCATCATTTTTGTTGCTCTTCTCAGGACCTTCTCTAATTTGTTCACATCTTTCTGGAAATGTGGTGCCCAGAATTGGACACAATACTTCAACTGAGGCCTAATCGGTGCAGAGTAGAGTAGAAGAATGACTTCTCCTGTCTGGTTTACAACACTCCTATTAATACATCCCTGAATGATTTGTGCTTTTTTTTCTTTCTTTTTGCTACAGTGTCACACTGTTGACTCATATTTAGCTTGTGATCCACTACCTTCTGCAGTACTCCTTCCTAGACAGACATTTCCCATTTTACATGTGTGCAACTGGTTGTGCCTTCCTAAGTGGAGTACTTGGCATTTGTCCATGTTGAATTTCATCCTATTTACCACAGACCATTTCTCTTGAAGATGAAAAAGCAGGGAAGGATATACAGATAAACTTTAAAGGGCTAATCTTGTAGGCCCTCATTTGATCTTTCCACATCCAGCAAAATTCTTTCCATCCTCAAATATCTTCCCTTCATTGAGTTTGGGAATCTCCCAAATGTTTCTAGCTGGAAACTGCGTCCTTAAAGGCCTTTTTCCCCTCTTTAATAGGCTGATGGGAGCAAACAGATTGGTGCTTCCCTATGATATGTACTGGTGCTCATTCGGACCTGGTGGAGAAGGGCGCAGGAATCTAGCAAAGGTGGGGCTGTCGGGGGAATGAATATAAACAGTGAGGCCATGTTTGGAAGGCTGCCTTTGCCCAGTAATGAATCAGATGAAAGGCAGATCCCTAGGAAATTGGTAAGTAAACAGATTAAAAGGGGAAAAAAACACTTTTTTTTCCTCTGACAGAAAGAATGTTTTCACCCCATTGTCAGCCTGGCAGTGTAGCTAGTTTGACTCTCCAAACTACCCTTCCTGGCTGCCCTGCCATGTCCGATTAATAACCCTCAGCGCCATTTCTGAACACCAAGCCTATAAAGATGGCAATTGCTCTGTGGATGCTATGCAGGGAGATCAATGACTGACATTAATTGACATTAGAGTCATCTGAATGGGGCAGACTAAACATCCTGGGGCATTTTATTCCGAATGTTTATGTGGGTTGCCTTTCCCCTGTCTGACTCTGGCTCTGGTCTTCATCCTTGATTGCAGCTGGATGGGGGCTCGGGAATTTGTTGTAACCGGTGGGATTTACTGCACAGGGAAGAAGATTTCAGCCAGATACTGGGCAGTTTGACAAGGCTAACAGGTTGAGTGCGTACAGGGCTACTTGGTGCTCTGGGTTGGCCATGATCATATTCATACCACAGAGTTGCATTTACATGGGTTTTGTTCCTTATTTAAATAAAAACAACAGGGCCAAACAGCTCAAACCTGGGACACACCAGGAGGGAGTCTGGCCTGTGATTTTGTTCTATAATCTCCTTTCTAGCCACTTCAAACCCCATTAACTGCTGCAGAATCAGGCCTTGTGTATTGAACAGAGAGCCCCCAGAAACAAGAACAAACCAGTGACTTCCTGGCTTGGCGAGCCACACCCATGTGGACCAGTGATTTCACTGGCATTGCACAGAAGCAGACACTTGCTGCTTCGACACCATGGGTTGGGCACGCGAGAGATGCCTAAGAAATCCAGCGGGATGGGATGAAAGTAGGGATATAAAATCCCATTTAATTGGTTAACCAGATAACAGGAATGTTTAACCAGTTAAAGGAAGGGCAAGGAGGCCACCCAAGCCCCGCTGGTCTGGAGTAGCCTGCCTGCCCACTGCACTGGGCTGGAAAACCCCTTATTCCCCACCACAGAAGTTGCTGCAGCCCCAACCTGTTAACTGGGACTGGTAAGCATCCCCTATTAAGTGTGACACTTTTCACATCCCCAGATGAAAGTGTCTCAACCCTTTGGCTTTAAGTCCACCAGCCGTTCTGCAGTAATCTCATTTCTTTTTATTTGGGGCCTTTTGTTTCGCTCTTTGCACAGGGGTAGTTTGTTGCTGCGCAGCTCAGCATGTCCGTATAATACAAAAGCACTTCAGCAAAACACACTGCCCTAAGTCTGGCGGCTCATAAATGCCAGCTGAGCCGTGAAACTTTGGTGGGGTGGGCCCCAGCCTGCGCCAGAGAGCACCACACTGCCAAGGAGGTTTGGGTGGAAGAACTGACCCTGTGCACTAGGGATGTGAACGGGTCACCAGTTAACTGATGCCCTGGAGCAGTCCCCCACCCAGCGGCCTGCCACGAGTGGAGGGCTGCTTCAGCCCTGCCAAGCCCCTGTGCAGGGCTGCCAGCTCCCAGCCCCGGGCAGGCTGGGAGCCAGTAGCCCCACACAGGACTGGGAGCTGGGAGCCAGGAGCCCTGCAGGCTGGGGGCTGCTCCAGCCAGGTTGGAACAGTCCCCCAGCTGGAATCCCACTTAGTCGACTAACCAGTTAAACGTTAGGTTAACCTAACGTTTGACCGGTTTACTGACTAAACGGGATTTTACATCCCTAGCGTGTACCAAGGAAGTGTCTTGGGCACTAGCCTAAATAATTTCCTTGGATTTTGGGGCCGTGCTCTGCAGTGAGTGAAGAGCTTGAGACTTGGCTAATGAACTGGGAATGGTACAGGCACCTTGCGTGTGGGGGCTGGCCTGGCAGCGTGGTTCCCCTTTGCAGTGGAGGGAAATCATGCAGCTGAATTCTCTGTGCATGGCTGTGGAAATACAGCCCTGGGGGTCTGAGTGAAACCGAAAATAGCCTGAATGCACAGCCTGCCCTGGCTCCCTCGGGATGGGCCAGACATGACCTAATAGGGCTTTTTCGCTTCTCTAACTTTGCTGATTCTCTGGCCAAAGGCAGGCGTGTCAGAAGGAAAGCAGAACTAGTTGAGTGACTGCCCCACCTCTGCAACCATCCTGCTGCTGCAGCAGCGAAGCCAAAGGCACAGAACAGAGCTATGCTAGGCAAGCTTTTGGTTCCTGGACTTCCCGCTGCACAGTTCTGCTTGGGTGGTATTTTAACCACAGTTTTGCATTTAATGCTCCTCAGTAATTGCTCTTAAAGATGGTGTGAAAACCCAGAGCTAGCAGCTTGTCCTTGCAGGCATGTTGGGCCTGACAGTTTTCAGGGACTGCGCTTGTCCCCCATTGTCACAAACCAGGCATGTCACTGGATCACGCATTTATAGGGATTTTGCCAGGTGAAAACCCCACATATCAATGCATGAATGTAGCCGCAAGGGGCCCACACGGTCCTCTGCAAAACCCTGGAGTGTGGAGTGTCTGGGACAAGGAAGAGAACAGGACTCAGCCAATCTTAACCATGCAAATCCAATGAAATTCAGCTGGTCTCCCAGATGGGAAGTGGACGGGATGTGAGGGGGCTTTGCAGAGCGTTGCTAGTGTGTTGAAAAGGGAGGCATGTGGGCGAGCTTGGGGATGAGAGATGACTCAGGCCCCAGACCACATCATCACTGTGGCTCTGAGTGGCTTGGCCAGCAGCAGGGACTCCCAGCTGAATTGCCGGGTAATGGAGCAAGCCCTCTGAACTGATCCAGTTGTGAACCCCCCTTCCTCTGGCCAGGCTGCTCAGAGTCACCCAGGGTCTCGCAATGTCCTGCATCAGAAGTTGGAACCCCACAGCAGCTGGTGAATTTGCATGGTTGTCTTCCCATATCTCCACTGTGGGGAGAACACATGGATGGGTTGCATTTCTACCTGGAACAGCTGGTTCCCTGAATCGCTCCCTGAACTCCTGCCAGGGACACAGGCACTGGGAGAGATTTTATCCATTCAAACCCCACATTCGTGTGAGCTATGGGGTGGGACAAATCAAATCAGACCCATGCACTGAAAATAACCCTTCCCCACCCCTCCAGATGCAGTTGTGCTGAATGGCTATTCCCCACCACTGCTCTGGCATCAAAGAGGAAGCAGCGATCTTATCAGTGAGGCTGGGGTTTTCTGAGCTAAACAGCAGCTGTGGGTTGGGGAACGAAAACACTTACTCAGATTTAACCTCTTGAGACCCTTGCATATTTTAAAGCTCACACTCAGGGCCCTCACCCTACAGGAGCAGCATGGAAAATGTTGCTGAATGTGTGTGAAGTCAAAGCAATCCCTGGTTTACCTTCTCTCCTAGCTCCCACATGGCACGCTGCTATTTAAGAGCGAGTGGAATAGCTTTAGCAAAGGATGAGCCCTGGGTTGTATGAGAAAATAACGCGATACAGAACTGTTGGTGGCCTCATAAATTCAGACAGCTATAGAACAAAATGCACTTTTTAAATGCAGGGTCTGATTCTCTGTAGAACCCCTAGGCCTGCTGACAGGGGAGGGCAAAAGGGCAGTTGCCCCAGGACCCAGCAATTCAAAGGGGTCTGGGGCTCAGTGGCCAGAGCCCCAAGCCCTTTAAATTGCCTCTGGATGGCTGCTTTGGCCCTGCTCTGAGGTGGGGGGGGGGGGCAGTGCTGCAGTCCAGGTAGTGCTATTGGTTGGCAGCTCCAACCCTACCCCTTCCACTTGAGGCCCGCTCCTTCTGGAGCTCAGAGCTGCCCCCCACCTTGTTCTGGGGCCTGTGGAAGCTGTCAGCCCCCCTGAACACCCCCTGTCTTGCTAGTCCTTTGGTGCTTAGCACATGTATGTCTGATATTATAGTCAACACACAAATCCACATACAGAATAGTGAATATATGTGCACAATGTGTACATGCTTGTGCAACCAGAATTTACACATATCTATCTATCCATCCCCATACGCCCTGTTTGTCTGTCTGTCTAATCTATCTATCTATTTATCCATCACCATACACTCGATCTATCTATCTATCTATCTATCATGGGAAAGCCTGAAAGTTGAGGGAAGTTGAGATGCTTTTCCAATCTGTCCAAACCACAGTGGTCTAGAAATCAGACTGGCAAATCAGAATGACGGGACTATGAACCTTTCGTTTCTCTGAATGAGGCTGCATCACTGCAAGGAAGGGCCAGGGTATTGCCATGGGTTGGCTCTGCTCCTCCACAAATCTTGGGGGACCCGAAGGGATGTGAAAATGAAACTTATATCCGCTCTTCTGGCCTCTCTCTCCAGGCAAGCTTAGAAGAGCTGAAAACAGCATCTGTTAGGCCAGCTCTCCTTTTCTCCAACCCAGGCAGCCTCGCCTGATGTTTATCCATGTTGAGGCCCTTTTCAGAGACACTGTAATCCCTGGATCCAAAGGCGTTCTTTGAAACTCGTTTCTCCTTTACAGAAAGAGCCAGGCGTTCCTGGGGGCGTGAGCACGCTGTGTGCTGCGGTAACATGCAGGTCAGCGTGAATGAACGCTAAACAGGGCAGTGCTAGAGATTTCTCTGACCAGAGAGCTGCGACCTGTCTGGAGCAGTCTGCAGGAATAATGACAACGGAGGAGTCTAAGGACTCTGGCCATGTCTACACCATGCAAACTGCACAGACATAGCTACAGTACCACAGCGATGCGGGCATAACCCACAGTGCAGGCACAGCTACAGAGATGGAAAGGATTTTTTCCGTCCCTGCAGGAGCCCCACCTCCCCAACACATGGTATGTAAGTCAACAGCTTCATTCTTCCGTCCACCTAGCTGCAGCACCACCAAAGGGGCTCACATAGCTGCAACACACCGTCTTCGCAGCCCTGGGCCCTGTAACTATGTTGACCTAAATGTTAAGTGTAGAGTAGACCTGAATCACATTTGTACAGAGCTTAAATCATAATTCTGCCCATTCCAAGGCTCCCGCACATAGCCAGAGCAGGGCCTCTCATGCCAAGTCCCGGGTACCCATTCTGATTCCCATTCTGGGGCTGAGATGTTCTTGATGCAGGGAAACCCATCTCCCAGGGGTGTCCAAACTCTGCAGGGCTGCAGTCAGGCAGGCCTGGTGTTTGACTTCGCTGGATGTGGAATTTGTATTTCTCATGCAGCAAAGGTGTCTTGTGCCAGGAAGCTGCATGTGTGTGTTATGCTAATGTGTCCTCTCATTGCCAGGCACTATGTCAGCCCAGCAAGGTGCTCTAAGGAGCCCCAGATAAACCCAGGGCTCTTTAACGGGCCCAGAAATCAGTCTCCTGGGACATGGGACATGCCCATAGAAACAGATTAGCCTGGGGGAAACTAGCAACCCTAATGCACTGCCCTGAGGCTGTATGCAGAATCCTGTGGCTGTCGGGGAGTTGTGTGTGAGTGGATCCTGGGCAGCATTAGGGATGTGAATGGGTAACTGATTAACTGGTTACCTGGTGAGCATTACCCTTAACCAGTAATGGTTAACCGGTTCCCTGAGGGCAGCCACATAGGGACACCAGCCAGCAGCCTGACCTGTGCAGCTGGGAGCTGGAAGCCGGCAGCCCACACTACACGGCTAGGACCAAGAGCCAACAGGGCTCTTGTGAATGGGTGTGAACGTGAATGGGTAACTGGTTAACTGGTTAGCCAGTAAGCATCACCCTTAACCGGTAACAGTTAACCGGTTCCCTGGCAGCAGCCCCCCACCCGAGGGCTGCTCCAACCCTGCGGGGCACCCACATAGGGACACCGGCCAGCAGCTTGCTCTGCGCGACGGGGCTGGGAGCCGAGAGCCAGCAGACCAACCCCACATGGGACTAGGCACGGGAGCCTTGTGGACTTAGAGGCTTCTCCACCTGGGCTGGAGCAGTTCCCCACCCATTTAGCTGGTTAACTGATGAATTGGGATTTTATTCCCTCGGCAGCGTGGAGCCATTGCTTTGCTCTCCAGCGTGATAAAGAGAAATACCCAAAACAGTGGGCAGGGAAGGACAGTCCCTCCAGTGAGCCCGGGGACATGCCGATGCAGGCCCACCAGTGCGCCTAGCTCCAGCCTGGGGCCCCAGTCACAAGCATTGAGCTTCTTGGCCCCCATGTAAGAAAAGCCTCAATTGCAGCACTTCCCAATCTCCTGCGCAATGACTCTGCCCTTCCCACTCCAAGCTTGTGTCCCCGGGCCTGTGACCCTCGCAAGCTGGTTTTGAGTCTGCAGACCAGCTTGGTTTTCCCACGTCTCTTCTTGTCCTCACACCCCCTCCAGAGACGCCTCGGTCCGAGGCAGCCCAGCTCTGCAGGGGAGGTGGACGAGGCTCTGCGGTGAACTGGACAGAATGGGGTGCTCCTCCCGTAGAAGCCCTGACTGCACGGAGGGGTCTCTCTTTGGGGCCATGGCTCCCACTCTGCCCTGTGCGCTGTTTCCCACCCCAGTTTGATCGGTGCATTCTCCCCCCGCCCATACACACACTCAGGCTCCTTTTCAGCCCGTCCTTCACAGAGCAGGAACAGCCGAATAGCTGCATTGGGGTCCAGATTCCAGTCCCGCGTCCGCCCCTCCCCGCTGCAGGCTGCTCGGAGCCCTATAAGGCCCACGGGAGGCCTAACCGCCAAGCTGAGCTATTTATACTCTTGGCCCGGCCCCGCCCACTGACACATCATGGATCTGGGATCTGTTTTCCAGCCCAGCCCATCCCCAGTTGCCACCAAGCCTTTCTCGGAGCTGCCCAGCCTCTTGGTGGGCTTGAAGCGGCTGTTCTGATTCATCTGCGAGGCAGGCAAAGTTCTGTGGGGGCATCTCAAACAATTGCCCTCCCCAGTAGAAAAGACAAGACCCTGCGCTCAAAGAAATGGGCCAGGTGCCTCCCCAGGACTGTCAGAAGCTTTGAAAAATAGTCCCCACCACGCCCGTGTAGCCTGATTCCACCGAAAGCATCTGTTTGGACAGGCTGGTCTGTGTTGGGTGCCTGTTTCCTTCCCCCTACCCAGAGCCACCCTGACAGGGACAACGGGGGCACTGGGCAGCATGGGCCGGGCACTGCAGCTCGAGGGCAGAGTTTGAACAGAGCTCAGCAGCAGGTCACACATGTGTTGGGGGCCAGGGGCTGAGCTTTTCAAAATCTGACCTTCAAAAAGCAGGGTCTTGTCATTTCAAAGGGCAAGCCCGCCTATTGCTAGGGGGGAGGAAGCCGCTGTGTGAGTGGCTGTGCAGCTCTTTGTGGTTCTCCTGCGCCGTGACAAGACACGCTTTCCTGTCCCAGGTGAGTCACCCAATCAGTGGCTTTTCTAACTCAGCGAGGACGCCTGCTGGTGTAGGGTCTGGCCCCAAAGGAATCCAGCCCTTGATTTGTTTGGATGAGGAAATGGGTGCAATCTGTCTCGCCTCTCTTAGCAAGCAGCCCAGCTCTGACCCCAAGCTGCCCTTCCAGATGGCTGGAAGGTAGGGAGGCAGCACTAATAGCCGCTCTGGGGAGGCGAGCTGCAAATATGGGCACACAGCCCGCTGCCACCCAGCTCCTTGGGCATCAGCGTTCCCCTTTGTGACAGGGACATCAGGGCGACACGGTGCTTTGGCCGGGAATCACAGCTTCTCCTAGGCAGCGTTCTTCTTGATGGCTGCGTCATTTGTGATCGGCTTGCTTGTTTTTAACATTGGTCCTGGGGGCTGATCCAACTCCTGCCACAGTCACTGTAAAGATCCTCACTGCGGTGGGAGCTCGATCAGGCCATAGGGGTGTGGAGTTTGTGTGTGTATGTCTCTGTGTGTTTGTGTCTGCCTGTATGTGTGTGTGTGTGCGCGCATGCACACAGGCATGTTCCTTGGGTGTGGCTGCTTTTTAGTACTGCGTGTTCTCTCCCGAACTCTAAGGCGGACAAGACAGACATGCTTGATGCTCAGCTCTCCAGACCACATTCAGCTGCCAACAAGACACAGAGGAACCCCCGCTGGTTTTCTCTGTGCTCCTATGATAAGGACAGTACCACAACAGGGCACTGGCTGTTAATCTGCCCTCCTGCCACGAGTAGTCCCAGGGGTCTTGCTTGCACTTGGCATCATTCCTTCCTTCCATAACTTCTCAAGATGTAATTTGCAGCACTAGACGCCACAACTGGGCATCCTTCACCTATTAAAACTGACTTCTCTTCTGCGTCCTGCGGCTTCTCCAAGGCACTGCTTTCTTCTGAACTAAATCCACCTGCCTTTCCTCCTTTGGCAAACCCCCCTGGGAAGAGGGTATTCCTCCTCTCATCTGCCCCTGCCGGTTTATTAAGCAAATTTGTCCCCCCATAATAAAACAAACTCTGAAATCTTTGCATGCTTCACCCTGGGGTACTGAAATCATAAGGGAGCAGGAAAAAGCATCATACTTGCTTAATGAATAGCTGCAGTTAAAGGTTGAGAATGGAATTGTTCAGAAACATGAAATGAACAAAAGGATCCCCGGCAGCATCCCGACTAGCCCCCCATTGAAGGTGCGTTCTGGAAAGCACCGAGTATGAGTTGTGGAACTCTGGGACTGGTCTGTGACTATTCGTTGCTGGTTTTCTAAAGCCACAAGTGGGAGTTTCCCAACTGTAAACTCTCCAGGACAGCGATAATTATTGTGATGATTGTGTCACAACCGTTGGCGCTTCGCAAGCAACACACAATAATTGTTACTCAATAGATGAAGAAGTACCTAGCCCATGAGTAATTCTGTTGGCATTCACAGGGCTCCTGACACAAAAGGCATGTCTCAGCACATGCAAAGAGGCAGAATCTGATTTGTCATAAATGTTATAAATTCTAAGATCATGATCAGTTATCAATTTACGAAGAGTGTTGATCTTGGTTCTCCTAGCACACGCCTTGGGCCAAATCCCACTTCCTTTACTCAAAGGAGCAGAACCATCGGTTTTAATAGGGCTACTCAAACGAGTGACCCAAAATTGGGCCCTGCAACCCGATATTTTTGCCAGTAGTCTTTCATACAAGCAAGCTGCGGTAGAAACTGCCGAAGAACCTCAGCCCTGTAGATGGGTAACTACACAGCTACACAACTTCTGAAAACAGAAACCTGCCTGGCCAAAACCTTCCCTCCCCGCATTCCTGGGGCAAACTTGCCAACTACACAACCAAGAGACATCCCTAGATGTTGTAAACACTGCCAGTTAACCCCAGCCTCAGAACCATACAGCCTTGCAGACCACTCACTAGAAGATAAATGATGCATGATTAGTGCAGGGCATAGCATGGGAGAGTGATATTCTTTAATAACCAATCAGCTCTTCTGTGAAAAAATCATAGTTCTTGCCTTGCAAATCATTCAAAGCTGGCCCCATGGGCCAGCAGAAGCATCCAGAAAGAGTAAAGGCTGACACCAGTGTGAAAATTTCTCTGTTGACTGCAAAGCTATTTTTCCATTGTATGCAGGGGAAAGTGGCCTGGAAAAATACACCCAATTCTTCCAGGGGATTCCCTGTGATCTGTCAGTGGTAGTCATAATGCTCATTACAGGATCACCTTTGACACAGCTAACACAGCAGTGGAGTGATAGAGAGCGCTGTCAGTGTTGTGCTAGTTAAAACATAACGATTATTGCTGCACATCCCACCCTAGCTCTCAGGCACTTCAAGACAGGGACTCCCATGGATTTTGCTGTCCTGCCCACGCTCCAGATCAGGATGCTATGCATGACTTCTCCTCCACAAAGGAGCTTCATGCGGCTCAGTGGTGTTTGTGCACTAAGCCGCACCCTTGCCCCCAGGCCTCCTTCAACTCTTACTCTTGCAGATTGCTCTGGGCATGAGGACAGAGTTGTGCAAACTCTACTGTGTGATGAAAGGTTGTGCATTTTCGAAAGTCCTTGCAAGGCTGTGTTTTCCATGAAACAGCCCTTCAATATCACCCTTGGGCTTTAATGCTTAAGTGGGGGGCAGGGGTATCCCATGCTGAAATCCACACTGGGTTATTCGGTCTGGATTTCAAAACGTTCTCCCCATTTTTTACAGAACAACTTTGAGCTGCAGAAAGTCTCACCTCTGTCCCTTTCTCAACTGATTCCAACTCAGGAGCTGAGTCTGAAACTAATGTGAGTTCTGCCTTCAGTGGAAGCAGGACTGGGTGTTTTGGATTGGTTTATTTATTTTGCATGAGGAATCTCCAATGATCACGACCAAGAGCACACAATAAAGAGCAGGCTGTCATGGTGCCAGTCCACCAGGAACCGGGACCTGACCACTTCCCTGCTGCTTTCAAATACCTGCCAGAGGTGGTATGCCTGAGCTTCCCCTTTCACTCCCCTCCCATCCCATGGTTTGTTTCTACCCTTGTTTGTTTAGGTGCCTCCGTTTTTCACAGCTGGCGCTAACCCTCTATGCAGGCCCAGGACTCAGAGCTTCCGATAAGAGTATTTATAAATCTGTTTAGGCGGCTGACGTGACCTAGTATCCGTGAGTGTTTCAGCCTCCATGATATAACTATAAATGCTTAAGTGGTGAATCAGAGAACTCTATCGGTCCCGCTACTTGCTAGATTCCTCAGAACCCGCCTGACTAGATCTCCTTTCAAACTACGCTAGTAAGAAGTGCTGTGGATTTTGTGGGGTTTTTCTTCCCCCTTTCCCTGTGAGCTGCAGTGGCTGTTTCTTTATTTATCTCTCACACCATCTATTATTATTAACCCAGATGCTTCTAACTATCCTTATCTCATTAACTGTCCCATTTGGTTTCTCTCCAGCTTCCCCCAAGGGAGGTTTGCTCTGCAAAGTGAAGCTAAACCCCAACACGTAGAGGAAGAGGAGGTGGGAGCCGGTGGCTGCATTTGTTTTGTTTGTTTGCCTGTTTAATATTAAAAGATTAAAGGCAAGTCCAGCTCTTAGGGGAGCAGCGGCTGAGTCTCCATTAGAGTGAAATTGAATGACTGGAATGCCTAGGATCTGAAGGAATCTGTAACATGCGCTGGATCATATTTAATTTTACAATGTGGCAAAAGCTGATCCAAAGCTTCGGAAAAGTGTGTACTGCATTTTCTGTCTAATGTCTCCACTATGTCCCCTGGGATCAGGATGTTAAACATGACTCTGGAGTTATATTATTCCATGGTATTGCTGCAGGATGCATATTATAAACCAGAGCAAGCCCCACTGTGTCTGGTCACACTAAGGACCTCATCCCTGCTTGTCTGCAATGACCCATTTAAAATATCCCCCTCCAGCTCCTAGTACACTTTTATTCCTCCTTTAGTTAAACAGCTGTCTCTGCTAGGTAACCAAACTCTGTTGGTCTTTTGCAGGAGGGTGTTTGAGGCTAGTCTGAGCTTCTTTATGCAATTTCCTGTATTCATTTTCTCTGAAGTGCAATAAATTATCATGTTAAACTTTCTGTCTTATGTGCTGTTCAGCTCCCTATTTATGGCACACTTAGAATTATAGAATCATAGAACTTCAATGCTGGATGGATCTATGGGAGCTGTGTGAGCTAATCCACCATCATTCTAACCCGCTGTGGTGGTACCGTTAGCACTGAAAATGCACGTTGACGGTGCCTGGGAAGTCTCTTACCTGATAGATCATGACTTTGAAGTTCCTTCGCTTCAACAGCTCGGCCTCATTGACCTCCAACTTCTTGATCTGCCCAGCTTGCTTCTCCAGGTTCTGCCGGACGGTTTTCACGTTGACGCTCACCTTGCGGACTTTTTCCAGCATCTTGTTCACGGTGTTGCTGGTGGTTGTGTGTGATTTGGTGAGCTTGGTCAGTTCCCCCTGGATGCTGGCCACTGCGCTGTCCATCTCTTGCTGCCTTTCCTCCAGCTGAGTCTGGGTCAGCTGGATTTGATCCACCGCCCCGATGATCTTGTCCAGAAGGGTGAGCACCATGACACCATTGATCTGGTCGGATTTAATCGGATCTTCAGCTGCTGGCTCCTCGGAGGTCTCGGAGGGAGCTGGCTGCTCAATAATTTGCAGAGGAGTGTCCGCCATGATCGATTGGGAGTCCCGACGAGCAGAGCCTGGAGAAGTGGTTGCTGCAGGGAGCAGAGTGAGACGAAAAAACTGAACCCGAGCCCTAACTCAACTCTGCTGGGAGGCAAGCCAGAAATGGAGAGCACAGAGCCCAGCTCTGTGTGTGTGTGTGTGTGTGTGTGTGTGTGTGTGTGTGTGTATGTGCGTGCTTAAATTCAAATGGCACGGCACTGCAAAGCTGTCCAGGGAAACTGCCCTGCAAATTTTTCCAGGCTTGCAGGCCATTGGCTGACTCCACCTTAGCTATATAAAAGGAGCCACTGCCAAATGCCTGATGACCCACCCTTTTTGAAATGATTAAAATAGTTGGAGCGGAGGGGAGACGGTGGCGTTTGCATGCGAGCACAGGCACAACTCCCAGAGGAATGCAAGGCTCTAAAACTCCCGGCAGCCTCTTCTTTCCCATACGTTCAAAGGCATTCTGTGCAAAACTCCAAGGAATCTGTCCAAGAGGAAAAAACAAAACCCCACTGTAAGCTGCCCAGGAATCTGTGAGACAGAAACAAGCTCTTTCTGGGCACAGCTGTGTACATGAAAGGACAGCTGAAACAACTGCACACAGAAGTCCAGGAACTTAGCTGGAAAATTCAAACCTCTTTGTCTCCAAATTCAAATCCCTTTGTCAAGCGGGTTGTCAATATTTTAAAGAGTGGCTTACACTCCCTCATGACTATTCATGGCATGTCCCTTTTGAGACTGAGACTGAATTGCACACTCCTAACTGTATATTTACATTCATGTGGACACACACATGCAAGTACATACATGAGATAGGTGTTGGCGTGTTACTGCTGTGTTCTTCTCATACCTGTTTGTAGATTTGAATCAAGGAGTGACTATAAAACCAATAGCAAGCAGTGAAATGGCCACGCCCTCCCACCGGAGAACAGCCGTCTCAGCTCTGCAGTCAGTCCCCTGTCCGTCAACAGAATCTAACTTTCTGAGTACATGCTGTCAGCACGTGCCAGGGTACAAGTGCCGAAAGCACTGCCCAGAGGGAACAGAGGGCTGATTATTAGTGGTGATGATTAATTGCATCGCAGGGGGATCATACTCCTTACTGTGCTGAAGACAGAACAGGGTTTCCCAACCTATGGGTCGGGACCCAAATATGGGTCGCCAGATGTCTCCCCAGGTGTCTCCCCTCTTAAGGAGCCATTCACACACTTTTTGAATTGCCTTGAGGCACCAAGTCTTCCAGAATTGTCAAAATGGGTCCCCATGGCCCCGGAAGCGGCTGAGATAGAGGAAGAGCAGCCCCTGTCCTGAGGAGCTATCCAGTTAAATATTAATCAAAAGCCCTCCTCCAGCCTGTTTATTACCTTGGCTTTTATAGGATCCCCTGAAAGATCACTTGGATAGAATGCTTGAGAGCTTGGTGGAAGCAGCTCTGTTACCAGCCAAGAGGCCCCTGACAGGACTGATGTGAAGGTGCATGGCTGACTCTGAGCTAAGACCAGCTCACTCTTGAGCCCTATTGGCTCAGTCAAAGGAAAATGACCTGCAGATGCAGTGCTTGATCAGGGAGAGCTGTGTTAGGCTGGAAGAGCTGCCGCTCCGAGACCCTGAGGATCACAGCTGGTATCTCATCGAGGGTCTTGGATTATCAGAATTGTCTCAGGAGAGGGGATCCTGCAGCTGGGTATACCAGCCTCGTCCCTGGCCACCGGTTGGCAAACAAGATGGGCCCCTCAGTGTTCCAGTCAGAGGGTCTCAAGCCCCACTTAGGACAGTTGTAGTTGCTTTGTAACCAAGCTGAGGAGCCCGTCAGCCACTAGATTATCTATGGCAACAGTCGGCACTTCCCAGTGTTCTCGGTCGTGGGACAGGCTTGTTTGTTAATCCTGCGGGACTCACAACAGGATCTTCATTTAGATTTGGGGGCCCCATTGGAAGTCCACATCACACTTGGCTAAAAATAGTTCAGTTTATTATACACTCGTGCTTCCCAGGGAATTGGCTTCTTCCTCCCCACCGCCAAAGGATTAAAAAAAAAAACCATCCCCCTTTCCAGTGTTTACAGCTGATGAGTCAGTGCTGCATGCACACGTGCACAGACACACAACATTAATTTTGGCCACACCACACTGCGGCTGTTATTCACAAGATCAGTTTCTGAGCTGCTCTCTAGGATGCATGGCACAGTGGTTAACATACAGCACAGGAAGTCAGCAGATGTTTGTCCTCTTTCTAGCTCTGCTATTAACTCACAGTGTGACTTTGGGCAAGTGACTGTGCCTCTCCACACCTCAGTTTCCCTGTCTGCAATACAGGGAACAACTATTCCAAACTTGCAGGGGGTTGAACTTTTAAAGCTGGGTGGAAGGCTCTCCGGAAGATAAAGGTCTGGGTCAATGTTTTTTTCTAAACCAGGCTAAGTGGGCTGTTCTAATCTTGTTCTGCATGGCGCTTTCATGTCCCTTTGAGTTGAAACGCAATGATTATCTATGTGAAGATTTATTGGCACACAGCTTTGCTTCCTCTCAGAGGGACATACCAGGATGGCCCAATAGGTGGCAACCCGAGTCTTCCCCTTTTGGCTCTGAAAGCTGAATCCTTGACATTTTAACTCAACTACACCACTGTTCTGGTTGTGCTACAGTCAGAATTTGTTCTTTGATGTTCCCACATCTCACTGGATTTGACCGATTTGCTCTACAGCAGCAATGGACAACCAAGGCCGGCGAGTGGGCCACATAAGTGGCCTCCTTCATCTAAGTGGGCCGCAAGAGTCTCATAACCAAGAAAGTCTCCCCAGATAAGGCAGTTTTGCTCACTGCACTTGCATACCTAGAATTTGCGGGGTGTGTTCCTTGAACTGTAGCAGCGCTTTGATTGGATGCAGAGGGAGCTCTCACAGCCAGTGTTGTGTGCAATCATCATGCCCCTCACTTCACATGCCCTGGCGTTACGTGCAAGTCACTTTAGTAACACCAGTAGGGAAAACCCTATGCAGATGGAAACGAGCAGAATCTGGCAACCCTGCACATGAGCAAAAGTAAACAAAAGTCTTGTGGGCCACACATAGAAACCTTATGTGCCTTATGCACTCCGTAGGCTGCCCACCACTGTGCTGTAGCCCAGCTGTTAATTTTATATAGCACTGGTGTTAGCTTCTTTGTAAAGACTGCAAAAAACCCTGTTGTAATTGGCACATTTATCCCTCTTGCCGGTAGTTGAAGTTACAATGCAAAAGACTGAGTGGAGAATAACCCTTCATCTCCATGACAGGATATAGATCAAGGGGAGGGGGGAGAGAGGAGGTAAATTGGAAGGCAGGAAGGGGAAGGACATAGACTTCTTCTGCAGCTGCTTTTGTCTCTGTTCCATGGAAGCGTTCAGTCCTGTCTCCTGGGTGGCCATTGCTGTGGTGCATTTCAATGGCACTGAGCTCAGTTTTAAACAAACTGGGCCATTCCCCTGTTTGATTCTGCCAGCTCTCTTCATCTTCCCAGGGCAACTGGTGGGACTATCAGGGTATGTCTAGACTACATGGCTCCGTCGATGGAGCCATGTACAAGAGTTTACTAGACACTGGGAAATGAAGCGGCGATTTAAATAATCGCCGCTTCATTTACATCAAAATGGCCACTGCGCTGTGCTGATCAGCTGTTTGGCGGCACAGCAGGGCAGTCTGGACGCTCCATGGTCAACAACGGAAGCCTTTGTCGACCGCTCCGTTATGCCTCGTGGAATGAGGTTTACCGGAGCAGTCGACAAAGGCTTCCCTTGTCGACCGCGGCGCGTCCAGACTGCCCTGCTGTGCCGCCAAACAGCTGATCAGCACAGCGCAGTGGCCATTTTGATGTAAATGAAGCGGCAATTATTTAAATCGCCGCTTCATTTCCCAGTGTCTAGTAAACTCATATACATGGCTCCGTCGACGGAGCCATGTAGTCTAGACATACCCTGAGAGACCCTGGTAGAAAGGAAAACCAGAGCCTTGCTGGTATAATGATCCTGACTTTTCTCTGAGGCCCCAGTATCACTCACATGTGCTGTATAGTTAGGTTAGGCTGCTGGAGGGCTGAGACCACTGCCTCCCATGCTGCCAATATTGCAGTTTCCTTTGGCTCTCCCATCTGTCTGTCTGCAGCCATCTCTTGGCTCCTATTTCACATGTAGACTGGCAGCTCTTTGGGGCGGGATGGACTTTTTGTGCTGTGTTTGTCCAGCTCTTAGCACACTGTGATCCTGGGCCATGACTAAGGTTCCTTAGCATTACCATGATCTAAATAATAACCACTTGTCTCCCCAAGGCTGAGCTAGGCATCTTGACAGGCTGCAAAAGGAGATGTATGGCTGCACTTTGCTGTGCACAACCCGGTTGGGCAATTTCACAAAAGAGCTATTTCTGAAAAATCAGAAAAGGAGCACTGCACCCCATAGAGGTGCAATAACTCCACACTCCCATTGGTTGGGAACCTGCTGCTGGCTGCTTCTGGGGCGCAGCATGGTCTGTGATGCCAGGAGAGGCAGGATGCTGTCTGAGCACCCCCATGGCACTGCTGACTGAGAGTAGCTTCAAGGTAAGCCCCTCCTGCCCCAGCCCTGATCCCCCACCCCTAAAGCCAGAGCTGCCCCCTACATCCCAAAGTTTTCATCCTCAGCCCCACCCTGGAGCCCACACTCTAGTCAAATTATGTTGGGTCGCGGGCATCAACAATTTTCTTCAACCGGGTCATGAGACTGCATCAATTAGCCTTTAAAAAAAGGTCAAAAGACAAAATACAAGCCAAAGTAAATAAAATTTTTTACCCTGGTCTGGATTTTCCATTCTTAGTTGCTTCAGTGCTTTGTCTCCCAGGTGTATCCTGGTGCAGAAATTAATGCTGAGGGCTGCTGCCCCTATATTTACCTGCATCTCCACAGGTATCAGGCGATCACCACTCTCATTGGTTGCAGATTGCCATTCACAGCAAATTGGAGCCGTGAGAAGCAGTGCGGACCGGGACACTGTTCCCTGCCCTCCCATTGGCCGAGGACGGTGATCTATGGCCAATGAGAGCTGCGATTGCCTCCCCACAGGCTGGAATTTGCCCACCCCTGTTCTAGTTCATCATAAAATTGAAAGGAGTCCTGACCCCTTGGCTAATGGTGTGAAGCAGCTAGAGGAGGGGACTGAATGGAGGAAGTTGATCGCCTTGATTCTATGATGGTCAGAGGAAACGCTACAAAGAAAGATACACTGAAAGTGTATCTTAAGAAAACCGATGTGGGTATCACAAGCTGTGTAATGATAAGGCCTTGGCCTGTAGCCATATTGGAAGACCTAAAGCTTTTGTCTGCAGATTGAAAGAGGAGTAGCCATTATCTGAAAGCAAGAAGTTACATACTCATATTCCATCAAAATCGCATTCAAATAGTATAATACCAGGCTGCAAAGAAGAAGACCCTGTCCTAATGACACCCGATGTCACCAGATAAAGAAACAGATCTCAAGATGGTTAAAGAAAACTTAGTTTGATAGCATTTCTCTGGCAAGAAAATCCTTATCAATAGTTGGGGTTGTGAAATCCTCATTCTATGATTATGGTCCAAACTTTCCTATTGTTTGTCTGTATGATCTCGGTCTTTTTTTAAATTGTTTTTGCTTGCTGTATAATTAATTTTGCTAGGTGTAAATCAATTAAAGTGGTGGGATATAATTGGTTAGGGAATTACGTTACAATATGTTAGGGCCCGCAGAAGAGTGAGGCTGGGTGCCTGTATTGAAATGGTTATGCTTGAGCCCTAGGAACAGATAATGGTGGGTGCCTCCAGAGCAGGCACAGGCAAAATATGGGCCGTGGGCTGGATGTGGCTTGCCAAGACGCCAGATCCAGCCCACTGGAGCCTTAGCCAGGATCCCTGCCTGCCCCATCACCACACACTGCTCAGAGCAGCTCTCTGAATGCTGTGAGGCCAGGGGGAGGAGGGAGAGGCTTTGTGTACTGCCCCTGCGTCCAGCATAATCTTTCAGCTCCCATTGGCTGGTTTCCTGCACTCCTGCCCCAAGTCACAATCTTCCAGATCCTGCACTCCTTCCTGCACCCCTCCTCCAGGTCAAAATCTTCTCCTGCTCCCATATTCCCTTCCAGATCCCATACTTCCTCCTGCACCTCAATCCTCACCTCAAGCTCTCTTCTGCACCCTACCTCCATCGCAGACCCTACACCTCCTCCATGAATATTATGGAAGAGTGCAACCTTTGACCACTTACCAAATCCTTGGAGTGTCCCCCCATCAAAAATGATTGCCCACCCCTACCCTAAAGTCTGTGAATGACATCGAATTTTGTACGGGTAATAACTGGGAGGAGCAAGCCACCACCTGATCCCAATGGCACCATATCCTACATCCGACAGTGGCCCACTTTGAGGAGAAGTGCCTTGCCCTCAAAGCCGATAGGAGAGAGAGAGAAGAAGGAAAAAGAACTTTCTCTCAGCAGGCAGCTGCCCTGTCACAAATTGTCTGTACCTGCTGCAGGCAGAGTTATGGTTCCAGGACTGGAACCCTGAATCACCTCAGGACCCATATGTAAATCCATGGTAGAACTCATCTTGGAATTGAGGGGTTGTCAATGACATTATAAAGTCAGGCTGATGTAATTAGCCTTCTATTGATATTTGTGCACGCGTCCACACTCAAATTTGGCTCTGGCTGCCGTAAGCAATAAGTCATGGTGAGGCAATAACACCACTTCGCCAAATAGCACTGAGCTGTGGTCGGCCCACTGAGGGTGAATATCGGTCAGGGAGTACAGCCACAGACCTGCCACTTTTACAACAAATAGCATGCCATATTTGGTAGAGTCCAAGAAAACCTGTCATGAACAGTGAGTAGGAGGTGTAAGAAGAGGAGGAGGAGGAGAAAAACATGGCCTAGGTGGATCCGGCTATGTCACCGCACACGACCTGTGCAAGACTCCAAAAGCAGTCTAGCCAGTTCCACCACACAAGCATGGACCAGCTCAACGACGGACAAGAAACCTCAGGAAAGCATAAGTCCAACCTCAGGTATTGACTTTTCATTGTTTTACTCCATTGAGAAGTTGTAGTGGTACAGCAAACAGATGTAGAGCTGTGCCTTTTTTTCATTTCCTTGTAGGAAATTGAAAGTGGGATTGAAGCCCAGACCCAGCTTGATAAAACCTGGCCATGTCAAATATGTCAAAGTAAGGAGACCCCTATACTAAGGTGTGATCTAGTGACCACTGGTGACTGCCACTTGAAAGGTGCTCAGGACCTTCAACCCATGGGCTCCACAGTGCCTTTGAGGAGAACAGCTGATGGGTCCCTCAACGTTATTCAGGGAGAGAATCATAGAACCATAGAGCTGGAAGAGACCACAGAAGAGAGCTGCAGACGGTTCAGGGATGCCGGTGAGTTGATAGTGCTTGGTGTGCCTTTTTCTCCTCACAGGTGCTAATTGTGATGGTGATTGATGCAACACGGTGACTGGTGTGCAGGCCCAGCCAAAGAGTTTGCAGGACCCAACCCAGCACACTGTTTTTGGCTAAGCTGCACAGCCACATGGCTCCCAATCAGAGCAGTGAGTGAGCGGCCAGGTGGGCGGGGCCGGGATTTGGGCAGCACGGGGCCCTGAATGCGTGAGACCCAAGGCAACCCCCTCACTCGCCTTGCCCAAAGGCTGGGCCTGTTGGTGTGACATTGTATGGTGGTGCAATGTGGTGATTGGTGCAACATTGTATGGTGGTGCAATGTGGTGATTGGTGCGACATGGTGATTGGTGCAACATTGTATGGTGGTGCAATGTGGTGATTGGTGCGACATGGTGATTGGTGCAACATTGTATGGTGGTGCAATGTGGTGATTGGTGCGACATGGTGATGCTCCAATGCAGGCGATGCCACAACGCCATTTGGGTCCAACACACTCAAGTGCAAGAGGGGCTCTGTCATGAGTTCACCATATTACACCCAAACATCTAGGCATTACATGACGTCATCAGATCAGGCTGTGACGTCGAGTATACTGGTCATAGCACCGGGTGACCCCATGAGCCGCGAACAGGGGCCGAGGCGAAGGGAGGGGAGAGTCGGCCCTTTCCGGGCACTTCCGCACTTCCGGGCGGAGGGGCCCAGCCGGCCGAAGGGAAACAAGATGGCCGCCGGACCGTCGCTAGGAGACGCCCTCGCGTGATCCGGCTCTGTGGCGGACGTTCGCGTGCGCGGTGACGTCAGGGGGCGTGGCGGGCGGCTATTGCTACTGCGGCGGCGGCCGTAGGGGCTGGAGGAGCTGCAGGTAACGGGGGGGGGGGTGTCTCCGTTGCGGCAGGTGGCAGCGAGCCGTGGGGGCGGGGCAGGTCGGGGTCCCGGCTGGGGCTGTCACCTGCCCCAGAGCCCGTAGGGCGGGGCTCGGGTCACCCGGTTGTGCAAGGCGCTGGGGGGGGTCCCTCCCTCCCTCCCCCCCAGAGCGCGGGGCTGTGATCACCCGTTGTTCAGAGTGCGGGGGGGAGGGTTGAAGTGGCGGGTCCCTCCCCCAGAGCTGTGGGACGAGGCTGGGGTCACCCCGTCGTTCAGGGCGCTGGAGAGGCGGGGCCCCTCCCCGAGAGGCCCTGGGGAGACCCGGTTGTGAGGGTCTATGAGGGGTGCTTGTGGTGGAGCTCAGCCCTTAGGCGCGCCCCCCCCCTCCAGGATTTCCAGGGGAGGGGCTGGGGGGTTGGTTCATTGCTCTGTGTCCAGCTGGTGTGGGTTCCTGAGCGGGCTCTGTGCATAATCCAGCTCTGCTCCAGATTAGCTGGGGCCCCCTGCGAACAGGGGCTCTGCCGGGCATGGGTGGTGTGTCTGCAGCACTAGGCTCTGCCTGTGCTTTTCACGCACCCCATTAAAAAGGGCCACCAGAGGCTAAGGTGCAGGTCGTGTTAGTGGCTAAACACATTGTTCCCTTTGATGCTTCCTCATTGCTTTTTTTTTTTTTTTTTTTGTTGGGCTTTGATTCAATTAGCCAGGAATACATATTTTATTATTTGAGTTCACGTGCCTGTTGTAAGGTGTATTTTTGCATTTAAAAAATATACTTTGAACGTAGAAGCAAATAATTCATCCAGTCAGTTTCAAGGTTTGTTCTGTAGATTTCAAAATGGAAATGCAGTGCTTGTGGATGGATTTTTAATTCCATGCTCCTGTTCATGCAGTATTTGGACCTAGATAATGGTTACAAACAGCACTGATGGCTATAGAGAGACACTGTCATACCAGCAGCTGATTCCACTCAGCATTATGAAAGCAGACATCAGTGCACATAGAACTGAAATAAAGTCTCATTCGTTTTGGTTTTGGCCTACTAGGCTTAGGTAGTTTGAGCCAATAAAAATTCAGGACCACTGATAGCACCATCTGCTTTAGCATCATCCTTTTTTGTGTGGCATTTCTTCTGTTTTCAAACCAGTTTTGAGTGAACCATCACCCTGCTTGTTACGATAATTTGACAGACCTCTAGGTAGCCTTTAGTTTTACCGGGGGGCAGGGTGGAAATCACTATAAAATAGAGCAGCTGAATGAAGAGCAAAAGAATGTGTTTTCTGCCCACAATGAGTATCAATGACAATGCATCCGACAAGTGGGTCTCTGCCCATGAAAGCTTATGCCCAAATAAATCTGTTAGTTTTTAAGTTGCCACAGGACCTTTAAGGTGGTTTTGCACTGTAACTCATTATGCAATATACTGCATTTTCTGAACTACTCTAGTGTTGTGTGATGGTAATGCTTTTTTGTTCATGGGATGGCTCCTCCCTGCCAGTTCAAGGAAGCTGTCAGCTGAAAGTCAGCTGTTTCCTGGATGACACTTCAGTAGGCAATCTCTGGCCTTTTGGTGCCATGTGAGTTGGCTTGCCTGAGAGCTGCATGCTTAGAGCGGAAGGACAGCCCTGGAAGAACAGAGTTCTTAGATTGCTGAAGAAGAAAGTTAACAAGTGACAAACATTCTGTCTGTGGTGCTTTGCAGAGCCTGTGATGTGGCAGGTTTCCCCTTCCTTGTACCATGGGTCAGTGAGTAAGATCCATGATGATTCACCCAAGTGTGTGTGCCTAGAAAGTTATGAAATCATCAGGAGGTGCTGAAGAACTTGTTGACCTCTCAATCGTCTTATGAAAGAATCATCACTTCCCCTCATACTATTTTTAAATCAGAATATTTGCATGGAGCGTATAATGCTATTTCATGGAACTAGAATTTGCCACTCGTGTTTTATACCATTTTTTCCTCTGACCATAGGAGGCACATTGTACAGGGGAGAATGTGGGATTCAGACTCTGCTGTACATTCTAACCCCTAAAACCTTTTTATTTTAGAGTTAGAATTCCGCTTCTGGTTTGACCATCCTTTCCTTTCATCATGGGGGAGCTTTTCCGAAGTGAGGAGATGACCCTGGCCCAGCTTTTCCTCCAGTCAGAAGCTGCGTACTGTTGTGTCAGCGAGTTAGGAGAGCTTGGAAAGGTTCAGTTTCGTGATGTAAGTGGCCACTTTCTTGTGTCAGTAAAACGCATTGGAGCATTAAGATCCTGACTGCTCTTTGTCTG
The DNA here is from genome assembly GCA_032595735.1 of Pelochelys cantorii. NCBI lineage: Eukaryota > Metazoa > Chordata > Testudines > Trionychidae > Pelochelys > Pelochelys cantorii. Next base: position 7,945,714 of record CM064357.1, on the reverse strand, counting down.
TTCAAGGGTTATAATTAATCTTTGCTATCTCAGTGTGCACATGTGCAGCAGGCTCATATATTCCAGCTAGTTGTTAATTATCTGTAAAGTGGGTCGTGCTGCACAACTTTCCATGCATCATTCTTTTAAAAATGACCATCACCCCCACCCATCCTGATAAACTTGTAATCCTCCTCCTTCTAATTTAAACATGCCAAAGGAAACGTGTTTCTGTTTGCAGTTGAACCCCGACGTGAATGTGTTCCAGCGTAAATTTGTTAATGAAGTCAGGAGATGTGAAGAGATGGACCGGAAACTCAGTATGTCCTGCTTTACTTCAATGCATGCCTCTAATTCTATATGAGCTCTGCTAGCTTTGAGGGAGGAAAGCAACCTAAACTTTTGAAATAATGTGCCAGAGCAATGTGTTGTATTAGTGGTAAGGTAACATTGATATCACAGGAGGCTCAGCTGCTTTTGGAAAAAATTGTTTCATGTGGAGAAGAGAACTTTGGGATTTTTTTTTTTTTAAGCATCTACATGTGCTGTATTCTGATGTAATTCTGCTGTGTATGGGATGTGTGGTTGTGGGGGAAGGATACGTGCCTGCTGGTCAGGTGTGCTGATGGGGAATACAAAGATGTTGTAGTTTCTAGCTTTTTGTTTCTCCTGGTGATTCTTACTGTGAAATATTTTCTGTCTTTAGGGTTTGTTGAGAAAGAAATTAAAAAAGCAAACATCCCGATCTTGGACACTGGTGAGAACCCAGAAGTGCCTTTCCCACGTGACATGATTGATTTAGAGGTAAGTGTTTCATTAAGGCTGAACTAGTATCTGAATCTAGAGAACACAACTTGTGCTAGCAAGTCTCAATCACTGAATTCTTTGGAATTTAGTTGTAAGAACATATCCCCAGCTGATTTAATTCAACAAATTTCTGTTGTGTTCATTGTAGCTACATCAGTTTGCACCAGCTCAGGATCCGACCCATAAACATTTTGGGGTTTGCATAGTTTGCTGTAACTTCAATGTATAAGATACAAATTAATACTTCATTTTAAAAATGAAGAACCCAATTTAGAACTCATGTAAAGTAGTACAACTCTAAATTGCTGGGGTTGTACTAGTTTATACTGTGTTGGAAGATTTTAAAGAAGGCTTCCTGGATCCATACAGAATCTAGTTAAAAATCTTTATATATAGTAGCATTGTTGTAATGTACTAATGTTTTAAGATGCACTGTGAAGAAAACAGGATGCAGATAGCATCTAGCAATTTTGGGTAACCTGAATGCAGTTAGGAAAAGATCTTGCAAAGTGCATTTGAAACTGTGTGTTTAATTAGGGCTAAATAGCATTTATTTTCAGTTGCACTTTACATTTTTTCCTCTCCTTTTCTTCCCCAGGCAAACTTTGAGAAAATTGAAAATGAGCTTAAAGAGATCAACACAAACCAGGAAGCTCTGAAGAGAAACTTCCTCGAGCTGACAGAATTAAAATTTATACTGCGCAAAACTCAGCAGTTTTTTGATGAGGTCAGAATATCAGGGGGGTTTACCACTGAAACAGATAGTGGTTTATTGTCAGAAATTGCCATTTTTATTCTCAAGAGTGTTCTTTTCAGTTGCTGTTTTGGATGACTCATTTCTATACTTTTTTTTGGTTTAAAAAACTTTCTCAATCATTTCCCATATTTCATGCAATGCACACACAGCCAATCATAGTTTTGCATTTTATGATTATTTATATTTACTGCGTATGTTCCCAGTAAAAACAGAGGACTAATTGTGTGGAGACAGGTTCTCAATTGATCATTTCTGTCCCTAACTTCTGAAAAATCTAAGCAGGTCAGTAAATTATAGCATCACTATGGGGGGGGGGGAACCCCATTTCCCCTCCAATATGCATTTTTCTGCTTGGTACAAGTGTGTAAGTAAATCCCAGAAATCCTCTGTTATGAGAGATGAATATAAAACTTGGGATTCTGTAGATTTGATATTATGGGCCTGATCCAAAATCTTTTGTGGTTAGTAGGAAAAACTCTTGTCAAATTTAATGACATCTTGATCAAGTTCTAGAACCGTACAATATAGCACGCACTCAGAAGAGGAAACTAGCCATGTACCTTTTTTGGAGGAGGAGGGAGATACTTTGCACGCTATGTGATGCATTCCATGCTAGCCCAGAGAGTTGGCTATGGAGTGCTTGAAGAGCTTTGTGCTCTGCTGACTGTAAAGGCGCGAAGAGTATAATCCTGCATTGTTGGCTTCCTGAAAATTTTAACTATTCTTCTCTGGTGTAAGCATGGTTTTTATGAGTAAAAGAGTTACCGTTAAGGTCAGCCTGCCCAGTCTCTCACATGCATCATGGCTGATAACTGGGTGCTACTGGCTGTGATCAGCCAATGGACAGAGTACTGTATGATTATCTCTCTTCAAGTGTTGACTGTCACTTTGTAAGTTGCGGATTCCATTGTCTGAGTCTTTTTGGACAAATAGTGACAACCTGATAATCTGTTGCTTGACTGCAATAAGTAACAAGTGTTATTGTCTGCCTGTTCTAATTGAACATAGAGAAAGTGCACTTAGTGTTATATAAAATCATTACTAATACACCTCTTCAGGGTTTTTATACTTCATTAGTATATAGTAAATAACACCTAGCTAATGCTTTTCCTCAGGTACAGTATTAATCATATTTCAATATAATCAGCTCAGAATTCGTGTGGTGTTGAAACAAAAACTGAGAGTAACTTTCTCAACAGGTCAAAATCAATATCAATATTTATCCCTCCTTTAGTAGATGTCACACAGCAGCATATAGATGATTGGTAGTATGGTCTCTAGATTAGGGATGTAATAGTGTAGTCAATTAACTGATAGGTCAATGCTATAGACTACATGCATTCCCCCTCCCGCCCCCCCCACTGCCAGTAAACTTTTTAGCAGGCTGGTCAGCATCCTGGCTTGCAATGGGTCCGGGACCTACTGCTGCTGCAGCTCTGCATTTAAAGTGTATTAGGAGCTGGGCAGGCAGGCAGCCCGGATCAGTTCCAGCTCGTGCTGGGTCTGGGAGCTCAGACGCTTGCGTCGCCTGCCCCCCCCCCCTTCCCCCCCCCCCCCCCCCCCGACAGGGGTTGCTGCCTCTTTATCAGAAGTAGCAGCACAGGATGACAGGCAGCTGGTCCACGAGGGGAGCTTTAAACTGGTTCTCCTCGCAGACCAGATCCTGCCTGGCACCGCACACTGCTGCCTCTGATACAGAAGCAGCAGCGCAGAATGGCAGGGGGTTCCTCAGGAGTGAGGCTGGAGCACACTGGCTGCTGGCCCCGCACCCTTGGGACTATAGAATAGTCGACTAACTGCTAAGAATTCATGAGGTTAACCAATATTTAACATCCCTACTCTGGATAAGTATTCATTGTATTAATGAATTCAGTGGAAAGTACATTTCAGGCTAACTACTTAAGTTTACAGTGTATGTAGCTTTATGCCACATACATATTGACTAGGTCCAGACATTATCTGCCTTTGGGGAGACTCTTAACATTGTGCAGTCCAGCTGTTATCACGGTTTTATTTCTTCACTGATAAGGCCATCTTTACACAGTGCCTTCAACACTTGAAGACATTTTTTCATCTGTAACTTTAATTCTCTGTATTATTGGTTATTCATAATAATTATTTACACAAGAAATGGCTCACACTTGAAGTTACTCTGAAGTCTTTACTGTTTTTCTAGAATGTGCAGTGGGAGAGGGAGAATGAATAGAATATTGGTCATAAAAGAACAAAATTACATGTCTGTGATATAGCCATTTCTTGTCAGTTACATAACATAACTTAAATATATATTGTTGCTGATTATGTTGATCCTTTTCTCAGTCTTCTTGTCTTTGCTTATGAAGAGCAGTATGAGCTGGAGAGATTTCTCTGAAGCTTTTACCTTAAGCATCCTAGAATAGGGGAGCGTAAAGAAGACTGGAAAAGTAATGGTTAATGGCATGCAGTCCCCTGTCTCCCTTTCCTCTAACTCCTCTCACCATTTGCTTTCTTTAGTTTTTGTTTTGCATCTGTCATCCCCCTCTGGGTTAATAAATTAGATGGTGAATTGATTCCTTTTCAGTTGCTATGAAAATGAAGGTGAAGGGGCTTGAATTGTATGTGCTAGCTTACACCTGTTGAGAGCACTTGCAGAGCAGAACTTATTTCTTATTCAAGATTTGGGTTTTTTTTCACTAATCGAGGGAAGGAAGATGGCTAAAGCTCTAATGTTGGGCCTGAAATCAAGGGACTCCTATGTGACTGATACTGAAAATGTGCTTTAAATGATTATTTGATGACCTTCACATCCTCTTTCTAATTTACATAGGTGTATACATGAGTGTAACCTTGGGTGTTACTCAGAATAAGATGAAAATTCTCCTTTACAGTTCTGATGCTCTGTGATAGACCACTGCAAGCTGGTGGAAAATGATCAGAAGGGATCTTATGACCATTTCTCCATCTTTCTCCATCATGTTTAAGCAGCTCTTACTTTTCTGAACAAACTCCCAGTGGTCTGAATAGTCCTGCTACAGCTACATTTCATAGTAACACTTGTTGTATTAACTGACCCTTTCAAAATATGGCTTTATTACTAAGGCTTTGTCTATACTTACCTGGAAGGTCGAATTAAAATACGTAAGTCCAGCTGTGTTAATTGTGTAGCTGGAGTCGACTTACCTTAATTCGACCTTTGACGCCATCTTCATAGCAGGTCTGCTCCCATTGACATCCCTTACTCCTTGTGAATTGAGGAATACTTGTGTTAATGGGGATGCCCTCAGCATTCAATTTAGTGGGTCTTTACTAGAACCACTAAATCAAACTCTGGAAGATTGACTGCCACTAACTGAGCAGGGCATTTACCAAGTGATCATCATCTGACAAGCTCAAGGACCTCAGAGCATGGCATGACTAGAACTAAATGCATCCCTGACTAGACCTAGGTAATAGACAACTACTAGAGCGGTTTTCCCAGATATGTTTAAGCCAGAAACTATCATTCTGCCTTGACAAATATTCTGAAACATAAAATGTGTTAGGCTAGATGAGGCACAGCTCATTTTTGCTAACACATACCTTACAAAAATCCAGCAACAATAAAATATTATCTTACTATCAAATACAATACAATACAAGCCCCTTTGGTAGAATTGATCTTATTTTGTTAGATCTGGGAATTCTGCCATTTTAATTTTAAAAAGGTCATTTAAAGTCATTCAGTTTGGTGGGTATCTGTGTGTGTGTTGCTTGGGGGCACTTATCTATTTTTGTTATATTCTTTTATGAAATGTTAAGGTTTCCATGCAGTTTACTCTTCTTTGGATTGAACGCCTAAGATGGTGATATGGATTGGCTTAAAAGGGAAAATGTTTCTTTATCACACTTCAAAAGTACACTGCTGGTTACCTTAATTTTGTCATTTATTTTTACTTTTTGTAAACTATAGCTATGTGTTCATGAGCAGGCAATTGAGCTGTAGCCTGTGTGTGGTACATCAGCCTGGCAAAATTCTTCTCTCCCAGAACAAATGGCCTTTTTTGGTCGGCAAGTAAATCTTTTTGGGCTTTTTCATTTTGAGACTGTGGGCAAATGGATTTCGTGCCCTTACTGGTGACCTTGCATAACATTTTTACAAGGCTGTAGTTACACACAATTACATCTTTAGGGTTCAAATTCTACCTTGATATGTGTGCATGGAGCACCCATTGAAATCAGTGGGGGACCCCATGCATATCTCAGGCTAGCATTTGGTCTCTTTTTGGCACAGAGGAGTTCCTTAATTTCTCCATTTCATTTTATAAACTGCCAGGGTGGAAATTTTGGGTCAGTTCTGAATGATGCATTATGTTAATGCTCTGAGAGGATGTGGTATGACCATCCTTCCTAACTTGAATCGCAAGTACTTACAAGTTATGTTCCCAGGAATTTCAGCCTGTAAATTCGTTACAACCAAGTAATTTTAAAGTTTTTTCCATTTCAATATGAGAGAAGATAGTTGACATGGTATCTTGTACTGGACTGACTTCTGGTGCTTCAAGGAACAAGTTTTCGAGCCACTCAGAACATTGCAGGTCTCAGGAAAGAAGCAGTGTGTCTGAGCTAAGCACAAGGTGGAACAAGCAAAAGGAGTAGTAAATGTTGGAGGTGGTCACTTGAAATGAAGTGAACCATTAAGGGCAGCAGAAAAAGTGATTATAATAATCCATAAAACTGTTGTCCCTGTTAAATTCATAAGCCTGATAAACACCAATGGGCTTATGTTCCCAGGCTTGTCTTCGGAAGGTGTGGTGCAGGTTTCCCTTGAGGATGAGTGTTGAAAGTTCAGGTATGGAGTGATCGCTTTGTGAAGGGTGCTCACCTAGGGATGATGTGATGTTTTGTCTTTGGAGGGTACTGATCATTGTAGTAGGGTATATATACACATCTGCAGGTTTGTTTTTTTTCCTGTTATTCTGATAGGCTGTGGTGCTGCTCTGAATCAGTGTGTCTTGGTTTCTGGGGCACGAGCTTCTGATGATCATGGTGAAGTTGAGGGGTTATTTAAAGGACAGAAGAGGGAGTTCAGGAAAGACTTCTTTTCAGATGCACCCTCTCCCACCTCTCAAGTGTGGGTTGTCATTTTCGTATCTGTGACGTAGTGGGCGGTACCTTGCTGGTTGCTATGCTGGGCAGTGGGCTGTGGGTGACCTCCGTGGCTGCTGTCTGTAGCATGGCCCAGCAGGGCAGGGGATGAGTCATTATGCAAGGGGGCTCTGAACCTGTCCAACGAGTTATCTCCCAGGGAGCGGAACAATGGGAAAGAGGGGAGTGGAGCCCTGGCTGGGGGCAGGGCTGGAAGGAAGAGTTCGTTTCTGTCTGGAATCATGGAGGAAGCAGCCTGAGCAAAGGGGGGCTGGGATTTAGGGGCCCAGTCTGCCCCATCCCAAGAGGAGCTGAGGCATCCTAGGCCTGGCCCTGTAACCAGATTACATCTATGCTGTGCTGTATCCTGGAGAAGCAATAAACTCCCTCTATTCTACTGGCTGGTGGAGTCTGTTCGTGCCACTACGGGGGTGCAGGAGTCGGGGGACCCCGACACGTCGTCACAGTATCCTGCCTGAGTTCCATTGTGGAAAGGTAGGTGACAGCTCAGGGTGTGCAGTCAGTGAGTTTCTTTGTCCTGTATTGAAGCCAGTTATCCTGTATTTGGTTGGCCCCTTTCCGTGATGGCCAGCAAGTCAGGGGTCAGGGGTTACTCTGAGTTAGTGGCAGTGGCATAGTTGATGGTATTAGGTCTGTTTACATTACTGCCATAAATACTTATCTAGGTGCTGAATATATTGCAAGAAAATAAGACATTCCCTCTCAAAAATGCATTCTTCAGGTTATAGGCATTGTGCATTTATGGAGGGAAGTGTCAGCATCATGGATTGAAAGAGGATCTAATAAGGATGTAAAATCCCATTTAAAGAGTTAACCAGTTAACCATATTGTTTAACTGGGATCCCAGGGTTGGGGGCCACTCCAGGGGGTCTGCTGATGCACAGTGTGCTGTGGGCAAGGGCTGCTCCAGGCACCGTTTAACCGGTTACTCCGTAAGCATGCTGGTGAGGCAAATGCTTCATAGGTAACACAAGTTAACATTTTACATTCCTAGCATCTAGCAGCCAGGACCACATGCTTTTAAGTACAGGTTGTGCCTCCCTAAGGCAGAACTCTCTCGTCTGGCAACATCCTGGTCCAGTAGGACCGTGGATGTTACTGGATCACAAAGCCTAGGGATAGGGAGATCTGGTGGCAAGGCTGGGAGCATGGCAGGGTGGCCCATGGCAGAGGGGTCTGGGGCTCCAGTGGTCAGTGTGCTGTATCCCCGGAGGCAGCTGGCAGAACAGTGGGGAGCTCCAGCCCTGGCCAAATGGCAGGTGGGCTGGTGCCAGAGCCCAGCAGCAGTGGGGCCAGGTGCAGGCTGTAAGTAGCCAGCAGTAGGGAGGGAAGGGGCTAGGAGGCCAGTGACAGGGCTTTTCCCTTGGTCCAGCAAATCCCCTCATTTGGGACTGGTCGGTCCCAAAGGTGCTGGACCAGGGACGTTCAACCTGTACTGGCTCTGCCACTGACATCATGTGTCAACTTAGAAGCAGTGAGAGGTGAAGGGACTAGGCTAAGATCAGAATGAATTTACTACTGCTTGGGCTCCTCAGTGGGATGTTGTGAGGAGTAAAGATCCACAAAGCACGTGGATCTTGGGTGCAGCAGAAGTGCAGGCTTTCCTTATATTTTAGTCAGCTGGACTTACTACAGAACTCTTGCCTGGACTGCAGGCTTCTGAATCTGGCCAGAGGGGACTGAATTTGAGAGTGACAGAATCCTGACCACCATTCCATGTAAAAAGGCAACTGTTTGAAATGCCCATGGTCTCTGGTAAATACATAGACCATGCGCAGGAATGCAGTGGTCATAAGTTAATATTTATCTATACATCTCTTCATCCATTTTCCCTAAGTACTGATAGTAGCATGATGGGTCACATGACGCCATATTCAAAAAGTTAAGGGCATTCCTTGGGAACATAACTTAAGGTGAAATCTAACTTCCACCCGTCTTCAGAATCCTATATCCCACAAGCTTCTTGGCTTTCTTTTGCAATCTCCTGAAGCTTTGCTGAGCCATTCTACTTACCTCTTGTTTTTCTCCTCCTTGTGTGAACCTTGGTCTTTGTTGTTTCATCTTCTTTGTTTGTGATTGTCTTTTGGGAGCATTTTTGCTTTGTTTTGGGGGTTTTTTCCCCCTCCTCTTGCAAACTGTCTCCTGGTTCCTCGTTCCCTGCATGCCACTAACTAGTTTCATTAGATATTAATTGATTTGTGAATTCAGGCTGAATTGCATCATCAGCAGATGGCGGATCCAGACCTGCTGGAGGAATCCTCTTCGCTCCTGGAGCCAAGTGAGATAGGAAGAGGTGCCCCTCTACGACTTGGGTAACTGCAACTTTTATACCTTCCGTTTTTGTCTGTTTGACTTGAATTTTTTACCCCCATGGAATCCAGAGAGCTTCAGATACAGCCTGGACCTCTGCACTGAGACCTTAAGCCTATCAAAGTCAATCCACAATTGGCTAGTAAGGGTCCCATCCTTCCCTGCCCTGCGTCTGCTAACTTACCAGCCCCTGCTAGCCCAGGGAAAAAGTAGCTGAAAGGGAGTCACTCGTGTCTTGCACAGTAAGTCAGAATTTTCCTTCAGTGTTTGAGACCTGATTTTGAAACACTGAAAATTCATAGCTTCTGTTAGTCAATAGGAAAGTGTCATCTTTGAAAACAAGGCTACTCATTTTGTATCCCTTTTCATTAGTTGATTCCAGGTCACCTTTGACACACATGTAAAAGCCAAAGACACTTTTGTTGTACCACTTTACTGACCCTAGGAGTTTGCACTAGTGGTCTCCTGACACGCATGCCTATGGCAGGGGTGAGGAACCTATTTTAGGTTGGGGCCACCGACCAACAGAAATATCAGTCGGGAGCAACACACAAGAGAGAAGCAAAAATACCCCAAAACCCACAATTCTCATTGACCTGATTCCTAATTGAGAAACCACGAAAAAAAGACATCTGACTCCCTTCAAACTCCAGCCCCAGGAGGTGGTGGGAGGGAACAGGTGTTGAGGCTCAGGGCTTATCCCCAGGGCCAGATTAACTCTTCTGAGGACCTGAGGCTAGTGGGTTTTGTAGGGCCTGCTAAGTTCTGGGGTTGGGCTAAAAATGAGAAGTTTATTGTACAGGAAGGGACTGCTGGGGAGCAGGCTGAGGGTGTATGGTCTGGGCAGGGTGTAGGAGTGGGTTGGGGGGATGTGTTTTGGCAGGAAGGAAGGTACAGGAGCAGGGTGGGGGGTCTGGACAGAAGGTGGGTGCAGTTGGGGCAGGGGCTTGGGGTGCCTATCTAGCACAGTTCCTGGGGGATGCAGCTGGCTGTGTGTCACTGTTTGCACATTACAGAGAAACACTCCCTGTAGGCACCCCCCAACCAATGGGAGCAATGGGGGTGCAGTGCCTGCATGGAGTGCTTCCCTGCAGCATGCAGAGCCGCTTCCTCCCCTCCCAGCAGAAGCTTGTGGGCTGGATCCGGCTAGCAACTTGCTTTGATCGGGCCTGCAAGGCTCAGGACACCTTCCTTCCAGAGTGGGGCGAGCTAGCACTTCATCCATGGTGCCCCCTTGCTGCGGGAAGTGAGTCCCAAGGCTCGCGAGCCAGATAAAGGCACACTGCTGGCCGAATCCGGGCCATAGGTTCCCCAGCCCCTAACTTATGGTCTTTGAAAGCTGTATGGCCTGTCGCTGCCCTTCCTGCCTTGTACAACACTTGGCATGGAAGTGACAGGCGCAGCGTTTAAACTGACAGCAACAGTCATGGAAGTCATATGACTGAAGGGGAAACTAATGCATTCAAACTGGCAAGTGCTTTTTATTTTTTAAGCACTTAATTTGTGGTCAGTTAAGGCTTGCTCTCAAAAGGGATGAAGGGCACTGCCTTTATGTTCCAGCTGTTTCCTCTCTGTGTGTCCCATTTTGATTAAAAATCTAACCCAAAATAGGTCAGCTGGATTTTGTAACTTTAAGCCTGGATTGATTAGCTAGCCTCCAATTAACCTCTTGCGGCCCCAGGTTCTTTGTGTGCCTGTGCTCTGCAAACGCTACTAGAGGCAACATCCTAATTCACAATTTTTTTCTGCCTTGTGCAGATTTGTGGCTGGCGTGATCAATCGAGAGCGAATCCCCACCTTTGAGCGCATGTTGTGGCGAGTGTGTCGAGGGAACGTGTTCTTGCGTCAGGCTGAAATCGAAAACCCCCTGGAGGATCCTGTGACGGTAAAATGAATTGCTTTGTGTGGAGGCAAAATTGTGAGATCCCAAATTAATAACAAACATACAAGCAGACATGGGCCATGATCCTGCAATGAGCTCCATGAGGGGTGGGTCTCTTCACTCCATCTCTGCCAGCATTGTAGTATCAGGCCCTGAAATGACACAGACATTTGTACTTGAGGTGGTTTCTCCCTGATACGGCCTGAGGTCAGTTATTTTTCACCTGCATTAATAGCGCAGTCATGCAAGTGATAACTATCATTGCTGTCGTCCTCCCTGCCCGCTCCCTGTGCTAGTCACCCCCTCCTGTCTTGGGGCTAAAGTTGTGGTATGTAAATTAATCATTAAAATTATTAACCGGTTAAATGATACAATTATACCAGTTAACCATTGGCAGGTGAGTGGACAGCCGGGGTTTCCACCCACTCTCCCATGCTGTCAGAGCGGCCGAAGTCCTGCCTGATGGCTTGTCTAGGCCACTCTGGAACAGCCAGCCATACTTAGCTAGGACTGCTCCAGTCTGGTGCAGTTGGCCGTCCAACCAGTTACCCAGTAAGCATTCCGGTAACTCTAATGCTTACTGTGTGACTGGTTAACCTTTTACATCCCTACTTTGGGATGGGGATTCTTTATAAAGTGCCGGGCCCATCTGCAGTACTGGGTAAGTATTATTCCTATCTGCAGCAGAGGCTGAATGTCTCTGGTGGTAATGGTGACCAAGTTGGAAGTCTCTGTATGGTGTCTGTTACTCCTTTGCACTATTCTGTAGAAGTCTTTCCCTTTAATCTTTTGAAGGTGGTCACCAAATGTAAGCTTCAAGGTCTTCTACTAGCTTTTAGTTCTGTTGCCCTTTACCATTTAAATGGTAAGCTTTCTAACTAGGAGAGATACTACTTTTATTTTGTAATGGCATGCCAATGTATAGTACCCAAGCATTGGAAACTGGGCAACTCCATGGCTGCTTCAGTTAAGAATTTTGCAAAAGAAGGGGCTGCAGTGAAACACAGATTTGAAACATCATTCAGTTCTTCCTTCCTATTTTCCCTATCAGTTTGGTTGCTGTGTTGCTCTGCTGATTGCTGTAACTGAAGTGAATACCAGCTGTCTGACAGAGGCTATATTCTTAAATTAAGGAAATGTTGGACAATGAGGCTACACCTTGTGTAATTTATTCTCAGAAAAGTTAAGCTAAATTTCCTATGTAAGGTAGAACAACATCTTATTAACAAATGCAGGAAAGGGGAGTTTAGATATCTAAGTCCAAACAGCTGCACAAAGAATGTGCTGTTGACTTCCCTGGAGAATTCCAGGTTTTTAGGCTCGGGGCATTCCTGTGATTAAATAAACCACATACATCACCTTATTTCCATTCATTCTTGTACTTGCTGCTTTATGCCAGAGTTGGGCTGGTTGGAAGAGAAAGTGATACACACCTAAGTGCAGCCAAAATAAAAATTTAAATACAACAATAAAAACTTCTTCTAATTTCCCCATGATTTTTCAGTTTATTCTTGCATAGACTTTATATATCTGTTAAGCAAACAGGACATTTAGGCTGTACTTAGGTCTGGTAGGGAGAGACCATTAGACTTAGAGGCTACAGGGAAGTTCCTTTCAGAGTGAAGTTTTTGTCATGATGTTGGGACATGTTCTTGATTCAGTATGCAGCTATAACTTCCTGTGTATTTGTACATGCAAGAGGAAAAATAAGGGACTGTGTTGTAATGTGCTATAATAGCTGTCTTATACTGCATCTGTTTTTGTTGGTCCTAGGGTGACTACGTGCACAAATCTGTGTTTATTATTTTTTTCCAAGGTGATCAGCTAAAAAATAGAGTCAAGAAAATCTGCGAAGGGTAAGCAGAAATCAGATTTCAAAATAGCTGGGGCTTGATTTTTTTTTTCAGCTGTTCTCAGCACTTCTGAAAACTGTGTCACTCATATTTCTAATGCATATTGAAATACAAATTAATAGTTCCTAACATTTGTATTAATCAGAAAATCTATGATGCTGCTGCAAAGACTAGCATAATAGAAATTCTTAGGCTTACTTTGTCAAGGTCAACTAACACACATCACATGGTATGTGTTACTGATGTGTAGTGGACAACCAAATTAGCCACCCTCCAGTTTTTAATCCTTAAAGTGGATGAATTGCTTTTGCTGGTACAGAAACACATCTGAAAGCAATCAAGCTATCACATACTGACATTAGCTCCCACACATGCTTCTCATTAGACACATGACACATTTTCTGCTTGGGGAGACCAGTGCTTCTGAATGGGAGCTATGTTGGTGTAATGTGTCTCATTTTGAGTACCACTGGTTACTAGTTGAAGATGCTGTTATGACTTGTGGTGTTGCCTAACTTCTCAGCATATTTTTTGTTTTGTTTTGTTGTTTGTCTTGCTCAGAATGAATCTTACACCTGCAAATGCACTGTTTTAATGTCAAGGGCTGGACTTTGATAAAATCCCACTAAAGCCCATAATCCTAAAAGGCTCCTTTACAAAGCATTATGTGTCAGTTTGGCTTTTCATCTTAAACCAGTCAGGTGAACTAATTCCCTGTGCTTCATCAATATCTGTTTTCCACTGAGGAGCTTTGCATCTCCTTTAGGTTCCGTGCTTCCCTCTACCCCTGCCCAGAGACTCCGCAGGAGAGGAAAGAAATGGCTTCTGGAGTCAATACCAGGATTGATGATCTTCAAATGGTAACCATGCAGAACAAATGGCATCAAAGCTGCTTTAGCCTATATAAGAGCAGCCGTACTGGGTTAGACCAAAGGTCTATCTAACCCAGTGTCCTGCCTTCCCAGAGCAGCCAGTGCCAGGCACTCCAGAGGGAATGACCAGAACAGGGAATTCTCAACTCATCCATCCCCTGTTGCCCATTCCCAGCTTCTGGCAAACAAAGGCTAGGGATGCCAAATGTGGTGTGGCTTACATGAACTTAAGGGTGGATTTGCCAGAGATGAATTGGCCAAGATTAGATAGTTTCCAGCTAAATGAGGCAGAGGAGCTGCTGTGACATTAAACAGTTTTGACATTGCAAGATCAGAGAACAGTTTTCTTCCTCTACTCAGTTCCGTTCATCTGCGTCATTAGGGAGGTTCAGTTTTTCCAGGAGGCTGAGTGAATAAATCTGTACATACTGACCTTGGTAGTGAAATTCATACTAGCAAGCAAGGGGTGAATATGCACCTGAGAGGAAGAGAGGAGTGCGTCTTCAAAGCTAGAAGTGTGATGCTATGAAGGGTCTGGTAGATGATAATGGTCAAATCTGTGTTCACAGATTAAAGAGCTGGCATTAGTTCATTTTCTGCTTATCTGTGTGCTTTGGTGCGGTGGTGTGCCAGAGTATTAAAACCTGATCTCTTGCACTGCAGCTCTGGGTCAGTGCAAGCAATGAATGAATAAATGGTGAGCAAAGAGCTGAATTGCAACCTGTGAAGGTGCTAACTCTGTCCCAGCTAAATCCAGGGGGAGGGAAGCAAGATGCATTACAGGAAGACTGACAGAGATTGATTGGGTGGAGAGATGTATGGAAATAAAATGTCAGGCGAGGAATCAGCTGCAAATACTGCAATGAAAGGCGCTGAATGCAGGGCATTGTTCTAATATAGATGCCAACTCTCCAGCATGAAGGTGCTGAGAGCAATTGCTTAGCAATCAAGGAAAGGGATCGGGGGTGGTGGTGGTACCTACAGGCATGGGCCAAACATGGTAGCCAGTCCTTGCTCTGACTCTGAACTGTTTCAAGTGGGCAGGCAGGGAACCTGCCTCAGCCCCACTGCACTGCCACCTGAGGTAAGAGCCACTTGGTTGGAGCTGGCACCCCAACTTTCCCCTGCACTCTAATTCACTGCTTGAGATTGGAGCCCCTTCCTGCACCCAAACTCCTTCCTGGAGCTTACACCTTGAACCTCCTCCCACACCCCAACCTCCTGTCTCATCTCTGCCCCAGTTGGAGCCTGTACCCCCTACCCAACTCCCAACCCTGAACCCTCTTCAGCACCCCAAACCCCTCATCCCCAGCCAGATCCCTCCCCTCCTTCCACACCTCATCCCCTGTCCATGCCCAGAATCCCCTCCTACACCCTGAACTCCTAATTTCTGGAACCCAGAGGAAGCCCAGAGTCTCTGCCCCTCTCCCTTCCTTCCTTCCTGCCTCCCCCCATCGCAGGGCTGTGTGTGGCCCGACTGATATTTTCTGTGGGTTTGTGGCCGCAATAGAGAAAAGGTTCCCCACCCTGCTGTAGAGTGAGGAGACTAAAGTGCAAGTTCCAAAGATGCAGCAGTGAAAGGGCATTGGGCTCTCAGCCCTCTGCTAAATCAGGCCTGTCCATGTGCTCCTGCCACTAGCTGCTACTATCTTGTGCCCCCCTGCGTATTACCAATTACAGTGGAATACCACGCTGCTGTCTGTCCCGCTTTTCCATGCAAGGTGCTGAACCAAACGGAGGATCATCGCCAGAGGGTCCTGCAGGCCGCTGCTAAAAATATCCGCGTCTGGTTCATCAAAGTGCGGAAGATGAAGGCCATCTACCATACCCTGAACCTGTGCAACATCGACGTGACCCAGAAATGTTTGATTGCTGAGGTCTGGTGCCCCGTGGCAGACCTCGATTCCATCCAGTTTGCTCTCCGAAGGGGCACTGTGAGTATCTCCTCGCACTGGAACTGCAGCCGTTGTCATTCACCCTTGCCTCCCGCATAAGTCTCAGCGGGCTGACCCCTGACTAATCATTGTGCTGGAGGAGCCAGGATGGACTGTGATGTTTGAAAGGCATTTCTTAGGCCAGGATGGGCAATAATTTTTGGCGGGGGGGACACTTCAGAAATTTTTGAAGTAGCCCTGGGCCATCCCAGAAGGGTCAGGGCCTAAAACAGAAGGGGCGGGGCCAGGATGCTTTCGGGCTTCCCCACCCACAGACCATGATTGTTCTGGGGGTGGGGGAGCCCCTTTGCCCTGCCCCTTCCCACTAAGCACCCATGCCCTAAGCAGGGCGGGAAGAGGCCAGTTAGGGCTTGGGGGGCAGGGGAGTGTGCTGAAGTCTCCTCCTGCCCTGCTAGGAGCGTGCGGCACTTCAGAGTGTTACGTGCTTCTGGCAGGGCAGAGGAAACTTTGTGCACTTCTCCCTCCCCCAGGCTCTAACTGGCCTCAGGGCAGGGGAGTAGCAGGGCCTCCGCAGGCCAGATCAACCTGCTTGGGCCGCATCCGGCTCTGAGGCCCTTTTGCCCACCCCTGTCTTAGGCTGTGCGTAAAAATGGTGACCTTCTTAGAGGACACTTTTTATTTAATCTGTAACAACTACAGTTACCAGAGATGTGCATGTAGTGAGCTCCATGGGGCTGGAGCAGCTCTCTGCCTAGGACAGGCAGGGAGCTGCTCCAGCCCTTGCAGTTAACCGGAAGGGGTAAGCATTACTTGTTTAGGGTGAGACTAACCAGTTAACCTTTCACATCCCTCGAGGTAACTTGTCCAGAACAATAGCTGCACTTTTTTCTGTGATTTGGCAAGTCTGCTGAGCTGCTTGCAGCTTGGGTTGCCTCCGCTCATTGGACTGTGCGGATTAGAGCTCTGCAAGTTGGCAAGCCCAACCAATGAGCACACCCACCAGCTGGTCTCCAGAAATGCTTGGCTGCTAGGAGCTGGGACAGCAGACACGGCCCTCCTCAGAGATTCAAAATCTGCCAGTGAGACAATTCCGGTTGTCAGTGGTTTAATGAAACCTCCCTTCCCCATCGGCTGCTGAGCTCCTTGCTGATCTATAGGTCTTCCTCCTGCAAAACCCCAGCATACTTTTGGGCCCTGAACTCCTTGAGGACCAGGCCCTGGAGGATTCTTTCCAGTTCCCTGCAGCTTTCCTGATGCTAACAAGGGGCAAACCTGCCCTTCTGTACTCTGCTTGTCTAGGGAACGAAGCATCTCTAACCCCAGTTTGTCTGTTTTTAAAACAGGAGCACAGCGGGTCCACTGTTCCATCCATTCTGAACAGGATGCAAACCAATCAGACCCCCCCAACTTACAACAAAACCAACAAGTTCACTTCTGGCTTTCAGAATATAGTAGACGCCTATGGCATTGGAACCTACCGAGAGATAAATCCAGGTAACCACACAACCTGCCTGTTTGTCCCTTTGAGCTGCTGACTAAATGGCCTTGCTCTCTTAATGTTCAGAGTCCTTGCACAAGATCGACCCAGCTATCTGAGCAAGTGTATTCTGCTGTTACTGTGACTTGTAAGAGACATTATTGCTGTCTGAATTTGGAAATATGTAGGCTAATGGGTATGTTAATTCCTTGGCACCTTGCTTGCAAATGACAGGTACTTTGCATGAATAATCAGGATCTTAGCCCAAAAGGGCTGAAGAGGAAAGTAGGACCTGCATTTCATTGCTCAAGAAATTATAACTGACCCTTTGACTTATTAGCGTACACCCTGGTTTTATTATGTTCGTTTTACTATTTTTTTAGATTTACTTAGATCAGTTGTAATAACCCCTAAGTAGTATGAAATTCTTTCTTGTGCTTAAATTCCCTCCCAAAATTACTGCTTGCTTAACTGTAAAGTTTCCCAAAGTTGTTCATGCCTAGAGCCCTGCGTGGATACAAAACTTATATTTGTGTCCGCATCTGTATCCGCAAAAACGAGCCGCAGATATCTACCGATGTGGATATTTGCAGATGTGCAGGGCTCTAGTCACGCTGGCCAGTTGGCCTTAGCTGACTCCTGTGCAGTTACTGTGTGTTTTTGTAGGAAGTGTGAATAGTAGGAACCTTTAGCTTTGCAAATGTTGATGGTTACGCTGCACCACTTCCCTTTGCAGCATGTTGCAAGTGGTGCTGGGTAAGGGGAGTGTGATCTTTGGTGTCCCTGGCCTCTGTTTGTCAGAGGCTGGAGATGGATGGCATGAGACAAATTGCTTGATCATTGTCTTCGGTCCACCCCCTCTGGGGCACCTGGTGCTGGCCACTGTCGGCAGACAGGCTACTGGGCTAGATGGACCTTTGGTCTGACCCAGTACGGCCGTTCTTATGTTCTTATCTTTCATAAAGTCTTCAGATAATGTCGTCTTGATGGCAAATCGGTGTCTGTTGACTGAGGGACAATGTTTTGGGAGATGCAGAATTTACCCTGTTCTATTTAAAGTTGTCTTAAGGATAAACTCTCATCTGCAAAGAGCTATTTTCTGGATACTGAACCAAAGAAAGGTGATTTCAAAGCAAGAAGGGCTTCCCATCAGCTGTAAAATGCATTTCTTGAAGTGGTAAATGCAGAAGTGCTCTGAGAGATCAGTCTTATCAAAAAACGTTGCATGCTATGGAATGCATAGCATCACTTCTCCCTTTGAGCTGTGATTTCAAGCTAAATTGTCCTGATGGTAGTCAGCTTTATGCAGGTAGGTCATTTTACAAGATTACTAGGCCACAAAATGTCAACTCAAGGCAGGTGTGGATTTAGTGGATCAGAATATAATAGCAGCTGGTCATAAGATGTAGAATCCTACGACTGGAAGGACCTCTAGAGGTCATCTAGTCCAGTCCCTGCTCTCAAGGAGGGACTAAGCATTATCTAGACCAGGGCTATTCAACACTTGGCCCATGGGCCACATGCGGCCTGTGGGTGGGAGCCAAAACAAAAAAGTAGTCAATATAATGGTCTTCTTTTGAGATGCGTTTTAGTAGTTAAATTCCTGGACTGTCATTGCTCATTAAAAGTGTTGTCATATGGGTGGAAATCGGATAAATATTGCATTTTATTAATATCAGCAGAACTGACTTAAAAGGGTAGCCTTGCCTTAATTTTTGTATTCATGCCCGTCAGTGTGAAAAGTTATTTGCATATATATTTGCCTGTATATGCAACCACACTTAAGTTGCGGCCCTCAGCATGTGCTGTGAGTATCATTGTGGCCCCCGGGGCTTCCAAAGTTGAGTAGCCCTGACCTAGACTATCTGGCAGGTGTCCATCTAACCTGCTCTTCCCATGAAACCTGCACATAACTATCAGACACACAATCGAGTATAAATAGGTGCTTGGTCTTTTGAAGTGGCTGATAGCGCTAGTGGGAGCATTTAAAAATCATGTTTTAATGATTTTAAATGTGCATTCTCAATAGAGGTACTCCCAAAAAGTAATCTGTTGCAACTTCTTCTAAATTAAAGGTGTGAATGAATAAATTCCTCTTGTCCCCTTGTAGTCATATTTGTGTTTTATATTAAAAGATTTGTCTACCTTGTAGCTTCTGTGCACTGCAGGAATGGGGAATCTTTTTTTGGGTTGGGGGGGCCCCTGGCCCACAGAAAAATCAGTTGGGGGCTGCACACAAGTGAGAAGCAAAAAGGGGGGGGGGGGACCCCAAACATATTCCCCTCATGCACCAGAACCTAGAGGGCCCAGGCTAGTAGATTTTTGTGTGCTCCAGCCCTGTAGAGGGGTGGCAGGGGACTAGAGTGCCAGCATGGGCTCCCCAATGCTAGGAGGGGAGCCCTGAGTCTTTAGGGCTCGATCCAGGCAAGCCAGGGGCCACATCCAGCCCCCAGGCCATAGGTTCCCCACGCTTGATGTACTGGTGGCAATTGTGATCAGTTGCCATTGTCGCTTAGAACTAGCACGAGTGTATTTTTTTTTTTCTAGAAGTAAAATGCTGCAACATGAGACTAGAGAGTAGAAAAGCATTTTTTTTTACCATAGAGAGATGGAGGAGAGATGATTGAGGTCATACATAGTCATCTCTGTTGGACAGCCTAGGCTAGAGATTGGTGCCTGTCTTCAGTCTTATTTCTCGGTGTCTTGACAGTGGCGTATCCACTGGGGAAATGAAGGTGAAAAATAATGACTGAGGTGGGAGAGAGGAAGAAGTCCACATGGGCACAGATCTGAGACTCGAGGAGCATGGGAGATTAGATAGCAATTGCCAACTTCAGAGACGATATACAAGTCTTGCCTTTTCAGTTAAGTTTCCAGAAGCTTATTTCCACATATGAACAGAGCTACTTTGTTAAGTCCCATGATAGTGATATATAGTTTCTTTCAGCATCTCCACTGGAGGTTGCTGGGAATGAATGTCTGAATTGTACTGCTAATAGAAAAAGTGGAAATAGCCAAACAGAGAAATGTCTGGTCTGTTTTCCCCTCCTTTCCAGCTCCATACACGATTATCACTTTCCCGTTCCTGTTTGCTGTGATGTTTGGAGACTTTGGCCATGGAATCCTGATGACGCTAATTGCTGTGTGGATGGTGGTTAGGGAAAGTCGCATTGTGTCGCAGAAGAATGACAATGAGGTAAGAGTTAGGCCAAACTCAGTTTGCTTTTAAAGCAGAGACCTAAATTGATTCTCTCCCTCCCTGCCCCAAACTGCCAATACTACAATTATTTTTTCATGTAAAGTTTGTTAAACACAAGCGAACTGACAGCAAACAAAAGTCCATAGACCACAAGATGAGTAATGTCCTTTCTCAGAATTGTGGGGATTCCTTTTGGTTTGCATGTAAGTGTCTGAAACAGTGATTCAGACAGAGTGTGGTTTGATGGTTAATTGGTGAGGATTTTGCCGCGGGGAGTGCTGGTTCCATTGATAGGTGGTTGTAAACAAGAGACTAAGCTCCAGTTGAGCTTCATGGTCCACCGTCCTAAACCTCCCCACAACATGGTTAAATTGGCCTGGCTTGTTTAGGGCGTGGAGTGATGAAAAGAAACAGGTCAGCACTGAAACACATTGGCAGAGCATGGGGGAAGCTTGCACCGTACCTGCCCATGCTCTGAGGATCTCTGGAAAAATACTCCCTAATACCTGGTCACACTGAAAGTTAAGAAATTTCATCAAAAGGGGTATTTTTCAGTACATCCCCTAAGCTGGGAGGTGTGACAGACCGACCTGATACACCCGGATAGGCTGGCCATCTGTGCTCAATTTGCATCCTCCTTGCAGTTGTAATCCCTGCATCCATCGTTCATGCCATGGAGTTGCAAAGGCCCAGTGGATTTCATCCGAGACTGGCAGCCTTTCCCTGGAATTGGATGGTTTCAGCCTCTCTCTGTGTGTGGTTCTCTCAAACTTCATTTTTTTTTTTTTTTTTTTAAATAAACAGATGTTCAGTACCATTTTTAGTGGCCGGTACATCATTCTGCTGATGGGAGTGTTCTCCATTTACACCGGCCTTATCTACAATGACTGCTTCTCCAAAGCACTTAATATGTTTGGCTCGTCATGGAGCGTCCGGCCGATGTTCTTGAAAGCCAACTGGACGTAAGTTCTTAGGTGCTTGAAAAGCAAAACTAGGGGGCAAATTCCATATGCTAGAATCGGTTTTGTAATTGCATAGGAATGTATGCATGGCAGGCCCCTCAGCAGTGTTATTTCTTTAGGAAACGTTTCCTAGGAGAGCAAAGCCCCATGCTGTATAAAGAAATACAAAGATTTTAATGGCCGTTGGATAAACAGTGTCAGTTCGCTCTTCCTGGTCTAGCTCCCCAGAGGCACTATTAAAATGCATGGGAAGAGACAAGTTGCATGGTGTGTTTCTCCTTTCCTCCTGTGTGTGCATTTTGCTTCCACCCAAAATAGTTATTTAGCCATGTCTTGCCAAAGAACCCGGGTATTCATTCATGCAGGCCGGTCATGTCCCGTTGAACTGAGATGCTTCCCCTTTGAGGATCAGAAGGAAGCCAGTGATGTGTGTGCTCCAGTTTTGTTGAGGGCAATTTTTACGGTTTGTGAAGCTTGATACCTCTTTGTACCCAAACAGAGAAGACTTACTTCGGAACACCCCTGTGCTGCAGCTGGACCCTGCTGTGCCAGGGGTCTTTGGTGGACCGTATCCATTTGGCATTGATCCAGTAAGAGTTCTTCCTTCTAGTACATGTGGCTTATGTAGCTGTAACTTTCTGGTGCACAGTTAAATAAGCTAAAGGCTTATATGTTCTCTTAGCAACTTCGGGGCAGTAACTGTTAAGGGAAAATACTGAGATGGGGGTGAAGTGGGTTCCATTAGTGAGATCTGAGATGTCACCTATTAGTATAATGGCTTAGGGTATGGGAATGGTGACCAGTAGGAGTTCTGACTGACCCTTTCCCTAGCTGTTTAGGACTGCAGTATCCCACATAACTGGAGTTAGGATTGGCTTTAGGTGTGAGACCCTGCCATGCATTTCCTAGTGAACTTGTAGGTGATTCTGCAAAAAGACACCCAGGTGCTTTCGAGGTGTGTGGTTCTGGATAACACCATAATCTCTTTCTAAGCTACCCCAAATCAGAAAACTGCCCTTAAAACTGATTTGAATTTGAATTGATCCTGTGTAGACATTAGAGGGGCATGCTGGTGGTAGGGGCCAAATGGGGAACGGCAAGATTTTTTTCCCAGGGAACATCACAGATCTGAGATCTCAGTTTTTCTCTTGCCACAGCTGATCACTTTGAAAGTGAGCCAGGGTCAGACCTTTCTCTGCTTGGGTGCTGATAAAATCAGCTGTTACAAGGGAAACCACAATCACTGAATTTAAGGTTGGCTGGTAGGTGAAGAAACAGCAGATGGTGGAATTTTATTTAAAAATGTGTCCGTTTATAGTGTCTGTCCCGGTTAACTATCTTGTGCTCTCCAGTTTAACATAAGTAAATGCTACTTTGGTTCATCTGTCTTCCTGACACTCACTGATTCAGACTGAATCCATGCTGTTTGTGACAGATTTGGAATATTGCCAGCAACAAGCTGACTTTCCTCAACTCCTTTAAGATGAAGATGTCTGTGATTCTTGGCATCATCCACATGCTTTTTGGTGTCACACTGAGCCTTCTCAACCACATGTAAGTGTTCTGCTTTTACTAGGACATGCACTTCAGAAGTGGAGACTTCCTTATATGCAAGTGCAGAATGTCTGTATTAGACTTATCAGAATGAGATTAGTCTTAAGTTTTTGCATCTAACTCCTTGTGGCTCTTGTAGCAGCTTTTAAGATGGAGAGTATTCAACGTGAGTTACTTCATTAGTCAGGAAACACTGCATTATAGGAGACTGTATTTGCGTATCAGTTACTGCTCTTCAAAAATTTAGCATTAAATATGGTTAGAAGTGTAGAAACTCTTCCTTTTGCATGATCCATTAAAAGTTAATTTCACTATTTTGATCTGTATTAAGGTTCTCTCACTCCAGTCAAATATGGTGATGCTCTAACATATGTCAAACTCTCTAATTCTTTCTCTGTAGCTATTTCAAGAAACCACTGAACATCTACCTTGGATTTATTCCTGAAATGATTTTCATGTTGTCATTGTTTGGCTATCTTGTTATCCTCGTTTTCTACAAGTGGTCCGCTTATGATGCTCACACTTCAAAGGATGCTCCAAGCCTTCTGATCCATTTTATCAACATGTTTCTCTTCTCCTATAAGGATTCCAGTATCAAGATGCTTTATAAAGGACAGGTATGTGGTCTCACTGCAGTGAGACCGGATGACGGATGGTTTGTAATGCTAGAGAGCCTTTTGCTCCGTAGAGCTTAAATACTGAAGAGGAAATAAAACATGAAAAAAACCCCTAGTGATTTAGCATAGCACGCTTTATCCTGAGGCATTAGTGGCGCTCTTTCTGCACTATGTTTTCAGAAAGGGAAGCAAAGAGTAACTAATCAGGTGTGCCTGAAAGTAACTCCAGGTTGGACCTCCCTGGTCCGGCACCCTGGGGACAAGGGAGTTTTCCAGACCGGGGAGATCTGAGAAGGGGGCACCAGCCTCCCTGCTGGGCTCCTCTCCCCAGCCTTCCAGCCCCACCCAAGGTCGTGGTGGCCTCACCGGCTTCCCTGTGCCACAAGCTGTGGGCTTTGGTGCTCTGCAGGCTCTGCTGCCCCTCTGGCTCCACTCAGAGCCGCTAGGGTTCTCTAGCCCCACAACAGCTGTGCTCCTGCCAAGCCACGGATGTTGCCGGACCAGAAAGTCCTGGACCACAGAGGTTCAACTTGTAGCAGATTTTGAGCATGATCAAGACACCACATACTCTCTCCAATTTCTCATGGTACTTTATGGGTTCTATAGGAACCAGAAGAGATTAGAACTTACTGTCCATTTCAGTCGTATAGTGCCGTCTGACTCTGTTCTAAGACTCTTGTCTAGGACAGACTTAGGGGAGAGTGCCAGCTTCTACACAGCCGCTGCATGCAAGTCTACTTGGGTTTCCCATAGAGGTCTCCTACCCAATGGAAGACTACACCTCCCCTTGCTCAGGGTGTACAGTGTGATGCGAGTGCAGCTTGAGGTGATGCAGCTTCAGACAAATAAGAACAGTTCAGTCTGCTGGTTTGGGAAGTGATTGTTCTAATAGGATCTGTGTACTGGGGAATCTGGGAGTTATGTTGCAATATGCAGGAGACCTGTTCTGTAAAGCACCACCTTGGGAAGGGGGCATGCACATCTCACCTTGTACCATGTCTCTGTTTTTTCCACAGCTAGGGCTTCAGTGCTTCCTGGTGGTTGTTGCGCTGCTGTGTGTGCCATGGATGCTGGTAGTTAAACCCTTGGTCCTTCGCCATCAATATTTAAGGAGAAAGCATTTGGTGGGTGACTCTTCTGGCTATTTCTGATTAAAACTATTAGTTCAAAAGCTGCAGGCTCCATCTTGATATGTTTATATAGGCTCACATTGAGTCACGACCTCGGAAGCCCCTTTGTGCGCACACCTACGCAAAGACGAGTGGGTTTTATCGGACACAAGGTGATGCCTGCCTCTGAGATCTGGATCTAGCTCTGATTCTCCACTAGAACACCTGTGTGTGGATACCATTGTAAAATAATCCCCTCCTGCTTGGGTATTGTCAGCCCACGTAGGAGCACAGAAGCCATCGATTGTTGAACTTGTTGTTACCAACATGCAGAAGCAGAGATGTGGTTATTAGTGAATTGGTTGACAATGTCATCAACCTGAATAGAGGAGTTTGGAGATGAAAATGAGACTAATTTTTGCTTGTGAATGTGGGAGCTTTTCTCTTAGGTATCCTTTGTCTTTGGTGGCTATGCAACTGTGCTTGTGTATATACAAAATGTAGGAACCTGGCATACATGCACTGAGGCTACCTGAAATTCTCCCTGCATGTACGGCAGACAACTGTTAGGATGTTTCAGTCAAAATACAGTTCAGTTAAAGACACTCCCTCTCCCTTCTCTGACCATCTTCCATCCTCCCACGTCCCCTCCATTCGTCTCCCTTTCTCTTTTGTTTTTCTTCCTCTTTCTCCTTCCTTCTTCCATTCACTATCAGGAAGGGCAACCCGTGGCGGGCCAAGTCAGCACAGTCCAGAACGAGCAGGCACTAGAGGCAGCAGCGGCTGCAACAGTGAGTGGCTTTAAAATCACATGACGGATTTAAAGATGGGGAGTTGGTTTTTAAAAAAAAAAAAAAAATTACACTCCATAACCTCTGAAATAGTATCTACATATCTGTACTTCCTACGAGGTAATGAGATCCCCTGTGGGGAAGCCAATCCTGTCTCAGCACAAAGTCCAGTATCCTCAATATAATTGTGATGAATTCTTAAATAGTTGCATACACAAACAAAGGAGAATTACCTTGTAACCCTTCTCTGAAAAGTGCTGGAGGGATTCCTAGCCCACAAGAATGCCTAGTCTTCCTACCTCCAAGAAGAAATCCCCTTGTTTTACATTCTTGCATATTTGTTTTTATAAACTAGATGCTAGATTTGACCTCTTCTGTTCGAAACCTTTCTGTTTACATTCCATATTCCAAAAAGTCATACATATGTGTGGTCCTCTCACCAGCACTAACCCTGTGGCTTCACATCAAAAATGAACAGATTTTTTTCGGGGCGGGGTCTGGCTTTGTGGGGACTTGCAGAGCCTGATGTTCTAATGAAATGGCTGTATCCTAGATAGAGCTAGGTGTAAATTTATTAACTACCATCCACGGCCAAAGCCCACTGCTAACTAGTGCGTGAGGCAACCTAAAGGACATATTTCCCATTTTTGTCACGCTCGTGAAATTTGCCTTTTTATCTAAAGAGACTAAATTATGCCAATAAATGATCTGAATTGGATTTTGCGCTCAGTTTTATAAGTGACCAACTTAAAATCAGGTTTAGTCTTCAGATATTAAATAACCTTACAAAAATCTTTCAGGAGTGGTAAGAAAAATCTAGTAAATTGCATTCTTTTGTGTGTGTGATCCATCCATTATATTAAGTGCATTAAGGCCAGCTGTGAATGAGGTTTTTTGCACACTTTTTCTACTAGTCATGTCGAATGCACAGTAGAGGGTCAGATCCCCATGTGATTGGGGAAAATGTCATGGTTTTATTGAGAGTTGAGCTAAAGCAGTTGACACCAGCCCCAAAGAACATACATTAGCCAGGTGCATGTGAGAAGGCTGTATGCTA
Organism: Pelochelys cantorii; assembly: GCA_032595735.1. Lineage (NCBI taxonomy): Eukaryota > Metazoa > Chordata > Testudines > Trionychidae > Pelochelys > Pelochelys cantorii. The sequence continues at coordinate 7,919,469 of CM064357.1, read as the reverse complement.
ATCATGTGGTGATGAAAGAACTCTCAAGCACAAATCTCTAGTGACTAGAAGTGTAACTAGCAGAACACGACTTAACGTTTGCAGATTTGGTAATTTGTAACAATTTGATGCCAGTTTTAAAAAATGGAATCCAAACACAAGTCTTATCACTCTTTCCAAGAAGTATACAACTTACTATCTTAATGTGTATCGCTTGTTTCTGTCTTCTCTTTTTATTAAAGTAAGCTATCTGGAACCTATTTGAAGGTAATCTGATAAGAATTTAGATAAATCCATTCCAAGTTGGACACCTGGCCTGACAATAAATTGTATCAAGACAAAAACAAGACTTTCAAGACCAGCCTTTTATAACAAGTGCATTATACCAATAATCAGTGCTTTAATGTGAAAAAACCAAGCATGTTATCTGCGTTGATGAACTATGAAAGAGATGGAGGACACAAAGTTTGATCTTTGTTTTTCATAGTCATACTTAAATTATAGTGTGTTAAAGTTTTGATTTTTAAAAGCCATGTTTACATTCCATACCCCCAAAATATTTGTGCGCACGCTGAAATGCTTCTGACACCTAGGTATGATAGAGGCACATAAATAAGTCCTATCCAATTAACTTTTCCTGTTCTATGGGAATTTTTCCAAAATCATTTTTATTTTAGGAACACCTATAACTGCTAAATGCACCACTATCTAAGGGCAGGTGCTAACTTTGTAGGTCAGAGTGTATATTTACTGCATTTCAGGTTTGCACCCTTCAGCCCTATCAGGTTTTGTAGTTCTGAACATACAGAGTTGAGTCTCAGATTGCCAATAAGAATTTTTCCTCTGTTATTGGATGTTCTTGAATGAAAATAAATTGGCTGTTGGCTGTTTAGAATCCTGAAAATAAAGTTAAGTGCAAATTAGATTTTAATTGTCTCTCTACATTCCACTTGCAGTGCATGAAAGCTTTATTGTAAGAGAGCCTCTTGAACAGCGAATGTCTTCATTGCTGATGTTTAGCTGTTACGTGGGAGTATAATCCTGTAGCAGGTTTAATGTAACTGAACAGGCCTAATTTGCAAAATGAAGCAGTCCTAACTTGATCAGTTAAGACCAAATGAAGTTAGAACAAAGTCTCGTTTTTAAGTATGACCTTTAAAGTTTGAGAAGACACAACCATCCTTTGGTTCCTCAAGTACTGAATGTCTAAACAAATGCCTATAATAAGAATCATTTGTACAGTTCAGGACTTCCATGTAAGGGAAGATCTGATTCCCACCCCAATGCCATCCCTCCCAATGTGCAGTGTGGACATGCTTGTTACAAACTGGTGTGGAGCAAGGGTGTATATATATATATTGGATATTAGCATGTGGGATAAAGCTGCTTTGTGATTTACCAGTAAATGGTTTATTTAATATACAGAAGTATTTGCCTTTCTGGCAGATTCCAAGAGTTCGAAAAGCTATTTGAATTTTTTTAACATTGTTGCACAAACGCCCTCAATTTCATCCAGTGTTCCACTTTGAGAATCTATAGTTCTTGGTCAAAGGTGAAGTTGTTTTGTGTCAAGTTTTATAACATCAAAAATCAATTCAAAGAGGTTTTATTGTTTTTCAGACCCAGCAGTTGTAAGCACATGTCTCCTACTCAAGCAGGAACAGCAGTATACTCCATTTGTGAAACTTGATTGTGCCTTGACTCTTCCCATTTAATATGAGGCTTTCTTTGAGCTGCCACTGCTGCTGCTTTCTGGAGGTGTCCAAAATGCATTCTCGGATCCCCTCCAAGTGTCACGCTAACCCACAGCAACACTCTGCTCTTTCTCTTTGTCCACCTCTTAGGGAACTCACAACTTCGGTGGGATTCGGGTGGGCAATGGACCGACCGAAGAAGATGCAGAGATAATTCAACATGACCAGCTTTCTACCCATTCTGAAGATGGAGATGAGGTAAGCTTCCGATCAGCCTTAACTTGGCCACTCTAAGATGAAAGGGGCTGTTTCCTGCTTCATATATTGACCAGTGTCTAAGAGCCTAACTTGGTTAAAACTGCAGCAATTTTAGATCTGCTCTTAATTTCCTGCTTCTTCTCACTGCCTTCCACTCATCCTCATGAGTGAAAATTCTCTGCACAGGTCAAGGAATGGCTCTTTCAGTCTTAACTCTCAGTACAAAGAATGGACATCTGATAGGCTAACTTTTTATCCCTTTAGGCTCCATAGTAAAATCTAGGCAGTTGTTACAGACACATTTTATCCAGTTTAGGCTCCAATCAGCAGGGCTCGACAAACTATAGAATCTACTCGCCCGTGGTCAGTAGATTTCAGCCACGCGCCCCATTTACCGGCGGCACCCACATGCGCGATGCGGCTCTTGCGCATGCGCAGTGCGGGGCTGGCGAGCGGCTTTTGCCACCATTTGTCAAGCCCTGCCAATCAGAATAGTAATTATGTGTTTATTATTTGAGTCACCCTATTTATCTCTGGCATTATAAGCCTGTGTTAAAATAAATCCAAATGCACTCAACTCTTGTTTCAAATTCACTTTAACTTATTTCCCTGACTGCCTTGCCTCTTCTAACACACATGGGGAGAAAAAGGAAAAGTAGTGATTTCTCATCTGTGGGATTTTCTGCTGCCTCTTTGGACAGGGTAGTGGACTGTTGTTGCCATGCATTACACAGCCTGCACGATGTGTGCTGTGCGCTAAGTGCTACCATTTAAATATGCCATGTTAATAAGGGATTTGCTCAACTCGTGTTCATGACTAATGTTTATGATTATGGGACTCTGCACTAAATATAAATTTATGTTTACAAGCATGCAGAGGATGAGGTGGTAAGATGACAGCCAGCTTTGCATTCATATGTATCTGTGCCATTTCTCATTGATAAAATCATCTGCTGAATTAACACACAGTTGTTTTTTTATGCTATGTGATTTGTTTTTCCGTACTAATTATTTACATGTCACGGGCCATTTCTAGTATTCCATACAGCATCATCTCCATTTTAAAATCCCTTTTCTGAATTGCTGCATCTCTTTAAATTGTTTGCTTTTGTATCTCCCTTGATTTTTAGACTGCAAATCCTTCTCGGTTGACCTGCACAGTTGTCGATCAAAAGATCTACAAGGGCCTTCTAAAACTTTATATTGTAGAGTTGCTGGAGAAGCAAGGCTTTGTTATGCACTTGGCCTAAAAAGATACAACAGTCTTTGGGAATGTCTGGGTTTTATGCAAACTGCTTATAGATTCTCCCCCCACCCCTCCCAGCTCTCATTCAGAGCTAGGTATTGTATTGACTGAATATTGCCCTAAATAACTGCGGCCAAATATTGGAACCTACAAAATTGGATTTGCAGATGTCCAGAGAATTAGTATTTTTTCCTCTTTTAAAGAGAGGGTTTATCAGTGAGAATTGCTCATATTCAAACAAATAGATTATCTGAGAGTTGGAGACACACAAAATACTGTTTTGGAACAGACTGTTAAATCTAACCAGCCTCTCTGCTCTTCTTGGTACTGAAAGATCGTTTGTTCTTCCTATCTTCCCTGGTCCTAGAATTGGTCTGATAAGTTGTTCTCTTTGGGCTACAGTATGGGGAGGATCAATGCTGCCGGGGTTTGATTTAGCAGGTCTAGTGAAGACATGCCAAATCGAACTCAGAGGGTTTGTAGTACCAGCAGTGCTGGTACTCCTGCTCCTTGCAAGGAGTAAGGGAAGCCAGTGGGAACACTTGCTCCTGTTGCCCTCCTGCTGTGTGGATGGCAGTTTAAGATATGTTGACTCCAGCTACGCAACTAACGTAGCTGAGTTGTGTATCTTAAGTTGACTTCTGCTCCAGTGTAGACCAAGCCTTTGGGTGGGTGTGTCTCTAGGCTCTAGCAGGGCCAAGTAACTCTGGAGGCAATCTCTTAAAAGGGCAGTTGTTCCATTCATGGGTCTGTGCTGTTGGTGTACCCAGGTGCTTTGTTTGTCCTTGTTCTATCTTTAATTGAAATAGACTGGAATGTGGGGAATGTCCATGCAAAAAGCCCTTACGTAGTCTTCTCCAAGCAAGTTGGTGCATGCACTGATAAGGATATGGGTTGCTTCACTATCACCAAAACATTCATCAGATTTTTAATTCAAAGTTGGTTCTTGATCTTCATGACACCGAATGATGATAGAACGCTAAGTGATAGACTCTGCCCTAGCATGGCTCCATCTTCACCCAGCCAGGAAAAATACAAATTCCTATTCTATTCCAGTTCCCACAAGACTTATAGATCATTATGTTTTTATCAGGCCCTCTAGTGTTTGGGGCTCAGATGACTGTTGATACAATGACTAAATTGGTCTGCTGATGAAATAACTGCAGAGTTCTTCTCAGCCCTCAAGCAAGGATAATCAGTTCATTCAACCAGCACCACAGAGAAGCCTAAGCGGATAACCTCCTCTGACACTTAGCACTTACTGGCTTGTTTCAAGATGTGACGTAGAGGGTCAGATTCCAGTTCCCCGTGGGTAACCCCAATAATGTCAGTGCAGTTCACACACAAACTAGAAGCAGACTTTGGTTGTATCCATCCTAAGGATGTAAAAGACTAGTTGACTAGTCGATATTTCCCCTCCCTCCCTCCTTTGCTGCCTCTATCATAGAGGCAGCAAAGGAGGGGAAGGGGTATTTCAAAGGGGCAGTTGCTGCACAGCTGATCCGTGGATCAGCTGTGCGGCAGCTGCCCTTTAAAATGCTGCTTCTGTGCCTTTCAGAGGGGCAGCCTGGAGCCTGAGGTCAGCTGGGGAGTCCACCGCTGTCCCTTTGAAAGGTGCAGATCCCTTTGATCATCTGTGTGGCGGCTTCCCCTTCGAAATTGCTGCCTCCGCCCATTTTAAAGGGGCAGGGGAGCCTGGGGTCAGCTAGGGACTCCCCAGCTGACCCTGGGTTCTGGGGAAGTGCTGGGAGGAGCCTGGGGTCAGCTCAGCTGCCCCTTTAAAATGCCGCCGCTGCACATTTCAAGGGGGTAGCTGCCATGGGATGTGCCATGCTGAACCAGGGGTCAGCTGGGGACTCCCCAGCTTATTCTGGGCTCCTAGCAGCATGCAGTGTAGCATGGAGCCCAAGGTCAGCAGGGGACTCAGTCCCCCACTGAGCCCAGGCTCCATGGCTTAGAAATGCACAAGAGCCCCTGCTGGGCACTCCCTCCTGCATTTCAGAGCAGGCATGCCACCTGCAGCCCAGAGTCAGTGGGAGGCTGTACACAGAGTTCCGCATTCCTCCTTTGAAATGTACAAGAGCCCTAGCAGGGGCTCTTTTACATTTCAAAGGAGGAATGCGGAAGTGCCTGTCCACTAGTCCAGTGGTGCACCTTTTTTCATTTGCAACCAAAGTGCTGTGCGTGGCCGGGCCCAGCCCCTGGCCAGCCTGATCAAAGTGCTGTGACCCCCCCCAGGAAGACAGCCGCGACCCCCACTTGGGGGTCACGACCCATGGGTTGCGCACCACTGGACTAGTTGATGGAAATTCCATCAACTAGTCAATTAACCACATTTTAACATCCTTAATCCATCCTAGATGTGACTGAGGCTAATTTTCAGTACGTTGAATGGAGTAAAGTCTCCTATCGTGAACACTGGTGATATACTAAACATACCACCATGATGTACACTCTACCCTTTATCAAGTTGCCTTTTTTTAATATAGCGCCATGTGAGGGTAGCACTTCAGAACTGAAATAGCTATGTAACAGCAAATCTGGAATGCATAATTCTGAAACAGCTGTCTGCAGAAAACCCATGGAATTGTGGAATCTTTGCAGTGAGACACTTTTGCTTCTGCAAATTTTGCTCAACATGGATCTTTTGAGAGAGCTGTTAACCATAGGCATAAATCAGGGGTGGGCAAAAGGGCCTCCACGGGCTGGATCTGGCTGGCCAAGTGGGTGGATCTGGCCTGCAGAGGCCCTGCTGCTCCCCCGCCCCCAGGCCAATTAGGGCCTGGGGTGGGGGAGTGCACATGAAGCCTTCTCCACTCTGCCCCCGCCCTGTGAGCAGTGTGCGGCACTTGAAAGCACTGTGCGCTGCTCGCAGGGCGGGGGCAGAGCGGAGAAGGCTATGCGCGCTCCCCCGCCCCCAGGCCTTAATTGGCCTGGGGGCAGGGGAGTGCGCAAAGCCTCCTCCCGCTGTCCCAGGAGCATGTGGCGCTTTGAAGTGCCGTGCGCTGCTCACAGGGTGGGGGGAGGAGAGTGGGGAAGGCTTCATGTGAGAGTGGGGAAGCCTGATTGGCCTGGGGGCGGGGGAGCTGTATGAAGCTTCCTTCGCCCTGCCCCTGCCCTTGCCCTTGCCCTGCGAGGAGCCCACGACACTTCAAAGTGCCATGTGCTCCTTGCAGGGCAGGAGGAGGCTTCCTGTGCTCGCCTGCCCCCAGGCCCTGATTGGCCAGGGGGTGGGGGAGCGTGCCAAGCCTCTTCCAGGGCATGGGTGTCTAGTGGGAAGGGGGGGGCAAAGGTCTGGGGGTGGGGTAGCCCTGCCCTTTCCTGTTTAGGCCCCGCCCCTTCTGAGTGGCCGGGGGCTACATCACAAATTTTTGAAGTGGCCCCTGGGTAAAACTTACTGCCCACCCCTAGCATAAATCCTAGAGCTGGTGAAACAGGCATAATGCAGACATAGCTGATCCATTTGAGTGTGAAGGTACATGAACGCTGCTTTTTTTTTTTTTTTTTTTTTAAATAAGCAAACTGAACAATAAGCCAAGAACTATGCTAAAGCCATCCCATGAGAGTCTTTGGGTTGACGCACAGGAGTGGTCCTTTCCCTGGCAGTTATTCACTAATTCTGCCATGCACTGAACTTGTTTAAATATTTGTCGGATTCAGTTTATTTTACGATGACTGGTTCTGTGTGTGCTGGGGAGAGGACTCTGTTTGTCAGAGCAGGTTTTACTGAGAAATTCTTGCAGTTTACACTCCTGTGAGGAGAATGATCTGGGCTCTCGACCGCTAGTTTGACGTATTTGTTTGAAATGTTTATGGCTTTGGCTATTTGAGGGGGGAGAACAAGAATCAAAATAGCATGCTGTCTGTACACCTTTCAGAACATGATCACTTGGTGTCATAAAATTCTGCATCTCCATTAATAACATACCTCTGAAGTTCTCGGAGCATGGATTAGATGCAGAAACGTGGGACTCTTTTTTTCCAAGCTGCAGTGTTGCAAATGCCTAAATTTAGTTTGAGTTGATTGCCAAAATGTTCGGAAGGCGCAGAGACTGCAGATAAAACAGTGAGGAGAGTTGAGCTTTTTCAAGTTAACTTTTTGTGTGCAGTATTTCTTCTTTCACAGAGAACTAGTTTCAGCTCTTACAGAGTCACTTCCATTGTTACCCCCACAGTGCTAAAGATTCAGTATTGCCTCAGGCTTTTTCTGAATTTTTTTCATACATTTATCTCATGCCTGTGGTGAAGGAAAGCTGTATTTGTGATCCCCCTCTTTTGTAGAAATAGACTCATTAGTAGAGTGTTCCTAGGGAACCACTTCCAACTGAGCAATCTTTTCCTAGTAAAATCCTGGATCAGATCATAAGTTTTCATTGCCTGCCATGTGAAAAGACTTTTATTAGTCTACAACTTGCAGTGTTGACGGATCGGTTCTAATTAGTCTCACATTTAGCAAAAAGTGTCAACTTCCACTGCAACTGTGGAATTCTGTCTGATATGTTCTTCCTAAAGGATCTGAATCCAGGTGGCCAGTAGAAGTGATCCATAGGAGCCCAGACTGTAAATATAGTGCCTTTGCCATAGCCCCAGACAGCTTGCCACTTCCCTGATGTGTCAGCCCTCGCTCACTACGACTGCCTTGCATCTGGCCTCACTTTCTCTTTGCTCTGTTGTTCTTTCTGCAGTTTGATTTTGCGGATACAGTAGTACATCAGGCCATCCATACCATTGAGTATTGCCTGGGGTGCATTTCCAACACAGCGTCCTACCTGCGGCTGTGGGCTCTCAGCCTGGCCCATGCACGTAAGTATCTTTCCCAAAGCTGGCCGTTGGGTCAGTCTCTCGCCATCAGCCCAGACAAAAAGGGCACTGGGTGTTATGTGTATGCGCCACAGAGAAGCTACTCTGGTGGGTGTGTCATATATTCTGGGGTGCATTCCAGAGCAGTGAGGGGTTGTCACCAGCTGGCATGCAGCCTTGGGTGCCTCACCATGCTTTGCTGGTGTAGCTCATGTTGGGAGCTGCTCACAAGCAACTAGACACACGCAGGTCACACCCTGAATGCCTGTGTATAGCTGCAGTCCTGCTATAGCCACTCTGACCCCAGCAGCTTCTCAGCAAATACCAGCTACTCTCCCACTTCCGGCAGCCTTGGTTGCTGCCTGCAGGGTGATCTCAACACACTCCCAGTCCCGGATTTTCCACCAAAAATGTGTGCTTGCCTCTTGTCTTTGAGGAACCAATTTTACCACTCCTCTTCCCCCAGACCGGATTTGTCTGGTAAACCTATTTCAGTTGTCATTTCAGCTCCTCTTCAAAACTTCATGTGCAATATTGCTACATGCGTTTCACCATGATATTGGCCAGTAAGTTCTTTGCTTTTTGAATGATACCTCACAAGGCATATTTTGTACAGAGATGATTACGCTAGTGAGGCGGGTGTGACTACAGGAATGTGCTTGGTCAGTGTGATAGGATCGGGCTGGGGTGGGCTTATCGTTGGCAAGAGGGTATTTACTGGTGTAATCAGAATTTTAGCCTTTGTTGTTGAAGCTCAGTGTGCCATTAAGAGTGTCTAGACTGGTGTGACAGGCTCCTGAATGTAGCTCAGCGGTGGAGGCTGCAAGAGCAACTTGTGAGGAGCACAAAGGAATGTGCGCAAAATGGAGACGGTTGTAGTTGCCTTCAACACAGAGCTGGATCCTCTTTAGGTGACAAAGGCCAAGCTAAAGAATCGCCCACTGGACGAGTGGAATCTATTGCAGAGCTCCAAGCAGCCACCTTTGGCTCCTGGGCTGTGCTTTACCCAGCCTGCACTGTTGGCTGTATGCACTGATTTGGGTTCATTAGAAAAAAAATTGTTCAGTCTACAGGCGATTAAACTTGGCCAAGGAGAGAGAGAGAGAATCTTTTTTGTAATCAGGAAGTTCCCTGCTGCAGTGTCACTCTAGTCTTGTGTGGGTGACTAGTGAGATGCAGGAGCTGCCTGGGGTCTGCTTATGCATGGCTGTTTAGGAAAAGGTCCCGGGCTCGGGCAAAGTGAGTGGAATTTAAAGCACTTAGTAACTGGCCTTGGACTGTGTGTGGGGAATTGGGGCTCAGGTCCTGATGGTCTCAAGCTCGTCTTGTTCTTCACAAGCAGCCCAAGGAGAATCCTCCCTCCAATTGCTGCAGCACTGGGAGCAGTCGGAGCCGGGTAGAAACAGGCCGTTTCTGAATATTCCCGTAAAGCCAATGCTCAGTGAGATAAAGCTTCCCCTTCCAGCCACCCAAAGTCAGCTGCAACTTTTCTCTCTGCAGAGCTTTCTGAGGTGCTCTGGACGATGGTCATCCACATCGGCCTCAGCATGAGAAGTCTGGCTGGAGGTTTTGCTTTGTTCTTCATATTTGCTGCTTTTGCTACCCTGACCGTGGCAATCCTTCTGATCATGGAGGGCCTGTCTGCTTTCCTTCACGCGCTCCGTCTGCACTGGTGAGCTTTCTGGAACGTAGAGGCTTTAAAACTATTGTAAGCAAAATGATTACTGATAATTCACCACCACCAGGAGTGCTGTCTCCTCCTATGATGCTGCATACACCTTCCCTCTTCCCCCCCCACCTCAAGCAAAGTTATGAAGTTGGGTTATAAAATTAAGAGTTGGTAATAGAGTGCTGAAACCTGTGTTGCCTGGTGCTGCTGGGACATTGTGTGGATAATGGTACTGAGCAATGCTCCATTCGTGTGCAGAATAGTTTTGTTATATGCACTGAGGTACATGCAGATGTGCACCACCAATAGAAATACATGGTATCAGCTGTGGGTAACTGTGGGCGCTCTACCAATCAACTGGGCGCTACCCGAATCTCCTGGGCGGCCGACCAAGTGCTCAGCTTACAGGCACACTGGTACTGAGTGTAACTAAACTAAGTGTTTGTTCTACAGCCAGCAGTTTTTGGCAGGAAGAATGTTTTTAAACCTTTTAGGGACCTTATTTTCTGTTTTGATGGTGGTAATCCTCCCTCCTGTTCCCTACAGTTAAGTCACTAGGCTTTACTTGGAAGTAACTGTTCTGTGCCACAAACAAGTTCCATTGAAACCAGCTGAACTTTTCTAGGCAGCCCGTGTTGGGATGTGGAAGGTTTGGGGTTTTGCTGTGTTGCCTGATTATGGCACTTTTCTCACTAATGGTGTTACACTGTGACCAGTAACTGCAGTTCCATGTGTGGCCAGCAAGACAGTCCATTCTTTCTCCGGAAAATGGGGAGGAAGAGAACAAGAGCAGTTACACCTTGAGGCCTCAACCTGGGGTGATCATTTTGGAGCTATTGGGCTGGGATCAGAGAACTGTCTGCCTTGGCCCTTTCTCCTGTAAGAGAAGTGGACTTGTTTCCAGAAGGGCCAGCTGTATTTTGAGAGAGAGAAGATTAAACCAGTGGTCTGGGCAGAGGTCACTGCTGAACTCTCCTTCTTCCAGTAACTTGTTATGTACCTCTCAGTTGGGTAAAAGTTACAGAAAGCCCTTCCGGTGAGGGCGGGTCCAATGGAGAAGGCTGTTGTTGCTCCCTTGGTAGCGGTTAACAGATGCAGAGGCTTGCTGCGGGAGAGCTCGGAGGGGTTTCTTGCTTTCAAGTAGCATGTTGGTGATGATCGGGGATATAATTTTACACCCAGCAGCAAACACACTAGTGAGTCGGTGTCAGCCTGACTGGACCGTTTAGCTGCAGATCTGCTGTTTAACCCATTTTAATGGGACATGAAGTAGCCCTTTACGGTGGCGGGTCTGACTGTCTGGAGAGAGTTTATTCTCTTTTATTCAGTGTGTGGTGACTACTCTCCCTTGCTGCTTCATGGCTTTCAAAGCAGAATCGGGAGCTACAAAACTTTCCTCCAGGAACTTAAACTGACTTCTTAAAATCTAATTCTAGGAGCTCTCTGAGCTCTAGGCCCTAGGCCCTTGGTCCACTCAATTTTTATTCAGCCAGGGTAGCAGATTCTCTCTGGTGTTTCCTCTGTGTCCATTGTTCTTTACATTACACCTTTCCTTCCATTGAACTTGCTGAGAGCACATTTAATTTTACCTTTTTGTACATCTAGAGAAAGCCCTTTTGCCACTGCTGTGTTAGCCCTGCTCAGCAGGGAGTTCCGATTGGTGTGTGCAGGGAGAGTCCGTAAGGGAAGAGAAGTGAGATTACTCTGCCCAGGCTCAGAGTAAATTCCTAGTCCCTATTTTTTAAAGAGCGCTTAGTCCACTTTGAATTCCATCTGCAGAATGGCTGGTGCGCTCTCTGGTGTGACTAGAGGAATGGTTTAGCTGTTTTTTGGGTTCCCCTCAAACTACACCCAGAACTAGACAGGAGAGATTGGGAGTAACTGCTCCTCCTCCTCTTTTCCCATCTCCATCAGTAATTTTACTGAGTCAGTTCTGAGTGTTTCACTCTTTTGGCCAACCCCAGAACAAAGTCACCAATGTAGCTTGTGAGGTATGTGCTCCTGCTCATCCATTTGCCATTCTGTCTGCTTCCTTGTGTGAAGCGTGCCAGTTACAGCCTGAAAATAGGCACTAAGGGCTGTTGTAGGCACTCATTGAAAATAAACACAGCAGCATGTTTTCTGTTCTGGGTGCTTTGGAAGTCCCGTGGGTGGAAAGCCAAACCCTATGTGTCTTTGAGACGGGGGGAAGGAATAAAGCAGTTTGATGTGTGGTTTTTTCCCCTCAGTAAGAAATAAACTCTGATGGTAATGCTGACTGCAGCTTTTGGGACTTCCTCTGATTTCTTTTTGGGATGGAAACTTAATACTTTTGCACCCCCTAATGGCACAGTTTCCAGATACGTGTTGAAACTTTCCAGTACAGTCAGGGATCTGCAGAATTCAAACCACAAAGTCGTGATTCATACAGGAATTCTAAAGCGTAGCCATCTTCTGTGGGGAGGGGCTCTCTGCAACTACTGAAAATGGCTGCTGGACGGGGTTTCTGTTTTTCCTGGCATCCAGCCTAGAAAACTTCACATTAGTTACGTTAGAGCCCGTTGCTTCTAGCGAGTGTTCCTTGTCCTCACAACTGTCATTGGCCGTATGTAACAAAGTCCAACAAAAATAATTTTGATCTTTTACCCACTGTAGTGTGTTTTTTTTGTTATCGGACAGGGCCAGATAGCGAGCCGTGTGTCAACTTGTACATGATGTTCCCGCTCTTCCGATGTTTAATTGCATCTTTGAATTAGTAGCTGGCCTTCTTAGTCACGCCTCAGAGTTGCAGCATGCGGTCACACTTGGCAAAGAGGAGGTAGAATTTTTTTTTAATCTTTAGACGTTTTTTCCTTCAAACTTAAACACTGATTTCTTTTTTCCACAAGAAAAACCATTCTGAAAGCATGCACTGAAACAAAGCAGGTATATTTTAAGGCATCCACCTCTTTTGCTAAGCACTCGCAGCCTCTAGACGTATGCACGGAGTGCATGCAGGTAGGGCCTGATTCACAACCCCCTGCAAGCAATGGCTCAGGTCGTACAGTATATTGTCCACAACATATCGCTGAAAAGGCATGTTCCCTGTTAGCCAAAGAAGGAGCTTTGCACAATGCCAAGTTTTTAAGCACCATGTTTCAAAATATTGAACTCATGCAAGTCCTAAAGGAAAGGTGGCCCGGTGATCAGCAAGCTGACCGATACCAATGGCAGTTCTTGAGCCAAGAAACAACTGTAATAGCATGGAACATAGCTGCCGTGTAGAACATCTGCAGAGCATTTACCGGGAAACAACAGAGCATAACTCTAGAGTGAAGTCCTATTTCTGCTAAACAGGGGAGCCTCTCACCTATAAACTCTGTAAGAGCAAATCTGTTCATTCATCTGGAGATGGGGGGAGGATGGGGGGAAAGCAACTTAAGATAAAATGATCTCCAGTCCTGTGCTGAGCCTGTCACTTGCAGTCCTGTTACCACTGTGGAACAGTCATAAGTCTCTTAGTCTCCAAACAATACACGGTTAGCATTCCTTTGCATTCTGACCATGGAATCCATGTGCTTCCAATGTTGTCTTCTCTAACATGGAGCAATAGGCCCAAGTACAGTTGTCCTAGGAGGAGCAGCTTTGTAGGAGCTTTGGGTCAGATTGGCTTTTGTAGCTGCGGAGGAGTCACCTATCTGGAATTCTAAAGGGGCGGGTGAGTAGTTCAGGCTTCAGGGAAAAGAGAAGTCATTTAACATGTCCTGCTGGTGGAAAATAGATTAATCTAAGAGGTCTGCCTGGCATACCCAGTCAGAGACCATTTATTTTGTATCTTTTCAGAAAATACAGATTCCTCCATCAGTAACCTGGACTAAGTTTTTTGTGGCAAATGTTTAATGGCCTGTTGAAACAGAGTGCTCAAACTTTGGCAGTGATCTTGACCTAGTGCATCTTTAGTTCCCCTTCTTATCCCATCTCTGTGCAACATGAAGAGCTGCTGATTCACTGAACAGGAAATGTGGACTGATTTTTATTTCCCTTTGGCTAGTAACTTGACTGCTTGTTTTCCACTCTCCTATGTCTCTGTATTTGCTTTTCATTTAATGCAATTTGTGGCATCCCTGCTTAATTCAAACACAGCCGGGCACGTCGTTCACTTCCTTGAGAATGCTATGCTAAGCCCTTGGAGAGGGAAGCAAGTCTCTAAACAGCTCTCTGAGTGGGACTGGCAGCTGCCCCTTCCCACCCATTAGAACAACCAGCATGGCTGGGAGCTGGCCAGGAAGTCACTGGTGTGCTCCCATGGAAAGGTTGTGTCGAATATCCCGTTATGCATCCCTGACTCCAGTGAATTAACCCCAGGCAGCAGCTTGCAGATGATCTACCTCAGCCAGCTGCTGCACATCTGCCCCACCATCTAAAACTGTGTTTCTTAAACTGTGTTCAGCAGCACACTGGTGTGCTGTGGAGAACAGAAGAATTCAAAATGGCCACCCTTAAAGGGGCAGGCAACCTTTTTTTGGGCTCAGTAACACTTGCCCCACCACCACCACCGTTTCCCTTCCCCCCCCCGCCCCCCAACCCAAAAATCCTTGGTGTTTCTCCATTTAAAAAAAAATTAATTTTTTGTTTGGTGTTCCTGGGTCTTAAAAAGTTTAAGAAACACTGATCTAAAAGGTAAAGTTAAAGAACAGGGAGGTTCAAAGTCCTGGCAGCTATTGTAGGAAAATTGATTAAAATACGGAGTCAGCTGCACAGACTTTGAATGCTAGCTGACCAGCCTAATTTTTGGTGTTGCTAGAACTCAGTAAAATGACCAGGCTTTGCCTTAGCAGCAGTTCCAGTTCACTTTCTTGCTGGAGGCGCACAGCCATTTCCATCACCCCGCCATCCACTCGGCCGCACTGATGTACACTGAATCGTATCTCTTTGACAGGTGTTGCTGAATTCTGCTGAGGATTTTAGTCTGTGTGTGTGTTTTCTCTGAGTGTACAAGGCAGGTCCCTAAGGCAGATGTTTGCAGCTGGGACTGTGGAAAGCATTTTTTTTTTTTTTCACGCTCCGTGTTGTCTGAACTCCATGCCGCTGCTGCTCAGATGTTCATAGAATTGGCTGTTGCGCAGCCATGGGAGGGCAGTGACATGGCTCTGAAATGGCCCCTTTGGCTGTGAAGCATTTAATAACTACTTCGAAGTCACACCATGTCTGGATCCCGCCACATGGCGAGGTCCCACGGGGGAGGGTCATGATTTTGGGTGGTGATGCCAAAATAGACTTCAAACAGACATGACAAACGTGGCAAGCCGCAAACAGCTGTGCAAAACCCACAAAGGAGTATTAACAGGCTGCTTCGTGGCCAGCTGTTTTGAGCTGTAACCTGAGAGCGAAGCTCAGGATGACCGGACAGGCGCACACCGTCTGCCCTAGCAAAGCTGTTGGTGTTCTGCAGCCCGAGGAGGAGGGTTAATTTCCTGGAGGCGTGGGTGGGCTGTAACCGTACTCGGCTTGGAATGCTGGGGGCAGACGTGGGTGTAGTGAGGCTCAGGTCCCCGCCCACTGGGGCAAAACTATTTGTTGGCTGTCATTTGTAAAAGGCTCACGGCTTTAAAAGGGTATCGTCCTTGGCTTACGCCACATGGTGGGTGGTCAGCCCTGCTGGGGCTGAAGTCTGGCCCGCTATTTGGGGAAGCCTAATCATGATGAATCTAACCACAGGACAGGCAAGGGCCACTTGACTTCAAAGGGAAGGAGAGGCCACTTCCAAGAGCAGGACCTGCATTAAGTTCCCAAATTAACTCTTTAGCACCCACGGAGGCGCCTGGGCGGCATGCAGCAGCTTCCACATGCACATGGAAATGTGACTGTGGCTTAAAACATCTTTGCTGACGCTCGCAGGTTGGGAAAATCGCTTCATGTGTGGCCCTGGAGTTCCAGGGGCATCTTGCTGGAAAATCCCCCATGGGCTGTGCCGACGGATGGTTGGTGGCACAGGCCTGTTGATATGAAAACCCTGGGGTGTTAGCACAAGCTCAAAAATCCGTTAAGTCCCTGTTTGTTTAAAGTGCAAAGCTAAGGACTTAGTGAATTCTTCTGCAGCGCTTGATCGGAAACCAGAGACGCCCTCCCGCGTTATGCAGCGGCGCTGGTATGCTGAAGAGCAGCAGGCATCTAGCACCGCAAAGCAGATCCTTGTACTCTGGCTCTTCTGGGGAGTAGATGCCAAGAAGCATTGGATTTTATTCAGTAGATGTTTATTTCGTTGGAGTTCTATTAGATGAAAGTGACCTGGTCTCGCTGTCTATTCCCATGCGGCAACAGCGTTTCAGACTCAGGTATCTACAGCTGTGACAAGGACTTGGAGCTTGCCTCCACAGGGCATATCAGAAAGATTAGCAATCATGGTTACAATTTCATGTAATTGTGAATCGGTGTGAGACCCAAATGCTCCCCCGCCACTCTGATTTCCCCTCCCTTACAGAATAGGAATTAGTCACAGGATACTTAGTGTCAAGATTCCTGACAGACTCATTACAGACCTTGGCAATGAAGCTTTCACTCCTACATGGAAACTCCCGCTCACCCCCAAGGGTTCCTTAGCAGGGAACTCATCCCTGTTTGTGCAGGCGGCATAATTTCTCGGCAGAATGTCTCTCTGAACGCTTCGCTCCTTGGCTGTGTCAGGAGAGCGTTTTCTTTGCAAACTGGGCTGCAAGCGACTGCGCTATATTGTCGTTGTTGCTCACGACCTCTTGCATGCGGTCACTTTCCAAGGACCGTTACTGGTGTCCTTGGGACACTTTCAGTTTATACCATTTAAAAATTCATCATGCAAAATGTGTCCTACAATAATCTGAAAAGTTACTCTGCTAGAGCCCCTCTGTGTGCCAATTGGGTTCCCATGGCCAGGAGACTGGAAAGTGTTTCTCATGGGGCGCACAGAAACACTGCACTTGTTTTTATTATGACTCATGGTTTCTCTGTCCCTATTTGGCAGTGCTCTGACCCTCGGGCAGCTCTCCAGGGTCATTCCTTTCCAATTTAGTTTATTAGGGAAAACAAACGCAAAAGCGAAGTTACTACCGAGATTGAGACAACGTGCATATCTCTGTTTCTTCAGGAGCAGCCAGGGAGGGCCAGGGAAAATGTGCTTCACCAGCTAAATCCAGATGGCTGAGTGAGGGGGGCAGGAGGAGGGAGGTTCTAAAATATTTAATAAGTTAAAACGTGAAAGGTTTTGTTGTCCGCCGTTGGCAAGAGGAGGAGACATCCTGTCCCCATTTGTACCATGTCCAAATAATATTGACCCTGACTTTAGCAAGAGCGACTCTTGGTCGTGTGGACTTACTGACATTTGGCGTGTTGGCCTCCGTCTGTGGGAGACCAGATGCTCCTACATATGGGTGGCAGCCCCCGGACTGGCCATTTCGCTCGGCGTGGCTGTTTTGTGGCCAGCGTCCATGCTAGCAGTGCCTGGCGCTTGAGGGCTCCCAGTGTGAGGAGTTGCTGAGAATTGTGCAGGTCTGGAG
This sequence comes from Pelochelys cantorii, assembly GCA_032595735.1. Lineage (NCBI taxonomy): Eukaryota > Metazoa > Chordata > Testudines > Trionychidae > Pelochelys > Pelochelys cantorii. The sequence goes on along the minus strand of CM064357.1, from coordinate 7,902,336 downwards.
CTGCTGGCTGAGAACACCACTAGTGCAGGTCAAAGACTGCAACACCTGCTAGGCCCAACTGAGATCAGGCCCCTTTGGGCCAGGCATTGTTCATCCACCTAGTAAAGGCCTCTGCCCCAAAGGCTTGGTCTGAGACCCTGATCCTACAGCAGGCTCACCCTGGGCGCAGGGCTCCAGCCAACACAGGCAAAGGGCTTGAGGGGGCAGGTTTTAGCCTCTTTGTGTCGGGGAAATACCCCAATGGTGTGGCCAAGGCAAGTGAGCAGAAACTCGCTCGCACAGGCTGCTTTAAAGCACAACTGGGCAGATCTCTCAAGAATCCTCTGCAGAGAACCGTCCTGGCCCTCCCTAGGGGCTGGAGGGAGCCTATGGGGGGGAGGGGCTCTAGATGATCCCTGGGTGTCTTGTCCGATCTCTATCCTTAGTTTTCAAGAAAAATGCTGTGACTAAGGAGAGAGCACTGAGGACAGCAGGCAGTTTACAGCCCTGGGACAAAGGGAATGTGAACATATGTACCAGAGGCTTTATGCTTTTCAGTATTATGGGGTGGGGGGTTGGCCGTGGGGAGCCCCCACATAGGATCATGAGATCAATGAGTTATAAATGTAATCTATAGAACAGGGGTGTGTGGGTTTTTTTTTTTTTTTTTTAAGAAACAATATTCTGGAGGAGACGTGTGTTCCTTTCATTATCTAAATGCTTCCATGTGAAACCCACTTCATGGATTTCTCCCCCTTTTTTTGTATGTTGCTCTTTCTCCCTGAAAGCAGCATTTTGATCGTTTTTTTGTCTGTTCTGCCCAGGGGGTGGGGGGGGGAGGGATGTTAAATTTAGATTAGTTGGCTAATCGAATAGTTGATGCAGTTTGCATCGACTAGTCGATAAGGGCGCCTCTGCCTCTGAAGTATAACAGCCCCAGGGCGAAAGCGCTGTGGGGAGCACGGGGCCAGTGGAGGACTGCGCTGTGGGGAGCACTGGCCCTGTGCTCCCCACAGCGTTTCAAAGTAGCAGCACTGCATGGAGTCCCCAGCTGCCCTGGGCTCCATGCAGCACTGCCACTTTGAAGCACTCTCCCCTTGCTGCCTCTGTCAGAAAGGGGGGGAAGCGACGAGTTGATGAGTGTGTTGACTATACGATAAACATTTGCTTAGTGGGTAGTCAACTAGTTGTTCACATCCCTATGGGGCAGGGGCAATCTGAGCGGTGCACTTTTTGCTGGCCGTAGTTTGATGCCTGCTGTCTAACTGAAAGCTTCATTTCATCTGCCAGTCCCAATACACTGAACTTGTAGCCAGTCCCTGCAAATAGCAGCTGCTGAGGGTGAGGAACGCTCATTCTTTCTTTCTCTTTCAGGGTTGAATTCCAGAATAAGTTCTACATGGGCACTGGATTCAAGTTCCTCCCCTTCTCGTTTGACAACATCCGCGAAGGAAAATTTGACGATTAGAAACCTCATCACCTTAACTGAGCGGTGTTACTCCAGGCTGTTGTGTTGTGCAGTGGCTAGCCCTAGTCGTGTGTGTGTGTGTTGTGAAGTTGTGTGTAGCTCCCCCCACAGTGATGTGCTGCTTCTGCAAAATTAACTTATATTGCAGCTCCCGGAGTATCTGTCTGAGGCAGCATTGTGGAGAGCTGTGAGCAACACCCGTAGCAAGCTTAGCTGACCTCGCTTCCGTCCCTTCTTTCCTAAGCAAACAGCTTGCCGAGTGCTGGGCGTGTTTACAGCTGGGGTCTCATAGGAAACGTCCAGACTTGGTGTATTTAATCATGTATCCAATGATGCTGTACAAAAACTGGCTGCTTGGCTAAAGCACTGAGGGACAGACCCCATCTCCTATTGCATTAGGAACAGGGTGTGCAAACTTCAGCCTGCCCGTAGCCTGGCTAATCTGAGGGGGAAGCCTTTAGAGGGAGGAGTCTAGTGTGTCTGCCACCTTTTGTTTAAACCTACTGATGGTCAGAGGTGTTTGGGGGAAGCTGGGGCTATGTACAGCCCAGAGCAGTCACTGTGGCTTCCAACTGTGCCGTGATCTTCCTGTGCACATGTGAGCCGTTCTGCTCACAGATTCGGAATGCTGCCCTCTTCCCGTCCTGCTGCTGGTCCTGGGTGCTTCCTGGCTCAGGGAGCTGGGGCAGGCAGAGAGTAGTAGAGCATGCTTCTCTTCCCCCTGCTGGGGTCAGTTCACTGCGTTCTCCTCCCATCTGCCATTTGTTTCTAGCCTTCCCGCTGCCTGGCGCTGGGGAGCCGGGCAGATGGGGTCTGATGTGCTTCGCACAAGGGTCTCTGCTCACTTTCCAGCCCTGCCTGTGCTCACAACCTGTGGCATCGGGTCTCCATTTCGTCAGCAGTGTCCCAGCACTTCTCAATCCGGACACGTGAGGCTTGTGCCCAGAACTTGTCGTCCACGGGCTGCACCTACCTTACCTAAAGCAGCGCCCGGCAGCCACCCTCCCCTGGACACCGAGGGCAGCCTGCCAAGAGGCCAGTCACCAGCAGGGAATGGCTTTCCCTAGCCAGGCCCAACCCTGTGGCCTGCATGCCTGCCCTGCTGTCTGTGCAAAGAGAACGTACCTGTTTCCCCCAGCAGCCCAGATCCAGGCATGCTGCAGGTGCACAAGCCGGACAACCCAGGGCTGTTGCAGTGAAGCAGGGACTGTTCCCTGTTCGCCTCCTGGCCTCAGTGCCCTTCCCTGGGGAACCAGTCAGTGCTGCTTGGGCTGCTGGCAAAGTGTGGAGCCTGGCAGGGTCCCGGGGTATTCAGCTCCCTTGGGCTGAGCGCTGCACTTCCACACCATTCCCAGGCCCAAGGCCCTGCATTCAGAGGCTTGGGGCTGGGTCTATGGGAGCTGCAGGCTACAGTCAGGAAGATGTTTCTCTCCCTTCTGTCACCTACCTGCTGTGCACAGAGGACAGCATCTGCCAGCCGGGCACTGGCTCACGGGCTCTGCTCAGAGGCTCTGGCACCCACACTCCATCACGGTCACATCTGTCACCGCCCAGATCTCTCCTCTGCCAGCGCTGCCCTGTTCTGAGCAGTCACACAGCCAAGGAGAGTGAACTCTTGGCTTTGTGGTGGTCTCGGTGCTGCCCCTCTGGGCAGGGCTGTGCCTCTGGGACTTGGACACTCAGCGCTAGGGGGGGCTGGTAACCTTCCCAGAACCATGTGACACTCCAGTGGGGTGCGAGCATTGTGCTCCCTGCCCTATGGGCGTGGCCTAAGGGCAGCTCCGAGCTGCTGGGCACCTTAGCCTGGGGCTTAATGAAGCTAGTAGAATTCACAGGGCTCTGAGGATTGGCCTGCTCCTGTCTAAGCAGCCCCCTTGTGAAGGGACCAAAGTCTGGGACCCCTAAGAAGGGCCTCGGTGGGCACAGGGCTTAAATAGGGGCAGTGGTGCCTTGTGCAGGGTGCAGTCACTTGCCTTCCCCCGTTGGAAACAGCCTCAGCACGGGTGATGCTTTGTTTTGCACTGTTTGCAATAGATGTAATAGATGCACTGAGGGGGATGTGGGGGGAATAGATACTATTGAAATAGTCACTGGAGCCCTTTTAAACTGGCCTCCGATGGGAAAATGCCCCACAACAGAGAAGCTTCTCGGAGGTGGGGCAGCACTGAAAGGCGCAAGCAGTCTGTGCCAGGCCGGGGTGGGGCATGGGGGCAGGGTGGCCATGTTTCTAGTCCACAGCTGGTGTAGGTATCCCATGGGGTGGGGGTGCTGGTAGTGGGGGCCATTGTGGGACGCGCCCGCTGTTTACAGGCCGATCTTACTGGATGTTTACAATGCTGTTGTGTGTGAGGTGCGAGGTGAGGTCTGGTCTGCAGCTGGAGCAGTAACACTAACTCCCCTAACCCTACCGGGACAGTGTGCCGGGCCGATCCCTCCCTACACATTAAATTGTTGGAGTTGAGTACAGCCTGAGCTGTCTGCGTTTATTCCTTCCATTGGGCATCCTGAGGCACGGCCTTCCCTGCCCAGCCTCCCAGCCCCAAGCTGCTCTCTGCAGGCTGGGCCGTGTGGGCAGAGGCCCTGACTGGCTTTCACTGGGCCGGGGCAGGGTTTGGAGATGCAGTTGGGCAGCTCTGCCTCCGTCCCCCAAGGAGGGATGGAATCCCAAGTGCGGCTGGCAGATGAGCCCAGTTGGGAATCTAGAACATGAGCCCCCAGTACAGCTGATCTGCCTGGGCTCCCCTGTCCAGTGTAGAGTAGGGAACAGGGCTGGCCAGTCCTGTTCTAGATCCATCCACCTCTCCAGTTCCACTGTGCTGCGCTGCCCCTCCCCAGCCAGCACTTTTGAGGCTGTTTGAGTGTCACTAGGCAGAGAGACCGGGGACAGCTTCTGGATGTGGAAGGGGAAGGGCGGGGGCTATTCCCCCTCAGCTTCCCTCTTGGAGCAGCTGACTCGCTCTGTCCAGGTCTCCAACCATGATTTAAAAGGCCCAGAGCTCCTGGCTACCACCAGCCCCGGGGCTGCTGTCCCTTTCCCTTCCTGTACCGGGGCCAGCCATAGAGCCATGGGGCACCACCGCAGCAGCCAGGTGAGGCATTTAATCCCGTCCCTGCTGGACTGTCCCAGGTAATGCCCTGAGGGAGGGGGAGAACACGGCGGGAGGGGTGGCATAGGGTCCTGCACCCCAGGTAGCTGAGGGGCTGGATCCCAGCCAGCCAGGGTTGTGTTTTTCCTTGGGGCTCGGCTGCGGCGGGAAGGGTGTGGTGTTGCTGCTGCCATGCTTGTGTGGCCTGGGATCTTTCCAGTGACCCAAGCTGAGTTTGGGCCGGCAGCTGCCTGTTGTGAGCCCAAGGGCAGGGGTGAGGGGCAAGCTGGAGTTCTGGATATGAGCAAAGGTCGGGGGAGGCTTCTTGCTTCCCGCCCCGCAGGCTCTGCCCAGATCCGTTCCTCTTGCAATTGGGCTCTTGCCGCATCCCCCACCTCTAGCATGTGGCTGGCTTCCATGGCTCAGCCTGATGGCAGGGCTGGCCGTCTCCTCTTCCCCGCATCACTCTGGAGCGATGCGTCTGAGCTGACTCGTTCAGGGCCCTGGAGGGAGCTGATGCGGAGCTCCCCTTAAAGGCCTGGCAGGGGTGCATGGGTAGCAAATCGCCACCGGCAACTTCGGTAACCCCGGGGACCAGATACCAGCTTACAGGGCCAGTCCTGCTGCCGCCTCCCCTTTCCCAGCCCATGCTGCCTTCACTAGCATCCCCCTGCCCTGCCCTGCTCTTGGGAGTGCCACCACCAGCTTCCCCAGGGCTGGGAGCTGGCAGGGGTGGGGTGAGGGGTTTGCTCGGGGGCTGTGCTCAGCCACCCCATGGCCCGTCCTGGCTGTGTGATGGAGCCGGCTGCGATGTAGACCCAGAGTAAGCTGGGCAGCTACCACCAGCTGGCCCCCAAGTTAGCCCCTACCCTGTGCTGAGCCCCCGCCTTCCTGGGGCCGTGTTCTCAGCCCATGCAGCCGGAAGCTGAGTGCCTTACAGGCCGATTGCTTACTAGGGGCGCTGTAGCCCCCTCTCCAGCAAACCCAGCCTTGGAGGGCTGTGCCTGAGCATGTGGGCGCTGACAGGCACCTTCCCCTCACTGGCCTAGGCCGGACCCCAGCAGCCCCTAGGCCAGCTGAAGCAGCAGCGAGCTGCTGCATAGTGGGAGCTGCCAGGGGAGGGGGCAAGGCAGGCCAGCCTGCCCCTCCGCTGGGCTTCTCTCTGGCTTCTGTGTCCCCTCCCTCCAGCACTGCTGCCTGTTGCATTAGCCTCGTGCTCCTGGCAGGCCCCCGGGGCGTCGGCTGGGAGAGCGGCTCCAGCAGTCACTGCCTGGGGCCCGAGAGCAGCCTCTGGTGCCGTTGCTTCATACTGTCCTGAGGCCTCTCTCTGCTGGCACTGGCCAGGGCAGGGGCGTGTGAGGAATGCCCTGGCCAGGAGCCCGGCATTTGGAAATAGCCTGGGCTGTGGAAAGAGAGCAGCCTGCTCTGTCTCCCCCTCACCACCCCCGCCAGGCCATGCTGCACCTACGCCCCCCTGAGATACAGGGCCAGCCCCCCATCTCCTCCCTCCTCTGCGAAGGGGCAGCAGCACCCTCCCTGCTGGGGGTGCAATTCCCCCCCACCCCCACCCTCTGTGCCGAAAGGGACAGAAGCCCCCACTAGCCGCAGCAGGGGCCCCTCGCCTCCCCTGGTGCCCTGCTGTGTGAGGGGCTTTGGCAGAGAAGCGGAAGCCCCTTCCCCTATTCCCAGCCTACAGCCCAGGGCCCAGTTCTAGCTGCTACAGTGATGGAGGCAGGCCCCTGCAGCTGGCAGATGAGTTCCTGGCCCCGCACAGGCTGGGCACAGCCAGGGCAGGTTGAACACTGGTGGGGGGGATGGGTCCCTGCAGCCTGAGATGTGGGGGGCCCTGCACACGGGGTGGGGCACAACACTGGACTGCGTCGAAGCCCAGTGGGATAACCAGTGACCGTGCCGCTCTCCCCACAGCACAGCCTGAACTCAGGGGGAAGAGGAGGGGCTGGGGCCTGGAGGCAGGTGGGTGGCAGACAGCCAAGGTGGCTGTAACTGCAGGGGCAGTTTGGGGGCTTTTCTCACCCTCCGGCTGGTGTGCCCCATAGGCTAGCTTACCATGCCCCCTGTCCCTGCCCCAGCACCTGGCTGCCTATGCACATACAGCCCTCCCCCCCCCCCCCCGGCGGGCCCCTGGCTGCAGCAGCTGCCGCCCTGGCCTGTGCAGGGAGACAGGAGGGTGCCTGGCCAAGGCAGGGCCACAGTCTTGGCACCCTCCCGGGAACACTGGAAGCCCCGATGGCTCGGTGCCAGCACCTGCCTGAGGCCCCCTGTGCTCGGCGAGGGGGCACTGGGTGCCTGGGGCCGTAGGGGCGAGTTAGGGGGCAGGGTTGTGGGGCCGGGCTGCTGCACACCAGCCGGAGCACAAGGGAGTGGGTGCTCCTTTGGGAGATGCTGACATCCCCCCTCCGACACCCATGAAAATGCCCAGGGCAGAGCTAGCGGGAGCTGCCTGCTCCCCATCCCAGCCTGGGCCTGGGCCAGAGCCCCAGCTGGTGGTGGTGTGCTGCCCTCTGCTGGCCAGGCCCAGCTCTGGGCCAGCTGCTGCACAGGGCTGGGGGCTGGGCAGGGAAGGCTGCCCACCCTGTGCCAGCACGATGGGCACCTGCTCCCGGGCTGCAGCCCCTCACCCTGGCCCGGCCCAGCGGCCATGGCTGCCTTAGCAGCAGGGCAAAGCAAGGCCAGGCCTGAGCGTGCAGGGCTGCACGGGGACCAGCAGCCCGGCGGATGGAGTAAGGGGGCCAGCAGCCCGGCGGGTGGAGTAAGGGGGCCAGCAGCCGGCCGGCAGGGGGCTGGCCTACGTGTGCTGCCAAGTGCCCACCAGGTGGCACCAGCGACAAGGCGCGTGTAGCCTCTTCGACAGCAGGGCCCTGACCTGGTGCCAGGGCTGCTGCTGAGGCTGGGGAGGGAAAAGGGCCCTTGGGCACAGAGCTGCTCCACATCCAGCAGGGCCAGCACCCGGCAGGGGGACAGGGGGAGCTGCCCGAGGGGCTCGGCCCAGCCGGGAGCAGGGGTGGGTCACGGCCATTGTGGGGCAGGAATGGGGTGCAAGGGCTCTTGGGGCTTGCCCCAGGGAGCTTTGTAGGGCCCCTGGGCCAGAGCAAGTGCGGAACCCCTCTCCACACTTTCTGCCAGTTCCCCCACCTCCTCCCTGGTGCTCCTGCTGGAGAAAGGGGGTGGGGGCACTGGGGGTGGTGGAGTGGGTTGGGGTGAAGGGACACCTATTTTCTGGCACCACACCCCCTCCCCCCCCCACTTGGCCATGTCCTCTGGGCATAGTGGCTAATCCACCTCTGAAGCTGCCCACTCCCTTGGGCTATCGGCCTCCCTCCTGGCGGAGTGGGCAGGTGGCTGGTCAGCTAGCGGCCACACAGCTGGGATCCATGTAGGGGGCAGCTGCTATGCTTGGGAGCCATTGCCACCCCCCCCCCCCAAAGGAACAAGAAAGCCCCAAAGCAGGACAGAGCTGCTGTGCTTGGCCACAGGACCCAGGGAAGGGCTGCAGGGGGTCACGAGTCATGGGGGTCCAGCTCTCTTGGTCAGGCTGCCTGGACTCTGTGTGTGTGTGGGGGGGGGGGCAGTTGTGTGTGTACGGGGAATTGGGTGCCTGGGCTGCAGGTACCTGGCATAGGGGTGCATAGAGATGGATGGCCCAGCGGGTGCTGGCAGGATTTGCCAGCCTGGGCGGTGCAGAGCTCTGCCACTGACGCAGGAGCAGAGACAGTGGCTCAGCCCTCCAGCTTGTGTCCCAGGGGCGCTGGAGGAAAGATGGGGGGTGGGCACCCAGGTTTGTTCCTTCTACCCTCACACCCAGCTCCTGCCCCTTTGGCAGAGTTGCCGGGCTGAGGCTATGCACCCCCAGCGACACTCTGCAGGGCCCATGCATGGCCTGCGGGCCACCTGCCACTTCCTGGGTGCAGCCTGGGAGGGAAGAGGGTGCCTGGCAGAGTGGCAAACCCTGCTGAGGGCCCTGGACAGCTCCTGTGCCCGGCAGCCCCCTCCCACCTGGCTGCGCCCTGGCCATGCAGCCACCGGGCTGGGCTGTTGGCACAGCCCTGTCAGAGGCAGGTGCTGAGCACACAGGGAGGGCCGGGCTCGGAGCCAGGTGGCTCAGGACCCCCCCCCCCACACACACACGAGTGCTTGGGCCTAGAGCCAGTTAATGTCCTTTCTGCATGGAGCGGGTGGCACCTAGAAGCCCAGCATCTACCCTCCACCTCCTTCACAGGCTGGGGCTGAGCCCTGCAGCCCTCATGGAGCCTCCTCCCTTAGGGAGCAGGGAGCCCGGAGCCCAGCTCCCTTCTAAGCCAGGGACCACGAGGCCAGCTCCCCCCCCCACTGCACTGACAGCCCTCCCCATTTCTCCTCCCCCCCGGCCCCACCAGCCTACTCCCAGGGAGCCTGGGCACAGGGAGAGGCAGGCAATGGGCCCGGCTGGGGTCCCTGGAGCAGCTCCCCATAGCCATTGCTGGCTGCGGCATGGCCCCCAGCCCGAGGGGCAGACGCTGGTGGGCCCATGCTTGGGCACAAGGCCTAGGATCTGTGCCGGTCTGGGGGGGGGGGGGGGGGTGGGCCATGGGAACCTCCAAGACTTTTCTAGATAGAAACTTTACTCCTTTATTTGTTTAAAATGAAGCAGCAACGTGGCAAGCGGCTTCACTCGGCGGCGCGTTCCCTCCCGGTGCCAGCGCGGCCGGGGCAGCTGCAAAGCCAGCTCCCCAGGAGCCATGGCTGCAGCTGGCAGACAGGCCGACGGCGCCATCTGCTGGGCCAGGAACCCGGTGTGGGGCTCCCCCTGGAGTCCCTGCGGTGGCGCCCGCCTGGCGCCCTGATGCCAAGCTGCGAACCATGCCAGTGTTCCCTGCTGTCGGTACCTGGCCCGTCGCCGGAACGCTGGTGGCGCGGTCAGTCCGGCTGCCCTTGCCAGGGCTCGCCCCCCACCTCCAGCCCGCTGGCACAGAACAGAGTCCCTGCACGCCAGCCTCCAGCTCCCCTCCTGCCAGCCCACACGGGCTGGCAAACAATGTGCTAATGCAGAAACCAGCTGCTAAGCCTGGGGCAGCTGCCCAGGCAGGGCGGGGCCCGTCCATGCCCTGCAAGCGGACTAGACGCCGTCCCTGGGCCGCAGCGCCCGCTGGCAGGGCCAGACCCAACTGGAGCTTGCCGGGGTCGGAGCAGAAGAGGCCTCTGTCCCGCTGGGCCCTGTGCTCTTGCTGCTGCTGCTGCCGGTCAGGTGTCGCTTTGCAGTCTGGCGGGGGGGCTGCCTGGGTGCTCCCCTTCGCAGCCGGCCCAGCGCTGCATTGTGGCGTTTGTCTCCCGCGCAGGTGGGGCAGCGACCCCCCACAGGCTCCTCTCCATCACTCATAGCAGGGCACTCTGCTCCCCCATCACTGACCATGGGGCTCCTCTCCCGCACTGGGCCCCACGCCATCCCCGCTGGCCTCCTCATAGCGCTATGTACACAGCAGAGCAGCCTCGGCACCTGTCTGGCCCCCATGGGGCAAGCTGCTCCTGCGCCCAGGGGCCCGTCCCTCTCGCCGCCAGGGCGGGCTCAGAAATACGCCAGGCAGGCCTGGGGCGAGTCCGGCGGGCCGCTCTCTCCAAGGCAGCTGGCAGCAGAGGGGTTGTGGATGGCCAGCTCAGCACACCAGCTCCTGGGCCATCTCCTGCAGGGCTGGGAACGGCTTCCGCCCCCCGGCCAGCTCTGGGTCCCGCCCCTCCAGGCCCCCCAGCTGCCGGCAGGGGCAGGACATTGTGTAGGAAGCCACCAGCACCAGCTCCTCATCCTCCTCGGGGCCACTGCTGCTCTCGCGTGCTGAGGCCTGCTCCGGCTCAGCCGGTCCTGGGGACTCCAGCACTGGGGCCGGGGCCAGCCAGGGGTGCTGCAGGCTCTGCTCTGCCGTGGCCCGTTTCCTGCGGGCAGGAGGGAGGCGTTAGCGCTCCGGGCCCCACCCCAGAGACACCTGCATCACCGCCTGCGGCGCCCAGCCCCCAGCCTTCCTCCCCCCCCGAGCAGCCCTCAGCCCCTGTGCGGGGCCTGTTCCATAGCTGCACCGCTCAGAGGGAGCCCTGGCTATGCCCAGGCAGGCAGTGGGGCTGTGAGGAGTCCCACAAACACCCCAGGACCCACGCGTAGGCCAGCTCCAGGGCCGATCTCCCCGCGTGGGGAGAGCGTGCATGGGGTGGGGGTTCCGGCCTGGGCGCCGTGGGCCCAGGAGGCGGGAGCGGGTACCTGGGGTCCTTGACCAGCAGGGAGCGGATGAAGTCGATGGCGAGCTCCGAGATGCCCTGGAAGACGTCGGGCAGGAACTGCACGTTCACCTGCGAGACGTTCAGGAAGGTCTCCTGCTTGGTGTTGCCCAGGAAGGGCGACTCGCCCGTCAGCATGACGTAGGTCAGCACCCCGACGCTCCTGGGGAGAGTCCCGAGGGTCAGAGCCAGCAAGAGCCCCACGGGCAGGGGCCACCTGGCCTGGGAGGGACGGGGGGGGGGGATGGGAAGGTGCTCACCTCCTGGCCCCTCCCCAGGTCATACCCAGCCCCTGTGGCCAGGGAGGACCCCCTCCCACCCCGCCCCCACACTGAGACTTGGCCCCAAAGCTGGGGAGGGCCAGGGGGCCATGGGGGGACACAGAGGGGAGGCAGCCCTGTGTCTGCCACCAGCGGCCCCCAATGCAGTTTGGTCGCGCCATCAGCAGGCACATGCTCTGGGCTTCCCTGCAGCTGGATGAGGGGCTGGAGGACACGGGGGCAGGGGGATTTGCCCCGTATCCTGGGGCGCCCCCTGCCGGGACAAGGGGAATCTCAGCTGCACGCACGATGCATCAGGAGCAAACACTGCAGCTACCAGCTGCCTCTTAGCACCTGCCTTGGGTGAACCGCGCCCCTGCCCACCCCCCCCCCCCGGGCCTGCAGCAGCCCAGAGCACGCAGGGCCCCAGAGACCTACCACATGTCGGTGGCCGTGCTGATGGGTTCGTAGCTCAGGACCTCGGGGGCTGCAAAGGGAACCACATGGGAGTTACCGGCTCGGCTGCGGGTGCCAGGATCTGCCAGCGCCGCTGCCCCCGGGCAAGGAGGGTGCCCCCCCCCCCAGCCTCCATTCTGCTGGAGCACCAGGGCCCTTGGGCACATGGCTCAGAACCCAGGAGCTCGGGGCAGAGTTAACCCTGTGAGCCAGACCAATGTCTGCAGCCCGACAGAACAGGGTCCCTCCCCCCCGCTGCGCCACTTACCCACATACTCCGGCGTGCCCAGGATCTCCCGCACCTCCCCCACGGCGTCCACGCGGCGCGACAGCCCGAAGTCCACGATGCGGATGTCGCCCGGGGGGCTGCTGCTGGTCAGGAGGATGTTCTGGGGCTGCGAGGCAGGAGCCGGGCGTGAGCCGAGAGGGCGGGGCCCCTGGCGCCAGGAAGGGGCAGGGCAGGGGGCTCCAGGGGACGGGGACCCCCGTCAGCTCGCGGAGGCTGCTGGAAGCTCCGGAGGAGCCAGCTTTTTGGGAGTTGGCATCCACCCATCCCACCCTCCTGCCAGACTCTGCCCCCCACCCCCCGGCCGGGTGCCAGGGCTCCGTGGCAAGACGCTCGCAGTGGGGGAGGGGCCCGCCCTGCCGGGAGCAGTACCAGCTGCAGCTCCCTTCCCCCTCCCCCCACCTGGCCCCCTGGTACCTTGAGGTCCAGGTGCACGACACTGTGCTGGTGCAGGAAGGCGACGCCGCGTAGGATCTGCCGCACTAGCCGGATCACGTCCTGCTCCGTGAAGGCCTCGTCCTCCTCTGCCACGCACAGCTGGAAGATCTCCCCGCCGGCCGCACTGGGAGGGAAGGGGCGGCAGGTGAGGGGGGCCTGGACCCCCGCTGGCAAATGCCCCCCTCATCCACCAGAGCCTGCACACGCTAACCCCCTTCCTAGCACATGCTAACCCCCTCCAGCACACGCCAGCCTCCCTTTCCCAGTACATGCTAACCCCCAGTACACGCTGCCCCCTCCCCAGTACATGCTAATCCCCCTTTCCCAGAACACGCTACTCCCCCCTTTTCCTCAGCACAGGACAGTTCCACTCGGATCCTGGCACTTGAACCCCAGCCTCCCCCTGCCTGCCCCCGATGCTAATCACTAGACCCTGCTGCCCTCCAGTTCCGGGCATCAAATCCAGTCCTCCTCCCCCTGTGTGCACCTCAGGGCTAAGGCCCGTCCCACCAGCATCGCCCCGGCGGGCCCCAGGGTCAGCTCAGCCCGTGCTCCGCGCAGGACCCGTGAGCCCTGGCCGCTGGGGGGCTTGGGGGGAGGATACCTGCCCGTGGGAACCGGCTTCAGGTGCCCCCAGGCTGCTGTCACCCAGGCCAGCAGATAGGGACCCCGCGGAGAAGAGCTTCACCCACACCGCCTCCCCAGGGCCCTGTGCCCCGGCCTCCTCCTGCCGGATGCCCCTGGAGCTGCTCATACTGCGGACCCCTAGGTACCCCCCAAGCAGCCAGATGCTGCGTGTTCCTGGGCCCCAGCCAGGCTGGTTCCAGGCCAAGCGCCCTCCAGCTGCTGCCAGCCACTAACCAGTAGCCGCAGGGGCCGTTTCCCAGCTAGGGTGCCCGGGCTGGGAGGGAGCCGGGGGCGTGGCCCGCGGGAACGGGGAGGGCGGGAAGGGTCGGCGATGGCTTCCCAGCGGGCCCAAGAACAGGTCTCCCGGGGTGGGTGGGTCTTTGCCCAGCCCCAACCCCCTGCCACCCCAGGATCCTCTCCCCAGCCTTCCCCGTTGGAGGCCACGATGCACCACGCTGGAGCTAACCCCGTCACAGCCTGGCTGGCCCTGGAAGCGCTGAGAGGTCACAGTGAGGAGCGGAACCACAGAGAGGGGCCGGCCGGCTGAGCCAGGTGAGCCTGCGAGAGACAGGGCGTGTCTGCAGTGCCCCGCTCAGCCAGCGGGGGAGGCTAGTGGGCAGCCACGCCCTGTGGCACCTGCCTGAAGCCGGGAGGGAAGGGGACACACTGACCCGGGCAGATCATGGCTTTCCTGGACTGCATGGGGCTGGCTCCCTGGCATTTGCTCGGTTGTAGCTGGCATAGGCGGGGATCCGGGGGTTGCATGGGGGCAGCTGTCCCGACTGCTGTAACGGGGGCCCATTCCCATTGTGGGCAAGGCCATTGTGGGCATTCCCATTGTGGGCAAGGTCGCTCCAGGCAGAGTGGCAAATGTGGGGGGACTCTCTCTCTGGGGGACCTGGGAGGCAGTGAGGCCCCGTGGCGAGGGCCCTGGACTGGGCGTCAGAACCTTCTGGTTCTACTCCAGACTTTGCTGTGGGACCTTGGGCCTGTCCCATGCCCTCCCACCTTTGTGTTGTCTGCTCAGCTTGTACTGTGGGGGGGCAGGGACTGCGCTAGGCGCTGCACATGCACATCGGGGGGCCCTGCGTTCGGATGGGGGCTGTGACGTAGTGGGGGGGAGGGGGCTGTCCACTCTGGTTGGGCATTCACTAGTCGCTGTGCTTGGGCTGTGGGTGACCCCTAGGGGCCTGTGTCTGTAAGCACTGCCCAGTGCGGGGTCGCCCCTGAGGGCCTCATGTCCCCATAGACAATGGCCCAACCGGTTCTCACCTGACCAGGGAAGGGGTCTGAACAAAGGAAGGGTGTGGTGTGGAGAAGGGACAGTCAGAGCCTAGGGAAGCCTGGAGGGAGCAGACTAACCAGTGTAAGGGGATTCAGGGGCCTGTAACCCCTTCCCCCAAGGGAACTAGGGCTGTCGGCCTATCCTCTTATGCCTGCACTGGTCCTATGTGGTGCTGTATCTCGGAGCAGCAACAAACCCTCTCTATTCTGCTGGCTGGCGGAGTCACATCTTGCTGAGGACGGGGGTGCAGGGTCAGGGGACCCCGACACGCCGTCACAGGGGCTCCTCAGCCGGCAGCAGGAGCAGGGGTGGGGGGGGCGCAAGGCCAGAGCGTGCCGAGGCTGCTGCCGGGCAGGTTTGCATGCTCACCTCACGCTGTGGTTACAGCGAGAGCAGCTCGTGGGGTGCAGAAAAAAAAAACACATGCAAAACCACCGGCTGCTTCTGGGAACTCAGCGTTTCCGAGACAGCCGCCCCCGCGCTGGCCAACACCACGCATGGCCCCACGGGGGAGCAGGGCCCCTCTGCCTTTGCAGGGCACCCCCGTCCTGCAGGGCCAGTGAAGCGCCATCAGAAACCCCAGCGCAGCTGCAGGCCCAGCAGGGAGGGGGGTGTTTGTCAGGCAGGCCCGGGCCTTACGCCTCCCCCCCCAGCTGCCTGGGCAGGTGCCTGCTGCCAGCACCACATCGGGAGCTGGGTAATTAGGTGGCATTTATACGGGCACAGGGGGGCCAGCGTAGCATCCACGCCCCCTTCTCACTGCCCAGATGCCCAGCCTGCCTCACATGCCCGTGGTCCTGTGCCAGCGCCAGCCCAGGCCCGGCGAGAAGTAACCACGAAGGGTCCCGGCACCTCTTGGTCACCGGTTCCAATCTGGCTTGTGTGTGGAACATCTCCTAGGCCTTGGCCTGCCCGGCCCTGACAGGGCAGCTGACCACGTCCCATGAAGGCCGAGCGCCCGGTTTGGGCAGGTGTCCTCCACATGCCACCTCCCAGGCCCTAGTTCTTGGAGGGAGGAGAGTGGCACAGGCCAGGACAAGGGCTTCTTTTCCCCCTGCCACGGGGCAGCCAGGCCCAGCACCAGCTTCCTCCCCCCACAACTGCACAGGGTCCCCCTTGCTCCGTTCCACCCCATGGTCCCTTCCGCCCTGCAACATGTGCACAGGGGTCCCTGGAGCATCACTCCTCTGCCCTACAGCTCCCATCCCCACGTCACCATCCCAGCAGCACCTGGGCCTTTTCCCGGTAAGTGAGCCCGGCTGGGGCATGCACGAGGCCCCAGACAGGAAGCCGCGCTCCCCGGGGAGCCAGCCGGGGCCTGCGGTGGAGCCGTGTGGGCAGGATGCGGCCCCCAGCTGAGCAGCTGCCCGGAAAGGGAGCTGAGAAACGGGGCTGAGACCGTTTCTCAGACATGCTCCGGTTCAGTCACTTCCTGCCGTGCTCAGCCCCAGCCAGGCAGCAGCCGCAATGTCGGGGCACAGCAGGGCAGGGAGCTCCCAGTGCCCCAACATGGGCACAGCTGCAGCCTGGAGGTGCTGGATGGAGAGGCTCTTCTGAGGCCCCCAGCTTTCAGGGCCTGACTCAGCCCCCCCTCTTCCAGCAGCCCCAAGGGGCCACATAACCCTCCCCCGTCCATGTCCCCTTCTGCAGAGGCTCCTGCCCAGGCCAACCCCATGGGCCCGGCCTGCAGCCGTCACACTGCAGAGCAAGGGATGCGGGAGGACTGGGACCAGCAGGGGGGTCATGCTGGGCTCAGCCCAGGGTGGAGGAGGGGGCCCCGCCTGCCCCGGCACTCACCACTCCAGCACCAACACAATCTCGGTGGGCGTCTCGTAGACCTCGTGCAGATCCACCACGTGGGGGCAGCGGGCAGCCAGCTCCAGCACGGCGATCTCATTGACGATGTCGGGCCGGCAGTCCTCGCCCTTGCGCCGCTTCCGCAGAAACTTGGCAGCGAACTCCCGGCCCGTGGCCTTCTCCAGGCACTTCTTCACCACCGCGAACTTCCCCCTGCGGAGAGCAGCCGCCAGGACCTGAGCGCGGGCCGGCCCCATCGTGCCCCCTCCCCACCTGCGCGGCCCCCATCCGGCCCGCATCACCCCTCCCAGCCCGCCCCGGGGCCCAGCTCCCACGAGCCTGGAATGAGGATGCAACCCAGGGAGCTGCTCCCCCAGGGCCTGGCCCCTCTCAGAAGGGCAGCCCGGGGCCCAACCCCCTGCCCCTCCCCAACAGACAGCAGTGCCCATGCTCCTCTCCTCCCATGGGGGGACGCCCCCATCCCGGCCTGCCACTAAGTAGCCCCCTTGGAGCAAACACCCCAGCCCCTGCTCCAGGGACCCACAGAAAGCCGGGAGGGGCAGAGATGGAGGAGCCGCCAGGCTGCGGGTGCTGGCCCAGACAGGTTTAACCTGCACTTGGGACCATGCAGAAGCCGGCAACCTCCTGTGCCGGGGCCTGCACCCGCGCTGCATGGCCAGGCCCTGGTGTGACAGCACTGGGGCCTGGGGCAGAGGGCTTTACCCCAGGGCACCACTATGTGCTGCTGGGAAAAGGTGCAGGGGCCTCCGCACCCCGACCACCAACCGGCCCCTGGCACGGTGGAGACCCTAAGCTTCCCATGGGGCCCCCAGAGCAGCGGTAAGGCCCAGTACCCCCAGTATCCATGGCACGTTCAGGGCACAGCCCCTGGTCCCAATCCCAGTCACACACACACACCCCGCAGCCTGACCCCCCCCCCAAACCCCTGCAGCATGGGCTGAGGGGGCCCAGCATTTCCCAGACCCTCTGCTCCAGACCCCACTGCTGTGGCCCGGTCATGCCCCTGTTACTCCGTGGCTGTGCACTGGAGCCAGAGGGTGACTGCCTGGCAGGGATCTCTGGGACTGGCAGTTTACACTGGGTCATAAGAACATAAGAATGGCCATGCTGGTCAGACCAAAGATCCATCTAATCCAGTAACCTGTCTGCCGACAGTGGCCAGTGCCAGGTGCCCCAGAGGGGGTGGACTGAAGACAATGATCAAGCAATTTGTCTCCTGCCATCCTTCTCCAGCCTTTGACAAACAGAGGCCGGGGCACCATTCCTTACCCCCAGGCTACTAGCCTTTAATGGACCTAACCTCCATGAATTTATCTAGCTCTTTTTTAAACTCTGTTATAGTCCTAGCCTTCACAGTCTCCTCTGGCAAGGAGTTCCACAGGTTGACTGTGCGCTGTGTGAAGAACTTTCTTTTATTAGTTTTAAACCTGCTACCCATAGGGGGCAGCACGGCCAGGCCATGCAGGCTCCCCTGTGTCCCTGCAGATTTGCACCCTGGGGAAGGAGCCACCGAGCAGGGGCAGGGGCAGGGACAGCTCCTTCCCTACAGGCAAAAGGGTCACGCAAGGCAGGGAGGAGCCGCGCATGGGTTCTCAGCGTGTAAACACAGACATTCCATTTCCAGGAACCCCTGGCTTAATGGGAACCATGTGTCCCTGGCACCCAGCTCAGCTCCTGAACGGCAGCCGCTGGGGGGATCCCCGCACACAGGACACTGCAACTACAGCCTCACGGACAGTGGGCACAGGCCCACCGAGCCCCCAGAGAGCTCAGGGCAGCAGCCAGCAGGAAGTAGAAGAGCTTCCCCCCCACCCCGACTGCTTAGTGCCACACATGTGGGTCGCGACTGACCCTCCCCTCCCCCCCCCGCAAGCCAGAGCCCGGCGCTCTCCCCACTTCCACCCCAAAGCTCAGTTCTGGCTCCAAACCCGACGCCTTCCAGGCAAAGCCCCAGCCCAGCCCGAACCCACCCCCTGGCCGAGAGAGAGGGACGGGGCTTTCCTGGCTGGCACAGGCCTGCCCGCCCCCACCCTGTCACAGCTCAGTCCCAGCACAGCCCTGCCCAACGCCGTGCCTGGGAGCAGGCTGCCAGCCAGCACCAAGGCCCCAGCACAGCCTGAGTTCTCTGCGGGTCCCGGCTCCCACCCTGCTCTCGCCTCGGTGGTGCCCGAGAAAAGCTGGATGAAGCCAGAGCAAATGGCTCCCAATTAGCAGCAGCCACCCCGGGAACTAGCCCCTGTCCCGCCCCATGGGCCAGGCCACCCAGCCAGTCCCGACCTGCCGCTGGCAAGGCCCTTTGGGCGACCCAGCCATAGCTATGGTTGGGGGCACCGCCCAGCCGCCAGGCTGCCCATCCCCCAGCCTCAGGCTCTGGGGGCAAGTGGCCTGGGTGAGGCTGTGAGGAGAGCCATAGACTGGGGCATGCTCAGATGTGAGACCCCTTGCCTGGCTGGGCCCCCCACCCTGGTGCCCCTGTTTGCACCGCACACAACTAGAGAGCTGGCTCCCCACGCAAGTCGGCCCAGCCCAGCCCCCAGCCACTCGGCTGCTCCCAGGGCCACCCCGGCGACAGCCGCTCAGCCCCAGAACGCTTGGAAATGGCCCCGAATCAGAACGTCGTGCCCCAGACAAGGGACTCCGGCAGCTTCTGGGGGGTTGCTCGTGAACAGGAAGGGAACTAATGCTGGCAAATCGGGGGCAAGGACACTGGCAGGAAGGTTCCCACCCCCACAGTCCCAACCTGCAGCCCCCTCCAGCCCAGTCCTCGGCTCCCCTTCCCCCAGCTCCCCACAGTCCCAACCTGCAGCCCCCTCCAGCCCAGTCCTCGGCTCCCCTTCCCCCAGCTCCGGCAACCCCCCTTTGTCCCAACCTGCAGCCCCCTCCAGCCCCCCGCCCCCCCCGTGCTGGGCCCAGCTGTCATGCTGGGGGGCTGGGGGCGGCATTCTGCGCAGGCCACAGCCCTGCTGGGTTGGTGCCCAGTTCAGCTGTTGCCGCCACAGCAGAAACGCCCCTGCCAGCTCCCCACACAAGCGCATCCCGCCAGCCTGGCACTGACAACAAAGCGAGCTGGTGGCGAGGGGGGGAAGCTCGTGGCCCCCTGGAGAGCCGGGCGCATAAAGGCGCGGGGCAGGGGTGCCCAGGCTGAGCAGGGAGGCGAAGCCAGAGAGGCCTCTGTGGAATCCCAGCCCTGGGGGGGGCACCCTGGCCTCCCCCTCCCAGCAGCCCCAGAGGCCTTTGCTCCAGCCACCCTCAGCTAGATGGCTGTGGGCTCACACGCAGCCTGGCCTGAACCGGCCCCGGATTCCCAGCCTCGGGGCTCAGCCCCTAAGCAACGCATGTGTCTCGCTGCAGAGGGGCGTTTCCTGCCGCAGCAGGGCCAGCATCCCCAGCGCTCCCCTGGCACCGGAGGAGTCGATGTGCTCCCCCAGCGATGTGCCCCATCAGAATGGATTTGGTTCCTCTTGGCCCCTCCCTGTGCACGTCCCAGCGCAGCCGGATGTGCCGTGAGACCCACAACGGTCCTGATGGGGGGACGGGTTGCCGAGCAGGACTGAGAGGCACCAGCAGAGCTGGTGTCTAGGGGGCCAGGGAAAGGCCAGGGGCTGCGGGCTGGGGTAGAGGGGCACAGCAGCGTCCCGGGGAGGGGGAAGCAAGCAGGGTTCCCTCTAATTTCCCCCCCCAAGCAGAATGAATTTTGTTATGTGCACCAATATGGAGGGGCTGCGCGCCACAGCATCTTTGTACTGGTGCACATCCGTGTTCCCTGTAAGCTGAGCACTCAGGCGGCCCCTCAGGAGAGATTCAGGCGCTGCCCTGCTGATCAGCAGAGCGCCCGAGGCCGGCAGCATGTGTGGCTATGGGCGGTGCACATCCACACATGCCTCGGTGCACATAGCAAAATTTATTCCGTACATGAATGGAAAAAAAATTAGAGGGAAGATTGGGGCGCATAAAAAAATGATGTGGCTGGGGTGGGTCCAAGAGGTTTGTAGTGTGGGAGGGAGCTCAGGGATGGGACAGAGTTGAGGTACAGGGTGTAAGGGCTCTGGCTGGGGGTGCGGGCTCTGGGGTGGGCCAGGGATGAGGGTCTTAGGGCCAGGACAGAGGGTTGGGGTGCAGGGTGTAAGGGCTCTGGCTGAGGTTACATGCTATGGGGTGGGGGGCAGTTTTGGGAGGGGTTTGGGGTGAAGGAGGGTGCTCCAGGGCTCCCCCAGCTCTCTGTCCTCGCAGCAGCACCCGGGCTGGGGAGGAACAGGATGTCTCCCCACCATGGCAGCTCCGGGGCCAGGCAACCCCAGCTGCAGCCAGGTTGGAGACAGGGAGGAGACTGGGGCTGGACTGTGATCAGGCTGCCCCAGCCGCAGCAGAGTTGGGATCACGGCTGGGGCCGGGCTGCCTGGGCCGCGGCAGGGTCAGGGTTGAGCTGCCACGGTGAGCTGGAGGATGGATTAGGTGACAAGTTGGGGTGGGCCAGCCCTCTCCTGGCTGCCACCGGTCCCTGCCCTGCACCGCCTCCCGGAGGGCCTGTGGGCTAAATATGTAGGTGCGCAGCCGCGCAGCTTACAGGGAATGTAGGATAGCAGGGGCTGCAGGTCTAGGGATCCTAGGAGGCAGCAGGTCGGGGCAGAGGGGCGCGGCAGAGCTTGTCTAAGGATCCCAGGGGGATGCCAGGGGGCTGCAGGTCGGGTTGGAAGGTCCAGCAGAGCTGTTGCAGGAATCGTGCCCAGGACCAGGCCTGACTCCAGCCACTGACCATTTGTCTCTCCCTTTCCTAAGCTCTGAAATTCACGCTTAAATCCTTTAAAAAAGCGCACGGAGAGCAAGCGCGGCCACAGGCGCCTCTCCCTGAGGGGCGGGGAGCTGAGCTGGCCACAGAGCCCCCCACTCAGGTGCTCTCTGCTCGGCCTGGCGGTACAAGGACTGTGCGGTGAGTTGCACACTGAAAACCTAGGTTGTGCTCCCGTCTCTGCCACAGCCTCCCCATGTGACCTTGGCCGATTCCCTTCACCTCTCTGGGCCTGGTGGTGTGGACCAGCCCCAGAGGTGGCTGACGTGATGTTTCACGCAGGGTGAAATGCCGCATCCGGGCCCAGGCAGCAACGGAAACAAGCTCTGGCTCCAAAACAGCCCGCCCCCCGTGAGTGCTCAGCCGTCTGTCCTGGGCAGACTCTGCTGCTAAAGATAGCCAGGGTGGGCACCGGCTCCAGCCTCAGCCCTGGGGAATCCAAGGCTGCTTTCAGAGCGCCGGCAGCCTGCTAATTACAGAGTGCTACTTCATGCCACAGGCTGCTCACGCTATGCCCGGGGCAGCTCTGCACCCAGCAACCACCACCTGTGCAGAGCTGCAAGGCCCAGCCCCCGAGATTTGCCTCCCCTTAGTTCACAGGAAATCAGCAAGGAGCAAGCAACCTGCTCTGAGCAAGAAACCGCACGGTGCTTGGTTCCGGCTGTCTGCCGAGCACCAAAAGGCTGGGGCTCTTCCTGCCCCCAGCTCCCCCCGCTTGGCACTGGGAGCCACAAGCAAAGGGCCTTTCAGCCAGCACTGGGCACTGCCAGGTGCCAGCTGAGGGTCTCTGGGGGATGGGGCCACAGGGATCAATGCCTGGGGGGGGGGATGTACAGGGCTCTGCCTGGGGGGAAGGGTTCTCTGCCCTGGCGTGTGTCTGTGTGTACCTGCACCCCACAAGCTGCTGTATTTCCCTGGCTCCTTCCCTCCTCCCCAGGCTCCACAGCCCGACCTGGCCCCTTGGGCTGGTGCCAGGAGGAGATGGGCCAGGACAGGGCCTTGCTGTGCCCGGCGCTGGGGTACTGGATGCCCCAGAGGAGAGGGAAATCTCAGTGAGTGGCATTTGTACCTCCCCCCGGCCTGCGGCTCCCTGCTGCCACCCTAGTTTGGGGTCAGCCGAGGACACTGGCGGTGCCAGCCAGGCGGCCTCCCCACCCCAGCCCCAGGTGGCACCGCAAGAGACAAACCCCAGGGGCACGGCAGCATCTGGCGAGTCCACCCCCATCCACCCCGGCTCTCAGCCAAGCACTGCTGCCACAACCCGCCGGGCCCAGGCTCGGCCCTGCCTCAGTGCCCCTGGGCTGTGTCACCCATGAGGGAGCTTTGTTCACCCCTCCCAGGCCTTTCTCTGGGCCCCACAGTGAGGGCACCAGCGATGAGCCAACCCACATCACACCCGGAGGTTTGGAGCCTGCTGCCAGCTTCCAGTGCAAGGCTCCAGCCCCCAACAGCGCTAGGGCTGCATTTCCCCAGGCAGAGACGCACACACAGACACCCGGGCCACTGGAACACAACAACACACACACACACACAGAGTGACACACACAGCAACACCCAGGCCACTGGCACACAGTAACACACACAGACTATTTTGTTAGTCTTTAAAGTGCTACCAGACTATTTGTTGTTTTTAAAGTTTTACACACACACAGTGTTAGACTTAGGCCATTCACACACATTTATACGCACACCGTAACTAACACACACAACGAAACACACACAGTGACACCTGTGCCACTGGTACACCGTAACACACGCGCGCCATGACACCCGTGCTGTTCACACACCATGACACACATCCCCCCCAACTTATTCACAAGCTGCTCAACAAACTTCTGCACAAGCTGAGTCTGCACACACATTCACACACCGACAGACACACACATTCACACACCCACACCCACACACGCACACACAGTCACTACACACCAAACTACCGCCCCCCCCTCCTCCTGGGGATGCTGAGGCCGGCAAGGAGAGAGGGGGTCCCCCGTCCGGGGCCCCGGGTAAGCAGGGGGGCGCAGGCCCCGCCGACCCCCCCAGTCTCACCTGCCCAGCTCCCTGCCCAGCAGGCTGTAGCTGTCCGCGAAGCGCTCCGTGCGGATGCGGGTCTGAGCGCGGGCGGCCATGCCCGGGCGGCTCATGCTGGCCCGAGCCCGACGGGGCGCCCGGGGCGCTGCGGGGGAGCGAGGACGGGGCGCGGAGCCGGGTCTCAGGCGGGGAAGCGGCTCTGGACGGGCCAGCGCCGTGCAGCGGAGTCTGGCTCGGGGGGGGCACAGCCGCGGCTGGTGTCTCCTCCTCCCGGAGGCGGCTCCAGGCCCGGCCCGGCCCTCCCCCTTCCTCTGCAGACCGCGCATGGGACGCGACGGGCCCCGAGAGAGCCCAGCCGCAGTGAAGGGGGGACCCCGGGACGTGGGCACCCAGGGGAGGCCTCCTTGGGGACGGGCATCTCTGCGCCCGCCCCCTCCCGGGCTGGGGAGAGAAGTGGGGAGCCCTGCTCCCTTGGGCCCCGAGGAGCTGGGAGGCAGGGGTACCCCAAGCAGTATCTGCTCTCAGCACTGGCACAAACCAGGGGCAAAGGCACCCTCTCCATCCTGGCACCCGCGGCCCACACCTGCCCCCTCCCCCCCCCCCGACCAGCCTCCCCCCCACAAAACAGAAACAGGCCTGGAGGCCAGCAGGAGCAAGTTGTTTGGCATATTACTGTAGACCCTACAATAACAACCCCTCCTTATTTGGTGCTAGTAGATTTACCCAGCCTGGCCTGCGTCCATAATTCGGGAATTCCATCAAGTGTATTTTTTTTTTCATCCCTATAAGCTCTTTATCATTTGCTAAGTTTTAACAAAAAAGGGCTGTAGTCAGTTTGGCTTCCCATAACACAGTCTTCTGGTTTTCAAACTGTGAACATTGATTGAGCTGTCCCAAAACAGAGCGCAACTCCACATTTCTCTGTGTTACCTCTTTTCTGTAAGGTTTCTTGAGGAGCAATCCTGTTCCAGGTTCATCCTACTTTTCTGGCTCATCTTGGTTCCGTCTCTTTTCACATTCGCTCAGTGATCTCTGGTGTGAGGCCTGCACTTGCTTTGGTGGTTCTGTCTCTTTAAGTCAGGTCTACTCAAGACATGGCCTGTGGGCTGCATGTGGCCCGTGGTGCAGTTTGGGTTTACGTGGCCCACAGGTGGGATCCTTTGAACATGGCCTCCACTGGGAACACACTCCACAACGGCAAGGCCTCTCCCAGGCGGGGTGAGTATTGAAAGACGCAAGCAGACAGGCTGGCTGGAACAAACAGGTGCAGGATGTCAGTGTTTCCAGCCCCCAGGGAGGAGGTGCTGGGAGCATTGGGGCATTGTGGGAAGTGCTGGCTGCTTAGCCTAGTGGGCAGAGCCTGAGAGGTGCTGACTGGCTCACACTGGCAATGTTTGGGTCCGGCGCCGCAGCTTAAGGCTGAATCTTTGTATCATGCCCATCAGTGTGAAAGAAGCTATTTGCATATATTTGCATGTATATTTGCATGTATATGCAATCATGCTTAAGTTGCGGCCATTGGCATGTGCTGTGAGTATCATTGTGGCCCCCAGGGCTTCTAACGTTGAGTAGCCCTGCTTTCAGTTATAAGAGGAAGCCGAATACCAAATTTGGTGGCCCTAACTCTCACACCAGGAGGAGTTTGAACAGACCGATTCTCCAAGATATAGAGCGGATCTATGATGGTAACAGGTAAAGGCCCTAGCAAGCGTCAGGCTAGGTGGGAATTCCTAGTGGAGCATCCTAGAGGCATGGAGACAAAGCCAGAGGTAAGACCAGAGACAGACATTGCTCCCGAGAGGAATTCTGCTGCCCTGGGCTGCGTGCCTACCGAGCGAGAGCAAACACCAGCACCGTCCTCACCTTCGCAAGCCACGTGCACCCCCTCTCTCGTGCATTAGTGCAGGGGTTTTCACACGACAGGGGCGCTGCGGTGCCAGGAGAGGCAGGAAGCTGCCTTAGCCCCCTCCTCCGTACCACTGACCGGGAGCCGCTCAAGGTAAGCCCCTCCTGCCCCAGCCCTGAGCCCCCCAAAACCAGAGCCCCTCCTACACCTCAAAGCTCCCATCCACAGCCCCACCCTGGAGCCCACACTCCAATCAAATTCTGTTGGGTCGCGGCATCAACACATTTCTCCAACTGGGTCATGAGAAAAAAAGGCTGCAAGCCCCTGCTCTAGTGGAGCTTGGAGACAGGGAATGGGTTGGTGCACGAGGGCCAAGGTTTGCATTAGGTTCCCCCCCCCCCACCCACTGTTTCTGGCCCTGCGAGCCTGGTACTTCAAGAGCTGCAGCGTGCAAAGCCCTGGGACAGGCTGCATGAGTCAGGAGCAGGCCCTCGCGGGGCAGCTGCCACTGTATTTCAAGCCACACCAGCCACCCCCCTGCTGCCAGGGTGAATTCCTCCCCCATTACTAATCCATAAGGAACCAGCAGCTGACACCACCCTTGGGAACCCCTGGAGATCTCAGTGCATTACAGGACGCATGGCATAGCATCCTAATTATAACACTAAAGCTCTATCTTGGCCTGGATGGCTCTGGACAGAGCTGTGAGGAAGAAGGATGCCTTTGAGCTGCGGTGTGACAGGGAAGACATGACTCCGAGCGGGGGTCTGGGGAGGATGGAGCAGTTCATGGCCAGTGGTCAGCCCAGTCCAACATGGGCTCTGGCTCTTTCCTGCCGATGGCCCCGCTGCAGGAGGGCCTGGTCACAGGGTGAACATGCGATTGGGGAAGGGGCAGGATTCGAGGGGGTTGGAGGAAATGTCCTACAGGGAGAGACTCCAAGGGCTCAGGCTGGTTAACGTCTCAGGGAGACTGAGCGGGGACTTGAGCGCAGCATGTTTCACAGGGAGAAAATACCCACTGCGAACGGGCTCCCTAGACTGGCCAAAACGGGCAGAACCGGAACCAAGGCTGGGAAGCTGCTGTTAGGGGGCAGGAAGGGACAAGAGAAGTGGGGTCCCCGTGTCCAGCTGCCAGAGCGAGGAGGGATTGTGAGAGAGGCACTGTGCTGGTGCCTAGATTGGAGCTCCCTGCCCCGCAGCTGCCCACCCCCCAGCTCTACAGGTGCCTCCGGTCCCAGCCACAGCCCCCTGCTGTGTCAGCCCTGGCCTGTGATAAGCAGACTGAGCGGGGGGGGCAGGTGTCACCAGGAACCAAGGGAGCTGGGTCAGTCCAGTTCAGGAACACGCTGGGTTTACACAGCGCTTCGGATGGACGTTGTCCCCCTGCGTCCTAGGAGGAGCCTGCAGGGGGTAGGCTGGGGGGAAGACTCCTAGCCAGGGCATGGGGCCAGAGCTGTCTCTTCCATGCATGAACCGGGGATAGGGATGGCCAAGGGGCTGGGGCAGCGAACGGGGCGGGGACGCCATGGTGGGCAGTTACCCCAGTGCCCCCTGTAGGCTGGGCGGCCTCGCCCGTGGCACCGTGCCCCCCACGCTTGCGGGGCTGGCTGCTCAGCACAGCTCTCCCGCAGGCGGGTTTGTGGTGAGCGGCTGCTGCTGTGGAGGGGGCTGCCTGTCTGGACTTGTCTGCGGCTGGGGAAGGGAACCATGCAGCCCCGCGGGCTTGTTGCGCATGCGGCACAGTGCTCCAGCCCGCTCCCCCGTCCCACTGGCACGTGGCACTGGGCCATGCAGGGAGCTGGCAGCCGGGCTGGGAGCCCAGTGTCCTTTGGGTCAGAACCCCCGCCAAAGGGCACCAAGCCCATCCCAGGGGGGACCGTCCCCCGGGCCAGCAGGCAGGAGCTGCATGGAGAAGAAGGGGGGTGCAGAGATGGTCCCTGTTCAGCAGGGAGAGGGAAGGGTCTGGGCGGTCCAGCAGGGCCCTGTCACACCCAGTCATGACCCTGTCCAGCCAAGAAGGAAAAGGGGGAGGGTGGCTCTGTCTTTGGGGGGCAGAGTCATGGCTGGCCAGGGGATAAGGCTCCATAAAAAAACCTGTGAATTCACTGGGCTCTGCCCACTGGGGACACAAATGCTCCCACGTCCCCTAAAACAACTCAGCTGGAGGCTGACGGAGCCAGCCAAGGGGCCCATGGGCAGCCAGGGTCCGATGGCCGAGTCGGGGATCAGCTCTGGGGGGGAGATGCAGTAGTGAGGACCCAGCCCCTCTGTGGGGCTCCTCCGCTCATGTTTGTAGCTGACTTGGGGGGATTCGACAGCCCGTTTACTGACGAGTCAGTGGGGGCTGAGCTGGGCTCTGATCTCCGACGGGGCTCGTTAAAGGGCTCGTTCCATGCCTCTTGACGACTTCATTGGCCTGGGGTAAGTGATGCCCTGCGGGGCCCCTGCTGCCAGCCCCAGTGGAGTGCCCTGGGCCCTGGGCTGTGCTCATGTGGGGCGGGGCCCTCTGACAGGTAATGACCCCCAGCCCATCCTGCCTACCCATGGGCCAGACCTGGCCAGGGGCTGCTTGGCTGCTCACTGGCTAACGAGCACTCAGGGCTGGCCCAGGCAATGGCTGAAGGGCAGCTCCCAAGGGGAAGAGCCGGGGACTCTGGCAGGAGCTGCTGGCTGGTGCAGAGAAGTGAGGACGAGTCTGGGGGGGACGCTGCTTGAGGGCCTGACACATATCCCAGCCCGGCGTGTGGCAGGTGCATTTGCTGTCGTTGCCCCAGGCCAGAGAAAGGGCTGGATAGTGGGGGGGGGGGAGAGAGTGGGCAGGTTGTACCCTGTAAAAGGGGTTAAATAATGAAACTCTTGTTCTTAGCCCCTGGTTCTGAGTGTGGGGCTTCCAGCCCCAGCAGGGAGCTGGCACCGTCACAAGCTGCTTCTGGGGTGGGACATGGCACCAGCAAAACAGCGCAGTGTGAAGGCCCAGCAGTGACATGGGGTAACAGCTGGGCAGTGGCAGGGCACTGGCGTGGCGTGAGGGCCAGGCAGTGACATGGGATAACAGCTGGGCAGTGGCAGGGCAGTGGCGTGGCGTGGCGTGGCGTGGCGTGGCGTGGCGTGGCGTGGCGTGGCGTGAGGGCCAGGCAGTGACATGGGGTAACATCCGGTCAGTGCCAAGCCACGGGGAGAAGGCACTGCATGAAGACAATGGAGTGACAGCCAGGCACAAGGTGTGGCACAAGGAGCTGGGGTTGGGGGGTTGCCTGGAATGGAAATCCCAAGACTGTTCCTTGCCCGAGCCCCAGGGATCGTGGCCTGTGGTGCCCAGCCACATGGGGGTCAGTAGCCCCATTGAGCCTATGGGGGGAAAGCACAGTCCAGCAGTGCCCCCTCAGCTTGGTTCTGGGGCAAGAGGCTCCTTGGGGTGACCCAGAGCAGAGAGTCCCCGGCAAGCCCAGCCCTGCGGTACCCAGGACTCAGCTGGCATAAGTCAGTGCTTCCTGCCACAGCCGCTCAGCCAGGGCTGCTGCCACGAATGGGCCGGGCTGGTGCAGGGACAGGCTCCCAGCAAAGCCCATGTCCGGACCGGCACATCCTGGCCATTGCTACTCATCCACCGAGAGCCGGGGCCGGTCCTGGCCGGTCCCGCCCACTGGGCCGCTGGCGGAAGGGGAGCTGGCTTGGAATCCCCTGGCCGTGCTCAGGCATTTCCTGCCTGGCACGCACACCCCCAGTCTCATTAACCCCTCTCCGCTTGAATCCTTTCATGTGTTGTTGGGGGAGGGGGGAGCAGCAGCAACTGGCTCCCGGCTGCTCGGCCCCCGGCGTGGCCCCTTCTCCCACAGGAGCCTCTTCCCCAAGTGCTTTGCCCCTGAACCTCATTGGCTTCAACGGGACCAGTCCCACAAGTGGCCCTGGGAGCCGTCCCAACATGGGGCACAGGGGTGGGGCGGTGGAAAGGGCCTGGAATAGCAAACGGCCCAGATTCTGACCCCGGTTGCTCTGGACTCACCCCCCCTCCTGCCCTGCCCCAGAGCCGGTAGCATGTGAGGTGAGGAGGCTGAGGAGGAAATCTGGGGGCACCAGCACTGAGGTGGTTTTACCGCTGCTCGGGGGGGGGGGGGAATTTTTCACACCCCTGATCAGCCTGGTTGTATCCATCTCATTTGCAAGTCTAGACCAGGCCTGCAAGCAGCCCCATCTCCAGCACAGATGGCTGGGAGCTGCATATGGAGCTGGGCAGGGCAACAAGGCAGGAGCCAGCCTAGTGCACCTGCCTCCCCTCCCCTGCCACTGCAACGCAAGCTCCCCCCCCCCCACGCACATCTGCCTATTGCTCCTTGCGGGGAGGGGTGCTCCTCCGTGGTCTCTGCCTGGGAGGGGGATGCTGGCTAGTGCCCCAGGGAATGTGGGCCCCCATCTCCCAAAGTGCTGTGCTGAGCCCCCCCCAACTCACCTCACCAATGGGGCTGGCTTGGGGCTCTCTCCTGGGCTGGTGTCCCCGTAGGTCCCAGAGGGAGGATGCCCCATGGCCAGCAGGAGACTGGGAGAGAGCGTGCACCGAGTTGGGTTTATTTGCCAGCCCCACTGGGGCACCCACAGGCCAGTTGTGCCTGCCCCGGCTCAGCTGTGGGGAGGGGCTGAGGGTGCAGATGGGGCTAGGTAGTTGGCACGGCCCCTGGCTCCTGCCCCAACTGCCCTACAGGGTTACAGCCTAAAGTTCCCTCCTCTCCCTGTGCCCTGCTTTTGGCACCAGATTGGGGGGGGAGGGTAGGCCTCCCACTGCGTCCCTGCCCCACAATACAATAGCAAAGCAGCCTTCCTGCCCTGCAGGGCAGTGGAGCCAATAGGCCATCTGGGGCAGAGACCCACAGCCAGAGGGGCAGCAATGGAGCAGAATCACTTGCCCTTTGCCCCTGCCCCACACAAAGAAGGGGCACCTGTTGCAGGAAGGGGGGCAGAAAGGGCAGTTCAAGGGGGCTCTGCCCCAAGACCGGCCCAGCCTGCTCCCATTTCAGGGTGCTGGGGCCGACAAACGGGCACGATGGCACCACCCACCCTGTGCTGGGCAGGGAGGGGCAGGAGCAGCCTGGGGACAATGCTCCTGCTTGCGGCCGTGGCACAAGCCAGCGAGGCCGGAGGCTGGGCCCCACGGGGTGCGATGGGGGCTGGAGCCCAGGTGCCGGCTCCTGGCTGGTCCCAGCATCTCAGCCAATGCGAGAGCCCTGCGGGGAGCTGGGAGCAGAGGGCATCTCCACACATGCAGCCCCAGGCCAGGCCTGGCCCACAGGGTGGAAGACCCGGCGGGGGGAGCGCTGGGGAACCATAGTGGCTGTGTGGCAGCAGAAAGGGGTGATGGACCTGGGGATGCCTGGGGTTTCCATCCCCTTCTCTGTGGCCGGCTGGGCCAGGTGGGTTTGTCCAGCCCCACTCAGCACCAGCGAGTGCCTGAGAACCCACTCAGTGCAGTGACGTGGCGACAGCCTGGAGGCAGGGCCAGCAAGCTCTGAGCAGGGGCAGCTTGGGCCTGTGCAGTCCCAGGAGGGGGCTGGTGTCTGGGGGCAGGGGCAGGTGGGAAAGACTTGGGGGTCAGGACTCCTGGGTTCTAGACCCCAGCTCTGCCACTGGCATCTTGTGTGACCTCAGGTGAGTCCCTTCCCTGCCCCCTGCCTCAGTTTCCCCTCCTGTGCAGTGGTGCTATAAGGCTCCCTGTCCCCCCCCCCCATGGTGGGAGACCCCAGCACAGCTGTCTGCAGCAGCGGGCTATGGGGGGGAGTCTCTCTGGGCACTACAGGGCCCTGCCCTTGGAATGAAGCCATAAACAGCAGCTCCCACTGGGGACTCGACTCTCTGGGGCGGGGCCTCTGAGCGTGGCCCGCCCAGTCTCCATCCCCTCTGCAGCCCTGGGCTGGCCTGGGGTCACCTCTCCCGGCTCCTTCTCAATGGCAGGAAATTCCAGGTGTGGTCCAGTCCCGGCGTAATTTCTGCTGCCTTCGTGTGGTGTTGTCATGGCATCTGGAGGGGAGGGGGGCACAGCAGGGGAGCCTCCTCCTGCTCTTCCCAGGGGTGTTGCCTGCCTTGGGCATGGCGCTGGTTTCTCACCCGCCGGGCTGGCTGTGGGCAGTGCCACCCCAGTGCCCCTCCAGTCTGTCTTGGCAGGGCTGGTCTGGCATGGCACTGCAGTGCTGTTCACCAGGTCGCAATGCCGCTTAGCTGGGGGGGGGCCTTGCACCCTGCCCCCTTCCCCCACCTCTCCTAGCTGGCCCTAGATGTGGGGGGGGGCAGCTGGCACCCCCTCGTGCTGCAGAGGCCTGGCTGGGTAGGGGGACCCTAGCCAGGAGCATGGGGACAGGCGGTCAGGACTCTCCCCAGCTCTCCTCTCAAGCCCCACTGGCTGCCCAGCAGGGCAGAAGTGAAGGACCGGTGCCGTGTGAGCCCCTGGCTCCTAGCCCCCCGCCCCCTCCCCCCCGAAGTGGCCTCAGCCTGGCAGTGAAACCAGTCAAGAGGAGGCAGCTTGGAGAGGAGTCACTGCCGCAAGGTGCGGGGGGAGGGGGCACCACGTTCCTCTCCGGGGCAGGCGTCTCCCTAGCACTGTTGCGTGGGGGGCCTATGTGGGGGCGGGTCTGGGGGAGTCTCCGGCAAAGGGCTGAGCCGCTGCAAGTGCCCCTCACCCCGCTCTGGGCTGCCCATCACCCCCCCCCGTCTTTGTGTTCCCAGCGGGCAAGGGGCCAAACTGATAAGAGCCCTGCCAGGAGAGACCTGAGGGAGTGGCTGGCCCCAGGGCCGTGGGAATGAGGCTGCCGGGGGCCGGAGCCAGCCTTCCCATGGGCTGCCCCTCCCCAGGAGCGAGGCCGCCCCCCAGCCCTGGCATCGCCCACAGAGGCGCCCCGCCGGCTGGCCAGCGCCCTGTGGTTGGAGTGTTAGGAGACGTACTATTTACAGCAGTAGCCCCCGCATGTGTGGAATGCCGGAGGAGCACCCCCCCCCCCGAGCCCCAGCCCAGACGGGCCACGAATTCCCAGGGGTGGCTTGTGCTGCCGGCTTCACGAGACCCCGCTGACCCCGTGGGGCCTTCAGGCTGGAAAATACGTTTTCTCCCAGAGGGAAATAATAATTCAGCCAGGTGTCCCTCAGCGCAAATGTTAAGGGCCCGGGCAGAGCGTGGGTGGGCAGGAGCTCGGGGCTGGGCTGGCAGGGAGCTGCGGATCAGGATTGAGGGGCACTGGCAGAGCGAAGGGGGGGACGCAAGCCCAGGGCTGTGGGTCAGGATTGAGGGGCACTGGCAGAGCGGGGGGCAGGGGGGAGGAAGCCCAGGGCTGTGGGTCAGGATTCCGGGGCACACAGTGGGTTGGGGTGGGGCCCAGGGCAAAGCACAGAGCTTCTGAGAAGCATGTTCTGCTGACAGCTGCCCTGCCATCCCCATGACAGCCCTGGCCAGCGTGGCAAGTGCCCCAACTCCCCACCCCGCCGGCGGGCGCAGCGCAGCTCAGCTCAGCAGCAGGCACAGGCTCTGGGGAATTGCTGCACGAGAAGAATCCAGACATCACAGTGTTCATTGGGATTAATTCCCCAACAGCCGCGCCCCAGACCGGCCCGACTGGAGCCTGCCCAGACTCGCCTCTGCCGGAGCCATTGGGGGTAGTTGCTGAGGGGGCGGGGGCTGGGTTGCCGGCTCTGGAGACAGATCGTCTCTGTGCATCCTTGGAGCAGGGAGAGGTTCCCTGGCACCTCAGCACAGTCCCCGTGGCCCAGCCAGACCCTGCCAGCAAGGGGGGTTCCCCCCCGCCCCACTCAAGCCACGTGGCCAGCTGGCACCAAGTAGGACGGTCCATGTGGTGCCCAGGAGCCCGCTGGGTGCCAGAAGAGATTTTCACTGGGGCTGAATTACCTTCCCCGCAAGGGGGGGCTCGGTTCCTGCAAGGCGTTTGCTACAAGTCTGCACAGGCCAGGGTGAGCCCCTCCCCAAGCTGCACCCCAGGTGGGCGAGTCCCATGGCGGGACTGGACCCCCATGCATCACACAGCAGCTCTGCCAGACGAGCCCAGAGTGCCTGGCAGAACCGAGTTGGGCCGGACTCAGTTGGAGGCCCGTCTTTCACCCAGTGATTGGCTGCACACCCAGACCCGCCCAGGGCACCTTCTCTGAAAGTCACTGAATTGCCTGGGAACCCGGAGGGAAGTGGTTATGAAACACCGTTAACTCCGCCTCTTCCCCAGAGCCCTGGGCCCCTGCCGAGATGTTGGGCCCTGCAGCAGATGCAGCTGTTTACATGCAGCTGGCACCAACATTAATGGGCACATGCTCACCCATCCCCCACCACCAGGAGGTGGGCAGGGCCTGTAGCCCCATGCCACTGAGAGGGAAACTGAGGCACAGAGCAAGGCCTGGGCTCAGCCCCAGTGACTCAGTAGGAGTCCTGGCTCCTGGTCCTCCCTGCTCCAGGCCCACCCAGAGCCCTGAGGACATGGCCTGGGCAGCCAGCTGGCCTCTGCCAGGCAAGAGACGAGGAGGCCAAATTCTCCTTCCCTGCCAATGTGGGAAAGAGGGAAAAGGGACAAAATAAACAGGGCAGTGGGAAGGAGGCGGCCTGTGTGGAGCCACTGGGGGCTTTCTGCATGGCGGGGGAGGGGTTTACGGCCCCGCACCCCACAGCTGGTCCCCGTGTCCTTGGCCTGAGAAAGGCCAGCAAGGGGATCGCCTCAGCCTGGCCAAGCAAGGCCTGAGGGGTCGGAGAGCCACTCCCAGGTCTCGCCTCGGGAGACGGAAGCTGGGTCCCGCTTTGCCATGCAGGGCGGTGGGCTTCTCTTCAGCTGCGCACACCCCATCTAAAGGAGAGATGTACTGTGTTCTCCCCCCAGCCTGCTCACCCCTCCCCCAGCCTGGGGCACCCGGTCTGCATGTCCCTTCCTCAGCCTGGGGCACCCAGCCTGCACACCCCTCCCTCAGCCTGGGGTGCCCAGCCTACTCACCCCTCCCCCCCCGACCTGCACACGCCTCCCCTGGCCTGGGGTGTCCAGCCTGCATACCCCTTCCTTGGCCTGGGGCGCCCAGCATGCACATCCCTCCCTCAGCCTGGGGCACTCAGCCTGCTCACTCCTCCCCCCCATGACCTGCACGCCCCTCCCCTGGCCTGGGGTACCCAGCTGCTCACCCCTCCCCCAGCCTGCATGTCCCTCCCTCTGTCCTGGAGCACCCAGCATGCACAACCCTCTCCCCACTCCCCTCCCCACCCCCGTCCTGGTGCGCCCAGCCTGCTCACTCCTCCCTCTGGCCTGCGCACCCCTCCCCCCATCCTGGGGCACCCAACTGCACACCCCTCCCTCTGTCCTGGGGTGCCCGGCCTGCGCACCCCTCCCCCCATCCTGGGGCACCCAACTGCACACCCCTCCCTCTGTCCTGGGGTGCCCGGCCTGCACACCCCTCCCCCCATCCTGGGACGCCCGGCCGCTCAAGGCTTCCTCTGCAGGAGTCACCAGCGGGTTGGAACGGCTCCGCTCTGTTATGTAACCTGGCTTCCTCCTGGGCAGAGCCAAGCTTCCCCTGCGGGCTGTGCAAGGGGCTGGGCAGCTCCGAGCTCACGTGGCTCCTGGAAAACAAAGCCCCGTGCACAAGGGAGAACAACATCGCAGCTCCCTGGGACCAGCCCAGCACACTCCACCCCGAGCCCAAGGGCCCGCGTGCTGGCCAGCCAGGGCTCACACGATGTGTCTCCCCACCCAGGGTCCTGCTGCAGCACCCCTGCCCCTTCAGCACCCTGCAGCCTCTCTGCAGCTGGATCCTGCGAGGGGCCATGGATCTCGGGGGGCCCACATCAGCGGATCATTCAGGGCTCCTTGTGGCCAGCGAGCTGGGGTTGTCAGCGAGCAGGCAGCGGCCAGAGTTCTCCACTGCCTTTGGTCCAGCACAGAGGACTAGGGAGGGGGTGCCAAGCGCCCAAGCTCCAGCCGGCTGGAGCCCCTGCCCCATGGAGCAGCCCCCACAATCCCCGCAGCTGTTGCTGAGAGCAGTGGGAGCTGAGGGCTCCCAGCATCTCCAGCCAATCAGGCCGGATGCATTGGAAAACACGGGGGACCCTGAGAAGAGAGCCACTCCGAGAGCAAAGAGGGGCAGGGGCCCGTGCCCACAGGCTGGCCTCTTCTCCTGCCGCCCTGCCGCCTCCCAGCAGGGGGCCTCTGAGCGCCGTGCAAATTCTCTGCCAGCTCCTCCCCAGCTGCGGCACCCATGCCCAGAGCCCAGAGACGCAGGAGAGTCCCAGGGCTGAGCACAGCCAGGCGGAACCAGCTTGGCGGGGCCATCACACCCTTCCTCCCCCCGCCTGGCGCCTCTGACAGCAGCCCTGGGCCCGGCCTGAGCGAGCGTGAGGGCCTGACGCCATCGGGCCGGGTCCCAGCTGTTCTGAGCCAGCTGGACAGGTGCCGTTTCAGCCCCAAGGGCCAGTGCTTCACCCAGCTGTGTCCTGGGCTGACCTGTTGCACTTCCACCCCACATCCAGCCCCATAGGCAATTGGTGCCTGCGGGGGGGGTGGGGGGGGTGCAGGAAGGGCCACCCAGAGGATCAGTGAGGGGGCACGAGGAGGCACCCTGTCTAGCAATTAAAATTTTGCCTGGGGCACCAGGGGGCAATGCTACCACCAGTCCCCTTTGCTCAGCCCCCAGAAGCAGTGGATTCTGGGAGTCCGGTGCCTGGTGCGACAGTCAAAGAAGGGCTGTTAGGGTGACTTCTCCCCATGCTGGTACTGGATAAGGGCAGGCGGAAGCGGGACTGACCTGTTTCATCTAATCACTGTCCCCTCCTGGGAGCCTTTGGGGTGGGGAAGAGCCGTATGCCCTGTGTGCACAGCACCCTGGACCCCTCTCCGCCAGGAACGCATCTCTAGATGTGCTGGGCACAGGTGGGGTGGGGGAGGGTGACACAAAGCAGCATCACTGTCAGGAGAGATGACGCGTGCCTGTCAGGAGGACATGAGCGGCCAGGCAGGCTTTTGAGGTGGATGGGGATGCCCAGGGGTGGAGCCAGGAAGTGGCTGTGTGTCCCGTGCTGCCTGAACACAGCAGCCTGCGGAGAGAACGCAGCCCGTCAGCTGGGGAACTTCACTTCCCAGACCCGGCTGCCTTGTCGCGCTCCTGCCTGGCTGTGCTGCGTGGTGCCGAGATCTCGTGTTTCCGGACAGCACCGCCGACCTGCCCAGCAGTTTGTGGGGAGGGCGGAGAGAGGGCCGGGAAATGGTCCCGTGGGAAACTGTTGGCAAGGGGCACTAGACACAACAGCCTGCTGGTCCCATGACTCCTCCGCTGCTCCATGGGCATTTTGCCCCTAGATCCTAGCGGGGAGTTTCCATTTCAGGGCTCAGCTCCCGTCCCTCTCCTGGCAGGCCACAGTGCTGCTCAAAGGGCCGGAATGCTGCATCCCAGGGGAGTTTGTTTGCCCTCCTCCAGCCCCAGGGTGACACCATTCACTGCACTGCGCTCACTCCTGAATCGCCTCACTGGCAGAGAGCAGAATCCGGCTCAGTCTGACCGGCCGCAGGGACAGCCTGCAGCAGGGCCCCTCAGTAGCAGTGGGGCGGAGGGTCTGGAGAACAGCTGCTTCCTCCCAAACCCCACTGCCATGCGGGGGCGGCTTTGCGGAATGGAAAGTTGTCATTGTTTTCTGAACTCAGCTCTCTCCAGCCTGGTGCCTCTTAGACCCAGCCAGACACCCTCCCATGCAGCGCCTTGGACCCACAAGCGCATGGACTGATAAGCAAATACACAACCACCCCTTCCCTCTTCCCAATTCCTGTCCGACAACCTGACGCCAGCTCACTCAGCTAGTTTGGTACGCAGCCACAGCCTTGTACAGGTTGAACCTCTCTAGTCCGGCACTCTTTGGTCCGGCAACCTCCGTGGTCTGGCATGATTTTAGTGAGCCGGATGTCCACTTAGCATGGGTCTGACCAAGTTTCCTGTGGTCCCATGAAGTTTGTTTCCAGCCACCAGGCCTGGCTCTCAGTGTTCGGTGCTGTTATTTAGCTCTCATTTACCCCTAAATGTCTTCTAAGAGCCCAGCAAGCAGTGGAAGTGTTGGTAAAGCTGCTAGACAACATTGACCTCTCTGGTTCAACACCTGTCAGATCCCAAGAGTGCCGGACTAGAGAGGTTCAGCCTGTAGCTCCCACTTGCCTCTCATTCATTCTCTGAGGAGGGTGGGGTCACGTCCATCCAGCCAGGATGGCTCATCTACCATTAGCTAAACGTAAAAAACAACAAATAGTCTGGTAGCACTTTAAAGACTAACAAAACATGTAGATGGTATCATGAGCTTTCGTGGGCACAGCCCACTTCTTCAGATGACTGGAGTGTCGAATCCAATACTCTGATCATCTGAAGAAGTGGGCTGTGCCCACGAAAGCTCATGATACCATCTAGATGTTTTGTTAGTCTATAAAGTGCTACCAGACTATTTGTTGTTTTTTAAGTTTCTCCTGTTACAGACTGACTCGGCTCCCCCTCTGAAGCTTTTTTCTACCATGAGCTGTTATTTCTGCCAGCTGCACCATCAGCTGCCTGTGACTATCCCACAGTGAGCACCATGTGATCTCGGGGTGGGGTGCTGGGGGGCAGGGTGTATATAAATACACTTCCCACAGCACCATGGCACTAGATGGAAATCAAACAGCACCAGATGGAAATGAAACAGGAGGACCCGACCCTAGGTACTTGCTGCACAGATGGAAAATGACAGGCTCCCATATGTGTGGTCACCAGGTCAGACTATGGCCCAGAGAACGGCTCAGTGCCCAGTTCATAAATAGGAAAGAGGAATCACAGTGATTCACTCCAGACACAATTCTCTGGCTTCACCGGCCGTGTAACATTACCATTTTGCTCTGCATTTCCAGCTGCCACACCCAGAAGAAGACAGCTCAGATACACACTGATGTGCCCCACACAAGCTTGGGCTGGGATTTCCAGGGCTCTGCAGCTTGGGTCCCATTCTCCTGCAGGTTAGGGATCTGTGTTACTATCCTGCTGCTCCTTCCTTGTGCTCTCAGGCAAGACTCCAGCCTGCTTCCAGGATCTCCAGAGGAACTGAATCTGACCCCAAGTGGGAAGAAATACACTGCCACTAAGCCTGTAGTAGTCAAAGGGTGAGCCATATGCTGCCTGTAGACTTTGACCTCTGTCTAGCAAGGCAGTTGGTGTTGATTAACAAGCTAACGATGCACCTTTAAATCCCACATTTACAATGAGGGCATGTCTACACTACAGCCCTGCAGGTACACACAGGGGGTGTAACATAGATGCTTCCTACAAAGACAGAAAGGCTTTTCTCATCTGTATAGTTAAACCACCTCCCCCAGAAGCAGGATGTCCACATGTGCAGTTTTGACCGTGATAGATGTGAAAAAATACCTCCTGCTGTGTGGGTAGTGCCATAGTTACCCCTGCTCATTGCGGGAGGGTTAACTAGGCCAGCAGGAGAGCTCTCCCATGTTGGCATAGCAGGTTACACGGGAGCATGGTTCAGCTCTGCTGCTCTGAGGTCCATAGAGTAGACATAGCCTAGGTCTGCTCTTTGGCACAGGCTTTGTGAGAGCAGGCCACAGCACCACAGGGTCCTGATCTGGAATGAGGTCGCCAGGGCCCACCCATCGCATGAATAATAAGCAAACAGCGCAGTAAAGAACAGCCAGAGTAATAGTCAGTAATTGTAGAATCCTAGGACTGGAAGGGATCTTGAGAGGTCATCAAATCCAGACCCCTGCCCTCACGGCAGGACAAAGCCTACCTCAATCATTCGTAACAGGTGTGTGTCTAGCCTGCTCTTAAATCTCTAATGTTGGAGAATCCACAACCCCCCTAGGCAATTGATTCCAGTGTTTAACCACCCTGACAAGAAGGAAGATTTGTCCTAGTGTCCAACCTAAACCTCCCTTGCTGCAATTTAAGCCCATTGTGTCTTGTCCTAGCCTCAGAGGTTAAGGAGAACAATTTTTCTCCTGCCTCCTTTTAGGTACTTAAAAGCTGCTATCATGTCCCCTCAATTCTTCTCTTTTCCAGACTAAATAAACCCAGTTCTTTCAGTCTTCCCCCATAATTCATGTTTTCTAGACCTTTACTCATTTTTTTTGCTCTTCTCCAGACCTTCTCCAATTTGTCCACATCTTTACAGAAATGTGGTGCTCAGAACTGGACACAATACTCCCACTTGAGGCCTAATCAGCACATAGCAGAGCAGAAGAATGACTTCTTGTGTCTTGCTCACAACAGTCCTGTTAGTGCATCCCAGAATTATGTTTGCTTTTTTTTAACAACAGTATCCCACTGCTAGCTCATATGTAGCATGTGGTGTGATCCACTGTGACCCCCAGATCCCTTTCTGCAGTACTCCTAACTTGGACAAGGCTGAAGTTAGTTTCTGAGAGTCAAGACTGGTTCTGGGGATGGTATGGGAGGGATCCTGTGGGTAGGTTTTGGGGGGACCAGAATGGATCCCGGGGCTTGGGAGGGATCGACCCCCTTGCTCAGTTGGGGAGCAAGGGAGGGATCCCTTGGCTCAGTTGGGTGGGGGCTGGGAGGAAGCGAGGGATCGACCCCCTGGCTCAGTTGGGGGGCCCGCAGGAAGGAAACTCGGGCTGGCTGGCAGAGAATGAGGATTCCATCCCAGAGTTCGGCTCCGTGCCCCCCAGCTGGTGATGACCTTGTTGCCATCGGGCACATTGATACATCGGGGGGCGTGGCCGAGCTCTGATTGGCTCCCCGTAGGGTCGCTCTCCCAGCTGGCTGCGCCCCGATTGGCGGAAGCCGCAGCGCCTGTGCTGGCTCCGCCCCCTCCCCCCCGGGGCCGGGAGCCTGGATCCAGCCATGGCGGTCGCCGCGCTCCTGCTGCTGCTGCTGCTAGCGGCCGCCCCGGCCCCGGCCCCGGCCCCGGCCCCCGAGGCGCCGCCGCTGCCCCGGCCCCAGGCGACCGACGCGCGGCAGGAGGCGGCGGTGCGGGAGCTGCTGCAGCGGCTGCTGGGGCCCCGGGCGGCCGCCAGCTTCTCCGTCTCGGTGAACCGCTCGCTGGCGACCGGCGGGCTGGACACCTACCGGCTCAGCTCCCCGGCCGGGGCGGCGGAGCGGGTGCGGGTGGTGGGGACCAGCGGGGTGGCCGCCGCCGCCGGCATCTACCGCTACCTGCGGGAGCTCTGCGGCTGCCACGTGTCCTGGTCCGGGGCGCAGCTGCGGCTGCCGGACCCGCTGCCCGCGGTGCCCGGGGAGATCAGCGCCACCAGCCCCAACAGGTAAACCCGCCCGGGCCGCTGCTCCTGCCCCTTGTCTCACCCGCCCCCCCCAGGAGGGGCTAGGTCCGGGTCTGGGTCCTGACTCCAGGAGCAGGTGTCTTAACATGGACTTGGTGCCAGGCAGCGTTGGGTGGCCCTGTCCCACCCCACACCCTGGCTGTAGCCTACGGGGCCAGGCTGGCTCAGGCCAGACCCTTCCGTGGGTGGGGAGGTCGTTGCTTCCCCGAGGGGCAGGGTTTAGTGCCCAGGTGCCCTGATCTGTGGGGGGAGCTGACCAGCCCCTGCCCTCCTGCAGGCAGAACCGGACCAGGAAGTGGCTGAGGCATGGGCGCTGGCGGGCGGTAATCCTGCTCCATGGAGTCCCGTCCGACTGCCTGGGAGCCCAATTCCCAGCGCCTGGTTTGTGTGCAGGGTGGGGGCGGCTGGCAGAGGGATGCTGCTGGCCTTACCTTTACGGGGCACAGGGCCTGGGCAGCACAGTGCCAGGCTCGTGTGCGCTTTCCAGTGCCAACTCTGCCTCCAGTGTGAGGGGAGGGGCGGAGGCAGGGGGTTCCGCCTAGCATGGAAACCGTCTTAGCCAGCACCTCAGAAGCAGGCGCAGCGACGTGCATGTGGGAGGGGGTGCCTCTTGCTCTTGCTCTGTGCCTCTTGCTCAGGCTGCCCGGGACCCAGGGGTGCCCTTCCTTGGGACCTTGTCACCCCCGGAGTCCTTTGCTTCCCACATCCTGGGGCTGAGAACCCTTCTCCAGCCCTTCCCGCCCTTGAATTCCCTGGCAGGATTGCAAGCAAGGGGCTCCCTTCCATGGTGTGGGGCCCCCCACTGGGCCTGGTGCAGCTGGAAAGGCCAGGGACCCATTTGGTTCATTTACCTCCCTGGCCTGGGCATGTTTCTGCAGCTGGGGGTGTCCTTCAACCCCACGCTCCTGTCCTGGAATGTGAACGCCCTGGGCCACCTTTGTGTCTGGCGCAAGGGAACGACGTGAATGGAGCTTAGACCAGGGCTGTCCTTGGGCCTGTGTCCCTGAACCAGTGGTGGGAGAACTGGCTGTAGCGTTTGTTCTGCTGACTGGGTGGCTTCACTGGGGTGGGGCAGGACCAGAGGCTTCTGCTGCAGAAAGGGCACTTCCCCGTTGGCTGCCTGCAGCCGTCCCCGGTCAGGGGAAGTGTCTTGCTGTCCTGGAGTGGCCCTGCCTATGAATGGATCCTCGTGCTAGTGCTGCTGGCTACCTTCGGGGAGCTCCCCTTGGCGGGCGCATTGACAACGGTCCGGGCAGGCATCTGAGGGCTGATTGGTTTTGTCCCGCAAAAGCGCTGGAGCAGATGGGCTGAGTGTGCAGGTCGTTGGAAACCAGCTGCCCTGGCACCTGACCTGTGATCTGGGGGGGCTAGTCAGGAGGGGTC
This sequence comes from Pelochelys cantorii, assembly GCA_032595735.1. Lineage (NCBI taxonomy): Eukaryota > Metazoa > Chordata > Testudines > Trionychidae > Pelochelys > Pelochelys cantorii. The sequence continues at coordinate 7,861,052 of CM064357.1, read as the reverse complement.
GGGTTTGCATTCCTCCAGCCCGCAGGCAAAGCCCCGCAGCGTTCCGCTCACGGGAAAGGCCTTGGCCTGGTTCATTGCCGTGCCACCAAGCAACGCGTGAAATCTCGCGGCTCACCCTGGCAACCGGCGGGGAGCTGCCTCCAGGCTGCAAGAACTGCCCGAGGCTCAAGGGGAACAGTTGGTTGAAAACCCTAAGGAGGCTACCGTCGAGCGCTGCAGGGGACCGCGGGGGCTTGTCCTCGCCGCCCTGTTGGCTGTTTCCACTTCATTAGTCTTGGACAATGACCGTGTCACATGGAGGAAGGGCCCTTTGGTGCGTTGTGAGCAACTGGGTCTGTGTCCCTGCTAGGCTTTGCCTGAACTGGAGGTGTGGGAGATGCAAAGCATCGGGGGGTGGAGCTGGCACACAAAACTGAATTTGTTGCAAAAAAGAAAAAAAAGAAACAAAGATCCTGGGTTTAGCATTTGTGTGCCCCCGTGGGAAGAGGCTGTCAGGGTTAGTTCTCCAGCATCCATGGGCCAGTGTTGGCTGGGAGCAGACCCCCGGATGCATGTTCAGCTCCGTTGCCTGGGGCTGCCTGCGTTCCGGCTGTAGTGGGGCCCCAGCATGATCTCCGATGCATCTCGTCTCTCCGCTCCCAGGTTCCGCTACTACCAGAACGTCTGCACCCAGAGCTACTCCTATGTGTGGTGGGACTGGCCTCGCTGGGAGAGAGAGATCGACTGGATGGCGCTGCACGGCATCAACCTGGCCCTGGCATTCACCGGGCAGGAGGCAGTTTGGCAGCGGGTAGAGTGTTTGCTCTGAGTCTCTAGTGAAGCCATGTTGCATGCTGGGGCTTTTCGGGAGTTTGGGGAGACAGCAAGGCACTTTGGGGGAAGGGCTGCTGTCCGGGGGGGCCCCTTGATCCCTGGCTAGCAGTGGCAGGCTGTGGGACGGCAGCTGGCTGACAGCACAGCTGTCCTTGTCCAGCTGGAGCTGGGGCTGCGAAGGCCAGCATTGGCTGGAGTGGCGGGTTCCTGGCATTGGGTGCATCCGGGCTGAACGGGCCTTGCAAGGCCATGTCTCCCTCTGGGTAGCAGCTGGGCCCGGCAGGGCTTGGGCTGAGCCCAGCTGTTGGGTGTGAGCAGCTCCCTGGGTTCTCTCCCCTCCTTCACTCCAGGTGTATCTGTCCTTGGGCCTGAACCAGTCGGAAATAGACGAGTACGTCACCGGCCCTGCCTTCCTCGCCTGGAACCGCATGGGAAACCTGCACACCTGGGACGGGCCGTTGCCTCTCTCCTGGAACCTAAAGCAGCTGTACTTGCAGGTACCTGCGCTTGGCTTGCTGCTGGGGCCGTGTCTGTGCGCGCCCAGCCTGCATGTCCTGGAGACACCCCTTCCGGCAGCTCTCCACGCCACCGCCACTCTGCCTCAGCTGGCGGGCACTGCCCGAGAAGCACATAGAATCCTAGAACACTAGAACTGGAAGGGACCTCGAGAGGTCATCAAGTCCTGTCCCCTGCCCTCATGGCAGGACCAAGTACTGTCTCAACCCTGGGGTGCATGCACCCCCTGGGGGTGCGAGATGCCCTTTCTGCGGGTGCGAGACATGCCAGATTTTTATGATGTATCTTAGGTTCAAAGAACTGCCCTTCAATGAATTTTAATAAGGGGTGCGAGAACATATTTTGAGAACCAAAGGGGTGCAGGCTGCAGTAAGGTTAAGAACCACTGGTCTAGACCATCTCTGACAGGTGTTTGTCTAACCTGCTCTTGAATATCTCCAGAGATGGAGATTCCACAACGTCCCTAGGCAATTTGTTCCAGTGTTTAACCACCCTGACAGGTAGGAAGTTTTTCCTAATGTCCAACCTAAACCTTCCTTGCTGTCCATTGCTGCTTCTGCTATCCTCAGTGGCCAAGGAGAACAATTTTCTCCCCTCCTCCCTGTGACACCCTTTTAGATACCTGAAAACCGCTATCTTGTCCCCTCTGTCTTCTCTTTTCCAAAGTAAACAAGCCCAATTCTTTCAGTCTTCCCTCATAGATCATGTTTGCTAGACCTTTCATCATTTTTGTTGCTCTTCTCTGGACCCTCTCTGATTTCTCCATCTTTCTTGAAATGTGGTGCCCAGAACTGGATACAATACTCCAACTGAGGCCTAATCAGTGCAGAGTCGAAGAGAAGAGTGACTTCTCCTGTCTTGCTCACAACACTCCTGTTAATGCAGCCCAGAAGCATGTTTGCTTTTTTGCAACCGTGTCACACTGCTGACTCGTGTGTAGCTTGTGGTCCGTTATGACCCCTAGATCCCTTTCGGCCGTACTCCTTCCTAGACAGCCACTTCCCGTTCTGTGTGTGTGAAACTGATTGTTCCTTCCTAAGTGGAGCACTTTGCATTTGTCCTTATTAAATTTCATCCTATGTACTTCAGACCCTTTCTCCAGCTTGTCCAGATCATTCTGGATTTTGACCCTGTCCTCCAAAGCACTTGTAACCCCTCCCAGCTTGGGGGGAATAACCTCCCAGGGGGAAGGGTCCTAGAAATCATGCCCGAGGGGCTGGTCTGAGCTGGGACGCTGACCTGACCTGGGTATTAACTAGTTTCTCCAGGCTGAAAGCCCCTGTCCTTTCCCCTCTGTCCAGCTCGGAGCTTTGATCAGGGCTGCGACAGGGGCTGGAGACTCAAGTACCAACGTGGTCCTGTGGCAAGTGGCCGTCTCTGAGACAGGAGATGCAGCCCCCCTCCGTCTGGGTCCCAGAGCAATGCTCGGTGTCTCCCGGCCCAGTCGCTCCCCTTGATCTAGCTTGTCCTCCTTTCTCCCAGTACAAGATCCTGGAGAGGATGCGGTCGTTGGGAATGATCCCGGTGCTGCCGGCCTTCGCGGGGCATGTCCCCAGGGGCCTCTTGAGGTAGATGCAGATATGGGAGTGCTTCTGGGTTGGGGCTAATCTCCCTCCCGGATGTGGTTCCCCCCCCCCCCCCCATTGGGACTCAGCCCCTTGGAATGCTGGAGCCGTGCACCTACCTGTGGTGCTCGGCCTTGCCGGGGAACCCTCCCCCTTGCTCTGACTCCCAGCTCCTGGCCTGTGTCATTAGGGTTTTCCCCCGAATAAACGCCACCCGGCTCGGGACCTGGAGCAACTTTGACTGCACCTACTCGTGCGCCTACCTGCTGGACCCCGGGGACCCCATGTTCCAAGTGATCGGGGCCGTCTTCCTGAAGGAGCTGATCCGAGAGTTCGGCACAGATCACATCTACAGCGCGGACACCTTCAACGAGATGAGCCCCCTGTCCTCCGACCCTGCCTACCTCTCCGGGATCAGCGCTGCCGTCTTCAAATCCATGACTGGAGGTAGGACGCCAGTGGGAAACCAGGCTCCTCCTCATGCAGGGGTGGGGAACCGATGGCCCGGGGGCCAGATCCGGCCCTTGGGGCTCCCCCCAGCATCAGGGAGCTGGTGCTCCAGCTCTGAGGCATCCCCAGCCCACTCCTGCCTCCGACCTCCAGCCCTGCTCCTGCACCCTATCTCCTGCCCAGCCCCACCCACCCCCCACACCTGAAGCCCACTTCCCAGCAGCCCCCTCCCACACACTGAACCCCTCATTTTGGCCCCACTTCAGAGACTAGGGTCCGGGTCCCCGCAGGCTCTGGTGTGCGAGGGGAATGTGGAGAGTGTCAGTGAGGTGGGCTTTTTGGGGGAGGGGGGATTTTGCTTCTCACTTTTGTGCTGCCCCCAACTGATTTTCCTGTGTGTCATTGGCCCCTCACTCAGAAAAGATTCCCCACTGTTCTAAAGGGCTCTGCCTGGGGGGCAGGGCCAGGGCAGCATGGGGCGTCTCAGGCGGGTAGCGAGACCCTTTCACAGCCGGGGTTTGGGTCAAGCTTGGTCTGGATTCCAGGCCGGGAGATTCCTCCCCTCGAGGTTGCAGCTCTGTCCCGGCTGCGCTGGCTCAGGGCCCGGCCGGGCTGGCTGGGTGGGTGCCCAGTGCCGAGAGAGACTGGCCCGGCTCCGAGCCGAATGCCGCCCCTGTGCCGGGCACTTGCCGGGGTGGGGCAGCCGTCGCGGGAGCACTGCCTGTCCTGCCGTCACTCACTGTGCTGCGTGTCTGTCCCCAGCCGACCCCGACGCCCTGTGGCTGATGCAGGGCTGGCTCTTCGTGAACCAGCCTGACTTCTGGCAGCCGGCCCAGGTGCGGGCCCTGCTGCGTGGCGTGCCCCTTGGCCGGATGCTCGTGCTGGATCTCTTTGCGGAGACCAAGCCCGTTTACCAGCGGACGGAGTCCTTCTACGGGCAGCCCTTCATCTGGTGCATGCTGCACAACTTCGGTGGTAACCACGGCCTCTTCGGCATGGTGGAGAGCGTCAACCAGGGCCCCTTCGATGCCCGGCGCTTCCCCAACTCCACCCTGGTGGGCACCGGCCTGACCCCGGAGGGCATTGAGCAGAACGACATGGTCTACGAGCTGATGAGCGAGCTGGGCTGGCGCCAGGCGCCGGTGGACCTCCGGCAGTGGGTGGCCAACTACGCCGCGCGGCGCTACGGCGCCAGGAACGCGGGGGCCGCCCAGGCCTGGCAGCTGCTGCTCCGCAGCGCCTACAACTGCTCAGGGCTGTGCATCAGCCACAACCACAGCCCGCTGGTGCGCCGGCCGTCCCTGCGCATGGCCACGCAGCTGTGGTACAACCAGAGCGACGTCTACGAGGCCTGGCGCCTGCTGCTGGGCGCTGCTGGCGAGCTGGGCGCCAGCCCCACCTACCGCTACGACCTGGTGGACGTCACCCGGCAGGCCGCGCAGCAGCTGGTGAGCGACTACTACCTGGAGATCCAGCGGGCCTTCCAGAAGGGCGCGCTGCCGGAGCTGCTGACTGCCGGCGGGGTGCTGATCTACGACCTGCTGCCGGAGCTGGACTGCCTGCTGGCCAGCGATACCCACTTCCTGCTGGGCCGCTGGCTGGAGCAGGCACGCGCCGCGGCCACCAGCACCAAGGAGGCCGAGCTGTACGACCGCAACGCCCGCAACCAGGTGACGCTGTGGGGGCCCAACGGCAACATCTTGGACTACGCCAACAAACAGCTGGGGGGGCTAGTGCTGGACTATTATAGGGTGCGCTGGAGCCTCTTTGTCTCAGCGCTGGTGGAGAGCCTGAACTCCGGCACCCCCTTCCACCAGGAGAAGTTCAACCAGGCCGTCTTCCAGGTGGAACGGGGCTTCATCTACAACGGCAAGCGCTATCCCACCCAGCCGGCCGGCGACACACTGGAGATCAGCAGGCGGATTTTCCTCAAATATTATCCCCAGGCCATCCGGCGCGGCCAGGCGGGGGCTGCGTGAGGGGGTGTGTGGGGGGTGGGTGGGAAATGGCGGCTCCACGGCTGGTCCGGTCTCTTCCGCACTGGAGATGCTGGTGCCCCCTCGCTCCTGTCCTCTCCCAGGACCCTGCCGGGGTCTACACCAAAGCTGGGGGGCCACAAGAAACCGAGGCTTGAAATGGCCGCCTGGGCGGGAGCCGGGCCAGACTGGAGTCTTTCCTGCTGGAGCGCGGCGAGCTCCAGAACAACGCAAGGCTGGAGGGACCCATCCTGCACTGGGGCTGGGATGCTGTGACCTGCCCGATGGATCCATGGGTCTAGCCTTGCCGCCTGGGGGCTGAGCCCAGCGTTGGCGGAGGCAGCTGGACTGCAGGGCTGAGGGGGGCCGTGGGGGAAGCTGAGGGACTCCGGGCCTGTTGTGAGGGCAGGTGGGATGGGGGAGAGCACCGCTCCCTTTGGGGCATGGGATTGGCGGCAGGGGTGGGGACAGGCCCTGGGTGCTCGGTGACATGGGAATGGCCATGCCTGGGCAGGACCTGCTATAGGCTGACAAGAAGCTGTTTCCCCACCGCTGGCGTCGACAGGGGCCCGGAGAGGAGGGAATCGCTTCTGGACAGGCTGCAGGGCAGGAAATGCAGCAAGAGCCTTGCAAGCCCAGGCGACGAGTCTCTGCTGGGTGGGGTGGGCGGTTAACACGCTGCTAAAGAACAAAAGTCAGGCAGGCTGGAAAGCTCCGATCCTCCTGCTTTCATGCCCAAAAGTGCGCGCAGCAGCTGGCTTCCTGGGCGTGTCTCTCCCCACCCCACCCCCGCTGCCCAGGGCTGGCAGGAGACACTGCATCGCCCACACCTGTCCCTGGCTTGAGGGGCTGCCTCAGTTTCTCCTGTTCCCTCTCTGCCCCCCCTCCCCCCCCAGAAACTCTCTCCTAGACCCCAGGTCTCAGCGCAGTTCCCAGGGCGACCCGCAATCTTCTCCCCACTTGCTTTCTCTGCTGGTCTCAAATGGGGGCAGATCGGCCACGGAACAGCCGCCCACCCTCAGGGGGTTGTTCCTAGTGATGAGGGGCCGGCTCCCCGCTCTCAACCACCTCAGTGCCTTTGTACTAATGCAAAACCAGATGGGGGTATATTTTTTTTACAAGGACAGTATATTTTTTACACCCTTGTCCTCCCCCACCCCCCTCACCACCTGGCACTCTGTTCTGGGCCTTGCCCCCTTCCCCATCCTGCTTGCGATGCCCCCACGTGTCCCAGTTCTTCCTCCGGCCACTGCAGCTCTGGGGTGCAAGGGGTGCAGTAGGCCTGTCTTTTTTTTTTTTTTTTAAACCAAATGATTTTTATACGCCGGTGTGCATTTGCTTGGAACGGGTAGCGCTTTTCTGAAGCTCTGCCAGCTGCCCTGGGCCTGGCAATGCAAGGCCTGGAATCTGTTCCTTCTGCTCTTCTGAAGCACGAGGGTGGTGTGGCTCTTGGCACCGGGCATGCCCGGGCAGGGAGGGCGGCACCTGTGAATCCGAGAACAGCCAGGGGCTGGAGTTCGCAGCTGCAGGCAGCCACAACATGCCTGCATCCTGGGTGGGCTGGCTGGAGCCAGCCAGCTGTCCTGCCGCCCCTGGATTCATGCCTGCCCCTTTGAGCCCTGGGGGCTCCATGTGGGTGGAGTTGCGTTAAGGAATGATGGGTTGAAATCACAGAGGTCCCCTTGGGTTGTCCCCTTGGTGTCTATGCCATCATCATGTGCCTTCCTGCTCTCTGGGGCTCCCCACCACCCTGTCCTGTTGGGCCAGATCCTTCGGCAAGACAAGGCCCAGAGTTGGGGTAACTGCCCCCCTGCAGAGCAGCAGACACTGAATCACTTCAGCTCTGAGAGGGCTCTGCTCTGGGAACCAGCCCCCAAAAGGAACCCAAACAAATCAATTTTATCCCATGTAATGTGCAGAGAAAGCTCATAAGTCTGCCTGCTTTATCCATGGAAGAGAGATGCACAATGGTTGCTCCCCCCAGGTAACAATTATTTACACCGGGCTTCATAATAAAGTGTTTTTTGTTACGTACATACAGGATGTAAGTGGTTGTAAATGAAAACAGATCAAAGTCAGTTACCAAATGAAAATGAATATCCAATGCATAGCTAGTTCTGATCCACTAAGAAACCTGTTAGATGCAAACACTTACCCTAAACAGGCGTTCTAAATATCTCTTGCACAAGCTAAGCACTCTTCTAGCTTGGGCTGGATCCTTCCCCCGTTCACTCTTAGATGTTTATAGCAGGATAGGTTGGGGGGTGGGGGGGAGGTTGTCTCCTGGTGTCTGCCAATTCCCCTTCTTACTTGTCCCTCTCCACTTATATCCATTTTGCCCAAGGTGGGAATTCTTTGTCCTCAGTTCCAACTTTGCTCACCTCGAGTGGAAAATTACCAGATCCAGACTGAGTTTCAGTATGAGGTGGCCTGGCCGTGTCTCTGTAGAACCAACCATAGTTTGGGCTGATAGAGCAAACACGGCTATTTGGCGAGCCATCCAGTCATGGCCTCATTCACACGTTTAGGGCTATAAAGAGATTCCCCACTGTATATTTCTAACTCCACATACGTGAATTGTACATTGTAATGAAAATAGGTACATTGCATGGGCTTGTTTTGCAAAAGCATCTGAGTTATGCATATTCATAAGCCAATTTTCATAAAACATGGGGGGAGCCCTGTAACGCGAGGTGTCATAAATGAGCACTGCGGCTGCCTGGCTTTGCCTGCCCCTTGCTCCTATTAGGTCCCAGAGCACTGGACAAAGGATCACTATTTGCCATCTTTAAGGAGACTCTGGGGTCTCAAACTCACGGCCCATGGGGTCATCTGCAGCCCAAGCAGTTCTGCAGTCCAGCCCACACATGGCTGCTGGCACGTGAGTTCCTGCAGCCCTAGGGGCTGTCCATACCCTTCCCCTACTTTCAGCCCCTGCTTTGCCCTCTTCCCCCCATCACACCCCTCCCTCAAGCCCCCTCCCCAAACGGATGCAGCTTCAGGGATTACTGGGGGACCTGGTACGGGGGGGTCTGGCCTGGGGTGCAGCAGGGCCCCCCGCACTCACCACGGCAGCAGGAAGCCAAGCCCCCAGCCCAGGCTGGCTTGGGAGATGGCAATGGAGCAGAAGTTGCTGTGTAACTCTGCTTCCCCGCAGCTCCCGTTGCCATACTGAGTGCGTTTGGGGGCAACCCCAGCCCACCCAGGGCCCCACGGTTAACCTGAGTATGGGGGACTAGCCCATCCAGGGGGTGGCCAGTGCATGGCCCCACAAAGCATTGGGTCCTGGGCAGTCTCACTGAACCATCCTATAGATGGGATGGTTCTGCACACGCCTGCCCCCAGGGATGTGCCGGTGCCAGCGCACAGCTAGCAGCTGGAAGCCGCTCTGGCCTGCTGGTGGTGTCATCAGGGGGTCCCGGGCAGTTTTTTTTAAAATTGCCCTGGGGATGTGAGGCAGGGTCAGAGGCTGCCCGGGGGGGGAGGGGGCATGTGTGGGTTGGTAGGTGGGGCCAGGGGATGTACAGTGGGGGTGGTGCATGGGCCTGTAGGTGGGGCCAAAAGTTGCATGGAGAAGGGATGTGTGGGCCTGCAGGTGGGGCTGGGAGATACCCCTCCCCCGGAGCCCTGCCAGCAGGGGGTGCCTGCTGACCCACTAGAAGGACTTGAGAACTGTCACTGGCCCTAAGGCAAACTGAGTTTGAGACCCCGGCAAGAGGCCCTTCAGCCTAGCCTGGGTCTCTGGGGAGGGACTGGAACGTGTTTCCAGGCTGCATGGGGAAGCACCAGGAGGCTAACAAGGAGCAGCCAGCCTGCATGTGCCAGACCTGCCGGACTTCCCTCTGGGGCAGGGTTACTGGCCGGGGTGGGGGGGGGAGGCAGGAAGTGTGCGCTCTCCATTTCAGCTGGGCTTTGGATGCTCGGGCAGGCTGCTCTCAGCAGCAGGGGGCTATAGGGAATGACCGAGCAGGGGAGGGTCATTTTCCAGCCTGTCTTGGCTGGCATGTGGGCCTGTTACACTTGAAGACACCCTGCGGGGCGGCCGGCACTTTGGGAGCCAGGCGCCGGGTTCGAAAGGGCCCGCTGAGAAGCGGGCGGAAGTCAACACGGTGACATTCCGGGGAGACAAGTGCCAGCTGCTTCACTGAGGAAGGAACCATCAAAGGCACCAGGGCAACCCAGCGGCTGCCTGGCTAAGCCTGCGTCCTGCTGTGCCGCACAGGAGCTGTGGGGTGAGCGGGTGGCCGGTTGAACCTGAGGCTCCCCAGCTATCGCAGGTCTCTGTGGCCACTGCAGTCTGGGGGAGGCTCAGGCCCCTTGGGGAAGGATCAGGCCAACCCTGAGGGCCTCTCCATCCCTAATTCCTCAGCACCCACTTCACTGCCCACCACAGCTGCCTGAAAATCATTCCCTGGGATTTTTCAGCCTAGCAAAGAGGAGCCTAAGAGGGGACAGGACAGAGTCTGTAAAATCACGAGTGGTGTGGAGACAGTGAATAAGGAAAAGTTATTGGCTTGTTCCCCTAACATAAGAACCAGGGGTCACCAAATGAAATGAAAAGGCAGCAGGTTTAAAACAAACAGAAGGAATGATCACTTCACGCAACACACCGTCAACCTGTGGAACTCCTTGCCGGAGGGTGTTGTGAAGACCAGGACTTTAACAGGGTTCAAAAAAGAATGAGAGAACTTCATAGAGGTTAGGTCCATCAATAGCTCTTAGCCAGGATGGGTAGGGAGGGTGTCCCTGGCCTCTGTTTGTCAGAGGCTGGAAATAGGTGGCAGGAGGGATCACTTGATTCCCTGTTGTGTTCACTCCCTCTGGGGCATCTGGCATTGGCCACTGTGGGCAGACAGGACACTGGGCGAGATGGACTTTGGTCTGACCCAGTGTAGCTGTTCTTATGATCTCTGAGGCTGACACAGCCCTAATCCCGTGTCCTGGGCTGGGATGAGGCTGTTCCTTACCTGCAAACAGGCTGGCCCTGCCTGCTGCCCCATACCCCTCCTGACTCCACGCCTGGCTTGTGCCAAAATCTTATCTCCGAGGCCTGAGAGTGAAGGCAGGAGAGACACTCAGCTGGGGGTGGAGGAGGGACAGGGAACAGCCCAGCCTTGAGCTGGGAAAGTAGACAAAATAGTGGAGCACAGCCCCCAGCCCCCCAGCTGCCTGCGGGAACCAGGAGCTGTGGCGGCATTGCATGCTGCTCTCCCTGCCAGAGCCAGCCATGGAGAAAACCGTGGTGCTCATTACAGGCTGCTCCTCGGGGATCGGGCTGGGGCTGGCCGTGCGCCTGGCCTCGGATGCCTCCCGCCGGTTTAAAGGTACGTCCTGGCCCTGAGATGGCCTATTCCAGGGCCTGTCCCCCAGCGAGGGGCTGTCAAGTCATCTGGGAGGGAGCTGGGCTCTGCAGCACTAGCTGGTGGGAGAAGTGGCTGTGGGGTGGAGATGGGGATGCTATGGGGCAGGGGCTGCCCTTAAAGGACAGTGTAATGGTCTACGGGCCCCCTAAGCGAGAGGGCGGGAGACGGATCCTGGCTACTCCCTTCCAAGCCGGCTCAGCAGAACGGATTCCTGGGGGCAGATGTGGGGTGAAGAACAAACGGTCCTGGGCAAGTAGGGGCTTCGGGGAGGAGAAGGGACTTGGACTCTCGAGCGTCTGCTCCCAGCACACGCCCAGGGGGGAGATGCCTGGCTGGGTTCGTGTTCCCCACAGATCACCCCTTCTGCTGCACCCCAGGAGTGGGGGGGAGCCAAGTTGCTGGCTCTGGCCCCTAGGGAGGCAGTCCTTTGGGGACGGGCACAGCCTTCCACCTGCAGGGAGCGCAGGCCCCGGGAATCCCACTTAGGGGGACCTGCGCACTGGGGCAATCCGCAGTGATGCCTTGGAGATGCTGAGCCACCTGGGGGGGTGTCTTTGTACTCCGCAGCGTGGGGGACACCCCTGAAGGCAGAGAAAATCCCCCCCTGCCTGCCCAGGGCTCCCCCCGCCACCCCTCCCCCAGGCCGTGTTCTCCTTCTCTCCTAGTCTACGCCACCATGCGCAACCTGGCCAAGAAGGAGCGGCTGCTGGAGAGCGTGCGGGGCTGCCACGCCGGCACCCTGCAGATCCTGCAGCTGGATGTCACGGACCCGCTGTCGCTTGCCCAGGCCGCGCAGCAGGTGCAGGAGCAGCGTGTTGATGTGCTGGGTGAGCCCCCCTGCTCAGGCATCCCTGGCCCCTGCCGCCTTCCTGCCTCCCTGAGCCAGCCCCCTCCTGCCTGGGCACCGAGGGAGATGTGCCGAGTTCCCCTCTGGCCGCCAGCCCTGCCCTGGGCGACCCGGCCTGGGTTCCCACAGCTCGGAGCCCACTAGCAGCGCCTGGAGGGGCCCCCCGAGGGAGCTTCCCCCCGGGGCGGAGCCTGCAGAGCCTCTGTGGGAAAGGGGAGCCCCCAGAGTCGTGGGGCAGGCCCCAGCCCTCCCCCCACAGACAGTGCCTCTTGGAAGGGGATAACCTCCAGTCCTACTGCTCCCCCCACCCCGGGCTTTGTCTTAAACCCTGGCACCTGGAGCCCCCTGATTGGCTGAGGGTCGTGCTTTTCCCTGCAAAAGAGACGGGCATCACCCATACCCAGACTCCCAACCGCCAGGGCCTCTCCGCTAAGCCAATGCCAGGATGTTGGGGGGGCTGACCTGTGATTGCTGAGTACGTGGGGCTGGCGCTGTGGGGGCCCCAGGAGGCTCCCTTCCCTGCCCCCTGCTAAAGGCTCCTTGCGGTGTCCCCCCCCACAGTGTGCAACGCAGGCGTGGGGCTGATGGGCCCCCTGGAAACCTGCTCCCCCCAGGCCATGAAGAGCATCTTCGAGGTGAACGTGTTCGGGACCATCGGCACCATCCAGGCCTTCCTGCCCGGCATGAAGCGCCGCAAGGCTGGCAAGATCATCGTCTCCAGCAGTGTGGGGGGGCTGCAAGGTCTGGGCCCCCGGCTGCAGGGGGGATGCTTGCTCGTTGCACTTGGTCCTGCCCAGAGTCGGCTGCAGCCGGTGGGGTCCCCGCCCTTCATGGGGAGGCTGCAGCCATGCACGGCCTCCCCGGCCGCCAAGGACCCTCGGGAGACCAGGCCCATCGCAGTGAGCGACTGCAATTGGGGCCTGAGTTGGTGCTGCGGTTGGGTGGGGATTGGAGAGCACCCCAACCCCACACACACAGCACGACAGCCACGCCTGGTGTTCTGTGATGCTGCACTGGCCAGCCGGCTCCCATGTGGCCTTGACAATCCTTCCTCCTGGGGGCGCCAGATGGGGCCTGGCCTGGGGGGGGGGAGTGGCTGGGAGGAGCTGACGAGGCTCTCCCTGCCGCTTCTCACCCATCCCCCCTGCTGTGCCCCAGGGGTCCCCTTCAACGCCGTGTACTGCGCCAGCAAGTTTGCAGTGGAAGGGCTGTGCGAGAGCCTGGCTGTGGTCCTGCAGCAGTTCAATGTGCAGTGAGTACCAGCCAGCCCGGTGCTTTACACCCATCCCTGCCACTGGCCGCCCGGCAGCCACCTCTGGGGTGGAGCGAGGCGGCTGCTGCAGGGCGCTTCAGGACAGGAAGGGAAGAACAGTCCTGCAGCCAACTAGCAGGCCAGGGGGAGGTCAAGGCAAGAGGAAGGAGGCACCCAAATTGCTGGGTTCCATTCCCGGAGCATGACGCCAGGAGGGACCCTCTGCTCCGGCCTCCTGCATGGCACAGGCCAGAGAATCCCACCTGGTTCCTGCCAGTACTTGGCTCTCATTCAAACCCAGTCCAGGAAGGTGCCAGTTTGGGCCTGCAGAGCCCAGGAAAGGGAGACCCCGCCCCCGCCCCCGCCCCGGGACATGGTCCGGCAACCGTCCTGTTCCAAACCGCTGCCTTATTTCTAATTGGCATTTGGCTTCAGCTTCCAGTCTTGATTCCAGTTCTGCCCATCTTGGCCAGCTAGGGAGCCCATTAGGAGAGGGTGTTTTCTCCCCCGGCCTGCCAGTTTGTGCTACACTCAGTCACCCATCAGCCCGGGCTCCGTCCCTCGCTCTGTGCAGCATCATCTCCAGCCCTGCAATCGCTTGTGTGGCTCTTCCCTTCGCCCTCCCCAGTGTCCCCATGCCCTGTTGATGCTACTCGGCCCGGACTGGCATGCAGCATCCCAGAGCGCTCCCGCCGCGGCTGGCCGCAGAAGGGAAAGCCACATCCCTCCACGGCAGAGTTCCCTGTAAGCTGAGTGCTTGGGCGGCCACCCAGGAAAGATTCCAATGCCACCCGGCTGATTAGCAGAGCGCCCATAGCCGGCAGCATGTGTTTCTATGGGTGGTGCACATCTGCACATGCCTCGGTGCACAAACAAAATTTATTTTGCTCATGGATGAAAAAAAAATTCCCCGGAAGGCGCGGTAGGGCTTGGAGGTGTCTGTCTGCCAGTATATCCAAGATGTCATTGCCCTCAGTCCCAGCATGGACCACTGGCTGGCTGTGATCACCTCTGTGCTTGCCCCCATCACCCCCTAGCTCTGGGGAGCAATGGGCTCGGAGGTGTCATATTGCAGAACTGGTGCGAGATGCCCAGGCCACAGGGGTGAAAGCCCCTCTGGGCCTGCTTGTAGGGTGTGGCTCAGGCCCCGGGGCGGGGCGAGCTGGCTCGGACTGCACAAGCCTCTGTCCCCTGCCAGCTCCCCAGCTCCTGCTCTCTCCTCTGGCAGCGTCACGCTGATCGAGTGTGGCCCGGTCAATACCAGCTTCCTGGCCAACCTGCAAAGCGCGGATGCCGAGGGCAGCGCGCTGCCGGGCCTGGACCCCCAGACCCGGGCCCTGTACAGCCAGTACCTGCAGCACTGCCAGAGCCTCTTCCGCGATGTGGCCCAGGACACCGACGACGTCCTGCAGGTGCCTAGGGGAGCGGGGCGGGGCCCAGGGCCTGGGGCCCGGGGCTGAGACAAGCCCAGAACTGGGGAGGGGTCCCTGCAGAGCCCCGGGGAGAGGTGCCAGGAGGCAGCAGGGATAGGTCCAGTCACCCCCCTGTCCTCTCCCCTGGGACAAGGAGGACTGGCTGGTACCTTCCCTTCTCCCTGTCCCCCCTTTCCAAGGGAGCTTGGGAGAGGGGAACCTGGCTCCGGCCCTCTCTGCCCACAGGGGCCTGAGGTGGGGGGGTGTTCCCTGTGCTGGCCAGGGGTCCGTACAGCCCCAGGCAGGTCTACGGCCCTGTAGCCTCACCCACTGGATGGGCCCGCTGCCCCCTGCCCATCAGCTGGGGGATCCCCAGCCCTGCCTTACAGCTAGCTTGGAGGCATGGACATGGGGTGAGGGTAGGGCTAGGGGAGACAAGACCCCCCCCATCTCGCCTCCAACCCCGCTCCTTCTGCCCAGGCCCCGCCCCCCAGCACCACAGGGAATAAAGAGGGCGCGCTGGCCCCGGAGCACAGTGTGCGTTTGGGGGGGGGGCATGTCTGATGGTTTATCCCCCCGCCGCTGACACCTGCTTGGAGGGGTCCCTGACGTGCACCCTCTCTGCCTTTCCCAGGTGTTCCTGGAGGCCATCTGTGCCCCCTGCCCCCCTCTGCGCTGCTTCACCACCCAGTTCTTCATGCCGCTCTCCCGGCTCAAGCTGAGCTGCCCCGACGGCTCTGAGTACGTCCGCGCCATGCACAAGTTCGTGTTCTCTGCGGGCGAGGCCCAGGCCGGGCCAGAGCGAGATGCGGGCTCCGAGTGAAGCAGCCCCCAACCTCGCATGGCCCTGAGTTTGTACAGGGGACCCCACCATGGAGCTCCAATAAATATGTCTGCTCCCTGCAGGACTCCTGGCTCTCTCCAGCCCAGCCCTGAGCCCTGCAGACCTGGGGGCCACTGCAAGTGGGGGGGTCTGGTTGTGTGGAGCATCGCCAGGGTGGGCCTTGCTCAGATTGAGCCTGTCCAGGAGCTGCCACAATTGCTGCCGTGAAGTGGAGGGCAGAACGTCTCCCCTGCCAGGCCAGGGCCCTGCCCACTGCCTGCTGGAGCCGGGCATGAGGAGGAGGCCAGGGCGGGGTGTTTAAAGCTGGAACCTGCCCCCCCCCAGGCGTGTAATGTGAGGAGCATTTCAACATGCAAATGCTGCTCCCTCTGCCCTGTGCCAGCAGCCTCTGGGCAGTACCCGTTGCCCCAGCTGGTGGGTGGGGAATCCCAGCCCTTCGGCCTGGCACCGAGCCCAGTGGGCACAGACGCCCTCATGCTAGTCAGCTTGGAGCAGCAGCTTGCCCGCGTGCCCCATCCTGCTGCAGGGGCCTCGGCATTGGCCGCTGTCTCTGCTGCTCCCCGGGAGCCCCCCTGCTCGCTGTGTGCACCCCAAACGGGAGGCCCCTAGGGTGCAACGGGGGGCTGGAGCTGCAGGCGGTGGTGTCTCCGCAGGGCTCACTCCCTGGCACAGGGCACAGAAGTGCAACGGGGAGAGGGCAGGGGGGTTGCATTTCATTCCCGAGGGCAAGGACGGCCTGCGCCTAGCACCCATGGCAGCGTCGAGAGAACAGCCCAGTCTGATGCCCCAGAACCAGACTGTGTCAACCAGCATCAATCTGCCCCCATTAAGCCCCCTGCTCACACTACTTCTCTCCCTTCCCGAACTCCCCTCCCGCCCCCTGTCCTCTCTTCCCTCTGCCCGTCCTTCCCCTGGCAGCTCCCAGCCCCCCCCACTCCCGGCCTGGGCTCCACAGGGCTAGAAGGAACGTGTCCCTCGCCACGTCCACGTGGAACTGCCACGCGGAGCGCCCCAGGGGCCATCGCCCTTCGCTGAGATGCCGTTCCAGGCTCTCTGCAGACATGGGCAGACACGGGCACGTTTCTCCCCCACCAGGAGGGCTAGATGCAGAGTCTGACTATGGGCTCGGGCTGCCTCGCAGCACCAAGCAGCCGAGGTGCGGCCCAGCACAGGGGCGACACTGGAGCTGCCTTCTGCCGGCGGCGCAGTGACAGCCGGGCCCTCCCTACTCTGGGGCCAGTCGCGTGTGCTGTGAGGAAGGTTCATCCCACGGGAGCCACCGCCCAGCCCCACGGCACCAACTCCCCTCGGCTGGAGCCGTCACTAGTGGCTCCCCGTCCTAAGGAATCTGGTGCTGTGCCCTGGGTGGAAAAGGGCCGCTCTGCTCCACCCCAGCAGTCGCTGCCGCTCCGGAGTCGGTAAAGCACGCGAGACCGGCTGTGATCACTGGGCATGAGAGAAGCAGACTCGTGAGCCTGAGACGAGTCTGAGTTGGCGCTGAGCGGGTCGCTCGGGCCTGGCCGCTCCGTGGGGCGGAGGCGCCATTGTGTGGCTCAGTGCGGGCAGCTCAGGGGTGGTGTTCTGGGCTGACACCGGATTGACCCCAGCGGGCCCCTCTTCCCGGGGCTGAGTGATGCAAGGCACCGCCCCTAGCGGCAGCGCGGGCTGCAGCTCAGAGAGCACACACACCATCAGGAGGGGGGAGCCATGGTTGTGCTGCCAGGCAGGTGAGTTATGCCAGCCCAGGCTGGCACATGTGCTATACTAAAGCCAGCCAGGGGCTTGCGAGCCACTCCGGGGAGCCGGGCACGTGAGGAGCTGGCGGGTGGGCAGCACCGCCGGCTGGGGCTGCCGCTAACTGAGCACGCTGTGGCACCATTCCACGTCAGCTTCTGCTCTAGCGGCCTCGTGCCCAGCAGCAGCGCTCCCCCCGCGGAGAGGCCCCAGCCTCCTGCCCTGGCACTTTCCTCTTCCCACCTGCCTGCTGGGCCTGGAGGGGCCAGAGCCATGTAGGTCCTGGCAGCAGAGAAGTGTGGGAGGAGGAGGCCTTACGTGAAGCACTTTGGGGGCAACTTCCTTTGCTGCAGATACCCCCCGGTTCCTCCTTCCCCTCCCTGCTGCTCCGTGCCCAGCTCCGACAGTTGTGCCTGGAGCCTCGTTAATGCCCGGCCCCGTGGCAGCCCTGCCCCCGGCACATAGCACTCGCTGGGAGGTCCGTGCGAGGGATCTCGCAGGGCTGGGGCCGGGCGGACCGGTGCAAATCCTGCTGCTGGGCTCGGGGAGGACTCGCTGGGCAGGCCAGCAAAGGGACAACGGGCCTGTGAGCTGCAGCCGTCGTGGACGTGCCGGCAAGTTAGCTCCGTGCTCCAGCGGCTCCCGGGGAGGCGAGGGTCCCAGGCCGGCTTGTTTGCCTGTTCGACGAGAGGCTGGTGCCCGGGAGCAGTGGGGGCAGCTAGTGCTGCGTGATTCAGCCCCAGGGAGGGGAAACCGGAAACACAAACTACTTCTCCAGAGGGGCCGAGCATGGGTCCAGCAGGGCAGAGCGGAGGCAGGAGGCCCCCGAGCCACCAAGGGCTAGGGATTGCTAGGCCAGTGGGACCCATCTGACCAGCTCCTGTGCTCCTGCGCCCCCCAGGCCAGCGAGCCCCCCGCAGTTCAAGGGCTCAGGTGGGGGCTGGGTTTCCATCAGCAGAGATCAGGGGCTGGGGGAAGAGCTGCCACCAGCAGGAGCAGGCTCTGGCCCATGGGCTCTCTCCTGCTTTTCTTGTTCGCCTCCATTCTCCAGCCCGGGGCCAAGGCAGTTCTCTGAGGTGTGCTGGGTGCCCCTGTGAGCTCCCCAGTGCCTGGAGACACCCCCAGGATGGCCTCGTTAGGCTCCGAGCAGCCACACAGATGTACCCACAACCCCCCTCTCCGTCCGGGACGGATGCGTTGGGCCCAGAGCTGGGAGGAAGCAGCCGCACTCCCCTGGGCCCGAGGCCGTGGGCATGGCTCTGCCAGGTGTTTGCGTACAGTCCCTTGGCAGAG
Organism: Pelochelys cantorii; assembly: GCA_032595735.1. Lineage (NCBI taxonomy): Eukaryota > Metazoa > Chordata > Testudines > Trionychidae > Pelochelys > Pelochelys cantorii. The sequence goes on along the minus strand of CM064357.1, from coordinate 7,842,987 downwards.
CTGTGGGGAAGGGAGAGCCCCGGGCTCTGTGGGACGGGACTGAGGCCACCGGCAGAGCCAGGTGTGGGGTCGGCCCCTCCCTGCCACAAGCACCAAACCCATGCAGTGAAACAAAGCCAGTCACTTGGGGCGTGGAGAAGCGGCCAGCCACTCAGCGGGCCTGGGCCCAGGGCAGGGCCGGCTGAAGACATGCGGAGGCCCTGAGCTGGGTCAAGTTGAAGAGGCCCCCTCGCGGTACCAAACACTGTGCGTTGCGCCCACAGGAAGGAGAATGGAAACGGAACGCACACAGCTTTAGATTTGCATCCCTACTGGGGCACAGGCAAGGATGCAACTCGAAACCAGCCGGTTTGGGTATTCAGAGGCCCCCTCACCGTCTGAGGCCCTAAAATGTAGCATAAATCCAGCACTACCGGGGCAGTGCCCCTCTGCTGCCCGGTGACTACCCGCACCCACCTGGCACAGCCCATCTCGGAGCTCTCTGTCCCCAGAGGTGGATTTTCCCATGCCAGGGGACCGGGCACTCACGTTTTCTGGCCGCCCCTCTCCAGGCAGTGCCTGTGACCCACTCCTCTTCAGCCCGAGCGTGGAAGATGAACTGTGCGCCCTGCCTGGCTCTGTCTTCCCAAAGGCCAACACAACCGGCCTGGCTCACAATACCTGTCCACCCACCCCAGCCCTGAGCAGGGGGCGGCAGCTCGGCCAGTGACAGCTCCCTCTTTTCTGACGCACCCAGCCGGGAGCGCGGGGCTGTATATAAGGAGGGGACGCGCTGCCTGCCTGACACTTCACTCGGCAGCCAGGACGGCAAGAGCCAGGAAAGAGCAGAGGTAAGAGCCCTCTTTGTGTGTGGGACAGAGCACACACGAGTGCCACACTCCCCTAGGAAAGGCTGGGGAGGGATTCCTGGGACTGGCTTGATCAACTGCACGGCAGCGCTTAAGTTACAGGCAGGCCAGGTCACCTGGATGCTTTTCTGGGCTACCTTACTGCTGCCTTGTGGCCCCCTCCTTCCGCTGTTTAACTCAAAGCAGCCGCTTGGTGTTCCAGGCCCCCAGGCTTTCTCCCGCGAGGTGACTCTGCCTGTTGGCCGCAGGGTTTAACAAAACTCTGCTTAGTTAGGGAACTTTGGGCTTTCCCCAAGAAAAGGCTCCGGGACTAGGTGCTGAGAACTAATAACAATAATTCAGCAGAGCCTCTGCAACACACACACACGCACACACACACCTTCAGACACGCACCTTCAGACACACACACACACGCACCTTCAGACACACACCCCTTCAGACACATACTCGCATGCATCTTCAGACACACACACCTTCAGACACACACACCCCTTCAGACACACACACGCATGCACCTTCAGACACACACCCCTTCAGACACACACACTTCAGACACATACTCGCATGCATCTTCAGACACACACATGCATGCAGCTTCAGACACTCACACACACACACACACACACACACACACACACGCCTTCAGACATGAACCTTAAGACACACGCACGCACCTTCAGGCACACACACACACACGCGCGCGCGCGCGCGCCTTCAGACATGAACCTTAAGACACACACGAACGCACCTTCAGACACACAACTTCAGACACACACCCCTTCAGACACACACACACACACACACACACACACACACACACCCCTTCAGACACCCCCCTTCAGATACACACACACACACGCACACACGCACGCACGCACCCCTTCCGAGTGCAGGCCGCAGCCAAAGCCACAGCAGCCAGTCACTCTCCTACAACTCTGCTGGCCTGAGCCCCACAGCCCAGATCTGGGACGGCTCACTGCCATGGGCTGTGTGGGGCTGAAAACGCGCTGCCTCCGCTCTCCCAGTAGAGCCTGGCCGTGCTGTCTTTCGGCCCCAGCCCCCTGGGTCCAATGAACGCGCAGCCCGTGGGATGGACAAATCTCTCCCACGTCAGGCCTGAGTCTAGGGGGTGGACGGTGGCTGTGAGGAGCCTGGCTAAAGCCCCTAGTAGGCCCATGGGGGGCCAGGCGAGGCCCTGGGTTCATTCGGTGCCTCTGCCCCGGCTTTGGCTCACTCTGTCCTGTCCAGCAAGCAGAGCAGGGAATTGGATTCTACTCCCAGCCCTGCCGTCACCCGGCTGCGTGACCATGGGCAAGTCCCCTCCCTGCGGACAGCAGCCAATGGCACCGGCCCACTGGAACGCTGCAGGGAGCTGGTCAGACATGGCTGGGAGAGGTACTGGCACAGGGCAAAAGGCTGCTGTTATTCCTCCTGTATTAGTGCTGTCCCACCCTGGCAGGAGGAGCCTTGGCGAAAGCACTGCACAGCCCTGGCCCCCCAGGAGCCTTTGGCTGAGATCCCCACCCCCGGGGATCGTGACATGTCATGTCCCCTCCTTGCCCCACAGCCCACAGAGGCAATATCCAGAGATGAACCTGATGCTTCAAGTCACCGTCCTCAGCCTCCTGTGCCTGCTGGGGCCGGGCTGGGTTCAGAACAGATCCCTGCCGAGGGAGAGATGGAGTGCACTGGGCCTGCCACAGAACAGAGAGCTGGTGAGCAGGGGGGGCTCCCGCCCTAGACCGGGGGCCTCAGGCTGTTTGCACCCGGCATTTCCACCGCGGGTTGGAAGCGGCTGGTTTTTGATGAGCAACTGATCACGTCTCCCTTGCAGCTTTTAGAAAGGGGGGGAATCTCTCTCTTTTCCATCGCACGGGCTTGGAGAGAGGGGGCGGCTGGGATCAAAGCAAGTGGGGAGACAGCGAGATGGCGCTGGGGTGAGGTTACATTAGCCAAGCCCTCGAGAAGGGCCTCCGGGCTTTCTCGGCAGGCTCTGGAGCCGCGTGCAGTGTCGGAGCCTTCGTTTCAAGTGCCCATTAGGTCCTCGCTAATGACGTGCCGCAGAGCCGGTGCCAGATGAATTCGCTCTCGCCAGGATGACTCATGCCAGGACCGGCCCTGAGGAGGCATCGTCTGGGGGAGAGCAGGCAAAGCCCCCACCCTGGGGAGTCCAGGCTCAATGGGGCCTGAAAGTGAAGGTGCCTGTGCACCCCAAGCTGTGGCATGGCCTGTTGCCCTCATGCTGGGAGCAGATACAGACTGACTCCCCCTGCCTGAGCTGCTCCCTGCAGGGTCCCCTTGGGAGGGGGCTGGGGACCCCCCTAAGGGAAGAACACACTGAGCTCAACAGTGGGGATATTAACTAACGTGTGTTTGCGTGAATGTGTAACCGCTGGATTTTTCTTAAAAGCCTGTTCCCTGGGACCCGCCCTTCACCCGCTGCCTCTGATAGAGAGGCAGCAGCGTGGGGGGCAGGCAGCTCTGTGGGAGCTGAAGTGCACGGACCAGACTCCTGCCTGCCCCCCAACACTGCTGCCTTTTAAGCCAGCTCTCCCCCACCTTCCCCCCCTCCCACGCTGCTGCCTCTTTCTTGCCCTCCCCGCTGCTGCCTCTGATACAGAGGCAGCAGCGTGGGAGGGGGGGCAGGTGACTCCGTGGGAGCTGGTGTTCAGGGGGAGCCGGATACAGAGGCAGCGGGGGAAGGGGGCAGTCATTAGGATTGACGGAGAAGCCCAGGCTTATCGTGTAAACAACGACATGCAAACATCCCTACTCAGCACAGCCCTATGCAGCCCGCCCGCCTGGCTCTCAGCCAGACACAGCAGGGGATGAGCATCCATGCGGCTACCAGGAGCAGGAGCCAGCCAAGCCCTTTCAGACTGAATGGGAACAGACCCAGATGGCACCTCACGCCCAGAGCCGCCCACCTCTTGGGGCGTCCCCCCCAGCCACCGCTGCTGGACAGACAAACCATGACAACGAGGAGTGAGCTGTGGCCTAGCGGCCACCCAGCCACAAATGCACCTGGGTGCCGAGGGGTTGGAGCCCCGGGGCTGGCTGTTCCGGGGGGAGGTGAGCTCCCGCTAGGCAAAAGGCCTGAGAGGTGGGCTGGTGAGCTGTCCCCATGACACCTGAGCTGCTCACTCCCAGCACCCTGACAGAGGCGGCTCCCTTTCCACCTCCTGCCTCCACCGGTGAGCTTGGAGTCCAGCCCCAGGACTGAGAGCAGCTCCAGGCAGGCTCTGTGGAGCAGGTACTAGCAGTTAGCACAGTGTTTCTTAAACTTTTTAAGACTGAGGAACACCAAACAATATTTTTTTTTTTTTAATGAGGAACACCAAGAATTTTTTGTTGAGCAAAAAAAAGGTCGGGAGGAGGAAAAAGGGTCGGGGGAAAGTTATTGAACAAAAAAAAAAGAAATCACCTGTCCCTTTAAGGGTGGCCATTTTGAATTCTGTTCTCCACGGCACACCTCTGACTGCCTTGCGGCACACCGGTGTGCCACGAAACACAGTTTAAGAAACGCTAAGCTAGCAGGACTCAGGCCTGGTTCCCCCTCCCCCCACAGTTCCTAAGTGCCCTGCAGAGTTATTTCCGCAGCAGAGGGATCCACATAGAGAAGACTGCGCCGGCCTTCGGGCTGCCCATGAGGAATCACAACCTGGGGGACCAGGAAGAACAAGAGCTGGTGGCCCTGGAGACCGGGGTAGATGACTAGGAAGAGCCAATGGCAGGTAACCGCCCCCTTTCCTTGTCTGTGTTCAGGACCGGCTGGTGTGGCGCTCATGAGACAGGTGATGCAGGGGGCCCTGTGAGCGCCCCACGGCCAGTTCGTTTTGTCAGCTCTTTGGTTCATTTGCCTAAGTTGTCTGAATGTCTGCAGAGGCAGCGTGGGCTAGTGGGAAGGGAGCAGTGCTGGAACCCGGGAGCCACCAAGTTCATGGTCAGCCATGCGGCCTTGTGCTTCTGATGGGGATGGGGATCCGCAGGGGAGGGAGAGTCACTCGGGGAAACCCCAAGCAAGGACTAGCCGTAGTTGTACCAGTTGGCTTCCCAACCACCACGTGGTGACAGTCCGAGCCCTGATCTGCGCTGAGCATCGGCCCCCACCTCTGCCTGCAGTACAACTGATACCAAGGCATTACCCTGAGGACCCTCGAGTTCGCCTGGAAGGGAGCCCGTGCAAGGACAGGCAGGTCCAGCTGCCACATCACCCTTGTCCTAGTGATTGTTCTAAAATGTGCCAAATTCCAGACAGCTGTCATGACTGGCTGAGGTGCATTGTGGGGGTTTGAAGCCTGGGGGAGCTCAGGGGCATAAGCCACTGCTGGAAACAGAGCCTGAAGCAGAGGAGTTTGAGTTCTGGTCTGCACGACAGGAGGCAGGAGCCTGGATAAGATGGGTCAGTGGGCTGATGTTATGCTTATTAGAAACACATGGGCTCTTTTTCAGGGGGAAAGGCCACACGCCACGTTTATTGAGAACACAACATGAAAAGCAGCATCTGCATCTACAAGCCCCCCCTACCCCCCCCCCGTACGCACACAGAGATGCTGCAGGTGTTCTTACAGTTACCAGTCTGTCATGGCTCGAGCCAGGCCAGTGGCCCGTTAGACTGAACTTGATTGAGGAGCTGGGTTCTGTCGGTCATGATCCGGCTCTCCAATGTTGCAGGGGTACACCTAGACTTCCCTGGCAAAAGCACTCCATTTTTAGACGTGTATGTTCCCATTTGAGTCCATAGGTTTCGCAGTGTCGCGCTGTAATCCTTGCTCCTTAAGTAGGGTTAATCTTGGGCTTCTCCACAGCCGTCTTTTGATGGCTATCGTCAGGCGGCCCATCATTGTCTCTTGTTTGCCGTCTCACTCTGCGGCTGTCTCTGCCTGTCTCCAAGATTTGTCAGTCCTGCTAATTTAATTCTAGCATTGGACACCATGGGATGCTTCCTGGTTGTCTTCGAGATTCTCACTTCTTCTTGCCCATCTAGGCACCCGTGATGGCTTTCACACTTAGCCTTAGCTACGCACGCATCCCCCACTCGCACCAACCCAGGGACAGAGAATTTCCTGTTCAATAATTCCACAGAGCATTTCAGGCAGGATGACCTTTTGGAAAGGGTTATATACAGTTACTGAAGAAATGACAAAAATAATCTCACACAACTGAGTTAGATAAAAGGCACAACTTAATTTGTAATGCTAATAAAAACCAAAACCTTATAGCAAACATTGTCCAATCATGAAGGGTGGCTGGCAGGATCAAACACAAGCAGACAGACTTTGTAATCAAATCATTATATAGAGCTTATTACCAATCTTCTACCAACACGAAAATGCTGCCATAGGGCCTGAGGGTCTGACCCAGTCTGGCAGGAAGTAGGATACCAGGCTCAATGGGCCAGTGCTCTGCTCCAGCGTGAATGGTGACTCTGTGAAAAGCATGCTGCCTTTTGGACTGATTCCACCTTTGTCCTTTCCAGTGTAGGTAGAGTCTTGGCAACCTGAGCTCTTCTGCCTCTGAGTACTTCACAGGAATACACTGACTCTCTCCTGCCACTTCACTGCTGTGAGCGTGTACGCACAGTCACACACACACACACACGTGACCTTTTTATATTTGTGAGGCTCTGCTTGCAATACTGAGCTGTAGGGTGTGGAGCCAATAAATTCTCCTCTTTAACGTTTCTCATGTCACCTTCTTTGTGAATACCAGCAACCGACAAGCTGCCCTTTGGCTGTGTCTCCATACACATGACTCATGCTCCTTCCTCCGTCCTCCAGATCAACAAGAAGGATTCGCACTGTCACACAAACAGGAGAATTCAAAAAGATGTGTTGGAAAGAAAAGACAAGAAATCGAAACTGTCCCTGAGCTACCTCCAGGGAATGAGAAAGCTGCATTCTTAACGATGCCATAGCTCAGCGGTTCTCAAACTTTTTGGGCTCCGGAGCCCTTTACATGCGTAAAAATTTATGCAGCGCCCCAGCAGTCCACTGATTGTATGTGTTGTACTTATATGGAGCCCCAGCGGTCCACTGATTGTATGTGTTGTACCTATCGATGTTTCCAGTTTGTCAACCTCCCTGGAGCCCTGGGGCTCTGCGGAGCAGAGTTTGAGAAACACTGCCATAGCTGATAGCTGCCACTCCATCATCATTGTCTAATCTACCTACTACAGGTTGGACCTCCCTGGTCCAGCATCCTCGGGACCTGACTGGCCTAGGATGAGGGATTTCTGGCCCTCCTGCTGCTGCCCCCCTCCCCTGCCCTGCCCTCCCCCACAGACTTCCTGGCTCTCCCCCCCCCCCACAGCCCAGCTGAGCGACGCACCAGCTCCTGGACCCCACAGCTTAGCTAAGTCACACACTGGCACCCCTGCCCCCCACAGCCCAGCTGAGCTGCGCATCACCCCCTCCTCTCCGCATAGCACTGGGCTCCCAGCCCCCCACCCCTCACAGTGTGTCAGGACTCTCTGATCCTTCCATACCATGGATGTTGCCGGACCACAGAGTTCCAGTTTATAGAGGTGCAACCTGTATTTAGTGCACCATAGTATCTAGTCGCTGTACTTCTCTTTCTTTCTGGGAACACCTGCTTCAGCTCTTGAACTCAGAAATTTTGACTGGTTCTGTTAAAAGTAGGTTTTTCTAGTGTCTTTGCTGGTGTCATGAAAGGACTTAGACCAGATTCAGCCCAAGAGCCCATTCCTTTCCCCTCGCCCCAGACCCCACACTCCTGGTGCCTTGATCTCACCCCCTGGACAATCAAAATAGCAAACCGCACCCAGTCCCAGGCATCTGCAGTCAGGAAGTCCCAGTGCTCATGCACATCAGCACAGCTCGGTCCTGCAGCCTGTCATAGTGAGGTTGTTATATGGTGCTGGAGAATTGGCTTATCGGCGGAGTTTGGTTTTGTTTCCTGAGTGAAATTAAGAAATAAGGGCTGTAGGGTCTGCTGGCAGGTACCAGGAAATGGCCTGGGTCAGGCAAGGAGAATAAATGTATTCTGAGTAAAGAAAGGTGCCCTAAGCGTGGAAGCAGCTGCCTCAGAAAAGGCTGACGGCTGGGTGAGAAAGACTCTTCCCAGAGCCTCATCCCTTCCAGGAGCCCCTGAACTTCCTTAACTTCCACATTAACCTCCTCCTCCTCCTCCAGGTAGAGTGACCACCTTTGGTGGATGGAAATCTTACTATATATATATATATATATATATATAGAAATGTGCATCTCTATGTTTTTCTGTGAGTCCGTCTGTTCAAAGCTCCTCCTAGGACCACCAAATGTGGTATGCAGCTTCCTCTTATCATAACTGAAAGCAAGGTCAGGGTTTGGTTGTCAGGATAATGGGATGTGCATGGGATTTGATTGTTTCCCATAGAAGGGAAAGGGAGGGGGCTGGCAGGAGCAGTTATACTGCAGAATGACCATAGGAGGGCACCAAAGGGCCAGAGATGAGGACTGGGATAGCTATAGCCCCATTGGGCCAGCAGGAGGCAGGGGCGGAAAAAAGGACAGCTATCTACTATATATTTCAGAAAGTTTGTTTGTGGTATGAAATGGCTGGGATTGTCCTCTCTCTCTGAGGCAGCCTGCATACTGAACCCCTCATCCCCAGCCCCACCCCAGAACTATGAAAATGAAGAAAAACAAAAGTTATTTGCGTTAAGGACCTGAGCAACGCCGGGTAAATCTTCTAGTATCACATGAAAAATAAGGGACGATGTTTTATTTTAAGGGACATTGTAGGGAATCCCCATTTTCTACAGTGGAGCATGAATTGTCCTCTCCTGTGCCCATTTCAGCTGCTCTCCCCTACACAGGGCAACTAATATTGGCTTCAAACCCATGTTTAAAACCCTCCCTGTTGCTATCAGTTTTAATACAGCTCAACTCATCTTAAAATAAACCTGGGGTGGTGAATCAATCCAGGTGCTGCTCTCCACCTCTCCCCTAACCCCTCCCCCTCCAGGTGCCCCTCCCACCTGTCCCCTTAGCCCCTCCCTCTCCAGGTGCCCCTCTCCCCTAGCCCCTCCCTTCCAGGTGCCCCTCCCACCTTGTCCCCTTAGCCCCTCCCCCTCCAGATGCCCCTCCCACCTGTCCCCTTAGCCCCTCCCTCTCCAGGTGCCCCTCTCCCCTAGCCCCTCCCTTCCAGGTGCCCCTCCCACCTTGTCCCCTTAGCCCCTCCCCCTCCAGATGCCCCTCCCACCTGTCCCCTTAGCCCCTCCTCTTCCAGGCACCTCTCCCACCTGTCCCCTTAGCCCCTCCTCTTCCAGATGCCCCTCCCACCTGTCCCCTTAGCCCCTCCCTTCCAGGCGCCCCTCCCACCTGTCCCCTTAGCCCCGCCCCCCAAGAAGCTCCTCCCCCTCAAGCTCGCCTCATGCCCCCGGAAATCATGTCCCCTCTCGCGAGAACTCGGGGGTCAGAGGTTGCCTGGAAAGTCAATACATTTTAATTAAAATATATACGGCGATTGAAAAAAAAAATACATTGGTGACGTACTTCCGGCGGACACAGGGTAGCGCTTCCGGGTCACGCGCGGAGCGCTGGTGGTGAGAGGCGGCTACGGCCCTGCCGCTCGGTGAGGGACCGCGAGCCCCGCCCCCTCCGGGGTTACCCAGCATGCCCCGCGGGCCCCGCCCCCCTCGTGTTACCCATCATGCCCCGCGGGCTCCCCGGCTGGGCACCGTGAGGGGCATTGACAGTGCTCCCAGCCTGGGGGTGGGGCAGGGGGTGGGGGGCTGACAGCTGGGGGCCTGGGAGCAATGTGGGGGGGTGGGCTGACGGGGGGGTAGGGGCAGGGGCAGGGGCAGTCAGGCAGGGGGCCGGAGGCAAGGGGAGCTGGGGAAGCAGTAAGGCAGAGGGTGGGGGGCTGACAGCTGGGGGCCTGGGAGCAATGTGGGGGGGGTGGGCTGACGGGGGGGGGTAGGGGTAGGGGCAGTCAGGCAGGGGGCCGGAGGCAAGGGGCGCTGGGGAAGCAGTAAGGCAGAGGGTGGGGGGGCTGACAGCTGGGGGCCTGGGAGCAATGTGGGGGGGGTGGGCTGACAGGGGGGTAGGGGCAGGGGCAGTCAGGCAGGGGGCCAGAGGCAAGGGGAGCTGGGGAAGCAGTAAGGCAGAGGGTCCTGGGGGCAGGTTTTGGAGGGGACTGAGCAGGGTGGAGCGGCAGCGGGTGACTGAGTGAAACTCAGAGGCCATGTTCATGGAGCTCAACCTTGCAGTCACCCACGTAACCCCCTCCCCTGCGTGTCTGTTCCAGGGACCATGTCTGCCTTCCGCTCAGGCCTGCTGGTGCTCACAGCCCCGCTCTCTGCCCTGTCTCTGCGCCTTGTGCCCATCCTGGCCTCAGCCTCCCGGATCGTGGAGGATACACTCTATGTTCACCTGCAGCCGGGCCTCAGTTTGACAGGCTCTTCGCAGCCCAGGTCCACCTACGTGCCAGCCTCCCCCGAGATCTATAGCCTCATCAGCAAGCTGTATGCAGATGCTGACGCCCACAGCCACCTGGACGTGCGGGTCCTGCTGACAAACATCCGCAACCAGAGCCTAACGCCACAGTCACTTTCTTCAGTGCAGAACCTCTCCCACCCGCCTGAGGTGGTCCTGACCGACTTTCAGACCAGTGATGGCGGCCAGTACAATCCAGTGAAGCAACGCCTGGAGCGATACGCTACCAGCTGTTACAGCTGCAGGCCCAATCTCATCTCTGTGCTGCTCTACCCGGAGTATGAGCCCATGATGGAGGAAAGGGAGCTGCCCTCACAGGAACCAGACTTGGATGGTGGGACCCTGCAGAGTTACAGGGATGTTGTTGTAGGGGGCACTTTCGATAGACTCCATAATGCCCACAAGATCCTTCTGAGTGCATGTTGCCTGTTGGCTGAGAACCGGCTACTGATTGGCGTCTCTGACAAGGATCTCTTGGAGAGTAAGAATCCCATTCCCAAACCAGGAAGCAAAACCCCAGTCACGCTCATTCTCTGGCCATCACTCTGCTGGTTCCTTTTGCTCTGCATGGCAGGGAAGGGAACCATTTATAGTACTCTGTAGTGTTTGTTTCCCTGGGGGCAGCTTAGAAGCAGCCTTCCTGGGCTCTGAAGTGGGTGTTTGCCCAAGCTTCTGGGACCTTTAAGGTGGAGTGTGTAAATTGTGAGAGGATGAAGGGGGAGAGTAGGTTGCACATCAGTGGAGATGTAAAGCACATTTGATCTGCGTGGGTGTGGTGATAGTTTAGAAGCATCATTTATCAGTGAGACAGGAGAGTCAGGCCCAACAGACTTGATGGCTTTTGGGAAGAGGTTTTGTACACCTTCTAATAAGATTAGCAACATTCCTGTGGGTTTTATTGCTGACCCTTCCCTGGCAGTGCTGCCAGCGCAAGCAGTAGCCTTGGGTTTCCGCCTGAGAACTGGAAACTGGCCAGAGCTGATAAGTGAGACTTGCCAGATTACTCCCACTGCCTGATCTAAGGCAGAACAGCATTTCTGCAAAGATGAGATGTCTGTGTCCCAGGTCATATGCGGCAGGGAGGGCTGTCACAGCGATGGGGATCTAGCTCGGAGTTTTGCTGTCTGCGTGTTTATGACAGATGTGCTGCCCTTGGAGTTAAATATTCCCTGCCAAGCAGAGCAAGGCTGAGTCATTTGTCTCTGCTCACTGCTGCTTTGTGCAGAGAGGATGCCCCTTCTGACAGCAGACCCAAGGACGTGCAGCAACCTCTTGCCTTTCTCCAACGTGGAGAAACCTGGAGAGCCTGATGCCCTTTGGGTATCAGGGAAGTGTGAGGGGGCGGATCGTTGCTAAAACCTTTGGTGCATCTCTGTGGGCCCCTCCTTTAAACATCACTCTCTTCTCTGCTAACTCTGGGTGCAGGGACCTTTGTGCTCTTGCTTCCTCCCCATTTCTTGTCCCTTCCAGATAAGGTTCTGAAGGAACTGATCCAGCCATATGAGCAGCGAGTGGAGAAGCTGTGTGAGTTCCTGGTGGACGTGAAGCCTTCTTTGCGTTATGACATTGTGCCTCTGGTAGACCCCTGTGGCCCGTCGATAACGGACCCTGACTTGGAGTGTATAGTAGTCAGTGAGGAGACCCGCAAGGGAGGGGTGACCGTGAACAAGAAGAGACTTGAAAATGTAATGCCTTTAAAGCTGTCCTAGTGGAATACACCCCCTCCTGCTATTCGTTCTGGGGATGTAATAGTGTAGTCGATTCACCAATAAGCAAAAGCTTATAGGTTAATGCTATAGACTACATGCATTCCTCCCCCCAGCAGCCCAGCTTAGTTCTGGCTCATGCCGGTTCTGGGACTTACCCCTGCTTTGGCTCTGCATTTAAAGTGTATTAGGAGCTGGGTGAGCAGGCAGCCCAGCTCAGTTCTGATTCGCCCCGGGTCCGGGAGCTCAGACCCCGCACCACCACAAGACCGGGGCTGCTGCCACCCCGCACTGCTGCCTCTGTATTAGAGGTAGCAGCACTGGGTGATAAGCAGCCGGTCTGCAAGAGGAGCTGGTTTTTAAACTGGCGCTCCTCACAGACTAGCTCCCTCCTGGCACCCCACGCTGCTGCCGGGCCTCCCCCCAGGGATTATAGAATAGTTGACTAACCGATAAGAATTCATGAGGTTACTCGACTATTCAATTAACCGATATTTAACATCCCTAATTTGTCTCTGACGTGTATGCCCTTGAAAGGGAGGCAGTGCCTGCCAAAGCCAGGCATAGGGGAGCAGGTGCTGTACAAGCTCTCCAGTGTGATTGTCCCAGTGCCCTGCACTCCCCCTGCTATTCCAGGCGTGGGCTCTGCCCCTCTCAGCTCCGCTCTACCAGTGCCCCTTATGAGCTGGCTTTCCCTGGAGTGTGTTGTGAAGGGGGGGATGCAGCTGTTCCAGTGGCAGAGAATGAAAACTCAGAGAGCTGTGAGAGGAGAGTGCAAAGGAAAGATGGGGCCAAGCAGTTGGGTTCTGTCTTCGGAGCCTGCCCCTGAGGCGGTGTGGTGGGGACAGCCCCAGTCTGGGGAAGGTCGTGGCTGTGTCTCTTCACTGGGGCTGGCTTCAGAACCATCCCCTGGTTTGTGACTCATGCCATGAAGTGTAAAGCTCTGCCACTCCAGCCATACCCTCTGGGGCAGTGGGGGGAGCTATCCAAGGGGAACCCTTTCCTCCCCACTCACTGGGATGCTCTCGCTCAGTTAAGTAAGACTGTTTCTCTGTCATGTATAGGAACCGCCAGCCCCATCAGCTGGGCCCTGGGCCTAGCTGGGGATTTCTGCCTCCAACTGCAGTTGGTTCCCGGCTCATAGATCCCCATAATCGACAATTCTGGAATAGCCTGCCCCAGGGGAGCTCTCTCCTGGGCCCAGGCAGTTAGTGGTTGGCCTGGTCCCAAAGGCTAGTGGGGCAGCGTGTCCTGTAGATGGACAAAGGCTCCTGATCCCTTGGGACCCTGCCCCTCTCTGCCTGCGGCTTTCCCACCTGACTCCAGAATCCTCGCAGTCCTTGCCCCACTGTGGCATGTAGCACAGCCCAGTCGCAGGCAGATGGGGACTAATTGACAGGCAGCAGCAACCTCCTGCCTTCTTGCAGAGCTGCCCACGAGCAGCCGGAGTGCAGGAGCTTGGTGTGAAGATGCGAATGGGACCTGGGGCCAGTCTGACTGAACAGCTACGGGGGGCTCTCAGCCCTCTGACTGTGCTGTGCGGCATGCTCTGTTTGCAGGGGCTCCCAGAGCTGGCCCTCCATGAGATCCGGCTGGTTAAAGATCCCGGGCACAGAGAGAACGAGGAGGAAAAGATCAGCTCCTCCAGCATCCGGCAGAGGCTGCTTGGAACGCTGCTACAGCCCCCCCAGGTAGGAAGGTACAGGAGCTGGTGGCTACTTGAGGCAGTTTGCCAAGCGACCTCCGGCTCACAGGGTTTTGTGCGGCTTCTAGCCCTGGTGGGAGACGCTGGTCTACTCGACCGCCAGTGACTAGGGACCAGAAACCAGTGGCACGTCCTGGGTCTAGCAAGGGCAATGCTGGAGTGGGGACACAGAGGCAATACCAGGGAATGCCAAGCAGAGGGGCCTGGACTGTGCCCGTTGCTGGAGTCAGTCGGCTCTGTTCACAAGAACGTGGCCCAGGAGCCTGCCTGTAGCTGCATCCTCCTGGACCGACCTGGTGTCAGAAGGAGGCTGATGGTGCCATTCCTGGGCTGAGTTTGGATCCTGTGACCATAAATAAACACCGGGAGAAGGGCAGCCAGACATCGACTGGGTTTAGGAAGAGGGGTTGGCAGCCAGGCATGTTGGAGATTGAGGTGTGCCAGGGTCTCCCTCTCGGGGGCTTCCAGGAAACTTACCAATGGCAGGCCAGAGCATGTCTCTGCTGTTGGCTTCCATCAACATGCACATCCTCTGTGCTTGTGTGGGGTTCACACTCAGGGCCTCTTCTCCCCGCCCTGTCCAGCTCCCACCAGCCCTGAGCAGCTTTGGACGCTTCTGACGCTGTATCTCTTCTTGGTGCAGAAGGACCCAGCCCGGCCTTCTCGCCCCTATGTGATCGGCCTGACTGGAGGAAGTGGAAGTGGGAAAACATCCATTGCCAGGCACTTGGAACGCCTGGGCGCTTTCCTCATCGATGTTGACAAACTGGGCCACGAAGCTTACGCCCCCGGCGGCCCTTCGTACGAGCAGGTGGTGGAGGAGTTTGGAGAAGGTACAGTGAGTGGAGCCTGTGTGGAACACCAGGGTGACGGAGACGACGTCATAGGAACCGCTGAGTTCCAAATCTTGCCCCACTCTGGTTTGGGAGAGTCCATGTATCCTGCTCTTCCCCAGCTAAGGGTGTTGGGGAGAGCTCATGTCAGAGGGAGGGTTGTATTTGGGATCCAGAGGGGATGCCCCTGGGAGAGGAGAACTCTCCCTTTTGGAAACAGAATGGTTTGGAAGCCTAAACTGTTTGTTTGGTAGGGATCCTGTCAGAGGGGGGGTGGGCAATCATTTTTGATGGGGGGGGCGCGTCTAAGAATTTGGTGAGTGATCAAGGGCTGCACTTTTCCATGATATTAATGGAGGGGGTGCAGGGTCTGGGATGAAGGCTGGGTGCTGAAGGGAGCTTGGGGTAGGGAATTGAGGTGCAGGAGGGGGTCTGGGAGGGAGTTTGGGTGAAGGAGGGGGTTGTGGCTGGGGTGCAGGGTCTGGGAGGGGTGTGGGTGCAGGAGAGGATTCTGACCCGGAGGAGGGGTGCAGGGTCTGGGTGGGGGTGTGGGTGCAGGAGAGGATTCTGACCCGGAGGAGGGGTGCAGGGTCTAACTCATGTTCCCAAGTTGAAGGGAAAGGCCCTTTCCCGCCCTCTTACACTTCAAAGGCAGCCAAAAAGGGTCCCTGTCCCAGTGTTTGAAACCTCCTTTGCAGGCCCTTCTAGGGGAATTAATGCTGAGCCCGTCCATGGGACAGCCCTTCCCATGCGAGCTGAGCTGAGTCCTTTTCTCCTGTTGCGCTTTGTCTCCCAGACACTCTGAATGACGACGGGACAATTAACAGGAAAATCCTCGGGGCCAAAGTGTTTGGAAACCAGGTAACACCCCCCCCCCCCGACTCTGGGCTCAGTGTCAACCTTTCCCCTCCTCTGGCCCTGTCTTCCCCTCTGCCCTGCTGCCTCCTGCTCTCTCGGGCTCAGCTCTCGCCGACTGTTTTTTCTCTAGTGTAAAGGCGCCATGTTGGCGGGGCTGGAGACAGGGTCCCCCGCTGCTGCCCAGGCACCGGCAGCACCAGCCACTCACTGGGGGAGACCCGCTCCTAGGGCCCTTCTGGGGCTGACAGTTGGGAGGATGTCACCCCCTGTTGGTCTCAGCGCTGGGGGAGGCATGGCCCAGGCTGGTTTGCCCTCTGTGCCCCAGGGTTTCCGTGAGCAGAGGTGACAAGAGCACAGAGCGCTGATCTGCACTAGCCAGACCAGCCCTGACTGGATTTGGAGCCACAGCTGAAGGGTGGAAGGGGAGGTCAGTCTCCATGAACTTCCGCCTGTGCTGGAGTCTTGGGCCGACACCTTTCTCCAGGGTCCTGGCCTGCGCCACCCACTTCCCCAGCGCCCTCTGTCGCGGAGCGATAGGGCCTTGCCAAGCTCCTCTCCGCTGAGCTTTGGCAGCGGCACAGATGGGGCTCCTCCTGGTGGAGCAGCTCGGAGAATCTGCTCCCTGCCGGGCAGGACAAACCAGGAGAGCAACAGCATCACTGCCTTCCATGGAGGGCTGACCTAGCACGCTGGCAATGTGGGGCCCCCGGGGGAGGGGGCAAGAGGGGTGCTGGCGGGCGACTGCCCTGACTGGATCTTGCTGGGTTACCCGGGAAATCGCATGGGGAAGCGAATCACCGCAGCCCAGCCGTGTGCCTTGCTAGGGGCGGCTAAAGCGTCTCACTGACATCGTGTGGCCTGAGATCGCGAAGCTGACAAAGAGGCAGCTGAATGAAGCAGCAGCACAGGGTGAGCTTGGTCTTCCCCCTCTCAACCCCAAGGGGGCGGGGCTAGATCATCCTATTACCACTGCCCAGCCCAGAGACCCTGGGGACGCTGTCCAGGGGCCCAGGCTGCCGCTGGAGTTACTTCCTGATCAGCTGCTAGGTGTTCCCAGCTCAGACCTTTGGGTGCTTTGCAGGGGGCTGGCCCTTTGCTTCCTGCAGGTGGGTAGGCGCAGCGGGCCGAACCACTACCGGCCCCCTCCCCTTCTCCAAAAAGGCCTCGGGCGCGTTGGTAAGACCCGATCCTGGCAGGGAAGGGGCCACGCGTGTTGCCCTGGGAGAGAATCCCTCCATTGCTACCGTGACCTGCATGTCCCTGGACAGGCCCGTGCCAGGCTTGGAGGAGTTGTGATTAAGCTCTAAGCCAGTGGTTGCCAACCTGTGGTCCGTGGACCCCTGGTGGTCCGTGATGGTACTGCAGGGGGTCTGCAGAAAGTTTAGAAGTAAGAATCAGGCGCATCCTTCCTTTTCTTTTTTTTTCTGCCCCAGGGTAGGGGGTCTGAAATTTTAATAGACTGGGAAGGGGTCTGTATGCTTGTAAAGGTTAGGAACCACTGCTCTAAGCTGTAAACAGTCTGGGGCCTGCTGCTTTCCCTTCTGCGTGGGTTCTCTTGCCCTCCGTCGGGTCGCTGCGCTGCCAGGGGGAGGAATCGGGGGGTCTCGTGGTGCCCGGGTGCTCACAGGGAAGGGCCTCGTCCCGCAGGGAAAGCGGTGTGTGTGCTGGACGCGGCCGTGCTGCTGGAGGCTGGCTGGACAGACCTGGTCCATGAGGTATGGATGGTCATCGTCCCGGAGAAGGAGGTAGGCGCCGCACTCCCCCAGCCGTTTGTGGTGAGCGATGGGCCCCTCGTGCGCCTGCCTGGGAGTGACGTCCCCCTTGGTCTCCGCAGGCCCTGCAGCGCATCATGGCCAGAGATGGGCTGAGCGAAGAGGCTGCTCGGAACAGGCTGCAGAGCCAGCTGAGTAACAGCCAGAGGATGCAGCAGTCACATGTCGTGCTCTGCACGCTCTGGGAGCCGGAGACCACTCGCAAGCAGGTGAGAGCCCGGGGGCGGCCCAGCTGGGCATCCAGGGGCGGCTGTCTTGCCTAGGCCAGGCCAGCGGGGATGGAGGGGAGGGGGCCGATGGGCTCCATACCTCTGGCAGAGATGCTGCGTTAGCCGAAGACCGAGCTGCCATGTGGTTAAATGGGGTAGCCTAGGCAGGACCCCTTAGAGCCTGGGACAAGCCATGTCGGGAGCCGATCGGGAGAGAGCCTTGTTCCCCTCTGGTGTAAATGGGGCTCAAGGAATGTCTGTTCCCTACAGCTGCATCTTCCGGGTCTCTTTCCCCTGGGCAGAGCTGTGGCTGCTGCGTCTCTTCCCCCCTGGGATGGGGGCCGTCTCCACGGAAAGCCGCACGTTCTGGTAGATGCCCGATAGCTGCATTAACTCAGAAGAATCAGGCATCTGTGGAGTGTCCAGTGAGCCCTGTCTGTGCTGCAGCCACACCTGGCAGATCCCCCCTCCCCCGGGGTGGATTGGGGGGGCAAACCCAGCCTGAAAGGAGTGACAGGTTCTGGGGCCTTGTGCACACTGTGCTTTAAGTGGAGTTCGTGCCTGTCCCTGCCCCAGTGCCCTGCCAGGCCGGGCCAGCTCCCCCCAGACAGCTGCATTCGCTGCCCTTTCGTGCAGCTGAGCCCTGACTTGCTGTCCTGCGTTTGTTCTGGCAGGTGGAGAAGGCCTGGGCCCTCCTGCAGCAGCGCATCAGCCAAGACTAGAGGCTGGGGACCTGGTGGCTCTTCCGGCCACTTCCATCTCGTCGTCACGCACAGCCAGACGGGGGATCCCAGCACTGACAGGCTCTGCTGCCAGGGGCTGGGGCCTGCACGCTTGGCCCCACTCTCACCCACACCGTCTGGCAGCAGGGCGGGGCACCGCTCAGAGCTCAGCTGGGCGCTTTGGTGCCCAGGGCCTCGGGGCAGAGGCATCCTGCTTTACTGTTGCTAATGGCCCCGCCCAAGAGGGTGCACCAAGGGCAGCGGCTCTGAGCTGGTGGCACGGGCACGAGCTGGGAGAGAGCAGCAGCGCGGATCTGCTGGGACAGACGTCATTGGAGCCAGCGCATGCTGAGCCCCGTGGCCCATCCCAGCGGCAGGCCTGGCTCCGTTCGCTTCGGGCTGCGCTGTATGAACCCCCTGCGCCCTCCTCTGGGTGATCAGTATCATGTGGATTGTCCCCCCTTCCCAGTGGATGGGCCACCTCGGTGCACGCTGCCCGATCTGGGTGTCCTGAAGGCTGTTGCAGTTAAAGGTCCAGTGCGTGCAGTCTGCCTCTGTGTGGTGATTGCTCTGCCAGGCCTGTTTGCTCCCTTCGCCCCCAGCCCTGGGCCCAGGCAGGCGGCACGTGTGCTGCTGCCCCAGGTGAAATCAGCCTTGCGGGGGAATCCTGCTGGCTCGTGGCGGGAACTTCGCGAGCTCTCGGCTGCCACTCCCCACAGCCCAGGCTCTGGCTAGCAGTATCCACCAGGGAGGGGCTGAGCACCTGCTGAGCTTGGGGGACCGAGAGGGGCTTTCCACTGAAGTTGGCTTAAGGGCCCTGAGCCAAGCTTTTGTGCAGCAGGGAAAGGGACCCAAATAGCCCAGAGCTCATGCAGCAAAGTAGCCGAGCTGCTCCACCCCTCCCTGGTTCCCCCGCCACAGGAGCTCTGCCAATGGACTGGACCCTGCAGAGCCCGAATTCGTATTCAGATTCATGCCCTGACTGTGCCGCCAGCCCGGGACGTGGCTTCCAGGCTCAGCTTGGCCCTGGGAGAGGCGACTCTAGTGCTCTAACCAGCCAGCTCCAGATCCTCTGTTAGCCTGACCCTGGGGTGCCTCGCGGTGGAGTGCTGAGGGCCCCCGACCTGTCCCGGCGCACGGCAGTGGGCAGGGTCTGTCCCGTCTGTGGCTGAGGAACATGCCACATTTGTATCTGCAAAACCAATGCGGAGTCCTGGGGCACCTCGAGGCTAACAGATTTGTTTGGGCATCCACTTCAAATCCACGTGGTCGGACACATCCGCTTATGGCCAAATCAATCTGCTGGTCGTTCAGGTGCCATGGGGCTCCTTGTTTTCGGAGGTGCTTTAAATAACTTTAAAAAATAGACCTTGCGGTTGGGCCGGGTGGCCGGCAGGGGGAGCTGCTCTCATTCAGCCAGCTGTCAGCGCTGCCCCAAATCACATGCCTCTCTGGCCGGTGGTGGTGATCTGAGAATCCTTCGTCTCCCCCTAGCACCTCTGATACAAGGCCCATGTTAACAGGTTCAGTAGATGGAGCATGTTTATGGGCACTGGAAGGCAGAAAAAGATACTGGCTGCCGTCGTCTGGGTGGATCAAAAGGACACCAAGAGACTACAGGTTGTACCTCCAAAATCTGGGACACTGCTCCTGGAGGCAGGAGGGCCAGCTAGGCGGGACATCAGAGTTAGCAGCCCAGCCGGGGGCAGCACGGGACTGGGGCTGGAGCCTTCCAGCAGCCCCCAGGAGTGTGGGGTTGGAGCCCCCCAGCTTCCCCCGGCTGTGTGGGGCTGGGCTGGGGCTGGGCTGGGCGGGGCGGGGGTGAGAGCCCGAGCCCGAGCCCCACAGCTGCTTCTTGCTGCACAAGAACAGAGCCCTGCAGCCTGGTACAGCCCAGGCAGCCAGCAGTAGCTGGGCAAGCAGCCCAGCCAGGTTGCGAGGGTGGTGGGGCAGGGATGACGGGCTTGGGGGCCAGTGGCAGGAGACTTCCTTGGCCCGGCAAATTCTCTTGTTCGGGACGGGTCAGGTCCCGCTGATGCCGGAGCAGAAAGGTCCAACCTATAGCAGAGAATCCTACACAACGGCTACTAGAGATGCAAATACAGATGTCATGTAAGAAGCAGCACCTCTAATCCCCTCCCCTTGTGTGTTCCTTGGTTTGGGGACACACCCCAGCTCTCAGGCAGAGCCCAAAAAGTGCTGCCCCCCCACGCTTGTGGGTCACTTGCGCGGTGGACACAATTCCTCTGGCCAAAGAGCAGTGGCGGGAAGACGTGCACCCATTCCCTGCGGAGTGGGCAGTTGTCTACATGGGAAAGTTACACTGGTTTAAATCAAGGTGTGAATTTAAACTGATGGTTGTAAGGCTGTGCCCCACCCCTGTGGATGCCCCAGCCCAGGGAGCTAGTGGCTTTTTTCCAGCTTATGACACTGGGAAGGGTTTGAAGCGAACCTGAAAAAGTCACTTGGGTAGTGGAACCGGAGGGTCCGTGTGGGGTTATAGGGAACACCTGGGGGTTTAGCTCCCCTGGTGTGACTACTGGTCAGACTCCCATGTGGCCAGGCCCTGAGATGACTGTTCCTGCCTGGGCCAGAGCCGAGCTTGCTGTTCACACTCTCTTCAGCCCTACAACAGAGCAGGGTGACTCCCCTTCACCAGGCCTATTTAATTGTGGGTGTGCTGTTAGCTTCAGCAGGGAAACAGGGTCCATCAGCAAGGGCTCAGTGAAGGAGCGGTCCCACCCTGCTGTCCCTGAGCTCTTGGTGACTTAGGAGACACACCCAGAGGGAGCTGAGTGAATGGATCCACCCATCCCAGAAAACCACCCCAGCCGGAGCCTGCCCCTTTTGTCGCGAGGGAGAACCCTGGTTTCTGCTGCTGGCTGTAGAGGGGCAGCACCCAAGGGTTTCAAACCATCACCCGGTGCTGCTGCCACTCTTCCTGCAGGAGAATCCCTGCCTCCAGGGGAGATCCCTCAAGGGAGGGTAAATCTAGGACACCCGGCAGGAGCTGAAGTTTGTTGAGGGAAAGAGGAAATGAAATTCCAGACGGAGTGCGTGGGAGTAGCAGGGCTTGGCGGTTTGGCTGTTTGCCCATGGTTTGGAGGCTGCCCTACATCCTTGGAGCGCGAGTCATGTTCTGCAGGAAGCCAGCCTTCGGACAGTGGCTGCTACACAACCAGCCCTGGTCCTGGGGGCTAGTGCATGTGTGGGCCCTGTCCTCAGGTGCATGGGTAGAACCCCTCTCACAGCAAACAAGCGCTGGTGTGTGTAGGGCACTTCCTCTCCAATTCACCCCCTGTATTCACACACTCGCCCCCCCAGACTCGGCTCGCACCTATGGCAGCTCTGCCTCTGCCCAGGATGGTGCCCAGACAGCACCTGGAAAAGCAACACAAAGCTCTTTCCCAGCTGTCCTGGGCCCCAGACCCCCATGTACGCCCCTCCAGAGACCTCCCTCTGCCCCCAGCAGTCGCCCATGTACATCCTTCCAGAGACCCACCCCCTAGCTGTCCTGGGCCCCAGACCCCGATGTACACCTCTCCAGAGACCCCCTCCAGCTGTCCTGGGCCCATCTGAGACCCACCCCCAACAGTCTTGGGCCCCAGACCTCCATGTACACCCCTCCAAGGACCCCCCCCCCGAGCTGTCCTGGGCCCCAGACCCCCACTTACACCCCTTCTGAAACCCACCCCCAGCAGTCCTGGGCCCCAGACCCCCATGAACACCCCTTCTGAAACCCACCCCCAGCAGTCCTGGGCCCCAGACCCCCATGAACACCCCTTCTGAGACCTACTCCTCAGCTGTCCCAGGCCCCAGACCTCCACTTACACCCCTTCTGAGCCCTGTCCCACCCACCCAGCTGTCCCGGGTCCCAGACGCCCATGAACACCCCTCCAGAGACCTCCCCCCAGTTGTCCTGCGCCCCGGACACCCCCCTTGGGACCCCCCCAATCGCCTGGGACCCCAGACCCCACTTCGGCCAGGGCCCCCAGGCTCTCCTGCCCGAAGGGGCGGAGCCCACCCTTGCCGCGGCCCCGCCCCGGGGGAGGTTCCCACGGTGTCACTGGGCACGTGGCGGGGCCCCCCCCGCGGGTGCCGATGCCGGTGCCGGGGCGCCCCGGCCGGCAGAGCCCAGAGCCATGGCCGGGAGCAGCCGCGGGGGAGCCGCGCTCCTGCGGGCGCTGCGGGGAGCCGGGGTCCGCCCGCGCCGCGGGGACGGGACTGGGTAAGGGCCGGACCTAGGGAGCGGGGCCCCTGGGAGCTGAGCCGGGCCAGCAGCCGCCGCCTGGCCCCGGGCCCGCGGGGATGGGACGGCCCCGGCCCGGCGGAGCTGAAGTCCCACGTGGCTCCAACTCTGGAGCCGGTTCCGGGTGGGAGCCCCGGGACCGTCCCCTCGTGTCTTGCCCCAGCTGGTGGGGGTCAGTGTTGGGAGACTGGGGGGCGCCCCCCGAGTCCTGCCCGGGGTCAGTGTTGGGAGACCGGGGGGTGCCGGGGATCTCCATTCCCGGGGCTGAGAGGAAAGCTGGGCCCACGGGGGGATCGAGGGCTGCGCTACCCGGGGGTGTTCCCAACCCACAAGGTTGGGCTGCCCCCGGGATCTGCCCTGTCGCTCACCCCCTGGAACCGGCCTCCTGTGTTTCAGGTATTTAAGTTCCTGTGGGCTCCTGGCTCTGCGAGCCCCCAAGCGACCTCCCGTCACCCCGGCCTGGGTGCCGCCTGCGCGGAGCTTCCTGAACCTAGCGGCCGCTCAGCTGGGCAGCAAGCGGATGGAGTATTCGGAAATTCGAGTGCTGAGGTGAGTGTGTGGCTGCAAAGGGGGGCAGGGGGCTGCAGGAACCTGACCGAGGGAGTGGGAGTTGGAATTGCCTCTGGAGGGGGGCTGGGGCTTGTTGCCCAGGGGAGGGGCTGGGGTGCAGGTGGGTTCCTGGGCCTGATAAACCCCTTGCCAAGAGCTCTGCCCGCTACCCTGTGAAACGTGAGCTCCTGCCGGCCTCCCATCACCCCCGGCCCCTGCTCACGGGCGACTTGTCTCTCCTCTCCCCCAGCTACTCCACGGAGCAGATGTTCAACGTGGTGGCCGACGTGGAGAGCTACCAGCGCTTCGTGCCATGGTGCAACAGCTCCAAGGTCCTGTCCTGCCGCCAAGGGCTGACGCGGGCTGAGCTGGAGGTCGGCTTCGCGCCCTTCGTGGAGCGCTACATCTCCGAAATCTCCCTGACTCCCCAGCACCAGATCCGGGTAAGGGGCCGCCAGGGAGCCAGGGTCTCATGAGGGGGGTGGGGACGCCCAGGGCTTAGCTGGGAGGAGCTGAGCACTCACAACTCGCTGCAGGTGCTTGGCACGTCTGATCACTGGCCCGAGGCATGTCAAGCAGGGTCTTGGAAGGGGGCTACCGTGGTTCCCAGGCAGGCCTCCTGTTCTCATGGCTTTGATCCAGGCTGCTCCACTCTCAAAAAGCTGCTGTGTGAGAGACGCGGCCCCCAACGCCCCACCCCTCCTGCTGAGGGACCAGCTGGGCTCCGAGGAGCTAAGCCAAACCTGAGTTGCACCCAGCGCCGAACTTTGCTGGGTCCAGTTCCAGGCAGATCAGGGCTGGGGATGCACTGACGTCAGCATTTGGGGCAGATGCCGGATAGGGAGCTTGTGCCTAAGCGAGCCGGCAGCCCCAACCGCTCGAGGGATGGGGGTTGGCGGGTGACCGCACAGTGCACGTAGCCTGTTTCCACATTTACTGACTTGTGCAAAGGTTTGATCGGATGCGAACAGGAAGCCTGGTTCTTCCTGGCCACCGCAGGCTCTGTGGCTGTGTCTAGACTGGCCAGTTTTTGCGCAAAAGTGGCCGCTTTTGTGCAAAAACTAGCCAGCTGTCTACACTGGCCGCTTGAATTTGCGCAAGAGCACTGACGTTCTAATGTAAGAAATCAGTGCTTCTTGCGCAAATACTTTGACGCTCCCGTTCGGGCAAAAGTCCTTTTGCGCAAAACCTTTTGCGCAAAAGGGCCAGTGTAGACAGCTCAGTTTTGTTTTGCGCAAAAAAGCCCCGATGGCTAAAATGGTGATTGGGGCTTTGCGTCTAGATTGGCCACGGACGCTTTTGCGCAAAAAGTGCTTTTGCGCAAAAGTGTCCATGCCAATCTAGACACTCTCTTGCGCAAATACTTTTAACAGAAAACTTTTCCATTAAAAGCATTTGCGCAATTTCATGCCAGTCTAGACGTAGCCTGTGTCTATGGCTCCCGGGCACGCCGATGTGGATGGGGGTGCATTGACTTTCCTGCCTCTCCGCTCAGACGAAACTTGACGCGAACCACCTTTCTTTCCGCAGGCTGTGTGCAATGACGGCCGCCTCTTCCGCCACCTGGAGACCATCTGGAGTTTTGGGCCGGGGCTGCCAGGGCAGCCGGACACCTGCACTTTAGAGTTCTATGTGAGTATTCCCCTCTGAGCCTGTTCCCGAGGCAGGCTGAGCCAGGGGTGGGGTGGAAGAGGCCCCCGCACAGAGTGGTCGCTCATGGCAGGTCATGTGTGGGGTCAGTGAATGCTTCAGACAGGCCAGCAATGCTGGAGCCTGAAGCTTGCGACTGGCTGTCCTCCCTCCCGCCCACGCCATCTTGCTGGGCAAAGCCTGGCAAGTCCTGTCCTGGTCCCCAGGCGTATGCGTAATTGCCTGGCCACGCAGCCCCTGGCTCTGCTAAGCTCTGCGTTTCCCCCCCCCAGGTCTCCTTTGAGTTCAAGTCCATCCTGCATTCCCACCTGGCCCACCTGTTCTTCAATGAGGTGGTGAAGCAGATGGTGGCAGCCTTTGAGAGATGGGCCGAGAAGACGTACGGCCCGCAGGCGGCCCAGCGGCCCCAGAAGCGTGTGCGGGCAACCCGCTGCATGTGACGCCGCCTCCAGTGCAGCTTCTCCTGCCAGAATGGGACCCCCCTGGGAGCACAGCAGAAGACTTTGTCTTCGTTTCATTCTGTCCAGATTTTTGGCTGGACGCCCCCCCGCCCCTGCCCCATCCCTGGGCCTATTTATGTCTATTTAATCTACGTGCCCTGGAGAGAAATTATTTTTTTTAATCCGTTTTTGGTTCTATTTAATGCCCTTGGCCTGATCTCTGGGTCTGCTGCTATATCCAGCGTTAAGAGGCTCTGCGTCTTGGGTTTTTTTTAAATGTTCTGGTTTTCATGTGACCTCAATAAAATGTGCAATGAAGCTTCGTCGTTCCGAACATTTCCTCACCCGCCAGCCTTGGCGTCTTGATCGCTTCTCGGCAGCCTCCTTCCCCCGCGTCTGGGAAGTGAAGTCACCGGGATGTCTCGGTACACTGAGCAAACAGGAAATGCCTTGGGAGCAGGAAGGGGGGAATCCAGTGTTGATCCCAGCTTCCTGCCCATTTCACGGCCACGCACGACCACTCTTGGGGGGAGGGGGGATAACAGTTTGGAGGCGCCTTGTGTGAGGCATCCAGCCATGAAACCGTTAATAGCCCTCCCCTGACAGGGAACTTGCCTGTGATCTTTACCCCAGGGCAGGCCACAGGGGCTCTGGTGTGACGCAGGCTTTGCCCCTGCTGCTCACCCCTGGTGCGGCTAGGCTGCCGTGAGCGGGTTGTGAGAGCTGGCAGCTGCCCCGTTTGCATCCCAGCGCGTCAGTGGAGGCAAAGGGCCTGGCCCCCCGTTTTGTGTCTTCCCGGCCCCCTTCTGCTGAATGCAAAGTCCCCTGGACTGCATCGGTGTTGCTGGTCGAAGGGCCCCACGCTCGTGCTGGGGCAGTGTGGCTGCAGTGCTTAGTGGGAAGGGGTTGGGTCCCAGGGGCGGCTTCTCAGACTGATGAAGCTCCAGTCCCTCCATAGGCTGGCACCTGCCACTTGCCAATTGGGTGTTTGCGCAGGGGATCCCCGCAGCGTGTTCGGCGGGTCTGCCATTCCATCTCTGGGCCCAGGGCCTCCCTGGCAGCCTGCCCTTGGGCTGGAGCTCAGGTTCCAGGGACCGTGTCGGGACCAGGACTGGCTCTTCCCACAGGAAGGTGGCAAAGGAGCCGCTGCCCCCTCCGGCTTCACAGAGCTGAAGCCAGTCGGTGCCAGAACCCCATGGGAGCTGCCTGCTCCTTCCTGCCCTGTTAGAATCCCCCAATGAACTAGATCCCCAACAGAACCAATTGGCCTTCAAACTGCAGCCCATGGGCATGGCCCAGGCTGCTCAACTGGGGTGCAGGGGTTACCGCAGCTCACCCATCCCACCCAGCTGAGCTCTCTGGCCTCCCCCAGGTAGGGGCTGGGTAGGCAGCGGCCCAAACCATGCCAAGGGAAGGGGAGGGTTGGGCTGGGCAGCCCCACCGATCGGTGCTGCACAGGGTATTGGAGCAGGGAGATCTGGGCAAGGTTCTGAAGGAGGCTGGGGGGCAGCCCCTGGCCCGGCCCTGGCTGCAGCATTTCCCCTGGCTTGGGGCTCTGGGGAGGGGCCGCCGGGCTCTGGGTCAGGAGGAAAGCACAGAATGTTTTCTCTGTGCTGCGAGGGGCATGGCTTTGCAGGCAGGAAGACCCAGGTTCCTGGTGCTCTCCCCCAGCTCTGCGTCACAGCTGCTCTCATAAACAGCCCCTATGTGGTGCGCTGGAAGGGCCCAGCCAGAGGGACCTGCTGAGCCAGGCCAGGGGCTGGGCGGCCCCAGGAATGTTCCTTGCCCTTCCCCCTCCCAGATCTTGGTGCTGCACAGGCTATTGGAGCCGGGAGATCCAGGCCAGGTTCTCAAGGAGGCTCGGGGGGGGGGGGGGCGGGGCAGCATTTCCCCTGGCTGGGGTGCTGAGCCCTCGAAATCCCCCAGTGCCAGGTGAGCAGCTCAGGGTGGGAGACCCTCTCTGCAGGTGCCCTGCGGTACCAGGGGAAGGGCTGGGGCCTGTGAGCAGCTGGGAGTCAGAGAAGGTGGCTCCAGGCAGCTGGCATCCATGAGAGTGACTCCCAGGAGCCTGCCTGGGTCCGGCGTGTCCCCTGCACATAGGTTGGAGCAAATCTTGCGTCCCCCTGCATTGCAGGCCAGTGGCTTGAGAAGGTTCTGTCTGTGCAGCACCGAGCCACTCAGGGGCCTGGCTGCGACTCCTGGCCAGGTAGCATCCCGTAGGAATGGGTCAGTGCGGCCCTCCAGGGCTGTTCCCTTTGCAGCCCCCAGGGGAAGCAAGGGCTTGTGCTGTCTGTGCTTGGCATCTCAGGCCTGGCTCAGTGCAGCAGGACTGTGGCGTGTGCCCTTTGAGTCCCCTTGGGCCGCAGCCAAGTGGCGGGGGGGGCAGGGGCACGTCAGCAGTGGACTTTGTGCGAGCCGGGCAACCAGCGTCAGAAGGGCCAGGCCGAGGACAGAAGGTGGCTGTTATCTCGGGGCTGATTACGCCAGCAGCAGGAATCAACTCAGCCCCTGGCATAGGCTAGAGAATGTGATGTGTTGGGATGTAGGCTAGGGGGACATGTTCTGGTGAGGGGGCAGGGAGGGAAGCCAGGAGGTGCCCTGGGGAACTGTTGCTGCTCTGTGGCACTCCCGGGGCGCTGGTGGCTGCTGGAGGGACACGCGCTGAGGTTGGGCCTAGGGGCTCAGGGCCATGTGGCGCCCGGGTTCTCTGCTCAAAGCTTGGAGCAGGGGCAGCCTCCCCCAGTGGGAGAGGGGTGCCCAGCTGGCAGCACCCTGCCCAGTGTGCCTCACCCAGGGTCTGCAGCGGGGCTGGGTGGGAAGCAGGGCTCTGTGTGTGCTTGGGGGAGGGGGGGCGGTTCCCCTGGTGCACTAGCCTGGGGGGGCTTCTCCAGGGAGGCTGCCCTTGCAGGGGGCCGGGAAGGGACCTGCCTGCCTGCTTTGGCAGAGACTCCCACTGATGCAATGGAGGAGGCAGGTTCTCCAGCCCCATCTGACTGAGTCAACATGGCCTGTGCCCCAGGGTGTGCGTCCCAGTGCCCAATCGCAGCGCATGGGTCCTGGGCTGGGGGGGGGGGGGGAGCTGACACCGAGTGGGGAGGGGGAGGGAGCTGGCCAAGGCAGACAGTGGCCTGTCCTGCTTTGGAGCACTGGCTGGTCACCCCAGGTGCAGAATTGTCCAAGTGGCCAGGTGCATTCTGTGCCAGCGGCAGCTGCTGGGGTAGGCTGCCAGGCTGGGAGACTGCCAGGGAGATGGGTGGCCTGGTTCCTAGTGGTGAAGGGCATCAGCAGCCCTGCGTGTCCATTCCTGACTCTGACACAGCATGTCTCCATGACCTGGGGCAAGTCACCTCATCCACCCTGCGCCCCAGGTGCTGCGTATCCCCACAGAGTGAGGGGAAGGCGAAGCCCGTTACTACTGCAGCTCAGATGCTGTGCCTGGGGGGCCAGCAAGTGCCTTGCGAGAAGGACTGAGCCTCACTGCAGGAAGGCCCAGGCTGAGCTGCCTCCCAGACTCTCTGTGCACAGGGAAGGAATCGTGGTGATTTTCCCTGGGGCTCAGGCCTAGCTGGGAGGTTTCCTGGGCAGGTGAGGTGAGGCGTGTGGCATGCAGGCAGCATGAGAGCTGAGCCCTCATGCAGAATGTTCCATGCTCCATCACACACCTGGGGCTGCTGCTTCCGTGGCCCGTGCCAGCCTGGGGCCCTGGTGGTGCTGCCGAGGCAGGGGCAGAGGCAGAGGCAGGGCCTCATTTGCATTTGGGGCAGGTGTGACGTTTGCATGTCACTTCCGTGTGCTAACGGCATCCAGCTGGCAGTTCTGGGGCAGGCTCTGTCTCAGGGCTGTGGCGCACTCATGGGCTGCAGGCGAGTGCCCTGCAGTGCCACCTGGGATGCCCATTGCCTGCCCCGCCTGCTCCACTGGCCCTCTCTGCTCTGTGCTGCCCTGGGAAGACCCCTCCCCCCTCGGCATCCAATCACGTCTCTGATTCGTTTGTACCCAGCTCTGTCGGGCCCCAGGTGCTGGCTCTGCCTGCTGGTGCTGGGAGTGAGCCAGCCTCAGCCCCTGCAGTGTCCTGGGAAGCTCATTTCCTGCTAGGAGGAAGCCCAGGCTGCTGGGTCCCCAGGGAGGCCCGCGCAGCCAGCAGGAGGACTGACAGTGTCAGGAGCAACAGAGCAAACACTGAGCCTGCTGCAGCGAGTGCTGCCCAGACCAGGGCCCCATTGCAGTGATCAGCTGGGAGTGTCCCAAAAGAAATTCGTGCAGGGACAGTGCCAGCCACCTGCTTGAGGCAGCTTGCCCTCACCCCATCACCTGGGTGGCTCAAAGCCCCCCCCTTCGGTGAGCAGCACTGCCCAGCCCCAAGAGTGCACACATCACAGCAGGGCAGGACATTTCCCAGTGCAATGCCCTGGCCTCTCCGTTCTCCCTGCCCCCAGGAGCACAGCCCCATACCCCGCTCCAGGGGCTGAGGCCTCCTCAGAGGAAGGGGCAGTTCTCGGCCAAGGTGGGAGGCCCCCTTCCTAGGGTCCCATGGGGCTGGGTAGCCAGCAGACAGGAAGTAGGTAGGTGGTGGATGCAGGGCCTGCCCCACCGCAAGAGGTCAAGGAGAGGGCACCGCATGGGGGGGGTCATAGGAGGCCAAGGACCCAGACCTAGGGCCCTAGGTCGGAAATGGGGTTTCCTGAGTCAAAGGTCAGCCTCAGGGCAGGGACTGGGGTCATGTGAGGTCACAGTCCCCTCCCCTCTCAGCATTGACACGTGGTTCCCCCCACCCCCCGCCACGTGGTTCGCGGCCCGGCTTAGAATCCTCAGTGTCACGGCGCCCCCCGGTGGCTCAGAACCCTGGGTCATCCCACGCGGTGGAACTACAGGTCCCATCAGCCCCCGCGGCAGGAGTCTCCCGGATCCCCCTTTCTCCGTAGGGGGGGCGGGCGCTGCGATTGGCTGTCGCCGGGTGGTCACATGACCGAGCCCTCGGGAAGATGGCGGAGCAGGCGAGCACCTCGCCCGAGGACCCCTGGGGGAAGGTGAGTCCCCAGGGCGGGACGGCGGCCGGCGCGGGACACACCGCGAGGCCTCGTCTCCCCGGGAGAGGGCGGCGCTCCCCTCCGGTGCCCGGCCCCGCCCCCCACTCACGGAGCCGCAGGGGGCTGAGGCCAGGGCTGAGGGGTCCCAGCACGAATGGGGTCAGGGGTCAGCTCAGGGGGCACAACGGGGCCGGGGTCCACCCCGCTTGGACCCCAATTTGCTGTCACGTGTTGGCGTAATAGGTTATTGCGCAAAAAAGCACGTGCACGAAAGGGGAAACTGCTCACTCACTGCTTGGTTTCTTTTTCTGTCTCCTCTGCCTGTTTTCTCCTGCTGTAATTCGCTCATCCTACCATGCACCAGGTGGATTCTGCCTACAGTGACAGCGGATTGGATCCCTGTGAGTAGCTGTGTGTCCTCTTCTACCAAACTCGAATCAGGCCACAGCTGCCTAAATGGGCCAGGGAGCTGTAGTCATTTTTGTCCTTTGCTCTAGTTCAGTGTTTCTCAAACTGTGCTCCGCGGAGGCCCAGAGCTCCACGAGACATCTCCAGGGGCTCCCCAAGGTTGACAAACTGGAAACACATGCTATCAGTGGACAGCTGGGGCTCCACATAAATTTTTACCCATGTAAAGGGCTCCAGCGCCCAAAAAGTTTGAGAACTGCTGCTCTAGTTTATGCTCTTAGGAGAAGTACAGTCTAGGTGAATTTGGTCTAAATCTGCACTCTCTAATCTGAGCCTTGGGCCTTTAAAGCAAGACATATCTGCTCCTTGGAAAAGCAGCACAGATACAATCATCAATGTATTCTTTGCTCCATCAGTAAGAGGTTTGTGGAGCCCTTCTCAAGTCTCCCGAAATTTATTTTGGGGAAACTGCAGTGCAAAGGATATTAGAGTTAACCAATTCAAGCACAGCAAGGTTTCACGTCGGGTCCCAGTGGCATTTCAGCATTCATTGCATCTATCTGCACTCTGTCTGGGAGCTGGTTACCCTGTAATTTGCCTCGTAAAGTTGATCCCTTCTGTGTCCAGTTTACAGTGTCTCAGGTTTAGTGACACTTACCTCCTCATGATGTAGGAAAATATGCAACGGTGTTTTCTCTTTCAGCGCTCTTTGTGGAAAGCACTAGGAAAGGAAGCATAGTATCCCGAGCCAACAGCATTGGCTCCACCAGTGCCTCCTCGGTCCCCAATACAGGTATGGTCCCTTCTCCGTGTTCCAGCAGCGTCTCACTCAATAGGAGCTTTTCCCACACTCTCACTCATATTCCTGTTCAGTGTCGGTCTCCTTAGGAGCTGTTCTGTACGAGACTGTGATTGCAGGAGCTTCCTCTGCCAGCTAGAGCAGACGTCTTGTCCTTGGGTAGGGAGAATGGTAGGGAAGTCCAGGGAGGGCATCGTGGCTTACTGCAGGGCAGTTTGATGGGACTCCCCTGGCCATGGAGAACAGAGGAGAGCTGGAGTGAGGGGCTGCAGAAACTTCTTTGCCAAGAATTTCAAATGCTGAGTGGTGATGGATGCTCAGGCTGAGACACCTTAGAGGCCTCATTTCCAGGAAGTGCTGAAAAGCTGGTCTCTCTATGGAAGGGATCTCTGCTTAGGACACCCAGGGTGCGTCTAGACTGGCAAGATTTTGCGCAACAAAAACTTGCCGCCTGTCTACACTGGCCGCAAGAATTTGCGCAAGAACGCTGACTTTGTAATGTACAAAATCAGTGCTTCTTGCGCAAGTACTTTGATGCTCCTGCTCAGGCATTAGGCCTCTTTGCGCAAGAGGCCAGTGTAGACAGGAACGTTAATTTCTTGCGCAAGAAAGCCCAATGGCTAAAATGGCCATCGGAGCGTTCTTGCGCAAGAGAGCGTCTATACTGGGCACAGATGCTTTTGCGCAAAAGCAAATCTTTTGCGCAAAGGCACATGCCAATATAGACGCTCTCTTGCGCAAATACTTTTAACGGAAAAACTTTTCCATTAAAAGTATTTGCGCAAAATCATGCCAGTCTAGACGCAGCCCCAGTGCCTTGAAATTCCTGGGGTGGACTCCAATGCAGCAGAGCCCTGCTAGTAAGAATCTTGCCTAGACAAGCCAGGACCCAACCCTGGGGTCTGCGGGAGAAGCAGGTGGCATCTAGTATCTTTATCAGCCTTCCCTATAATGAATTACCCCAGCTGCTCACTCACAATGTGGACTGTTGCTAGCAGAGATGTCCTTAGACAGGTGATCTTTACTGTGTTTGGCCCCCTCCTTTTGGAAAAGCTGTGTGGAGCTAGTCCATCCCTCCGGCACAGGTGTTGTAATGCTCCCCAGTACAGACACTGCCTGGCGTCTGTGTGGCCTCAGCAGTTTTTGTCTCTGCTTCCTGGGCTCTGGGAGCTGCCACATGCCCTCGAGCCAGTGGTGCCCATTCTTCTGCTGCAGATGACGAAGACAGCGATTATCGCCAGGAAACCTACAAAGAGTCCTACAAGGACCGGCGCAGACGTGCCCACACTCAGGCTGAGCAGAAGAGACGAGATGCCATCAAGGTAACCCAGGCGTTCAGGATGCTGTAGGGGTTCAGATGAACCCATGGGAGCTGTAGATTTACACCTTAACCACTGACTCAGCCATCTCTAATCATCCGAATCCACAACACCCTGTCACTTCTGCTCTGCTCCTCCACAGAAAGGCTACGATGACTTGCAGGCCATTGTCCCCACGTGCCAGCAGCAGGACTTCTCCATCGGCTCCCAGAAACTGAGCAAAGCGATCGTCCTGCAGAAGAGTGAGTCTGGGGGTGCTGGGAGGGTGATTTCTGGGCTTCTGCTGGTGTTCCTAACAGCTGTGGCAAACAGCTTCTGTGCTGGACAGTTGTACTCCAGTTGTACTCTGGTCACTGAGTGGGGCACTGGCCACCCTCTGTTCATGGGGGTTCAAAGCAGAAAGCCCCCCGGGCTGTAAAACCTTCCCTGCAGACACTCAAAACTAAATGAATAGGCACCTTGTGTCAGGCCTCACTGCACTGTCTGCTTCCTCCCTACGCAGCTCTGCGGGTTACCGCTCCCCTGATCTGCTGAGGCTGAGTAACACTGGTGCAATCAGCCTAGCAAGGCAAGGGAGGCACAGAGTTGCAGGGTGAAGCACTAGCTACCTAGCCCAGCCCCCCGCGCACCCACTGGTCAGCCCCTCGCTGCTCACAGGCATTGAAAT
This sequence comes from Pelochelys cantorii, assembly GCA_032595735.1. Classification (NCBI taxonomy): domain Eukaryota; kingdom Metazoa; phylum Chordata; order Testudines; family Trionychidae; genus Pelochelys; species Pelochelys cantorii. Next base: position 7,809,786 of record CM064357.1, on the reverse strand, counting down.
CACTTGGGTTGAGGCAGAAAGATTGGGTCTAGGGCTTAGGAGTCTGGGACTCTTCCCTGCATATGATCTAGAGCACCTTGCTCCCCTCTCCTTGGAGCTGGGGTATGAAGCATTGGGACTCTCTCAGGAGAGGAGTCAGGGGAGCCTGCCTCCTGGTCAGTTTGGATGCATGAGGGCTGCAGGGAAGAAATCGCCAGCCATGCATCAATCCCGCAGAGACCCCACCATCCTCCTGCCCCCTGCAGAGTGACATCCCTGATCACTGATCTATCCTAAAATCCTCCCGTCCCCTCCTTTGCAGCCATTGACTACATTCAGTTCCTCCACAAGGAGAAGAAGAAGCAGGAGGAGGACGTTTCCACCCTCAGGAAAGATGTCACGGCTTTGAAGATCATGAAAGTGTAAGGAACAGTTTGTCACACCCCCACCCCACCCTGGGAGGTCAGGGAGATGGGTACATTTGCATGCTGCAGCACATGCTCTCAGTGCTCTTCTTCCCCCCTCCACCCGTTCTGTGTCATTCCATCCTAGAGCTGGTTACTACCTGGCTCTCTTGTGAATCTGGGCTTGACGCAGATCCCAGTACAGCACAAGGAGACATGGCTTGAGCCCAGGGACTGTCCATAGCGCTGTACCAACTCTGAACAAGGAGACCCAGCCTGCTCCTGGGTGTCCTCTCCAACACAGAAGGGAGGCCACAATTTTCCTGCATTTATTCCCCTTAAGGAACTTAAAGCCCAGAGCCTGCTACCTTAACCCTACAACCAGCAAGAGCGCTACCTTCGGTCCTAACAAGCACAGTTAAGGCCCTTCCACAAACACTGCAGCACATCCCTGAGTCTCTTTCATCTCAAACAGAGCTTTGGAAAGTGTCTCAGGCCAGAACTAGCTTCCCTGGCCTGCCATTTTACCCAGGTTTCTTTGGTCTGTTTCAGAAACTATGAGCAGATTGTGAAAGCTCATCAGGATAATCCAAATGAGGGGAAAGACCAGGTCTCTGACCAGGTCAAGTTTAATGTTTTCCAAGGCATTATGGATTCACTGTTCCAGTCCTTTAATGCCTCCATCTCGGTAGCAAGTTTTCAGGAACTTTCCGCGTGTGTCTTCAGCTGGATTGAGGAGCATTGTAAGCCACAGGTAAGCACTAGGAGCCACACACTGCATGACATGGGGCACTTGCCTTCAAGGGACTTGACCCTAGCTCTGAAATTCATTGCGGTGAGGTTCTTTTCTGTGTAGAGATACCCTTCGGCACTTAGCTAGCCTCCTTTTGTTAGTCTCCAAGGTGCTGCAGGATTATTTGATGGTTTTTGAGTTTTTACAGGGGCTCTTGTTCTCCAGCTAAAGCAAGCTTTGACAGGACAGAAACCTTCCCTAAGGATACGTCTAGACAGCGGTGCTATTTCGCGATACATCCGGTATCCCAAAATAGCATTTTCTGAGTCTTAGAACAAGCCCGTTACTTTGAAATAACGGGCTTGCTATTCCGACATCCCGGTGAACCTCATTCCATGAGGATTAAGGGACTTGTTGCAATAATGGTCTATTTCAAAATTAAATATACTCTCTCAAAATAAGCTATGCAATTTGTGTAGCTCGAATTGCATAGCTTGTTTTGAGCTACGTAGCACTATATAGACGTACCCTGAGAGGCAAGTGGTCATACAGGGGGTCCTCACTAGAAGTCCAAGATACATTCCAAAAAACTTGGACTTATAGCGAAACAACGTAAAGCAGGGCATTTTTTCCTCTACGGCTGACTCCCATTTAAGCAAATTGGGGGGAGTGTTTCGCATGACTTATAGTGGGGAATGGGAGGACTTAACGCATCAGTTCCTACAAATGTCAACGACTTTAGTGTGGAACAGATGTATACTGGGGCGACTTATAGCAGGGACCCGCTGTACCACACCTGCTTGCACTAAGCTTTTTTCCTCTAAAGCGGCTGATTCTGCTAGTCTGACAGGAAACTGGCCAGGCTGAGCCCTTTGATCCAAGCTGGTAGGTCCCATACTCCCAGTAACACGGTACCTCCTCTAGGTATGTTCCAATTAAACCTACCTGTGCTTGGGTGGGGCAGTGGGTACCCAGCTGCCTTTCTATACACTTTTCCCACTCTGTAAGGAGTTCCTTGGTCTGCGCTGGAACCCGCTGAGGCATTGCCAAGGCAAATGTTCATTCGTCTCGCAGGGTGACTGATCCTGCCTCCTCCTTCTCCTCCTTCTCAGACTCTGCGTGACATCGTGCTGGGGGTTCTGCATCAGCTGAAGAATCAGCTCTACTGACTGCTCTTCCTGCCCGGGTTCCAGCAGCCTGGGCCTGCGTCCTTCACCCAGACAGCTGCAGAGCACGGCCCAACTCGGAAACAGGCTCCAGGAATAGCTGGTCTATTTCCCTTGTGGTTGTTCTTAAAGCTTCTCTCTGGATTATTTATTGTATTGACCAAAACCAAAACTAGGCTGTACGTACTTCTCCACAGACCCTGTCGCAGTCTGTAGCACCAGAGGATCTGTAGGGACTCGGCAGAGAAGGGAATTTAAATGTGGATTAAATATACTTCTTATTGCCCAGAAGGAAGGAGGGAGAGGGTCTGTCACCAAACTGGCACAGCAGCGACTAGGCCTTGCCTGAGCCCAACTCCCTCCAATGGTGGCGGGTGCTCAGCGCTTTGTTGCCTGTCCTGCTCTGGGCAGGGGGAGGGAAGAGAGGAATGGCCTGCAGTCTGACTACTGCCTGTGAGGATGCAGGGCCTGGAAACCACAGAGCCTGGCTGGTTTCAGGCTATGCACTTGCTGACATTGCACCTCCCCATGGGGCTGTGAATGGCAGCAGAGACTGTGGCCCAGCAATAATCAGGGAGACCTCTCCTCCCCCACTCCCAGCCTATTAAAGAGCTTTGGCTGAGCTATAAACCCTCCTGCACCAGGCTACAAACTGACCTCTACCAACGGGGCTTAGGAAGAAGTGTCCCTTGGACAGGTTTCCCACCATTGCAGGCTTTCTTGAACCTGTCTCTGAAGCAGCTGGTTCTAGTTACTGATGAGATGGGTTCGGGACTAGTGATTCTGGTGTGTCCCAGTCGTCTCGTTCTGCCTAGGGACGGACGGCTGCTTGTTTTCCTGGTGCAGAATGACTTCCAAAAAGGCATGCCAAGGAAGCAGGCCCATCACTGCCACATGGAGAGGTGTGTAACAGTGTCAAAGGGACTCTTGCACAGATGACAATAGCTTTGGCCTTGGCTTGAGCCAGCTGCTGCCTTGGCCTTTCTGACTCTCGCCCCGGGTCCTAAACAATTGCAAATGAATGCAGCTTTCTTTACAGGCTTCTCCAGCTTTATCGGCACAGAGGCTGATTTGTCGGGCTTTATATTACTTGGCACTTACGATGAAGTCATACTGTCTGGGATAGTAGAATAGTGTATCACAGACTAATTAGACGTCTCCTCTTGTTTAGAACTATAGTTTTATATATAATAAAGCCTTGATTTTTGTAATGAATTGAAAAAAAAAATCACACTAACCTGCTATCAGTTTACATTTTGCAGACAGCTGCTTGTCTGGGACAATTTAAACCAGCTACACCCTGATTCTTTCTTTAGCACCCCAGAGATCTAACAGCAGCAGGCAGCTGTCCGCTAAAGCAGCAATGGCTTTTTACTACTCAGACGAGGTGATGCTATTGGAATTACCCCACCAAAGTGAATCTCTTACTACATTATTTGTTTGTTTCCAGTTATGTGCCCACACCTCTAAAAATCCAGTGTGAGTGGCTATTGTGCATTTCCTTCGGTGGTCATTTCTCAGTGCTGGCTGTTTGCCTTTCGAACGCTGAAGCATAAAGTTTTAACTGACGTTTTCCATGTAACCAAGGAAATGTTCCTGTTGGTCTTGGATTTTATAAAAGAAAGCACTTCCACAAAGCACCTCTGTCAGTGCAAATGCAGCAGACAGCCCCCAGGAAGTCCAAGCATTTATTTGCAGCAACATGTCTAACACTGAAGTGAACTGCACACATCAGGGGCAGCTACTGCTCAGGCAGTTCTCAAGCTCAGACACAGAACTCTTGTAAGAGGTTGCTTGGCTGTCAGGAAAGCACCCTGTTTGCAGAAGCAAAAGCCTGTGCTGTTTACTAATAAGTGGCATGTGTATTTCTCCAAGGGCATTGCTTTTTACAGACCTCACTCAGGGGGAAAGGAAATATTTTTCTATCGTGGAAAGTAATTATAATAAATTTTTGCTAAGCATTGTAAAGAGTGTCTCCCCTCCAGTTTGTTTACTGCTGACACAGAATCACTGGGTTGCTATCAGAGCTGATGAGGCCAGGGCCAGTTTTTCAGAAGGCATTGGTGATGTCTGGATGCCCAATTTGACTCCTTAGTTAGTGTTATGGCAGCTGTATTGGAACAACCCTCTCCATCTGCACATTTCCCCCCTACAGGGGAGCCTGACGCCAACTGCTCTCAAAATCCTCGTTAAACCAGACTGGAATACACACAGCCTCCCTTTCATGGGCAAGACTCCAGAGAAGGGATGTGAAAGTGTAACCATGGACACAGTTAACCCATGAGCCTGCTGTGTAATGTTCACAGTTACATGCAGGCTCCCAGGGAGCCACCTGTTGCCACCTGGCATCACGTGGAAGCCGACTTTCCAGCAGTTACGCAGTTACTTAATTACGCTCATTTTAACATCTGTACTCCAGAGAGCAGTCAGGAGGCCAGTCTTGCTACCACCAGGCAGGCTAAGAAATAATTAGGGAAGAAGCCAGGCTAAGATGAGACAGTGGTGTTTAATGAATCATACTCCTGTATACAACATCACAGCATGGTAGATGCTGTGGGCAGTGCTTCCCACCCTCTCTATTAAATACACTGAGATGCCAGTACAACCCTACAAAACTAATAACTAGTTTCCTTCCCCTCTCCTAGGTGCTTTCCTCCCTTTGCTAGAACACACTCACCTACTTGTTGACAGTCCAACATGCCCATAGCCCAGGGGAGAGGCACCCTCCAATGCCCACTGCAACAAAAGGATCATAAAAACAGGACTCCATTGCAAATGAGAATGTGGTAGGGCCTGGAACTGCCTCAACTCCTGTAGCCACCTTCCTGACTGCAAAGCATTTTAAAACAAACATGCATGCAAGACGCAGGACAAAACCAAGCCCTACAAACAGTGCAAGTTTCAGAAGCGGCTTCGGTTGGGTTCCACACTGGCCCGTTTTCTCCCCCGAAGCAGCGGCTCTTGCCAGCAACTCAGACAGCCACCGGCAAAGTGACATTGTAATCCTCATCCGTCTCTATCCCAACTTCCTCCTGCACAAGAACAACGCAGGAGCACAAAGCAGAGTTACGCCGGCTGGATAGCACAGGGAGAATTCAGAAACAGGGCCCTTTCCAGCACTAGGGGACTTGCTGAAGGTGACACCACCCACGGTAGGTACCCGTGGATTCGTGTTAGTCAAAGGCAGGTGGATATGGTTGTACTTACAAAGAACTGTTTCTTGCTTTTGGGGTAGCCCTCTAGAATTGCATCAAGTAGCTCAGTTGCCTGGTAAGACACAATAATTGGGAAGAACATTTAGCGATGTTTCTTTACGAAAAGTACCCACAGTGAAACCTGGGCAAGCTCTCCAGTGGGACAAGCCTTAGTGTTCGCCTCTGTGATCATAAGCGCTCCGGCTTCTCGGGGCACCCCCAACCAGAGGCCACTACTCAGGCTGCTGAAGTTGGGCCTTCTCCCAGGTAGGCATCACACGCTAACAAGAGGCTAGCAATTCCTACCAGCCACCGGGGGGGGGGGGGCGGGGGGAAGGGGCTCCTTTCATCCCATGTGCTTTGCTGCAGTCACCCACTGGTCTATCTAAAGTGGCAGTTTGGCATCACCATTAAACTGTACATGTGAAGCCTTCCCCTGCCACCAATAACTGAGGCGTGGCAGAGGGGAAAGCCAGAGAGGACGGTGGGAGCTCGTCTTGCTGTGTCCATACACTGGAAAGCAGAAACCAGTGCCCAGGAAGAGGGCTCCCGGCCAGGATGTCAGCTCTCCCAGCGCTAGGAACTATGAGATGGAAGCTGGAGAACAGCAACAGTAGAGTGGGGAGAAGTGGCCTTGTGGTTCCTCTTCCTGGGATGATACCAGAAGGGCCCAGGTATCACCACTTCAAGACAAGCACAGGCTGAGTGTATTGCAGAGGTTCCGACAGCAATTAGTTCTTGGCTAGCTTGGCAACGGGCTATGGCAGCAAGATGATCAGCTAGCACAGACACCGCCCACCGCCCCCCACCGCCCCCAGCCTGCTCCATTAAGTCATGCAGCCACTGGCATTTCTCCCCTGAATGAAACACCGCATCGGCTGTTGGGGAGCATTACCACCACTCAATGGTGCCCATCTATCCAGTATTCATAATAAAAGTGGCTACCATTCTCTTCCTCCTTCTCCATTCTTTACAGTACAGCTTTTTCTCGTTGTAAACCTGTAATCAAGAAGACCAAGTGAGTAACATTCAACCCAACCACTCCCAAGGAGTGTTACCCAAGGAATGACTGTCAAGAGGGGAGACTGGGCCAGAGCAAGATGCTTATTTAGCATTCAAAACCATCGCACAGTGCAGGCAACTGATCAATCAGCAATTTGGAAGTGGGTCTCCTTTTAAAATGGATGATTCGAGAGGCTAAAATGTTGCATTTCTGTATTACTAAAGAGACAATGCAGAGCAAAGAGCTGCAGGTAACTGTCACTGAGGAACCTCTTTAAAAACTGGCCTTCGAGCCACTCTCTCTAGAGGCGCACAGCAAAGAACATTAGGGAGCAGGACATTTCCAACATCAGACTCTGGAATTGGCTCCCGCAGGCTCGAATTAGCCATACTTAGCGCTGACCAGCACTTCCCATGTAAGGCCTAGGTAAGTGTTGTCAGACTTCAGAGAGGAGGCCGCTAAAGTGCAGCCCTTGCCTACAAACAGGAACATGGGAAGTGAACTGAGAAGAGGATAGTGTATGCTGTAGTTTCAATCCTCGCCCACAAGCACTCTGATTCTTCAGTGTTTGGTGTCAGATTCAAAATGTCTATCAGCATTTTGAGGTACATTTCCCCCTCATATTCAGATATACCACCTGGCTTACAGAAATACAGGATCCATGCAGAAGAGACAAGCTATTCCCTGTCTCCATCTAAGGATAACTTATTCAGCATTTTGTTAACAACAAGCAGCACCGAGCTGGGCTCTCAGCTGCCAGGTTCAGTATCACAGCTTCTTCTGGCCTTTTACCTTCTCTTTCTCTTCAGGGGTCACGTGGTTGGCCGCAGATTTAATTCGCTCCAGCTTCTCTGTGTAACTGGCACAATCTTTTTTTAATTCTTCAATCTCTTTAATCATCTCTGGAGTGGTCATTGAGCCATTCAGATCCTTCAGTTCTGGAATGGAATTGCTAGTGACTCAGGAATGCCCACAGCAAAAGCTCAACAGCCAGCACTGTCTGCATGATAATGTGCTCCATGCTGGCACTGCAATGTGATGCCTCATAACACGCACTTCATGCTCGGGCCACACTGCACTGCCTTACACACACTCCATGCAGGTTTGGCTTTAAAACTCATCTACTTTGAAATAAACTGGCAGTAGAAGTGGAAATTCAAACACACCTGATTCCATATGACGGCAGTTCTGTTGAAGAGTTTGTACTTTAGAAGAAAGCTCCGAGATTTCATTGTCCAAGGCTTTAAGCTCAGAGTCACTCACTGCGGGAAACTGATCCTGAGAGATAAGAAAGATGACATGATGAACTACAGAAAACATGTTTCATGTAAGGTCACCACCACTCATTTTTGACAGAGATCTTCAGAGACATCTGTTCCCATGACAGCTTGTTGCAGTTCTGGAGATCAGCCATACATAGGGTACTCCAAATGGTATCATCTCCTTTGGTTATGAGGCCATAGGCAGAGTGTTGATATACGGGCTAAGGATGTTAAACTGCGGTTAATTGACTAGTCGAGTAGTCGATAGGCACTTCCGCATTCCTCCTTTGAAATGTACAAGAGCCCTCACTGGGGATCTTGTCCATTTCAAAGGAGGAATGTGAAACTCTGCCTGCAGCCCAGGGTCAGCAGGAAGTCCTGCTGACTCCCGGCTGCCAGCTTTGAAATGCACAAGAGTCCCCAGCGGGGGCTCTTGTGCATTTTCAAGAGGCAGCACAGCATGGAGACCAGGGTCAGTCTCCCGCTGACTCCAGGCTCCATGCTGCGCTGCCAATTTGAAATGCCATGGAGCCTGGGGTGAGCTGGGGACTCCCCAGCTGTTCCCGGTTCTGCTGAAATGCCACACAGAGCCTGGGCTCCATGGCGCTGCCCCTTTGAACAGCGTCTCGGCATTTCAAAGGGGCAGTGCCGTCAGCTGGGACTCCCCAGCTGATCCCAGTCTCTGCGCGGCATTTCAACCGGGGGTCAGCTGGGGACTTCCGCGTTTCAAAGGGGCAGCGTCAAAGAGCTCATCCCGGGCTCAACTGTGTGGCGGCTGCCCCTTTAAAATGCCATCTTGGGGTTTCAAAGCGGCAGCGCTGCACAGCTGATAGGGCACTTCAAAGTGGCAGCGCTGCACAGCTGAGCCCATTCTGCCCCCCCCCTTTGCTGTCTCTATCAGATAGAGGCAGAGGGGGAGGGGCGCAGGGAATTGACTATCCGATAAGCATTTGCTTATCGGATAGTTGACTAGTCCTTAACATCCTTAATATGGGCTAGAATGGCATCATTTTGGTCGTCATCACATTATAATCTAAACTGGTGACATTGGCTAGGATGTTACTGACACAGCAGAAACAGCAGGTTTAACATTTATGAACAGTGGAGTGCTGAATTACTCTATACAAACAATACAAAGTAAAAGGAAGAACAAAAGCATCTGAATGGAATAAATGCAAAACAGCATATGTTGCTTTGAAGTGTGAAGAAATCTGTAGATGCTCATACAAACATACATATTGGTGTCTCCTAGTGCCTTTTGTGCTGAACTGCTTTTTGTGCTGAACTGCCTTTTGTGCTGAACTGCTTTTAAATAAATTTCTTGACAGTCTCCCCTCTGGGCCTAATGCAGCACCAAGAGTGCTGGCAGCACATTAACAAATGCCACAGGGAAAGCCTGTTATGGCCACACCAACAAGCTTTACTTGGGGATGGTCTGTTGAGTTTTTCGTTCAACATTGTTTTTGTTTCTTAGGGAAACTGAACAGATTAATCTCACCTGATCTGGAAAGTATATTTTTTGCTTCCCATAAGCCTTCTCTCTAATTTTTCCTTGTTGAGCCAACTGCTCCAGTGCTTTCACCACAGCCTGATGCAAGAAGGAACAAGAGTTCACATGAGAACCGGACAGAGCACCAGAAAGCTACCCTGGGGACTAAGTTGGGCAGGGAAGAGATGAATTAGACAGGCCTTAAGGGTAGTGTGTGTTGTTATAGGTGCAGATATGGTATCTGCCCACCTAGCCACCACCTGTGCATCTATCCAAAGTGCTCTTGCTACCACCCATCACCTGCCGGTGACATGGATTAGCAAGGCACTGGGAGTCTCTGGCTCTGCTGTGGGACAATCTCTGGGGAAGGGAAGCAGAGAGAGCTCCCACCCATCTGGCAGGGTCACTAACATGCTCCTTACCAGTTTCCCTCTTGCCTGGAAGGCTGCAACAACCCCCCTCCCCCCCCAGCAGGGGCCTTTCTCCAAGCAGTCACAGCAGTGGAGAGCCAGACCAGAGCTTTTAGGTCTGGTGCACCCAGCTCTGCCTGCCTCTCACCGTCTTGCCCAGCCCATGCTCCCGTTGCAGGTTCCCAAAGGCGTCCTGGGCGCTGTGCGGCCGATTCTGGTCTCGGAGGTAGCGGAGCAGGATTGCGGTGGCTCCTCCTATGGGGAAAGAGCAGGGCAAGCGACTCAGCGCAGGGGCGGGGGCTCAGTCACAGCAGGGGCAAAGGGAGGGCCACGTTGGGGGGAAGAGACCGGGTGGGAGAAGTGGGGGAGGGAATGGGGGGGGGCCCTGGGCCAGTGTGAGGAAAGGGGGTAGGGAAGGAGGCACCTGGCCCAACGGGGGAGGGGCCTGGGAGGGGGGAACCTAGCCCTGCTGGGGGGTAGGGAGCGGGGCGGAGGCGGTCGGCAGGAAGAGGGCCAAGCCCGGCAGGGAAGGGGGCCCAGCGGGGGATTGGGCGGCGGGGCCTCTTCTCCTCACCGGCCGCCGCGGGGCTCTCCCTGGCCTTACTCATCCTCTCGGTTGCTGAGCTGGGCCCCTGCAGACGGAGACGGAAGCGGAAAGAACGCGGCCCCAGCAACCCCCTCGACTGGTGCTATGGTTACCGTCCGTACTTCCGGCTGGGGGACCACGGCCAGCCTGGCCACCAATTAGAAAGCGCTTCGGCAGAGGTCCGGGAACGGGGCGGGGCCTAGGCGCGGGCGCCTTGACAGGAGGAACCTGATTGGCTAGTGCGGGTTGCGCCTGTGCCATGCCCCCTATAGACACACCCCCAAACTCGGGCCGTCCCTCTCTGCATGCTCTCTGGTTGCCAACTCTCCCGCCCAGATGCTTTCCCGGGCAATGGTATCCGGGTGGGGCAGGGCGGAGCGGTCCGGGAGAGTTGGCAACGCGAGCCCTGCCCTCCCCTTCCCACACAGACCCATACACTGCAGAGCTGACCTCCCCCTCACAGGACAGGGCAGAGCTGTCCCTGTCCTCCCTCCCCCCAAGGCCTGAGCAGAACTGTCCCTGCCTCTCCCCCCAGGCTCCTGGACAAACTCTCTTCATTTAATCCCACCCACTACATGCTGGTAGAATAAAAAAAAAAGAACAAATACTTAATTATCAACGTTTTACTTAAATCACTTCAAAAAACTGCAAACTGACAAATGACTCTATAAATGTTCACAATGGTAGCTAGTGTAAACACCCAGGATGATATTGCCACACCAATGATATCAAAACCCACTAATTTAAAAGTTACAAAGCACTGCATCCTGTCCTATGCGTGGTATTGTTCCACTAGAAGAGTCAGTGGCCTCCTGACAACTGACTTCACATTATTATTTGGCAAAAAGGGGATAGGTGGAGTGGTATCAGTCTTACCATGCTATGATTTAAAGTCATGAAATTCTAACACACATTCTAGAGATGTGCAGCTTCAGCTGAAACTAGTTGCTTCACACTGGATTTGCTGGTTTACAGAAAGTTTCAGCTGAGCACATTTACATTTTCACATGTTATTAAAGGTCTTGGAAACTGCTGAACAGCCATTAAAATGTAAAATCACAAGATTCGCCCAAGTCTCACATTATTCACAAAACCAGGTGGATGCATGCTCTGCTCCCAGTGGGAGCTACACACTTGATTTGGCATTAGGTGGAGTCACACATTTGCGCTTTTGGTGAGGACCATAGCACGGAGGTCCCTGCATTTTAACCAAGAAAGAAGACAAAGCAACCTGTTTAAAAGTAGCTCATTAATGTGGGACACGGCCTCTGCTAATGCTACTAGAGCTTAACAGGCCCTACTCCAGAAGAATATTAAACAGATGCAATTTACAACCATTTACTGCTGGCAGAGGACTCTGCATTTCCATCCTTAGGAAGCAGCAGCTCTTCAGTACAATTTGGGGCAGGGTGGGGCAGAGACTGCCCAGGCCAGGAATATTCCAAAGAATTATATTTAAGCAGCCACAGTACCACTTGTGCCACAGCTGAGAACAGTCATCCCCTTTTGTTAGTTAGCTCTCCCTTTCTGCACTGTGGCAAAGGAAGCACTTAGACCTGGAGGTGCTGACCACCCATCCATAGTGAAATATCCTTTGGGGTGTTCTGCTACAAGAGTAATTTTCCTCCATTAAAGAAAAAATGACCCCCTCAGTCTGCAGATGATGTTGGTTTTCTATCTGGCCTGAGAAGACAAAAGATAGGTAGACTGCCCCTAGTAAAGACAAAATATCCTGGAACCAACACTGCTACAACACCATTGCATACTAGAAAAGATGTAACTCAAAAGAATTTTCAAAGATATAAGTGGAGTATGGCATTCTGCTTCAGCCTTAAAAGCCACGGTGGCGACTATACAATGGACAAGGAGGGCTGCAATAAAGTATGGAAACATGGAGCCAAAAATTCAAAACACGAAGGCTACGTCTACACTGCAGGCTTCTTGCGCAAGAACGGCCTTCTTGTGCAAAAACTTGAGGAGGGTCTACACTGCACGCGCGTTCTTGCGCAAGTAAATTTACAGTAAAGCATCAGAAGAGAGGGCTTCTTGCGCAAGAGTTATTCCTCTCGCCACGAGGAATAAGCCCTCTTGTGCAAGAGGGCAGTGTGGACAGGCAACAGGGGTTTCTTGCGCAAGAAACCCCTATGGCTAAAATGGCCATCAGAGCTTTCTTGCGTAAGAGTGTCCACACTGCCATGGATGCTCTTGTGCAAAAGCACATGGCAGTGTGGATGTGCTCTTGCACAAGAACTCTTGCACAAAACAGTTCTTGCACAAGAAGCCTGCAGTGTAGATGTAGCCTATGCGTGAAGCTCTGTTTTGAAGCCTACACTGGCAAAGGCAGTGGGAATAGCCTGGGAAAACCTACACTGCTCATCAATTGGTTTGTTTTCTTCTCCTTGACAGCCCCTATAAGAGGTAAGTAACTTCTTTTACAAATAGGAACTATGGAGTATAAAGTATGGAGAAGGAAAGTTACTCACTCAGTGGCAGTGATGGCAACCCACAGGATGGCTCAGAACACCAGTGTCCTAGCTCTGCTTGTACCACAATGCTCCCCCATGAGGCACAGCCTTTTGAGGGATTGGGGTGAAAGGGATGGCAGAAGAAATGAGTCTGTGATATAGGAAGTGTTGTTAGTGCTTCAGGGAATACACTGGGAGCTCAGAGATTCATTAGTCCCTAGCAGATGCATTTGAAAATAGTCTAATTATTAGCACTGATAATTGTTTTTTCAGTTTTAGTTTTGATTATGCTGATTGCTTACAAACAGATGCAGTTAAACAGGGATATTTCAGAGAACATGGCCACCCTATACTTATATTTACTTGTTTTACCTTCGTTTGATCCAATTAATCTGTCCAGTTATCCTATAAAGCCAACTAAGTTTAGAGCATGTCCATTGACTTGGGGAGCTGCAAATCTTGTTTTTAAAGTAAAGTACTTAGGGTCACCAGAACTTCTGAGTAGTTTTACAGCATGGTATTAACGGTGGAGAGTAAAAGGCTGATTTCATACCAGGTTTGTTCTTCTCCACAGCAAAGAGGAAACAGTAGGAGGAAAGCAAGATATCACATAAGAATTAAAATCTTTTTCCAGGTTTTGAAAAATAGCTTGTCAAGTTGTACCTGAGATTTGAGCCTCTGGTGCTGTAAGTTACTCATGTAATAGCTGTGCAGTTTGGCACAGTGAGAATCCATTTTCTTCAAATAACCTGCAAGATATTCTTATGACAAGGCTTATTTCATTGCTTGCAAAGTGCTCACATAGGGCTTTTGTTTAACAAAACTATGGCACAGCAGTTGGCATCAGGACTTTTCTAAAGCTATGCCTGCTTGGCTCCTGCTGTGCTTGATTACAGAATCTAGTGCTTGACATTGTCCTATTGGAAACTGGGAGTAAAGAAGAATTAACAACCCAGAAGTTTTTAATCAAAAGTTGACACTGTGTTCCTAGACTGGGAATCAAACCTACAATACAGTAGTGAGAGCACTGACTCCTAGCCACTAGACCACCAAGGAGATAAGAGAGTTACTCCTCCATGTATCATGGGCTTCCCATCACCTGTTCATACACCTCCCATCCCCCAAAGTGAGACTCACAACATAGCTGGCATGACAGGTTGAGATCTGCTCTTTACATCCATTCCATGTCCTTGATGCAAGGCAGTTCCAATAACATGGCGGTTTCCTGCAATAGGCTGCTCTTACGTTAAAGAATTATTCCCGGAAAATCGCTTACCAATGTCATTAGATCAAGGTGACCAGAATGACTACACTACGATTTTAGAATCTAGTCCCTAGTTAATGGTTTCAAACAACTTAAAGTGCTAGTTAGCAGCTCGTTTAGTTATTGCTCCCAGTGATATGGGGCAGATTCTAGTCTTTTGCACATGTTACTGTCATCTGCAAACCAAGAGAAATGGCCATTTACTGATGTGAAAGCTGTAGGCAGTGACAAGACTCCTGAGAACACACTATTCACAGAGCACTTTCAGTAATCACATCCACAGTACTGAAATAATCCCAGCCACATTGGCTATCAGAGCACCGAGGCAGGAGCGTCATCAGAGGTGGCTAGAAGCAAGTCTGATAGTAGCTGAAGGGCACTGATTCCTTTCCAAGCACAGTGAACAAGATCTTTGTATTTTTAATGACTACATTTTAAGACGATATAAAAGTACATACATTGTTCAAATTGACAGAGTTAAGGATTAGGGGTTGGAGGTATTGCGCTATTTTGTTTTCAATGCCAATTTAGGCCCCTGTTCATTTTAATTCTTATGAGATGCCCTTGGTGCACCATAGCCAAGGTTGATTTTTATCCTACCAGGTTGTTTTGATACTAATTATGGATACACAGTCAGGTTTTTTCCTTATTCACAATCTAATTCCTGAATTTCAATCTAATACTAACCTATGTCTAATCTATAGTTTAGATTTCTGTATGGCCATGATTTCCAGATAGGTAGTCTACATTCAGCCTAACTTTGACCTAAAAATGGACAAATAAAATGAAAGCTTGAACAAGAGAACTTCCCTGAAGTTGTTTGCTGCACAAGTGTAATCGGTATCAAGTCCTATGGCTTAGAAAAGCATGGGGAAATTTAGGGACTGGATGGCTCAGGCTGGTCAGTTTACAGAGCTTCCCCTTCAGGGTTGCTGGCTCAAGACTGAAAGTGACCCAAAATAGGCAAATCTCCCAGGGGATTGGGGACTTGTGTGACAAGCTGGTGGTCTAGTGGACAGGTGTCTTCACTGCACAAGGCTGACACAAACTGAGCATTGTCACAGAGGCCAAGAACCAAATGGGCCATGGAGACCAAATCCTCTCCACTGCCTTCAGGCAGGCAGTCCCTCTACAGCAGCTAAGGAGTTCCATGCCAGGCAGAGTGTGGAATGTAGTATTGCTATTGTCCAGGCTGTAGCTGCTCTAGAGTGAAGGGGGAAGAATTTAGTTCTGCAGTGTGTCACTCCAGCCCTAAGCCCACTCCTTTGAGAAAGGCCATGCAAGAGCAGCTTCTGCAGAGACACTCCCTGTAGATGTCTTATTGCCATTATGACTCTTACAAACTTGCAGCATTGGAAAGCTTGAGTTTTGATAGGCTCGATACGAGTTCTGTCATTATATGGGAGGATAATGCTTTTGCCATTATGCCAGCAATGCCAAGATTGGATTTTCTACCCAAAATAGCTGGATATGGCTGAGGGAGGAGGAAGAAATGTCAGTTTTTGTGCATGATTTAGGAGTAGGGAATTTTTTTTAAAGTTAAAATAGAATAACCCAGGTTTAAGAGGAAACCAGTCCTGTTCACCATCTGCTGAGTGCCTGCATGCGAGAAACAAGGCTGGTGCAAGAACATTGCTAACTGACATTGGAGTCGCCTGCCAAGAGGCACCCCCAGCAGTTATTATTCCAAGTGAGCAGGTGTGGGTTAGGGCAAGGAGCATCACAGTAGACAATGCAGGGGGATGTGTGGGTGCTACAGAGGCTATCGCATCAAAAGC
The DNA here is from genome assembly GCA_032595735.1 of Pelochelys cantorii. Lineage (NCBI taxonomy): Eukaryota > Metazoa > Chordata > Testudines > Trionychidae > Pelochelys > Pelochelys cantorii. Next base: position 7,794,053 of record CM064357.1, on the reverse strand, counting down.
TTCTGCCCCGTGAATTACCAAGCACAGTTTATTTTGAAATCCAAGCTTGCCCTACAAATTCACATCACAGTGATGTACCCAGCCAGGCCTGGTTGCCATACTACTTGTACACACAGGAGACCATTTAGATTACTACACAACGCTTTTGCTGCTGAAGGTTCCCCTCTGCTACTCATGACAGAAAAATCAGAAGGGAAAGAAGTGCGATTGCTCACTGGCCTCGGGAGCTAGCTGGATCCAGCTGGATCAACTCTGACTGATCCAACAGTTCAAAGTCATCCCCTTCTGCATCCGTGTCCAAGTCAGAGCTGGAGGTTCTAAGATAGGTTTTTGTGCCTCTCTGGCGATTGTCAGTGCAGACAGGGCCTGGCTCAGAGGCTCCTGACAAGGCTAATTGTATCATGCCCCTGGTGACAAATCCAGCTAAGTTATTTGTAAGATTGTGCACAGATGGCCCTGCCCCGGTTAGGAGCTCGGGGACAGCTTCGCCTCGGTCATATGGGTGACGTAGATCTTCCATGCCTTGAGAGCGGTAAGCAAGGCTGGGAATCCCAATGCTGGTGTCATCTTCATCATCTATTCCAGTCACCTCTGGATTAATGGAAGGGAAGTCAGGGAGATCCCTGGCAAAAGATTCTTCAGGGTCACTGTGACCATCAAGATCTAGAAGGGAAAAACACAGCTGTAAGCTTACAGCATGGGCCACCCAAACCCATTAGGCAAGTGCCACAGACAGTGCAGCCATCTTTGATAAAAGGATCATCCTGGTCCCCAAATACACCACCCGCTTGCATCCTCTGACTAAGCTACACTCAATATCACTTTCCCTTTGGCAGCCACAACAGACAAAACTTGCTTTCCCATCCAAGAGCAAGGACACTGCAGGGGTGGCTAGTGCCGAGAGAAAACATGTCCTCCCTGCATGGACACACATCTCGGTTTAAACCAGGCTTACTTCAGTTTCTCTCAAATCCATTAGGAACGGATTAAAAAAACTAGAATACACCAGAATAACCAGAGCAACATTTCCATACTGGAAAGCCTTGAACCATCCGTGTGCCTGCCCTGGCAGACATTTTCTGGTTAGATCAGCTTGGCAGTTCACATTCCCACTTTAAGGAATATTCATATTCTGTCCACAGGCCCCGGAAGAGGAGAATTAGCTGCCTCCATTTTCTAGTAGCATGAACAAGAAACACGCTCAGACTGTCATTTTGTACCAGCATCAGGTTTTGCTGCTCTTCTAAAGCACTCAGGGCCATATCTAGGAACCATATGTGGAAACTGGATCTGTTCAGCCAGGACAGTGAACTCACAGAAACCTGTGGGAGAACACTTTAACCTGCCCGGGCACTCATTAATAGATCTCAAAGTCACCGTGTTGTTTCAGGCCAATTCCACAAGCCAAATACACAGGGAAGGGTTGGAACTTAACTTCATTTACAAGTTTGATTCTGATCAGAGAGGAATGAATAAAGATATTGGCTGGCTCCCACACTACCTTCCACATCCTAATGACTGAACCAACCAACCAACGGGTACTTATAGAGGTGCAAATCGTTCTTATCAGCCTCTTGTAACTTGAACAATCTAATTCACTATATATTTCTCTTTTTTCCTCCTCCCCTCGCCCACACCTTCCCTTATTTATTCTTGGATAGGGACTTTTAATACTCCAATCATCTGAAGAAGTGGGTTGTACCCAGGAAAGCTCATGAGACCGTCTACATGTTTTGTTAGTCTTTAAGGTGCTGCTAGACTATTTGTTGTTGTTTAAGTTTCTTCATCCCGTGGCAGCTAGCAGGTAAACATTAGATACCAGAGCTCAATTCTCAGAGGATGCACCTGGTCTGTTTTCCTCATTTCCCTCCTTAGGATCCACCACACAGAAGTATGTCCAGTAGAGTCCCTTTGCTTTTAGGAGACTGTTTCTTCTCTCACCTTCAGATCCCTCAGTCAGTGGAGTCTGTCCCCTTGACAGGTTAAACGTCCCGTTCTCAGTGTAGGAAACTTCAGCATCTGAATGCTCAGAGTCAGAGATAGTCAGTTCCTTAGCAACTACAGAATCATCCAGCTTTGAAGCAGAGAAGAAAATATAGTTAGAACATCAGCCCTACTGGCTAAGGCTGTTTCTTTGCTCTAAGCAAGAAAGATTCTGACACGTTCCCACATGCTGCTTGTTTGCTGTCTTGAGACTCAGGGGCCAGGACATAAAAATGGCCATACTAGATCAGACCAAAGGTCCATCTAGCCCTGTATTCTGCTTTCTGACAGTGGCCAATGTCAGATAACAGGTAATCAAATTATCCATCCCCTGCTGTCCATTCCCAGCCATGACAAATAGAGGCTAGGGACACCATCCCTACCCATCTTGGCTAATAGTCTCCATGTATTTATTTTAGCTCTTTTTTAAACCCTGTTAAAGTTCTGGCCTTCACAACATCCTCTGGCAAGGAGTTCCACAGGTTTGACTCTGCAATGTGTGACGAAATACTTCTTTTTGTTTTAAACTTGCTGCCTGTTAAATTTCGTTTGTGACTCCTAGTTCTTGTGTTATGGAAAGAGAAAATAATACTTATTTAGTTTTTCCACACCAGTCATGATTTTATTGACCTCTATCACATCCCCCTTCCCTTAGTCATCTCTTTCAAGATTAAAAGTCCCATCCTTATTACTCTCTCCTCATATGGCAGCCATTCCATTTCCCTAATAATTTTTGTTGCCCTTATTTGAACCTTTTCTAATTCCAATATATCTTTTGTGAAATGAGACAACCACATCTGCACACAGTGTGGGCGTACCATGGATTTATATAGAGGCAAGATGATATTCTGTTCTCTTCTCCCTCCCTTGCTAAATGTTTGCTTTTTTTGACTGCCACTGCACACTGAGTGGATTTTTTTCAGAGAACTATCCACAATGACTCCAAGGTCTCACTCTTGAGTGGATCTCATCATTCTATATGTAGAGTCGGGATTATGTTTTCCAATATGCATTACTGTGAGCACTATGAAGGAGGGACATTACTTCCTATGGTGTTGGACAAGGGAGGATGGGATGTGCTCCACAACATACTAATGGCCAATGCAGGTGCAGCATCTGGCTTTGAAAAAGGGTTTATAGTAGGAGCATGGAAAAGGGAACACATCTGTGGGAGCTGGGTCCATCACACTGAAGGATTGAGAAGTTCAAGCTTTTATGATATGCCAGTAAGATGTGGGTTTAATTAAGTGGGCTGGGCGCACTGCAGACAGACTCATTTGGGAGCACAGCAAGGCTTGACAGTGTATGAAAGCCTGCAACCAGACTCTGCCCAGATGTTCCTTGCCACCAGATACGCAAGGTTTGGGGCCAGAGCATTCCAAGGCTGCAGTTTCATCACACACCTGATTCAGACACACAAAAGCTATCAATATACTGGAATTTGCCCAGCTGCCTGGTTACCTTGGGACAGAACGCAGCAAGTTCTTCTTCACTGTCACTCCCAGTGTCAGCATGCTCCTGGTTCAGCGCTCGCTGACGCACTGTCATGAGTCAGAGCAGAAATCTCCCATTATTGCCAGGGCAGACAAGGCAACATTTGAGCAGAACATTAGACCGAGCAGAAAGTCACTTCAAAGGCAGACCCAGGGGTGTCAATCTCTCACAGACCAAAACACTTTTGCATTAAATGGAGGCTCTAGTGGTTTTGATTTGGGCTCTTGCAGAGCTAGCACCAAGAAGGAACCTGCTCACGTCGAAGAGAAAGGCTACAGACAAAAATCAGCTTTCACTAAGCAGCACTTAGTGTCATTGTGTTCCCACAGCTGAGAAAGGATGGGAGCCCTTGGGACTTTGTAGAAAGCTCTCATCTGAAGCAGGGACCCAGCGTAGTAGCACAACTTCCCGTCTGTGGAAGGGTGTGAATAATTTACAAGAGAATATGAAACGAATGTTGTGCTACACATGCAGTTGCTGTGACACCCTGAGACTAGGGGTTTATTTCAAGGGCTGGCTGTTTGTCTGGCTAGTTTCCGACATTCTTGGAGACTTACATTGCTTCACTCGCTGCTTTGACATCATGTAGCCTCGAACGCTGAAATCCAGCCGCTGCAGAGCTGGCTCCAGCTTCAGGTACATGCGTTGCCCCAGTTTGTGGTACACTGAGAGGGGCCATAGCAGGATGAAGAGCACTGAGGTAAACGGGGAGGCTCATTAGAAAACTTGCCCATGCTACTTAACAGATCTGTCAATCAAGCAATTTGGGATGCAGTAGAACGATATAAGCCTCAGTTTTGCTGTGCTGCATGCACACACGCCAGTGTCAGGAACTAGATAGAGAGCAGTGCAGATCTGTGCTGATTTACTAGAACAACAATAACGACCAACATACTAGAGCATTTAGCATATGTAACTGTCAAGACAGACATGCACATTGGCCAGTTAGCCCCGAACACACTCTATCCAGCCTACCATTTTAACTTTCAACTGCACTTTACAATATTGTACTTGTCAGAATGTTAGCTGTGCATATAAGCTGCACCTTTGAGCAAAACAGCAACACTGTCCCAGCCTTCTGTTTACAATATCTTGTTTGACTGTACTTACACATAAGGTATGAGAGCAGGACTCCAGGAATGTACCGGCCCAGAACAGCCAAGAAAGTAAAGACTCCACATACTAAAAGACAAAACTGGAGGCATGGGAGAAAAGATGAGTTTCCAAAGCATTGAAATAAGCAAATCAGGAAACTTCAGCTGGTGTAACTGGATTATTGTCTATAAAGTTCCAGGCCAGGCAGCAACAGATCAAATATTGGCAACACAGTTCCAATACTGAATAAGTAACAAAACAATCTTATTTTGAGAGTCTTTGTCTATCCCCCTAAGAAAACCTTGGCAATTCAAAGGGAACCTAAGTTACTGCTCTCTGCTGTAGGTGGGGTTGGATTCTACAACATCTATGTGACAAGCAGCTGTAAGGTTGTGGGACCTGGTCCCCTCCAAAGGAAGGTATAGGGGCATGTTTAATGCAGCTGCAAATCACAGTGATAATATTCAAGCTCTTCATACAATCACAGCTGTCATTAGGCCAACACAGGTTTTCTTTTCTATAGGACTTAAGGGGGGGAAAAAATAGATTCTCAAACCATGCCCTGGTCTGGTTTTTATGTTATTAAAAGCTAGACTCAGGGAAAGAGCTGTGACGTTAACAGACACTTCACAGCAATTGCCATAGGAGGAACAGTGACATTTACAGCTAAATAAAAACAAAATAAAAATCAACATGCAAAGTTGCCACCTCCGCGCCCATTCGCTCGCTTGTTCTATCCCATCCCACCTCCCTGGCAGGGAATATGTTGTGTTTGGAATGCCCGTATCTGGATGCTCCTGCAATACCGAGTGACTGTCTGCATCATAGATTAGATGCCAAGTGTTTAGTTTGCCCAACCACGTGTGCTCTTACCTTGCCAGGATTTTGCTTTTTGAAAATGAAGAGATTCCTTAAGAAGGTGACCCCAGTCACCCATCCTTCCGCTAAATGGTGACACAGCTCCGGCACACTCAGCAACTGAGGGTGAACGTAGCCCCAGCTACAGGGAAGGTAGAATAATTAGTGAGCAGATGTCTCAGCCACACGGCGTTATTAAACTGACGCCATCATAGGACACTTCATCACAGAGCAGTGTTTCACGACCACTCCTCCACCAACTGCCCCAAGTCCAGAGAGCAGACCTGGCACTTGGAAAAATCAAATAGCTAGCCCCACAAGCCATTCAATACATACCCCATTTTTCTTTAAATCGGGGACAGCTAATAATTAGCTAAGTACTGCAATCAGAATGCAAGAGCTTCATCACTGCTGGGTGGATGTCAAAGGCAGCTGGCAGGCCCCATGTTGTGCCAACTCCCTTAGCAATCATGTGCATCTTATTAGAGCCCAGAAGGATTGTGGCAATCATTACCAGTTCAGAAAGAGCTGCAGTGAAATGAAGGAAAACCCTGCTTGAAGTTTCATCTATTAGTTCAGCTAAGGCTGAGGCAGGGCATTAATTATTTCTTGGTGTTTACACCCCCCCCCTCCTCCCTCCCGGTAGGAATTTAGTGCCAAGTTTCCATGGAGCACTGTGACCTGCTTAGTGGAAATTCATTGTCTTTTGAAAGGCTACTTTTGGCAGCATCTGTTGGTGCTTAATAATCTTAGGTCACATGGTACCTGTGCCCGTGGAACAGTGTTTCCTCTTGCACCAGGTCACTTGCAAGAGACACACTCTTTTGCCTGATCAAGTGTCACCATTTTCTAACATTTGAGGAGTTTTACAGTGTCATGTTTGAAAGACTGATTTGGCTATTTAGGGCCACAAAGCAGATAAAAAAAGTGTAAGAACCACAAGGAAAGGGACAGACACACAGAGAAAATATCATAATGCCACTTCATGAATCTATGGTGTACCCACACTTTGAATACTCTATGGAGCTTTGGTTGCCCCATCTTAAAAAGGATTAGAATTGGAAAAAGCACAGAAGACAACAACAAAAATGAATAGGAGTGAGTATCAGCTTCCATTCGAGGAGATTTAAAAGACTGGGATTGCGTAGCTTAGGAGAGAGACAACTGAGGGGAGATATGACAGAGGTCTAGGAAATCGTAAATGATGTGCAGAAAGTATTATTTACCCCTTGATACAACGCAAGAAGTATGGGGTTACCTCATGAAATTAATAAGTAGTAGGATTACAGTCAACCGGTGGAACTTCTTGCCAGTGGACGTTGTTAAGAATAATAATTAAAAAAAAAGAATTTGACAGCTTCATGAAAGATAAGTCCATCAACTGGAAGGTGGGACTGGACCACAGAGGATGGATGTATGGGAACTGGCCTGTCTGACAGGATGAATAAAACATCAGGCACTGGTGCCCAGAATCCTCTTCTGACAGTGGCCAGAGCCTGATATTCTGTTCATCCCCTCGTTTTTGTTCTCCATAGGACAAAACCTCAGGAGAGTTCTAGTTCTGTTGCTAATGCTGCACACACGGCCTCACTAACCACCAGGGAAGACTGCTGCACACCCACCTTTGGTCAGAGAAGTTTGACAAGCTTCTCATGTCTTAAGAAGGGTTATTGTCACACTTGCAAGGAAGCTCCCAGTGCACTTTAAAGGCACCACAGAAAACTTTTTTTAAAGCAGTGGGGTCTTTCCACACTGACGTGAACATTATCCCTGTTTTATACAAGAGGCTGCATAGGCAGGCAGAGGTTCAGTGACTTGCCCAATGGCACAACGAAAGCTCTCTGGAACTGAGCAGACATGACAAACATGCAAAAACTGATGACATTTTGTCGTCATAATGCAAAGTACAGGTTGAACCTCCCTGGTCCGGCATCCTCGGGACCGGAATGCTCCCAAACAAGGAATTTGCCGGATATGGGGCAGTCAGGTGTCTGGGCTCTCCCAGGGCTCCCTTCCTGGCTGAACCCAGAGGCCTGACCTCTCCCTGCCCCCAGCCCTGCGTGGGGCAGCAGCTGCTCCTGAGGTTCCCTGGCCCCCAGGTCACTGGTCCTGCAGGCCACTGTTGACTAGACCTGCTCTGCTCCCAGCCGCTCTCAACCTCTGTGGCCAGGGCTCTCTGACCTAGCAACATCTGTGGTCCTGCCAGACCAGAGAGTCCTGGAAGAGAGAGGTTCGACCTGTGCAAACACAGAAGCAAACAACCAAAAAAAAAGATGGATTTAATTAGCATTCCATACCTCTCATTTTCCAATTCATCTGATCTTGCCACTAAAATAGTAAGAACAGACACTGAATTAATTGCAAGGAATTTTGCAATGAGTACACTTAGATAATAGGCACTTAAATAAAACTTGTTCCAGGCTGAGAAACAGCCAGTGTGAGGGTTAAAGGTAATTAACCAAATGTCTGTTGCTCTGCATTGTATACTCATACTGTGTATACTGAGACAGCCCTGCCCCTCTGTGCCACAGCAGGTACCATTAGAGAGTGACTGGATAGTCATTCTGTTCTGCGAGTCACTACTAGCTCATTTTAGCCTTAACCACAAGCAAGAACTACCAGTCCTATTTCAACATGCAGCCTACACACCCCTTACTGTACTGGCTGTGCGGAGGGTTGGACGATTTGCTCAATTTAGAGACATCCAGGAGACCTTCACTTCCCAGACTGGGGCTTGGTAAGTGATCCAGGGATAGGCTAGCTTGGATAACTGGCACAATCAAGGGACTTGAATATACAATCCTCAAGATAAGTGGAAACAACTAGCAGCACCCTGCCAAGCTTCCAAAGAAAGCTGAAGTCTGGAATCACTGGCAGCTTCTGTGCCTCCGCTTGTGTTGTCTCTTGGAAGACAATTAATGCTTATTACACAACCTCAACTAGCTAGCCAGGGAATTAGCCCTTGGGAGCACACAGATCACACGCTAATTTGTTTTTGGGTGGTGAATGGGAAGTGCATCAAATCTCATCACATGTTCAAGGCAAGGATGGCTGAGTTCTATATTAGAGTGGGTGATTTACTGAACACTAAGTATTCGAGTAACTGATGGTTCCTGAAGATGCTTTCCCTCTCAAAATCTTCAGAAGGAAGCTGGTTCTCCGATAAACTCTCAAACACTCTGGAGACAATTTCCGCTGTATTCAGTGAGAAAACCAGTTCTGTCCTATCCTGCAAGCGCTGATTTCTCAAATTGCTCTTTGGGGCCAACTTGTTTCTTCTGTGTAGTCAGTCCATTGTGGACACTACTGGAATATGAAAGTGTGTCAATCAAGGTGTTTTTTCTAGGTGCCTAGAACAATTGCTGGGTTTCACGAACTGAGTTGGGTGCCTAGGCTCCCTGCACAGTGAATGGGCAGAGATCACAATGGGATTCACAAAAGCCCACACATTCAGTGTCTCCTCACCTAAGCTAGCCAATGGGAGGAGTCAAGCTGAGGGGTCTGTCTGTACTAAGTTCTGCCCCTCAGAGATAGCATCTCCCTCTCCTGGGGATTCTCAGCTGCAAATCCCCTCTTGGCACTAGGTAAGGAGAGGATGACCTTCTTCTGAAGTTTTAGCCAAGTAGTTAGGGCCCTCAAACAGGATCTCCCACACCCCAGATAAGTTCCCCCTCCACCTCAGGGAGAGAAGGGATTTTAACTGGGATCTGCCACCTCTCAGGTAAGGCCCATAACTACTGGGATCCTCTGAAGTGGGGCTACCTCACTGTGCCAAAATTATTTTTAAAAATTCACTGGGCCAGAGAGCAACAGGCCTGGCCATATGAGCATGCAGGCATGAGAAAGACTTGCAGACTAGTGGTGTGTGAGACCCAGGATCCTGTTCCAACAACTTAAGTGATTTATTTACTGTAGAACAGCTTCACTAAAGAGCGCACTCCTCCCCTCAGGACCGTACGCCAGTGATTAGGACATTCACCTGAAATGTGGCAGATCCCTGTTCCAAGTCTCCCTTCCGCAGGAGAAGGGGGGGACTTGGACCAGGGACTCTCCCACACTCCCACTGTGTTAAGTCACAAGGGAAGCACCCCGCCAGCTGTCTAGGAAAGCTCACATTCATGGCCCACTTTGAGCAGTTTACTGGGTTGGGCTCCACAGGCAAGTTAGGCAGAGGGCATATCACCTTTCTCTGGTCTGGGCACTGCACTGGGGCTGAGGCAGTCGCATGGCAGCATGGGGCTGCAGTGCATATGCACAGGGGCAAAACCAGGCACCTAGAGAACTTCTACTGCTGAAACTTAGGTGCTGGGTGAGTTTAGGCACATGCAGTGTTTGGCAGCAGCTGTGGCCAGATTCTGGGATTTACCCACACAAGTCTTGCTGTGAATCTAGCCTCTTGCGACTCTGTCCAAATCATATTTACAACCAAATTGTGCAGAGAAAGAGGCTGATGGGGAGTTGAAAAATAAGTGCTATTTTCAGAAGCCAGCTCAAACTACTTCATCTTACCTTTAATTTCAGGCCAGATTTTGTTCTTCCACTGATCTAAACAAATTATTATTATCAGGCCAAATGCAACCAAGAACACCAGCCGAAGGGAAGTCAGTGCCAAAAAACTGAAAAAAAGAAGCAAAGAGAGAGTCAATGCATGGGTCTGTTTCTTCTGTTACACGAGGCCTCTCAAATGACACCCCTACTTAGAGGCACCAACCAACAGGATTGGGTGAAGTAAGAAAAACGCTCTATTGGTCTTTGGGGGCAGCAGACATCTAGAATCAAAACTGTATCAGAGCTAATGGAACTGGATGTTCCTGTTACTCATATGTTCAGCGTTTAAACCTAAAATGTATTTTAGAAATAAAACAGGCTATTTTAAAGATCCCAGTTTTATCTTACTCTTGAAAGTACAGGGAGTCCAGCAACTAATATCTGCAGCAAGACACCATGAGCTCAGTAATGTTTGCACCGCTAGTGTCAATCTGTCAGCATTTCCAAAAGCCACGTTAATATTAAAGATGACTGACTTTGTGCACAATTCAGGATCTAGCAGACACCTCCCATTCCAAGTTAAGCTTCAAACTGCTTTTTAAATTACTCAGGAAGTAGGATATAGATAATTATATTCATACTTAAAAAAACAACAAATAGTCTGGTAGCACTTTAAAGACTAACAAAACATGTAGATGGTATCATGAGCTTTTGTGGACACAGCCCACTTCTTCAGATAATCAATTATATTCATGACTGTTCTGTCTCTTGTATCCATTGCATCTCAGACTAACCAGCTAGCCTGGAAAGGGTTATATGATTGAGGAAGTGAGGACAAACTAATCCTTCACTCACCTAGTCTGGCTAGGAGGGCTGGTTGTTTATATCAAGTTGCTTCTAGAACCCTAAAGAAATGTTTCATGTTTGTTCAGGGTTTCTGTGCCACATGGCCTCAGTCTACAGGCAGTCTGATGGAGGCCATCAGGGTGCCAAAGCACTTATCTATTTAATCAGAGTCATCCAGACTGTGCAGGACGTGCGTCTAGCATAAAGCATAAGCTGGTAGGGCCCAACAACTGACAGGTGCCATGCAGGAAATTCATAGGTTAAAGATCAGGCAAAAAGACAAGTTAAAAAAGCTTACTGTGAATTAGGGATGTGAATATTTAACCAGTTAATCGGTGAGGCTTACTGGTTAAGGTTAACTGGTGGGGGCAGCTCCAGTGCCCCGGCAGGAACAGCCTCTGTCCACAGTAGTGGGGGGCGGGGGAAGGAGTGCTCCAGCCCGTCCTCCCCTTTAACCAATTTAACAGGATTTTACATCCCTGTTCACAACACCCCTGGCAATGAGAGCCAAAGACTGTTTGTGTGTTTTGTGAAAAAGTACTTCCTTATATCGGTTTTTAAATCCACTGCCTATTCATTTCATTGGGTGACCCCCCACAGTACTTGAATTATGTGTAGGAGTAAATAAGACTGCCTGATTCACTTTCCCCATGCTATTCATGATTGCATAGACCGCTATCATATTCCTCCCCTTAGTTGTCACTTTTCTAAATTGAACAGTCCCAGTCTTTGAACCTTTTTTCTACTGTAGATAGTTTAATTCTTTAATCTCTTAAGCTACTGGATGTGTGCTTATTTTGGTATGTAGTAAGGATTTTAAACTCTAACTGGCATTGTACCATGCTCTGTACAGCTTGAGTTTGTATGGGGAAAATGCCGTATTCGGAACAGCTATGCAGCATTTCTTCTGATTCCATCAGGTTGCTGTACTTAATCGATTCACAGTAAGGATGTGAAGGTTTAACTGGTGGGACTGGAGAAGGTCCCCGCCAGCTGCAGGTAGGGGGATGCTCCAGTCCCACGGGGGGCCCACCACAGGCAGGAGCTGCTTCGGCAAAGCCCCCGCCTGCACTTGGAAGGTAGGAAAAAGGTGTGTTCCAGCACAGCAGCAGGTTGGAGCGCCCACCAATCAGCCCCTTCAATCAGTTAACCAGTTAAATAATATGTTTGACCAGTTAGCCAATTAAATGGGATTTTACATCCCTAATTCCACAGTCCAAGGTTCAGATGCTCAGCAATATGAATAAGTCTGCTGTGAAATCCATCTAGACAAATACACAGTGCAAGTAGAGGCATACAGAAAAGCAGCAGAAATGGTTCAGTTCTGAAGACTGACTATGAGCCCAGTTGAATCAGAGTGGGCCAAAACCAAAAAAAAACAGCCAACAAGACAGAGATGCCTCCCTATGCCAAACATCAGCATGTGGTTTTTTTTGGTTTTGTTGGAACACACACAAAGATCAGTTATAGCCTAGCAAACATTAATTACAGCTAAAGCAGGTCTATGCAGTGATTTGATTATAAGTGCATGCTAACAGTTAATCCTCTCCCCCAAAGGGTGGTTTAAAATCAGAAGATTATTTGTTGAAAACCCAGAGGAACAGGTACTGCATGGAAGAAGTAACTTTCCATAAGCCTTCCTGCTATGCCCGGGTAATAGACAAACACTACAGTTAAGTGCTGTCCCTCAAACAAGACCATGTGATCAGCCACTTATGGTAATGAAGGATTGTCCAGTAAAAGCAGTTCCTCCCACACCTCCTGGCAGGCACAGCATATACCGACTCTACTCTCTAAGACGAGGAGGGCAAAATACGGCCCGGCAAGCCTTCAGATGCAGCTTGCCACTATCCTCTGGGAGCAAACGTCCTGCAGGACCCTCAGGCTGACTCCCTGCCTGCTGCGGTCCCACCTGCCACTCAAAGTGGCCAGCTGCTAGGGCCATGTGTCTTTCTGAGACATGCGCCCCTTGGGGGTAGTAGGGATGTAACAGTGTAGTTGGTTAAACAATTAACCGATAATGCTACCGGCTACATGCAACCCTCCCTCCTTCTGGGGCTCTGCATTTAAAGTATTTTGGCAGCTGGCGCACAGGCTAGAAGATTTATCTGGCGTTGCCTGAGTCCTTAATTTTTGGTTTTTGGAAAATAAAATTAAAATGTGTATCCTACATTTAAGTCATTGCTCTGGGGTGGGGCTGGAGATGCATGCAGGCTGCCCCAGACCTCTCTCACTGCAGCAGCTTGGGGCCAGGTGAGAAGCCCTTCTCCATGGTCACTGCAGCTCCAGTTGGCACAGTCGGGGGAGGGATGCATGTCCCCTGGCTAGGGCAGGTACAAGTTCATCTGTCCCCGCATGCCCCAGCCAGAGCAGAGACATTAAAGTCAGTGTTTCTCAACCAGTGGTACAAGCACCCTTAGGGGTACTCGAGAGAAGTCTGGGGGGTACATCAACAACTGAAATTTAGAGAAAACTGAATTTGTTTCAAGTTTTACAGTGCTTTATTATTTTTTACTCAAAAATTTCACCCCTCGCCCGGCTACAATTAAGTTTTTAAACAAATGTGTTGCAATGGTAGAAAAAAATTGTGTGTCTGAAAACTGTACATACTGTGGGTACTTTTTTTTTTTTTTGAAAAAGGGGGTACTTTATAAAAAAAGGTTGAGAAACACTGAAATAGGTAACGATGTAACCACTGAAAATCTCAGCAGTTACCTGCAGCGGACTCTGCAGTATAAAGCTTAAATAAGCTTTTTACTGCAGAGTCTTCAGTGAAGCCTCTTTGGGAGCGGGGCCACCAGCCCCCAACATCGCTAAGTCAGAGTAAGGAATGCAGCAAACCGTGCAGTTTCCATTCACTCCCTGATGAAGGGGAACAGCCAGCAATGTCCTCATTCAAGGGCACCTGGGGGGAGGAGGGGAGGGCATCCAGCCCCTTTTTACCTGCCTAGTGACGTTGTCTCTTTTTGGTATGGTTTTATGAGAAGCAATGCCATTCCAGGCCCATCCCATTTTCCTGGCACAACCAAACCCTTTACACTGCTTTAAAGTTATGATCAGAGGAAGCTGCATACCGAATTTGGTGGTCCTAGCTCTTACCATTTAGGAGGAGTTATTGAACAGAAACTCTCTCAAATATCTAGTAGATGTAGGGCCAGACCCAGTGGCTCCACTTTAGTCAATTTCTCCATGAAGGGCTGGTTCCCCACCACCCCATGCTCAGTCCCTGGAAGTAGTATCTGCACTTGTAGTTACCCAGACAAGAATCCTCTTTGGCTAACTTAGTAACATTAGCTCAGATTCCCTTAGGAACACATCATTCTCTTGCAGTCAGAAAGATGCAGAAAATCCCCAGGGAGGAGAGGGAAATGAGTAGAGAGCAGTGTTACAACCACCAAACTCTTTCATTTGTTTTAAATCAGCCACCCCCAGCTGCATGAGGCTATTGGAAGACCATGGGACAGAGTTACGAAAACATATTGCAACTGATGAAGTCAAAACTAGCCTACCAGTCATTCCTGACTTTCAAACTAGAGATACATAACTCACAACAAAGCACTGGTTGGTAACCTTGCAGTTCTACTATCTTGCAAACTTTTTATGTTTAGACTTGCCAGAAGAGAATTCTCACCATTATGTTTTACACTCAAGCTGTGGGTTAGCAGCTATTCTTTTTGGCAGCACAGGCTTACATACCACAAACCTAAACTTGAATTACTAGCTGCAAGCATTTAACAGCATCCAGAATAAGTTTACTGAAAGACACTTGAACATCCATTTTCGGCACAGGACCCTGGTAAATAAATAGTTCCATGCAGCCATGGTCTGCCAGAAACACACTACTGAACCAAAATCATCTCACACATCTTTATTAGAACAGCTCAAACTCTAACATTTCTCTGCAGGAGAAAGATCAATGCACTTCCTTGTGGGAGAAGAGAAAAATGGCTATTTACATGGACTAACCAACTGACAAAGACTCTAGAACTTCACATGACCTGTTTACTCATGTCATGAGAATCCACTCAAGGCAACAGATGCTACCAGCTTGAAGTCAAATGGTCTGTCAGCAATCACACAAATACTAAGCTCGGTTTAGTTTACACAAAATCATAATCAGTAATTACTATCAGAAAACAACGAGTCCTGTGACACCTTAGAGACACACAGATTTTTTTGGGCATAATCTTTTGTGGTCAAAAAACCCACTTATTTTTGCCCACAAAAGCTTATGCCCAAATAAATCTGTTAATTCTCTAAGGGGCCACGGGACTCCTTGCTGTTTTTGTGGATACAGACTAACACGGCTATCCCTCTGCTACACATCAGAAAACTGTATCAACAGGACATTAATGTCCTACATCTAGTCAGTCACTAAAAAACTACTCTCACGCAGAATGAATCCTATCTACAAACCCCTTAGACAATAAATATTCCATGCAGAGTTGTATGTTGGTTTCCCAGTAACATTTAGCACATGCCCATGAGGGATGTAAGCAAGTAGTTGAGTGGAGTATTCAAATACTCGCTCCCCCCTTGCTCCATCTGTATTGGGGAAGGGGGACAGGAACGGGTGCTAGGGGGAGCTGGCTTAAAAGCTGTTTTCCCCTGTAGCACCTTTGCTGAGGTGCCACCTGACCTCCCCCCGCCTACTGCTGCCTCTATCAGAGGCAGTAGTGGCAGGGAAGGGGGCGTGCATCCACAAAGCAGCCTCTGTTCACGGTAGCCCAGATAGCGGCTGCTGCCTGAACAGGCCGTACGTGCGGCCAGCCCGGGCCACTGTGAACAGGGGCTGCTGAACTTGGCACAAGCCGGGACGGAGCAGTCCTGGCTCATACTGGTTCAGGGCTGCTGCGACGCCGGCTTTTAAACGTAGTCAGAGCCAGGCAGTTCTTACCACGTATAGAAGGCAGTCCCGGAGCTGAGCCGGGGGACTGCTGGGTCCTGGCTCGTGCCGGCTCGCGGAGCCAGCACCGCAGAGCGCCTCCCCTTATCGATTCATCGCCTCTAGTCGATGCAACTTGAGTCGCCTCCCCGATTAGCCAAATACCCGCTCCTTAACACCCTTCACCCGCGGGGGCGACGCTCAGCGCCACCCGCAGGGCGCACAACCGAGAGGCGCCCACAGGCCGCTGTCGCAAAACAGCCACAGCCCGCCTCCCTCCGAGCCGAAGCCCCCCCCTCCCCCCCAAGCTCTTGCCGGGCGTTAACGGAGGACACGGGGCAAGCCCAGCACGAGCAGGCGGGGCAAGCCCCCCCCCCCGGAGCTCGCCCGCCTTTTGTGCGCGAAGCCCGGAAACGGCGGAGGAGCCCGAGCCCGAGCCGCGGAGCCGCCGCCGCCCGCTCACCAGAAGGCGCCGTGCGCGCCCGCCCAGCCCAGCGCGCTGCGGCCCGGCCGCTCCCAGACCAGCGCCGCCTGCAGCGCGCTCAGCAGCGGCTCGTAGGGCCCCAGCCGGGCCTGCAGGGCGGCGCTCAGCGCCCGCACCCGCCGCTCCCGCTCGCCGGGGCCGGCCGCCGCCGCCATCGCTTCCCCCGCCCGGGGATCAACATCCGCTCCGCGTCGGCACGTCACGCCGCCGCGCCGGGTCAGCCCGGCCCCCTCGCGGGGTGACCAACCGCCTCCAGTGGCATGGCGGGACACGCAGGGCGCGGCCATCTTCCTGTACGGAAGGGCGCCTTCCTAAGTGCGCGTGCGCACGGGGAGGTGGGGCGGGCGTTGGGTTGTTTTTTTTGTGCGCGCGCAGGTTTTTTTCCTCCTTCGTTGCCAGGGTGATATTTAGGGGCCGGCCTAGCGGGCCGGTTGCCCCGGAAGTGCATCCCGCGCATGCTCAGTTCCGTCGGGCGGGCGGGAGGACGCTAAGGCGGCGGGTGCAACGAGGAGCCGGGGCGCAGCGGCCGAGATGCCACGAGAGATTATCACCCTGCAGCTGGGCCAGTGCGGCAACCAGAGTGAGGGCGGGGCCTGTGCTTGTGGGCGGGGCTTTGTGAGGGGGAGGGGCGTATCCTGGCGTGGGGCTTTGTGAGGGGCGGGGCTTGGGGGGGGGTGTCTCTGGGAAACTGAGGCACGGAGCAGGGCTAGGCCTCGCCTCCTCCTGGGCTGGCAGGGTGGGGGTGTGCTGCGAGGGCAGGACGACTGGGCTTTCATCTCCCTTCCCCCCGCCTGAGCTCTGGCCGCTCTCTCCTGCAGTCGGGTTCGAGTTCTGGAAGCAGCTGTGTGCTGAGCACGGCATCAGCCCCGAGGGCATCGTTGAGGAGTTTGCCACCGAGGGCACCGACCGCAAAGACGTCTTCTTCTACCAGGTAAGGTGGGCGTCCCACCAGGGCTCTGCACTGCATGCTCAAGAGAGCTCTGCACCTCCCCACCACCGGAGTCCATCGCTGAGATCCAGCCCAGGCTCCGCCAGATGCCCTTTTCCTAGGGCTTCCCCTCTGAGCCTCCTCTTGCAAACCGAAAGCATCCCTCCGCCACAGAGATGAAGCCCTGGAAGTCTGGCACTGTCAGCCCCCTGTTGGCATAATGCTGGTATCTCCCAAAGCCTCCAAGAGCCCAGGTGGGATCTTACTCAAGAGTTTCTGGTCCACATTTCTTCTCTGTTTTCTCTGGCTGGAGCCCAGGCTGGCTTGTGGGGTCAGCAGTAGTGAGATTCAGTTGTTATGTCAGTTCACAAAGTCTACTCCTAAGTCAGAATCCTTCCCTGTTGATGGTTCCTGTCTCCTCCGATGAGAACAAACCCCATCTCTAGCTTTTCCTGCTGAGGACACGCTGGGGATTTTGTCTATCCAGCAATTCTAATTTGAATTATGTAAAGGGGCTGATGAACTCAATCCAGCCCCAAGCTCATCTACGTCATTGGTTTCTCTACCAAGATCTACTGCTTAACAGCATGTTGTCATGGCCTAGGGCAGGGATGGGGAGCCTATGGCCTACAGGCCAGATCCTGGCCCTGATTTGGTCTGTAATAAGGCTTGGAGCGTACCTTTGCAGTGGGGCGAGCTGGCACTGGTGCCGAGGCTCGGAGACTGTGTAACTGGTGCACCAGCTCCCTGCTGCAGTGGGAAGCAGCAGGGAGCCAGCGTTAAAGCCCCTGTATGGTCAGCTCTGCCTTGTGCAGGGAGGAAGTGGATCTGCATGCTGCTGTTTCCCCTCCCCCTTGCCTGGGGGAACAGCAGGGCAGGGAAGCCTGTCCCTGTATTTTCCTACAGGCTTTTCCCCTGCCACTCCCATTGGCCAGGAATCATGGCCAAGGGGTGCTGCCTGTGAGCACAGGGCAACATGAAGCCACAGGTGCTTTTCTCCCCACCCTCCCCCCACCAAACAGAACTGCATCAGATAAGTGCCCCAATCCGCTGCCTCGTCTCGCACTCAGTGGGTCAGTGGCAGTGCTCCTTGTAAGCTGGGCGCTTGTGCAATTCTAACGCCTCCCAGCTGATTAGCAGAGCGCCCACAGCTAGGATTATGTTTCTACTGGTGGTGCATGTTTGCACATGCCCCGGTGCACATCAAAATGTATTTTGCACATGGATGGAAAAAATCTGCACATGGAGGGAAAAAGATTAGGCCAATGGTTCCCCACCCCGGCATAGAGCCTGATGTGCTGTAGAGGATGATGGGTGTAGAGTGCTGGGGACCCAAGGAGCAATTCATAGTTGTTCCATATTTACTCTGGTTGGGAGCTGTTTGGGTCAGGCCCATGTCTTTATTCTGTGGTGCCCAACTTGACTGGGCTACTAGGGGCTCCTACAGTACAGCCAATACAGTTACTGTATCTAATAGTAAAGGTGTGGTATACCGTTCTCTCACCAGTGGGTGGCACCCTCTGTCACGGTCTGGAATTGTGCCTCGTCTTGATTCTAGGCCCTCTTGTCCTTCTCTGTGCAGGCGGATGATGAACATTACATCCCCCGAGCTGTGCTACTGGACCTTGAGCCCCGAGTGATCCATTCCATCCTGAACTCCCCTTACGCCAACCTGTACAACCCGGAAAATATCTACTTGTCTGAGCATGGTGGTGGGGCTGGGAACAACTGGGCCAGCGGCTTCTCCCAGGTAACAGGGTTGGAACTGGCCCGTGCAACTGTAACTCCTATCCCTGGGCTGGAGATGTTGTCTGGAATGCCTGGTCTCCCAGCAGGCGCTGGCATGTGATTGCTGTGGCACCTTTCAGCAGTGATTCGCAGGTGACAGCTCACAACCAGCTGTCTGCTGGCATGGCTGGAAGCCTTGTCTCCCAGCTGATTTGGCTTTGCATTGTGCATGGGAAGTGGCTCCTTGCAGCTGCCCCTGGGGAAAATCAATGAATGATACCTTTGCTTTGGTTGTATTTCGCAGGGCGAAAAAATCCATGAAGATATCTTTGACATCATAGACAGAGAGGCTGATGGGAGTGACAGCTTAGAGGTAAGGAAATGAGGATTCCCTCGTCCATTGTTTTCTGAGCCAGCCTGCTGTTTTCAGAGGGCGAGCCCGACCCTAAAGTTTCTGCTGTGTTGTTCACGTGGAGGCGAGGTCTCTAGGGAAGCCTGGCAGATTGAAGATCTTTGGGGGTCAGGAATCTGGATGCTAGGCAACAGGCACATGGAAAGGGTTAATCTAGGCAGGAGGCCTTTCTCATCTCTGCCACATCCTC
This sequence comes from Pelochelys cantorii, assembly GCA_032595735.1. Lineage (NCBI taxonomy): Eukaryota > Metazoa > Chordata > Testudines > Trionychidae > Pelochelys > Pelochelys cantorii. The sequence goes on along the minus strand of CM064357.1, from coordinate 7,774,662 downwards.
TCAACCTTCCCTTTCACCCCGGGCCCACCTGAGGCAGGCAGGAGTTGTCCCTGCTGTGTTCCTTACTGAGCATCTTCCAAATCCCGTTACAAAGAGCACCAGCAGCAGGCTCTTCCCAGAGCAGACGATGGGCCCTTACCAGGGCTCCCAACTAGGAAGGCCTCCATTTACCTTTACCTTTTCTTCAGTTCATCCCATTCCTCCTGCTTGTCTCTAGTATCAGCCTGAACAGCTCCCCTCTCTGCTTCCAAAGGGAAAACATGCTAGCCCTGTACCTGTGCTGTCTGCACCTCTTGGTACCCATCTTTCCAGGCTGCCCTCCAATGACTCTCCTGCTCCAGGAAGAGCTCTGCTGAAGTGGCACCTGCCTGCTCTGTCAAGGCCTCGCAGGCGGAAGGGTGTTTAGTTTGGTGCCGGGAGTGGCAGCCTGCAGGTGTTTTCAAGAGGCCTTGGGCCAACGTAGGCTGTTGTGTGCCTCGGAATCAGCTCTGAAGAGCTCGTGGCAGCTGGTTTAAAAGGGCTTGAGCGTGTCAGATTCCATGTGCAGGCTTGGCCCTCTGACCCTTCTGCTGCTATCAGTGATGCTGTGGAAGGACGGACTCTCCATCCAGCCGTGGGATCCCATCTGGGCTTGTGCCTGTTTCACTGTCACCCCTGAGCAGACCGAGCCCCCTGCTGTTTACATCTGGTGGCTGCATGGCAACGGGGGAGGGGGAAAAGGTGATTGGAAATAAGAGTTGGCAAGAGGACTGAGGAGCAGCTGGGGGAGGGGCTTAGAGCACTCTGAGCTTATTTGGTTTAACTGAACAGGCCTGGGGGGAGAGAGGGTCCCTTCCGGGGTCTGTGTGGCTCCTGGGAAGTGCTGAACTCGGGGGAGGGGGGCCCTCCGCAAGGCTTGTGAGCGGGGAGCGCTGTTCTTGGTGGGTGCCGAGAAGGGAGCTCCTGTGGTTGTGACAGAAGCGCTGGGATTGGTTTGCTGCTCTCCGGGCCTCGTGGGGCTACGCTTGGAGTATTTGGGGACTGCCTGCGTGCCCCAGCGATTCCTGGCACAGGTCCAGAGGGAGGCAGCTGCCATCTGGCCTGGCTTAGGCTCTGGCATTAGCCGGTGCCGTGGCTTGCCCCATTCTGCCGATGAGGGGAAGCCCCCGCTAAGCTGCCTTCCCTTGGTTCCAGGGCTTTGTGCTGTGCCATTCCATTGCTGGTGGAACAGGCTCGGGGCTGGGCTCCTATCTGCTGGAGCGGCTGAATGACAGGTGAGTCCCCTGCTGGGGGAGGCTGGCCCTGCCTGGGCGTCCTGCCAAAGCATGAAGCTGGAGTGGGCTGACTCAGAGCTGGGTCCCCACCCCCACCCCCACCCAAACACTGTCTTGTGCAATCCCTGGCAGGCCGCCCAGGGAAGGGCCAGCTCTTGCTGTGCCCAGGAGAGGCTCTGGAGTCAGACCCTTGCTCTGCAGCCTCCCTGTCTCCTCCCAAGCTGCTCTGATCGGATGGCTGCCTTCCGAGGCTCTGCCCGCGCTGGGCAAGGCAGGAGGCTGCAGCCAGAGTCCCTGCGCAGTCACCCCTGCCTGTCCCAGCATGCAGCCTGGAGAAAAGGGTTGGGAGCAGCTGCTTAATCAGCCGGTGGATGGCTCAGTCTTGCCTGTGGCTTTGTCTGGCAGCTTCTTCCTGTGCTGTAAGATGCAGCGTTGCTGGGACAAATTCCTCTCCTCCCTGGGAGCAGACTTTGGCATGCTGCGTGGTGACTCACTGCCGCCCGGCATGCTGGGGACTGGCGGGGAACTCGTGGGAGGGGAGGCTTGGGCGGTGGCTCTGTGGCGTTAACCCGCTCTGGGGCCGGGTGCTCTCCTCGAACAGGTATCCCAAGAAGCTGGTGCAGACCTACTCCGTCTTCCCCAACCAGGATGAGATGAGCGATGTCGTGGTGCAGCCGTACAACTCCCTGCTGACACTGAAGAGGCTGACTCAGAATGCCGACTGTGTGGTAAGAGCCCGGCCGCGAGCCGGAGTGGGGCCCCTGGAGCCAGCCCCAACTCACCGTAGGGGAGCCCCGGACGTTCTTACTGCACCAACCAGTCAACAGTGCACCCTCCGCATTTCCACGGCACAGCCCTGCCAGGCAGCCCCTCCGAGTCAAGGGCCAGCAGCCTGCAGAGGGACTTGGTGAGCCCCAGCAGACTGCCCAGAGCTCCACTTCTCCCCTGCAAGGCTGGTGGGCTGAGCAGGGCCTGAGGCGCTAAGGCCCTTGTGACACTGAGGGGATGGAGGGGGCAAGCTGCCCCCCACCCCCAACATTGCTGCTTCTCTGCTCTCCCTACTATTCCGGGCCTTGGGCTCACAGGAGCAGAGGCCACTTGGTGGGGGGGCTCTGGTGTACACCCAGGGAGCGAGTATGGGATTCATGCAACATCATTTGTGCCCTGCCCTAGGGTCTGAACCCAAGGCTCCAGCAGCAGGACCCGCCCAAGGCCATTGGGCACGTACTAACCAGGGCGCCTGCTCTCAGGTGGTTCCTAGTCTCTGGCACTCAGAGGAGGAGGCACAGCTGCATTGGCAGCCCCTGTTGGACGCCACCTTCACTCCCTCCCCCCTTTTTTTAAACTGCTGCAAGATTGCTTGGGCGTAGAGAACATAAGAATGGCCAGACTGGGTCAGACCAAAGGTCCATCTAGCCCAGTGTCCTATCTGCTGACAGTGGCCAATGCCAGATGCCCCAGAGGGAGTGAACAGAACAGGGAATTATCAAGTGATCTCTCCCCTGTCACCCATTCCCAACCTCTGACAAAGAGAAGTAGGGACACCATCCCTACCCATCCTGGCTAATAGCCATTGATGGACCTATTCTCCATGCATTTATCAAGCTCTTTTTTGATCCTGTTAAAGTTCTGACTGTCACAACGTCCTCTGGCAAGGAGTTCTATAGGTTGACTGTGCGTTGAAGAAATACTTCCTCGTTTGTTTTAAACCTGCTACTTATTAATTTCATTGGGTGACTCCTAGTTCTTATGGGAATAAGTAAATAACTTTTCTTTATTCACTTCCTCCATGCCAGTCATGATCATATAGACCTCTATCACTTCCCCCCTTAATCTCCTCTTTTCTCCTCTCTAAAGGATGGAGGAGCAGGGCCTGGGGGTAGGCATGTGGAGCAGTGCTGTCCTGGGATGGCTCCGGGGAGCACGGCACAACAGGAGGAGAGCAGCTTTCTGTTGAGCATCAGTTACACTCAGGGATAGCTGGCCCCGGGAATGAGTCAGTTCATAGTTTCATGTGCCTGATGGCCCAGTTCTGCGATGGCATCCAGGTGGCTGAGGCTGCATGGGTCTGGGTTCTTGCCTGGAGAAGCTGACCTCAGTCACTTGGCTGCAGCCCCCAAGAGTGGCTCTGATGGGGCCGACTTGCTTTGGTAGGTGGTTCTGGACAACACAGCCCTGAACCGGATCGCCACGGACCGACTGCACATCCAGAACCCGTCCTTCTCCCAGATCAACCAGCTGGTGAGTAGCCCCTGCGGAGTGCTCACCCTGGTGACTTAGCCACACCTCCTGCAGGCTGGGTTCACCTGGAGTTGCAGGGCCTGGGGGTGGGGAGGAGCCGGGCCCTTTGCTGCTTGGGCCAGGCCTCCTCTGCTGATGAGTAGCTCTGTTGGAGGGCTCGGTGGGAGGGGCTGGGAAGGGGAGTCCCAGCCAAGCTCTGGTTCCAGGGAATCACTCCAGAGCCCTGCCCCTGAACCATCCCTGCCCTCTCTGCACCAGGTCTCCACCATCATGTCTGCCAGCACCACCACGCTCCGGTACCCCGGCTACATGAACAACGACCTGATTGGGCTGATCGCCTCGCTCATCCCTACCCCCAGACTCCACTTCCTGATGACGGGCTACACGCCGCTCACCACAGACCAGTCGGTATGTGCTGCAAATCCCCAGGCACGTGGGCAGCCTTGTGCCATCCCTCCGCCAGCTCCTGGCCGCCTGCTGCACCTCAGCCAAGCACCCTGCCTCTGGGCTCTCATGCATTGCCACACACCCCCACTCTCCTTGCTTAGCCGCAGGCACGGCAGGTCCCTGCTCCCCACCCCCGACCTGCTGAGTGCCTCAGGAGGGGGAGGCCCTCTCCCACAGGTGGCAAGGCTGGTGCTCCAAGTTGGCCTCACATTGCTAGCAGCCCCGGCCCACCCAGGGAATGCAGCGGGGCTATTCCCAGGCTACAGGTGCTCAGCTCCAGCCTGCTGCACTGCACAGCTCCTGGGGGGACAGTGGCTACCAGCCCACGATCTCCCCAGGGAGCGCAGGCACCAGCCCCCTCGGCCAAGGCTCGTGGTCATTACGCTGGAGCCAGGTGAGCAGGCCGCTTGTGCTGCCCTTGGCCATTGCTTATCCTGTCCGGATCACTGTCCCCAGCCGGAGCCGGGACTTCACGGGGCCGTAGTGAAGGGAGGCTGGGCCAGCGGTCTGGGGCTGCAGGAGACTCCGCTGTGATGGCTCCACGTCACCATCCTGCTGAGCTAACCGGGCCCTTTCTCCTCCCGTCCACCTGCATTTCCCCAGGACGTTGCTCAGAGAAGCACTTCAGCGAGGCTGCTGGCTCTGAAACGGGTACCCTGTGTGCTCTGTCCTCTCCGCTCTGGGGGGATGAGGGGGACTCTGCAATAGCTGAATCCGTGTCTCATGCCCTGCCCACTGTCAGCTGGGGCCCTCTTTCTGCCATTCCCTGGCAGCCTGGCCAGCAGAGCATGACATGCCGAGCCTGGGGCAGAGGGGTTGGGCCTCCAAGCGAGGCATCGCCTCCTGGCTTTGGGGATACAAGTGGGGGGAGGGTTGATTTCCCACAGTGCTCAGCAACAGCTTAGAACTGGCTATTCTCAGGCCAGCCACCACCAGGGCCAGCCTTTCCTAACGACCCAGCCCGCACTCCCCAGTCACCGAGCAGCCGCACTGCAGCACTGCCCCCGCGTGTGGGCCCAGGCTTGGGGATCCCCCGTCCCGGGCCTGGCCTGCAGCTTCCTTTCACACATTGTGCAGCAGACAATCAACCCTTCAGCTGCAGCAGGTTGGGGCATGTGCCAGGCTGCTGAGCTGCAGCCCGGCCAGGTGCCTTAGGGGACATTAGGGAGTGCTGTGCCAAACCCCATCCCCCACCCCTTGTGCAGGACTCATGGGGCCCCGGAGGAGCAGAGTGGGAGTGGGGAGACTTTGCTGCAGCAATCCCAGCGGGAGAGCCCCTCACCCTCTGCCCTGTGCTCATGGGAGGCAGTGGGTAGCTTGAGTGACGCACCCTGGGCCTTGGCTCAGTGCAGGACCCTGGCTGCTCTGCACCCAGTGAGACTCCCACAGAGCACAGGGCCAGGCCCTCTCACTGCTGCAATAGCTGCCTCCCTCAGCATGGATTGACTCCCCTCCTGTAGGGGAGGGGGGAGTGGGGCCGACTCCCTCGCACCTCCCAGAAAGGGCATCGCTACAAGCCCCAGGCTTGGCCTCCGCTGTCCTGTGACCTCCTGCATGCAGCTCCTTGCTTGTGCATGTGACTGGCCCATCCCACAGGGCGTGTGGCTCTCTTCCCCCGCTGGCTGGCCCAGGACCGGGGCAAGGGTTCGTCTCTGCTAAGCTCAGCAGAAGGCAGCCGAGCCCCTGCCCCATGCGTGTGCAGTGTGTGTGTCCAGTGCTCCCTGGGCCAGGGCGCAGGCTGGCCTCGCCCTGAGTGCCCCGGCCTGGCGTTTGCAGGTGGCCAGCGTGCGGAAAACCACAGTCCTGGATGTGATGAGAAGATTGCTGCAGCCTAAGAACGTCATGGTCTCCACCGGGCGGGACAGGCAGACCAACCACTGTTACATCGCCATCCTGAACATCATCCAGGGCGAGGTGGATCCTACACAGGTGAGCGAGCTGCTGGGGGATGGCTGAGTCATGCGGCCCTGGCAATAGGGCTGAGCGTGGGCAGCAGGGGAGCAGGCCAGCAGTTGCAGAGGGCAGGCTTACAGCAGAGCCAGCCCCTGGGCGAACACAGCAGGTGCAGCACGGGCCTACTGCAGGTCGGCCACGCTGGGAAAAGCCAGCAGGCAGTTGCCTAGATCCTGCCCCACAAGCTACAATGGGACAGGGGCACCGTGTCTGCCCCAAGCGCCTGTTGCTCAGGTGCAGCTCAGCCTAGCAGAGCAGCTAGGACAGCCTGGCACAGGGCAGTAGCCCTTTGCTTGGGGACTGGCCCCACCGCTGGCAGGAATCTCCCAGGGCAGGTGGTTGAGGAGGGTCCGGGCCCCACTGCCATCTGTTACTTGTGTCTCCCCAGGTTCACAAGAGCCTGCAGCGGATCCGGGAGAGGAAACTGGCCAATTTCATCCCCTGGGGCCCTGCCAGCATCCAGGTGGCACTGTCCAGGAAGTCCCCATACCTGCCGTCCGCACACCGCGTCAGCGGGCTGATGATGGCAAACCACACAAACATCTCCTCGGTGAGTACAGGCCAGGCTGCCTTCCCCCCCAGCTGCTCTACAGCCATGTGGGCCAAGCGCTCCTACCTCCGGTAGGGGCTGTAGCCTGCACTTGCCAGGGGATCTGCAGGGGGGTAGAAAGTGGTGGGCTGCCTCCTAACTGGCCAGAGAAGGTGGGGAGGTGCTGTGGAGAATGGAGGCCCAGCCAGGACAGAGAAGGCAGTGACTGGAATGGGGGAGTGGGGTAAATCAGTCCCCTTGCAGCATTTCCTTCAGTAGAAAGTCATTCCAGGCCCAGCTCCTCGCCCCCCAGCACCTCTGATCCAGCGGCAGGACCAGACACTATATGCAGGGCCATACAGCCTTTGGAGGGAAAACCGCCTTTCATGTTCTACTTCCTGGCTCTGCCACTGCCTCCGTGACCTTGGCAGCATCACCTGGCCCTCGGAAAGCACGAAGCTCCCCGCTGAAAGCGGCTCAGGGAGCAGGCCACAGCAGAGCCCCAAAGCAGAGAGTTTCTGAACCTGTGCCTAGAGCGGTGGTGGGCAAGCTGCAGCCCCCAGGTGGCTCATTAGGGTTCTGCCTGCAGCCCGTGCACCCCCTCTCTGCCCTCTCCCCCCCACCTCTTGCGCACTGTGCCTATCACTTACCTGCTCCCCCCACCACGTTTGTGGCACTGTGAATTGGCTGATTTGGGGTGTTGTAGCTCTGGGAGGAGCAGGGACAGTGCAAATCAGCCGATTCATGGCACTCCAGAAGTGCTGGGAGGCAGGGGAGGAGCAGGTAAGTGAAGGGCCCCACTGTGAGAGAGGTGAGGGGGGTGTGAGCCACAGGTGGAACCCCAACAGGCCACAAGCTGCCCACCACTTACCTTGCAGCTTACTGAGATGGAGGTGGGCCACTCGCTAGTCCTGGTTGCCCCTCGCTGGCCTAGGGCCTTTGCATGGCTTTACTCTGCATCAGCCCCAAGTGATGACCTGGAGTAGCCATGGCCACAGAGACAGGGGTGCTCCCCTGCCCTGGGTGAGAGTCTGGGATAGCCCCCGTTCCCAGGGGCCATTTGTCACTTTCCCTGGGTGTATGGGGCGAGGGCCGGGCCCCACTTACTCATGGTGCCTTGGGGCTGGCACAGCTGTTCGAGCGGACATGCCGCCAGTACGACAAGCTGCGCAAGAGGGAAGCCTTCCTGGAGCAGTTCCGCAAGGAGGACATCTTCAAGGACAACTTTGACGAGCTGGACAACTCCCGGGAGATCGTGCAGCAGCTGGTGGACGAGTACCACGCCGCCACCCGCCCCGACTACATCTCTTGGGGCACGCAGGAGCAGTGAGCGGCCGCAGGCACTGCTGGGGAGCCCGACTTCTCCCTTTCTGTGTAGCTTCAGTGGCCGCGAGCTGCCATGTACATTTTATCCCCATGACTTCTGCTCACGCCCCCGCCCCCTGGGGAGGGCCAGGGTGGGGCTCACTGGCACAGCAGCACTGCATGCTTGGGAGTCACCGTCGCACGGGGCAGAGCCCACGGGCCCCGCGTGGCAGGCTGCCTTTCCGCTGCCATGCACTTGGGAGCAGGAGGTTGCCCCTTCTTGGGGAGGGCGAGAGAGGCACCAGCCTGGAAGGGGCCAAAGCTAAGAGGGGAAGCAGGTAGGACCTAGCTAAGCTGGGCCCCTCGGCTCCCCCTGCACAGGCCCTCAGCCTTGTCCTTTCTGTGCCCAGGCAGCTGGCATGGCCATGGGCTGGGGCTGTAGGCTGTATCTATTTTTGTAGGTTACTCCGCTTTAATAAAAGATTGTTGCTGCAAGGAGCCCTCCCTGCGCTGCCCAGGGCCTGCCGGAGCTGGGAGCGGGTAACAGCAGCCCAAACCCCTCAGCCAGTATTGGCAGGGCTTGCCCTGCTGGAGCAAAAGCCAGGGGCGCCTACAGAGCCAGCTGCCCCCACCTCCCCCCCCCTGCTGCCTCAGGGATCTCCCCTGGGCCTGCCCCCCAAGTCCCAGTGAACCCTGCAGGGGAGAGGCAAAGCGTTTTCCCCTGGCAGCAAGCAGGAGGCAGCCTGGGGCTATGTCTACACTGTGCTGGTTTTGTGCAAGAAATATGCAAATGAGGCTAAGCATGGAATAGCGCCAAGCCTCATTTGCATCATTAACAAGCGGCCGCTTTTTGTGCAAGAGGCTTTTGCTCAGAAAGGAGCTGTCTACACGGCTCCTTCTTGCGCAAAAACCCCCTCTTGCGCAAGAGCTTTTTTTTCCTGGAAAAACGGCTCTTGCGCGAGGAGCCGCCATGTAGACAGCTCCTTTTTGAGCAAAAGCCTCTTGAGCAAAAAGTGGCTGCTCAATTATGCAAATGAGGCTTGGTGCTATTCCATGCTCAGCCTCATTTGCATATTTCTTGCACAAAACCACTGCTGTGTAGTCATAGCCTGGGAGTGGGGAGCCCAACCTGGCTGCAGCCCTGGGGGCTCTATGGTGCATGTAACGCTGCATGGAGCCCGAGCTGGCTGTGCTAGGCGAAGGGGAGCAGGGCCACCCCAGCACTTGCTCCCTGCTGCAGCCAGGCTGGGGTTCCCAGCAGGCCATGCACAAGGCCTGGCTCTGGCCACGGCCAAGGCCAGAACAGGCCCCTGTGAGCAGCTGACTGCATATCCTGAGTACTTGATTAGGGCCCTGCCCAGCTCATCCCTTTGCAGCTAGAGTGGAGCTCTCAAAGCCTACCATCCCACTGTCAAGGCAAGTGTCAATACTGGAGCCTGCCCCTGGAGGGGCACCGGTGGTGACCTCCACTCCTTCCACCCAGGGGGCTGTCAGCCTTGCTCACCAGCCTGAGCCTCTGCTCCCCGCTTTGGTACCCAGCCTGCCCCAAGCAGCTCTGGTGAGCTGCCCAGACCAAGTGCCTGGCCTCTGGCCCTAGGGCAGCTTTGAACTGGGCTATGCTTCTGTGTCTTGTAGGGGGCTACAGGCCTGGGCCAGACAGTCCCAGCCCCTGCAGCTGCCCATGGGTTAATGTGCTTGGCCTGGCAGCAGCCTAGGGCCAGGCCCTAGAGTGCCAAAAGTGGGGGTGGCTGCTGTGCCACCTCTTGCCCTAGTGGCCATGGAGCAGCCCAGCAGTAAGGAGAGGGGGACAGGAGGAGCCAGCTATGTGTGTGGGCACTGGCCTGGGGGGGGGGGGGCAGCGCTATTGGCACTAGTATGGCAGAGCTACAAATGGCATGGCTCAGATGCAGCCATCATTCCCCTCCCCCGCAGTAGGCTGAGGGCACCCCAACTGCTTTGGGGCTGATCCTGCCACCCTGCCCCAGAGCTCCTGCCAGGCCCTGGCTGCTAGCTGATCCTGGAATGGGGCTTTGCCTGAGCACCTTGGGTACAGAGCCCTACCCTGCCAGACTAAGAGCAAACCTGGGCACCACAGCAAAGCCCCAGCTGGGGTGGATTCAGTTGCAGTTATAGGGAGGGGCCAGATTCACCACACACACACACACACCCACCCACCCACCCACCCACCTGTGGGAGTGAGGGGGGGGGGGCACCACTGGCTCCAGCCCAGGTGAGAATTAGCCTTTTTCTCTGATCCAGTAGCAGGAGATGGGAGCTAAAAATAGTCCCCTGCCATGTGCCCAGCCCAGCTCCCACGCCTGGCTGGGCACAGATGGATGCTGGAGGCAGCCCCTCCCCCTGCTTGCTAGGCAGGCAGGCAGGCCCGGGGGGGGGGGGGGGGGAGGCTGGGACAGCAGCCAGAGGGAGGTGGCTGTAGTGTTGATTAAATGCCAAAGGTCAGAGCAAGGCAAGGTGGGACAGCAGCTCCCTGGCGCTCTGGCTCTGTGCCGGGCTCTCTGGCTGGGGGGAGGGGACCAGCCCAATCTGCCATGGCCAGCTGCCAGCCTGGGCCCTTGGGGCACAGACTCCACAAGGAATCACAATCCCCCAGGAGGGCCCAGAACAAGGCACCAGTGCCTGGGTAAGTGAGCAGCGTGACTCTAGGGCAGGCTGGGCCAAGGCCACAGCTCCCAGCACAAAAAGTGGTGGCTGAGAAGGCAACACACAGGTCTGCCCTGCCCCCCTACCACCAGGCCTGCATGACAGCCCCACCCCTCACTGCTGCAGACCAGTCCCTCCCACCCTGGGCAGGGTTTCATCACCAATAGGTGAACAAGAGGCCAGCTGGATTACCCAGGCAGGGCTCCACAGCAGAAACACTCCCAGCAGATCCTGCTGCTGCCATTCGGAGAGCCTGCCCCAGTCCTATCCGGCCACAGGGAGCACCCAGGGGATGCAAAGCTGTAGGCTTTTGAGGTTGGCAATTTCCCTTCTCCGGATGAGGGGTGGAGGTTCTCTGCAGACTCAGGCAGGGGCGGCTGCCCTGGCTGCTTGCTAGCACAGGCCCCAATTTTGGACACAGATGCCAGGCTGCTGTCCCTTCCTTGCCCCGAGGCAGCCCCTGCCCAGGGGCCACAGCATGTCAGAAGGGAGCCGGCTGGGTGATCGCCTTGGCTGTTTATTACGAAAACAGGAACTTGACAGAGGCAACGCTGGGAGAGGCTTGGCTCCCCCACACAAACACAAAGGGGCTCCCCACATGGGCCTGGCCTTCACCGCCCCCAACCTGGGGCGAATGCTGCTCCAGGGCAGCCTAGCCAGCACCCAGGGAGACAGGCCCACACGGGAACAAGCTGCCACTCAGAGGCTGCCTGCAGCTCTCTGGGGCAGAGCGAGGGACGGCGTTTGGAGCACAGGACAGACAGAAGGACGGGGGTGGAAGGCGGGATGCTGCTGCCAGGGCTCTGTAGCCCTGGGGGGGGGGGGGAGGGGGGAAGCTCACTGCAAGTTACCCAGGGGCCCCAGGGCAGGGCTCTCCTCTGTGCACAGAGCAGCATGAAGGCACCTAGGAACCCCACCCAGCACCTGCTCAACCAAGGGGAGTTGGGCCCCCGGCAGGCAGGTGTGACAGAGGCTCCTTAACCCTGCAAGCACCAGAAGAGCCACTGCAATGAGCATCAACCCAGGGTGCCGGACCAGCACTGGCTCCGACAGCGGCCCCTGCACCTCCACCCATGGTCCTAGCAAAGGAGCTTGCCCCCCACCCCACAGCACCTGGCCAGCCTCAGGGCTCCCAGCCAGTGCCCATCATCCCCAGAACCCAGGGGCTGCACACCACAGCCTGTCAGGCGCCCGCCCCCCCCTTCCGGCCAGCCAAGCAGGACTTGGAAGGGCCAAGCTCCAGCCTGGGCAGGGATGGGCACGACCAATCATGCCACTGCCCCTCCCCCAGCTGGCAAGGTACCAGCACCCCAAGGCAGAGGCAGGAATCAAGTGCCACGCAGTGTCTGGCACACCCCTGCCAGGCTGGGCACCCCCAACAGGAGGGTGCCAGGGAGAGTGCAAGGAGCAGGCAAGTCTACAAATAAATTAAGGAACTAAACGAGCGACCCAACAGCTGAGCGGGGGCGAGCAAGTCTCTGGGCCCCTCCGCTCAGAGCCAGGGGCTACAGAGGCCAGGCTGGGAATGGGGGGGGTCCAGCTCCTTGGGAGCACGTAGCACCAGGGGCTCCGACCCCAGGGCCAAACCAGACCCTGGCAGCTGCTGACCCAGCTCCCCACGCTGGGTGGGCCAGAAGTCTCACAGCGCCACTCCGGGGCAGCCCCAGCCCCCTGCAGATGCCAGGGCCATGGCTGGTGCAGGAGGGGGCCCACCAAAGGCCACGTCACTTGGGCTGGCACAGGCGGCCAGCCCGCTAGATGGAAAAGGAGCCTGTGTTGGGCAGGTGCCACCAGGACTCGGCTGCTGGGCACAGTCTCTGCGGCGGGGGAGGGACGTCCGTGTCCAAAGAGTTCCCAGGGCAGCCGCCGTCAGCCCGCTCCTCCCCCGGGGGCATCTGCCCGGTGCCCAGGCTGGTGAGGTACGTGTGCAGGAGCTGGGCGATCTCATCCACCTGGAGGGGAGCAGAGGTCTGTCAGGGGCACTCAAGGGACGCTGGAGCCCAGGCTCCTGCTTCTCCCCCCCCCCCCCACTGTCACTTCACAGCCACCAGCGCCAGGGCTGCACTCTGGGGGGGGATCCCAGCTGTGCTGCAGGGAAGAGGCCTGGCCCCGTCTGCATGGGGGGGCAGGGAGAGTGCGGCCTTACCCGGGCGCACTCAAAGAGCAGGTCCTTGTCCCCCACGGAGAGGCGGAAGGTGCTGCTGTCAGACACCCCAAAGGACGAGATGCGGCCGTAGCAGAAGCTGTCGAAGGGCTCGGCCTCCCCAGGCTTGTACAGGGACACGGCTTTGGCCCCCACCCCCAGCCACAGGCGCTGGGGGCAGCTGCCCTCGGGGCTCTGCAAACAGAGGGAGTGTCAGGGGCAGCCCCACAGACCCTCCCTTCCCCCCAGCCACATTACCCCTCCCCTCCATCCTCTACCCCCGCTCCTGGCCAGGCTGCTCAGTACCCCCTGGAAAAGTTCAGGGCAAGGATGGGCACCTGCCCTCTACGTGGGCGGGCTTAGTCTCCTGCAGGGTGGCTGCCAGGGCCCATTGGGGGGGAGGGGGGAGGCAGGAAGCTCCCCCAGGAAATGCTCATCTCCTAGCTGTGACCCACCTCCTCCATGCAGACCCCAGGGGAGCCCATTTAAAACAGCTGCCTCCGAGCAGAGCAGCTCCAGGTTATGTAGGTCCTACAGAAAGCGTAAGCTGAGCTCTGCTGCTTGCTCTGCAGAGGGGACAGGGTCTGGGCTGGGAGAAGGGGAGCACGACCCTGCTGTATAGACCCCAGCTCGGGATGGGGGATGCAGGCACACACCCCTGCCTCAGGGACCCCAGCCTGCGGGGGTGGGGAACGCATGGCCCTGCCGCAGGACCCCAGCCCAGGGAGAGGGGGGCAGGCACACGACCCTGCCGCAGGGCCCCCAGCCCAGGGGAGGCGCTCACCGCACGGAAGTCGACGTCGAAGAGGGTGGAGCCAAAGCCTGGCCACTCCCGCACCAGCGCCAGGTAGGCGCCCATGGCCTCGGCCCGGCCCATGCCCTGCAGCAGCTTCCACCGGTCCACGATGGCGGCCATCATGCTGGCGCCCTCCTCCCGCAGGCGGCCCCGGAGCTTCTGGTCTTGCTGGGCCTGCTGCTTGGCCAGCGCGTGGCCCCAGGGCAGGGCGCCGGCCAGCAGCCCCGTGCAGAGCCGGGTGCGGGGTCCCCGGGGGGAGCCCCGGCAGGAGGCCTGGAGGCGAGAGTGCAGTGCCTGGAGGGGGAAGAGCTCCTCCGGCCGGGGCACGGGGGCATGCGTGGAGAAGTCGCTGTTGAGGCTCTGCAGGCGCAGGGCGGCCAGGGACTGCAGCGTGTCCTCCGAGGTGGGCACGTGGCCCCGGATCACCATCTCGTGGGCCTGCCAGAGAGGGGAGGCTCAGTGATGGGGGGGAAGGGGAGGGAGGAGGGCTCCCCAGGAGGGGAAGATTCAGTTGTGGAGCAGTCCCAGGAGAAGACAACTCCCCGCCCCTCAGAGGCGCACATGGGCTCTCCCCCCACCATCTCCATGCAGCCCCTTCTGGAGTGCAGCACAGCAGCTGTTGGGTTGCGAGGCCCCGGCTCAGGACACAGGGCCGATGCCCACATGGTGACGGCGCACAGGAGCTCAGAGCTGCAGCATGGTGCTGCTCACCTGGTGCCCTTGGGCAGGGCCGCCAGCACCTGCCTGCTCGGCCCATGCCAGGCCCGGTTCCTACCTGCTCGAAGAGGAGGGCGAACTCCACGCTGTCCCGGGGCACGTTGTCCGTATCCAGGAAGCCGTAATGCTTGAAGCAGAGTCTCCAGGAGGAGTCCTGTGTCGTCTCCTCCCCTGCCAGGCTGGGTGGGGCCAAAGGTTCAGACAGCGCCCGTCAGTGCCAGGACACACGGACACAGGCAACCCCCCACTCCCCTCCAGGGCTATCACCATGGGGCCCAGGTAACCGACATTCCACCTCCGGTTCCTCCTGCCCCATGAGCACGCCTGCCTTCTCCTCTCCCAGCCCACACTCCACCACCTCCCCCTTCCCAAGCCCCACGCTGCCCCCTCCGCCCCACCGAGACGACAGCACGAGGGGACATTTACTTTTCAAACCTGGTGAGGACGTCGGCCACCAGCGTGGCCCTGCCCACGGGCCGCGCGTGGTGCCGGCTCTGCTCGTAAAGCGCGAAGACGTTGGGGCTCTGTGACAAGCCCAGCCGAGCCACCAGCTCCCGGGCCACCTGGGGCGAGACAAAGGCAACCAAGGGGTGACTACACGCCCCGGGCCACGGCGCTCAGGGCTGCAAAGGGACACAGACAGGTCATGTGGGGGGGGATCCCCAGCACTTTCCCAGCGGCTCCCACCCGCCTCCCCCACACCCCTCGGTCCAAGAGCCGGGCTTTGCTCAGGAGCACCCAGCCTGCTTACCGCTGCCCTGGGCCCAACGTGCCACGGTCACCCGCTCCCCGCTCTGGAGAAACCTGCCCCCTCCAGCCCCAGCCTGGGCACTAGGACTCCCACTGGCACCCCCACTGGGATCCCCTCCATGCTGGGCCCCATCAGGCTCCAAACCCCGCAAGGCTTGGGGCAAGGGGCCACCCCCCCCTCACCTCCTCAGCTGTGGTGTGGGAGCTGATGGCCACCGTGCAGGCGGAGGTGCCCGGGCAGTGCACGGTACAGAGCATGTCCTGCCGCTGCATCAGCACCAGGATCTCGTCCAGGGAGGGCACGCACTCCCGCACCGTGGTCTTGCCCAGCGCCGCCCCGATGAAGCGCCCGTACTCAGCCATCTCCGAGCCGGGGAACTCGCGCTCTGTCCTGCAGGAGGAGACATGGGGCGGTCAGGGAACCAGCAGCACCGACTGTCCTGCCCAGAGCCTGGCCTTTCTGGTCCGGCCACACCGGAGCCAGGCTCCAGGGGGTGTAACTTGGGGGCCCTGGAGCCAGGACCTCGGCTTTTGCTCTGCACCAAGGGCATCCAGCGTGCAGCCTTTGCTGCTGCTCCTCCAGCAGCTCCCTCGGGGGTTGCAGGACCACGGAGCCCAGATCTCCTCCGCACTACAATCCCCCTGCCTGGCTGGAGCTCACTGGCTCTCTCAGCAGCCGGATTTTCTCTCTGCTGACAGGAGTCAAGTGTCTCACACTGGAGCTGGGAAGGCCCGGGGGCTGGGAAACATGGAGCACTGTTAGCCCATGGAACTCCCTGCCACAAGGTCACACTGGGCCTGAGGGCTCAGACAATTTTACAGGGGCTCAGACAGGGATGTAGGAAACAAGGGAAGCCACAGGCCCAAAGAAGGGGGCACGTGGCCCTCTGCTCCAGGCCTGGCACCTAGCTCCCCATTGGTGGGGGGAAGCCAAAGTTCTTCACCCCTCCAGTCAAGTACATAGCACCTCCTCTGGAGCAAACAAGCCCTGCCTCACCCACCCTGCCCATGGACCCCAGACCCAGCACACCCTGCCCAGCATGCCCCCCACTTCCCCCCCAGGGTGCACGCTCCCTGCCCCTACACTCACCTGCCCAGGTGGAAGCGCAGGTAGCGCAGGACAGGCGGGGAGGGCAGGAAGGTGCAGCTCATGCAGGTGAGCAGCTGCCAGTAGCGCAGGTTGCCCGCCCCCCCTGGGGCCGGCGGCTCCGTGGTCTGCTTGACCAGCTGGCAGTAGATCTCGTCGACCAGGGGCGGCAGGTCCAGGCAGGTCTGCAGGACGCCCTGGATCAGGGGCCCGGGCTCTCGCTCCGACTCCAGCTGCTGCAGGGAGTTGAAGAGCTTCACGGCCTCGTCGCGCAGGGTGGTGTAGCCGCGGGGGCTGGGGGCTGTGGACGGACGGCTCCGTTAGCGGGGCAGGAGCCGGGCTTGGCCAGGAGCCAGGCCCTGCATCTCTCTGGCCTCGGCTCGGCCCTGACTGAGCTCTGGCACAATAGGACCCCCCCCATCAGCAAACACCCACGTGGACGCCCCCCCTCCACACAAGTGTCACCATGGCAACCCAGAAGGGAACACCCTGCACCCTCTAGGCCAGATGCTGGGCCTGCTCCTCTGGCAGCCAGGAACAGGGCAGACCCCACCCTCAGGCAGGAACTGGGCCGGAGGGGGGGCAGCCCTGAGGCACCAACAGCCTTTGTGGGTCCCTGGGAAGGACCCTGCTCCAGGCAGCAATCCCAGCCCCTGCCTGCCTTCTGGGGGCACCGTGCCCAGCCGTGGAGGCAGAAGGAGCCCAGCGCAGCACTGGCTGGGCCCCTGCCCCCCTGCATTGGGCGTGGGCCCAGGCAGCACCTTCCACAAGAGCCTCTCTCAAGAGAATCACGAGAGGGACTCGGGTCTGGGCGGCAGGTCAGCTGAGAGAGCCACGTCTGCCGAGCCTGCCGGGGGAGGCTCCTCCCCAGCTCCCTGGGCAGCACCCCCACCCCCAAAGGTCGCCATCCATGGGGCAGCGCCCCACCCCAACACATCGGTCACCCCACCCCAGCAGTCACACAGCACCCTCTGCCTGCTGGCCTCCTCCCCCTGCCCCCCGCTCCTGGGGCAGAATGCCTTGCCCCCTCCCTCCCCACCCGGGCAGCACATCCAGCCTCCCCCCACAGGGAGCCGCAGAGCTCAGCCCTGCCCCCACCCGCTCACCGCTTTGCTCGGAGCTGCCGTAGGGGAAGGGCAGCAGGGGTGCGTAGAGGGGGCTGCTGGTGTAGCGCAGGACCGGGTTGCAGCGGTGGATTTGCTCCAGGATCTCGGGGCTCCCGCAGTTCTCCTAGGGAGACAGGAGCAGGGCTGCAGAGCAGGTGGCAAGGCACAGACGGGCACAGCCTAGGCAGGGGCTGGGGCGTCAGGCTCCAGTCCTGGGGGTTCTGCTCCACGCCCTGGCACCATGTGCTGGAGGCCCCGGTTAGAGGGGTCCCAGGGAGCCAGTGATTGTCCAGCAGCAGCTTCCCCACCCAACGGCTGGGAGCCAGCCGGGAGGGGGAGGGTGAAGCAAGGCCTCCAGCCAAGGGGAGCGGAGGGTCCCGGGGGAGGCTCCAGGATGGGACCCTCCAGGCCACATGCCCCCTTGCTCAGCCTTACCTCGATGTCACGCATGAGCAGCTGCGTGGGCGTCTGCACGGGGGCCTTGCTGTGGATGACCTTCTGCACGGCGCACACCCAGTGCACGGCTTCGTTCAGGTGCTCCGTGTACAGGCGGTAGCAGTGCTTCCGGCCAAACACCGTCACGCTCCAGTAGCCTGCGAAGGGCAGAGCGCTCACGCAGCCCGCTGGGCCCCTGGCCACTCGCCCCGCCCCTCCCAGGAACCCCACCCCTAGCCTCTTCCCATGCCCCCAGCAGCTCCTGCTCCCCCACAGCCACGAACAAGTGCCAGGCTGCAGGCCTGGAGCCTGGCCCCTTGGAGGCCCGGCCCCTGGGCCTGAGGGGAAACACCAGACCCCGAGCCAGGGACACTGGTGATGTCTGTGCTCCGGACAGACGCCCTCCCGGGCCCCTGTGAAAGACGACACCCCTCCCCACCCAGCGTGCGCGCCACTGGCCCCAGGGCGGGCAGGAATCCGTACCAGTCTCCTTGTAGGTCTGCTTGTCGGGCCACAGCACGGAGCAGAGGCTGGTGAGCACCAAAGTGCCCAGGCGCCTGGCCCCAACCTCGCTGCTGATATAGTAATCCAGGGAGTCCTGGGTAAGCACAAACCAGTACTTCCGGGGCCGGATCCATGGGCCCTTCATGCCCCCCCGCGTCTCCCTCTGCAGCCAGCCTGGGGGGCAAAGAGATGGGGTGAGTTCCCCCAGGGCCCAGCACCACCCTGGATCCCCCCCTTGCCCCACCTGCAGGGAGCAGGGGAAGGGGCTGAGTTGCCATGGGGCAGGGGAGTGAGCCAGTCCTCAGCAATGGGCAGCCCAGACCCACTCTGCTTGGACCCACTGGGCAGTCTCACCCCTGGGGGGCCAGCGCATGGCTCCAGAGCCCCCCTGGCAGCTGGGGGCAGGAGCAGGGCTGTAGGCAGAGCTGGCCTGGCTTGGGGAGGGGGGTTCAGCCGAGGAGATGCCACTCACATCCGGCCAGCACCTTGTGCATGCCCAGGAAGCCAGCGGGGGCCTGGGCCAGGACATGTCCGTGCCGGGGCCTCCAGGGCTCCCACACCACCTGCCAGCAACTGCAGCAGTGCAACGGGAGCCAGTGGGGGAGGAGGGAGCCAGTATCTGAGCAGCAGATTCAAGGCCCCAGGTCCAAATCCCAGCCCAGCTGGCTCAGGGCCAGCACAGAGCCCTCCCCACACACAGGGACAGGCCCTGGGAAGCAGGGAGCTGCCCTGCCAGCCCTCTACCCTTTGGCATCCCCCAGCCCAGGTGCTCTGCTGGCTGCCGGCCTCCCCCTGCACCCAATCCAAACTCACCTTTCACGATGGCATCAGAATCATCCTCCACTGGCCCCGGGCCCTTCTCGGTGATGAGGCTGCGCATCTCCTCCGAGGGCGGCAGCGACCTGGGGCCAGGACAGGGGGCGAGTCAGGGACCCCAGGGCCAGCCAGTCCCCTCCAGACCCTGTGCACCCTGCGTGGTACGGGCCAGCTCCCTTGGTTATGGGCACTGGGTCGGCAGAAGCCCCATTAAGCCCCTGGCTTGCAGGGCTCATGGCCAGGCAGGGGGCACAGAAAAAGCACCTTGGGGTGGGGGGGGGCAGCCTTTGGCCTGAGTTGAGACAGGTGGTGCTCCAGGGGGAGACCCTGCCAACACCCCAGCTGCCAAAGTCCCACCAAGGGGCCTGGGAGGGGCCCCGGTGGCAGGGAATTCATGGCTCATGTCATCCCAGGCCCCCTCCCCGAGAAAACACTGCAAAGCCAGCCTCACCCCTCCGGCATCTAGCCCCATACTCCTGACCTCTGTCAAGACGAGGAGGCGCCCTCAGCCTGCTACGTGACGGTGCGCTGCTCTCACACAGCGGGGCAGGGGTGGGGGTTGACCCAGACAAATCCAGAAGGGAATGACCCTCCCTGGCCAGCCAAAACCGCTCCCCCACACCCCGCAACCCCGCCCGGTGGGAAAGCAGCAGAGCCGTCGGATGCAGATAACCCCAGCTAAAAATAAGCCATTTGCACTCACGGCCTGCCAAGGAATTCGGAAAATGAACAACCAGGAAAAATGCTGGCGGCAGCAGCCGGAGCAGGCAGCGTTGCAGGCTCCGTGGGGCCCTGAACCTGCTTCCCCCCACCACCGCCAAGCCTCCCCACTGCAGGGCCCTGACACCCCCCATGGGATCTGCCCTTCCAACCGCAGGGCCCTGATACAAGCCTCTGGACCCCAGCAGGAGCATCCCAGCTCCTGGCTCTGCTCAACCCACTGTGATTCCATGGGCTCCCCTGAATGCACTGCCCCCCTGGAGAACTGGGGACCGCTCCCTCACAGCAAGCAGGCAGTTACAGGCTCTGGATCTCCCAAAAGGCCCCTGGAGCAGCCCCACTCCAGAGGGAGAAACTGAGGCAGTGAAAGGTGGTAACATACCCAAAGAGTCAGATCTGACTCTCAGCTCCCTCCCCAATATAGGCACACAAACCCACTAGACCCCAGCCCACTGCCAGAACCAGGGAGAGAACCCAGGAGTCCTGGCTCCCAGCCCACTGCTCTACCCGCTGGACAATGCTGCCTCTCCCATATGTGGGGTAGGGGACACAGCAAACTCCTACCCTGCTGGCACTGAGCACTGCCTTGCAGTGTGAGCAGTTTACAAAGGCCAGAGCCAGCCAAGGAGCAGGGCTGCAGGCCATAATGCAGGTCCAGGGAAGCCCTGCCCCCTCCCTGTCTCTCCCGCTCCTCAGCCTGCCATCTGGATAAGGCCCTGCTCCCCCCTGCATACCCCACAGGACCAAGACCCAGGTGGACCACAGATAAGCGGGGAGGGTCAGGCAGCAGGAGCCCCTGCAGAGAGCCTGGGTCACCCATGGAGCCAAGCACCCATGGGCCGGCACCTGGGCACTGCCCTACAATAGCGGCCCCTTCCAGCCAAGCCCATACCAGCTGGGTGCCCTCTGACCCCACCCCTAGCTCAGCAGAGTCCCACAGGGGCAGAGCCTGGGAGGGGAGGAGGCACAGGCCATCTGGGAGGGGACTCAGCCAAGCACTCTGCCCGGGATGGGGGCACACAGGGATCAGGGCCATAGAGAGCTAGCTCCACCATGGGGAGAGGCGCCCAGAGGGGATGGCAGACGAGGGCGTGGGCCCAACGGCCCTGTAACTGAGCATCCCCTCCCGCGCTGGGCCCAGCCATCCCACCCGTGCCAGCTGGGGACAAGGCGCAGGGCTGAGGCCTCCTCTTGGCAAAGAGGGCCAGGGGTCCTGCACCCCCAGATCCCTCTGGCCTGGCAGCAGGGCTCCGGGACAAGAGGGCACTGCGCTAAGCACCAGCCCCGTAGCAGCCGGTGAGCAGCAGTGCGGGGTGGGGCCCTGTGCTCAAGCAGTCAAGGGGCCAAACCAGCCCCCTCCCAGCTGCGTTTCACGTGGGCCAAACGCCGGGCCAGTTTAGGGGAGCAGAAGCCAAGCTGGGGCGCAGGCAGGACAGGGGCTGCCAGGTCCAGGGCACTCACCGTTCGGAGCCGCTGCTGGTGCGGACAGGCTGGGTCAGGCTCAGCTGCAGTGGCCCCTGGGAGCAAAGGCAGAGGTGCCGTTAGGATCCCCTGCCAGGTGCACAAACACCCCCACCTTTCTCCTCCCCCCCCACGCCCCCCACACCCGGCCTCGCCCAAGCATCTGCCCGAGGTCTCAGCCCCCAGCCCCTCAGAGCTGAGCAGCCGGGGACTGGCGCCCACCCTGGGAACAGCCATCCCGCAGCCAGCACCGTCCCCAGCCATTTCCACATGAAAGGAGGAAGTGCGCGACACACCGCACCAGGCCCATCCCCCGCCGGGCCCAGGCCCGCGGCCGGCGAGCTGCCTCTGTATCCTCAGCCAACCCCGCCAGGCTCCAGCCCGGGCAGCGTTGCACAAGGTCACTGCTGAGTAACACGCTCCCAGCACAAAGTCCCATTGTAACCGGGGCCCCCGACTTCCCGCCCGCACCAAGGGGGCTCCGCAGAGCGTCCCCGGCCCAGCAGCAGGACACACGCTGGCTAAAGTCAGCTCACGTCCCCCCTGCTCCTGGTGGGACCCAGACTGCTGAGCTGAGATGGGGGGGGGGGTGACATGGCAGGGAGCTCCAAGGGGCATCAACAGAGCTCAGGTGGGGAGTACACCCGGCCTAGAAAGTCCAACTATTCCAGAGGGGAAAGCATAAGCTGTCAGGACTGAGGGGCACTGGCCGAGCTGGGGGGGAGCCCAAGGCTCAGCTAGCAGGGGGCTGCAGGTCAGGAGTAAGGGGCAGTGGCAGAGCTGGGCGGGGGGAGCTGCAAGTCAGGGGCACTGGCAGAGCTGGGGGGGAGCCCAGGGCTGGGCTAGCAGGGGGCTGCAGGTCAGGAGTGAGGGGCACTGGCAGAACTGGGGGGGAGCCCAGGGCTGGGCTAGCAGGGGGCTGAGGGTCAGGAGTGAGGGGCACTGGCAGAGCTGGGGGGGAGCCCAGGGCTGGGCTAGCAGGGGGCTGCAGGTCAGGAGTGAGGGGCACTGGCAGAACTGGGGGGGAGCCCAGGGCTGGGCTAGCAGGGGGCTGCGGGTCAGGAGTGAGGGGCACTGGCAGAGCTGGGGGGGAGCCCAGGGCTGGGCTAGCAGGGGGCTGCGGGTCAGGAGTGAGGGGCACTGGCAGAGCTGGGGGGGAGCCCAGGGCTGGGCTAGCAGGGGGCTGCAGGTCAGGAGTGAGGGGCACTGGCAGAGCTAGGGGGGAGCCCAGGGCTGGGCTAGCAGGGGGCTGCGGGTCAGGAGTGAGGGGCACTGGCAGAGCTGGGGGGGAGCCCAGGGCTGGGCTAGCAGGGGGCTGCAGGTCAGGAGTGAGGGGCACTGGCAGAGCTAGGGGGGAGCCCAGGGCTGGGCTAGCAGGGGGCTGCGGGTCGGGAGTGAGGGGCACTGGCAGAGCTAGGGGGGAGCCCAGGGCTGGGCTAGCAGGGGGCTGCGGGTCGGGAGTGAGGGGCACTGGCAGAGCTGGGGGGGAGCCCAGGGCTGGGCTAGCAGGGGGCTGCGGGTCAGGAGTGAGGGGCACTGGCAGGCGCAGGCAGAGTAACAAACCCCCACAAGGTAGGAGTCCATGGGCCATTCGCAGTTCAGGGGAAGGGGTGGGGGGGGGGGGTCTGCTAGCAACTGGATGCTCCACAAAAGCAAAGGACAGGAGGCTGCAGCTGAAAATAGAGCGGCCTGGGGGCAGGTACTGAGAAGTGCCGCTTGCTGGGCTGACCTGTGGCATTAGCAGCACCTGTTACCAATATAACCGGAGCCCCTGCACTGACAGCTCCGCTCACTTCAGCCCCCCCCCGCCCCCCCCCCACACACACTCCCTGCATCTAGCCACAGAGCAGAGGATTTTCCCCGCTCCCTGACCAGCTTCCCGGAAGATCCTGGGCCCAGCCGCGGGGCCTTGGCTGCCTCCCAGCTGCGGGGGAGCTGTGGGCTCTATAAATAACAGGCAGGAGCCAGGCCCCAGCGTGCAGGGCTGGGCGGCTGCTCCCACGATGGAGGCCAAGGGGGGTTCCTAAGGACAGGGCTTGGCGAGGCTGCGGCCCCAACCCAGCCGCAGCCCCAGCACACCTCCCTGGAGGCAGGGAACAGCCTGGACCTAGGCAGCTGCCCGGCACCGAGGTCAGGCAGGAGTCACTCCTTTGGCTCTGCCGCCTGCCTCCTCGGCAGCTGCACGGCAAACACTCAGCAGCCCAGAGATAGGGCTCCTACAGACCGGCACCCCCCCATTAAAGAGACACCCCACATAAAAAACCCACCCCATGGGCCCCCTGCAAGCCACATCTGGGCAGCTGCCAACGGGAGTGCCAAGGCACTGGAGAGGCAGCGTTGGCTCTGCCCCTCCGGTACCGCGGCCCAGCCAGGGACGAGGGCAGGCAATGTTCTAATTGTTTTCCCACTTGTGTGTGGAATAAATTTTGTCATGTGCACCACCAAGAACAACACTGGCTGCCTGTTTAGGGAGGCGGTGGGCGCTCTGCTCATCAGCTGGGTGGCACCTGAATCTCTCCTGTGTGGCCCCCCCCCCAAGCGCTCCACTGACAGGGAACGCTGACAGCAGGTGCCAAGTTCTGGGGAGCTGAACGGTGCCCGGTGCGTATCACAGAGGGGCCCCAGTTCCCTTTGCACCTTCCCCACACAGCCTGGGTCCCCAGCCCCACAGCCCTGAGCCTGGGCTGGGCGTTGGGAACTCGGCCTGCACAGAGAGGTGCTCACTGGGGCCCAGCAGGGCAGCGCGGGCTGCCACGCCCCAGGCAGCACATGACCTAGGGTGGGTTGATACAGACAGCACAGCAGGGGTAGGCCCCGGGGTGCTGCTCAGCCCAGCCGGATGGGGAGGGAGAGCAGCCGCCAGTCCCCTCGGCCCTGAGCCAGCTTGGGGGAAGGGGAAGCACTAAGTCTCCTTATCAAACAGCAATAAGAAAAAGCGCCGTGGCTTGGGCACCATCTGGAGCTGGCAGGGGCACGCTGGCACCTCACTGAGCTTGGCCCCACCCGCCACTGGCCACGCCACGAAAGGCCCTGGGGCAGCCCGAGGGCCCGGCATACCGGGAAGTCACTGGAGCCCTGTGAGGCCACTTGGTGGCTGCTGACATTTCACAGGCCTGGCTGGTCTCTCTGCTGCACGGGAAGCGGCACCCTCCCCCCCATGGGTCTCTCTCTGCCCTGGGAGCTGGCACCCCAGGGTGGCCAGCTCGGCAGGAAGCCTCGCCTCCCAGAGCCAAGGCCTCAGCGTCCGATGGATCCCAAGCCTCCTGAGGGAAGGGAGTCCCTGACTCGCAGGGACCTCGGCCCAGGCTACCCTGGCTAGGACTCCCTGCTGGGAGATGGGCCGGCCCAGAGGCTGCTGTGCCAAGGTCCAAGATCAGCACCAGGGCTCAGACCTGGGGAACGGGAGGGGGGGGGGGGAACAGGAGGGGGGACAGACCCCTGCTGATCTCTGTGGCACACCACTTCTGGGACAGAGCTACCCAACCGCAGCTCCCATGCACCGGCTCCAAGCCGCCCCCGGCAGCCATCACTCCGGATGCAGGCTGCCCCTTGTCCCACTGTCCACACCACAGCCCCCTAAAGCCACGACACCAAACCCAGGAGAACAGCCTGGAGGCTGCTGCAGAAGAAGCCGGCTGGGCCAGGCTTGATCTAGTCTGGGCCAGCTCCAACTATGTGTTCCTGACAGCAGCCGACACTCTGCTCCCTCCTGGGCCAGTTCACAGGACCAGCGCCCGGGGGCCCTGCTCTCTCGTGCAGCCAGCAGTCCCCTTCCAGTCACTCTGGTTGGCCAGGAATTTGCAGGGGAACTTGGCTCTATCCACCAGCACCTCCTAGCTGCAGCCCTGGGGCAGCAGGGGTACCCTTCCGTCCCCTGCCCCACCACTCGGGCAGTAGAACACCAGAGATCGCAGCCCCTGGGGCAGGTGCCATGGCACAGCGCCGAGGGGTGGCCACACGGGGCGGTGGGACAGGGCAATGTGGGGTCACCCGCTCCCCAGAGGGGCCATGTGCAGGATCAGCGCTCAGCTGACTTGTTTGGCCCCCAGGGCCTGGCACTGGGTCCCTGCCGACTCTCACATGCTCTGAATTACAGCACAAAGTGGCATTAAAGGGGCAGGATCACCTGGATCCTTCCAGGAGGAAACAAACAGCTCCCACTCCCCCTGTGCCCAAGACAGACCCCCCGCCCGTCTCCTTAGCCAGTGAGCACAGGCCTGGCACACAGAGCTCAGGGTATGGCGACCAGCCCTCTCTGCCCTCCAGGCTGGCCCCAGCTCCCTCCATCTCCCCCTCCAGTGCCTAGGGGCAGCTGCCTGGTGTGGACTGGGGGTACCGGCAGCTGGCAGAGGGAGACAGTTTGCTCTGTGGTTACATGAAGGCTTCTGGGCCCTTTGCACAGCCCAGAATCCTCTGTTTAAGGCCCAGGATGCGCCAGGTCTCTGGGGAGCCCTGGGAAAGCCGTGGCAAACATGGGATTCCCTCCCCATGGCTAGCACCATAGGCATCTCCACTGAGATCAGGGCTGGGCCAGGTGGAGGGGTGCCCCCTGTGCGCCAACAGCAAGAGCAGCAGCAAGTCAGACAGGGCACCCCGCACCCCTCCTGCACACACTGCTCGGGAGAACAGCATGGTCCCGGGGGGCATCACAGCCTCTCTGCATGGTCTGACCCACGCCACAGCTCCTTGGCCTTCCCAGTCTGTGAGAATCTCTCCCGGGGGTTGGCACACCGGCAGTCGGGGGCGGCTGGGGACTTACACAAGCAGGCCCCTGAGACCCAAGACAGACCCCAGCCTTGTTGGGCCAGGCTCTGCACAGACTCTCCTGAGACAGGAGGGAGGCAGGATCCAGCCACACTACCAGCACCCCCAGATCTGAGCCAGGGGCAGCGAGACGGAGGCCCCTGCCCCGAACAGCAGCGGGGACGAGGCTGGCACAGGAAGGGTTTACATGCAGGAGAATTCAGCAACCTGTAAACCCAGCCCCACCTGCTAGGGCTGAGTCGGTGGAAAGTCGGCTGGGGGTTCTCCGGAAGTACTGATCCAGGGTGGCACTGGGAGCCTGGGGCTGAGCCAGGAAATGGAGCCCTGGCGCCCAGGGCCCAGCCTGCCCCTGGAACGGCAGCACTTGTGGGAAGCCTGCAGCCCGCTCAGGGGTGCATGCCTCAGCACGTCCCTCTGCAGAGCCGGGTGGGGATGGCGCTGCCTGCCCGGGGAGGTGGGAAGGGGGGACTCCAGTGCAGGCTGGGCTGCCGATTCAGAGCAACATGGTGTAAATCAAATCATGGTGTAAATCAAACTCCCTGCGGTAAGCCCAGGGCCAGACAACACCCTCCCCCCCTGCCACACACAGAGCTGCAGGCCCAACCAGCAGGACAACTCCAACCTTTCCCTGCCCCTTCCCATGGGGCCACAGTGGCTTTCTGTCCCTGCAGACACTGGTGCCAGGAGCAGGGTGAAGGGCCTGTTAAGCGCAGCACCCTCTGCCACAAGGGCCCACGACTCTTCCTAGCCACCCCAGATGGGTCAGGCCTAAGGGAGCCTTGGGGAGACCCCTGAGCCCCAATGCACCCCCAGCAGGGCCCCTTAATAGGGTTGGCGCAAGCCACGCTATTGGGGTGGCCAGAACCCAGGGGATACCCAAGTCTCCTACTGCACTGTCCCATGCCACCTCCCTTCTTTGGAGGGTGCTGGGAGAGGGGTGCCCAGCGCCCCAAGGTCTCTGCCACCCCTTCCCAGGGAGCTGCCAGGTTAACAGCACCCCAGGGCTCAGGGCGCCCACTCAGCCTGCAGGGAGCAGGGCCCAGGACCCCCGTCACCGCGAGCCCAGCCCCCTTTGAAGCGACTGGCTCCGCAGAGCCACCGGATCCGTCCCGGGAGGAGGCACGTCCCACAGGAGGGAGCCAGCAGCGCGCGCGCACGGCGGGGGCAGCAGTCCCAGGAGAAGCGGGAAGGGTCCTGGCCCCGGGACCTTCCCCCGTTCCGGCCACACGGGGAGGGAGCGCACCCCGCGGGTCCGAGCACCGGGCAGCCCGCGGCAAAGCGCCCGAAAAGCCGCCAAGTCCAGCGCGCGCCGCGCAACGCGCTGGGCACCCACCTGGGCTCCTTTGCTCCGCAGCTCGAAGGACTCCTCCTCCCCGTCCGGCTCCTTGTCCGGCTCGCCATAGTCCCGCCGGAGCAGGGTGAAGCCCTGCCTGCAGCACAGCAGGCACCAGAGCCCCCCCGGGAACGGCATCCCCCCGCCCGGGCACCAGCAGCCCAGGGCAGGCGCTGCGCCCCCGTCGGGCCGGGTAGCCCTGCGCGCTGTGGAATCCCGATGCGCACGGGCACCCTCGCGCGGGCCGCTCCCCCGGCTCCGGCAGGGGGAACCCGGCCCGGTTCTCTCCGCCCACGGGCGGGGAGGGAGCAGGCGCGTCATGAGTCACGGCCAATCGCTCAGCAGGTGCCCGAGGAGCCCCGCCTGCCGCCGCGGCCTCTTGCATCATGTGTCCCCTTCCCCCCCCGTGTCGCTCGGCGTCCGGCCCCGGAGCGCAGACGTGCCGCGCCCTGCGCCTGCCTGGGGGGAATGGGACAGTGCCCCCCAAAGCGCGCTCCCGCCGGGAAAATCTGGCCACTCGTGTCTGTGACTCCCCCTCCCTCCCAGGGCCGAGTTTTCAGGCTTTCCAGGCTAGCTGACGCAGGTGGCGAGCTTGGCCGCTGGGTAGGGTCTTTGCTAGCCATCACTGGGACTCCGCTTGGCAGCTCTCCCTGCCATAGGACACCCCCCAACCCACTGCATGTGCTCCCACACGCACTCATTTCCCCTTCCCCCGCGCTGAGAGGCAGGTGGCCCTGGGCGGGGAAGGGGACACGCCCCCCACTCCCTAAGCGCTTTGCAGAGCAGAGGGGCACCTACGTGTGCCACAGTTTGAACCCACACCTCCAGGGGGCTTGGAGAACCAAGCCACCCAGAGAGCTGTGTGCAAAATACCCTTGGGCCCCGACCTGAATTGGCACAAAGGGCCTGGTGCTAAAAAAGGGGAGGAGAAAATGCAGCCCTCTCCAGAGTCTCAGCAGCTCCCCGTTAGGAGTTAAGAGGCAAGAGGAACAAAGCACTTCCTTTGCTGATCCCAGTGGCTTTGCTGGCACCCTGGAATCTGTTTGCTTAAAATGACCAGTTGCAAAATGTTTCGTGCAGCCGGAAGAGCACTGGGGGTTCTGGTGCTTATTTGCTTTCAGAGACTTTAAGGCCAGCAGGGACCCTCCCAGTCATTTAGTCTGACCTGCACGTTGCCGGCCACAGACCTGCCTCGCCCATCAACTCCTGCGAGCCACCCCTCACCTCTGGCTGGCTTCCACAGCCACATTGTGCACAAGAACCAAAATACACTGACCCAAGGAGCCGGAATCAGCTGAGTCACTCCACAAAGCCACATGCTTTTCTGCCTGTAGCTCCGTCTGGAAGGTTGTGGGTTAGCAGGAAGACCCCAGACTTCCAGCAGCAACGTGTGGGATTTGACAGAGCTGGGAGACACACAACCATGGGAGGAGAATTGTTTCCTAGGTGGGTGGTGGGGGAGAGGGTTACTAGTTGACTCAGCCCCCAAACCAAGATACTCTTTAATCTACATGCAAAAATTCTAACCAGCAATCACATCAAATCCACTGTAAACGGACACTGCAGTACTGCTGCGCTTGGGTGTAGCAGAGCCTATCGGACCACCCGTTGGGGCAGCAAACACCAGAGGGCACCATATGGTCAGAGCTACTTCCACTCTGCATTTCTCTCAGCGCCTTAACAAAATGGCATTTAAATGCAGGTGTGAGTGTGCACATGTGTGTGTCCATGAGCATGTGTCCATGTAACAAGCCAACCCTTGCAGTGATTTTCCAAAGGGTCAGCTGAAGGGACTTTCTGAAATGCCCAAAGAGAGGGAAACAGTTCTGAGAGGGACATCACAAAGACCTGCCCAACAGCATCAACAGGCAGACTCCAGCCAGCAAAAGGACTGTAAACCAAGAATATTCAGCAAATCTAGAAGATTACAAGACAAATATCAGTCTCTTATCTGTCCTGACACCCCCTTTCTGTCCACCCCCATGGCCTTTTCCATCTGTCTGTCACACAACGTTAGCTAGCACCAGGCATTTTTGGATAGGGTTGCCAGATGGTTTCAACAAAAATACCGGACACACTTGACATTACATCACAATCGACATTACATCTTGTTTAGGAAATACCGGACATTTCTATTTTCTCAATTTGTTTCCTGAACAGAAAGCTCAAATATTGGACTGCCCAGTTCAAAACTGGACACCTGGCAACCTTATTTTTGGAAAGTGCAGTGACTGCTTCCCATTTGCACCAGGACAGTTTAGAACCAACTCCACACAGCAACCAGAGTGGGAAACACTAGAGAGCATGAACCCCTAGAGAGACAATTCTTTCCCAGGAAGATGCTGCATTCTCCCCCTCCCCTCTCCTCCCCCATCAGCCATTTCACACTGGAAGAAGCTGGAGCTTTTCCCAGAAGCCCCCCAGCAGGTGGGAAGGGCGGAGTTATCCAATCCATGCATGGTGTAATGGTGGAACATGCTCTGCTTAGGTCTCCGCGAGCTATTCACACAGAATTCCTTTCCAGGACAAACTGCAATAGAGCAGATGGAGGATCCCAAGTCCACCTCACGTGGATTTTTGCTCTGGCGTTGCTCTGGTAATACAGCTGCCCTGTTGCAAACTCCAGGGTAGAAACTCCACACAGGGAGTTTGAGTCCGGGGTAATTTGAAGCAGCACAGGCCCCATTTTACCTGGGTGCTGGGTGTTTACATCGATGGTTGCAATGGGGCAGACACATACACTAGGGATGTTACCTATCGGTTAATTGACTAAATCGACTAGTCCAGTGGTTCTTAACCTGGGGTGCGTGCACCCCCTGGGGGTGCGAGATGCCCTTTCTGGGGGTGTGAGTCATGCCAGATTTTTATGATATATCTTAGGTTTAAAGAACTGAGCTCCTTCAACGATTTTTAATAAGGGGTGCGAGAACGTATTTTGAGAACCAAAGTGGTGCAGGCTGCAGTAAGGTTAAGAACACCTGGAATAGTCGATGGAATGGCCGTTGATAAGTGGGGGCGCTCCAGCTGCAGCTCTGTGATTCTGCCAGGCTCTTATTATGTTTAAAGTGCAGAGCCACAGCAGGGTTAGCTCCCTGGAACTGCTGCGGCTCTGTCCCCCCTGACCCCCCCCCCCACCGTGGAGATGGTGCTGGGGGACCTGGCTCCTACTCCCCCACTTGCTGCCTCAGATACAGAGGCAGTGGGGGTCAGCGACTAGTCACTTACACCCTTAACATACACCCTGGCAACCTCCTGAATAGACACTCCCTGAGTTACATACGTTTCATCTGGACTGAGCCCCTGCAAGCAAAATGGCCCTTCAATACCAGGATCCACTTGCAGGGAAAGCAGCCGTCATGGCTGTGTCACCTCACGACTGGGCTGGCCTCCTTCGACGGAGCCGCTGGGTTATGCCTGCTCGGATTGCCTCCAGGCTGTATTATTCCTCTGGAATCCTGCTCTGGCTCAGGAGGGGTTAAATCCCTCCGCCTCTGGCACTGGATTTCCTACAGCTGCTGGGTCAAAAAATGTCTCTGGGAGCAGGCAGTGGGGGCCGGGATGTGCACACAGGAAATAGCGAGGCTTGCCAGCTTTCCTCCCACTCTCCCAGACACGGCTCCCAGCAGGCGTGAGCCAGCTTGAGCCACTGGGCCTTTATCCGGCCTCGCTCGCTGGGGCAGGGAGCTGAGCAGCTGAGGACTGCAGTGCATTAGGGCCCACAGGCGGCAGGGACAGGATACGCTGGGGACAGGAGTGCTGGGCTGTGGTCTCAGCTCCTGCGAAGGGCGGTGGGGGAGGAGGCTGGGGGTGGGGAGTGGGACACAGGGAGCTGCTGGGGGTTTGGGGAATCGGCTGTGCTCCTGCTCGCGTGTTAAATCAGCTACACTAAAGGCACTTTAACCCGCCTGCCACCTTCCTAGCACCATGCCCCCATCTGGCTGCCACATTTCCACCGCAGATGGTCGGGGGGGGGAGGTGAGGGGGGGGATTGTTCGTAACTTGGGCTAACGCAGCAAAGACATGGTGGAGCCTGGCTGTGACGTGGGTCGGCAGCGTGAGTTAAGCTGCTGCCCCTAGTTAAAGGCCAGTGGCCGTGTCCTTGCTGCGCCTTTAACCCGAGCGAAGGACACATGTTTATTTCCACGTCAGCCCACGCTGAGCCATGGGGAAGGGGACCTACTGCCCACAAGAGGATCTATTTCCACACACCCCCCCCCCAGCCTGGAGCTCTTTGAGACCATCCTAGGGTGAGGACCCTTCTGGCTGCTTGCCTGGCCCTACAAGAGTAATAGAGGCTGTTCTGCGTGAACTCCTGCCAGCTGCCTAGCCCCCTTGGGCAACGCTCCCCAGGCAGCCTGTTCCCAGTGGCAGGTGCTACTCCCAGGGCCAGCTCTTGCTGGTAGCCAGATGCCCGCCCTGTGGCTAGGTAATGGCACAGCCAAGCCAGCCCAGGGAAGGGCCCGAACAAGGAGAAGCAGAGGCCCAGCCCCTGGCTGAACAGCAGCCCAGGAATAATCGGCCGGATCTGCTGACTCAGCTGAATTGGTTTCCTGCCAAGAACTAGGTGAAGGGTCTGGGCCCAGCAGAGCTACAGTAAATCCTGGCAGCCAGAGGGAGCTGAAAGAGACAGACAGGACGTGCGGGGTGCAGGGTGGGGGGTAAGTGTGTGCAAGAGACATTGTGTGCGTGTGTGGGGGGGGGAGAAATATGAGGGGAGTAAGAGTGTGGGTGGGAGGGGAAGAGAGGGGGCAGTGTGTGTCTGGGGGGGCAGGTGTGTGGGGGGGAAGAGTGGGGGTGTGAGAGAAGGGTAGGGAGAGAGGGGGAAGTGTATGTATGTGGGGGGGAGAAGCATGGGGGGTAGTGTGTGAGAGAGAGACTGTGTGCATGTGGGGGGTAAGAGTGTGGGTGTGAGAGAGGGGGAGGTAAGAGTGTATGTATGTGGGGGGGAAGCATGGGGGTAGTGTGTGTGAGAGAGACTGTGTGCTTGTGGGGGGGAGAAGTGTGGGAGGTAAGAATGTGGGTGTGAGAGGGGGGAGGGAGAGAGGGAGAAGTGTATGTGTGGGGGAGAAGCAAGGGGGAAGTGTGTGTGTGGTGGGAAGAGTATGGGTGAGAAGGGGAGAGAGAGGGGGAAGTGTATGTATGTGGGGGAGGAGAAGCATGGGGGAAGTGTGTGAGTGTGAGACATTGTGTGCATGTGGGGGGAGAAGTGTGTAGAGGTAAGTGTGGGTATAAGAGGGGGAGGGAGAGAGTGAGATGTGTATGTATGTGTGTGGGGGGGAGAAGCATGGGGACAGGTGTGTGGGGGCAGCTGTGTGGGGGAAAGTGCGTGGATGTGAGAGGGAGAGGGGGAAGTGTATGTATGTGGGGGGGAGAAGCATGGGGGGTAGCGTGTGTGGGAGACTGTGTGTGGGGGGGAAGAGTGTGGATGTGAGAGAATAGGAGGGAGAGAGGGGGACGTGTATGTATGTGTGTGTGGGGGGGAGAAGCATGGGGGCAGGTGTGTGGGGGGGGAAGAGTGTGGATGTGAGAGAATGGGAGGGAGAGAGGGGGACGTGTATGTATGTGTGTGGGGGGGGGAAGAGTGTGGATGTGAGAGAATGGGAGGGAGAGGGCGGACGTGTATGTATGTGTGTGTGGGGGAGAAGCATGGGGGCAGGTGTGTGGGGGGGAAGAGTGTGGATGTGAGAGAATGGGAGGGAGAGAGGGGGACATGTATGTATGTGTGTATGGGAGAAGCATGGGGGGGAAGGTGTGTGTGCGCGCGCACGCATGCAAGTGAGAGAGCAGGTGTGTGTGAGGAGAAGTATGGGGGGAGTGTGTGTGTGTGTGTGTCTGAGAGATGAGAGAGTCAAGCGGAATTGTGTGTGTGTCTGGGGGGGTAGGCAGGGTGCTTTCAGGAGGGTGGAGGGGACAGACTCCAGCTCCGCCTGAGGCTCAGTAAAGGGTGGGTGCTGCCAGAGCTGCTCGCTGACATTCAGCCACTGCCGAGCTGGAGCCTTGCGCAAGGGGCCAGAGCCCAGTTCCCTGCTGGGGCTCGTGCCCCGTCCCTCTGGCAGCCAGACAGGTCCCTCGGGTTTACTCCTGGCCCTTCGGCTAGTCGTCGCCATCCTGCTACCCTGCCAGGCCCCAGAGGCCCTTGGGCCTTCCCCCCTCTGAGCAAGGGCCCAGTGGCTCGTCTTTCTGCAGGGCGGTTTGTGCCGAGCAGGGAGACGGTGATGGAGCCAGCAGCTGTTTTCTGCCTTTAGTCCAGCACCATCTCCTCTGGAGTGAGCCAGGCCGGCGGTTGCCCCATGTGCTAGCTCAAAGTTGCAAGGAAAAGTCACTGTAGTGCAGGGAGGACCCCATTGGCCCTGCTGGTCCCTGGGCTGCTGTTCCAGCCCCACTCGGCAGGCATCATGCCATGCAGAGGGGAAATGCCTCCTTGGGAAGCTGTGACCCTTCCGGGAGCCCCCAGGCCAGCAGGGCTTGGCACAGTGCTGCCTGCGTGCACCCAAGCAAACAGCTGTCTCTCAGGCTGCCACCTGCCGGCAGCTGGGAAGTGCTGACTGCAGGACACCGGGATTTAGGAAGCGAAACTAGCAAAAAGTACCTCTCAGCCTCCACGTGGGAAGGGGGTTTCCATGGTGACAGTGATGGCCGAGGGTGTTTCCGTGGGGGATCCCCATGGCCAGGGTCCAGCCAGGAATTTCCAGTCTTAATTTCCCTCCCAAAACGAGCAGAAAGCTCAGGCTGCAGGGCTGGGAACCCGCCATCGTCGCAAAAGAGGACTTGGTTGAGGCGATGGGGACCTTAAGGGGGGCTGAGGCCCTGCTGTGTCCATCTGCCCCTGAATGCCCTGGGAGTAGAGCGTGTGCGGTCGGTTTGTCGCTCCCACGGGGCTGCGGAAGTCCGGGTCTGACATTCCCGTCATGGAGAGCGGGCCCATATTCCAAGCGCTGCCCACCCAGAGGGGGTGCCCACAACCCAACACAGCAGCACAGTGCTATGTCAAGGGTCTGCATGTGAGCTGGGTCCTTCTCTGCCCCTGCTGGGCAGGAAAAAAAAGGAGAGATGTTGGACTTGCCCCTACCCTGGCAAAACCAGAAACCCTCCCAGATTTGAACGAGGGCAGACTCCTGCCCCAGGAGCCAATTCCCAGCACAGGAAACTGAGCCATAATCTCACGTCTGCTGTTCCCTGTGCTACTGTGGTGCTAGTCCCATACCAGGGAGAGGGTACTGCAGGGACAGGTGCCCTGACATCGGACTATCTGCTCGGTATGCCACCAAGAGTGGGCAATGGGGCTCCACTAGTGGAGGGTTACCAGCCTCGTGTGGCATTTGCAGTGAGCTCACACCCAGGCTAGTGTGGTCCCAAAAGGTGGGGGGGAAGGAGGGGAGTGACACTCTCCCTCAGCTGAGGGAGACTCAGTCCTGACTCGAACCAAATGAAGGGCAACGAACGTCCCTGGAGCCAGACAAGGCTTGACTATTCAAGGACCCCAAGAAAAGACTCTGCATAGGGGCTCCCCAGGGCTGAGAGAAAATAGTCTCTAGCCAGAGCAACAAAAGTGGGGGGAAATGGGGGCTGGAGTCCTGCTCCCCCAAACATCTGTAAGATCTGTGTAAGTCAAGTGAAACGGGAAGGCACCAAGCAAACACAACGTACTACGGCCACCAACACCTCTCAACAGGCCTGTAACTGTACAAGCGAAGGAGAAAGGGCACTTGATCCACTGTGGGGCCACCATTCTGCCAGCAGGCGTGTCCTGGGTACAGGGGATCCCAGCTCTTTTGGGCCAGCCATGCCCTGTAAGGACTGACCACAGGGTGAGAAATACTGGAGTAGACAGGAAGGGAACTGGTTAGTAAGTACAGAGCCGTGGTTCTCAGCCCACGGGCCATGTGCAGCCCACGTGACAGCCTCTGGGATGCACAGGTAGTATAGATGTTGTGTGGATATAGCCCACAAAACTGCATATGCAGCACACCAGGGTATACAGACTGAAAACCCCTGAGCTAGGCTATAAAATGCCTTGTGTGGTTTTCTTACATAAGAACGGCCATACTGGGTCAGACCAAAGATCCAGACAGCCCAGTGTCCTGTCTGCCGACAGCAGCCAATGCCACATGGCCCAGAGAGAGGGAACAGAACAGGTAATCATCATGTGATCCCTCCCCTGTCATCCATTTTTCCAGACAAACAGAGGCTAGGGACACCGTTCCTTTCCATCCTGGCTAATAACCATTGATGGACCTAACCTCTGTGAATTTATCTAGCTCTTTTTTAAACCCTGTTAAAGTCCTAGTCTTCACAACATCCTCTGGCAAGGAGTTCCACAGGTTGCCTGTGCGCTACATGAAGAAAAACTTCCTTTTGCTTGTTTTAAACCTGCTACTTATTAATTTCATTTGGTGACCTCTAGTTCTTATGTTATGGGAACAAGTAAATAACTTTTCCTTATTCACTTTTTCCACAGTCATGATTTTGTAGACCTCGGTCCTATCCCCTCTTCTCTCCTACCTGTAAGTTTATGTTTCCAACTCCTTTCACTTGCTTGCCATTTGAACATTTATCTCAAGCTCTGTTAAATAACCATTCATTTGATTTTACTCATGACCTGTCTAGGGGTATGTCTAGACTACATGGCTCTGTTGATGGAGCCATGTAGATGAGTTTATTAGACATAGGAAAATGAAGCAGCGATTTAAATAATCGACGCTTCATTTACATAAAAATGGCTGCCGCACTGGCCCGATCAGCTGTTTGGCGGCACAGCGCAGTAGTCTGGATGCTCCGTGGTCGACAACAGAAGCCTTTGTTGACCGATCCGGTAAACTTCATTCCATGAGGCATAACGGAGCGGTCGACAAAGGCTTCCATTGTCGACCGCGGAGCATCCAGACTGCCCCGCTGTGCCGCCACACAGCTGATCGGCACAGCGCGGCGGCCATTTTGATGTAAATGAAGCGGCGATTAGTTAAAATCGCGGCTTCATTTCCCTATGTCTAGTAAACTCATCTACACGGCTCCGTTGACGGAGCCATGTAGTCTAGACATACCCCATGTGTCTGGCGCTGTGAGGTAGTGGGGGGTACCTTGCTGGTTGCTATGCTGGGCAGTGGGTTGTCAGTGACCTCCACTGGCTGCTGTCTGCAGCACGGCCTAGCAGGGCAGGGGATGAGTCATTATGCAAGGGGGCTTCAAAACTCGTCAGACAGGTATCTCCCATGGAGCAGAACAATGGGAAGGAGGGGGGTGGAGCCCTTGCTGAGGGCAGGGCTGGAAGTGAGTGGGGTAGTTTCTGTCTGGGATCATGGAGGAGACAGCTTAGGGAAAGGGGCTGGAATTTAGGGGCCCAGCATCCCCCATCTCAAGGGGGGCTGAGGCATCCTAGGCCCGGTTCCTGTCACCAGGTGACATCTGTGCTGTGCTGTATCCTGGAGAAGCAATAAACTCCCTCTATTCTACTGGCTGGTGGAGTCTGTCCGTGCCATTACGGGGGTGCAGGAGTCAGGGGACCCCGACGCGCCGCCACAGGCGCTAAGCAGAGCATGGAACTGGGGTGAAACCAGGGACTCGGGTGCTCTGCTTCCACAGAGTAGGGCATATTGCCCGTGCCCTGAAGACAAGGGGCAGGGCACTCGCATGTGACAAAGTGGGGTGTGTAAGCGCTGGGGCTGAGCAGGGCTCGTGAGGCCACCGTGCAGCAGCTGGTAGTCAGAGGGGGCTTCCCTGGGAGAGTCCCTGGGCTCCCAACCCCAGGTGACTCAGAGTGCAGGACAGCAGGGAGGCTGGGCCCCTCTCCCCAGGGTGGGCGTTGCACTGGGATTTAAAAGCACTGCCAGCTTGTTGAGTTGTCAGGGTGAGTCCCAGCCTGCAGGGAGAAGGAGGGGACTGCAGCTAAGCTGCGACTCTCCTACACGGGTGCCTTGTGGGGACCACCAGCCGGGGCTGCTCCTCCCTCTGCCCCAGCATTGGCAGCCACATCTGCCAGCAGAGAGCCAGGGATCCAAGGGAGATGAGAACCCCCTCCCATCTGTAGGGCCTGCTGCTCAGCCCTGGGAGATGGGGCCGAGAAGAGACCATTAGGAGCAGGCTGGACACTGGCTTAGACAGGGCTGGTGTGGTGTAGTGTTCGTACCTTGCTGGTTGCTATGCTTGGGCGGTGGGCTGTGGGTGACCCCCACTGGCGGCTATCTGTAGCACGGCCCAGCAGGACAGCCGCTGAGTCATGTAGGCAAAAGACCCCCAACCTGTCCAACCGGTTGAGAGCAGGGAGGGAGACAATAGACAGGGGGGTGGAGACCAACTGTAGGTTTCCGGGGAAGGCAATTGCGGTCTGGGAAGCATAGGGAGAAGAGGCTAAGCTGGGGTCTGGGGGTGACGGACCCCTAACCCTAGGGTCTGAGGTATCCTGGCCCTGGCCCCTGTAGCCACATCACGTATGGGCTGTGCTGTATTCTGGAAAAATCAATAAACCCCTCTCTATTCCACTAGCTGGTGGAGACTGTTCGTGCTGCTATGGGGCTGCAGGACCAGGGGAACCCCCGACTGCATGGTCACAGTGGTGTCAGGGGTGGGATGCACTGCATCCCGTGGATGAAGCTTCCAGCAGCAAGTGTCAAGGTGCAGTAGAAGCAAGGGCCTTAGAGCCAGAAGTGCTGGAGACAGAGTGAAGCGGTTCCTGGGAATTGTGGGGCACTAGAGCACTAGACCGGTGAGTCTACACTGTGGGGACCAGCGAGGAGATGGCCTACACCCAACTCCTTAAGACAGAGCTGGTGGGGCTGTGCAGAGAGAGGGGCCTGCCTGTGGGTAAAGCAACCAAGGCCCAGTTGATTGCCCAGCTGGAAGAGAATGACCCATCCAGGGGCCTGGATCCTGTTCCAGAGGGGAGCAGCCAGACACCCGCGTGGAGCATCTCAGGCTCTCAGACCGGACGGAGGACTGGAGCCCGCCAGAGAGACGCGGTGCCCACCCAGCCAAGCCCTGCGGCCTCAGTTCGTCCAGAGCAGGGTCCAGCCTGGCAGAGCTATGACGGCTGGAGATCGAGCTGAGGCTAAAAGAATTGGAGTCACAAGAGAAAGAGCAGCAAGACTGTAGAGAGCAGCGACAGCATGAGCGGGCCATGGCAGAGCGGAGAGGCCCCAGCTGTGGTGAGCGGGGAGGGCCCCAGGGGGCCCGGGGCAGCCAGATGCTTGGAGAAGCTCATGTTGGCCCAGTGTAAAGATGTGGGGGGACATGGACAGGTTCCTCAGCTCCTTTGAGTGGGCCTGTGAACTGCACCAGATTCCCCCAGCTGACTGGCTGCAAGAGCTCACCCCTTGTGCTGAATCAGGAAGCTGCAGGGGTGCTCAACCAGCTGGAGGATCTGCAGCCGGGTGATTACGAACGGGTCAAGGAGGCCCTGCTGCACAAGTTCGGGCTGACCCCAGAGACGGACAGGAAGAAGTTCTGGGGGCTTCAGAAGGAGCCATGGGAGACCTATGCGGATTTGGCCTCCCGCTTGGCGCAATACTGCCGCAAGTGGGTGTTCGGGGTCGGAGCCCAAACCGCAGAGGACCTGCGTAAGCTGATGATCCTGGAGCAGTTCTGTGAAGCGCTCACACCCAGCCTGAGGCTGTGGCTCAAGGACCGGAAGCCAGAGACAGGCTAGACAACCCTGAGCCCCCTGCCCCTACAAGATGCTAGGGCACATGAATGACTCCAATGCCCTAAGCCGTTAGCTGCAGCAGGTGGGAAGGGCCTGGGCTGAAGAGCTTGGTTATGCTGCCCCTTGCAGGGCGCCCCAGCGAGAGGCTCCCGTATCCATGGGGAATGACAGAAATGGGCCTGGCCTTGTCCCATTTCTAGCCTGTTCCCCCCCCCCCCAGTTTCCTCCCTACATGCTAGCACCATCCCTTGCTTTCAGCCATGTGTCAGTGCCACTGGCCTGAGAAGCACCCCAAAAAGCTGTCGAGGGGCTACCACCACCCAGGGACCACAAGGAGACACCACAAGTTGGGTGCCCCAATGCAGCCACCTGCCCCCCCCCCCCAGGATCTGGGGCAGAGGCCAGGGCGGCTCTTGGAAAATTAGCCAGGGGCTGGAAGGGAATGATGGGTCTGAGCAACCAGACCACAGGGCCCCTGACTGACCACAAGACCACATGCAATGGGGTGACCGCCTCCAGCTCACACCTCATGCCCTGGCCCTGCAGCCTCCCTGCCTCAGTTTCCCCTCTGGCTTGCTGGCATGTTCATGTACAGACAAGACAGTGTCTTCTGGCCAGGTGCAGTCCCTCCCAGCTGAGGGACACTCATCATCCCACCCCCTCCCACCCACCTTGGCTTCCCAGGCTCCTCCCTCAGCCACACCTGGGGGGAGGGAATCACTCCCTGCTCCTTCCCAGCAGCCACTCCCACCTGGCTAGAGTCAAGTCTTCTGAGGTCTGCAAGCCCCTGCTGAATTCCCTGGGGTCTTTCAGGCCCAAGGCCTTCCCTTCGCTGTCCTAGAGGCCAAGCCAGACTGGGAACCAGCTCCCTTTAAAGGGCCAGCCACGCCCCCCCCACACACCCCACAGCTGGGCGGCTAGAGCAGGGGAGGTAATGAGGGATCACAAGCACATGAATAACAATCACAAGCAGGTGCCCAGGGCAGCTTTTATACATTCACAGGGCGGGTAGCTTGATTATGTTTCTACTTCCAAAGATAGAGCTAGGCATTACCCTTCAGTATGCTGGGCGTTATTAAGGACCCTCCCCACCAGTGTGCAGGGCGTTACACAGACCCCTATCCCAGACTCTGTGAATGGTACCCCTGGAATGGCCAGAGGAGGGTGCTGTTAAAACACGACACTGTCTCCTCCCATGGGTCTGCCCCAGCAGCCGGGGCTGAGCCCTGGGTCAGCTCTGCCCTTACACGGTCTCCAGGTAGGTGGAGAACGATGCCCGGCGCCTGGGGCACTGCTCGCCCCATGCCCGACCCACGCAGCCCACATCGCTGGCCAGGAGCCACAGCTCCCTCCGGAAGCGCACACCCACGAAGGCATAGAGCACGGGGTTGAGGCAGCAGCGGGCGAAGGCCAGGCCACTGGTCACCACCAGTGCCAGGTCCTTGCGGCGGCTCTGGGCGCAGCTCATCTGCCAGCTGCCCAGCATGTCGGCCGTGTCCAGCAACACCACCAGGCTGTAGGGCAGCTGCAGGGCCACGAAGACGAGCACCAGGGCCAGGGTGACGCGGAGGGCCTTGTGCCGCTGGAAGCTGCGGGCAGCCAGCAGGGTGCGGGCCACAGCTGCATAGCAGGAGGCCATGACCAGGAAGGGCAGCACAAAGCCCAGGACGACCTGGGCCAGGTTGGTGGCTCCCTGGGCGGCCTTGGAGACGCTGGCCGGGAAGAGCACCCGGCAGACCTGGAGGCCCTGGCGCGGCTCAGCCTGGCTGTACACGAACTGGGGCAGTGCCAGCAGGGTGGAGAGCAGCCAGGCCAGCCCGGCAGCCAGCCAGCCGCAGCAGCGGGCCCGGGGGCGCAGGCGGAAGGCAGTGGGCGCCCGGACGATGGCCACGTAGCGGTCCACGCTGATGCAGGTCAGGAAGAGGAAGCCACTGTAGAAGTTGAGGGCGTAGAAGCCTTGCAGGGTCCGGCAGGCGTCAGTGCCCATCAGCCAGCCCTGCAGCAAGCTGGCCACGGCGAAGGGCAGCGTCAGCAGGAGCAGCAGGTCAGCCACGGCCAGGTGCAGCAGGCAGACGTCAGTCACGGAGTGGGCCTGGCGGTAGCGGGCATGGGTGATCAGCACCAAGCCATTCCCCGCCACGCCCAGCAGCGACAGCAGCAGGTAGACAGCGGGCTGGTAGGTGCGGGCAAAGACCTGGACGGACCCCTTCTCACACACCTCGGGCAAGGCGCTGCCCACCTCAGGGTACAGCTCATCCTCGTAGTAGAAGCTGGTGGTGACCGGGGGCTCTGCCGACCAGGGGCTGGAGGTCTGTGATAGGGAAACATCATTAGCAAGGAGCTTTGCTGCATGACACAGCATCACACAGCTACACAACACAGCATGGCAGTTATACCACAGTGCAACATGGCTCTGCACAACCACAGCATAGCTACATAGCACTGCACAACACAACACAGCTACATAGCGCCACACAGCAACACAATGCAGCACCACAGTTACAACACATAGCAATACAGCTCTGTACAACCACAGCACAGCTACACAGCACCCTACAACAACACAACACACCTACACACCACCGCATAACAACACAATGCAGCATCACAGTTACACCACATAGCAACATGGTGCTGCACAACCACAGCACAGCTACATAGCATGACATTGCTATATAGCGCTGAACAACAACACAGCACAGCTGCGTACCACATAGCAACACGGCTCCGCACAAGCACAGCACAGCTACACAGCACTGCACAACAACACAATACATCTACATAGCACCACACAGCAACACAACAGAACATCGCACAGCTACCCAGCGACAGAACACAGCAGCAATATAACACAACATTGTACACAACACATTAACACAACACAGCACTGCAATACAGCACCACATACCAACACTACACAGCACTGTCACCACACAGCTACAGAGCAACACAACATCACGCAGCACAGCTACCTAGCAACACAATACAGCACTCCCCTGCAACACAGCACTGCCCCACAACACCACACGGCACCACAACACCGTGTGGCACCATGCAGTCCTGCACAACTCCACACAACAGCAACCCACAGTGCTGCAGAGCGACGGGATGGATGTCCGTCGCACAAGCCAGGATTCTGCAGCCTAACCCAGGACCTCGTCCCCAGGGACACACTGCGCACCAAAGGGGGGTTCTTCCTGCAGAACTTTGGTGCTAGCTGGAAAGGTCCTGTGCCCATCTGGTGCTGCCCCATTGCCCTGCCTTGCACGGACCCCTCAGCAGCTCTGCGGCTCCGCTCAGCCCTTGGCCACCGCCAAGATTGCTAGGGAGGGCATTGTCACGTGCCTGCTAGGTTGGTGTGACGCGGGCACCTGTTCTGCTAGCAGCGAGAGCCCAGGCGCCCTGTCAGGCTGAGAGCTGAGCCCAGCAAGCTCGGTGCCTCGGGAGCACCCCAGTGTGACGTTACTGGAATTAACGGGAAAATGCAGATCATTGTTGCACCCACAGTTGTGTGTTTGCCCCAAATTCTGTGCAAGGTGAGCTTTGTGCGGTGTCTATTGAAAGCTTATGGGATGCTGATTCAGTTGATGCTACTCATCTGCCCGTCTGATTTTGCTCTGTGAAGTTATGAGTGTGGGCTAAGTCCTTGTATTTTAAATGTTTGCGTCTGGGAGATAGCAGCAGGCATCACCCACCTACGGTAAGAGGCGGCTACTCAGGCTACGTCTACACTACGATTTTTTGCAGCAGAAAATATGCTAACGAGGGACTCGTTAGCGTAAGTCGTGCTCTCATTTGCATATTTTCCGCCGATCCGTATTTTCGCTAGGGGTTTTTGCACAAAAACAAGCAGTGTGAGCGTTTCCTTTTTGCGCAAAAACCCCTTTTGGCGCAAGATTGGTATACCTCCTTTTTGGGGGCATAAGGATCTTGCGCAAAACGGGGGTTTTGCACCAAAAAAAACCACCGTACACACTGCTTCTTTTTGCGCAAAAACCCTTGCGCAAAAAGAAACGGCAGAAAATATGCTAAAGAGATCACGACTCATGCTAATGAGTCCCTCATTAGCATATTTTCTGCTGAAAAAACTCGCAGCGAAGACGTAGCCTCAGTGAATATCTGTGCTTCATGGACAAGGGCCTTTAAGTGTTGCCAATAAACACCTGAGGAATTCTGCTACAAACCGGCAGGCCAGCAGGCACGCCATGGCTCCTTACCTAAAGGACAGGATAGGTCCCTTGATCATGTGATGAGCTCTATTTTGGGAGGTACCTTCATGCAGGAGGACAATGGATTTCCCTCCACATGGGCAAGATCATAAATGGATCCTTGGGGCTCCTCCATTTTTGTCTTCAGTCCTGCCCTTCACTTCAGAAGCATCCTTGCTATGACCAGAAGGCCCGGAAGGATCTGTTGACCCATCCTAACACAGGATGTACTCCAGAGACTTTTTAGAGAGCAATTTATTCCATCTCTGCCAAGAGCCTGCATCAAGAACTTGGTGATTGAAGTGTGTCATGAGATTTCTTTAACAAGTCTACTCTCAACCTTTTCTTCCTTTTTATTAATAAACCTTTCGATCGTAGTTTCTAAAGGATCAGCCCAGCGCGCTCTTTGGGTAAGATCCGAGGTGTAAATCGACCTGGGAGCGTGGCTGGTCCTTCTGGACCCGGAGAACCTGTTTGGAGTTGGTGGGATTGGTTTTCATAACCTCTCCCCAGGGCTGGATTACCCAATAGGCAGACCAAGCATGTGTTTAGGGCACCAGCAAAGCAGAGGCACCAAAAAAAAAAAAAAAAAAGAGAGATTTTACAGTATAGTATTGTTTTTATTTTGAATTACATATGGGGGGGGGGCACCATAATCTTTTCAGTGCTCTAAAGGTCTTAATCCGGCCCTGTGTAAGGAGGGGCGCCAGTGGTGGCACAGGTAAAGCTGGCGTGTCTGAGGGGATGGCTTGTGAGACTTCTTGGGTGGCCAGATTG
Source organism: Pelochelys cantorii (assembly GCA_032595735.1). Classification (NCBI taxonomy): domain Eukaryota; kingdom Metazoa; phylum Chordata; order Testudines; family Trionychidae; genus Pelochelys; species Pelochelys cantorii. Next base: position 7,731,021 of record CM064357.1, on the reverse strand, counting down.
GCTGCTGAAGTGCTCCGTGTGACTGGTTTGGTGCCTTATAGAGGAGGCCCCCAAGTCTTGGGCTGTAAGTAGCTCTGCTTCTCGGTAGTTCATCCTGATTTGACCCTCAAAGCGGTGCACCCAAACTGACGGTTATATTACGCCCTGCCGCACCGAGAGGCTGCTGAATGCAGACACTGAGTTCCTGTCTCACCACAACAGAGCAGCGGGGGCCATTCCAGGGCTACAGTCATTGTGAGAGATACTGACTCTCCAGGGCCGGGGTCTTGTGTGCTGGGGGGCTGCCGGGTGTGGAGGGGGCCAGGCTGGCATGATGTCCTGTGGGCAGGGGAGCATCAACCCAGTTTGGGGTCTCCTTTGGTTCCTGCAAGTCTGTGTCACTCCCCGGGCATCCGGAAAGCACCCCAGTGCTGGGCTACGGCTCGAAGCCCTGAACAGCTCCACATTTCACTGACAAACAGCAAAAGTGTCAGTGAGCAGAGTGTCCAACCGGGGCCTCACAGCGGGGACAGGGGCTCAGCTCCTTGAATTGGAACTGCCCTGCACTCAGCACCCAGAACCGGAGCTCAGCACCCAGAACCGGAGCTCAGCACCCAGAACCAGAACTGCCCAGTGCTCAGCACCCAGAATCGGAGCTCACTCAGCACCCAGAATCGGAGCTCAGCACCCAGAACCGGAGCTGCCCAGCGCTCAGCACCCAGAACCAGAGCTCAGAACCCAGAATTGAAGCTGCCCAGAGCTCAGCAGCCAGAACTGGTGCTCAGCACCCAGAACCGGAGCTGCCCAGCGCTCAGCACCCAGAACCAGAGCTCAGAACCCAGAATTGAAGCTGCCCAGAGCTCAGCAGCCAGAACTGGTGCTCAGCACCCAGAACCGGAGCTGCCCAGCACTCAGCACCCAGAACCAGAGCTCAGAACCCAGAATTGAAGCTGCCCAGAGCTCAGCAGCCAGAACTGGTGCTCAGCACCCAGAACCGGAGCTGCCCAGCGCTCAGCACCCAGAACCAGAGCTCAGAACCCAGAATTGAAGCTGCCCAGAGCTCAGCAGCCAGAACTGGTGCTCAGCACCCAGAACCGGAGCTGCCCAGCACTCAGCACCCAGAACCAAAGCTCAGCACCCAGAATTGGAACTGTTCAGAGCTCAGCAACCGGAACTGGAGTTCAGCACCCAGAACAGAGCTGCCCAGCGCTCGGCACTCAGGACTAGAGTTGCAGTCACTGTCCTGAGCTGGGGGCACTGCCAGATCCAGAGCCCTGTAGGCCCGGTGCCTATGGGGCGGGGGTCAGGGAGTCTGTCTCATGAGTCACTTGAGGCCCCACCGTGAGGCTTTGGGACCCCACATGGTGGCGCTACCCTGCTGAGGGGGTGTCCCTGGGCCTGGACACACAGGCAGACACATAGTGGCACTCAGGGGGATCGACTTTGCTGTCCTTTGCGAAGTTTCACAGGGGCTGACAGGTCTTTTCCCATCTGTGGCTGCATGAATTGCTAATAAAGATGCCTGGGGGAAGAGACATGTAAAACCCACTGAGCTCAGGTTCCTCTGGCTCAGGGGTGATCAGACGTGTTGTCCCCAGACATGTGGGGCCAGCCCCGCCTGGAGACCCCGCCCTGGCTTAGACCACATCAGAGAGCAGCTTGCAGCTCAGCCCAGCTGGGGTAAATGGGCAGGTTCAGTGCTGCTGCCTGTGGGAAGCTGCCGTTGTGTGCACCAGCAATTGGGCCTGGGCCTGCAGTTTCCTTCTGACTGAGCTGCGTGTTGAGCCTGAGGTGCTGCAAACTCCCCGGGGCAGCCTGGCCCGGCTTCCCTTCCCCAGCCTCACAGCAGCCCTGGGGCCTGCTCAGCCAACGGGGCTGCTCCGTGGTGCCTTGGGGCAGGACCAAACCCAAGAACCATGCAGGGACAGTGTGATTTCCACTCCACGCTGGCCTGTCCCAAGCGCTCGGCCCCTGAGACCCAGCGTGGAGCTTTGCCCAGCACACGGGCCCCACGGTGTCTGTGCCTGGAGGACTGGGCAGAAAGCAGCTTCCCTGCAGCTGCAGCTTGGGACTGCACTCCTGTAAGGAGCTGCAGGGCGTGCAAGGGTCAGCATGGAGCTCCCTGCAGGATCGGGGCCCCAGTGTTCCATTTTGCTCCCAGCCCCCCCAGCTCTGGGCATGGAGCCCGTCTCTGCCTGCACGGGCCATGTGACCCGGTGCTCACGACTCAAACCCACTATCGGGGGGGGGGGGGGAAGACACCTCAGGTGTCCCCTCCCTGACCCTGGAAATCCCCCCCAACCCTTTACCTGGCTCGAGGGAGGCATCTCCATCATTGTGAAGCTGCAGCGAGCGTCCTGCTCCTTCGAGGCTCTGCCGTGGCCACTCCCCGAGCTCGCTGGAGCCTGTGGTCTGACCACGTGCCTTACCTGATACTGAGAGTGCGGCTGAAAACACAGGAGGTGACCCCAGGCGTGGGAGGAGGGGAGGGGCCCCTGTATCAGTGACAGGAGGCATCCAGCCAACACCCTGAGCGCTGGTGCCGGATGAAATGGAGCCCAGCTCCTTGTGCACCTGCGGGCCACGCTTCGTGGCAATGGAGCCTGGGCTGCATGGCACAGCGGGTACATGCCCTCCTGCCCTGGCCAGCTCCCAGAGTGCAAGAGCTGCCAGCAAACTGATCAGAGACCCCTGGAGCATGCTTGGGCTGAGATCAAGGGAGTGAGCGTAGGCTGGAGGGCCTTGCTCAGCCCCTAGCGCTGGGCCTGCAGGGCCGGTGGGCCTGTCTCCATTGGTGCTAGCCATGCTGCTAGCCCACAGTCAGGGTAGGGAATGCTGGGCCTGGGCAGAGCAGCATGGGGATGAGCCACTAACAAATCGGGGGCTAGTTCCTGGGATTCCAGTGTCTGGAGCCTACACAACAGTGCAAAGGAGCAGAGCCTGCTCAGCCTGGGAGCGCTCACCAATTGGGACGCACGAGATGTTCTGGGCTTGTGCAGCATCCAGGACAATGGGTCTCTGGGCCAGGACAGGCATCCTGGGCCCTACCGTAATGCACCTAATAACACAGCGCTGAGCACAATGGGTCTCAGGACTCCTACCGTAATGCACTTAATAACATACAGTGCTGAGCACAATGGGTCTCAGGGCTCCTACCGTAATGCACCTAATAACACAGCACTGAGCACAATGGGTCTCAGGGCTCCTACCATAATGCACCTAATAACATACAGTGCTGAGCACAATGGGTCTCAGGGCTCCTACCATAATGTACCTAATAACATACAGCACTGGGCACAATGGGTCTCAGGGCTCCTACCGTAATGCACCTAAAAGTGTACAGCACTGAGCATAATGGGTCTCACAATGGGTGCCTGGGTCCTACCGTAATGTGCCTAATAATGTACAGTGCCCAGCCACAGTGGGGTCTGGGCCCGTCACAGGGTCCCTGTATCACAAATAACACTAATTGTGCCAGAATTGGGCTGCTATGGATCAGTAGCTGAATGAATGGAACAAGGCCAGTCTCCACCAGCGGGGCTCTGGGTCCCAGTGACACCCGGGGGGCCATGCTTGTTGACACCAGTGGAGCTAGGACAGCCCAGCTGACACTAGTGGGCTCTGGTGGCTGCTCTTGGCCACGTGAGAGGGATCCACCCTCTGTAAGGAGCCAGGACAGTCTTTCTTACTCGGCTTCATGTAAGAAACAGTTTGTTCTTAGAACCAGGGGCAACTGCTGTCATCACCACCACCCCCCCAACCCCTGGAGGCCGAGCCCTTCGGGCCCAGCAGGGGTGTTGCCCCAGACAGCTCCACTCCAACACACCGTGGGCTTTTATAGCTTCACCCCCTCACGCTTGGTATCACCGTGCTCAGCGGGGGAGGGGGAGAGCTGCTGCTTCTCTCTCCAGGACGATTTGCGACAGGCTTCTCTGCCTTTTGCTGTTATAATCCCCCAATTCCCCCTTTCTCCGAGCCTCGCTCCTCTTCGCAATGGCTTAGCCCTGCTTTGCCTTTCAGGCTCCCACGCCCCAGCTGCCAGCGCCTGTCCACCAGCCAGCCTGGGGTGTGCAGGAGCAGTGAGCTGCCCCTTTAAATGTGTGTGAGCCTTATCCTGGCGCGCACCATGGTCTGGGTTTCACAAGTTGCTTGGAGTCCCATGGGAGACGCTGTATGTGCACGGAGCACAGCCCTTGTATCTAGCCAGTCCACATGGTCTGGGGGCCCCACCATGCCTCTGGAGGTCCCCCCTTTTAGCTTTGTTGTGCAAGGAGCAAAAGACCAAACCTCCTGCTTGGCTTTTGATCTGGGCCGTGGCTCTTACCCCAGGGAGCTGCCCACGCCTGGGACAGACACACCATCGTGATATGCTGCTGCTCTGGGCTTTGACTTCCCCCCCCTGCACCAGTGCAAAGAAAGGGGCAGCTGCCACTTCCTGGCAAGCCAGCAACATGGGGCTGTGAGCAGGGCAGAGCACCCAGCATGGGCAGCGACCCCTCCCCACCAGAGGGGAATGCAAAGTGGCCCTAGGACAGGCCTGCACAACTCGGAAAGCGGCGAGGGCCATATTACTCCAAAGAAAACAACTGTGGGCCGCAAGTAGGGTTGCCAGATGCTCTCCCAAAAAATACCAAACATGCAGGCTAAAAATTTTTGTCGAGCAAAAAAAAAAAAACCCCAAAAAACCACGCGTGTCGGGCATACAAAAAGAACCCCCCACCGCCCGGCTTCAGCACGCAACCACAGGAGGCGCCACCAGGCTTCCGTCTGTAAATACCGGACTGTCCGGTACAAAACCGGACACCTGGCAACCCTAGCCGCAAGGGTACGTTTGGGGGGGGTGATACTTTATTAAGAATTTTTCAATTAAATCAGGCCTGCACAACATACGGCTCCCAATGCCCTTACCCTCTCCTCTCCCAGCATCACCCTGTCTCCCCTCCCACTGACACCTCCCCTCCTGCCCTTTTCCTCATTGCCTCCATTTGGCCCCCTGGCATTTGTCTCTCCTGCACCATGTCCCTTGGTGCCTTCCCCTTTCTCCTGATCTGCCCCCCTACCCTCAGCACAAGCCTCTTCCCCTCCCCTATCTGGCTTCTGCCTTCCAGTTTGTGGGGCTGCCGGAGCCTTTTGGAATCCAGCGGTCGCCGGCCGTGATGTCACGACGCCACATCACGCCAGCGTCCTGGCGTCTGCCGGCTCCCACCCTCTGGCTCGCGCCCCGCCTCCTCACGCCGGAGCTGCATGCAGGCAGCCTGGCAGCGAGAATCACCGCACTTCCCCCTCCCCAGTGATGCTCTGCTCCTCCGCCCGGCCAGCGGATTGGATGGGGCCATGCCGCCCATAGTGGTCACGGGCCGCATGTTGTGCAGGCCTGCCACAGGAGTTGTGTCCAGAGAGGGGGGGTCAGCTCAGCTTCAGCATGGCTCAGTGCCCGGTGACTGTCATTCACTGTCCCCCATGGCAGCCACACCTGCAAGGCTACCTGCTGACTGGGGACTCCTGCCCGCTGCCCCATGCCCCTTATGTGGCAGAGCGGGGCTGCAGGACGAGGGGCTGTGTACATTAGGTCAGGAAAGGATGGGGGGCAGCCGGAGCTGGGAGGATGATTCGGGCTGGATTCCAGCTGCAGAGATGGGGCCAGAGGGAATGGGCACTGGCAGCCACCTCGCTGCTCCCCTCTTGTGCCCCTGTGGCGGGGCTGGAGCTGTCTCAGGCGGCTGGTTTGGGGGCACCCTCCTGCGACTCAGGCAGGGGCTGGGGCCTGGCCAGGTGGCTGCAGACCCTGCGCAATCCAGCCCACAAGCCAAGAGCTGCTTCGCTTCTGAGTAACTAACTGTCCCTGCCCACAGGCCCGCTGCACCTGGGACTCTCTGTTCTCACTTTCACCCTCCAGCCAGAAAACAAAACAGCCATGTCACCATCGCCAAGCAGGGCCCAGACACCCTCTCTGCCGCAGGCCTGGCCTGCCCGGTGACTCCCAGCCCCAGCCTGCCTCTGGGGTGCAGCCATGAGCTAGCTCCCTTCAGCCACACTCAGCTCCATGCGGCTCCCCCTGCATCCACTGGCTCCTTGGATGTGGGGGAACCCCCAGCGCCTTGCACAGGACGGCAGCCAGTCAGGGCTGCTGTCTCTGAGCCTGGCTCCTGGGTCCTGGCCTCATAGACGTTGCTGAGCAGCAGCCTGCTGGAGCCAGGGCTGGGGCATAGCCAGAGCTCTTCTGCAGAGACCTGGGCCTAGAGCAGAGCCAGGCTCCCGTGGGACTGTGCGTGGGGCTGCTCTGACCGCCAGAGTGCAGACGGGAGAGGCAGCGACAGACAGGACCAGCCTTAGGGCCGGGCAGGCTGGGCCCATGCCCAGGGCACTGTAGCCAGAGGGTGAGGGGCAACTGGGCATGGCTGTTGCTGGGCACAGGGGGTGGAGGGTTCTGGGCACGGGAGCAGTGCAGCAGGGCATGCTGGAAATGCAGGCAGGGGCTGGGGGCACAGGTGGAAGACAAGTGCAGAGGTTGGGATGAAGGGGTTAATGGTAAAGGGAGCACAGGATGGGGGTGCACAGGTGGGGGAGCCCAGGAGTGGTGCTATGGGGGTCAGGGCACCATTTTCCCGAAGGCCAGCCCTGGCGACGGAGCTCAGGGGCAGGCTGTGGGTGGGGGGTGTCACCAGGGGTATTTCTGAGTGACAATCACTTCTCAAATCCCCTGGGTGACTATGCTCAGCTGGGCCCGAGTGCAGGCCCTGCTCTGCCTTCTCCCACAGTTACTGTCATGGGGAACTGGCCTGAATTCCTCCTTGCTGGGGGTCCTCTCGCACGGCGCCCCAACAGTGGCAGGGGGAGCCAGGAGCTGAGGGACAGGCAGGGGGAGGGTGCTAAGCAGCGGGGATGTGGGTGCTGAGGGGGCCGATGCAGGCCCCTGAGCTGTGGCGGAGGGAGGGGGGATTGGGGTTCTTATGTAGGCCACGCAGCCTGCTCGCTCCAGCCCCCCACGGAGTGTGCCCCGTGTGGACAGATGACCGTGGCGGTTTGGGCACAGACAGACTAAATCCCATGTCGCTTTTCCACCAGAGACAGGCAACCCCTAACCCCCGAGGCTTAATCTGCTTGTTGATTACAAGCCAGTGCCACATCTGTCCGGTGCTTTCCTGCTGTGAGTCCCACTCTGCTTTCCCTGCCAGTGGCGGATTCCCCGGCACACGGATAGGGGTTTGCAGCCACTCACACCCGGACTCTCGCTCGTAGTGTTACCGGTGACACCCGGATTGTGGGAGGCGGGAGTTGCTGGCACGCACTGCCCCCCCACGACCACCCCCTCCTTCTGGCGTTGTCCTCGCAGCCCTGGGACTGGGGGTGGCCAGCTGGGCTGAGAGGGTGGGTACGTGGGGAGCCTGCTTGGCTGCTGCCCAGCTAAGCCAGTGTGCCCCCCAGGGCAAGATAGCATTGCAAGGGTTAATTTGGGCAGCCCCTCCCCAGCATAAGGCCTTCATGGGCCTGACAGAGACTCATGCAGTAGCCCCTCCCCAGAGGGTTTTCCTGCTCCAGCTGGCCCTGAGGGAGGGAAGGGACCAGGATCTAAAGCCCAGCTCAGCTTGTGGCACAGAAATGGTCATCAAGTCAGGCAAAGCTGGAGCCCAAGAGGCTGGGACGGAGGGAGAGGGGGTGTGACAGCGCGTTGGGGTCCCCCGACTCCTGCACCCCCGTAGTGGCACAAACAGGCTCCACCAGCCAGTAGAATAGAGGGAGTTTATTACTTCTCCAGGATACAGCACAGCATAGATGTAATCTGGTTACAGGGCCAGGCTTAGGATGCCTCAGCTCCTCTTGGGATGGGGGAGACTGGGCCCCTAAATCTCAGCCCCCCTTTGCTCAGGCTGCTTCCTCCATGATTCCAGACAGAAACTGCCCCTCTCTTCCAGCCCTGCCCCCCTTGCCAGGGCTCCACTCCGCCTTCTTCCCATTGTTCCGCTCCCTGGGAGATAACTGGTCCGACAGGTTCAGAGCCCCCTTTGCATAATGACTCATCCCCTGCCCTGCTGGCCCGTGCTGCAGCCAGCAGCCAGTGGGGGGTCACCCACAGCCCACTGCCCAGCATAGCAACCAGCAAGGTCCCCACACTACGTCACAGGGGGGCTCGCCCTAGTTCACAGCCCTGGGCCCAGGGCTCTGCAGGGGACAGCCCAGGCTGACCTGGCAGCAGGCCAGGTTCTAGAGATGCGAGGGAATCACCCATCCCACGTGGGGACCAGTGGCAGGAGGGTGCTGCTCCTCCTAGACACTGTTTATTGGGGGGAGTGGGAGCTCTCAGCTTCACTAGCATACCCGCCAGCCATGCCCTGAGACCCACCAGACACTGCTGGGCTTAATTGCTCTGGTCCTGGGCAACAGCTTGGTCAGAGCAGGCCAGGCAGATGGAACCAAAACCATTGCCACCGGACCCTGCCAGGTCTCAAGCGCCTGGGATGTCAGGCTTGGGCTCCTGCTGTCATCCCCTTTGGGCCATTTTCCTTGGCTCCCCTCTCTCCTGACCCTCTGTGTCTCAGACTAACGGCTGAGTCTGGCTGTGCCTACCCAGGCGGCTGCACCTTATGTACCAGAGCCATGAGCCTGCACCTAGAAGCTGCTAGCAATACTGTGAGCATCCCAACACTGGCACAAGTTTGCCAGGTCTCCACCTGGCTGGTCAGACCGGGGGTGGGATCTGTGTTTCTCCAGCAGTGTGGTGAAGTGAGAGTCCACCCCAGAGACAGAAGCTGCGCTTGCCATCTTTGCAGGCTGTTTCTCTCCTATGTTCTGCGTGTCTGGATTGGGATCCAATCAAGCCATATACCAGGCTGCTGGCTAAAAAGGAAGTGCTGAGCGGTGTGAGCCCCCCCCCCCAGAGGCTGGCTGGCTGGGGGTGTGGGAAAGATCTCACCCCTGCACTCTTCGCACCAGGCATCTGACGCAGCCCTACTGCCTTGCACTGCAGAGGCTCCGTGCGGCCCCTTTGATTCTGGCAGCCCCCCAAACCAGCCTGGAGCACTCCAGCCCTGGCAGCGGCTGATCGGCTGAGAGCCCTGCCCTGCATAATCTGTCTCAGGGTGGGGCTGCAGCTGCAGATAGGCCCTGTGTTACCAGGCTGGCTGGTTCCTAGGCCCTGCCACGCAGGAAGGGGGCGCATGGGAGCCAAAGGGCTGTTCTCTGCACAAAAGAGCCTGCAGTCCACTTGGACCCCGGCTGCCGCTGCAGCGCAGCGCCACAGGAGGGAGCCGGCGGCGTGCGTCCTCTCTGCTCCAGGACAGGCTGTGCCAAACTGGGCACGGGCACTGCCTGGCGCCAGCCTCAGCCAACAGCAACTGAAAGCCGCAGCATGCAGAGTGGGGCCCACGACGAGCCCACCGCTGAGCCCATCACCCCTTCAGAAGGGCCCATGGCAGAGCCCACCACCCTTCAGAGGGGAAGTGGTAGAGCCTACCACCCCTTCAGAGGGGCCATGGCAGAGCCCACCACCCTTCAGAGGGGAAGTGGTAGAGCCTACCACCCCTTCAGAGGGGCCATGGCAGAGCCCACCACCCTTCAGAGGGGAAGTGGTAGAGCCTACCACCCCTTCAGAGGGGCCATGGCAGAGCCCACCGACCCTGGAGAGTGGCTTGTGGTAGAGCCCACCACCCCTGGAGAGAGGCCTGTGGCAGAGAGCACCATGCCTGGAATAGGGGCTGATCAAGATAATGGGGACAAAGCTTTGCTCTGCAGAGCGGAGGCTGGGCAAGCTGTCCTCCCATCAGCCAAACTCTGCCTGCCCCCAGCAACTTTCAAGTCGGGCTCCCAGCATGCTGGGCAAATGCCTCACATGGCCCGGAGCGGCTGCAGCGCCCCTTTCCCTAGGACAGTGCATATAGCACAGCTCCCGTCCCCCCACTTCCACGGGGTGGGGAGCAGCCTGCCCTGAGGCCCACAGAGGGGGGCTGCCCCAGCCTTATGGGAAACATCAGGGTGCTGCGGGTTTGGTTTCCTGGTGCTGCTGCTTGGTGTGTGTCTGTTAAGCAGCGTCTGGGCATCCTCAGTGTAGCCAGCCCGAGTGCCATTGGCCTGTGAGTGGGGCCGTGTCAGCCCCACTCCCCAGGGCCAGGTGTCAGGCTCTAGACAGAGTCTCAGCTCTTTGCAGTGGCATCTGCTCAGTGCCCACCTTATGCTGAACCAGTCACTGTGATTCCCAGTGCAGCCCCCGCCCTTCCTGCCAGCTCCCCACATCCCCTGGGTCTGGCGCTGATCACTGCTGAGTGACAGGGGCGCTCCTGGCCCCTCTGGCCTGTGGCTTGGCAATGAATTGGTCCTGCTATGGGCATTAACAGCCAGCTCCCATGCCGGACACTGTGCCGCTGCCATGCTCCAGAGCTGAGAACGCTGCTCTCTGCACACGCCTCTCTCAAGCCAGGGCTCCGTCAGCTGCCCTTGGCCCCTTCTCCACCGCTGGGTTGCTACTAGCCGAAAGGAGGGAGGCGTGGAGTATTTCCTGCCGTGTGGTCCCAGCCCTGGCCATTCATGGATGCTGCTGGGGTCTGCAGAGGCTTCCCGAGATCCTCAAGTGTCATTCAGCTGCCAGCTTGACGCCTGGACTGGCAGTGTCTGGGGGTTCATTTCCCAAGGCAGCACAGGGGTTTTTGCCAAGCCTGTGCTCTGGAGGGGGCTCAGCTGCATTCCTGGCCAGCGGGTTGTTTGCCCCGTGCTCTCAGTGTGTGTCGGGCAGCGTGGAGGTGTCGAATCTGTGCTGGGGGCTGGCACAGGTGCCCTGTGACAGGACCCAGCCAGCCATGCCAAGGGCAGCCAAGCAGGACACTTTTGCCCCAGCGCCAGACACATGGGTCCCCCACGGCTTAGCCGTGCTCCTGGCTTTGGCAAAGCCATACAGTGCCACTCACTCTGCCCACCCCAGCAATGCACTGCTGGCAAGAGCCAACGGGCCAATGCCCATTTTTGTTAAAAAAGTGGGGGGGGGTAAAGGAACGTTCTGGGGGAGCAGAGATGCCAGCCCCTCAGGGGAGGCAGGGCAAGGGCAGCACCGTTCCAGCATGGGGAGGGGCCTTGCAGGACTTCAACACGGTGCAGCAATGTGGGGGGCCCTCAAGCCAGGGGCTGGGGGTGTCCTGTTTTTTCTCTGGGGAATGTGGCTCCTCAGCACAGACGTGGGAGCTGCCCATCCCCTTGGGCACCCCCATTGCCTCTGCTCTATACCCCACCCCTGCCCTATGCACCCCATGCCCTGACCTGTGCCATCCTCTCCTGCTCTGTGCCCCATCCCTCAGTTCTGTGCCCCACCTCCTCCCTTGTGCCCCCATTGTCCCTGCTCTGTGCCCCCATCTCCCTACACTGTGTACCCCTATCCCTCATGCTGTGCCCCCACCTCCTCCCCATGCCCCCTTCCCCTGTACCTCCATTGTCCTTGCTCTGTATCCCTGACCCCTGCTCTATGTACCCCCATCCCCCACTCTGTGCCCCCATTGGCTCTGCTCTGCACCCCTATGCCCACTCTGTACCCCCAGCCCCGACCTGTGCCCCCATTGTCCTTGCTCTGTACCCCTGACCCCTGCTCTATGTTCCCCCATCCCCCACTCTGTGCCCCCATTGGCTCTGCTCTGCACCCCTATGCCCACTCTGTACCCCCAGCCCCGACCTGTGCCCCCATTGTCCTTGCTCTGTACCCCTGATCCCTGCTCTATGTTCCCCCATCCCCCACTCTGTGCCCCCATTGTCTCTGCTCTGCGTACCCCCATTCCCTGCTCTGCACCCCCATTCCCTGCTCTGTGCCCCCACTCCCTGCTCTGCACCCCATCCCCGACCTGTGCCCCCACTCCCTGCTCTGCACCCCCATCCCCCACTCTGTGCCCCCATTGTCTCTGCTCTGCGTACCCCATTCCCTGCTCTGCACCCCCATCCCCGACCTGTGCCCCCACTCCCTGACCTGTGCCCCCACTCCCTGACCTGTGCCCCCCCCACTCTGTGCCCCCACCCCCTGACCTGTGCCCCCCACTCTGTGCTCCCACTCCCTGACCTGTGCCCCCCCCACTCTGTGCCCGCACCCCCTGACCTGTGCCCCCCCACTCTGTGCTCCCACTCCCTGACCTGTGCCCCCCCCACTCTGTGCCCCCACCCCCTGACCTGTGCCCCCCACTCTGTGCTCCCACTCCCTGACCTGTGCCCCCCCACTCTGTGCTCCCACCCCCTGACCTGTGCCCCCCACTCTGTGCTCCCACTCCCTGACCTGTGCCCCCCCCACTCTGTGCCCGCACCCCCTGACCTGTGCCCCCCCACTCTGTGCCCCCACCCCCTGACCTGTGCCCCCCACTCTGTGCTCCCACTCCCTGACCTGTGCGCCCCCCCACTCTGTGCCCCCACCCCCTGACCTGTGCCCCCCACTCTGTGCTCCCACTCCCTGACCTGTGCGACCCCCCACTCTGTGCCCGCACCCCCTGACCTGTGCCCCCCACTCTGTGCTCCCACTCCCTGACCTGTGCCCCCCCCACTCTGTGCCCGCACCCCCTGACCTGTGCCCCCCCCACTCTGTGCCCCCACCCCCTGACCTGTGCCCCCCACTCTGTGCTCCCACTCCCTGACCTGTGCGCCCCCCACTCTGTGCCCGCACCCCCTGACCTGTGCCCCCCCCACTCTGTGCCCCCACCCCCTGACCTATGCCCCCCACTCTGTGCTCCCACTCCCTGACCTGTGCCCCCCCCACTCTGTGCCCGCACCCCGTGACCTGTGCCCCCCACTCTGTGCTCCCACTCCCTGACCTGTGCCCCCCCACTCTGTGCCCCCACCCCCTGACCTGTGCCCCCCCACTCTGTGCTCCCACTCCCTGACCTGTGCGCCCCCCACTCTGTGCCCACACCCCCTGACCTGTGCCCCCCCACTCTGTGCCCCCACCCCCTGACCTGTGCCCCCTACTCTGTGCTCCCACCCCCTGACCTGTGCCCCCCACTCTGTGCTCCCACTCCCTGACCTGTGCTCCCCCCCCACTCTGTGCTCCCACTCCCTGACCTGTGCCCCCCACTCTGTGCCCCCACCCCCTGACCTGTGCCCCCCACTCTGTGCTCCCACCCCCTGACCTGTGCCCCCCACTCTGTGCTCCCACTCCCTGACCTGTGCCCCCCCCCACTCTGTGCCCCCACCCCCTGACCTGTGCCCCCCCCACTCTGTGCCCCCACCCCCTGACCTGTGCCCCCCACTCTGTGCCCCCAGCCCCTGACCTGTGCCCCCCCACTCTGTGCTCCCACTCCCTGACCTGTGCTCCCCCCCACTCTGTGCCCCCACCCCTGACCTGTGCCCCCCCCACTCTGTGCCCCCACCCCTGACCTGTGCCCCCCACTCTGTGCCCGCACCCCCTGACCTGTGCCCCCCACTCTGTGCTCCCACTCCCTGACCTGTGCCCCCCCACTCTGTGCTCCCACTCCCTGACCTGTGCCCCCCCCACTCTGTGCCCCCACCCCCTGACCTGTGCCCCCCCACTCTGTGCTCCCACTCCCTGACCTGTGCGCCCCCCACTCTGTGCCCCCACCCCCTGACCTGTGCCCCCCCACTCTGTGCTCCCACCCCCTGACCTGTGCCCCCCACTCTGTGCCCGCACCCCTGACCTGTGCCCCCCCCACTCTGTGCCCCCACCCCCTGACCTGTGCCCCCCACTCTGTGCTCCCACTCCCTGACCTGTGCCCCCCCCACTCTGTGCCCGCACCCCGTGACCTGTGCCCCCCACTCTGTGCTCCCACTCCCTGACCTGTGCCCCCCCACTCTGTGCCCGCACCCCCTGACCTGTGCCCCCCACTCTGTGCCCCCACCCCCTGACCTGTGGCCCCCCCCACTCTGTGCCCGCACCCCCTGACCTGTGCCCCCCACTCTGTGCCCCCACCCCCTGACCTGTGCCCCCCCCACTCTGTGCCCCCACTCCCTGACCTGTGCCCCCCCCACTCTGTGCCCCCACCCCCTGACCTGTGCCCCCCCACTCTGTGCTCCCACTCCCTGACCTGTGCCCCCCACTCTGTGCCCCCACCGCCTGACCTGTGCCCCCCCACTCTGTGCTCCCACTCCCTGACCTGTGCCCCCCCACTCTGTGCTCCCACCTCCCTGACCTGTGCCCCCCCACTCTGTGCCCCCACCCCCTGACCTGTGCCCCCCACTCTGTGCCCCACCCCCTGACCTGTGCCCCCCCACTCTGTGCCCCCACCCCCTGACCTGTGCCCCCCCACTCTGTGCCCCCACCCCCTGACCTGTGCCCCCCACTCTGTGCTCCCACCCCCTGACCTGTGCCCCCCCACTCTGTGCTCCCACTCCCTGACCTGTGCCCCCCACTCTGTTGCTCCCACTCCGCGTGACGCTCCTCGCGCTCCCCGCACTCTGTGCCGCCGCAGACGCTGCGGCCTGAGCGGTGCACGCGCGGGGCCCGGGCTCTGTGCGTGCAGCATCAGCTCCCTGACCTGTGCGGCAGCCCCCACTGGCTGTGCGGGGCCCCCCCCGGTGAGCCTCGTGCCCCCCCCACTCTGTGCTCCCACCCCCTGACCTGTGCCCCCCACTCTGTGCCGCGCACCCCCTGACCTGTGCCCCACCCACGTCTGTGCCCCCACCCCCTGACCTGTGCCCCCCACTCTGTGCTCCCACTCCCTGACCTGTGCCCCCCCCACTCTGTGCCCGCACCCCGTGACCTGTGCCCCCCACTCTGTGCTCCCACTCCCTGACCTGTGCCCCCCCACTCTGTGCCCGCACCCCCTGACCTGTGCCCCCCACTCTGTGCCCCCACCCCCTGACCTGTGGCCCCCCCCACTCTGTGCCCGCACCCCCTGACCTGTGCCCCCCACTCTGTGCCCCCACCCCCTGACCTGTGCCCCCCCACTCTGTGCCCCCACTCCCTGACCTGTGCCCCCCCCACTCTGTGCCCCCACCCCCTGACCTGTGCCCCCCCACTCTGTGCTCCCACTCCCTGACCTGTGCCCCCCACTCTGTGCCCCCACCGCCTGACCTGTGCCCCCCCACTCTGTGCTCCCACTCCCTGACCTGTGCCCCCCCACTCTGTGCTCCCACTCCCTGACCTGTGCCCCCCCCACTCTGTGCCCCCACCCCCTGACCTGTGCCCCCCACTCTGTGCCCCCACCCCCTGACCTGTGCCCCCCACTCTGTGCCCCCACCCCCTGACCTGTGCCCCCCACTCTGTGCTCCCACCCCCTGACCTGTGCCCCCCCACTCTGTGCTCCCACCCCCTGACCTGTGCCCCCCCCACTCTGTGCTCCCACTCCCTGACCTGTGCCCCCCACTCTTTGCCCCCCCGCGTGCGCTCCTCCGCGCTCCCCGCCCGTCCCGCCGCAGACGCTGCGGCCGAGCGGAGCACGCGCGGGGCCCGGGCTCGGCGCGTGCAGCATCAGCACCCGGAGCAGCAGCTGCGGCAGGAGCCGCGTCGGGCTGGGCTGCAGCGGGGGCTGCGCGCGCCCCGGGTCGAGCCGCCGGCTCCGAGCGCTCCCCGCCAGCATGGCCACCCGCCTGCTCTGCCTGCTGCTCGCCGCCTGCGCCGGCAGCCAGCCGCCGCTGGACCGCAGCTGCCCGACACGTAAGTCCCGCGGCCTCTGCCCGGCTCCGCAATGCGGGGCGAGGTACCGCAGCGGCCCCCGCCGCCCTGCCGCCCCGCTCCCGGCTCCGGCCTCCCTGCCCGGGGAGCGCCCCCCACCGCCCCGGTCTGGAGACACGGGGAAACTGAGGCACGGCGAGGGGGAACGCGACTTTCCCAAGGTCACCTGGCCAAGCGGTGGCAAGGTCAGGAGGGGAGCCCTGGCCCCTTGCGCCGGGCCCTTTACCCCACTGTGGGGGAAGGGGGGTGCTGCGAGCCGTGGGTCTTGTCCCGTGGATCCAGCCCAGCCTGGTGGGTGCAGAGCGGCAGGGGCCCACCCCACTGCAGCTCACTGCAGTCCTGTGACCGGCTGGGATTGGCAGCCAGAGACCGGCTCGCCCCCTGCTGCAGCCCAGCAGAGAAGCCCAGCCAGAGCCCCTGGCAGCCCACCTGGGTGTGCCCAGCCCCTGCCCCAGTCTTCTCCACTGGCGCCTGCAAAGCAGCCGTGTCTGCAAAGAAGCCCCCCCTGGGAGCGGAGCAGTGCTGAGGGGCATGGGGATATGGGGGGGCTACTAGCAGCATGGGGGCCCCTGCTGGGGAATTGTGGCCCTCGCTGTGCCCAGGCGTCGTGTGTGCTGTGTGGAGCCTGCGGGCGAGTCATTGCCATGCAGGCCGGCGTGGAGCTGCAGGGGGCACAGCGCAGCTGCCAGGGCCACTGCTATGAAGGCAGCCCCACAGATGCTACTTTTGCTGCAGGTGGAGGGTGCTACGAACCCCCCTCTCTTCCCCCGGGGCAAGATCCTGGAGGAGACAGGACAGTCTCCTGGGGCTTGCCATTCCCAAGGCGTGGGCTGTGGGCCGGGTGCCTGGGCTGCCCCAAGCTGGGGCAAGGAAGCTGTTTCTGTGGCCCTCTGATGGAAGGAGAGGAGATGAGGAGGGATGCTGAGACCATGGGGTGGCTGGGGGAGCCTGGATTTCTCCCCTTCAGGTACCTGCCGCATCAGGGCAGGACCCTGGAGCGGCTTTGGCTTCATGCTAGTTCCCAGCCTGGTGCCCAGCACAGCAGGAGTGGGGAGTAACCCCAGAGGAGCTGGCTCAGCTCTGGCCAAGGTCTCCGCAGAGGCTGATGCTGCCCAGGGCCGTGAGTGCAAAGGTGCTCAGTGCGTGGCAGGGTCTGGCCCTGGGCGTGGTTCTGGCAGCAGCCCCTTCTGGCTTGGGGCTGCAGGGTGGGGTGGGGTGGCCCCTTTGCGTTCCTCCCGCCTGCATGGCTATGCCATGCTGCCACTGCCGCCTGCTCTGCCCCTCTCTGGGGGTGCGCTGAGCCCTAGGAAGAGGCTCTGCTGATGGCCTGGGATGCTGGGGGGCGGTTGGGGATCCCAGGAGGCAGGGCCAGCTTTAGGAAGTGCGGGGCCCAATTCGAACCAAATTTTGGTTGAGCAAAAAAACAAAACAAAAACAAACAAAAAAAATAACCCAGCACACAAACAACTCACAGCCCCTTTAAATCCCCAGCTACAGCGTAGAGTCCCGCCTTCCAGCCAAACCCACAGGCCGACTCTCCCTCCCGCAGCGCACAGAAGCTGCCGCGCTCCTCCTCCGGGGCCGACGCCCCCTCCCTCAGCGCGCCCAGCACACTTCCAGGTTTAGGGCACGGGGCCCTCTGGCTTTAGGGCGCGGGGCCCGATTCGGGGGAATCGGGCGAATCGTTCTAAAGCCGGCCCTGCCAGGAGGGCAGCTGGGGGATGGGGGGCAGACTCACAACCCCATCAGGGATGCCTGCTTTGCCATAGCCTGAGACACAGGTGGGTCCTCACTAGCTGGGTGTCCCATAGCTGGGGCCCTGTGGCTGCTGCAAGGGGGCTCTGCAGAGGGCAGGGGGGCTGGTTTGGGGCTCGCTGGGAGAAGCCGCCCAGGTGCCAGTTAACCAGTTCCCCCGGTCACCCTTTTACATCCCAACTGCCCCAAGCCGGGGCCCTGGAGTCTCATGGCTAACTGGCCCTGCTGCTGTCTGTGCCCCAGCCCAGCCTGGCCCCTCCCCCTAAAGAGAACAGAGTGGGCAGAGGGATCCCTGAAGTGCTGGGGAATGGGGGAGGGGAGAACAGCTCCTGCTGCCCCCCCCCGGTAGCTCCTGGCTCGGCTGATGGGCTGTGGCAGAGGGGGGCCATCTGCTGGGATGCAGGAGAGGGAGAGAAAGAGGCTCACCCAGCGGGTGCCCCGTGGACGCAGCCTGTGTATGGAGCCAGACGGGGCTTCGCTGCCACTGGCCCCATCTGGAGTCTCCCAATGGAGAGATGCGTAACCCCAGCCAGGCCTGCGCTCTCCCCTACCGGCCCCAGCAGCATCCCAGCCCCCGCCGCCTAGCCCCTGGGGAGTGTGTGGGGTACTAGGCTGACACAGGGGGGACAGCATCCCTCCCTCCCTCCCTCCCCGAGCCAAGGTCCCCCCAGAGCGTGTGTGTGGCTGGTGCAGGCAGTGGCCGAGCCTGCAGGGCGTGTCTGCACTCTGCAGTGGGAGGGAAAAAGAGCGTGGCGGAGAGCAGAGGGAAGCCCTGCTGCTCCAGGGAGCCGTGCTGAGCCACGCCACCCAGAGCCCAGCGGGGGAGACTCCCGGGCTGAGCCTCGGCTAGGGCAGACCCTTCCTGAGCATCTATAGCGCAAGCAGCTACGCTCTGGGGCAGGGGCCAGGCTGCCTCGTGCCACATGGCCCCGGCAGGCACCTTCCTGCCTTGCCGGCTGCCCCGGGAACAAGCCCCTGAGCCGGGCTTTGGCGGCACAGCCTTCCCGTCGCCACCAGGTGCCCAGGAACCAGCAGCGTCTATAACTCGCTGTGAGAACACGGGGGTGGCACAGGTGGGGGCGGGGGGCTCTGGGGTAGCAGCAGGAGGAGGGGTGCACAGAGGCTGGCTCATCCACCTGTGTGTCCCTGGTTCCTTGTATCCCCCCGGAGGCCAAATTCCGACAGACTCTCTGCCCCCTCCGCTGCCAGGGCTTTGCGGGGGGCCAGTCTGCTCCATGTCCCCAGGGCCTGCGGGGGGGAGGGCACAACACAAGGACCTGAAGGGGCTGGGGATGCTGGTGAACTGGGGGCTGGATGGGTTGGGAGCATCCCCTGCCCCCCCCCCCCGGTGCCCTGGGAGCGTGACTCTGCTCTGACCCTGCACACACACTGGCTGAGCGGTCCCTGGGGAGGCGGGGGGCTGGCATCGCAGCGAGAGGCAGCTGTGGGGGATGCGAGACCATCCGCAGTTCCTGTCTCAAGCACTCCGGGGGCTGGTTAAAGGAGCTAATTGGCCCCCCGGGGTCCCTCGTGCCCGGGGATCCAGACTGTCCCTAGAAGAGGGGCCGAGGGAGGGGAGGGGAGGGGAGGGGTCCCGCTATTAGACAGATGGTCAGTCCTAGGGGCTGCAGGGTTCTGGCAGCTGGGGAGAGGCAGAGGGGCCAAGCTAGAGTTGGGCGAGGCTGGGCAAAGTGGCTTCAATGCAGCTTCTTCCCTGCAGCGCACTGTTACGATGAGCTGGTTGCGCCCCTGTACTCCTCGTCCATCGGTGCCTCCTCCCGCTACAACATCTTTTACTCGTCCAGCTTCGCCCGGCTGCACAGTGAGTCCTGCCTGCCCAGGTCCGGGGAGCACTGGGCCCCCGAGAGCCTTCCCCAAACACCAGGCTGGCGCTGGGGGCGGGGGGGGCCTGGATGCACATGGGGTTGGCGCAGGAGGGAGGCTCCCTGAATTCCTGAAAGCAGCACCGGGGGGGGAGGTCAGTGGGTCCCAGGGGGCGGAGCCAGACCCTGGAGCAGCCCGGAGAGCATTTACCCTGCTGCCCTCGGGCGCCTCTGACCCCAGGGCTGAGTTGCGCAGGGAATGGAAAGGGGCCAGCGCCGCGGGTGACACCGGGCTCTAACCACGCCCCCCTGGCGCAGGCAGCAGCGGCTGGTCTCCAGACCCCAATGACAAGCAGCCCTGGCTCCAGATTGACCTGATGCAGAAGCACAAGATCAACGCGGTGGCCACGCAGGGGACATACAACACGTACGACTGGGTGACGCGCTACATCGTGCTGTATGGGGACCACCCCAGCAGCTGGCGACCCTTCTTCCAGCTCGGGAGTAACTGGGTAAGGACCCACGGCTGCCACGAACTGGCTGGGAGTTCTCCTGCTGACATCCTGCCTGGCTCCCTCCTGCACACAGCTCCCAGGGCAGGGGACAAAAGTCTATGGCCGGGGTGTGGAACGGCTCTGGGGCCGGATGCGGCCCTCAGTTTGCCTGGGGCCGGCCCCCGGGGTTCGGGGCTTCCCCCGACAGCATTGGGGACCTGGTGCTGGTGCTCTAGCCCCTCCGCCGCCGCCCCACGGGACTGCAGCACACAAAAGCTACTAGCCTGGGCCCCCCTGGTGTGGGGAGTGTCTTTCTCCTCATTCCGGGGCCATGGCAGTGGGGTTGAGGTGGTTTTTTGGTTTTGCTTGGCGCCTGACTGATTTTTCTGTGGGTCAGCAGCCCCCCACCCCAAAGAAGGTTTCCCACCCCTGTCTATGAAATCACGCCTGTCTAAAGGGAGTGGGAGCTGTTGGCTTTCCTGCCCCGTGACACACGAAGGAGAGGACAGCTGCTGACTGGGGGACATTCAGAACTGCTCCCAAGGGAAACACTCCCATCAGTCGGGGTTGGCCTGTGGAACTCCACGCCACAGGATGGTGGTGAGGCCAAGAACTCAATAAGGCTCAAAGGGGGACAGATGGAAGGGAGCGAGCCCTCCGGCTGATGGCTGACTCCACTGATCTGAGAGACTGGCACAGGGGTGGATCATCCCAGCACGGCATGGTTCTGACCCCTTCCTCTGAGGGGCCAGCACTGGGCCCTGTCTGAGGGCGGGTTGGGCTGGGGGGAAGGGTGTGGCCGCGGGGGCTGGTTTGACAGGGGCTGTTTCTCTGCCAGACGTTCTTTGGGAACGTGAACGAGAGCGGTGTGGTGCGCCACGACCTGCACTACCCCATCCTGGCCCGCTACATCCGCATCATCCCCAAGGCCTGGAACCCCCGGGGCAAGATCGGCCTGCGCGTGGGCCTCTACGGCTGCCCCTACCGTGAGTGAGCTGGGCTCCTGGCACTGGGCTCACCCTGGGGAGCTCTTTGCACCAACGGGAGGGGGAGGCAGGCCTGATGCTTTGGTGAGGGGCTCTTGGGCTTTTCATGGAGAATATGAAGGCTCTGAGCAATGGGCCTGGCTTAGCAGGGCACCGGGTCCCTTTTCCCTGTGCAGCACAGAGCCCCAAGCCCCCTTCAGTCCCAGCTGATTTGGAGCCCGCACAGCTCCCCAAGAATTCAGCTCTGCGCCCCCTCCAAGTCCTGCCCAACACCCCCCTGCCTCCAGCCCTCCCCGGTGGAGACCTGCTCCCCTTCCTCCCCCTGGCTTCCCCATCCCTTCCCTGCTGTGCCCGACCCCACTCAGTGTAGTTTCCCTTTAATTTTTTTAGTTTGAAACAAATCTGGTGACCAGAACAGTCCTGGGGAGCCATAGACAGGGGCCATCCCAGGATAGGCCGGTGAGCTTCTGACCTCTGTTTCCCTCTGAGTCCCTAAAATAATTCACCTTCGCCAGTGTCTTCGAGACACCCCCCTCCTCTCAAACCTATCAGCTCTCCTTTTGCTTCCAGGCTTCCCAGCCCCTTCTGGGCATCTGGGTGCCCCCGCTCCCGGCCCCCTGGCCTGGAGACTCTCCCTCCTTCTTGGGGCTGGCTTCTGCTGGGTGTGAATGCAGGGACAGGGCTGTCACTGCAGCCTCCCCTCACCCTCTGCGGCCAGCTGCACCTCCCTGGCTTAAGAAGCCTCTTCTTGGTCAGGCCAGGCCCCGGCTCTCAGTGGGGAGGGGCCATGCAGCGGGGTGCACACAGGTTTGGCCAGTGCCCCGGGTGACACTGGCTCTCGTCCAATGTTCCCGCTATTTTTTTCCATCCATGTGCAGAATAAATTTTGTTTGGTGCACCAAGGCATGTGTGGATGTGCACCACCAGTAGAAACCTGTGCTGCTGTCAAGCTGTGGGTACTCAGCTAATCAGCAGGACGGCATTTGAATCTCTCCTGGGTGGCCGCCCAAGCGCTCAGCTTACAGGCTTTGTCCCCCAGGGTCTGACATGCTGTACTTCGACGGGGACGATTCGATCTCCTACCGCTTCCGCGGCAAAACCGTCCGCACCGTCCAGGACGTGTTCGCCTTCAACTTCAAGACGGTGGAGCGGGATGGGCTGCTAATGCATGGTGAGGGCTCGCAGGGGGACTACGTCACTGTGGAGCTGAAACAGGCCCAGCTGGTGCTGCACATCAGCTTAGGTGAGTCTGGGCCTGGAGGGGTGCTGGGGATGGGGGGGGGAGTTAGAGCTGCACAGTATGGGGGGGAGGAGATTGGCAGGGGCTGCTGTGCACTCTGGGGAGGGGCATGGCTGGGGGCGCAAGATGGGGGTGAGCAGGGGCTGGTTTGTACTGGGGAGAAGATTATTGGGGTGTCTGGCGGTGAAATAGGGGTGTGTGGCTGGTCTGTACTGGGTGGAGGACTGGGGTTATGGGGGTCAGGCAGTGTGCCGGGACTGGTCTGTACTGGGTGGAGGATGGGGGCTGTGGGTGGGTCGTGAGAGCATTGGGGCCAGGCTGTGGGCCGGGGCTGGTGAGGACTGGGGCCATGGGTCGGCTGGTCTGTACTATGGAGAGGATTGGGGTCAGGCCATGGGCCGGGGCTGGTCCATACATTGGGATGACCCCTGAGTGGCACAGGGCAGGCCTGGAGCCCATCCCTGTCCGTGGGGTGACTGGCCACCCTCCCCAGGCAGCAGCCCGCTGCACTCGACCGAGGGGCACACAACGGTGACGGTGGGCAGCCTCCTTGACGACCAGCACTGGCACTTGCTGAGCCTCGAACGCTACGGCCGCCACGTCAACCTGAGCCTGGATGGGGAGGTCAAACGCTTCCGCTGCAACGGGGATTTCGAGCAACTGGACCTGGACACCGAGGTAGAGCCTGTCCGTCCCTGTGGGGCCGGTCGGGGGCACAGCAGGACAAGGGGCTTGCCCCTTGGGGCAGCCTGGCTGGGTACAGCGCTGGAGGGGAAAGCCCAGCTCAGCTCTGCCTGGTCCCCCCGCAGCGGCCTATCCTATAGCTGTGTGGAGAGCTGCGAGCAGCAGGGCCCAGTCATCTCAGGCTGCGCCGTGCGGTATCTTCTGAGCTGGGACCTGCGGGGTCTCTGCTCTGTCTGGAGGGGCTAGAGCAGGATACCCCTATCCCTGGGAGCCCGAGGGGATGCAGCCCGAGCCCCAATGGTTCAGAGCTCCCAGCAGTGCCCCCAGACTGCTGGGGCTCAGCCCAGCCCCTCTGACTCCCCACAGCTGTTCTTTGGCGGCGTGATCAACCAGAAGAACCGGAGCCTGGTCTATCGGCAGAACTTCCGGGGCTGCATGGAGAACATCTTCTTCAACGGGGTCCACATCGCCGACCTGGCCCGCAGGAGAGCACCCAACGTCCGCTTCGAGGTTGGGGTGCGGGCAGTGGGGTGGGGGGAACCCCAGGCAAAGGGAGGGAGACCCTGGGGTGCAGAGGGGGTGCATGTGGGCAGATGCTGTCCCGGGCTCTGGCTGCCACAGTGAAGCCCGGTGACCCGAGCTCCGCGGCGGAGCTAGCGGGCTGGGGGCCAGGAGTAGGCTGCTCCAGCACACGCTCATCCAACTCCCGCTCAATAGTGCAAGGTCGTCCTGGGCCTGGGGCCATGGGGCTGCCGTCACCCAGAGACGGGTGGGAGCTCCGAGCCGGGGCCTCTAATGGAGCCGCCTCCTGGAGCTGTGGGTTTGATTTCAAGCTGATTTTAGCACCATGGAGGGTTGGGCTCTGCAGTGCCAGCCTCCAGTCCAGCAGAGCTGCCTCTGCCTGGCTGAAACCAGAGGCCCAGAGCACAGACAATCCCAGGGACCCTCTCCACTCTGCTCAACGGGAGTAGGTACCAACAGTGCTCTGAGTGTCCCAGCAGAGACAGCTCCTAGATCTATCCATGTGCCAGTGGCCAGTGTCAAGGGGTGAGGGGGCTCTTAGGGATCGTCCCTGCTGGAGTCCTCCTACGGAAGCTCAATTTCCCCGCTCTGGACACCCCCCCGTTTGCAACGTGATTCTGCCCACACCTACCTTCTGCTCATGTCCATGGGCCTCCCCCCGCTTTTTCCTTATTGCTCTGCTGTGCCCTAAACACGTACAGCCCCCCGATTTCCATGGGTCGAGGAGCTTCTCTTTATTCTCACTAGCATGGGCGCACAGCCTGTGTCCTGCAGTGAAGACGCAGGTTAGAGATGCACGGGCCTCTACCACGTTTTTGTGACTTGCAACTAAACTTCCAGCTAATTTTTTGCAGTCTTACCCCTCTTACCTCTTTGCCCCTAATCTTAGAGCATCGGGTTCTTCTTTGCTCACTTACTTCTGTCAGCGTTGCCATTTCTTAGTGCCGAGGCCAAAAATAGCTGAGCGAAAACCTCAGTCTTGCATTTCAGCGTCTCCTGCTTAGCTATCTCCGACACAAATACGGATCCATCTTCTACTTCTGTCAGCCTACAGTTTAACTCTCTGTAACATGTAATGAGTCTGTCTAGCATGACATGGTAATTAATCACAGCAGCCCACAGTAAATGAACAATCAACTCAAATCATTGCCTACACTCGGGCAATGGGCCCCAGACTGACATGCACCCCAGAGGGCTTGGGGGGGTTTGTAGGGATGTTCCCCGGGTCTTGCTCTGACCCTCCTGCCCGTGTGCGATGGAGATCAGAGGGCAGCAAGGAGCCCCAGCCCCACCCAAGTGGTCCAGTGGCTGTTGGGAACTAGCCCAGTGAAGCTGCAGGTCGTTTGCTGACTGCTCAGTCGTGTTTGCAGGATTCTCTGCAGTCCTCCAAATGCCCCAAATCCAAGGTGGGCTAAGAGGGCAGCAGGGGCCCCTGGGGAAAGGGGGCACTGCATGTGGGCCGAGGAGAGGACCCTGTCTGACCCCCAGGCTAGGCCTCGGACCCCTCTGTGCCTTCCCTGTGCCACGGGCTGGGAACCCCATGCATAGCTTGGTGTCATGGGCAGTGTCAGGCCCTCAGCAGGAGGTGCCCACTCTCCCTGCACCCAGCCCAGAGCCGGCAGCAGCCCGCTCAGGCCAGGATTGCTCTGGGAGCCTCCCCTCCCACCCAGCAGGCAGGGGAGCCTCTGCCACAGCCCCGCCTGCCCCCGTGGCAGCTCCCTGCCGTGGCCAGTGGGATGCAGAGAGGCCCAGCTGGGGGCGTTCGCAAGGCTCAGGTTAGCGAGGCTCCAGGCCCTGCCGTGGTCCCTGGGAGCCAAGGCAGCAAGAAGGGAGGCGGCAGCGCTCGGGATCCAAGGCTCTGACCTGCTCTCCCGTGGTTCTTCCCAGGGCCACCTCAGGCACTACTGCCAGGACCAGCCCTACATGCCCATCACCTTCGCTGAAATCAACAACTACCTGCAGGTGCCGGGCATCCCGCGCCGGAACCGCCTGTCCGTCAGCTTCAAGTTCCGCTCCTGGGACGCAGTGGGGCTGCTGCTCTACACCGGCTTCGCCGAGCAGCTGGGCTCCCTGGAGATGGTGCTGAGCAATGGCCAGGTCAACGTCTCCATTGCCCAGCCCGACCGCAAGAAGCTGGAGTTTGCCGCAGGTTCTTAGCTTCCCGGGTCTGCTCCAGTGTGAACCTCTGATTTTTTTTTTCCCCACTTATGTGTGGAATAAATGTTGCCGTGTGCACCGAGGCATGTGCCAATGTGCACCACCCATACACACACACACACACACACACACACACAGGCTGTCAGCTGGGGGCGCTCTGCCGATCAGCTGGGTGGCACCTGCATCTCTCCTGGGTGGCCGCCCAAGTGCTCACAAAGGGTCTCCTGGAGCAGAGTGTGGTGTAGTGGGGAGGGGGGCTGTCCACGCTGGTTGGGCATTCACTGGTCGCTATGCTTGGGCTGTGGGTGACCCCTACGGGCCTCTGTCTGTAAGCACTGCCCAGCGGGGGGTGGCCACTGCGGGCCTCATGTCATGTAGACAATGGCCCGACCTGTTCCCACCTGACCAGGGAAGGGGTCTGAACAAAGGAAGAGTGTGGTTTAGAGAAGGGTTAGTCAGAGTGTGGGGAAGCCTGGAGGAAGCAGACTAACCAGTGTAGGGGGGTTCTGGGGCCTGTAACCCCTTCCCCCAAGGGAACTAGGGCTGTCGACCTATCCTCTTATGCCTGCATCAGTCCGATGCTGTGCTGTATCTCGGAGCAGCAATCAACCCTCTCTATTCCACTGGCTGGCGGAGTCACATCTTGCTGAAGACAGGGGTGCAGGGTTGAGGGACCCCGACACGCTGTTACACAGAGCTTCAAGGGAAACAGCCAGGCAGGGATTGAGAATTCACCATGACCCTGATGGCTCCCCCTCTCCTCCCCCCTCCCCCACCGGTCAGCATAAGCCTTTGAATTTGGCAGCCTCCTCTTCCCACCGTGGCCCAGTGTGGGATCTTCCTCTGCTAGGCCCAAATATTGGCTCCCCTCTTGGCGCCTCCAGGCCGGGTACCCATGCCCCGTTACCCTTGGTTATGTGCCAACAAGGGGGCTGAGGGAGGAGGAGCTGGGGGGCTGGCGGGGCCTGTGTCCCCTCGGCCGCTTGCTGGGGGTCTTGTCTTGCCAAGGGGGTGCAGGAGGGGATGGGAACCAGCAGCCCGTGGGCCCACTTGCACCTGCTTTGCCCCTGTCCAGGGTACCGGCTGAACGATGGCTTCTGGCACACGGTGGAGCTGGTTGCGCGGGATGGCTCGGCCGTGATCACCATCGACGACAACGACGGGGCCGAGTTCCGGGTGGCCCATCCCTTCCAGCTGCGCACTGGGACCCAGTACTTCTTTGGAGGTGCGCAGCCCTGGCTGGAGGGGAACAGACTGCGGGGCAGGCGGCACTCACCCCACCCTGGCCCCCCTGTGTCTTCTAGGCTGCCCCAAACCTGCTGCCATCACCGGCTGCTTCTCCAACCAAACAGCCTTCCACGGCTGTCTGCAGAGCATCAGCGTGGACACCCAGCCCATAGACCTGGAGCTGCTGAGGTACCAGCGGCTGGGGAATTACTCCAACGTACTCTTCGACATGTGTGGCATCACCGACAGGTACGCGCCCGGCTGCTCAGGGCCTGCAGCAGGGCTGGGGGTTTGCCCCGATCCCACCCTGATCTCAGCTGGGTCTGGGCAGCGCCCAGCCCCACGGGGCCCTGAGCTCAGTCTGCGTCCATGCAGCGCTGCTGTAATTAATAGCAGCTCTGAGCATGCTTTGCCCTGGGGTGGAGCCGTCAGGTTTGAGGCAGGTCTGGCTGTGCTGGGTCAGAGAAGGGGTTTGCCTGGGCAGCTTTGCCGACGGCTGGAGTCACGGCCAGCACCCTGGGTCAGCTGGCTGCCAACCCTGCTCTCCCCTCCCCGCCGGCATCCCCGCACACTGCCATCCTCAGCGGTGTCTCTGTCCCCGCCAGGTGCACCCCCAACCTGTGCGAGCACGATGGCCGCTGCCTGCAGTCCTGGGACGACTTCACCTGCATCTGCGACCTGACGGGCTACAAGGGAAAGACCTGCCACAAACGTGAGCTCTGTGGGGCTGGGAGGGTGTACGGCGGGTTCCTAGCCCCAGCGGCCGGGCCCAGCCCAGCTCGCAAGGCTCATCCCAGCCTCTTGCTTTGGCCCTTCCAGCTCTTTACAAAGAGTCGTGTGATGCGTATTGGCTCAGCGGGAAAATCTCTGGGAACTTCACCATTGACCCCGATGGCAGCGGGCCCCTCAAACCCTTCACGGTCTACTGTGACATGCGAGGTAGCTGGGTGGGGAAGGGGAGACACCCAAGGGTCTGGCAAGGCCTGGGAATGGGGCCAGGGGCCTTTCCCCTCTATTGGCTGCCAACTCCCAGCCAGCCTAGGGCAGGGGACTGGCTGGCTTGGTGGAGCAGGGAATGGGGCCTTTTCCCTCGAGGGGGTGCTGGCTCCCATTGGTCCGGGGCAGGGAATGGTACGGGGGGGCCTTTTCCTTCTGGGGCCGTGGTGTCCAACCAGTTCTGAAGAAGCGGCCACTATAGTGGCGAACTAGTCACACTCAACAGGCCAAATAGCCACATGTGGCTAGTGGCTCGTGTGTTGGACACCATGACTCTAGGGGGTGCTGGCTCCCATCTGAGCCCCAGCAGGGGACCGGTGGCTCTGGGGAGGAGGGGAAATAGGACCCGGGCCTACGCTCCAGCCCCACCCCCGGCCGTGGTGACCGGAAGCCATCCCCACATGCAGTGTCTGTGTGTGGGGTCTCAGCCCCATGTCCATCCTGGAACTGGGCCTGAGAGCGACTGCCCCCTGCCTGTAGAGGGGCCCTCCAGGCAGCCAGGGCTGAGCCCCATTGGGACGGAAGGGGTTGGACCCCGGGGATGCCCCCCCTGTTCTCCCACCCCCGAGTGAAGCCGGAGGGAGGTGCTGGGAGCTCCCAACCTGTTCTCGCTCTGACTCTGTCCTTTCTCCCTCTGTGGGCCCCAGAGGATCGGGCCTGGACCATCGTGCGGCACAACCGGCACTACGCCACGCGGGTGATGGGCTCCAGCCTGGACCAGCCCTTCCTGGGCGCAGTGGAGTACTGGAACGCCTCGTGGGCAGAGGTGGCGGCCCTGGCCAACGGCTCAGAGTACTGTGAGCAGCACCTGGAATTCTCCTGCTACAGCTCCCGCCTGCTCAACACGCCCTGTGAGTGCTTCAGGCCAAGGCTGGCGGGGGGAGGAAGGCTAGAGGACACTGCCCTGCCTCTAGGGTGGAACTAGGAGGGTGCTGTCCTACCCCAAGAAATGGGGGGGGGTCCCTCAGGAGTGCTGCCACTGGTAGGGAGAACTGTGGGGGCCCTGCCCTGGCAGTGATGGGGGGAACAGGGGGTCCTGCCCTGCCCTGGCAGTGGAGGGGTAGTGTCGGGTGAGTCTCATGGTCCCTGCCCACCCCTTCTGCACCTCCTGTGTGGGCAGGTGCCATCTAGGCCCCTGGGCTGACAGGTGAGTGGGGCTCATTCCCCCAGCCACGTAGCCCAGCTCAGCCCCCCCTCCCCACCCATGGTCTGTCTCCCACCCCAGCTGGGCTGCCCTTCAGCTTCTGGATGGGCCGGCACGACCAGCGCCATTACTACTGGGGGGGCTCCTCGCCGGGTGTCCAGCGCTGCGCCTGCGGCCTGGACAAGAACTGCGCCGACCCCAAGTTCTTCTGCAACTGCGACGCCGACCACGCCCAGTGGTGAGCCAGGCGGCGCGGGGGGGGGGGGGGGGGCTGGGGCATGGGCATGGGCTGGCTCTGAGGCACAGGTGGGGGCAGGGGTGGGGGGGGTGATCTGGAGAAGTCGGGGGGTGCCCAGCGGGGGTGAAGCAGCAAGGGCAGCCGGGGCGGGGGCCAAGCAGGCAGCCGTGAGGGGTGCTGGTGGGTGCGGGAGGAGCAGGCTTGGGGCAGCCAGCTGGGACCTCTACTGACACCGGCTCTTTCACCCCCTGGCTCCGGCTCCAGGAGGACAGACAAGGGGCTGCTGAACTTTGTGGACCACCTGCCCGTCACCCAGGTCGTGGTGGGAGACACCAACCGCTCCCACTCCGAGGCCCAGTTCCTGCTGGGGCCACTGCGTTGCTATGGAGACCGTGAGTGCCCTGCGGAGGGCGTGGGGGGGAGACACAGCTGGGGCCATTGCGGGGTCCCTGCCTCACAGGGGCCCCCCCCTCGTGGGCTCTTCAGGGCCAGGTTCACCCTCCCCGGTCTCTTTCAGGGAACACCTGGAACACCGTCTCCTTCCACAAAGGCGCCTCCCTCGTGTTCCCCACCTTCCAGGCCAACCACAGCCTGGACATCTCCTTCTACTTCCGCACCACCGCCCTGTCTGGGGTCTTCCTGGAGAACTCGGGCTGCAAGAACTACATCCGCATCGAGCTCAACAGTAGGGGCCGGGCGGGGGGCTGGGGGTTCGCAGGAGCTCCCAGAAATGGGCCGGAGCGGGGAGGCTGTGAGGGGAATGAGGGGCACCAGCAGAGCCGTGGGAGGGTGGCCGGGGGAGTTGCAGGGGACTGGAGGGCACCGGCAGAGCCGTCGGAGGGTGGCCTGTGTGGCGGGGAGCGGGACAGAGGGGCACCAGTGGGGTGATGGACAGGGGACAGAACAGGACCAGCAGACCCTGTCAGAGGGTGGCCAGGGGGAATGGCAGGGTGTGAGGGGGGGACTGAGGGGCACTGGTACAGCCGGCGGGGGAGTAGCAGGGTGTGTGTGGGGGGACTGAGGGGCACTGGTACAGCTGGCGGGGGAGTAGTAGGGTGTGGGGGGGGGACTGAGGGGCACTGGTACAGCCGGCGGGGGAGTAGCAGGGTGTGTGTGTGTGTGGGGGACTGAGGGGCACTGGTACAGCTGGCGGGGGAGTAGCAGGGTGTGTGTGTGGGGGGGGACTGAGGGGCACTGGTACAGCCGGCGGGGGAGTAGCAGGGTGTGTGTGTGGGGGGGGGAACTGAGGGGCACTGGTACAGCCGGCGGGGGAGTAGCAGGGTGTGTGTGGTGGGGGGACTGAGGGGCACGGGTACAGCTGGCGGGGGAGTAGCAGGGTGTGTGTGGTGGGGGGACTGAGGGGCACGGGTACAGCCGGCGGGGGAGTAGCAGGGTGTGCGGGAGGGACTGAGGGGCACTGGTACAGCCGGCGGGGGAGTAGCAGGGTGTGTGTGGGGGGGACTGAGGGGCACTGGTACAGCCGGCAGGGGAGTAGCAGGGTGTGTGGGGGGGACTGAGGGGCACTGGTACAGCCGGCGGGGGAGTAGCAGGGTGTGTGGGGGGGACCGAGGGGCACTGGTGCAGCTGGTGGAGGGGATGGCAGGGAGCGCAGGGGGACTGAGGGCACTGGCAGCATGGTCAGAGGGTGGCTGGGGGGGCTTGCAGGGGCTGTGGGGGGACAGAGGGCGTTGTAGATGGCAGTCCAGGGGCGGGTGCTGCTGGCAGGGAGCCCCCGGCCGAGAGCTGACCTCCCCTGCTTCCCCAGCCACCAGAGACTTGGTGTTCGCCTACGACATCGGGAACGGGGACGAGAACCTGACGGTCAGGTCCCCCGTCCCCTTCAGCGACGACGAGTGGCATCAGGTGGAGGCCGAGCTGAATGTGAAGCAGGCGCGGCTGCGAGTGGACAAGCTGCCCTTGGTGATGCGGGAGGCCCCGCCCCAGAGCTTTGTCCGGCTGGAGTTCGACAGGCCCCTCTACGTGGGTGAGAGCAGGGGGTGGGCAGAGGCCCTGCCGCCCCTCGGCTGCTCCCAGCACCGGGCTCAAGGCCCCCACAGCCCAGCAGCAGCCCCTCCGAGACCAGGGCTGCCCTGAACCCAGGAGCCCTGCGGCTGGCACAGCGGGCGTAGAGCCAGGGCAAGGGCCTCCCTGGGCTTCCCCGTAGCCAGTGGGTGGGGTGCTCTGCTCAGGTTTGTAGCCAGCTTTGCCCCCCCTTTCTGCACCATCGGTCCCCTCTGCCCCTCACCCAGCAGAGCCCCTCACCCTGTCCAGCCCCTCAGTGTCAGTCTCCCCAGGGCTCTGGCAGCTTCCCTCACTCAGTGCTGGGCCTGTCAGGGTGCAGCAGCCCAGCCTAGCCCCTCCTCAGCTCCTGGCTCAGGTGTAGTCTTCGCTCAGGGAGGGGGGTGGAGACTAGTGTTAGAGCAGGGTGTGCTGGCAGCCAGGAATCCTGAGGTCCAGCCCCAGCTCTGTGATTGACTCCCTCTGTGACACTGGACACGTCCCTTCCTCTCCTGGTGCCTCATTTCCCTGATCCAGTGAGAATCGGGGTCTCTTGTTCCCAGCAGAGCACTAGGTCCAGTTGCCCCCAGCGAGTCGCTGCTTTGGGGCTGTGCTGCACCTGCCTTGGGGTCACTGACCCTGGGACCTCCGCATCACAGCTCTGGCCCGTCTGGCCCGTCCCAGGCCTGACGCTCTCTGTCCCCCGGGCCAGGCTCGGCCGAGCGCCGGCTGCGCCCCTTCCTGGGCTGCCTGCGGGCGCTGCGCATGAACGGGCGGACGCTGGACCTAGAAGGCAAGGCCAACGAGACGGAGGGTGTGCGGGTGAACTGCACCGGCTACTGCCAGCACCCGCGGGTGCCCTGCCAGAACAGCGGGCTCTGCGTGGAGCGCTACAGCCACTACACCTGCAACTGCAGCCTCTCCGCCTTCGACGGGCCCTTCTGCAACCACGGTGAGTGTGCTGTGCCATGGCCGCCTGGCCAGAGCCCGGGGGCAGCTGTGCTGCCTGTGGGGGAGAAGGGGGGGCAGAGCTCATAGAGGTGGAGATAGGAAGGTGTGGAGGGGATGAGGGGCAGAGCCTGGGGGCAGCTGTGCTGCCTGTGGGGGGGAAGGGGGGGCAGAGCTCATAGAGGTGGAGATAGGAAGGTGTGGAGGGGATGAGGGGCAGAACCCAGGGGGCAGCTGTGCTGCCTGTGGGGGCACGGGGGGGGGGGGCAGAGCTGCCTGCCAGAGCCCGAGGGTCAACCGTGCTGCCTGTGGGGGAGACGGGGGGCAGAGCTGCTTGCCCAGAGCCCGGGATGAGTGGGGCTGCAGCAGGTCTCCTGTCTTTCAGACCTGGAGGCCCAGCAGTGGGCTGGCCGTGCTGTTCCCTTGTCGGAGGTTTGGTCTGGGGCAAGGTGGGGCCACGTGGATTGAAGGGAGCAGGGCAGGGTACTGTGCCCTACAGTGCTGGGGCCCAGGGAGGGCACGTAGCTGCTCCCCCAACTCCGATCAGGTCCCCTCACTCTATCTCCCCCCCACCCCCCGGCAGACATCGGTGCCTACTTCGAGCCGGGCACCTGGATTCGCTACAGCATCCTGTCGGCTGAACTCTCAGCCGCCCGCGAGTTCGCCAGCATCGTGAGCCAGCCGCTGCCGGGCTACAACCTGACCGGCGAGGAGCTGAGCCTCAGCTTCCGCACCGAGGCCAAGCCAGCCGTGCTGCTCTACGTCAGCTCCTTCCGCAAGGACTACGTGGCCGTGCTCATCCGGGACGATGGTGGGAGTCCAGGGCCCTCAGGCCCCTGCCCCACCCTCCCCTCCTGGGGCCAGAGCCGGGGCCCCTACCCCACCCTCCCTGCTAGGTGCTGGAGCCAGGGCCCTTTCCCCCACAGCCTCAGGCTAGCATCGACCCCTCCCCGCCTTCTCGGGGTCTTGGCACAGAGCTGGGGTCCCCTTCCTGTGGCCCTGGGGTATCTGACCACAGAGCCGGGCTCCGGCCCCTCCCAGTGCTGGGTTTTGGGCTGTTCCCGGCTGGCTCCTGCTCATCAGTCTGGTCCTTGCCTTGCCAGGGAGCCTGCAGCTGCGCTACCAGCTGGGCACCAGCCCCTATGTCTTCCCGCTGACCACCCGGCCCGTGACGGATGGGCGGCCCCATCGCATCAACGTCACCCGCGTCAACCGCACGCTCTACACCCAGGTACCGCGGGCAGGGCCGGGGGGTTGGGCCTGGCCTGCAGGGGGCTGCTCCCAGGGCAGGTGATGCCAGGGAGGGGGGTGCCAGGCACAGCTGTCGCAGTCGGGGAGGGGAAACAAGTGGCTGGACCCTGGATCTGCTCCCATGAGGATGGGCTGAGCCGATGCAGTGTAGGTGCCGGGTCAGTGGCTGAACGAACTGCCCCTGCCTGAGCCCTGGCCCTTGGAGGGCGTTGGGGGGTGCAGGCAGGGGGTGGGGGGCTGACCAGGGATCTCGCTCTCACCCCAGGTGGACTATTTCCCCATCACGGAGCAGCAGTTTTCCTTGTTCGTGGACAGGAAGCTGGACTCACCCAAGAACCTGTACCTGGGGCGCGTGATGGGTAAGTAGGGCCCTGGGGAACTGCCCTTCCCCCCTGTACCCCCAGCACCGGCCCTACTGCCCCGGGTCTTGCAGGAACTGCCCTGTCCCCATCTGCCCTTCTGGGGACTGCTCTGCCACCATGGACAGGCTGGGCGCCATTTGCCCATCCCCAGCTCATGGAAGCTGAAACCCGCTAACCAGCCTTAGAGGGCCAGGGTGGCCTGCCCCCCACCTCTGCGGAGACGGCTGGCCCTTCCCAGCTTTGCCCCGGTTCACCCCCTCCTGTCCGTGTCCCTGCAGAGACCGGCGTGATTGACCCGGAGATCCAGAAGCACAACACGCCCGGCTTCTCGGGCTGCCTCTCGGGGGTGAAGTTCAACAGCATCCTGCCCCTCAAAGCCATCTTCCGCCCCAGCGGCCGGCTGGCGCTCCACAGCATCACGGGGGAGCTGGTGGAGTCCAACTGCGGGTCCATGCCCCTCAGCATCGTGGGCATCCCCCCTGAAATGGACCCTTGGTACATGGGCACAGGTAGGGAGGGGCCGGCCCCGCTCAGCTGCACTCTTGGCGGGTGGCACGTCACGTCCCCAACTTGTGAGGCAGCGGTGGGGTGGGCCAATGGCAGGTCCGTGGCTACAGGTGGGGCGTGGGGGGTGCCCTGGAGGCGGGTGGCCTGAGCCAGGCCCCACATAGCAGCCTGTCCAAGAGAGTGACATCCAAGGAGCCGGTACCCCCCTCCCCTTCCCCGAGCTGACCCTGCGGCCCTGTCTCTTGCAGAGTTCCCCCACGTGCACGACGACGGCTGGCTCGGGATCATCACAGGTTGTAAGTGACACGGCCCCGCGCTTGCACCGGGCTCTCTTGGCCCCCCGCCCCAAGGGGCTGCCTGTGGGGGATAGCTCGGGGTGGGGGACCCAGCCCCCTTCACGCAGCCGAGGGGGCTCTCGGTTCTGGCTGCGCGGGGCCTGTAATGGGCTGGGGGCCTTTGCTAGTAACAGCCGCGTGCAAGCAGGGATCTGGGCTCTCGACCCAGCGGGTCTTTCGGGGGCTGCGGCAGGAGCGGGGAGCCGGCAGAGGACTCGGCTGCTGGAGGGAGACCTCTCAGGGCTTTCTCCTCCTTCCCAATAGTTGTGGCCTTTTTGCTGCTGCTGCTGGCCGGGCTGCTGCTGCTGCTGTACCTCTACCACCACCGCTACAAGGGCTCGTACCTCACCAACGAGCCCAAGGCTGTCCAGGACTACCACCGCTCCAGCAAGCCTCTGGCCCCGCCCAAGGAGCAGAACCTGCCCCAGATCCTGGAGGAGGCGAAAAGCGAATAGCCGCTGGCTGCAGGGGAAGGAAGGGGTTAATGCCTCAGGCGTTGGCACCCCCTGCGCTGTGCCGGGAGGGGAACCAGCGCTGCCGGACCAAAGGGCCAAGCCACCCAGAACTGCCAGAACCCAGCTCCTGGCTGGGGTACCTGCTCCTTCCCCTGCCTGCGCCGCTCCCAGGGCCGCGCTCCCCATGGGCAGGGCCCGCGTCTGCTTCCTGGAATCGCGCCCAGCCAAGTGCTGGCGCAGTCACCCCCCTGCCCACCAGGTAGGGGCCACGCAGAGCAAACCCCCTCCCCCAGGCTCCTGGCCCCAGCTGCTGCAATCTCTCCTGCACCCCAGGGACAGGATGGCAGCACTTTGGGGCGACCAGCCGAGACACCATCAGCCCAGGCTGGGGGAGTGGGGCACATCTGGGGGCCGCCTCCCCCCTAACCTGCCGTGTAACTTCCCCTTGGAGGAGATGTGATTGTGCCAAGGGAACCTGGGTGGGGCAGCCTGGCCTTCTGCGGGTCCAGTTAGTGACGCTAGCAGCTGCATTTCCTGCTTGTTCGCTTGCTTAGCCACGGCCGGGAACTGCCCTGTGCACTATAGAGCACTGGAGCACGGTCCCTAGCGCGTCCCGAGCCCCGGCCGCTACTTGCAATGGCACTCGCTGGCGCGCACGTGTCCCCGCCCCCCGCGCTGCTCTCATCCAATCAGGTACAGCGTTTTGTTGCTGACCAGCCAATCGCGCACACTACGGTTTTTATTCTGTTTGTATAAAACACAAAAAGACGGGAGGGCGGCCGCTCCCCGGGAGCGTGTCCTGGTGCGGGCCGGAGGGCGCCTCGTCTCTGCGCGCGGCCCAAGCCCCGCAGCGACCGGCCTGCCACTGGGGAAGAAATGTACCGAGGGAGCCGAAGGCCTGGCTTGGCCGGGTGTTTTATTTTTTACAGCTCCGGTTTGTTGACCGACACACAGAGGTGCAATAAAGGAGAATGAGAGAGTTCAACGCCCCCGGCTCGGGTTTGCTTGCAGCACAATGGGGGCGAGGAGGAAACACAGGCAGCAAAACGGGGGTCTGGGGCTAGCAGGGGGCAGCGTCGTACAGTAGGTGGTACAGCCAGGACATGCCTGCTGCTGGTGGGGGTGTCAGAGCTGGGCCCAATCCCCCATCACAGGAGCGATCCCAGGGCTGGATGGAACAGAGCTGGGGCAGTTGCTTACTGCTGTAACTCAGGCACTGCCCCCCCTTCCCTGCCCCGGCAGGATCCACTCTGGGCCAAAGCTGGCTGTGAGCAGCCATGAACTCCAGCAGGGACACACTCCCATCCTCTGGTGTACCTAGGCCCCAGTGGGGCGAGTTCCCAGCTGGGCAGGGCGAAGAGAAGGGAGGCTGGCAGGACATTCACTACCACTTTATTAGGACAAAGATGACAAGCCACATGAGTTTTAAAGTGCATATAAAGCAGGGGCAGCAGACCACAGACACAAAGCCTCTCACCAGGCCGACAGGCGTGGTCAGGGCAAGTCATGAGTGGGGGGCTGGTCTCACACAGATACAAGGGGGCCCAGGTACACACCCCTGTCAGCCCCAGGGAGGGAGACAGGCCTGACCTGGGGGGGTGGGGTGGGGGGAGAGAGGGGGGAATGCAGGCAGGGCAGGCCTTACGCCAAGTGTGGCGGCTAGTAAACAGCTCGAGAGCAGGACCGAACCGGCGCCAGGAGAAAGGCCAGAGAGCCTGGTCTGCCTGCCCCCTGGGCACAGAGCAACAGCGCTCAGGCAGCTGCCCAGGGATGATGCTGACAGCAGCTTCCCCGTCTAATCCCATGGCATTGGCCAGCGAACAGCCTCAGGCCTCCAGCCCTGCTCTCCTGCCCCCATTGGCCCCCAGGGCCCAAGCTAGACTGACAGGCTGAGCCCGGCCATGTCCCAGGCTCTCAGCTCTGAGGACACACACACACACCCGTCCAATAGAAAACCCCAGCTCCGTGCAAGTCCCCTCCCAAAGCAAAGCCTGATCTGGAGATGAGCTGGGGCACTGGGGAGCCAGGTGACTGCCTATTGGTGGAGGCCCTGCCCTCTCTCTCAGCCCCAGAACATTCTGACCCTCCCCACCCAAAAGCCACCCCCTGCTTTGCTTCCTGGGCTGGGACAAGCCCCTGCTGTCCCAACTGAAAACCCCCCAGCAAGGGGGGATGGGGAACATACACCACGTGGGTTGGCAGGTGTCCTCAAACCCAGAGCCGCCTCCGTCGCAGCCACTTGGCGAGCAGGGGGATTAAAGTGCTCACTTGATTTCTGTGCATGGAGTGCGGATTGCAGAGCCCGGCCCTGCTCTCCAGGCCAGGAACCAGCTACAGAGCTTGCCCCTTGGGGCTGCATCGGCAGGACACGGCCTGGGGCGACAGAGCTGCACCTGGTCACTGGCCACAGCAGCACATTGACAGCAGGGAAATCGCCGATGAGCCAAACAGCAGCCCGAGGAGCTCTGTGCAACGGCCGGGGCTCCAGCCCAGCACCCCCCCGGGGCTTGTAAAGTGCCTAACGAGTTCCGAGGGGGTCAGCCTGTCCCTGGGGGACTTACTGGCTCGAGCGTGTGACGCTGGAGCACCCAGCCCAGTGCGGGGCAGGCAGAAAAACACCCGCACGCTGAGGCATGGGATTTGCAGGCCAGCAGCTCTCCGCTCTCGCCGGGGAGACCCACACATCCAGCCCCATGCCGCATCCTTCCCCAGGCCTGCGTGGTCTGGCTGCCCCAACCCCGCTGGCTGGTGGTGGAGTGCCCAGCGGCTCAGGCCTGGCATGGCTGCAGACTGGGGCCATTCCGCGAGGGAGCAGCCCCCAGAGGGAGCTGCCAGCCCCTTGCTACAACGGGGAGCAGAGCAGCCGAGCGCCAGCCCCAGCAGCAGCTCCAGTTGCTCAGCCCCATAGGGACGCGGGTTAGTGTCTGAGCCAGGGCAGAGACTGAGCCGGGTCCTTCGCCTCAGCTACACGGAACACAGCACCCCCAAGGGCCGAGAAGAGCCCATGGCCCAGTGGGGCCATCCCAGCAGAGCCCACCTGCCTGTTATGGCCTGGAGGCTCGACCCGGGAAGGGCCAGGTGCAGCGAGTTGGAGCCCTTGTGGCTGGCAGCGCAGGAGTCAGTCCGGCAGAGCAGGAGGCATTAGGCCCCACCCCGTGCAAGAGGCAGAAATAGATGTCGTTCCGCAGAGCCTGGCATGTAAGAACTGGGGCTCCAGCCGGCCTCGTGCATCCTGCTCTCCCACTATCGGCAACATCACCCCAGACTGACCCTTGGCTTCTGCCGGCTCCACTGCCTGCTGTATCGGCGACATGCCTGGGGGAGCTGCGCTGCAGGGAGGCAGGGCTGACGTTACCAGCAGCCCAGCCACCAGCACGGATGGAAATTGAGAGGTAGCCACGGAGATGCCCCCGGGCTAAATGCTCACTACGCTGAACGGAACAGCAGCCGCCGCCACGTGGGGAGGGTGCGACGGGCCCTTGGCGCCACATGCTGCTGGTAGCTCAGGCAGGTTTAGAAACAGGCAGAGTGTTTCTTGGCCAGTCCTCTTCCTTCCTGTCCAAAGGCCTCAGGCACTGGTCTCCAGCCCAGGAATTCACGGACCCCAGGTAGGGCCTGTGCACCCACCTGCATCTGGCTCCTGCTCCTCCCCTGGGCTTTGCTCCCAAGTGCCTGGCTGGAAGGGAGCCCCCGTGACACAGCGAAGGGACCAGGGGCAGGAAGGATGGACACATGGAGCATGGCAGTGCATAGAGGGGGCAGCAGCAAGGGATCCACCGGGCAGGGGGGCTAGATGATATCTGTCTCCCTTTCTATACCCACGTACTTCAGGGCATCGGCCTGGCTGTACCTGCAAGACGGGGAGACGGGCACAAAGTCGCTTCCCTCGCAGCCTCTATCAACCGTCTCCCTCGAGCCCAAACGCCCCGCTCCTTGCGCGCCGCTTCTCCCACCCTGCTCCTCGCGCTCCTCCAGCCCCACTCCTCACAGCCCTGCTCCTCGCGCTCCCACTCCTCCCGCCCCGCTCCTCACAGCCCCGCTCCTCACAGCCCTGCTCCTCGCACTCCCACTCCTCCCACCCTGCTCCTCGCGCTCCTCCAGCCCCGCTCCTCCCGCCCTGCTCCTCGCGCTCCCGCTCCTCCGGCCTCGCGCTCCGACAGGCCCTGCTCCTCCCGCTCCTCACAGCCCAGCTCACCTGTAATCAAAGAAGAGCTCCTCCCCCGCCTGGATAGCCCTCTTGGCAAAGATTCCTATCCGGTGGTCTCCATTCACCATCACCACTACAGCAGAGGAAAGGGGTCAGGGACCAGCGGCAGTGCCCGCCTGAGCACAGGGGGAATGGCCCGGTGGTGTGGCTGGCCAGCAGGCTTAGCCACTAAGCAGACCAGACAGGACCCAACTGCAAGGCGGGGAGGGGCTGGGCAACCCACCACCTGGTCCCCTCCAGAGCACGCAGACCAGTGGGTTCTTCCAAGAGGCTAAGGGGACCCCATGTTCCCGAGGGCTGCAGGGCACCTCAGAGCGGCAGCTGGGGGTCCCGGCCTGGCCCCGGTGCGCTCACCTTTGGCATAGCAGTTGGGGTTCACTGAGTGGTTGGCAAAGCGGATTTTGTTTCCTTTGCGGGTGGCATCAACCACGAAATCTGTTAGGAAAGGAAGCCACAGAACCCTGAGTCTTGTGAGATACTCCTCCCCCCCACCCCAACTCCAGAGTTTGGCTACATGTCACCCCCTCCCAGTCCCCCCCCTCCCCCAAGCTGCTTGAGCAGATACCCCTGCCCCAGAGCCAGACCAGCCAGTGCCCATGGCCTCTGCACTCAACTGGCCTCCTCACTCTTCAGAAACCTCCAGGGCTCCAGCGGGCCTTTGCCATAAGGAACTTATTCCTTAAGAGCAGAAGCCGACTGGGGCCAAAGCCCCCAGGTCACCTGAAAGCCTGTCACGGACTCACATCCCTTGGCTGCACCTCCACAGAGCCCTCTGTGCATTCACTGGCCGTTCCTACAGCCCAGAGCCGAGCCATGAGCCCGGGACATGAATCCTTCAGGCCCTGGCTGCGCTCCAGCCCCAGCCCGGAGCTCGCAGCGTTGCCTTTCTATATTTGAATTCCAAGCCCCAGTGCTGCCAAGTGCCAGGCGGTTCCAGGGAGCTCGGACAGCGGCAGCACAAAGCGGCCTGGCCCAGGACTGCGGAGACAGGCATCCAGGAGCTGCGGCAATGGGAGGAGATCCCAGGCCACCCCAAAAGCACAGCGCCTGGACCCAGCCGGCGTCGAGCCTGGGACATTCCTCCAGGCGCTGCTGCTGCCGGCTCCTCCCTCCCCACAGCCGGGCACTGCCCTCGTGGGGCACCACAGCGAGTGGCGCTAAGGAAGCCCAGGCCCCGACCAGACGTTACCATTGTTGAGGTTGAAAAGGAAGCTGGACATGTACTTGTCATAGACCTTCCCCCGCCGGTCGGCCTCGTCCTGAGAAATAAGCTGGGAAACGAGCAGGAGTTAGGTTGTGTCCTGCAGGGACGGGGCTCTCTCCATACCAGGAAACAGCCCCTCCTCTCTAAGGCGGAGGTGCTGGCCGAGCAGAGGCCAACGTGCTTATTAATGGAAGCCTCCCTCACGGTTGTGCACCTGTGCGGGTGGGGAAAAGCTGGAAAATCCTTGCTAGCGATTTCCTCCAACTACGTGCCACGTGAGCATAAAAACGGCCATGCTGGGTCAGACCAAAGGTCCATCTAGCCCAGTGTCCTGTCTGCCAACAGTGACCAATGCCAGATGTCCCAGAGAGAGTGAACAGAACAGGGAATCCTCAAGCAATCCCTCTCCCGTCACCCATTCCCAGCCTCTGACAGAGGCTAGGGACACCATCCCTACCCATCCTGGCTAATAGCTATTGATGGACCTAACCTCCATGAATGTATCTACTTCTTTTTTGAACCCTGTTAAAGTTCTGGTCTTCACAACCTCCTCTGGCAGGGAGTTCCACAGGTTGACTGTGCGCTGTGTGAAGAAAAACTTCCTTTTGTTTGTTTTAAAGCTGCTACTTATTCATTGTTCTTATGGGACCAAGTAAATAACTTTTCCTTATTCGCTTTTTCCACACCCATCATGATTTTACAGACTCTAGCATATCTCCCCCTTTCTAAGCCAAAAAGTCCCAGACTCATTCATCTCTCCTCACGTGGCAGCCGTTCCAAACCCCTCATCATTTTCTGAACTGTGCACCCCAAGCTCCAGGGCAGGGTCTGCTCGTTAACCGGCGCCATGAAACGCAACAGTAGCTGGGTGCGTCGGCGTCACCCCGGACCCTGCGGAGACAGGCCGAGATGGTTTTACAGCAGCACCAACCTCACCGCAATATTCAGAGATAAATTCGTTCTTCTGCACAGATTCCTTGATGAACGTGCCCCAGCCGGCGACATCCGACGGAGCCAGCAGCAAGTGCTAGAGAGCAAGAGATTTCGGCTGAGTCTGCAGCGCGACTGCCCAGCAGCGCGTGCAGGGGAAGGACCCCCCCCCCCCCGACATCATGCAGACAAGCCCCGGAGCCCCCCAGGGTGTGGGCTCCCCTGCCCCTTCGTGTACTGCTGCTATCACTGTTGTGTCCTGGATCTTTGACCAGGATCGGGCCCCCAACACGCCAGGCCCTGCACGCCCGACAGGGACAGTCCCAGGATGGAAGGGCGGCTACGAGCCATTACTGTGACCTGTGGCGCCTGGCGCCTTACACCCACTTTCCTTGTTGATTCATTATTTCTGTTGAACCCTGTCATGACCATGAGGAAACAAAAGACAAGGCTATGCAGCACTTTAAAGACTAATAAGTCTTTAAAGTGATGCATAGTCCTGTTTCTTGTTTCAGCAAGACCAGACTAACACAGCTACATCTCTATTACTAGGATCATGAGGGTTAGCCAGCAGCCTGGGGACTAAGGGGTTAACTATGTCCCTTTCCTATTGGCCACTCCACCTGGCTAGGTATGTAGGTAGGAATTTCAAACTAGGACAAAGGAATTTTTGGTCTTTCCCTTTTTTGCTCTGAGGAGTTCTCTCCAGCTAGTGAGGGGGACAGACACACTGTTTCCCTCCAAGAAAAGACTCTTTCTTCACTTTCTGTAGGTAGGCAAAAGTTGAGATAAATCCGTTAGGTTTCATTGTTTTATGGTTTGGGTATGGGATCTGCTGTCTGTGCACTTTTTAAAAAATGTTTTCGCTTTCCTTTGTAACTCAGTTCTAGGCCCATGAAGTTTCTCCGTGCATGTATTATTTTGTTACTTTTCCGTCTAATCGTTATGCTTTCAACAGGAATAGTGTGGTGACAATAAAAGTTTTCTCTTTTCCTTTTATTAACCTGGTATTGGTTAATGGTGATGTCCTGCTCTTTACTTTAGGGGTGAGATTTTCCCAAATGAGATTTTCCCAGATTTTCTCCTCTGGTTTCTTTATTAATTTGGGTGGTGGCAGTGGAGATTCTATCCCCAAAATCTAGGGTTTTAAGATTTTGGGGGGAAGCTTTATACGAAAGCCTGGTAGATAAGGTTTTGTGGTACACTTGCAGGCCCCCACTTCTGCATTTATTGTGCCAGAGTGGGGAAGGAGCCATGACAAACCCTGACATGTTTTCTACGGCTCTGACCCCTTCCCGAGTTCTGTCCCGTCCCGTCCCGTGCTTAGCCTCAGCTGGGCTTCCAGGTCCCAGGGGCTCCGCTAACCCTGGCTGTTCCCTGGTTCACAGTTCAAACCCTGCCTCTGAATTCGAAAACCCTTCAGGAGCCTGGGGAACAGGCCTGCCCACCCCCACCCCCCAGCTTCCCTTCGGGTCATGCCCAGTTGGGAGAGAACAGCAGGGCTGGGGTTTCTCCAGCCACGCTGCCCTGGGGCAGAGGCGCAGCCAATACCTTCTTGAGGCCCCGTTGGATGCTGCAGTTCTTGCAGGAGACCACCTTGCAGTCCCAGTGCTCCGACGCCCCGCAGGTGAGGCACAGGTCAGGGTCGCACTCCCGCACGGCCAGGTAGCACGGACACTGCTTGGTGTTGCACTGGGTCTTACAGCGGCAGCCAGGGAAGCGGTTCTGACCTGCAGCAAGATGCCTGTATTACACTGGTCAGGCTGGGGGATCCCAGCTGGCCTCCATCTCCAGGACTCTGCCCCAGGGACATCTCCTGGGAGTGGGGTGGGGGGGAGGGGGGTACTCTGCCATCCCAGCATTGCCTATCAGGCCTGACAAACTGACCCCACCTAACCTAGTCCTTTCCCAGCTGCCATCAAAGGGCGCGGGAGAGATGCTCACATTGAATCACGGAACCCAAGAACTGGAAGGGACCTTGGGAGGTCGAGTCCAGTCCCCTGCCCTCACAGCAGGATCACACATAGTCTAGATCAGAGCTACTCCACACGTGGCCCGCAGGCCACATGCGGCCCGTGGCCCGTCTGTTTGTGGCCCGGGGTGTGGTTTGGGTTGATATGTGTTTTAACAGTTAAATTCGTGGACTGTTGTGAAGCCAAAACAAAAAAGTAATCAATATAATGGTCTTCTGTTGCTATGCATTTTAGTAGTTCAATTCCTGGACTGTCATCGTGCACTCAAAGTGCTGTCCTATGGGTGGAAATCGGGTACATGTTGCATTTTATTAATATCAGCAGAAGTGACTTAAATGGGGCCTGTGTGTTGCGTAGTCTTGCCTTAATCTTTGTAGTCATGACCGTCAGCGTGAAAGAAGCTATTTGCATACATTTGCATGTATATGCAACCACA
Source organism: Pelochelys cantorii (assembly GCA_032595735.1). Classification (NCBI taxonomy): domain Eukaryota; kingdom Metazoa; phylum Chordata; order Testudines; family Trionychidae; genus Pelochelys; species Pelochelys cantorii. Next base: position 7,687,590 of record CM064357.1, on the reverse strand, counting down.
CTTGGGTTGCGACCCTCGGCATGTGCTGTGAGTATCATTGTGGCCCCTGGGTCTTCCAAAGTGGAGTAGCCCTGGTCTAGATTGTTCCTGAGCCCCGTGCTCACGGTGGGAGGTGCAGCCGGGGGATATTTCAGGGGCTGTGCGCGCTGAAATCTGCCCCGAACACACACTCTGGCGGTGGCGCAGGCAAAGGCGGTTGCCGTCCACCCTTGGCTGGGACCTGCCTGCCTTGGTGCAGATGGGCATCACCCATTCTAAACCGCCCCCATGGGAGCTGCACTTGCCCGGAAGTCAGCAGGAAGGGAGCACGCACAGAGCCAGCCTCAGGGGGAAGAGCTGTGTCTGGGGGTGCGCGGCCAAAGGGTGCCAGGGGGCACAGAGGCCACACCGTCACCCAGCACCGAGGAAGCAGGAAAGCCAGCCCGGGGCCCTGACCACGGAAGCTGCAGCCACTGCGAGGTGAGAACTTCCTTCCGACAAGGCATTGGACCTGCTTGAGGAAGAACTCCAAGCAGCAGGACAGATTTACACGAGGGCCTTGATCTTCTCACAATCCCCACGAGTCTCTGAACCCGTTCTCTGTGCCTAACCACACCCTGGGATTTTACTGTAAGGCCAGCTCAGTGCTGCGGCACCTAGTCAAGTGTAGCCACCTAGACTCTTCCCTGGGGACTAGGGAACCTGGTAATCCCTGACAGGTACGTTTTGGAGGGTCTGGGGGACTGGGTGCATCAAGGGACTGTCCAGCAAAGTGGCGGCTGGCACAAGAACCAGACCGGGTCAGAGCAAAAGTCCAGCTAGCTCAGTACCCTGCCTGTCAACAGCGGCCAAGTGCCCCCGAGGGAGCGAACAGGGCAGGCGATCACCGAGTCAGCCTGGGGGTTTGCTTGGGAGGGTCGCAGAATCAATGGGTTAGAAGGGACCACCAGGTGTGGAGGGGGAGGGGGTCCGACCAGCCCACCGAGGGGGCGAGCCAGGGTTAGACAAATGGTGAGAACCCGCAAGCGGCTCTCTGGGGCACACTGAGAAAGTATCCCACACGCAGAGACAGGTCAGCCGGCCTTTGCCCAAAGCTGTCCTGCCAGCACCCCCACCCGCACCCTGGGGGAACAAAGGGAAGCGGCGCTGGGGCTCGGCGCAGCAAACACAGGCCAGGGCTGTCAGGGGCTTCAGCCCCAAGGCCGCAAACAGCTCTGCGAAGGGAATAACACCCTCCCCCCCCGGGGGGAGGGGAAAACACTGCTGGCAGCAGCAGGCAGGCATGTTCCCGACTCCGCCCTCTTCCCCCACTGCCACCCAGCGAGCAAAGCCCAGCTGAGCCCTGCAGAAAAGGGGCACATGAGTGACTGTGCAGGTGGCAGGGTGACTGGCTTTGTGCCCAGCTGTCCCAGCGGCGTCCTTACAGTCCGGGTTGCACTGGCAGAACTTTTCGCAGAAATTCTGAGTCATGATGCAGGGGCAGGAGCTGTCGCAGGGGTGGTCGGGGTGGTCGCAGGGCTGGTAATTGTACACCTGGGTGGCTGAATTATCTACAGGAAGAAGAGGGGGAAAGCCACGGTTACAACCCATGCCCAGCACACACACACACAGACCAGGAGTTCCTGGGCTCTGGAGCAGGAGCGCATGCCGGTTCCAATTCGGCCAGCAGGGGGCAGGCAGCGCACCGTCTGGGTAGCTCAGCCCATCACTGCCCCGGCCCGTGCGGCAAAACGAGAGGGTGCGGGCAGCACGGAGCCTGCCCCAGAACGCTGCTGCCGAGGTGAGGCCGATAGAAAACTTCCACAGGTAAGTGGGAATTTCAATGTGAGCCAAGCCAGGCTGGAAAGACTCGGGCTACCCAGTGCGATGGTGCTTCTCAAACCCAGCCCATGCAAGCAGCCCCCACCCTCCCACCACGGTTGGTGCTGCCCGGTACCTTTCTTCAGCTGGATCTTCCTGCAGTGAGCAGCCCACAGCCTGAAAGAGAAACCCAGAGATGGCCTCTGTGGGAAATGGGCGTCTCCCTGAGGCACCCGACAGAGAGCCTGGCTCACGGTTAGCTCAGTCACTGGAGAGGCAAGAGCCCATCTGTGTGCTAACAGCCACCGGTTGTGGAGGGGAGGGCAGGGCATGGTCAGGCCTCAAGGAGAGAGGCACCTTGGGGCAAACTCCAAACCTGCTGAAGACAACAGCTCAGCAGGACTGATTAGAGGAAGCACACGAGACGCCAATTAGCAGCCAACCAGGTTCAAACCCGGCCTTGAGAAGAGCTCTGGGGACTGACAGTCCCAGGCAGCCTCTGGAGCCGCTCCCCGCCTTGGCTAGCAAGGTCCATGGATACCGCAGCAGCGGTGGAGGGGCCAGTTCCCAGCCACCAGCACAAGCGCTCGGAGAATGGAGTGCATGAGCAGATGACAGACAGATGGGGCTGGGCCGCGACATGGGCACGCGGGGGCGCTGGCCGCGTTGGAAGCACTTGCCTGTGCTTCCTCTTCTTCTTCTGGGACGGATTCATGAGCTCGCTGGTCGGCAGCTTCATTACGAGGGCTTCTTTCACCGCAAACTGGAAGACCTACAGAGGAGTTCAGCACGCTCAGATCGTACTGGGGGAGCCCGCGCTGAGCCAATGGCGTTTGTGGCTGCTGCTTGCTTGGAAAGCAAACCCTTCCCTCTGGCCAGAGCCCGCGCACAGGGCGGAGCATGACCCCTGGTGGCTGCAGCGGGACGGCAGGGAGAGCTGTGGGCAACGGGCACCAGGCTGCAGCTGGCTGGGCTGCCGGCACTGGCACCCTGTGGCGCGGGGGCACGGCCAGCACGGCACCGCACCCCACCCTACCCTGACGTGCCTAGAGGAGCTGGGCAGCGAAGCCTCGTTCTCGCAAAATCCGAGCTGGGCCCTTCTCCGGCCACGCAGGCTGCGGCTGCTCCTCGTGTCTCCCGTGGCGGGTCCCATGCCCAGGTGTGAACTGGGCCCAGGCGTGAACTGGGCCCAGGCGGATGAGTGACAGTGGGAGGCGCCTGTGGCTCTGGGGTCTCTATTGCTTCGGAAGAGAGATGGGAAAATCCCAAAGGGATCCAGGCTGGGAGAACACACACCGAGTGACCCCGCCGGTGTTCACAGGTGCGAGTGGCATTTCCAGAGGCCTTCAGAACCACCCACTGCTTTCTGCACACGCAAAACCCCCTCCAGCAGGCCGGCCCTCTACATGGGGCCCTCTGAAAAGCTGGCCTCGCCCGGGAAAAAGAAGAGATGGGGGGAAGCCTGGGTCCAGGCCTGCAAGTCCCTGGCTACTTCGTCCACAGGCAAAGGCTGCGGAGCGCGCAGCCCGGAGCCAAGGGAGCTGGCGGAGGAGGACTGAACAGCGTCATGACACACAAGCCTGCAGCACCAAACGCTCAGCTCTGCAGAGAATTGGGACAGGCCAGTGGGGCAGAAGCCAGGGGCGCGGGGCTTTCCCAGGAAAAGCGAGCTGCTCTGAAGCTGCAGGCCCGCATGGAGATGTCAGTCGGGCACAGCGAGGGGTGTGGGACGCTACCAGAGCCGAGGCAGCTGAGCCGGCATCCCCCAAGGCAGAGCCGAGGGAACAGGAGTGGCACTCCGAGGAAGCCATGCAGCCACCTGTTTTCTCACTAGGCCCCTCCAGGCGGGTTTCCGCCGGTCTCTGTGTGGCCCCCAAGGCTCCCCCCCCACGGCCACGTGAGGACGCCAGGCCATACCTGCTTGCAGGTTTTGGTGCCCAGCAGCCTGGCTATGGAGCAGAAGTTGTTGAAGTAGGTGCCGTGGAGCACGCGGAAGAGCGACTCCTCTGCCCCCGTCCACTCGACGGCTTCCTGCGGCGCGTCCGCCACATACAGCTGGGAGGAGGCAGGGCCGGCCTTCTGCTTGGTGGGGGTCTGACTTCGGGAGTTGGCCTCTAACAAGAGCCAAATGGCAGGAAACAGCCGTCAGGGCGGCCACCGGGCACCCGCACTGGGAAGCCTGGTTCTGCCAGGAGCCAGCCCCTTCCTTACTCTGGCCTGGGCAATCCCTGTGCAGCTCCCGCCCGGGTCAGCACCACCCTGCGGCTCTGCCTGCACGGGGCACAGACAGCAACTGAGCCGTGCCCCCATCTCATGGCCCCCGCCTGCGCCCCACGGCACAGCTCGCAGGGCAGCACCCTCCCCCAGGGCCTCCTCTTAGGGGAGACCTGACACACAGGGCCAGGCAGGCCCCGTGGATCGATCCATGCACCGAAGGGGACACCCTGATGAGCCCGTTTGCTGCCGCTCTCCCTGCCTAATGGGCCAAGCCAAGGAGGGGCAGGGGCTGGGCTACCCAGTGCAGCCAGAACCTGCCTTGGCGACCCTGCAGCAGCCCAGACCAACAAGGAAATGTAACGGTGGCTGCCAAGCAACCCACCCCTGCAGGGGGATGCTGCCCACGCTTTCTGCACGCTGGCCAGCATGGCTGCCCCTTTCTTACGCTGCAGTTGGGCTCCCCAGCTGCCTGGGGTGTGTGCCAGGGCCCCAGCGGAGCCCTGAGGCTCAGAACTGCATCGCTTTGCCAGGCGGCTTGCTCTGCCAGGGCCAAGCAGGCAGGGTAGGCAGCAGGGGGGAGGGCACGGGCTCATGCCCTTCACCTCCTGAGCGCCCGAAAGGACTTGCAAGCCACCAAGCCGAAGCACCCACGACGGGGCTCGTTCCCCAGAGCAGGCGGCTACAGGAAAGCGGCAGCCCTGAGGCACTGTTACCTGAGGAACTCGAGGCCCAGTCATTGCTTGTGTCCCTGTCGCTGTCTCCCTCTCTGGCCTCAGCGAGGGAGGAGCCTGAGGGGTTGGAGCTGGACGCGCTGACCACGGGGTGCCTCCGGCGCCGCCTGCCTGAGCACTTGGACCGGGGATTGTGCAGCACAGCAAACTCCTTGGCTCCCTCCTGCAATCAGATGGGCATGTGGCAGGCGACAAGCGGGCACGGAAGGCCCCGAGCTCTGCACTGCCGCAGGGGCCCTCCACTCTGTGGGCGAAGTGCCTCGGCCTGAGGGGCCCACAAACCCCCTGGGTGACGAGGCCCTGCAGCCTCCACCACAGTGGGACTCGGCCTGGTGAGCCTCTCCCCCTGTAACCTGTTCCCTCTCCCCCTGCCCATCTCCGCTGCTTTGTGCTTCCGCCCTTCCCCCGTCTGGAGGGTCATTAATGCAGGTCTCGGGGGAGGTTTTGATTAGGCCTGGTGCTCACCGACTCCTCTGTCTGACCCGGGAAGCTGCTGGGACGGTACAAAGGCACCAGATCGTCTAGCAGGGAAGGCAGGAGGGTATCCCAGAAACCTACCAGCCAGAGGAAACAGTCTGTCCCGCAGGGATCTGGCTCGATCTTGATCTCTCTGTTCTTCCGTTTGTAGACATTAGGAGTGGCATGAAAAGCTGAAAAAGACAAAACCTTCATCACGTTAGCACCAGGCACCTTCCAGTCGAGAGGCTCATTCGCCCCCACAGTGGAAGAGGCAGCGGATGGCCTCGCACGCCTGGTGAATGGCGCTGAAGCGCCACGCCGACCGGGCACCATGGGCACCAACCGGGAGTCCTGCTCCCCCAGGGAACTTTGTGGCCACGTCCCCTGGCTACCCCACCGACCCACAAAGGAGCCTTGATCTGCGAACAGGAAGGTGTCAGACCACAGCGAGGTGTCAGCGGAACACGCGTCAGATCTGTGCTGCTGTAACCCACACACCTAGTGTGGTTACTGAGCAATGCAAGTGGTACCTAGACCACAGCAACAGTTAAGACCAAGAGACCTCTACAGCATGGGCTGGGAGCCAACTGGCTTTTAGCTGAGAGGGTAGAGGCTCCTATACTAAGCTTCAGAGATGCCCAGGTTCAAATCCACACAGTGGCGGTTACACTGGCGAAGAGGAAAACCGTGCCTGCTGGGCAGAGACTCACACACCACAGAGCTAGGGCTGCCTGCCTAGCGCGGCTAGCCCATCTGACAGGGCAGATCAGCTGGGAGGACAGGCTAGTGGCCATTTTTACAAAGGATGCACTGAGGCACCTCACTGCCTCTTTGACCAAGCCATTTGGCTTTCCAGGACTGCAACGCCACACAATGCAAAACCTCAGGAAATGCTGGGGCATCCTCCTGGGGGAGGAATCCAGAGTGTGGGCAGCAGAATCACCCGGGGAGTTTCCAGCTGCGTCTCAACTTACGGTGCAGGAAGCAGTCATATTTGAAGCAACGCCTGCAGAAGAGCGTATGGAAAGAATGCAGGGACTGCTCCCGCTGGACTGACTTTGCATACGGCCCATCGATGTTTGGGGTGCACTGGGGGGGCAGCACATTCGGATCAGATTGTTCCGTTAGCTCCCTGTATCTGTTTAAAAAAAAAAGTGCATGTGTATTTTACCAGCGGCAGGACATGCTGCTCTATGCCACTGCGAGTAGCTGCTCAGCTCTGTGCGCTGATCAACTCGGCACAACAGGGCTGAGTCCAGGGTGTTGAAACTGACAGAGCTCTGGCTTTCTCCTAGCAAACGCCCATTAGGCTACTTTCAGTCTATTCTTCACGCGGCACACAGTTAACCTGTGGAACTCCTTGCCAGAGGATGTGGTGAAGGCCAGGATTTTAACAGGGTTCAAAAAAGAGCTAGATAGATTCATGGAGGTTAGGTCCATCAATGACTATTAGCCAGAATGGGTAGGAATGGCGTCCCTAGCCTCTGTTTGCCAAAAGCTGGGAATGGGTGACAGGGGTGAGATCGCCTGATGATTCTCTGTTCTGTTCATTCCCCCTGGGGGCTCCTGGCATTGGCAACTGTGGAAAGACAGGACACTGGGCTACATGGACCTTTGGTCTGAGCCAGTGTGGACGTTCTTAGGTTCTTATTCCCCAGAAGTCCTTGTACAGCATTTCCCTACTCCCGCAGAGACCAAGTACCGTTTGTGACAGAAACAGCAATTGCCTAAGACACCTTGGGAACCTTACTGAATTATATGTCAGCTTCTTTGGGATGCATGAAATGAATGGCCCAGGACTGTACATGACGTCTCCAGGGGGCTCAGTGGATTATACAGAATAATGAGTCTAACAAGAATGGACTTTTGGAACAGTAGGACGTGGTTTTCCAGGGGAAATATATAGGGGAGGATAAATGCAAATTCCCCACCGCTGGTTATGCAAACCCCAGCCTTTGGAAGCTATACCCAAGGGTAGGCCACTGTTCGCGAATCATCTGGTACACGAGATCATGCTACAGAAAGGGAAGACTGAGGCCATGTCTTCACTCAGCAGAAGAGCAACGCTGCCACAATCAATCTTCCAGAGTTCAATTTAGCACAGGGGTGGGCAATAATTTTTTGCCAGGGGCCACACAGGAATAGGGTTGCCAGATGGTTTAACCAGAAATACCGAACACCCCTCCTCCACAAAAAAAATACTGTTGAGAAAAAAAAAAAGGGGGAGGGGGGGAAGAGACCAAAATTGATTGCGGGGGGGGGGGGGGGGGAAGAAGAGGGAAAAAAAAAAAAAGGACCCCGATAGTGGTTAAGGAAAAAAAGCATGGCCTCTTTAAGGCCTTTGGGTTTTGTTTTGTTTTGTTGACGGAGGCAATCTTCTTTTCTTACTCTGTGCAGGAAGAGAGCTCCAGGAACCAGGTAAGTGGGGAGGAGGGGGCCGGGGGCTGGGTCGGGGGGTGCCAAGGGGCTGGGGCTGGTTGCTGAGTGTGTGTAGGGTTGCCAAGTGTCCAGTACTTTCTGATTTTTTTTTTAAATCGGACAGGAGGCAAAAATACCAGACACCTGGCAACCCTACACAGTAAGGGGAGGGGCATCAAATGGAAGGGGCGGGGCCAAGATACTCCTGGGTTCCCCACCACCAGACAATGATTGGTCTGGGGGTGAGGGAGTGCTTTTGCCCCTGCCATGTTCCCCCTAGGTGCCCATGCCCCTGGCGTGGGAGAAGACTTCCCACGCTCCCCTGCCCCTAGTCCAAATAGGGCCTGGGGATGGGGGAGTGCGCAAAGCCTCCTCTATTCTCCCCCCCCCCCCGCCCTGTGAGCAGTGCACAACCCTTCAAAGCACCATGTGCTCCTTGCAGGGTGGGAGGAGACTTTGCACGTTCCCCCACCCTCAGGCCAATTAGGGCCTCGGGGAGGGGGATGCATGAGAAGCCTTCTCTGCTCTGCCCCCGCCTTCTGAGCAGCACATGGCACTTCAAAGCACCATGTGCTTCTGACAAGACAGAAGGAGGCTTCATGCACTCCCCTGCCCCCAGGGCCTAACTGGCCTGGGGGCGGGGGAGCAGGAGGGCCTCTGCAGGCCAGATGCAGCTCATGGAGGCCCTTTTGCCCACCCCTGATTTAGCAAGTCTAGTTAAGACTTAAATTCCCTCTAAGCTGTGCAACTGCGCAGCTATTTTCTGAGCCCTGCTCAGAGGTTCAAAGCTCCTGCGCAGGCAGGTAGCTCAGCTGACTGGCAGGAGGAGGGGCATTCGTTAGCAGCAGTTAAACAGAGTTGCCACAAGTTGAGCTGAAGAGCTCCCACAGCAGATAAGCAGACAAGATAAGGAGGGAATGAGTAATTAATTAATTGGCTGCGGGGGGAGTCCAGAGAGTCCCATCTGCCCGAGAGAGAGAGAAACCCAGCAGTCTCTTCAACCCTCCTGGGCTGGGAAGGGGGAGGAAAGGGGCTGACTGCATGGGGTAGGTGGGGGGGAAAAAGGGGGTGGGTGGATGCTGGCATCCGTGCAGTGAGCTGGAGGCAGGGGGCAGTTTGTTTGGGGTGTCCTGACTCACTTGCTGCAATCCTCTCTGTCTGTCTGGGTTGGAGGGAGGGGGGAAAGCAGGGTGCATGGGGGTTTATGTGTGTGCGTGCGCGCACGCGCGCCAGGAGGACATTTGCGTGATTACATTTCAAATGTTTAAGTAGACATTAATGGCTTAAGACAAGAAAGAAAAAGATTCTTTAACAGATTTTTTTGGAGTGCTGCAGATATCTAAAACTCTGAACTTAATGATTTTTTTTTTAAAATCCTATGTTACTAATTAATACACGGTAAACTGAATTGATAACCTATGCTCCACTCGGAGTACAAGGGTTTAAGAAGAAGAAACTGTATTACATTAAGGCCAGATCTTCGTTATGTGGTTGAGTTCTGCCTCTTAGGGTCAGCAGTAGCAAATACTAGGTGTGATGCTGGCTGTTTTGTAGGATGAAACCTTATTTGCAAGCTCACTGAAAGGTGCACCTGTCTATGTATGGCCTTTGTTTGTATTGGTGGTGCACATCCGCACATGGCCTCAATATTGCTGTGGCACATAAGAAATTTCAACCTGCTCAAGGACAGAAAATGGTGGAGGGAACACCCGTTAAGACCCGCTAAATCAAACTCAGAGGGTGCCCCCGTTGGCGGCAGGCACTCTTGCTCCTGTGAGGAGTAAGGGAAACCAACGGGAGCGTTTGTTCCCATCAGCCTCCTGCTGTGGGGATGGCAGGGAAACTTACATCAAGGTCCATCGATTCCAGCTAGGTAATTAACGTAGCTGGCATTGCGCATCTTGATTCAACCTTCCCCTTTAGCGTAGGCCTGGCCTAAGATATTCATAGAATCACAGGGCTGGAAGAGACCTCAGGAGGTCATCAAGTCCAGCCCCCTGCTCTAGGCAGGACCAATCCCAACTAAATCATCCCAGCCAGGGCTTTGTCAAGCTGAGACTTAAAAACTTCTAGGGATGAAGATTCCACCCCCTCTCTAGGGAACCCATCCCAGCGCTTCCCCACCCACCTAGTGAAATAGTTTTTCCTAACATCCAACCTAGATCTCCCACACTAACTTGAGCCCATTGCTCCTTGTTCTGCCATCTGACACCACTGAGAACAGCCTCTCTCCATCCTCTTTGGAACCTCCCTTCAGGAAGTTGAAGGCTGCTCTCAAATCCCCCCTCACTTGTCTCTTCTGCAGACTAAACAAACCCAAATCCCTCAGTCTCTCCTCATAGGTCATGTGCTCCAGCCCCCTAATCATTTTGGTTGCCCTCTGTTGGACCCTCTCCCATGCGTCCACATCCTTTCTATAGTGGGGGGCCCAGAACTGGACACAATATTCCAGACGTGGCCTCACCAGAGCTGAATAAAGGGGAATAATCATTTCTCTGGATCTGCTGGCAATGCTCCTCCTAATGCACCCTAATATGCCATTCACCTTTTTGGCTACAAGGGCACACTGTTGACTCATATCCAGCTTCTCATTCACTGTAATCCCCAGGTCCTTTTCTGCAGAACTGCTACTTAGCCATTCGGTCCCCAGCCTGTAACAATGTTTGGGATTCTTCCGTCCCAAGTGCAGGACTCTACACTTATCCTTGTTGAACCTCATCAGATTTCTTTTGGCCCAATCCTCTAATCTGTCCAGGTCACTCTGGACCCTATCTCTGCCCTCAAGCATATCTACCTCTCTCCCTAGCTTAGTGTCATCTGCAAACTTACTGAGGGTGCAATCCATGCCCTCATCCAGGTCATTAATAAAGATGTTGAACAAAACCGCTCCAAGAACAGATCCTTGGGGCACTCCGCTAGAAACCAACCGCCAACCTGACATCGAGCCGTTGATCGCTACCTGTTGGGCCCGACAGTCTAGCCAGCTTTCTATCCATCTTACAGTCCATTTATCCGATCCATGCTCCTTTAACTTGCTGGCAAGAATATTGTGGGAGACCGTATCAAAAGCTTTGCTAAAGTCAAGGTATACCACATATTCATACTTGTTCTGATTCGGAATTTGAGACTTGTGACCCTGGGGAAAACCCAGCTGTGGGTCTTGAAGGACTATCGCCCACAAAAACCCCAGGCTGGAGCTGGCTTGACCTCTGGTAAGGGTTTGCTCATGGCTAGGTTCTTTTATTGTTTTTAGCACATCTTCTCTGTAATGCTTTCGCCTGAAGAACAAATGTGCTTGCTTAGAAAGAGCGTGGGGATGTGTAACCACAGCTATTGCCTCCAGAGAGAAAGCTAAGCCTTTGGCCTTTAAGGCAGGCTGGCTTACTGGGGAGGATTTCCTAGCATAGGCAGGGCCCTGTGCAGCCTGGAAAAACCCATCAGGAGGAGGAAGGAGACAGGAGAGGTGACAGCTGAGGAGCTGGGAGCCCTAGAAGGACCACGGGAAGTGAGGGACGGCACCAGCGCAGTTTCCCTGAATTCTGAACAAGGTCTACTGCACTTGTGCGACTAGCAAACTATAATTTGTGGAAGTAGTGTTGTTAGATGCTGAATTGGTTCTGCACGATTTAACCAGGCACTCCTCCTACCGCTCTTTCATGTCTTCTGCAAAGCCGTTCTCAGGAAACATTGAGGAAATAGCACTGAAGATCATGTCGTTTGGGAACTGCTTCTTGGAACATTTTTTGCTGCCTAAACCAAAATGACAGAAGATTCCCGAGTTTAGCAAGACTCAAAAGCACCTTTCCCTTTAACAGCTCTTTAAGGGCTCGGGTTACTTCAATGGATGCTTTGGATCCCATTTTAAAAGGCAGAGAGAGCATCACAGAGGAATCCAACAGAGAACCCTTCGTTTCTCCAACAGTTCGAGTAAGGAACGCACCGTTCCAGTGCGGCCTGCCCCTTCCAACTACAGCCGCACCAGCAAGTCTGAATGAGGATTTGAAAGGGAAAATTACTACTTGCTGGTGCTGCCAGAGGACTGAGGGCATGAAAGTCCTTCCTCAAATGCCAGAGGGGATTTAGGGAAGCTGGACTCTGCTTCGCCTGGGGTTTTCCTCTTGGATGTTTCATAAACAGGCTAACATACCAGCGAGATGCGTTAGCTGCGACTGTCTGGTCCTTAGAGACAATACTTTGGAGTCTACTGCTTAGAGAGAGATTCCCTGATAAGGGCGTCACCCAGAGCCCCACATACAGCAATCCGAGACGAAATCCACCCCTAAATCTTCCTGAGATTACACAGGAAAATCCCATTGTTCTAGCATCCTCCCATGGCAACCCACTCCAAGGAAATACTCCAGCTAGCATGACAGAGGGCGCAAGGACACACCGCAGCTTTTTAAGGCTATATCTCCACTGCAACGCTATTTCAGGATACTGGAGTATCCCGAAATAGCTGCCCCACGTCTTTCGCAGCAAGCCTGTTATTTCGGGCTCGCGAGTCTCCACAAGGAATAAGGAACATTTCGGAATAGCAGGCTATTTTGTAATTCGGCACTGTGTAGACTGCGCCGAATTACGCAATAAGGTATTTCGAAATAACATTGAAATGAGATACGCAATTTGCACAGCTTACACTGCGCATCTTATTTTGAATACCCGGCACTACCCTTAGTAGCCATCACCACAAGGAGTGCTGGAGGGCAGAGGGATTGCTGGGGAGGATGGAGCCCGCCACACACCGTCCCAGCTTCTGCTGCCAAACCCACCTTCCATTGTGATTCGCTTTCTTTTTCTTGTGACCGGCAACTCCTCCTTCCCGTCTTCCTGTCTACCCTCCAAATCGTTGAGTCCTTCCTCTTCCTCGTCCGAATACTGATTCAGCGCCTCAACGAGCTCCAGGAACACGGCATCGCTGATATGGACCGAGCCTGTAATCATCTCTGAAACACAGCAAGAACAGCCGCTGCGTGGGTAGGCTGCAGCCTTCCAGTGGGCCGCGGGACAGACCGCGTTGGGAGGAGCGGCCGCCTTTTCAGACTAGACCTGGCAAAGGCAGGGTGTGTTTGGGGACACGGGGGAGAAGCCGACTGTGCATCTGTGAATCTCATCTGGAGCCAACATACAGAGCAACAGAGCCAGCCCTTCTTCCCGGCTGAGCAGTAATTGCTAGACACAGACACTCACTAATTAAGCCATGTGGGGGCATGGGGTGGGAGCCGGCTTTTCAGTGTTTCTTACCTCCAGGCAGGGCCTTGTGAGGGGCTAGGCAGCTCTGTGGGAAAATACTCGGGTGTGACCAGCTGGCTGCCCTGCACTGGAATGAAAAGGGTTAAAACAGCCCTGGGAGAGGGCTGAGGCTGGGAGCCAATTAGGAGACGGCTTGTGGCAGCCAATCAGAACCCAGCAGGGCTGTACAAAAAGATGGCTGGCCAGCAGGAACTCACTCTTGCTCCGGTTCTGGTGGGAGAGGGACCTAGCCACTTGCTCACCTAGAGTATGTCTAGACTACATGCCTCTGCCGACAGAGGCATGGAAAATAGGCTACCCGACATAGTCAATGAAGCGGGGATTTAAATATCCCCGGCTTCATTCAAATAAAAATGGCCACCGCGCTGTGCCGGCTCAGCTGATCGTCAGCACAGTGCGCAAGTCAAGATGTGGATTGGTTGACAAGGGAAGCCTTTGTCGACCGCTCCTGTAAACCTCGTTTCATGAGGTATAAGGGAGTGGTCGACAAAGGCTTCCCTTGTAGACCGATCCGCGTCTTGACTCGCGTGCTGTGCCGACGATCAGCTGAGCCAGCACAGCGCGGTGGCCGTTTTTATTTGAATGAAGCCGGGGATATTTAAATCCCCGCTTCACTGACTATGTCGGGTAGTCTATTTTCCATGCCTCTGTCGGCAGAGGCATGTAGTCTAGACATACCCCTAGTGCTGGGGTGAGCCAGGGGAGCTCAGGTCTGAATAAACCTCAGACTGAGGTCCAGTGACAGGGGCCCAGGGCAGTATTAGGGCTACAGAGGAGCAGCCACGGCAGGAGAAAGCAGCAGGTCCACCCCCCTTTGCCAATGAGTGGCCATTTCCAACTGCAGTTTGCCCCTGAGGCAGGGGCTAGATGCCAACTGGCAGTGGGGTTTAGGTGCTTGGGGTTCCCTGGGAGGGGAAGACCCCAGAGTGTGGGGCACTGCCATGGCGCAGCACCATGAGGGAAAGGCACCATAGTCAGGGAGGGACGCAGGTCCCGACAAGGGGTGGAGAATGGACAAAATGGGTAACACTGGGCGAGATGCCGCCAGGAGAGGGCATGCTGAGGCTGGACGGCGCTAGTTCCTGGAGTAACCAGCAGGAGGCACCACAGCAGTGAGTCAGGAACACCTTACAGCAGGCTCTTCACTGGACTCAAGTCTTGGCTCAGGTCCCAAGTGAAATGAATTTGCTGGGCTCTCCCGCCTTTAATGGAGACCTGCCACATTTCGACACATGGCAGTGCTGCTCAAGAGAGGCCCTGCATGAGGCATGGGAGGTTGGCGCGGGGGGGGCAGGGAGACAGGGCCGACCAGCAACAGCGTGCTTGCATTACATGCTCCCTGTCTAGAGACCCCTCGGCAGCGGATGGTTCTTGCTACTGCTCTTTGGCTCCTCAGCCACCCTGACCGTGCCCCCAGCTTGCAAGCCATTCAGTGGGAACCAGAGAGCACCCCTGTACTCGGGTTACCTTCCTCGCCATGGACTTTCCCATCGTAGTTATTAATCAGCTCTTCAATGAAGGTTTCATCTTCCTCCTTCACCTCGTCTCCCATATAGGGGATATTGCACAGCACGGTCTCATCCTCCACCTGCAAACAGGGCAGGCAGCTAGTACTCACTGACAGCCAGCCAGAGGGCCCCACGCCTTCCCATTCACCCACGGTCCTGCAAAGATGCCCTTCCCAGACTGCACTGCTCCCCTGCCCCACCGCAAGGGACTCTGCTTGTAACCCACAATAGCAGGGCTGTGTCTCCAGGGCCTAGAGACAGTCAGAGATGCAGGAGAAAGTCAAGCAAGGGGTCAAATATCAGGGTGTTGGTGAGCGGGACAGAACTGGGTTGGCACACCACACGGAAACTCATCAGAAACTCAGAAAAAAAGAAGGTTTTTTTTTTCCCCACTCAGTGCACAGTCAACCTGTGGAACTCCTTGCCAGAAGATGTGGTGAAGGCTAGGACTTTAACAGGGTTCAAAAAAGAGCTAAATAGATTTGTGGAGGTTAGGTCCATCAATGGCAATTAGCCAAAATTGGTAGGGATGGTGTCCCTCACCTCTGTTTGTCTGGAAATGGATGACAGGAGAGGGATCACGTGAGGATTACCTGTTCTGTTCCCTCCCTCTGGGACATCTGGTATTGGCCCTGTTGGCAGACAGGATACTGGGCTGGATGGACCTTTGGTCTGACCCAGTCTGGCTGGTCTTATGTTCTTATCCATAGCACACCAGAGGACAAAGGAACTCGGAAAAATCCAGTCCTACACTCAGGTTTTGGACTTTCTGGTGTCACTCCATTCTGCGACAGCTGCTTCCCACTGGCCTTAGTGAGTTACTGCAGCAGACAGGTCTGATATCTGCACTCTTGCACCAAGCAAATGGCCAAGAGGGAGCAGTTTAACTCCAGACTGACCTTTGGCTCTCAACCAAGCAGGCAAGAAGGTCCCAGCATCAATGCTGCACCAGAAAGTGTATTGCAATCTCTCTGCACCATCCTGTTCCCTCAGCAGCAAGGCCGGGGGAGGTCAGGCACAAAGCTGCCTAATTTCACTGTGGAATAGTTCGTTTTTAAAAAACGAAAACAATTCCACAGTTCAGAAACAAATCAACACCTAGATTCAGGCACTGAATCCCACAAGGCACAGTCAGGCTTGGCCAGACCTGGG
Organism: Pelochelys cantorii; assembly: GCA_032595735.1. Classification (NCBI taxonomy): domain Eukaryota; kingdom Metazoa; phylum Chordata; order Testudines; family Trionychidae; genus Pelochelys; species Pelochelys cantorii. The sequence goes on along the minus strand of CM064357.1, from coordinate 7,672,076 downwards.
GATTTAAGGAGCAGGAGCCGGCGAGCCAGTTCTATCAAGGACACAGCATAACACGCGATGAAAACGTTTCCTTCCACATTTTGGGAGCAGCAGGAAGCACAAAGGGAGCAAGCTAAGGCTGTATCTGCAACCTCTAGCACATAGGGATGACACATTATTTGGTTCACACCACAAGGCGCTCTCACATACCATGAAATTCTGCTGAAGAGGGGACCAGGAATACATAATAGGCACCAACGCTACTGTATTTAGGGACCTCATGAAGACGGTCTGGTTTGGGAATCCAGGGAAATTGCTCTCGATGGTACACTGGAGAACAAGCAAACACAGGAACAGTAAACAAAGGGATGTGGAACGGGTGCTATATGAGGAGAGATTAAAATGACTGGGACTTTTCAGCTTAGAAAAGAGGAGACTAAAGGGGGATATGATAGACATCTATAAATCATGACTGGTATGGAAAAAGTGAATAAAGAAAAGTTGTTTACTTGTTCCCATAATATAAGAGCTAGGGGGTCACCAAACGAAATTAATAGATAGCAGGTTTAAAACAAACAAAAGGAAGTTTTTCTTCATGCAGCGTACAGTCAACCTATGGAACTCTTTGCTAGATGATGTTGTGAAGGCTATGACTTTAACAGGGCTCAAAACAGAACTAGATAAATTCATGGCGGTTAGGTCCATCCATACTTAATAGCCAGGATGGGGTAGGGATGGTGTCCCTAGTCTCTGTTTGTCAGAGGCTAGAAATAGGAGACAGGAGAGGGATCACTTGACGATTCCCTGTTCTGTTCATTCCTTCTGGGGCACCTGGCATTGGCCACTGTAGGCAGACAGGACACTAGGCTAGATGGACCTTTGGTCTGACCCAGTTCTAAATGGCATCTCAGACAGTGGCTGCCGGACAGGAACATCGACTTTGAACCTGTCTTATAGGTACGGCTACTGATCTGCTGAGCTTCCCAGTCACTCACATTCCTCCTCTCTAGACATTAGCTGCAGTGTCTTCTTTTTGCCCCCCCCCCCCAGCTGCAGCCCGGGGGTGGAGTACGTGGCAGGGTAAGAGAAAGGCACAGCCCTCTGCAGCCTTCCTTGCAAAGCCCTGGCTTGTAATCAGCTTGTGTGGCTGCCCTGCCATTTCCTCCTCATTCCCCTGTACCTGTTTCAGGAAAGGGTGCCCAGTGCCTGGCTTCATTAGCGGGACTGGCTGAACTCGAAGGTTCTTCCACTCTTCATTCAAAATTTGAGTTTTTTCTTGAACCTTGGCAAAATTGGTCACAAACAGAGCCTGGAATGAGAGAGAAAAGTGTTCATACTCCTCAAAGCAAGTTTAGACTCAGGGCACTGAAATCCCTGCTGGGAATGTGTGACACTCAGCAGGCTGCAGAGTCAACCCAGGTGCCGCTTTCAGCAAAGGCAAGGAAGGGTACTGTTCCCATTTTACAGACATGGAACTGAGACCCAGGGGGACTGGCCCAAGGTCACTGGGAAAGTCTGTGGCAGAGCAGAGACCTGAACCTAGATGCTCCAGTGCCAGGCTAGTGCCCAGAACACTGGACACAAGCAACACCAGAGAAAGGTTATCTGTGTCTCTGAAGTGCTGCTGTAGCCCACTCCAGCAGGGAGAGTGTTACAGGCAAGCCAAAGGAGGCTTGCATGACCCTGGCCAATTAGGGCAGGAAGCAGTCAGCCAATCAGGGCCAGACTGGGCCCTATAAAAGACTGCAAGGACTGAGAGGAGTTCACTCTTGCTCCAGCTGTGGAGCACAAGGGACCTGGCTGCCTGGGATGCTAGAGACAGAAGTGCTGGGGAAAGGCAGGCAGAGCTAGGGAGCTCTGGCCTAACCCAACTCCCAGGTTGCAGGCTTGATACAGGCGCCGAAGGGTACTGGGGCTATAGGGAGGCAACCAGAGCAGGAGGCAGCAGTAGGTTCCTATCCCCTTGCCAATAATTAGTGGTCATTTCAGACTGCAGTTTGCCCTAAGGCAGGGGATAGCTGCTGACTGGCAGTAGGTCACTGAGGCAAGGCAGGTTCTTTGGGAGGGGAGGACCCCAGAGTGCAGGGCAGTACCCTGAGGGAAGGGCACCATGGGCCAGAAGAGACATGGGGCCTGAAGCAGCGCAGAAAACAGGTAACTGAGGGCAAAGCCACCAGTCAACAGGGGGTGCTCTAGGGGCAGAAGAGCTAATTCCCAAGGAGACCAGCAGGAGGCGCTGTGTCAGAGAGTCAATCCCTCTATAGCCCCATGCAGACAGTAATCATAATCTAGTTTAACAGCAGTGTGATCAGTTAGAGAAAACATCCACAGGGCCCATTCCTGCGGCTCTTCTCTGAAGCCTCTCCAATTCTTCCAACATACTTCATGAATTACGGACACCAGAATTGGACACAGTGTTCCAGCAGCCATCACAACAGTGCCAGAAACAGATAATCTTCCTACTGCTACTTGATATTTTCCTGCTTATACATACGGGGATTGGTCCCAGAGAAGGCATCTACCTTCGCTCCCATGTTTGCCTGAAACCTCTTGAGTTGCCGAAGACGCATGTATTCAGACTTGACTTTCCTTTTCCAGTAAATAATGCATTTAGATGTTGGAGGAGTTGGGATTTCCATTTTCCTGAAAAAACAAACAGCACCCACACTTTGCAAACACAAGGAGTTTCCTAACGAAAACCATGTGCTGGGATTCTCAATGCATCACCAAAGTATCTGGCAAAAAAAGTAACTGCATGCGCAGGCTACATCGGTTCTGTTTGTTTAAGGAATAATTATGGTGCAAACAGTACGTAAAAGAGGCACAGAAAGTTCTTAGAGCCAAGAGGACACTGTGTGTTCAGGACAGAGCATTCATTATGCAGGGGCCTTACCTATCTGTGCCCCGAGGATAGCTGGTCCCAACAGCACGAACCTGGGTGATCTCCTTTTCGCCTAAATATTCTGAACAGCTCCTCTGTTTCGTTGGCCTGGGACAGTAACAAACTGAAGGCAATGTTGACATTGACTTCATTATACACAGACCGGGATCATGTCTTGTGCCTCCAAATGACACTCCTTAGGTAACCTGGGTCCCCCCCCCCCAGCATTTTCCTCACAGCACAGAGTAAGCCAGGAGTGCATAGCAGAGAGTTGTTCATTAAAGACCCCAAATATTCTCTGAGGCAGCACAAGTCAAAACCAAGAGCCAATCGCGCACACCAGGAGGCAGCTCCAGGGCTGTGCCCAGGAACTGCAGGTTTACAAAACATACTTTTGCAGAGTTAAATCCCCTTCAAGTTCACACAGTGCCAAGTATGCATATTTCATTTGGATCTAGTCTAAAGGTGGGCCACACCATCACAACAGGCATGTGACAGACCAGGCCACAGCACTGTGAATGACCCTGCTCTCCTATCTAATGGAAGGAGAGGTGTGTCTCTCACACACAATGCAGCAACACAAAACACGGCTCTGATCTCATGCAAACTGTATGTGCAAACCTGGTTTAAATTCCATTCATCATTTAACCCACACGACTGTCGTTCCAGTTCATCTAAGAGCCCAGAGATACACAGGGAATCATTTCCACTGCTAGCCAAGCAGACCAGATCCCATTGTAGCAACACAGAAGTCTTTGGACAATTTGGATTCTGATGCATACAAGTAATTTGCAGGATTATATGTTTGTTCTCCTTTCATCTGCTGGGATTTAACTGTCTGATTTCCCCCTGGGGAATAGTTTCAAAGACATTTCTCCAGCATTCAAACAGCTCCTTTATAAGAGGTGCTGCCAGTCAAATCTAAGAAACCAGACCCCCTAAAAAAAACCATGGGTAGTTTTCCCTACAATCTAGAATTGTGTTGTCCAACCAGGTCTGAAGCAGTAGCAACTACAGAGGCTACTGCTATAGCGAACTAGCCACATTATTCTGAAAATGTAAATAATATAGTGACTACTGCTGTAGCCAACTAGCCACACACAACCAGCCAAATAGCCACATATGGCTAGTGGCACCACGGAAATAAACCTCCTGTGAGTGATGGGGTTAAAATAAACACAAACCGAGAAAGAAACAACATGTTCAAAGGTGCATTTAGCTGTAAGCAGGAGTCGGCAGTAGTGACAGCCACAAGCACAGTATGTGGCAGCGGGGAGCATCATTTGGCTTCCGCGGGTATCCTAGCCCCAGTAAATCAGGAAGCAAAAGAACAATGCCAAAAGCACAACAGACACTTATTGCTCAGACACACATTTTTGTTACAGATTCCAAATAAAGGAAATACAGCTTGTGAGGGTACCACCCTGTTAGCTGGCGTCAAAGCCATGGCACTCGGCAATCTGACCCCCGGCTCAGCGATTCCCCAATGCACAGACACCCTTTTCTCCAGCACCCACCACCCTTATCTCCATCACATACCCTAAGCCTCCCATCCCCAACATCCCTGAACAAACCCCACAGATGCACCCCAAACCAATCCACCCCAGACCCAGGTGCAACTGGCCCCCAGACAAATCTGCCTGCCCTCATGCTTCCTGTCTCCCAGAGACTCCCAGGCCCCTCCCCACAGGGCAATCAGCCCATATAACTGCTCCCCACACTTCCAGAGGTCCCAGCGCAGAGCAGCCATCTCCTTAGGACGGGATCAGCCCCCCACACCCCTCCCCCAATAGGGACCAGCCCCAGACCCCCCTGACCCCTTCCCCCCAGAGGGAACTAGCCCCAGAGCCCCCCATGCCCCTCCCCCATATAGGGACCAGCCCCAGACCCCTTCCCCCGGAGGGAACCAGCCCCAGAGCCCCGCCATGCCCCTCCCCCGCGAGAGGGGACCAGCCCCAGAGCCCCCGGCCCCGTTACTCACGCCTCATCCATCGCGCTCACGTGACCTGGAGAGGCCGCAGCAAACCCCCCCCCGCTCTGCGCCTGCGCCAATCAGCTCGCCCCGCCCCCTCACCATTCACATGCCCTGCCCACTTCCAGGAAGCTCCTCCCTCAGAGCCGTATGCGGGCTCAAAGCCCTACCCACTTCCTGAGACTCCTCCCCCAAGACTGCTGCAACCCGAGGTCGCGACCACGGGCAGAGACCCCGCCCCCTGCAGCAAACGTCGCCCATGGGCTGTACCAAGAGAGGTGAGGGGGAGGATCATACCACTGGGGGCTGTGCCACTAGAATCGGGAGGGGGGGCATGGGCTGTACCATTGCGGGCGGACGCGTGGGCAGGACCATAAAAATCTCTAGAAACAATCCCCGTGATGCCCTAGCCGTGGTTGCGTCCTGACGTCAGTGTCTCCACCCTCTGCTCTAACCTAGAACCACCCCACCCCCCGCAGCAGGGGAGAGAATCCAGGTGTTCTGGCTCCCAGTCCCTTAGAACCCCCCAGCAGGGGAGGGAACCCAGGGGTCCTGGCTCCGTCTTTTAGGACCCCCCCCAGCAAGGGAGGGAACCCAGGCGTCCTGTCTCCCTCTTCCTTAGAACCCCCCAGCAGGGGAGGGAACCCAGGGGTCCTGGGCTCCCAGTCTTTTAGGACCCCCCCAGCAAGGGAGGGAACCCAGGCGTCCTGTCTCCCTCTTCCTTAGAACCCCCCAGCAGGGGAGGGAACCCAGGGGTCCTGGCTCCCAGTCTTTTAGGACCCCCCCAGCAAGGGAGGGAACCCAGGCGTCCTGTCTCCCTCTTCCTTAGAACCCCCCAGCAGGGGAGGGAACCCAGGGGTCTTGACTCCCAGTCCCTTAGAACCGTCCCAGCAGAGGAGGGAACCAAGGCATCCTGGTTCCCAGCCCTCCTCCAAAGCCAAGATCTCTGCCTCCCTGCTCTAACCCTACAACAGTTGTCACCAACCAGTCCATCAGGATCTACTGGTAGATCTTGAAGCCCCTGACAGGTGATCTTACTGGTTTGGCCAAGAGGCTATCAAGTGGCTGCACTTCAACTGCCCCTCCCCCCACGGTTGCACATCTCCTGCCCTTTTCCTTAGAGCTTGCCCCCCCCGCCCTTACCCCCGGAGCCTCCCGCTTGCTGTGCAGAGCAGGAGAGGGAGAGGAGGGGGCACTGATGTCAGGGTGTCCCCCTCCCACCCTGTATTCTGTCTCCACAGAACGGAGGGGGAGCACAAGGCTTGGGATGGAGGGAGTTTGCTGGCTGCTTTGGAGAGTGGTGCAAGGGTGAGCCTGCCTTAGCCAGGAGCCGCGTGAGGTAAGCAGTGCCCAGCTGGAGCCAGCTCCGAACCCCTGCCCCAATCTTGAACCTCCTCCTGCACCCCAGCCCCAGGCTCAGCTCAGAGCCCTTCTCACATTTCCAAGACCAGAGCAAATGCCCCAACCCTCTGCCCCTGCCTGGTGGAATGGAGGGAGGATGGGAAAAGGGAGGGAGGATGGAGTGAGCAGGGGTGGGGCCCCAGAGAAGGGGCAGGAAGGAGGTGGGGCCTGGGTATTTGGGTTTAAGGTAGATCCTGGATTGCACTTAAACTCAAAAAGTGATCTTGTGCTTAAAAAGGCTGGAGAGCACTGCCCTACAAGTTCCCACTCCCCCAGGAAGGGAGAGAACCTAGGAGAGTCCTGACTTCTAGCCCTCTTCACTCTAACCCCTTAGACTCCCATCAGCCCCAAGGGATAGAACTCAGAAATCCTGGTTTCCAGCTCTCCCCAAAAACGGGGGGATAGAACCCAGGAGTTCTGTCTCCCTGCTCTAACCTCAGAAACTTTCCCCCCACCCAAAAGCAAGAAAGAGAACCCAGGAGTCCTGGCTTCCCCTCCACCCTGACTCAGAAGTCCTGGCTCCCTGCTCTAACCCGCTAGACACCACTCCCCTCCCAGAGTTTGGAAAACAACAAGGGAGCCCTGATGTTCCATGGCTGGCCCATGCACAGGATTACAGCCTACTGCTTCTTCAGATGAAGAAGAAAGATGTGCCCACGAAAGCTCATGAGACCATCTACATGTTGTATTAGTCTTTAAGGTGCTGCAGAACTTTTTTTGTTTGTTTTTTTTTAAACATTTTTCCAGTTACAAACTAACTTGGCTACCCCTCTGAAGCCTACTGCTGCTACCAGTTACTCTGTTTGCTCAAGGGACAGAGGTCTTTGTGGTGGAATTCAAGTTCCAGAGCCTGGAAATGGATGACAGGAGAGGTATCACGTGATGATTACCTGTTGTGTTCATTCCCACTGGGGGATCTGGCATTGGCCACTGTGGGAAGGCAGGATACTGGGCCAAATGGACCTTTGGTCTGACCCAGTATGGCCGTTCTTATGTTCCCAGTCTTACTGATAAGCTATGTGGGGTCAGTTAGATTCCACATGATGAAATTTCTGCTTTTTCATTTTTTTTTATTTGAAAATTACATACAACTGGGATGTCAGCAGATTGTTAAGCTGGCAAAGCCAAGCACTCAAGTTGGGAAATGCCAAATTCAAGATTGCTTGTGCAATCTTTCCTCAACCCTCATGTGTATTGTAATTTGCGTGACAGCCTCTAAAGACACGATCATCAGATACTCTTTACTCCAGTGCTTGACTTTGCAGTTTTAGTGTGCTTTGAAGCTAGTTTCTGGTGATGTAATAGAGTATGCTCAGCTTCAAACCATGCAGAGGACAGGGTTTTTTGGAATTAAGGGGAGACGTAGGCAATAGTTTCGATTTTAGAAACCCTGGTTTGGATGACTTTGGTATATTATTTCCAATCCAAGGAGCTGTTTCCACAGGCCTGACCACTATATGCCTGGAAGATTTACAGGTGAAGGACTCACAGAGGGTTGGGGTTTTTTTAACTCTTGTTTTTAACTCCTGTAGAGGAAACTCTTGTTGAGACAAAGAGGGGGTTGAAAGCCTTTCCTGCTTGGCGACTCTGTGAGAGACAGACTGTCTCATGATGTTACAGTAACACCAGTGAATACATGTATCTTTGTCAGACTTTAGTCTGGCCCAGTGAGGGGTAGGGATGTTAAATTTAGATTAACCAATTAATTGAATAGTTGATAAAATTTGCATCGACTATTTGATTAGTCATTAAGGGTGCCTCCACTTTTGAAATACAGCAAGAGCCCCGCTAGCTTGAGTCCCCCACTTACCCCATGCTCCCCGTGGTGCTTCTGCTTTTGAAATGTGCTACATTTGAAATGTGCTACATTTCAAAGGTGGAAACGCTGCCAGTTCCCCACTGCACCCCTCCTCCCCCCAAGACAGTGCTGGGGGGAACTGACTTTTAAGCCAGCTCCCTCCAGCACTGGCTCCTGCTCCCCCCCTTGCTGCCTCTGTCTGATAAGAGGGAGCAAGCGGGGGGAGAAGCAACTAGTCGAGTCACTAGTTGACTAGTTGCTTACATCCCTAGTGATGGGCAACCTAGGCTAGTGAGTGGGCCACATGAGTGACCCTCCTGCATCTTGGTGGGTTGCAAGATTGTCATAACCAAGGGGATTGTCATAACTAAGGGGTCTCCTGGGATAAGGTAGTTTTGCCAATGGCACTTGCATTCCTAGAATGTGTGGTTTATGCCAATTGAACCATAGCAGCGCTTTGATTGGATAGAGGGAGCACACGGCTCTCACAGTCAATTTGTGTGCAATCAGCACTAGGGCTATTATAGTATAGCCGTTTAAACGGTTAACCAGTAAGCATGAGCTTATTGGTTACTGTAACGGTTGCACACCGCCTCCCAACCCCACTCCCAGGGAGCTGGCTGCCATCCTGTGCTGCTGGCTCTGTATCTGTGCCGGCTTAAAAGTAGCGCAGGGTGGTAGCCAGTTCCTTGGGAGCGGGGCTAGCAGGCAGGAGCTGGTACGTGCCAGGAGCTGGCTTAAAAGCTGGCGTCCAACATGGCAGCCCTGTGCATGGGCAACAGCAGAGGTGAAGTAAGCCAGTGCAGAGCTCCAGCAAGAAGAAGCCGGCCAGCTGGGGTGCTGGGCAGCAGCTGCTCCCAGCCAGGCTCCTGGGGCTCTCCTGCAAAGTGCTGCCTTGCTAAGAAGCAGCCATGCAGGCAGGTAAAAGGGGCTGGCTGAGGGTCCATGTGTACCACTCCCATTCAGAACTGCCCCAGGCCCTAACCCTGCCCCCCCCCCCCCTTTAGAGAGGCTGGGAGGGCTGCAGCCACACCGACCCAGACCTCTGCTGCTCTTCTCCTTCCCCTGACAATCAGGGAGTGAGTGGAAAGCGCATGGCCTATGTATGTGCCTTCCTCTCGCTCCCTGCTGCCCAGGGGAGGGGCAGAGGAGTACTTCACACATGCTGTGCACTTTTCCCTCGCTCCCTGACAAGGGAAGGGGAAGAAGAGCAGCAGTGAGCCCTTATTAGGGATGTTAAATATCGGTTAATTGAATAGTCGATTAACCTCATGAATTCTTAGTGGTTAGTCGACTACTCTATAGTCCCTGAGGGCGGGCTGGCAGCCAGTGCGCTCCAGCCCCACCCCGGGGAGCCCCCTATCCCCCTGCGCTGCTGCGCCTCTACCAGAGGGAGCAGTGCGGGGTGCCAGGTGGGAGCTGGTCCACAAGGGGAGCTAGTTTAAAAACCAGCCCCCCTTGCGGATTGGCTGCCTGCAACCCCAGTCTGGGGGTGGGGTCTGAGCTCTTGGACCCAGTGCGAGCCGGAACTGAGGCAAGCTGCCTGCCTGGCTCCTAATACACTTTAAATGCAGAGCTACAGTCAGGGTAGGTCCCAGACCTGTTGCAAGCTGGGACTGAGCCATGCTGCTGGCCAGCCTGCTAAAAAAAAATTATTGCTGGGGGTGGGGGGGTGGAACGTGTGTAGTCTGTAGCATTAACCTATAAGCTTTTGCTTATCGGTTAATTGGTTAATCGAATAGACTATTACATCCCTAACCCGTATATGCAGCTACAGTCCCCCCCGTCCTCCCAAAATGATGTCCTTCCCCCCCACACTCACCCCTACACACCCCAAACCGCTGCCCTGAGCCCCCACACTTACAGCACTGACTCCTTAATCCCCCACAGCTCCTCTGCCCTGAACCGCTCCTCATTCCCCAACAAATTCCTGCACCCCCCCCACCCCGAGTCCCTCCTCACCCCAAGCTCCTGCCCTGAGTCCTCCCCCCGCCACGTCCTCACCCCCTGCCCTGTGTCCCCCCACAACTCTAACCCCCTGCCTTGAGCCTCCTCCCCACATTCCACCCCCCACATTTCTTACAGGTACTGTTGTATCACACTCCCCAAACCCTCTGCCCTAAAGCCCCGACAGTACCTGTAAGAAACTTAAGTTACTTTCACCCTGGCAGTAACAAATGTCTCGCCGACCATGCATTGCTCCCCCGAAGGGCCACATGCAGCCCACGGGCCACAGGTTGCTGGGCCCTGTTCACAGGCTGTGGAGCACGGAGCTCATCTTGTTTTGCAGTTTGTGCTGCCCTTCTAGTTAGCAGCATTACACTGAGTTGTTTCTGGCTTCCATGTGCTGCCCTTTGTCGACAAAGTACGATGTGGCTTGCGCGCTGGCTCTCCGAGAGACCCCTCGGATTAGGAGCCAGATCAGCCGGGGTGCTCGAATGGACAGCCGCCAGAATCAATTATCCGGGGGATGAAATGCAGGTTGTTCTGATGGTCCCTGGGCTTGGCTCTGGCGTGCACTTCCTCCCGGGATCTGACAGAGCTGAGTTTGTTGATCTTTTGGGCATGGTCAAGGCCCCATCTGTTTCCTTTGGCTTGGGTGGAAGGGTTGGCCGGGCTGCTGCGTCAGGGATTCTTTTCCTGGCAAGTTTTTGTTGCTAAGCTTCTATTCTGCATGTTGCCCTCGTGCCGGGAGATGGGGTAATGGGAGCATCCGACATGCTCGCGGAAATCACTGCGCCAGGGAAAGGAAGCGTACACCGCATCCGCTCGCGCACACGCACACGCGCACGCCATGGCTATGTCTATACTGCGCTGTTTTGCGCAAGAAAGAGGCAAATGAGGCGAAGCGTGGAATATTGCCGTGCCTCATTTGCATAATTAATGAGCAGCCGCTTTTTGTGCAAGAGGCTTTTGCACAAGAGCTGTTCTTCCCGAAAAAAATGTGGAAGAACGGCTCTTGCGCAAGAGGGGGCTTTTGCGCAAAAAGGAGCTGTATAGATGGCTCCTTTTTGTGCAAAAGCCTCTTGCGCAAAAAGCAGCCGCTCATTAATTATGCAAATGAGGTGCGGCGATATTCCACGCTTCGCCTCATTTGCATCTTTCTTGCGCAAAACAGCGCAGTCTAGACATAGCCCATGTGTCTCAAGCCAGAGTCACGGCTTGGGAACTCAGGTGACGGCAACTCTCCACATTCCTCAGCCTGCTCGCGTTAGCTTCAGCCGCTGCCTGGCAGGAGCTGGATATTGTACCTAGGGTTGCCAGGTGTCCGGTTTTGAACCTGACAGTCCAGTATTTGAGCTTTCTGTTCGGGAAACACATTGAGAAAATAGAAATGTCCGTCCGGTGTTTTCTAAATCAGATGGAATGTCGATTGTGAGGTCATGTCAAGTGTGTCCGGTATTCTTGTTGAAACCATCTGGCAACCCCTGGGGATGACTCCTGGCCGGCACTGCGCTGAGCTGGGCCTTTCGGAACCCGGGGGCCTGTGCTCAGCTCCCGACATGCTGAGCTCTTCCAAACCCCAGCCCATGGGGCTGCAGCAGAACTTAAATCATGCCTAGCTACGCCTCAGACTGGGTCTACCTGGGACGAGGGGAGGGGGGCAGAGGCCTCCGGCTGGGCCTACCTGGGACGAGGGGAGGGGGGCAGAGGCCTCCGGCTGGGCCTGCCTGGGATGAGGAGATGGGAGGACTGATCCTCAGGCTGGGCCTGCCTGGGGTCAGGGGCTGGGGGCCACAGGCTGGGCCTTCTTAGGGCAAGGGCTTGGGAGGACTGATCCTCAGGCTGGGCCTGTCTAGGGAGAAAGGATGGAGGGAACGAGGCTTCAGGCTGAGGTGGGGTGTAAGGCCTTGGCCCTGCCCATGGTGAATGCGGAGCTGCAAGATCTGGGCCCAGGCTGGGGGGGCAGACATGCAGCGACTGGGTAGCGAGAACTGCCCTTCTCAGCCGGGCCCTGCAGAGAAAGTCAGGAACAGTCTCTTGTTTTGCAATCTGCCCTCCTGGGAACCCTGAGGAGTCAGGGCTGAGCCAGCAGACAGGAGGATTTCACCCGGGAAGAGCCTGGCCCCTCCTCAGAGTAATAATCCCCTCCACGTCTTGGCCGAAACTCTACTCTCCCTTTGCTTTGGGTTTGGGTTTCCAGCTCCGTGGAGGGACGAGGGGCTGCGTTAGCAGAACAAACACTGATTAGCATCGGCTCACGTTGCTCTCCCAGGGAAACGGGAATTATTTGTGCTATGGTATCGCCAACAAAAATCTCCCATTGTTTATGTTTTGCTTTATCTTTATTGGCTTCAGAGCATGTGTTTTTCTTATGGCCAGTGTGCCATGGCTGAGCAGGGGAGATGTTTGTGCCCTTTTCCACGTACCTGCTGCCTCAGAGAGCCATGCTGCCATGTCTCTGCGTGGTAATGCCCTTGCAGCTCCCCAGCCTGCCCCCAAGTCACGAAGCGCTTCTGCCTTTGACTTCAGTGGGGGTCAGGAGTCAGATTTGTCTTGTGTCTCTCCGAGCTCTGCTAGTTTGCAGACCTACAGTGTCCAGCTGCACCCCACCCCTCCCACAAACCTCCGGGCTCTGGCTGTCTGGGGCCCCCTGCCCAGCTGGTGCCCTGTTGACTTGTTATCTATCTGCACATCTGTTCCTCCAGCGAGAGAGCTCTCCACACAAATCGTGCTCTTCCAGCAGCAGGGATCTAAATGAGAACTGACAAAAGGTTAAACACCAGGCTCTGCCGGGGCAGGCAGCTAAACACAGCTGCTGAAAGGGAAATGAAGGGATTGCAACTCACAGGGAGAGACCACCCCTGTATTGCAAGCATCTCTGAGCTAAGACCACCAGAAACACAGCACTGCAGCAGCTGGCGAGGGTGGCCCTGGTCCCAGGGGCCTCTGGGGGGAGTGGGGATCTCCAGGCTGAGAGAGCACCAGTCTGCATGGTGTGAGAGGAGCCCTTTGTGCTACCCTGGGCTGAAGGTAAATATGTTGTAAAGGGCAGGGAGCACCCATCTCTCCACTTTCCTGTAACTCAGGGGTTGACTGTGCTTGAAAATGCACCACCATAGCTATTCTGGACTGAACTGTTATGGGGCTGTCTCACCGAGAGGCGGAACTGAACTGGGGACCTCTGGAACTTAACGCATGAGCTTCTACCTTGTAAGCTAAAAGCCAGCTGGCGTCTCTCTCTTTCTGTAAGTGGCCTCAGTGGGGGTTACATGGACACCCTCACTCCAGACTAGCTCTGTTAGTAAATTCCCAAGTGTAAACAGGTGCTCAGTGTCAGTGCTCAGAGAGGGAGGGCCGGGCAGGCGGGAGGGAAGTGGAAAGATCGTCATTAGCGTAATTGTGTTTGCCGGGCTGCTGGTTAGAACCTCAAAGCCAGAGATCCGCATGGGGCTTTGTGATCCCCGTCCAGCGCGGTGTGGGGCACAGGCTCAGAGCAGCCGCTTCCTGCACAGCAGCGCAGCCTCCCACACCTCTGCCATTCATGGGAGGACAGAGGGGAAGCAATGAACCACTGCTGGTGCCGGGGGTGGGCCAGGCTGAGCAGGACGCTGGGCGGGGCCTTGGATGGACCAGCCTTTGCGAGAACGGCCCTAGGCCTTCCCTCCGGCTCAGCGATGGCGCCGGTGCAGGAAGCACTGTGTGTACATGTGGCTCCAATCAGGGAAAACGGTTCCTGCCTGGGAAAGCCTCTTATCTCTGGGGGCCGCTCCTGCCCCGGCAGCTGGGCTGCAGATCACAAGCAAACCAGGCTGAGATTCTGATCCCAGCCAACTGGCTCAGGAAGCGCTCTGCGCCCGAGGGGAAGCTCCGGCAGAGGCGCTGTACAGAGCCTGAGGGAGTGGATTCCTTGGTGTCCCTCACATTGATAATGAGCTTTGCCCCTGTACCCCGGCTTCCCCCCAGGATCTCCTTGCACGTAGGCACCATTCAGTAGCAAACCCCACTTAAGTCCTGTGGGGCGGGTGGTGAGGCCTCAGTTTCCCCAAGGTGATACCATGACTCCTTGTCAGGGCTTGAGTTCTGTTCCCCCTCTCCCACCCCAAACACTCCCTCCCTTAACTCGCTCCCAGCACCTTGCTTGCCTTCCCTGGGGGACACGCTGCTCTGGGGGGAACCTTCCCTGATGTTTCACTCAGAATGGTCCTTTCTCACCTGCCACACTGAGGTCTGAGCTGGTGAGCAAGACCAGCCCATCCTGGCAGTGCAGGCCGCCAGCACATCCCCTGCACTCCCGTCTCTTAGACCAGGGGTTTTCAAACTTTTGTTCCCATGACCTAGTTGCAGACAATTGTTGATGCCCGAGACCCAACAGAATTTGATTGGAGTGTGGGCTCCGGGGTGGGGTTGAGGAGGACAGCTCTGGAGTGTAGGAGGGGGCTTCAGCTTTGGGGGGGCAGGGCTGGGACAGAAGGGGCTTACCTTGAGCGGCTCCCGGTCAGTGGTGTGTGTGGGGGGGGGCACCTGTTCCTGGTGCCGCAGACCATGCTGTACCCCAGAAGCAGCCAGCAGCAGGTTCCCAGCCAGTGGGAATGTGGAGCTAGTGCTTGGGGCAGGGGCAGTGTGCGGAGTCCTGTGTGTTCTCCTTTCCCCCCTAGGAGCCAGGCCTGCTGCCAGCTGCTTCTAGGGCACATTGGAGTCTGCAGTGCCACGACAGGCAGGTTGCTGCCTTAGCCCCCCCCCACCCCCCCCACTGCTCACCTGATTCCCCCTGCAGCACCCAGACCCAGTGCCTGACATTCCACCCCCCCAGTACTGGGTCATGACCCGTCGTTTGAAAACCATTGCCCTAGACTGCATTCGAGGGCTGAATTCTTGCCTGCTGTGAGGGGCTGCCTTGCTCTGGTGACAAGGGGGATCCTGAGCCGATTGACACCAATCAAGGGCCTGGCCCTCTGGGTTTGGTCCTTCGCTCGCTCCCCACATCCCCTCTCTGACCCATGGTCTGGGGTTTCATCGCCCTTCTTTGTGGGGTGTGTTTGGATTTTTCCTTGCTCTCTGGAGTAGGGATGTGAATGGGTTAAACAGTCACCTGGAAAACATCACCCTTAATGGGTTGCTGCAGCCTGCTAGGCCCCCCCATATGGGGGCTAGCTGGGGCTACTACAGCAACCTCCACAGGGGTCCAGGAGCCATGACGGCTGCCCTCAGGGGGGGCCGGAACCACAGTGGCAGCCCCCACGGGGGGGCTGGGAGCCGAGTTGGTAGCCAGCTGGTTCCTCCTCACTCTCTCTTTAATTGGTTCAGCTCAGTGGTAGCGCTGTGTGTAACCAATTAAATGGGATTTTACATCCCTACGCTGGAGTGAATCGGGGCCTCGCAGATAGTCCCAGCTTTACCTGCTAGAGCCGGTGGGTTTCATTCCCCCTACCCAGAATTTCTCCCCCAGGGAAGGGGAGGCGCTCCCAGGTGCTGACACTGGTGGAATTCTGTCCCGTCTTTTCCTACACCCTGATCTGAGCTGGCCACCTTCCTGCTCGGTGGCGCGTACAGCTGCCTGGTCATCAGTTTCAGGGTGTAGCTGGAAGACCTTGGGGGCTGCTGCTCACAGGCAGGATTGTATCGTCCGGCTGCTAAGGGAGGGCCAGCTCCCCTCCTGGCCAGGGCCCGATTAAGACCTTTAGAGGCCCTAAGCACTGAAAAGATGATGGTGCCCCCCCCCATATGTAATTCAAAATAAAAACAATACTATACTGTAAAATCTCTTTTTTATTGGTGCTCCTGCTTTGCTGGTGCCCTAAGCATGTGCTTAGTCTGCCTATTGGATAATCCAGCCCTGCTCCAGCCTGATCCCTGTCTTAGTGTGACCCCCGGTCTCAGGAACCTGGCGAGAACCTGGGCCTAGCCCGGTTATGTTCTGTGCTGCATGTCGCCGTGGTACTAAGCACACCCATAGAACGTGCGGCACTGGGGGCTGAGGGGTCCAAGCAAGAGTTTGAAGTACCTGTAGCCTGATTCGTGCCCACCCTCCAGGCCTCCTATGCTGCTCAGGCAGCAACCCGGGACATTAATGTGTGTAGAAATAGGGAGGAACTGGTTGAGAATTTGAAAGTGAAAGGCAGCTTGGGTGAAAGTGATCATGAAATCATAGAGTTCACAATTCTCAGGAAGGGTAGAAGGGAGAACAGCAAAATAGAGACAATAGATTTCAGGAAGGCAGATTTTGGTAAGCTCAGAGAGCTGATAGGTAAGGTCCCATGGGAATCAAGACTGAGGGGAAAAACAACTGAGGAGAGTTGGCAGTTTTTCAAAGGGACATTGTTAAGGGCCCAAAAGCAAGCTATTCCGCTGCATAGGAAAGATAGAAAATATGGCAAAAGACCGCCTTGGCTTAACCATGAGATCTTGCATGATCTAAAAATAAAAAAGGAGTCATATAAAAAATGGAAACTAGGACAAATTACAAAGGATAAATATAGGCAAACAACACAGGAATCCAGGGGCAAGATTAGAAAGGCAAAGGCACAAAATGAGCTCAAACTAGCTACAGGAATAAAGGGAAACAAGAAGACTTTTTATAAATACATTAGAAGCAAGAGGAGGACCAAGGACAGGGAAGGCCCACTGCTCAGTGAGGAGGGAGAAACAGTAACAGGAAACTTGGAAATGGCAGAGATGCTTAATGACTTCTTTGTTTCGGTCTTCACCAAGAAGTCTGATAAAGGAATGCCTAACATAGTGAATACTAGTGGGAAGGGAGTAGGTTTAGAAGATAAAATTAAAAAAAACAAGTTAAAAATCACTTAGAAAAGTTAGATGCCTGCAAATCACCAGGGCCTGATGAAATGCATCCTAGAATACTCAAGGAGCTGATGGAGGAGGTATCTGAGCCTCTAGCTATCATCTTTGGAAAATCATGGGAGACAAGAGAGATTCCAGAAGTCTGGAAAAGGGCAAATATAATGCCCATCTATAAAAAGGGAAATAAGAATGACCCAGGAAATTACAGACCAGTTAGTTTAACTTCTGTGCCAGGGAAGATAATGGAGCAAGTAATTAAGGAAATCATCTGCAAACACTTGGAAGGTGGTAAGGTGATAGGGAACAGCCAGCATGGATTTGTAAAGAACAAATCATGTCAAACCAATCTGATAGCTTTCTTTCATAGGATAATGAGTCTTGTGGATAAGGGAGAAGTAGTGGATGTGGTATACATAGACTTTAGTAAGGCATTTGATATGGTCTTGCATGATAGTCTTATCAATAAACTAGGCAAATACAACTTAGATGGGGCTACTATAAGGTGGGTGCATAACTAGCTGGATAACCGTACTCAGAGAGTAGTTATTAGTGGTTCTCAATCCTGCTGGAAAGGTATAACAAGTGGGGTTCCGCAGGGGTCTGTTTTGGGACGGGCTCTGTTCAATATCTTCATCAACGATTTAGATATTGGCATTGAAAGTATGCTTATTAAGTTTGCAGATTATACCAAGCTGGGAGGGGTTGCAACTGTTTTGGAGGATAGGGTCATAATTCAATTGATCTGGACAAATTGGAGAAATGGTCTGAGGTAAACAGGATGAAGTTTAATACAGACAAATGCAAAGTGCTCCACTTAGGAAGCAACAATCAATTTCACACATACAGAATGGGAAGCAACTGTCTAGGAAGGAGTATGGCAGAAAGGGATCTAGGGGTTATAGTGGACCACAAGCTAAATATGAGTCAACAGTGTGATGCTGTTGCAAAAAAAGCAAACATGATTCTGGGATGCATTAACATCCTGTTGTGAGCAAGACACGAGAAGTTATTCTTCCACTCTACTCTGCGCTGGTTAGACCTCAGTTGGAGTATTGTGTCCAGTTCTGGGCACAGCATTTCAAGAAAGATGTGGAGAAATTAGAGAGGGTCCAGAGAAGAGCAACAAGAAAGATTAAAGGTCTAGATAACATGACCTATGAAGAAAGGCGGAAAGAATTGGGTTTGTTTAGTTTAGAAAAGAGAAGATTGAGGGGGGACATGATAGTAGTTTTCAGGTATCTAAAAGGGTGTCATTAGGAGGAGGGAGAAAACTTGTTCATCTTGGCCTCTGAGGATAGAACAAGAAGCGATGGGCTTAAACTGCAGCAAGGGAGGTTTAGGTTGGACATTAGGAAAAAGTTCCTAACTGTCAGGGTGGTTAAACACTGGAATAAATTGCCCAGGGAGGTTGTGGAATCCCCATCTCTGGAGATATTTAAGAGTAGGTTAGATAAATGTCTGTCAGGGATGGTCTAGACAGTATTTGGTCCTGCCATGAGGGCAGGGGACTGGACTGGATGACCTCTCGAGGTCCCTTCCAGTCCTAGTATTCTATGATTCTGTGATTCTAGAAATGGCTTGCACACAGCCCTGGTATGGGGGTACGGACAGTGCGCTTCATGGCAGCTATCTGAGGGCGTTCCAGAGGAGTGATGCGCTAGCTAGAACTCTGAGGCTGCTCTAATTTACACCTGGGGCGGGGTCAAGGCCCTGCATGGCCCTAATTTATAGAGCCAGGGTGGGTAACCTATGGCCCGAGCTTGCCTTGATCTGGCCCCTGAAGCTCGGGGCCTCCCCCATCATTGGGGACTCCCAACCCAGAGCCAAGGGGAGGCCACAGAATCTACTAAGCTGCCCCCCTTATGCTCTGGTGTGTGGGAATGTGGGGAAGGATCTTTCTGCTTCTCAGTCGGAGGGGGTCACATCAGTGAGGTGGGTTTTTTGTTTGTTTGTTTTGCTTCTCACGTGTGTGCAGCCCCCAACAGACTTTTCTGTGGGTAAGCGGCCCCCGAATGCAAAAAAGTTCCGCCCCCCTGCTTGAGAGAGTGCCAATGAGACAAGGCTGCCCCCCACCCAGTCCCAGCACATCGTATCACGGCCAGCTGGAATCCTGGCGCCAGCCCAGTTCTGCCTCTTCCCACGAGAGACAGATTTGGTACTGGGAGATTTTCCAAGGGCAGGGGTGTTTCCTCCTCTCTCCCTGTTGTCTTTGCTCCGTGTGGCTACTCCGGGGGGGGGGGGGCCTGGGCAGTGGCTGCCCCATAACCACCATCCTAGCTCTCCAGGGGCCTGGGCACTTAATAAATTACACCCAACGAAGAAGGGGCAAAGCTAGGAAAACATTGGATAAGCAGAAATGCATGGTACCAGCCAGCCACCTCCCGGCCCCCAGCCCACTCTGAGCAGCCCAGCCAGCTCCCTCATCCCCCAGTCACCCTCCCTGCACAGTTACCCGCATCTCACCTGGCCTCTTATCTGATGAGTTTGGAGCCTGAAAGGTCCAGCCCCTTGGTGTAGTCCCTGCCTCTTCCCTCCCATTGGCCAGGCTGCGACCAGCAGGGGCACTCGATGGGGTGATAAAGGGCAGGGGCGATATCTGGGGCTGAGGGCCCTGCTGCCCCGCCAGTGCGGAACCTCTGTGCCTGTGGGCCTGGCAGGGGAGAATGGCCTCCCAACCCCAGCGACACCTCTGCTGCTGGCTGCTGATCCCTCTTCTGCAGTGGGGTAAGGCAGCTGCCCCCTCCCCCCGTACAGCTAGGGGGGTGGGAGTGCCCAGAGCCTGGCAGCCCCACGGGGCCCAATTCCTAACGGGTTGGAGGCTGTGGGGCTGTAAGAAGGGTGGGGCAGGCAGGGCACTGGCCCCGGGCACGTCCAAATCAGGGGCGCAGAGACACAAGAAATAAAACCAATAAGCTGCCACAGTAAAGCGCGTGGCTCAGGCTGACCTAAGGGGGGGGCATCGTTAATATTTTGCCCTGGGCACAAAAATACCTAGTTACCCTGCTGGGGGGCTGAGCCCAGCTCCAGCCCTGATAGGCTGCCCAGGGACCCCCAGCAATAGCCCCGTCAAGGGACCAGCCCTTGCCCACGGTCCCAGCTTTGCCCATGGGAATGGACTGATGGGAAGGGAGCTACCTCCCCTAGGCTGCTACCCCCGGGACAGCCCCTTCCACACGCCCAGCACCCCGTGGGCTCCCCAGCCTTCCCTGCTGTGCTGGAGGAACCCCAGGGGGGGCCCCAGTGCAGGCCCCAGGGTTCTGTGCATCACCTGGCCGGGCGCAGCGGCTCCCCTACCCGGGCTCTTGGCATTGACTCTGGAGCAGATGAGTTTCAGCCCTTCGCTGTCTCCTGCCCGCACAGCCCCTGCCCCGCTGCTCTGCCCGGCTGTGAGGCCCCAGCAGGGAGAGAGGAGGGGGCTGGCTCCTGTCCTGGTGGCTAGTTGCCATATTGGGGGGGGAGAGAGAGAGCCTGCTCTGACTCCCCACCCCTGCCCCCCTGCAGGGATTTGGGTTCCTTTCTCCTGGGCTGTCCCATGGGGGACCCCTTTTCAGGAGCCCCGGGCAGAGCAGGTGCCATGTGGCTCTGGGTGTCTTACTGGGCTGGTTAGAAGCCCAGGGGCTGATCAGCGTGTCGTGCTCCCAGCCAGGGCCTGCCCGGTGGTGCTGAGGCAGCCGTTCTGGGCCAAGGCACCCAGAGCTGGTGGGGCTGTGCTGGGTGGGGTGGGAGGAGGTCCAGGTGAGCTGGTGCAGGGCCCCGGGTGAGTGGTTGGGCCATGGGGCCCATACTCACAGCTCTCAGGGGTGGATGGGAATCCTTCCGGTGGCCCCCAGGAGGTATGATTGGGCCTGTGCTAGGGAGGGACTGCAGCGCTCATCTCAGCTTGAGCAGGTGACATGCCTGGAGCCTGGGGAGGGCCCAGCACCAAGGGCCCAAGCCCCCACCTCTCCCATGATCACTCTCCTTTCCTCCTTAGTAGGCTGAAAGTTTAAAAGAAACAAAAGGAAGTATTTCTTCACACAGCACACAGTCAACCTGTGGAACTCCTTGCCGCAGGACATTGTGAAGGCCAGGACTTTAACAGGGTTCAAAAAAGAGCTAGATAAAATCATGGAGGACAGGTTCAACAATGGCTAATAGGTGGGCAGGAAAGGCATCCCTAGCCTTGTTTGTCAGAAGCTGGGAGTGGGCGACAGGGGAGGGTTCCCTGCTGTGTTCATTCCCTTGGGGGCACCTGGCATTGGCTGCTCTCGGCAGACAGGACACTGGGCTAGAGGGACCTTTGGTCTGAGCCAGCCTGGCCGTTCTCATGTGCTTCTTTTCTCCTGCTGCAGGCTGCGGGGAGCTGACCTACGGAGACCTCGAAGATGAAAGTAAGAGAGCCCTGCATTCGCCTTCCAAGGCGGGATCCTGGGGGCCTGATCCTGAACACCCACATTCACCCCGCACCACCCCCCGACCCTCTAGCTGCCCCTGCTCCTGAGGTGGCTGCTGTCTAGCTGCCGTAGGGATGCTGAGCTGCCGGCACGTGGGGGTTTCCCTTCGGAGCCATCCTCAGCTCCCCCATGGTCCCCACCCAGTGTTATGGGGACCCCTTGCTCCTGGGGTCTCTTCCTGGAGGATTCCCCAAGGTCCTGGCCAGCAGCTAGAGCAGCCTGGGCCAGGGTGAGAGAGATGGTGCCCACTGACACAGCTGGACCAATTCCCCCTGGCCAGTCTCTGTTGGCTCACATCCTCCCTCCCCGGCCTGCACTGATCTTGCCCCTTTGTTCTTGCAGGTCATTACCTGTATCTAGAGGAGGATGGTGAGTGACACCCCCTGCGCCCACCTTGCCCAGGGGTCCTCCCCCCCTCATCCCCAGCAGGACCCGGGGGCTCTGCCCGGGGGCACCGTGCATCACACGTCAGAGACCCACTTGGGGCGGGGTGGAGGGGTGCCCCAGGGCTGGGCGGAGAGAGGGACGCGGCACCTGCCCTGCCAGGCTCCCATTCCTAGCAACACCCAACTGCGCCAGCTCAGCTAGCTCGCAAGCTTTCGTCCCAGCTCTGTGCCACACAGGCTCGTTCTCTGAACCACGGCCCCCACTGGGTGGCCTGGAGTGTCTGGCCAGGCCCCTGGGATCTCCTGTCTTAGCTGGGGCTCTCAAAACAGCCTCTCCAGAGAGCCAGGGGCTGGTTCTAATGCTGCCTGGTCCCAGACAACAGCCCAGTGTGAGGGACGCTCTCTGGGCTGGGCTTTGGGAGGGGGCAGGGGCTGGACGATGGGGATAGAGCTAGTGGAAGGAGTGGAGAGACACAGGGCTGAGCTGTGGGTTGGGGTCACTCATTTCCCCCTAGCCCATGTGCTTTGTTAGGAGCTGGGGGCTGAGCAGGTTAGCCTGGCATGGCAGTGCCAGGGCCTGCACCCAGCCAGAGCTCCGCCACAGCTCCCCTGGGGTGACTAACGGGCAGGTCTCTTCTCCTAGGCCCCTTCGCCGAGGACGGGGGGTCAGCCCACTGCAGGGACACCTACGTGGAGTGGATCTCCCTATACTGCTGGACCACGTTCCATGCTGCGGTCATGGCCACGCCGGAGCAGAGCCGGTGTCAGTGGGACCAGATTGGCAGGTCTGGACAGATCCTTGCTTCTGGGGCTGGGAGCTGAGCATGGGCAGAGCGCCGGGGCGGGGCAGGCCCTGGGGTAGAGTGTGGCGTCACTGGGGTTTGCTCTTAGACGGGTCCCAGGGCCCCGAGCCCTCCGGCTCTGGAATGATCCTGAGGGAGAAGGGGATTTTCAAATAAGTCAGCCTGCCACGGCCTGTTTCCCTGTGTGCAGCTGTCAGCGTGCTGAGAGCAGGGCGCGTTGTGCGGAGTGCCGCTGGTGCATGCAGCATCCAGCGTGTGGGGTGGGGTGCAGTGCACCATCGGTTGCATGTGGTGTCCAGCGTGCAAGGTGGTGTGCAGTGCACCGCTGGCTGCATGCAGCATCCGGTGTGTGGAGTGGTGTGCAGCATCCGGCATGCAAGGTGTTGTGCAGTGCACCATCGGTTGCATGTGGTGTCCAGCATGCGAGGCAGTGTGCAGCACACCATTGGCTGCGTTCAATGCCCAGTGTGTTGGGTGGTGTGCAGTGCAACAGTGGCTGCGTGCGGCATCTGGTGTTTAGGTGGTGTGCAGCACACCATTGGCTGCGTGCAATGTCCAGCGTGCAGGGTGGTGTGAGGCGCACCGTTGGCTGCGTGCAGTGTCTGGTATGTGGGGTGGTGTACAGCGCACCACTGGCTTCGTGCGGTGTGCGGGGTGGTGTGCAGCGCACCATCGGCTGCGTGCAGCGTGTGGGGTGGTGTGCAGCACACCATTGGCTGTGTGTGGCATGCAGGGTGGTGTGCAGAGCACCATTGGCTGCGTGTGGGGTGGTGTGCAGCACACCATTGGCTGTGTGTGGCGTGCAGGGTGGTGTGCAGTGCACCATTGGCTGTGTGTGGTGTGCGGGGTGGTGTGCAGTGCACCATTGGCTGTGTGTGGTGTGCGGGGTGGTGTGCAGAGCACCATTGGCTGCGTGCGGGGTGGTGTGCAGCGCACCATTGGCTGTGTGTGTCATGCGGGGTGGTGTGCAGCGCACCATTGGCTGCGTGCGGTGTGCGGGCTGGTGTGCAGCACACCGTCGGCTGCGTGTGGTTTCCCACATGTGGCTGCACAGCTCCCAGCAGTGGCTGGGTAGCAGGGTGCTGAGTGCATGCGGTCTGTGGTGCGTGAGGACCCCCAGGGGCATGGTGCCGTTACCGGATGCATGGCCAATGCCCAGCTCAGGGCTCGTTTGGGGGACCTCGCTGGCGGCTGCTGTGCCCTGAAGCCCCAGATCCCGCAGACCTGGCCAGGCTCAGCCTCACATCTCCTCCTTTCCCTCCCCAGGATCTACAGCGACCTCTCCAACTGCACGGCGCTCATGGCCGAGGCGCTGTCCTGTCCCTGGCCCGGCCCCGCTCTCGACTCCTTCTTCCTGCAAATCCACATGGAATATTTCGCCAACTGCACCAGGCCTGCCAGCTCCCCACCCAGCCAGCCGCCCCGGGGGCCCATCCTAGCCATGGCCGCGGTGCTCGCCTGCCTGACCCCTCTGGCGGTTGCTCTCACCCTCTGCAAGGCTGCGCCAGAGCCAGACCGGCCACTCCCTGCAGCACCATCTGGGCTCAGGAGACAAAGGGCTGCTTCTTATGCAGGCCTGGGCACCAGCTGGACAGGGAGAGAAAGTGTCTAGTGGTTGCAGGGAGGGGGGGGCAGGGGCAGGGAGGAGAAGCCAGGACTCCTGGCTTGGGGAGGGGGATAGGATCTAGGGGGTTAGAGCAGGGAGGGCTGGGAGCCAGGACTCCTGGGATCCATCCCAGCTGTGGGAGGGAAGTGAGGACTAGTGGTTAGAGGAGGGAGGGCTGCTGGGAATTCTCTTCCCAGCTCTGTGGTGGATTTCCCGGTGTCCTCCCCTCCTTCTAATGTGGGTAGCAATGCTGCCTTGCCCTGGGGGCGGCTGGTCTGGGGAGGGGGAACATTCAGGGCCCAGACAGGGGGATGCTGGTTGCTCTCCAGGCCCAGGTGTGATGAGAGGAGCTGAACCCAGAGCCCCCGCAGCCTCGGCCTGTCCAGAGCACTCAGCCAGAGCGGACACGCCTGGAGCAGTTCCCAGGTTCAGTGGGCAGCACTCACAGGTCCTGTCCCACTGCCAGAAGTGGGCTTCCCCATAGCCTCCAG
This sequence comes from Pelochelys cantorii, assembly GCA_032595735.1. NCBI lineage: Eukaryota > Metazoa > Chordata > Testudines > Trionychidae > Pelochelys > Pelochelys cantorii. The sequence continues at coordinate 7,647,584 of CM064357.1, read as the reverse complement.
GCCCTGCCTGCCCTGCCCCGACCCGCTGGGGCAGGAGAATAGGGGGAGCTTGAGGCCCTTGCTGGGCTAGGTAGAGGAGAATCACATGAGCAAGTGACTGCTTGGCCCCCTCTAAACTCCAGCCGGGGGGCTGACATCAGTGGGTGTTTCCCTGGCAGGGAAAGGCTCTCTGCCGAGCTCCAGTCTTGGCTCCTGACAACAAAGGACGAGATCCAGGGGCTGTAACCCTGAATCCGCCCTGGGCAGCTCCGTGGGCTGGGCGTTCTCCGTTCCAGAGGCGGCTGATTTCCAGGGAGCAGCTGGGAGCGTCCTGGCAGGAGCGCCCCGGCTGCAGGCCAGCGCTAATTGGCCGGTGGCTCAAGGACTCTGCCAGCGAAAGTCCAGGACACGGAGTGATAGGATCTTCCCGGAGCAGGAGCCTTTGGCCCTGTAACTGACACACTGCCTGGAAGGTCCAAAGACTGACTTTTAAAGGGGGACCGTTGAGGCTGTCTCAGACCACAAGGGAAACGAGTTTGTTTGGGCTCAGCGTGATCCCCATAGGAGCAGGAGCATGTCTCAGAGCTACTGTGCAGGGCGGTGCCATTCGGAAGTGTTCACTTCTGCGTGGGGGCACCCAGGGCTGGGATACCACAGGGGGTGCGGGTCAGAGTGGGGGTGCCCTGGCAGAGCTGAGGGGGAGGCGGGCGGGGCTGGGACAGCGGGGAGGGAGTGCAGCTCAGAGTGGGGGGGCCCTGGCAGAGCTGAGGGGGAGGCGGGCAGGGCTGGGACAGCGGGGAGGGGCAGCGGCAAAGCAGATTTGTCTTAATTAAGCCGCTGTTAGCACCCAACTCCCACTTGAGTAACTTCCCTTGGGGGTCCCCGTGGCCTCCAGGCATTGCCCCAATGCTGCCGCGTCTCAGTCCTTTCCTCGGGGCCGGGCCTGGCTCTTCCCCAGGCTGCGGGGGAGTGGGCAGAAGGGGGTCAGGACTGGGCCCACCCCGGCTCCACCGCTCGCTCCTGGCAATGCCCACCCCAGGCTAGTCCCTGTGCCGTGCCTGCTGCCTGGAGCCAATGGATTTCACAACCCAGCCCAGACCGGATTAAAGGGAAATACCCCAGTAAACAAACAGTGGCCCTCCCGAAAGCTGCTGGTGGCAGGAGGAGCGGAGCCTCTCCTGCTGCCCCGGTGGTGTGGGGAGCTGGCCGGGGCGGCAAAGGCCGTGCCCCGAGGAGCCATGCCCGGCTGGTGGAGCACACACCTAGCCGCGACGGGCCAGGGGGGCGGCTGCTCTGACAGGCGTCCCGCAGGGAGGTCTGGCTTAAGGCAGCACTGAGTAATCTCATTTTTCACACGTCTTCTGTAGTCCCCACCAGCCCGGTCAGAGGAAAGGAGTTGCTTCCTGTTGTTGCCATTGAAATAGCTGGCCTAGCCCTTCGCAGGCCGGCTTTGCAGGATGGCACGTTGCAGAGAGACCGGCTCCGGCGGGCTCTGCCCACGGCTCCTGCTGCTGCTCTGCGGTAAGTGCTCTGGGCAGCAGGCTGGCTGGGGGCACTGCCACCAGCCCTGGGAGTTGGAGGGCAGGGAGTTTGCAGCTTGGCTCCGGCTTCCCTAAGCCAGACCCCTTCGGAGCCCCGCGGTGCTCTGTGTGTGTGTGGGGCGGGGGGATCCTGACGGCAGCACTAACCCAGCCCCCGAAGTCCAGCTCCCTACTGCACGAGAGGTCCTGGGCTTAGAGTGAGCCCTCCACACCAGACTGTGAAAGGGGGAGTTTGGGGGGGGGGTCTACAGCCCCCCCCCCCCCGCCCCCCACGGACCTGAGTGGCAGAGAAATGCCTGTGTGGAGGAAAAGGCCTTAAGGATGCCTCGCCCCGCCCCCCGTTCCCTGTGGGGAGCTCAGACTCCAGCTCTGCCTCTGCACCCTTGGGCAGCTCCCTGCCCTCTCTGTGCCTCAGTGTCCCCATGCGTGAGATGGAGGTGGGGCCCCAGGAAGGGCCGGGGGAGGGGTAGCTGGGCTTTGTGCAGCATGGTTAGAATGTAGGGCTGTGCCAGGGACCCCACTCATGCCTGGAGGGGCAGGCGTGTGTCTGGAGGGACCCTGCCAGGACAGTCCCGGCTATTCCGCCTGTCGCAGCACCGCGGGCAGGTTCGCTTGGTTCAGGGCCTTTGGCTCTTCCCAGACATAAACGGACCTCAACGAAGCGCCGAGCAGCTGAGAGTTCCCCGTGCGTCTGGAAAAGCCCCAGGAGCCAGGACGGATGAGCCAAATGAGCTGCGGGAAATGGCTGGCCTGGCCTGAGAGGCGCTGGGGACGAATCGGCCGTCGGGGTGGCCCTTGCAAGCCAGCTGCCTCCCCCGGGAGCCCAGGGCTGTTGCTGGGGTCAGATTTGCTCATGGTGGGAGGGCTGGGACAGGATCTGCCAGGGGGGGTGTTGAGAGTCACTGAACCAGACTGAAGCTGTTGGAGCCACGTCTAGCCAAGGGTGCGCAGACAGGCGGATGGGAACAAGAAGAGCTGACTGCTGAGATCCTGAAAGGGCAGGAGCAGACGGAGGGAGAGTCAGCAAAGGACCAGTCCCATGCCCCAGCCCCATCAAGTCCCAGCCCTCAGCCTCTCTGAGCCTGGATCGGCTCCCAGTCCTGTCAGGCCCCCACTCGCTAGCCTGGACCTGCCACGGGTCAGAGCCCCCCCAGCTGCCTGTGACAGGCCAGACTCTGATCTCACTGTGGGGAAAAGCTGGGGTAACTCCAGGTTCTGTCTGGGGTCACCACCCCAGCCTGGCCCCAGGAGGTCTGGGTGGCAGCAGGACTGGGTGCCTCTGAGTCAGGGTATTGGCTGCCCTGCCCAAGGACACGAACACACGCGAACTCAGCCCCTTGTCCCTGCTCCAGTGGTGGAGGCAGAGGGGGAGCCATTGAGGAAATGGAGGGGGTCAGGGCCTGGCCGCCCTGGCTGCCTACGAGTGAGGTCCTGAGCCAGGAGGCCCCTGGCAGGCTCCGGGGCCCACTGGGCTGAGCGATGGAGTAGCTGTGGCTGGGAGGGGTTGGAGCTGGGGGGGGGTGCTGGCCTCAGACCTACCTCTAGCCCCCAGAATTCACCCCTGTGGTGGCAGCACTCCCCTCCTCTGGCCTCTCCTCTAGAAGCTGCCCCGACCGGCTGACTCTGCTGCCCGCCCCAAACAGCTGGGGGAGCTGAGCAAGGCATGAGCCCCTGTGGGCAGCTCGCAGAGGTGCTGGGCACACACTGCAGAGGTGCTGGTGCCCACATACTGCCAGGGATCCAGCTCTGTCTGACCACCTGGAGTCCAATGTTCCCTCTCATGTTTGTGTGTGGAATAAAGTTTGTTGTGTGCACTGGTGCATGTGTGGGTGTGCACCACCCATAGAAATACATGCTATGGGCTGTGCATGCTGTGCTAATCAGCTGGGTGGCATTTGAATCTCTCCTGGGTGGCCGCCCAAGCGCTCAACTTACAGGCCACCCTGGCCACATCTGCAAATCTGTCCCTTCGTGCCCCATTCTGATTCCAGGTTAAAGGGCCTCAGGGGTGTCACCGCCACCCACGAGACCCCAGTTCGGGGCAGGGCGCCTGGCCAGGCAGCAGCAACCCCTGCGGGCCGCATCTCATTGGGGTTTCTCCCCTCCAGCGACTCTCAGAAGCTCGCTCTCTCCCGCTGGTGCTACAGCGCCCGAATTGGAGTCTATGGCTGAGATGCTGTGGAAGAGCCCAGAGAATGGGACTGAGATGCTGCGCAACTGGAGTCTGGTCTTCAATATGACTAGGAGTGAGTGGCAGGGACCCGCCATGGGCAGGGCAGCGAGAGCAGAGCTCGCCGTGCCGGGCTCCAGGGAGCCCTCCTCTGCCACGGGCTAGCGAGTCTGCCTGGTACCCGTCTCCCTTTGTCAGTGAACGAGCCCTGGGCATCTCACAGCAGGGCCGCTGAGCCCCCTGCAAGGAGGTGGGGGGACCTCCAACTGGGGAGCTGGGCGAACCCACGTGCAAAGGGGATGTGCTGGTGGGAGGCACCATGTGTGGCTGGAGTGCCTTGGCCCGGCTGGTGGCTTCAGCCCACACCCTCTTCATTTCCCCTTTAGGCTCCAACGCCCATCCTGCTGCAGCCACCCGGTGGGCTGTGGGCACGTGGCTGGTGCTCAGGGGAGCACAATGACGTGGCCCGGGGAGAGCTCAAGTTGTTCCTTCCTGCCCTCTGGCCTGGCTGCCCTGGCTGGCTACGAGGGAGACCCAGAGCCAGGAGGCCCCTGGCAGGCTCTGGGGCCCGCTGGGCTGAGCGATGGAGTCGCCGTGGCTGGGAGGGGTTGGAGCTGGGGGGGAGGTTGGGCTCAGATCTGCCTCTAGCCCCTAGAATTCACCCCTGTGGTGGCGCTCCCCTCCCCTGGCCTCTCCTCTAGAAGCCGCCCCAACCGGTTGTCTCTGCTGCCCGCCCCAAACTGCTGAGGGAGCAGGGCAGGACACAAGCCCCGAGGGGTGACAAGCAGTGCCCACAGCTCAGCTCTGTCCAGCAACCAGGCCCTTGACAACAGAACCAGGGGCCACATCTTCAGATCTCCGTCTAAATCCCCCCCCCACCTCGTGCCCTGTCCTGATTCCGGGTTAAAGGGCCCCAGGGGTGTCACTGCCACCTACACAATTCGGGGCAGGGCGCCTGGCCGGGCAGCAGCAACCCCCGTGGGCCGCATCTCACTGGTGTTTCTCCCCTCCAGCGGCTCTCGGGGGCCTTCCTCCTGTGCTGGGATTGGAGTCCATGGCTGAGACCTGGGGGAAACAGATAGTGACCGAGTTGAAGCAGCTGCACAACGAGAGCCAGTTCTCACGGGGTGAGTGGCAGGGCCCAGCCATGGGCCCCGCCAAGCTCGCTGTTCTGGGACCACGCCAGGCTCCAGGGAGTTTCTGCCCGGCATCCGTCTCCCTTTGACAGTGAATGAGCCCCGGGCATCTCATGGCTCCGTCAGCGCTGGTGGGCTCTGCACCGTGGCACCATCTGGCCACCACTGACCCATGTAGTTTCTGTGGCTTATGTGTCCTGCCCCACCTACACCTGGCAGCCCTGGGCACCCCCAGGGAGGAACCCTTCCAGAGGAAACCAGTGCCTGGCAGGGATGGGCATGTAATATACCCTGGGAATGCCAGCATTCCCGGATGCACCCCTCCCGCTCTTACAGGCCTCCTTCCCAGTCCCCCCTCCCTGGGCCATCCAGCCAGTCCCTCGGGCACGGGCTTTGCCAAGGGCCATGCTGCACCGCCTACCCTCAGCCCTGGCCGTATGGATGGCCTCCAGGTGCCTGCAGCGACTCAGGACTGCGAGCACCCACTGCAGGGCAGCCTGGGAGGAAGCAGCACCAGCCCCAGATTGGCTGAGCTCCCCACTTAGCTCTCCTCTGCCTATGATCGAGTGTGAGCTCCGGGGTACCCCGTCTGGCCGCCCCAGGGGCCTGCCTGGGTGAGAGATGGCCCCTTGCACCAAGAATCTCAGCACTATCCAGGTCACTCCCAGCCCCCGAGGACCCGTCACGTACCCCCTTTGCCCTCCCACCAAAGGCGAGGCTTGCGGCCAAGCTGATGGTAAATGACACAAAGTAGAGCTCAGAGCTAGGAACCAGGAAGCGAGAGCGCTAGTCACAAGGCTAAGGAAGGGGGGCGCACAGGCACAAACTTCACTTGCAAAAGGTGATCGAACCCTAGAATTGGACGGGACTTGGAGAGGTCATCGAGTCCAGTCTCCTGCCCTCCCAGCAGGGCCAAGCACCAGCTAGATCCTCCCTGACAGGTGCGTGTCTAACCTGCTTTTTTAAATCTCCCATGACGGAGATTCCACAACTTTCCTCGGCAATTTATGCCAGTGCTTCACCACCCTGACAGGTAGGAAGTTTTCCCTAATGTCCAACCTAAACCTCCCTGGCTGCATTTGAAGCCCATTGTCCTAGCCTCAGAGGTTAACAAGCAAGCGCTGTATGTCCTTTGGTTGGGAAGCCCTGTTGCTTATGCCTAGAAAACTTGTCCCTCCCCCACCGCTCCCAGAGTCCACGCGGCCGGGAAATAAAAAGCCCTTGTTGTCAGGGCGTTTTATTCTCTTCCCCCTGCACTGAGCTGCACACTTAGCTGATGGGAGGAATCCACTTGGATGGCTCATCTCCACGGGGAGGGGCCCAAGAGCAGAGCCACAAAGTTTTCTGCCCTCTGTAACGTCCCACAAGTGTTTGTTTGGTGTCGCTGGACCTGCCCTGTCAGCAGAACGTACCGCTTCCTGTTGCGCGTCAGTAGGGTTGCCAGGTGTCTGGTTTTCGCCCGGACAGTCCGGTAATTGCGTCTTCTGTCTGGTAAAAAAATACCCAGAAAATACTGGACTTGTAAAATGTCCGGTATTTTCTGTTTTTCTCAGATGAAAGGCCACTTGGGACATTTTTTCCCTGCTGTGTTTGGCCGGGGCGGGGGGAATTTAAAGGCGCAGTGACTTTTTTGGTCGGATTTTTTTTCAACCAATTTTTTCCTCCCGCCATGTTCAGGATTTTTTGTGAAAGTATCTGGCTACCCTACGGGTCAGTGCTTCATGCTAGCTAAGGGCTCTCTCCTGGCTGGGGGTTTACACAGTCAGCTATTCCCTGACTGTCATGGGACAGGAGCTCTGGGCTGGCAGCCGCTCACAAGCATCCAACCAACGCAAACCTCCTTCTTGTAGCTCTGCCCCGGACAGCCAGCCTGAGTCCTGCTGTATATTTGTCAGTGGAGACATGGCAAGAGATGGCACCTGGCCTGCCAATGTCACAGAGGGGGCCCCGGGGCCGCCCCTGTTGGGAGCTGGTGTGGGAGCAATGGGGAGGGATATCTGGGCAGGGGATTCCAGGCTCGGGCTGAGGGGATCCTGTGTGAATCAGTCAGAGACCAGCTTTGCCAGCGCTATCCCTGGCAGTGCCAGTCCCAAGGAGTGGGCTCTGTGCTCAGGTGGGCTCCCAGGCCTGAGCTTGCTACCACCAGCTCCTTGCTCAGAGCTTTGGTTTTCTTCTTTCCAGATGAAATTTACAAAAACATCACCAGCTGGTGTTGGGAGGAGTTCAAAGAGTGGATGCTGGGCGTGCCCCGGGCGCAGCTGTGTGAATGGAGAGTCATCAGCAGGTATCACAGGGGATGGGAGATGAACCAGCCCCGGGCATGAAGCCCCTCCGTGGAGTTTGCTCTTTGGCTCCCTCCTGGCAGAGTCCTTTCTGCCAGGTGCCAGCCTGTGAGCAGCAGAGAGCCACGGCCAGCCTGGCAGAGGGGCGGGGGGCCAAGGGCGTTGTGGTCTGCACCGGGGCCCTGCGGAGCCTGATGTCGGTCTGTGGCTGGGCAGAGCACAGGGATCATTTCCTGCAGGGCGCTAGGAAGACAAGAAAAAAATATCTCCTTCTATGGCCACCGTTCCAAACCCCTAAGCGCGGTTGCTGCCCTTTCCAGAGCTTTGTCGGGTGGGCAGAGATTCTGAGTGTCACAGCAAGGCTGCCCCCAGGGGAGCCCAGAATAGCCATATCTGCCCTGCCCCCAGGGGTCTGCTGGCCCTCCACCCGCCCTGCTGCATTGCTCCACCCACGCCTGGCTTCAGCAGGGCCGGGGAGAGCCAGGCATGACTGAAACATGCGGCACTCACATGTTCCCTGACCGCTATTGTCCCCCAGCTCTCTCCAGCCCCAGGCACCCTCCCACGCTGCAGCTCCAAGGTGTGTGCCTGGCTTTGCGACCTGTGGTTTGTGAGCAGGGCTGGGATGGGCCCAGTGGGCAGGACACCACACGAGGACTCAGGGACCTGGGTTCATGCCCGGCTGTTCCAGGGCTTGGTGCCACGGCCTTGGGCAAGCCACGTCCTGCCCTGTTCCTCAGTTTCCCCATCGCTAATGGGGCTGCTGCCATTTTGGAGCTCAGGGGGTGAGAAGAGCCAGGCTCTACTAAAATGATCACGAACCTGCCCTGCCCGGACAGCCCTGGTAATACGACCTGACAGGCCAGTCAGGGAGTCTCCTGCTCGCACAGTTTCCTGGTGCCTGCACCTGGGCTCCCCATTTCCACCCGTCCATGCTGCCTGTTGCCACTCTGGCAGGGCAAAGCAGCCAGCGCTGCAGAACGGGACCCTCCTGGCACGGCAAGCCGACTGGGTCCTCAGCTGTGGGTCTGGCTGCACCGGCCCCGGATAACGGCTTAGTCCTGAAGCCATTCTCCGGCTTGTCCCCCCCCAGGCCATACAGCAACCTCCGCGACTGCCTGGAGACCTTGGCGGACAAGCTGAATTACAGCGACGGCTACCCCAACGGCGTCGCCGACAAGTTCATCGTGCTGAGCCACCACACCTACTTCCTGAACTGCACCCAGGGGCACCCCGTGTTCCTCGACCCGCCGGAGGACCTGCTCCTGGCCCTCATCTTTGCCCCCATCTGCCTCATCCCTTTCCTGGTCACCCTGGTGGTGTGGAGGAGCAAGGACAGCAAGATGCAGGCCTGAGCGCCACAGGACTCCTGGGTGGCATGAGAGGCAGCGCAAATGTGGGAGGGAGCCAGGCCGGGCTGGAAACGCTGAGCCCACCTGACCTCGCCCCAGGCGAGCCAGCCCCCCCGGCCTGCTGGACTGCCCGGCCCAACGGTTTGGAGACGCTCTGGAGAACCAGCTCCGAATGGCTCCCTCTGAGCCCCGGCCTCTCTGGCAGAAAGCCCAGGTTTTGCACCGGGCCTGCTCAAACGAGGCCACTGTGCTGGGCTGCCCGTGCCAGGCCTGCAGGAGGAGAGTGCCCCATGGCCCCTGGGTCTCAGGCCCACACAACCCCCCCGCCCCCGGGGTCTCAAGGGCAGCTCGCTGCAGCTGGACAAGTGCAAAGCCCCTGCAGGGAAAGGGCTCTGCCTCGTCCCAGCCGCCCTGGCACCACGGAGAGGACAGTCCCTGGCAGCTAGCAAGGGAAGCCCTGGGTGGACTGCCTCGCAGAGCAGCTCCAGTGCCCTCCAGAGGGCGGGGGCGTGGCTCAAGCCAGATATGCCCACGTGCTCTAGAGAAACGCCCTCCCCTCACATCAGAGCAAGCAAAGGTGGCTGGGCCCAGGCAGGTGGCACATGGGCACGAAGGGGGCCCCTCGCCAGGCCCTGCCTTGTGTTTCCGGATGGGCTGTTGTGCCAGGGCAGCGGGTTTCCTGCGCTGAGTGTTTATGGGGCTGTGATGCCTGGGGCAGGCTCCCTCACCATGTGACACTGGAGGCTGTGGGCCTCCTTTACTGGCTTTCCCCAAATGTTTTCCAGCCCCGTTTGCAAACATGCTCCTTGGTTCACCAGCTGGAGATTAAAAACCTGCCCTTCCCGAGCCCTGGCACTTCCTTTCGCCGTTCGGTTTCCTGCCTTGGCGCCTGCAGGCTGGTGGGAATGGGCCATTTGGAAGAGTCGGAGTCATACCCCAGCCCTCCCCCCCACACCTTGGTGCCCTATGATACAGTCCTACTGGGAATTGGCTGCAACTTGATTCTGTGTCCCCTGCAATTTGTGGCTCTGAGCAGGGCCTTGGGGCTTTCAGGAGTCTCTAGTTTAGGGCCGGTCAGTGGGCCACAGGCCTCTTGGCCCACAGTACATTGCTGAAACCCCACGATTCCCTCTCCTGGATAACAACACGGAGCCCAGCCAAGTGGCCCTGGGGAGCTGCTGATGGCCTCGTGGTACAACAGGGCTCCCTGATTGCCTGGCCTGGGTCCCTCAAACAAAGCAGTGCCGGGGAAGCAGTGGGGAAGCTGGGTCCACCGGGGCTGAAGCAAGCCAGGCTCCGGGGGGCAGACTGGGACCAGGTTCCCTTGGAGCAGTGCAGGGAGCAGGGCCTTGGGGTTCGGAGAGAATCGGTGCCACCTGAGGCCGACGCAGGTTACTTGTGCGCAGGTCTGTGTTTGCGCATGACCTGGTCTCGCCTGTGACTAGCTGGTTTGCTTAGACAGACAAGTCTATGGCAATCACCACACGTGCACGTGTGTGTGTGAGCGTGTGTGTGCATGAATACACGTGTGTGTGTGAGCGTGTGTGTGTGTGCATGAATACACGTGTGTGTGTGAGCGTGTGTGTGTGAGCTTGTGTGTGCATGAATACACGTGTGTGTGTGAGTGTGTGTGTGTGCATGAGTACATATGTGTGTCCACCTGGCAACTGCTAGGCCGCCTGTGTCTGCAGGAGCCCCAACCTGTCACGGGGGGGGGGGCAGGGAGGACGCTGCCCTGTAGCTGGCTCTCCAGTCTGAGGAGCCGTGCGCAGTAGCCCAGACTGGGCCTCTTCTCCCTGGTGCGCTCCCTGGCCAAGCTGCTGGGCAGCCTACGCCCTGGAAATGTTCCCGGTTTAAATGTCAGTGCCTCCTCCATGTCGAGCATGGGGGGTGTGGCTCAGCAGGCCTCTCCTGTCTGCCTGGGCTGCTGCCAGTCTGGGTGGCACCCGGAGCCAAGCGGAAGGGAGCTCCCTGCAGCAGAGCAAGACCGGGAATCAGTCCCGTTCCAGTGCGCAGCCTGGCCCCGGTTTGCCACAGGCCCTGGAACATGGGGGGTGTGGCTCCAGGCAAGTCCTGCTCCAGCTGGGCCCCTTATTCCCCCGCATCCACCCAGTGCTCCTGCAGTCAGTTCCCTCCTAGGGCGCCAGGAAATAGCGCAGTTGCTAGGGTCCATGTGTAGGATGGGCTGTGACTCCCTGGCTTTGTTCCCTACCGCTCCCAGCCTCTCCAGGCTCCAGGACTTGCCCCTAATGCCAGGGCACAGGCCACCACTGACCAGGAACCACTCTCTGAGGCCTCTGAGTGGGCAACAGGCCACCCTTCTGCCCAGCAAAGCAGCAGCTCGTGCACAGGAGGGAGATGAGGCTGCCTCTGCCGTTCCCTCTCCTGCCCAGACAGTCGGGGAACAAAGCCCCAGGGCCTCTCCACGGGCGCCTTCCTTCCTCCTCTTGCCCGTGAACAGAAGTGCTGTGGGATGGAATACCAGGGGCTGGCCAGGTCTCTACAGCTCCCAGGAACTGTGCCCCTTTAGTGGACATGGTGTGAGCCCTTGGGCAGGTGAAGGGGGAAGATTCCAGCGGGCATCTCCAGAGGGCCCTCAGTGGTTCTGCCGCCTAGCAGTCAGGGCCCGGTCTGCCACAGGGCATGGATCTCTCCAAGCTGGGCCCAGCCTGTGGCACCCTATGATCCCACCCCAACCCATTCTGATCTGAGAGCAGGGCTCCCTGCTAGCATCTAGCTCCTCCCAGAGTCCCCGGTCAAGGTGTTCAGAGGAGTACACGTGGCTGCTGTCAGCCCCATGGCACGTAGCTCGCTCTGGGATGCACAGGCCTGCAGGAACGACAGCTTGCAAGGGCCCAGAGGGGCAGAATGGGGCACTGACTGCTCTGCCCTCCTCCTTTTGCCCGGGGTCTGAGCGTGGCCTGCACGGCCACTGCACTGAGGACAGGGACAGACTCCTGCTCCCAGGAAGCTGGTGGCATTTGCAGCCTAGATGGAACATTTGGAGAGTCACCGTTAGCATCTCTGTAACGCCTCGGCCAGCACACTCCTGGCCCTCAGACAGTGCCAGGCACTGGCCAGTCTCCTGACCTTCCACCCCCTCCGCCAATGTGTGCACTATGCTCCAGCTGGGAGGACAACGCTGCCCCCTACTGGCCAGTACACCCCAGTGTTACCAGCAGGCCCTGATGGGAGACAGCAGCTCTCAGAATTCCTACCCTTGCTGTATTCCCCCTCCCAGGAGATCTGGAGGCCTGGTGCTGGCAGGAAAGGAGCCAAGTGGCAGGAAGAGGTCTGAGAGATGTAGCTAAAGGCATCAAAGGCACAGGACAGCAAGAGGCTGGACTGAGAGGCTCTGAGGACGGAGCAGGGTGAATGAGGAAACAGCCACAGGAATGCATGGGGAACCCAGAACCAGCCATGGGAATCCTAGGTCTGTGCAGCAGCCTTTGGGGCACCTGGGATGAGGCCATGCTGGGATGGAAGTGCTGGGTGCATTGAGCATGGTGATTCACTCCATTCCAAGCACCTGGAGGGGCCATCCCTCCCAATGCCAGTCACTGAAAGCAGGTATCCCTCCCGCATGGCACCAGAGGACTCTATGAGAGGGAAGGAAGCAGCTGTGGCTTCATGAAGGGAAGGCTGGGAAGGAATGGTGAATGGGGTGGGGGGCCCAGAGGCACCTACATGGTTGTTGGCAGAGCTGGTGAGATCAGTTTGAAAAGTGCCCACCTGCAACCCTGCCATTGCTCCTCCCTGTGATGGCAATTGTCCTGTCACATGCTTGTGCCACTGGGATAGGGCTGCTAGACAGAGAGACCAAATAGGGTGACATTAAATGTAAATGGAGAACAGTCTGCTAGTGCCCCAGGAATAGAATGGGTCTGCAGCTGGGCACCTACTCCCCATCCCTGCCCCTGCAGCCAGCCACTGGGATGGGTCTGGAAGTTCCTGCAGCTGCATTGGCCAGGACCAGAGAAAACCTCAAATCTGAGGAGACATCCTCTTCCCGGACTATGCAGAAGCTGATTTCTAACCCCAAGATGCTCGTCAACTCATTGATGTGCCAGGCCAGGCCCATGTGCCGGGATCCAGTTATGAGATTGATGTTCGGCACAGTCACCCCACATGGACACAGCTAGGGCCCCTCTCCTCGCCCGCAGCTCTGGACGACCCTGTCTCACGTTCCCCCGCCACCTCCACCCCCCCAAGGATGAGCCTCTTGACGACCCTTCCAGAGCAGCTTTGGGTGCAGATCTCAACGCTCTGCTCAAACATGCATGTGTCCTCCCGCCGCTCCCAAGCGGTTGGCCCCGCCCTTGCTGTGCGACGGAGGAGACGGCAGCCACCGAGAGGGGGTGGGATGTGACCAAGATCACTGAGCAGGCCACAGACCCCTGAGGCCTTGGCTGCCAGGCTGTGGCCTTTCACCCCAACTAAATACAGCCTTGTACAGACCCTACCCCCACCCGCCTCCTCCAGCCATGTGCCCCCAGCACCCCCTGGCAGGCCCAGCACCCCCGCAAGGCCACCCTGCGCTGAGGGGAGTTTCCAGGGAACACAACTGGGCTCTGCGGAAGTTCCCCGCGGGGTTGAGGGAGGCCTTGAGCCCATCACCCCGACAGCGCGGGCGGAACGGACGCTGCCCGGAACCTTGCTTCGAGGCAGCGGGCGGGCCGGAAGCCCAGGAGAGCGGGCCGGAAGTCGGCGAGGCGGCGGTTCCGGGTTCGCTGGGCGGCGGCGATGAGCTTTGAGTGGCCCTGGCAGTACCGCTTCCCCCCGTTCTTCACGTGAGTCCCCCGGAGCGGCCGCTGGGAGCCCCCCCGGACCCCCCCACTGGAGCCCCCCGAACTGCCACCGGGGACCCCCCCGAATCTCCCCTGCCAGCCCCCCCCCCCCACTCGGGCAGGCCCCTCCCGCCCTTTGAGCCTCCAGGCCAGAATCGGGCGCTGGGCCCGTGGATCTTGGCCCTGGGCCGCCCCATGCCCGGGCCTGCTCCCCGCCTCCCGCAGCTGGGGGCTTTGTGCCCCCGCGGGGGTAGCAGCCCCACCCCGCTTGCTGCGTGGGCCCGTGTGGGGGAACCGCTGGGTCACTGGCCACAGCCTGGTTCGTGGCCTGTCGCGGGGCAGTACCACGCGGGCCAGGGGGCCCTGCAGGAGACTTGTCTCCGGGGAGTCATCTGATGATGTAGCTGCTGTTTGAAGCGTAGGGTCCCACCAGCGTGTGGCACCGGGTCGGGGTTCCCCCAAATCCTGCAGCCCCCGTAGCAGCAAAAACAGTCTCCGCCAGTCAGAGAGTAGAGAGGGTTTATTGCTTCTCCGGGATACAGCACAGCATACACGTGATATTGCCACAGGAGTCTGGGCCAGGATGCCTCAGATCCCTTGGGTTAGGGACAACAAACCTCCCTCCTTTGTTCCCTGCCTCCCTTCAACCTTCAGACAGGTTGGGTCTTTGCCTACGTGACTTAAGGCAGCTGTCCTGCTGGGCAGTGCTACAGAACTTTTTTCTGGGTGTCTGGCTCGTGAATCTTGCCCACATGCTCAGGGTTCAGCTGATCACCATATTTGGGGTCGGGAAGGAATTTTCCTCCAGGGTAGATTGGCAGAGGCCCTGGAGGTTTTTCGCCTTCCTCTGTAGCATGGGGCATGGGTCACTAGCAGGAGGATTCTCTGCATCTTGGGGTCTTTGAACCATCGTTTCAAGGACTTCAATATCTGAGATATAGGCGAGAGGATTATTCTAGCAGTGGGTGGGTGAGATTCTGTGGCCTGCATTGTACAGGGGGTCAGACTAGATGATCAAAATGGTCCCTTCTGACCTTAAAGTCTATGAGCCACCAGCCAGTAGGGGTCAACCCCAGCCCACACACAGCCACCAGTGGTTGCCCAGAGGGTATGGCTTGCTCACTACATCACACAACGTCAGGGTGAGGTTTGCACGCAGGGTGGCCCGTCTGGCTGCCCTTGTCATCCCTTTAAGCCTCTTGAACCCCAGAGCCTGCTGTGCCTGGAGCCTGGCGCTGACTCGGCGCGCCTCTGCATGTGTTTCTAGATTGCAGCCCAATGTGGACACCCGGCAGAAGCAGATGACAGCCTGGTGCTCCTTGGTGCTGTCGTACTGTCGCCTCAACAAGCTGTACACGATGACGGTCCTGGAAGCTCAGGAGAGCCCACTTTTCAACAACAGGAAGCTGCAGCGTATCCTTGGTGCTCATGCTGTTTCTTTGCCTAGGTTCCTGGTGGTGACTTTAATCCCAGTGAGCAGTTTGATGTGGCCTTTACGTGCTCTGAAAAGATTAAAAAGCAATTGGCAGCCACTGGAAGGGCTGGGATCAGGATATGCTGAGTGGCATGGTTCCCTACAGCAGTAGAAAGCTGCTGTGTCTGGGGCTCCATGAATACAACACAGGGTCTCTATAACTGTCACTTCTGGCCATTATAGAGCAGAACTGTTTGTAAGATACACATTTTTTCTAGGTAAACATTTCTACCCCTTGGTCCCAGACCAGCAGGCTCATTCCTATTGTTAGCACAGCAGCATCAGGCAGTAAATAACGTTGTATCAGCAAGGGTAGGGTATTCTGCATTGTAATCCCCCTTTGAGGAAGTTGTCTCTGTGCTGCTGTCTGCATGGATAGTAAACATCATAAGGAGTCCATGTCAAAAAAGGGATTTTTCTAATTCCCCCGTCTAGGCCTGGCTTGAGGGAAAATTGGATCCTGGGTGAATTTGTATTTTGTAGCCATTGGTGCCTGTGAGTGCCCCATCACCTCCATGCCCTGTAGCCTCTCCTCATGCTTAATTTGTTTTGAAAGAGGTAAGTGTTGGCTGGGTGGCCAGAGAGCAGCAGCTGCTGGCTAGATACCCAGCAATGAAGGCAACACCACCAGCAGCAGTAATGCAGAAGTAAGGGTGATGTGGTGTATCGTGCTTCTGCACTGCCTCATGATGTCTAGTAGGCATGTAAAGGATTAACCAGTTACCCAGTAAGTATGCCCCTTACCAGCATGCTTGCCAGGGTAACTGGTTAACTGGCCTGGCCAAAGCAGGGCCCCTCCCACCCAGCCTGTGGCGCTGCTCCAGTCCAGCAGGGCCAACTGTACCATGCTGTGGGTGGGGAACACTCCAGCCCAGCCTGGATGGAGCAGCCCCTGCCTGTGGTGTGGTGTAATGGGCCCTGCCTGACCCAGCCAATGCAGCCCTGTGCTGGTGGTGTGGTGTGCCAGGCCTGGACAGGCTGGAGCAGTGCCCCCACTCATGTCCCAGATTTTACATCCCTAGTGCCTAACTCTGAGACTGCTGCTCAGAGCAGGCTTTCTTACACTATCATATAGGGACTGCATCTTGCCGGAGCCCATGGCCATCCAGCAGTTTTCTGGCCACTCCTGGCTCACCAGTGGTGCCATTTCAGATTTTGGTGGGACGGGCAATGTCAGCCGTGATTCCAAGACTACTTAGGCACCTGAAAACTCTAGGTCAGTGGTTCTCAAACTGTGGGTCAGGACTCCAAAGTGGATCATGACTCCGTTTTATTAGGGTCACCGGGGCTGGCCTAGATGTGCTGGGGCCTGAGGCTGAAGCAAGCCCTATTGTCTAGGCCAAAACCTGAGGGCTTCAGCTTTGCTCTCACACCTGAAGTAGTGAGGTTCGGGTGTTGGTTTTGGCCCCCCATTCCAGGGCAGTGGGGCTTAGGCAGGCCCAGGCTTCGGTCCCCCTCCTGGGGTCATGTCGTATTTTTTGTTGTCAGAAGGGAGTCACAGTGCAATGCAGTTTGAGAACCCCGCTGCAGGAGTTTTTGCAGCTAATAACTTAGTGCTTCTGCCAGCTAATTTCTATCTAATTCCTATATAAAGAAAGAAAAAAATATATGCAAACACCAATTAAAGCCATATTTGTCAGGAGATAAAACAGCGAGATATTCCCAATCTTAAATGTAGAGGTGTCAGTTTTGCAGCTTTAACACAGATATCAGAAACACAAGTTTGATACTTTGTTCGTTATCTTTCGTAGAGATAAATAAAAATAAAACCTGCTTGCAATTTGCTTACTTTCTCAACAGACACTCTGTGTTACTGCCATTATCTACTCTGTTTTAGTCATTTTTTTTTCACTCCACTAAAAACATATTTACTTAATTTTAACACGCATGATTGATTTTTTTTCTATTTTATTAAGAACAGGAATTTATTTTTCTAATTAATTTGGCATTGAGGTTTATCAATCACAGTCATGTATCCAACTCACCTTTGACTTCATCATGACTATTACTATCAGACTTAAAATTTCATTTAATTTTGTATGAATTTTAAGTTATTGCGCAGTTTGAAAATGATGACTTTCATCAGCACAGTGTCTGAAGTTACATGTTTAGCTATTTATTTTTTAACTGGCACTGTTCAGGTGAGTACAAACTAAATTTACAATCTAGACGGATACAACTATTTGATTATACCATTTTAAATAATGAATGACAAAGCACAATATGCTAATAAAAGTAATAACAATAATTACTCCAGCCAGGACAGGTTAGACACTTAGCATTCACTACTCAAAGAATTAAATTTAGGCTTAAAAACATAAAATTGTGAAAGCCACAGCCACAGACTTCAAAAAACTAAACTCATAGCATGCTAATCCCTAACTGAACTTTGAAAGAATAAAGTGACAGAGAATCTATGTGCCTTGTGCCTTTTGACAGGAAGTTCCAAGAAATAACAGTAGTAATAGATGTTTGCGTGAGAATGTGTGTGTGTCAGGGTGCTGTCTTTTTAAGCAGAGCACCCACCAGTTTGAACTTTTATTCAGACAGCAGCGGCCACTCCTAATCCAGAAGCATAACAAAGACAGGCTCCCCGTCCCCTCCCCTCCCCGGCTCATTAGAGACTGGGTGCACAGCAGGGGGACACTGTGACATCAGCGCTCTATGCAGCAGACAGGAGGTACACTCTTGGTCCTGAGCAGCTTGGCCAGGATTGGCTACATGGTGTGAGAAGAGGGGCAGGAGCAGCAAAGCCTGCAGATGGCAGTGGAACAGGGCAGTGGGGGCCTGATCCTGAAGAGTTACCAGCTGATCCAGCTGCCCCCCATAGCTCAGGTCATTGGTCCCCCGCTCCAGATGCTGCCACTCACCTGCCAGGCTGCCTCTGGCTGCCCAGCAGGCTCTCAGCAGGTCAGGTGAGAGATGCTGCATAGTACACCTCTGTGTTGTGCATGCGGCCCCCTGAGCATGGTGTCCCTGCCCTTGCCCACCTTAAGACTGGCTCTCCCCATTCCCCAACTTTCAGCCAGGCTGCTCTGGATCCCAGAGGTGCTACGTTTTGTTGGGAATGTGTGTTTGGTTTATTGGTGGTGTGTGAGGCGCAGTGGAATCCTTGGGATGAAAGATGCCATGAAAATGTTATGTAGACTTGTGATTTTAAGCTTTGCTTATTTCAGTTATGCAGAACTGCGTCAGGGTATGTGTTGCTTTCTGTTCCTTCCCCCAACTGGTTCCTGCTGTGAACCGTGTTAGAGATGGTCACCCTTCTGACATTGTCCTCTGAGCTTTGCCTTACTGCTAAATTGCACCGAATGGTTCCTTAACCCAGAACCAGGGAAACTCCCCATGGAATCCATACAAGTTGTGTTGGAAGAACTCAGGAAAAAAGGTGGGTGAAAACCTCTGCTGAATTGTCTGTGGCTGTTTGTGTGTGCCTATGCTGGGTGTGTCAGTAAAACCTGTGCCCAAGATCCCTCCTAGGGCGGACAATCTGGCTGTACGACTGTCCCAAAACACTCCTGGCATGGACTGTGTCACTCCTCTTGGAATCTCCCGGAGTTCTGATTGTTTTTCAGTGTTGTCTTTATTTTCAGAGCTCCTTGTTTCTTTCCTTATGGAGAATCGCAAGCCATAGCCTTGGGAGAGCTAGGGTCCGGCCCAGGGGCAGGAGAGATTTTTTATTTGAATGTGGGGGTGGGTAGGAAGTTGACGTGAGTGACAGAATGGGGTGGCGATGGAGCTACGGACATGCAGAGCATCCACCTGTAATGAGGTGTCATTCTCAATTTGGGGCCTTTTGGTAAGTCCACTCTTTCCATTGTGTTTCAGGGAACCTAGAATGGTTAGACAAGAACAAATCCACTTTCCTGATCATGTGGCGGAGACCAGAAGAATGGGGAAAGCTCATCTATCAGTGGGTGAGGTTGTTACTGTTCAGAGCAAGGCCCCATTTCTGTGTGTGGGGAGGCGGCTGTCATTTCAGACTCAATGGCATTGCTGATATGACCTATCCCCTGCAGCCGGCCCTTTCTAAAGTCAGCCCTGTGGGCAGATGGCACTACCAAAGAGCCTGGATTTGTGAAAAATGGAACCCTCAAATGTTGGTGTCCTGATCGCACACTGCCCTTTACCTTTGTGGGACCCATTTCCCTCTGCTGCAGAGAGGTGTCGGGCCCTTGCAGTTGTGTGAAAAGCTGTGAGTTGCAACGAATACACTATTCACACCCATCTCTTAGGGAGTGTGGTTCAGACATTCCCCTCCGTGACATGAGTTCTCGTAAAACTCATTAGCAATGGAGAGATGGAATAAAGGAGGGTGGGATAGCGATGGGTGCTGGATTACTTTCTCCACAGTCAAATCTCCTTGTCTGAGGAGTTGGCTTGTTTGCCCATTAAATACTGAGTAGGTGCCACTCCATTGAAATGGAGATCCCTGCTGGGAACATGGATTGTAAGACACAGAAGTGAAGTTCTCGACTTGCACTTGTTTTCCCAGGTGTCTAAGAGCGGCCTGACCAACTCTGTGTTCACACTTTATGAGCTGTCCAATGGAGATGACACGGAGAATGAAGGTAACAGCACATCACATGTCCTGGGGCTGCTTGCCAGAGCACAGCAGCACTGTAAGAATAAATAATTTGTGCTGGCAGGTGACCATTTTAAACAGTGAAATCTTTTTCAATTGCCTGTAGTCGCTGCATGTGATCTCTGTATTTTAGGGCTCACTCCGATCACCACTGAGAAGCAGGGCTGTAAGCCTTATTCACAGCCTGCCCGCGATTTCCGTATTAGAGTGTGTGTGATCCCTGCCTGTCTCCAAACCTCTCTCCCTTTTCCATGCCAGAGCTCTGGCCTCTTGTTCATCTGGCTCCAGGGGGGTTGAGTTTTTTTCCCTTGTGGGATCTGCCTGGCTCACTTGCAGCTTTCAGGTCTGTGCTGAACGCTGTGTTGTCTGCTCCTTCTCTGTTTAACAGCACTGTTTCCAAGGCCGCAGTGTAGTGGGTGATGGCAGTGGCTTGGATTATTTGTTGCTGTTCATTTCACTCTTGGGGGCCGGGAAAGGTGGTCCATGGAGCACCTCTTCGTTTGCCAGCATTACTCTCAGGCTGCCGTGCGTTGGGGCTGAGGTGTGATTCTTGTGGCTGCTACTGACTGAGGGTGTTTCGTCCTTTCCCTAGAGTTCCATGGCTTGGAAGAGTCCATGTTGCTTCGTGCCCTGCAAGCCTTACAACAAGAGCACCGGGCTGAAATTATCACACTCGACGACGGCCGAGGCGTCAAGTTCTTTTAACAGGCACCCTCTCCTTTCCCCTCTCCTCTGACTGCTAAAGCATTTCCAGCTTGAAAGGTTCAGTCTCCAGGCCTACCACTGAGCAATGACTGGAAGCTGCTGCATATTCTGGCTTTCTTGGGGCAAGGAGAAGCTGTGAAGCCTTCCGGAGATGTGACTTTTTCGTAGACCTCTTCAGAGATCTTCTGTCTTTCTCCTCTCCCTGTCGATTCTGTCTGTCTGGGGAGTTCAGGGGGCTTTAGGTAGATTCAAGGGGAGCCGCTCCAGGAATGACGCGGAACCACTCCAGTTATTGAGCTTGGCTCCCATGAAAGTAGCTGAAGAGCAGACGCTGGCAAGCCAATCACATGGCTCTCCAGCTGGTGGCTGGTGAGCTGAGTGTGGTGTTCAAAGGGCAGATCTCCGGCCCCTGTTCCGGTCACAGCATCAGGCTCTGCCAGCCCCTGCTGCATCGCAGAGCGTGACGAGCATGGGCTCAGGCCAATTCTGCAGAAGAACAAGAGGCGCTCGCTGTGAAGTAGACTGCGCTGGGTGTGGTGGGGGTGGTGCCTGGGGATTCCTTTGGCATAATTAAACAAAGGTGTCTTTATAGAGCAGCACCGGGTGGTTTTTGCGCTTCGTCAATAACGAAACTGAGGGTTGCTTTTCTGTCAGCCTGGTGGCCTTACACTGCGACTCTGCCTTGAGAAAGCTGCGAAGATGGCCAAGGATTCCCAGCTAGTCTGTCTCCCAGATTCCAAATCCCCTGGTCTGCCTTTGCGAGTGAGAAGGTGTTTTTCCTACGTGCCAGCCCCAGAGACAGTCTGGGCCCTTTTCTGCTCATGTCCTAAAGCAACGATGGGCAAACCAGGGCTGTGAGCAGCCTCCTTCATTTCAGTGGGCTGCAAGATTACCATGACTGAGACGGTCTCTTGGGATAAGGTAGTTTTGCTGACTGTGGTGCCTAGAATTTGCGGGATGTGCCAATTGAACTGTAGCAGCACTTTGATTGGATGCACAGGGAGCGCACGGCTCTCACAATGTTGAATGTAATCAGCCCGCACACCTGCCCTTGCTATAAGTACATGTCACTTTAGTGCCATGGTGAACTAGCCACACTCAGCCGGCCAGATAGCCACATTGTTCAAGCCAACTAGCCACACTCAACTGGCCAAATAGCCACGTGTGGCTAGCATGTTGGACACCACGGCTTTAGTAACACTGGTAGGAAAAAAACTGATGCGGATGAAAACAGGCAGAATCCAGCAATCCTGTGCCTGGGCAACAGTAACAAAATGTCTCGTGGGCCACACACACAACCTGATGGGCCGCATTGGGGCTGCAGGTTGCCCACCACTGTCCTAGGGTGTACAGGGCAAATATTTGCTTCAGTGTCACCTGGGCTGCCCTGCCTGTGGCTAGAGGGACAGGCAGGTGTGACAGGGCTGCTTTACAGCAGTGATGCATAATGGGGGCCCGTCTATGCAGCAGGGCTAAAGCCGAAATAAGCGACGCAATTTCAGCTGCATCAGCTGCGTTACGGAAGTTGAAATAGCTTAATTTGGCTTTCGGCGCTGTCTGCACAGCAGGAAGTGGAAGGAGGATCCCTCTTCCTCCGATTTCCCTTACTCCTCGTGAAATGAGGGTTACAGGAGTCGGAGTAAGAAGTCCTCCCGCTCGACGTTGTGTCGAAATACAGGCTGGCAACTCTATTCCGAAACAACGCTGCTGTGGAGTCATAGCCTGAAAGAGTCCAGTGTGATGTTCAGACCTTTGCCGTGGTGAAACAGCAGGAACTCAGCTCGATTCTGCTGGGCACCTTTTACTGTGTTCTCAGGGAGAGTTTGCCCTTCCCTGCCCTTGTCTACGTGCCGTTCGGCACTGGTTCAGGTGCAGCCCTCGCCAACACCCGTTGTCAGCAGCAGGTAATTGTCAGTGCTGACAAGGGGCTTGAGTTCGTGCGGCTGGTGGAGAGAAAACCCTTCTGCCTTGTAACGGGCGCTCGTGTGATGTGGAAGCAATGATCCATGTGCCCTTGGCTCACATGCTGCCCTTCTCACAGGTGCACCTGTGTGGACCTGCATTTGGGGGCTTTGGTGTGATGCCTCAGCTCTGGGCAGGGCTGACCTGAGGCCTTTTGGCGCCCTGGGCCCGGGCGCGCGGCGCCGCCTGGGTCCACGGCGCATGTGCGGGCCTGCCCCCCGGGGCGCATGGTGCAGGGCCCTGCGGCCGTGGGGGGAAGGGTGCTGCTGGCTGGTGCTGCGGGATCCGGGTGCGTGGCGCCTGATGGCAGCTGTAAGGGACGCCACGCGCCCCATACAGCTGCTATCGGGTGCCCCCCATCGGTTGGCGCCCCGGGCAACTGCCCAGCTCACCCATGCCTCAGTCCGGCCCCGGTTCTGGGCCTGTATCTTCCTGCTGCCCTGAGTACTGTTTTGCTGGCAGGAGGCCTGGGAGTAGCTGTGGCCTTGTTCCTCTGTCCCTGCACTGGGCTAGGCAGTTCATTCAGGGCGAATGCAGTCTCAGGCCTGTGGAGCACTCTCCGCAAGGACTTCGTTGGGCTGTGAGTGAACAGCAGGAAGGGACGTCCCCTCCCCCCTGTGAATGTCCCCCTCCCCCAGAACCAGGAGTCTTGTTTCTGGGACAATTAAAGCCTTAAAACAATTGGCTTGACGAGGTATAACCTTAACCCTTGGCTGGTGCCGCCTCCTTGTGCCTCTCTCATGTGAGGGGAGTGGGGAGAATCCTCTCCTGTCTCAGCAGGGACTGTTCTGGCAGGCTGGGCCGTGACTCCTTATTTAAGGCACTGTGGCGCGGGCGTGGTACCGTCGTGTGGTTTGCCACTCCCCCCCTTCCCCCATCGCATCCCCCTGAAACTGAAGGCAGCTGAGACTTAAGAAACTTTTTGTTCTGTTTTCCCAGGTGCCCCCGGTTTCCATCTTCCCGCAGCTGACGCAGATACTAAGCAAAAATAGCGAACCTTCAGCCGGAGGCAGGAAATGGATGGGGAGGGAAAACAGACCCAAGCCCACCAGCATCTGGGGGCGGGGTGCTGGCGCCCTGGGTTGGAATCTCTGGCTTCTGTCTGGACAGAGCAGCACTTGAACAAGTCTGGTTTGTTTTGCCCAGCAGAGGGAGATGGTGTCCTCTGCAGAGTCTGTATCCATTAGCCCGTATCTCTAACCCGCACTGCCCGGGACAGTGCCCCAGCTCACTAGTCTGGTGAAACATGTTTTCTCACTGGCTTCCCACTCTCCTGCACGCTGTGGGCAGGTCAGATGGGTGCCAGTGGAGATCTCTACCTTAGGGTCGGCTTTGGTTCCTCCCTGTTCTCCTGTCCCATCCAGGCGCTTTCTTGTCTCAGCTGTTCGCCTTGTCTGTCTTCAGCTCACGCTGTAGCTCCTGTACCCATCCCCTCTCCTTTCCACTCGCTCTCCCTTGGGGACTCTGTGCACGGACCACCTGGAGTGGGGGCAGTGCTGGCAGGGCAACAAACCTGGTCTGTGACCCTGAGCCGTGAGTCTTTAACAAATAGGCCACTGGTGTTTGTGTGTTGTTCCCGGGCATGTGGTTCAGGCTTGCATCTGGGCCCTGCATTCCTGCGGGAGTCGCCTTCCTCCCGTCTCCTCTTGCTCTCCTTGCATGAGGCCATGTTCTTCATTAAACACGCGGCAGCCTGAGGAACGAGCTGATGGGGCTTTCGATAACCCCAGAGCCAGCCTGCTGCGTTACCGTCTGCCCAGCACACTCTGACAATCTCCCCTGCCTGGTTCAGCTAGCTGGTTGCGCTGGGAGGGGGAGTGAGAACATCCCTTTCCCCCCCCCCGCCCAGGACTGGTACATAAGAAGGGCCATACTGGGTCAGACCAAAGGTCCATCCAGCCCAGTATCCTGTTTGCCGACAGTGGCCAATAACAGATGCCCCAGAGGGAGGGATCACAACAAGTAATCCTCATGTGATCCCTCCCCTGTCACCCATTTCCAGACAAACAGAGGCCAGGGACACCATCCCTACCCATCCTGGCTAATAGCCATTGATGGACCTAACCTCCACGAATCTATCTAGCTCTTTTTTGAACCCTGTTAAAGTTCTAGCCTTCACCACATCCTCCAGCAAGGAGTTCCACAGGTTGAGTAACCTCGCAGCCTTGGGGAGTGGGCGTGTCCCGTCCATCACATCCAGTCAGCTCTAAGCTGGATGGCAAGTTCCTTGGGGCAGAGTCTATCTGTATTCCCTGACCAAGGCCCTGCCTGGCTGCATGGAAATATCCACATTACAGTGCTGAGGGCGTGACCAGCAGCCTGTCCTGTAGAGGAAAGACTGGGCTGTCTGAAGGACCCAGGTAGAAAAGCTGCATTGTGCATGGCGCAGTCTTGTGACTGGGCTGCTGCTGCCAGCTGGTACCACCACATTCCCCGGAGCTCAACAGCCTGGGTGGCCACTCCCTGTCCTCACGGATCCCAGCGGAGCAGCGGCCAGCCCTGGCAGCGTAAACAAAGCTGCCGGCAGCATAAGAACCAGGCTTTTTATTGTCATCTGACATTAATTGTTTGGCATCCTTATCTGTGCGGCATGCTTGGCTTGGCAGCGTGATCGCGGGGCTGGGACGTGAGCAGCCGTCCCTACTGGCGTGGGTTGGAGTTGCTGGCGCTGGCGGCGGGCTGGATTGGAAGCAACCAGGGGCTGTGTGGAGCAGGGGGAGGTCTTGGGCAAGTGCCAGGAGAGAAAGAGCTGTGGGCACGGTGCAGCATCTCCCGCTGGCAAGGTGAGAACCGTGTCTCCCCGAGCACCTCCTGAACACATGACCCGCTCGGCCTTCAGAGGGAAGCCAGGGGCCAGACCAGGCTTTTGCCTGGTATCACCACCTGCTGTGCTGTGCCTAACATCTCGACTGCAAGCAGTCTGGGGCAGGGATTGTCCACTGCACCCAAGCACAATGGGACCCTGATTCCTGACCGGGGCTCTCAGGGGATATCACATAAGAATGGCTATACTGGGTCAGACCAAAGGTCCATCCAGCCCAGTACCCTGTACTGCCGACAGTAGCCAATGCCAGGTGCCCCAGAGGGAGTGAATCGAACAGGTAATGATCAAGCGATCTCCACCCTCTGACAAACAGAGGCTAGGACACCATTCCTTACCCATCCTGGCTAATAGCCATTAATGGACTTAACCTCCATGAATTTATCTAGTTGTCTTTTAATCCCTGTTATAGTCCTAGCCTTCACAACCTCCTCAGTCAAGGAGTTCCACAGATTGACTATGTGCTGTGTGAAGAACTTCCTTTTATTTGTTTTAAACCTGCTGCCCAATAGTTTCATTTGGTGGCCCCTAGTTCTTATATTATGGGAAGAAGTAAATAACTTTTCCTTATTCACTTTCTCCACACCACTCATGATTTTATGGACCTCTATCATATCCCCCCTTAGTCTCCTCTTTTCCAAGCTGAAAAGTCCCAGTCTTTAATCTTTCTTCATATGGGACCTGTTCCAAACCTACACAGTGCGTAATAGCCCCCCGCAAGCTGGAGCAGGTGAGTGAAAGCTGTTGTTCTCCAGCCTGGAGGGCACAGGAGGTGAGACTAAATGCTCCCCTCTGGCCTTTACAACTATAGAACACATCTTTGTCATTTCTAGATGAGAGCTGGAGACCAGAGAACAGAACCCAAACGTCCTGGCACTGATCACAAGACTCCACTCTCATCCCCTTGCATTTCTTCACAGCCAAGACAGAAATCCAGTGGTCTTCCGTGTGCAAAGCAAAGACATCCGTATGCCTGTAAAGTAATCAGGACTTGCACCCCTGAGCTCGGAGGAAAGAGAACCACCGTGTGTGCCTCTACATAAACCCATGGCACGCCCACATCTTGAATACTGTGTACAGATGTGGTCGCCTCATCTCAAAAGAGATCTCTTGGCACAGGAAAAGGTTCAGAAAAGAGCAACAAAAATGGTGAGGGGTTTGGAACAGCTGCCCTATGAAGAGAGATGAAAAAGACTAGGACTTTTCAGTTTAGAAAAGAGGAGACGAAGGGGGGATGTGATAGAGGTCTATAAAATCATGACTGGTGTGGAGAAAGTGAATAAGGAAAAGTTATTTACTTATTCCCACAATGTAAGAACTAGGGGTCACCAACTGAAATGAACAGGCAGCAGATTTAAAAAAACAAAAGGAAGTTTTTCTTCACGCAGCACACAGTCAATCTGTGGAACTCCTTGCCAGAAGATGCGGTGAAGACCAGGATTTTAACACGGTGCAAAAAAGAACTAGATAAATTCATGAAGGTTAGGTCCATCAATACTTAATAGCCAGGATGGGTAGGGATGGTGTCCCTAGCCTCTGTTTGTCAGAAGCTGGGAATGGGCAACAGGGGAGGGATCTCTTGATGATTCCCTGTTCTGTTCCCTCCCTCTGGGGCACCTCGCATTGGCCACGGTCGGCAGACAGGACACTGGGCTGGATGCACCTTTGGTCTGACCCCGTGTGGCCGTTCTCATGTTCTTACGTGCTGTGGGCCAGGGGTGGGGATAAAGCCCCCTTTGGAGGTGATGGGGTGCTGTCACATGGAGGGGGAAAGGGAACGAGCAAAGCCGGAGGAATCGCCGCTCCATCACCTTTGCCACCGAGGTGTCCGTGAGTTGCCCAAGGGACTTCTGCTTTCTTGGGTCAGGAGAGAAAACCAGGAGCAGGCAGATAACCGGCAGCCCTGTTGCAGGAGCTACCCTCCTTAGGGAAAGGCCGTGGAAAGGGCATCTTCCCTGTCCCCGGCAGGAGGGGAGGCATGCAGGGGGCCCGCTGCTGACACCCGAGCAGGGACCGTGCAGAGTCTAGCTGTGCAGGGCCTGCCTGGTAGGTGGGTGAGGGGGGATGGCTGCCAGCACTACAATCTGGGTTCATCCCTTCCCATTGTCATGACACAGGAGTCTGGCAGCAAGCACCTTGGTGGGAGGTGGGGGCCCGCCCCTGAGACTCAGCAATGTGGGGCTTGTGTGGAGCCACTTTGTAACCACTGTGGGGCCCGGGCCCAGCTGGCAGGGTGCACTGCTCCCTCGCTGGCCCTTTGGGCTCTCCCAGGGCAGGGGCCTGTCAGCGCTCAGAGGTCTCTGTGGGCCTATCAGGCACCCTGCAGCTCTGAGATCACAGCTGCAGCTGGTCGCACCGATTACAGGCTACTGGCCCGGGGACCGTGGCACGAAGGGGCTCTGGGCTGAGATAAGGGCGCTATCAGGCCACACGCACCTCGCTGGGACCTGCTCCCAGGGAGAAATGAACCTCAGGCCTTTTACAAAACACCATTCGTTAGGGGCGCGGGGTTCCAGTTGGCTCAGTTCTGGGCTCTTGTTTCTGGGAAGTCCCAGAGCCTGCACTGGCCCCAGAGCTGGATGCTGTGTCTGTCTCTAAGGAGAAGCGTGGCCTGTCTGGCACAAGGGCTGCCACCTCTCTGGGTACGTGGTTTAGGGTACTGAGTGCATATACGGTCAGGGCTGGAGCTCCAGCAAGGAAAACCTGAAAACGGGCTGCTGAAAACTCCCCTGAACGTGGCCCTGGACACGGTTCCCTGAGTCGCTATCCAGGCCTGGAGCTCAGGGCTCCAGGGTTCCTCTCTAGCAAGGTTCCCCCTCACTGCTCCCCCCCCGCCCCCCAGCATGGAGCCGGGAACACGCCTGGCCAGGAAGCAGCAGTGTGAAGCAAGCATGACACGGCACATTGCTCTGGTAGGCGAGTGACTCTGCCGCGGACGTGCTGTGCCGCTGGGATCCGCCTGCATTTTTCTGATCACGCACAGTCCTCCTGATGTCCTGAGTCTTGTGCCATTCTGCTCCGTCAGGCTTGCGAAAGGGTTCAGAGGGGCCCTGGAGTTGGGGTCCCTTCTCCGCAGCGAGGTTCATTTTGAGTCTCTACGGGCATCTCTCCATCCCCAGGATCCACACAGCACAGCCCCAAGCCCCGCCCCCACAGAAGGGCAGAGGCTGGGCCAAGCCTAGGACGCTACCCTTCCCCCACTGTGCCCCCCGTGCCAGCCCAGCCCGACACACGGTTCCCCAGGCTGTGTAGTTGATTGAAGGTGTGTCCCAGTTTCATGCAGGGGAAGCCCGGGGACTGTGCCCAGATGCTGAGAGGTGCAGAGTTCAGTGGGCGCTCAGATCTCTTCCCCATTCAGCCCTATCGCAGCCCCTCCATCTCCCTGCCATGAGCACAGCAGAGATAGGTCCTGGCTGCATGGGCCAGAGCCAAGAAGAGAGACACTGGAGCTCTCGGCAGAACAACGCCCCTTTGATGGGTGACTTAATTCCCCAGGACAGCCACTGCCCAGCTGGCAGCTGGACTCAGAGGAAAATAGGTTAAGTTGCCTGATTCGGGCAGGGCTGGCCCCGGCATCAGGGCCCCGGGGAGTGTCAACCCCCATAAGGCCCGAGCGTTGGGTAGGATCCCTGAGCTCTAGGGACCGGGGCTCCATGAAGGGCGGGGAGTTTCTGTTCTCGGCCCACGTTGGACTCCCGCTCCTGGAGTAGGTCAGGGAGGTGGCTGGAAGGTGCCCGTCTCCTCCGGCTGTGTCGTTCCTGCCACTGGGCAGTAGCCACATCCCCTTCCGCGGGGGCAAGTTTGGGACTGCAGCGGGAGCATGATGGGGACCGTGCCTGGACAAGCCCCCTTTGCCCCGTCCCTCTGCCAGCCTGGCTCCCCTGCGATTGGGGGAGGGGTGTCCGTGCGCCATGCTCGGAAGGCCTGGGCCCCTCTGCTGAGGCGGCTGGCCGAGGCCTGGTGCCGGGGGTGGCTTTTAGGGTGGAGACGCCTGCCTGTTGGAAGCTGAACTGAGGTCTCCACCCGAGCCAGGGCACACAGACCCCTGAGCCCGGGCAGCTGGGGTGTCTCCCCGCCAGTTCTGGACATGACCCAGCGACCTGGAGGCAAGGAGGCCTAATGCCCTAGGGCCAGCCCTTTCCTGCGGCGTTAACACTCTTGGCTCTGGAGCCGAGGCTGCATCCCAGGCACTCCAGTGCCAGCTGAGCTCCCCGTTGCCCCTCTGGCCATCAAGGGCAGCCTCCTAGAGCTGCTCTAGACTGGGTCCCATTTCTGGGCACTGGGCCACGCCCCATAGCTTGTAGCCCAGCACCCACCCAGTGCTCTGCAGTGGTGTCAGGGGGAGGAGAGAGGGAACCTGCTTTTCCTCTGCCTTGGGTGTCTGACATCTCTGCCAGCAGGGCAGGGTGAGCAGCCCCCCTGTCCCTGCTGTACCTGCGCCCTCTGGAGCTGCCTCTGCTGCTGCGCCTTTAAATTACCACGCTCCTCACTTCCCCTGCCCTGGCAGATGCCGCTGGCCATCTTTTTGAGCCACTGTGCCTTTAAATTACCGCACTCCTCACTCCCTCCGCCCTCACAGATGCCACCGGCCTTCCGTCCACGGAAAACAGAAAAGACTGGACATTTTACATGTCCGGTATTCTCTGTTTTTTTTTACTGGACGGAAGGCCAAAATACCGAACTGTCCGGGTGAAAACCGGACACCTGGCAACCCTGCCCTCAGCCCGAGCAGAGAGCTGTCCCCTGTGGTATGTGGGAAGCCATCGGTTTACACCGGTGGGTGATCCCTGCCCCGCATACTGCTCCCTCTGGCAGGCAGCGCTCGCTGAAGCGTTCAGATACGCCCTGGCCCAGCTTCCCTTCCCAGCGACTTCGCTTGCCGGATACCCCTCAGCTTTATAACCCAGACTGAGGCTACATGAGCAGGGGAACTGCGGTCTCATTCCCGCAGAGCTACTGCCTTTCACTGTGGGCAAACACCCGGCAGGCTTTGTGCCCAGACTGAGGGGCATGTGGCAAGTGAAGTCGCTGGGAAGGGAAGCTGGGCCACTGCGTAGCTGAATGCTCCAGCAAGCGCTGCCTGCCCCAGATGCCGGGCAGGGACCACCCCCCATCTTCTTATGGCAGGGCCCATAAAATATGTCGCCTCTGGTCCCCTCCCATGCTGAGTGACGCTGCCCCGGTGTGTCGTCTGTCAAGGAAGCCCCCTCTCTGCCACAAGAACACAGTGTTTGCTGCACTAGGTCAACCCCGAGCCCAGAGTCACCCTCCACCCGCACCGTGAGCATTGCACCCAGCCCTGGTTCTGCAAGCTCCCTGCGCCTGTTCTCGGTGGGGCGTGCTCCCCTGGGGCTGGGGTGATTTCTAGCCCACACCCAAGCAACCCATGAGCAATTTTCCAGCAAGGAGAGTGAGTGCGTCTCAGCAACGTGGGTGTTTGCTGGCAGGAGAAGTCACGTCCCATTCGCCTGCTCCCGGAGCAGGACTCAATGCGGGGAGGCAAAGGTATCAGGAACCAACCCATGGTCAGGGGATTTGCAGTTTGATCCCGGACCCATCCAGGGCTTTGCAGAAACAACATTTCATTACATGTTTCTTGCCCCCTGCCCCCTGGGCTAAGGGGATTTGCAGGGCTGCAGCTGTGCCGGAGCGTTGGGCTGTGAACTTTAGCCGCTGCTCCAAGGATCTGTGTAGCTTGTCCTGGAAATGCGGCTTTAATCTGGGCCGAGGACGCTGCTGGACTGTTGTTTCCAACCTCCCGTTGGAGTTTCTCCGATTGTTTAGTAGAAACAAGCTGACCCCAGGGAAAATAAATTAATCGGAGCGACAATTGCTTTGTATTTTGTGTCAACAGCGCCACGGAGCTGCTAAACAAACGGAGAGCCCCCCCCGGTTTAACCAGAAAGGCACCAGGCGCTTGTCTGTACTGGAGAGGAAGGCTGCTGAGGCCATGCACTCGTTAATAGCTCATAACTTAATGTCTTCATGACTCACTTTGCGATTTTCCCCAGTAGCTAATGCAGAGCTGGCTCCAGAGACAGATGCAGGGGCCTTGATACCTTGCGCCATAGCTGCCCGGAGCAGGAGCTGTTCTGGCAACTTGCAAGAGAGAGGCAGCTGCTGCTTTCCAGTAAACACGATGCTCTGAAGCCTCAGGTTAAAAGTGGTAAGTAAATGACTCGAACAAGCACTTTGCTACAGCTCAATTACACCTGCGTCATCCCGCTGCCTGAGTCACTTCACACCGGGCTGGAGAATGGACAGCAGGGAGCAGGCCTGGGAGGTTCAGGGGCCAGCTGGGAACCAACCTGCCTTTTCCAGCTCTGTAAGGAGAGGAGAGGCCGGCATACTTTAAGCTCCCTGAAAAGCATCTGTTCTGATCGGGGCCAGCCTGAGACCAAATGGCTCCTAGGCGAGGAGCATCTTCAGTGCTCCCCCCACCCCGATGTGTTACACTTGTGAATACCTTCCTTTTTATTACAGTTGTAGCCTATTTCAGGACTCCGATGCATGATTTGGCCCTGTCAGATATGATGATATATTTGCACGCTAGGATCTGTACATTTGTATTTATTCTAGGGCTGTTAAATATCGGTTAATTGAATACAGTAATTCCTCATTTAACACTATAGATGCGTTTCTGAAAATGTTCGTGCTAAGCGAAAACGTGCTATGCAGGGTCAATTTTCCCATTGAAAACAATGGAAAAGGTGGGGGTTGCGTTTCAGGTGGTGGTGGCGGCAAAGTCAATTTTTTGTTGGTGCTCAGTCATCAACGTCAACATTAGAAATCTAGCAAGACAAGATCTCTAGCAATACAAGTCGCTGTGGTTTCTTAAAACACAAAGATAAACACATGAGTGAGTGGAGGAGCGCTGTGACCACGTGTATTCATCCGCTCATGCGTATTACCACTGTTTTGACCAACCTATACCACCGCACGAAGTAGTCCGCCACTTGATTATTTTTGTGTTATTTCGGGGACGGTCGTGTTATTCAAAAAACGTTCCCTAAAAAAAAAATCGTGCTATTGCGAAAACGTGTTAAGCAGGCACGTGTTAAACGAGTAATTACTGTAGTCGATTCAGCTCATGAATTCTTATCAGTTACTCGACTATTCTATAATCCCCGGGGGTGCGGCCAGTGCACTCTGGCTCCACTCCCAAGGAGCCGCCTGCCACTCTGGCTCCACTCCCAAGGAGCGGCGTGGGGAGCCAGGCGGGAGCTGGTCCGCAAAGGGAGCCAGTTTAAAATCCAGCTCCCCTCGCGGACCGGCTGCCTGTCACCCCGCGCTGCTGCCTCGGATACAGAGGCAGCAGCACCTGTTCAGGGTGGGGCTGAGCTCCTGGACCCAGCGCAAGCTGGAACTGAGCTGGGTTGCCTGCCCGCCTGGCTCCTAATATACTTTAAATGCAGAATGGCAGCCGGGGGAGGTCCTGGACCTGGTGCGAGCCAGGACTGAGCTGGGCTGCTGGCCAGCCTGCTAAAAAATTTACTGGCACGGGCAGGTGGGAATGCGTGTAGTCTATAGCATTAACCTATAAGCTTTTGCTTATCAGTTAATCAGTTAATTGACTACACTATTACATCCCTAATTTATTCATGCCATATATAAGCAAATAACATAATTTGTTTTCTTTCGGCTGACAGAAACTTCTCTATTGTACGAGTAACTGAAATATATGAACGCCAAGAAATTGACGTGAGCCCCAACGCTGGATGGATCAGTATTAACTAGTGTTACAGGAGGTGACAGCCTTATAATGTTACCCCTAGTCCGTTGGTTCAAGAGGTTGCTTTTCTTGCCTTTGCCCTGTGAACTGAAGCCGAGCAACAGAGAGAGCCAAAGACTGGCCAATGGCATTTTCCAGCGGATAAAATAGCAAGTGATGTCAGTCTCTCATCAGCCATTGTGGATTGAAAATATGTTTTAATGAGCCTGAGCTTCGAAAAGCTCATACTAGCAAAACCCTCAAAGCCCTCCATGCATTGTTCTTAACATAAGAACAGCCAGACTGTGTCAGACCAAAGGTCCATCTAGCCCAGTCTCCTGTCTTCCAACAGTGGCCAATGCCAGGTGCCCCAGAGGGAGGGAACACTACAGGGAATCCTCAAGTGATCCATCCCCTGTCATCCATTCCCAGCCTCCGACAAACAGAGGCTAGGGACACCATTCCTTCCCATCCTGCATAATGGACCTAACCTCCATTAATTTATCTAGTTCTTTTTTGAACCCTGTTAAAATCCTGGCCTTCACAACATCCTCTGGCAGGGAGTTCCACAGGTTGACTGTGTGTTGCGTGAAGAAAAACTTCCTCTTGTTTGTTTTAAACTGCTACCTGTTAATGTCATTTGGTGACTCCTTCAGCTCTGTGTCATGGATGAATGGGAGAGCTTGGCATGCAGAGTGCTTTCCATGTGGCAAAATGTGACAGATGTTGTCCAGTTCAACATAGAGATCTTTAGCATTGATGGCCGAACGTTCCCCATGTGTCTGGTGAAGGTCCACGCAATTGTTCAAGAGATTTTCCTGTCCGCTGGCAGCTTACTATGGTCACACAACCATCCTCCCTCTTCCCCTACAGTCTTTTGATGGTGCTTCGTTTGTCCAAATGTTTCTTTGATGGCTAATCAAGCAGTGTCTATGAGTGAGCAATAAAACTCCCTCTTGAATTTTTCTTCCAAGCTTCCCATCACCTCATCTCTGCCCTCCTAACCAAACTTCTTCCGATTAATATGAATTTCCTTGAAGACGGGCTTAAATCCTCAGTTTCCCCACATTTCTTTGGCAGCAGTGTTGATGGTATCTGCAAGTCTGTTGTCACTGTAGGCCACAGTGAAATCATAAGAGAAGAGAAGAATGGCCAGACTGGGTCAGACCAAAGGTCCATCTAGCCCAGTGTCCTGTCTGCTGACAGTGGCCAATGCCATATGCCCCAGAGGGAGGGAACACAACAGGTAATCCTCATGTGATCCCTCTCATGTCATCCATTTCCAGACAGAGGCTAGGGACACCATTCCTACCCATCCTGGCTAATAGCCACTGATGGACCTAACCTCCATGAATCTATCTAGCTCTTTTTTGAACCCTGTTAAAGTTCTAGCCTTCACCACATCCTCTGGCAAGGGGTTCCACAGATTGACTGTGTGCTGAGTAAAGAAAAACTTTCTTTTGTTTGTTTTAAACCTGCTGCCTATTCATTTCATTTGGTGACCCCTGGTTCTTATATTGTAGGAATAAGTAAATAACTTTTCCTTGTTCACTTTTTCCACACTGGTTATGATTTTATAGACTTCTGTCTAGCTTTTTTTTGAACCCTGTTAAAGTCCTGGTCTTCTCTGGCAATCAAGGCAGCTTCTCCTCAGTGTAGTAGCAGTCGCGATGTCCATTCACTGAGTCTGTCATGCCTTGTGTGTAACATGTACTTGGAACAGGAGAACATGCCAAACCACAGCTGAGACTAGAAATTTGAAGCCAGGGATCTGCTTTGCCAGGCTTTGTGCCTCGTCTTGGATTCTGGCCTTGGCTTTACTTGACTGTGCCAGTTCACGAGGGTGTCATAAACCTCAGTCACTTGGTTCCCCCCGGCCTTGATGCTGCTTTCCCAGTGAGTGTCACGTAGTGGCAGAGGTGAAAAGTGGCTAGTGCGGGATGGTTCGGCGCACTGCTAAGACCCGGCCACCATACAGGTCTGTGCACGGCTGATATAAAATGCCACTGGCAGAGGGGGGCTGCCCCAGGGGCCAGCAGTTTATTAGGGCCTGGGTCCTTCAAATTACCATCAGAGTCCCAGGGCTCCAGGCTGCGGCCACAGCAGCCATGAAGGACTAATTGGGGCAGTCTGTCCCCTGCCTCACTCCTTCTGGCTGAGGCCAGGTCCCTTCTGGGGGCCCAGAGCTGCCCCCCTTCTGCCGGCCAAGGACACCCGAAGCAGTACAGGACACACCGGTAAGTCCCAGCATCCACCATCACCCCTGCCTAGTGGTGTGTCAGTCCAATTTGTAACATTGCCCGTGAGGTTTTTC
The DNA here is from genome assembly GCA_032595735.1 of Pelochelys cantorii. NCBI lineage: Eukaryota > Metazoa > Chordata > Testudines > Trionychidae > Pelochelys > Pelochelys cantorii. The sequence goes on along the minus strand of CM064357.1, from coordinate 7,612,765 downwards.
CACCTGATTGCTGATGCCAAAAACAGGGCGCCCTCCTTCGTGGCAGTCTGAAGAGAGAGCCTGATTCTAAAGACAACGATGCTGCGTCTGACACATCTAGGGCGAGGGAATGGCAGTCACAGCTGTTTCTGTCATCACACGAGGTTGATTCTTCCCGACCATTTATCTCCTGTTCACATAAGCCAGGTTATTTTTTTGCCATGACTCCCCTTTTCACATTCTCCTGTATCACCACGCTCCTTCGTACCGCCAAGAAACCTGCATGATTCTCCATTGCTTTCCTCACATTTCCCTTCCTTCTCTTCAAGTACATCTTCTAATTTCTTAGTCATAGGACTCCCCTCATTTACACGTCGCTCCTTGATTTCTTCTGCACTGGGACAACCCCAACAGCTGAAAGTAAGCCCAGTCTGTGTTGTCCTGTTTCTGCTATTTTCCCATCAGATTTGCCCCTTGCTGAAAACTAGATTGCAACTGTGCTTTTTGCTTCCTACTCTTTGGGGGAATCTTTTATTTTCTTCAGGGGAAAACAGCCAGTGTTAGGGAGAGCAAAAGTCCCTGTCCTTCAACCTTAGTAAGTCATCAAATGTTACATGCTAAGCATGGCAAAAGAAATAACAGTCTTTCTTTTATATTGTAGCATAGATAAGGGTTCAATAGATATTTTTCCTTTCTCATTAAATCTGTCCTTTATCCAGTGCTATTTACACTCTTCACATCTTAAAACACAATTTCACAGTAAATTGGGGGTGGGGAACCTTTTTTGGGTCAGCAGCCACTGACCCACAGAAAAACCAGTCGGGGGCCACACAAAAGTGAGAAGCAAATAAAAAAAAAAAAGTCACTGATGTGAGAAGCAGAAAGATGCTCCCCATGTTCCCAGAGCATGGGGGGAGGGGCTGGGCCAGTAGATTTTGTGGGGTCCCCTAGCCTCTGGGGTGGGGCCAGAAAATGAGGAGTGCAGTATGTGGGAGGAGGCTGCTGGGAAACAGGTTTGGTGTGTGGACTCTGGGCGGGAGGGAGGGCCTCCAGGGCTGGATCTAGGCAAGCCGGGGGCCGAATGCGGCCCCTGGGCCATATGTTCCCCATCCTTGATCACAATATGGTACCTGGGCTTTCACTTCACTCTTGTATCTCCCTGACTGACAGGTGACGGCCCGCCCCTGAAATACCTGCAAGGGCCTGGCTGACGACGTTCTAGGAGGTTTGAGGAAAATGTGGTTCTTGGAAAGTCTGGAAGGTTCCACGCGATTCTACAAAGGGCCGGAACATTCTTGGAGTTAAGTGAAAAAAGAATCCACTCACAAATGCCTGGAACATTTCACTTCCAACATTGTTCTCTTTTGTCTAAAACCAGCCCTCCGAGCCTGGTGCCCCCCACGGCCGGCACCCCAGGCAGCAGCCTGCCCTGAAATCTGGCCCAGGTTCTGAGCACTGGGCAGTGACAACACCTGTCTGGCTCTCCCTGCTCCCCTCCCTGAGCACTGGAGAGTTACCACCTCAGCAGAATAACGCGCAGCCAAGTGAGGGAAGACGTGACCAATGGGGACTCAGATGGGTTAATTCTCCTGTTTCCTTGCCGCGTCAGCGTTTTAGAGGGCGCTTCCTTGGTGTGGGGGTGGCTGGATCAGGAGTCTCCGCCAGCAGGAACGCCCTCCCCGAGTGCGCTGCAGAATAGACAGCTGAGGAAGGAGCCCTGTACAGCAGGTGGCTCTGTGTTGCTCATAGGAACGCATGCCAAAGCGCGGGGGTGGGGGACCTGCGGCCCCCCGCTTGCTTGAATCCGGCCCCCCGGCTTGCCTGAATCCAGCCCCTGAGGCTTAAGGCTCCACCACTAGCACTGGGGAGCTGGAGCTCCAGCCCTCCCTCCTCCCGCCCTCCGGGGTGTGAGGGGAAAGCGGGGAGGGTCTTTCTCCTTCTCCGTCGGGGGCCACGGCAGTGAGGGTTTGGTTTTGGTTTTTTTGCTTTTCACTTGTGTGCGGCCCCCGACTGATTTTTCTGTGGGTCAGAGGCCCTGGTCGAGATCCCCCCCAGCTAGCAGGACAGAGCAGTGGGCCCTCTCTAAGAATAGCAACTGCATTTGACCTCCAGAGATCTCAAAGCGCTTTATGAAGGGGGTCAGCAGCATAAGCCCAGTGGGCAGATGGGGAAACGGAGGTCCAGAGAGAGGCAAGGGTTTGGCAAAGCAGCAGTGCCAGGAACAGAACCCAGACCTCCTGAGCACCCCCCCACGAGTCCACCCCCACTTTAAGCCAGGCTCCTGCCTCTCCCAAAGCTACATGGACAGGACAGAAGGACTTGGGGCATTAGTTGGGCACCCTGGGCTGACATCTTCCCATGATGTGGGTCTGTCCTTTAGCTGCAGGCAGGAGGCACCTGGCCCACAGGGCTCATTAGCTCGCAGTCTCCCCAGAGGTCTTAGTGCCCTCGTGCTCCCAGCCCAGCGTGGGTCTTGCTGGAAAGAGGATTGTTTCTTTGGGGCTTTCTTCGCACCCCCCCTCCCCCGGAGCCCACTTGGGGCTGCACAATGAAGGAGCTGGTTTGGGCAGGAGGCCAGGGAACCAGAGGCAGGGGCACCGATCCTGTGGCCACCATAGCCCGCTCCAGAGGCCCCAGGGCACAGAGGCCAGGCGGCTTGGTGGCCCTGACTTGTTATTGTAGGGTCGCTCCCGCAGCTCCCCGCTGGAAGGGGGGCTCTGCACTGTCCCAGCCTCTCCAACGCCTCCTGGTGATGGGCCAGGCGGGGCGCTCCGGGGGCTGCGCCCCGTGCTGTGTAGCCCCCGGGCGGCGCAGGCCAGGCGGCTGCGGGACCCCGCTCTCCGGCGCTGGGGGCGGGCCGGGGGCGGTGCCGGGCGGGCGGAGCTCGGCTCCGGGCTGGCGCCGCACGCACCGCGGCTCCCGTCCCAGTCCGGCTGCGCCCCCCAGGTGCGAAGCGGCGCGGGGAGCCCCTCACTCCCCCATGCTGATGCTCCACGTGGCCGGGCCCCCTGCGGCCGCAGCCATGTCCCAGCCCGAGGTGGATCTGTCCGGCTGCGGCATCGCCCTGGAGCCGGGGACCCCCGGCCGGGCAGCCCCGCTCCGCAGCCGGGGGCGCAGGCTGGCGGGCCGCGAGAGCCGCCGCGGCTCCTACAAGTTCAGCCGGCGGAGCTCGGCCGAGCTGGAGCGGCGGGGGCCCGGCCCGGAGGACGCGCGGGGGGACCCCCGGGCTCGCCAAGGCGCGGAGCCCGCGGCGCGCTCCGGCTCCGGCAGCGAGACGCCCTCGCCGCCCCCCGGCCGGGGCTCCCCGCGCGGCGCCTCCCCGGACGAGAGCCGCCGGGCGCAGGACGAGAACGAGGAGATCGAGACCCGCGCCGTGGCCACCTCCCCGGACGGCCGCTTCCTCAAGTTCGACATCGAGATCGGCCGCGGCTCCTTCAAGACCGTCTACAAGGGGCTGGACACCGAGACCACCGTGGAGGTGGCCTGGTGTGAGCTGCAGGTGGGTGGCCAGGGGCGTGGCTGGGAGCTAGTGACCCAAACTGTGACACCCCTCCCCCCTCCGTGCTGGAGACCACCCCTCGATCCCGCACCTGTGCCCGCAGGTGGGCTGGGGCAGTGGTCCCTTGGCTGCACAGCCCCTAAGAGGCAGAAGCATCCCAGTATCTTGCCCCCTGGTGCGGCACCTCCAGCCAGGCTGCAGGGCCCCTGCCCCACACGGCCCCCCCGGTTCCCAGATCCGTGGGGCTCTGCTTCGGGTTAACCCCATGCTGCCTGGGAACAGGGCAGCCCCCGGCTCCCCTGGGGGTGGATCGAGGGGGAGGGTTGTGGGGGAGTTGCCCCAGTGCTTGGTGCTGGATTACTGGGTGGGTTGGCGTGGGGAGGAACTGGGCCTGTGCAGATGGGACAGAGCTTGGCCAGTCAGATGGGTCTGGTTCCCTACTTTGGCTTTGCCCCCCCCGGGGGTTGGCAGGGCTGGGGCAGGCCACGGGGCTGGGCCAGCTTTCCTGCAGGAGCCCAGGTCCGTGGCTCCTTTCACCAGAGGGACTGGAGAAAGGCGGGGGGGTGTGACTGGCAAGCTCCCCCTTGATGGGCCTGGGACTGAGCCGTGGGTCAGATGGGGCTCTCCTGGCCCTCCCAAAGCTGAATTCGAGACTGCCTCTCAGATGCCAGGTGGGGGCATGTGTGGGGCGCTTCCCCCTCCCCCCCCCCCAGGGCCCTGCCCCCTCTGTTGGCTTCAGCCTCTTATTCCTTGGGCCTCCCCCTACCCACTCCTGCTGCTGGCTCCCACTGAAGCAGAAGGAGGTGAGCCATGTGGGTTCATTTCTGTTATCGCTGGCTCCTGCGGCCCCAGGTCCTCCCCTCCCGTGCTTGTGGCCTCCCGTGGCTGGTACGCCAGACCTGTGCAGCGCAGGGTGGTGTCTGTTACGTAGGCGCCTGAGCTGGCAGCTGCCGCCACAGATACTGAATTACCCTAATTCACAGCTATTCCCAGCGGTGCCATTTCTGCAGATGGACTGCAGCAGCCAAGCAGCGCCGGCCCTTTCCTGCTCCCCGGCCTGGCTCAGATCCACAAGTGCCATGCGCTGGCAGCTTGGGTCTGTGGTAGTTCTGCCATGGTGGGCCCTGGTGGGAATGGCTCCCAGCTTCGTGTGGCTCTGGGCTCCCCACATCCGCTGTAGCCTTGCATCCCTTGGTGATGGCAGCGGGCTAGCCCCGCCCCTGCCGATCCCTGCCCCAAAGAGCTGGAAGCTGCGTATCGGGCCTTCGGTGCCAGGGGTGCAGGTGAAGTGCCAAGCAGTCTTTTCTGCACGGCTGCCCACCCAGAAGAGGGGCTGCTTCAGATGCCACCCGCGCCCCCATTGCCACATCCTGGGCAGTTGGTTCCTTCAGTTTCTGGTTTAGGGCACCATTAGCACGTGTTCGAGGGGTTTTTGAAGTGTAGAGAAGGGCCACGGCGCCAACCCTCCCCCCCCCACCTTGGGGCCACGGTGACAGCCGCACCCTCCCCCCCCCTTTCGGGGCTATGGCGCCAGCCCCCCCTTGGGACTCTGGGGCTCCTGACTGTAGGCTAGGGGTGCCTGTGGGTTAATCAACAGATATTTGTTGGTCGGGACCTATGGGCTGTGGGGGGTTGTGTGACGCTGCCGGAAATCGTGGTGCTCTCCGGGGCTGGATGCAGGAGCTGTTTTACCACCCCTGGACCTGGCGCTGTCTGCTCTCCTCTCAGCTCTCCCACCCCTTCCTTCTCCACTGCCCCCCTCCCTCTGCTGGGGCTGGAGAGGGGGGTTTAGACACTGGGGCGCTTGTGCTGAGTGGGGGGGGTGGTTTCTCTAGCCCCTTTCCTCCTTCCTGCTGCAGGGCTGGATGGGAGCTCTCCCAGCCGGCGGAGCCTGCCGCTCCATACAGCCCCCAGGGCTGGGCTTCGGCTGCCGTCCAACCTCTCTGACCACCGTCTTGTCCTTGGGGTGGCTGGCGCAGCTGCGAGTTCCAAGTCCTTGTTGACACAGAAAAACGTGTCTTGCGAGTTGGTCTCCTGCCCCGCAAAGCTGCGCGGGGCGTCGCCAGGCGCGCCGTGGGCTGCGTCTCCTGGTGGGAGGAGGGACTCCTGCAAGGCAGTGGGTGGCTCTGTGAGGAAGGGGCAGCAGGCTGGCCTGGCCTGGCCCCTGTGTGCCTGCCCCTGGGGGTGACCCACAAAGCTGATGCCCCTGGGTATTTGTGGGGGGCCAAGTCCTTTGCCCGGAGCTCATAGTCACGCTGTCGGCGCTCTGCCCCACGGGGCATGGCTTTCCCCGGGTGTGTAATTTTTGTGCGTCTCGGGGGAAGGTTGTCGTGTGCTGTGTCCCATGTTTGGGCCTTGCTAGACAAGTATGCCCCTGGCTTGCTTGCCGCCTTTGCAGCCTGGGGGCATCCAGGCACCTTTTGTAGCCCCAGGCTGGTTCTCGATCCTGCCCTGGTGTGTCAGCTCCAAGCTGAGTTTCCAGGCAGATCCCAGCCTCTCTCCACACCCCACAGGCCGCGTCAGAGGGGCGCCTGTCAGGCCGAGGGCACGTGCCGTGGGACGGGCTGGATCTGAGGTACCCGCAGACGTCCTGCAGCTTGCATGGGGTAGGGGCTGTTGGTGTCCTAGCCTGTCGGGCAGCATTTGGCATGGCCAGGCCAGCTGTCGTGGGCTTGGTACAGACAGTGTGCTGGCATGCTTGTAAAAGAAGACTGATTGGCATTTTGGGGGCCCATGGAATACAATAGCCCCCACCCAGCACAGACAGTCATTGAGCGGTCCAGCCCTGTCACCCAGTCCCAGCTTCTGTGCCAGTTCTGGCTCCCTACTCTGGCTCTGCTGGAGTCCCTCCTTCCTGGTCTGCGTCCCCTCCCTACCAAGAGTTCTGCCAGTGCCCCTCCTTCCTGATCTGCCCCCAAGAGCTCTGCCAGTGCCCCCCAGTCCTGATTTGCCCCCCTGAGCACTCTGTCAGTGCCCGCCCCAGTCCTGATCTGCCCCCGCTGAGAACTTGTCAGTGCCCCCAGTCCTGACCCACAGCCCCTCCGGTACTCCCCCCCCCCCCCGAGAGCTCATTCATCATCTCTTGTCCCAAGCCCCCCAAGCCTCATGGAGCCATGGAGCATGTGAGGAGACTTAACAAGCCTGTTTTTGAGCCCTAATCCTGCCGAGACTCAGCCGCTGTGGTACAAATATAGGAGCTTGTCCCACAAATGAAAGTGGCTGTGGTTGGGCCCGGGCAGAAATAGCTTTGTCCTGCATTTGTCTCACAGTTGCCGTTTATTGCCTGTAGAATATAAGTGGTCATTTTACCTCAGCCCTGAGCTCCTTGTGCAGCAGCACCGCTGGTGCCCCTGAGGCCTGGCCCGGAGCCAGGTGTCCCACCTCGGGCTGCCTGCCTTCGCCCAGCGCTGCTGGTGCCCCTCCGGCCTGGCCCGGAGCCAGGTGTCCCATCCTGGGCTGCCTGCCTTCGCCCAGCACTGCTGGTGCCCCTCCGGCCTGGCCCGGAGTCCCTTGACACTCCAACCCTGGGCTCCCCACACGTAATAGTCTTGGTCTGTCCTGTTAATAGCATCTGAAGTCAGGTTTAAAGCCGTGTTTTTGTGGACAGATGCCTGGGGCAGGCTGGGAGGGGCTGGGGAAACCAGAGGCCCAAAGTGGTAAATATTTGTTTATCGTGAGTGGTTTCCTGCAGCGCCCCCCCACTTGCCATGGGCAGTGGCACAGGGCCAAGAGCTGGAGCTGCCTGAACTGGCCAGGGTGGGTCTGTGCTCTCCCCTTAGGCACCGAGGCTTGTCCCTTCCCCAGAGCCCAGCCGAGGAAGGGGAGGCTGGCAAACCTTCTGCTCTTCCTCTCAGGCAGCCGGGAGCCCCCCAAGGGCGCAGGGGCATCTGGGGTGCTGTTTGAAAGTGTCTGTGGCAGTGCCTCTGGGTGCCAAGTGCATCCCAAACACTGGCAGGACAGTTCCTGCTCTCGGGGCTTGCGATCAGAGGCCGGGGGGCGCTGGGGGAGGGGGGAAAGTGTCCAGTGGTGACCCAAAAACCTTCGCCTGAGTTTGTCTTTTGCTTCGAGGCCTCTCTGGGCTGGCACTGAGCTGCCGCGGGGGGAGGGAGGGGTCATGTTGCACCCCAAGGAGTGAGGCCAGTGGCTGCTGGGGATGTCAGGTCCCGGGGCAGGAGGCTTCTGTCCTGGGGGCCGCTCCCCTGCACTCACGTGCCCAGCTGGGAACTCAGCGTCAGGCTGTCCTGGTGGCTCAGGGCAGGCGGCTAACGTCCCCTCTGGGGAGCAGGGCAGGGGGGACGGGGGCTGTGGCAGGTGGGCTGGGCTCAGACTGGTGCCTGCTGGGCCAGTGCTGCCCCGGGATGCTGTGTGATGAGGCGGGCTCTGGGGGCCCTGGCCATGTCTCACCCCTGTTGATTGTGGGCACATCCCCTATTCCCCAGGCCAGGCAGAGCCATTCTCTCTCCCAGGGGCAGACCTCCCACGAAGGCTTGGCTCTAGTGATGGTGGCGGCACCAGCTTGCCAGGCCCTCTGGGCAGGGCTGGGTGTGTACGGAGTTGCCAGGTGCTGTTCCTTGTGCTGCACAGGGTGTCTGTGTCTGTGTCCGTGTCCCTCCTGTCTTGGGTTGGACTGGGGGTGTTGCTGCCCCCACCAGGCTGAACTGGGAGCCACTTGTTCCAGATGGTTTCTGGTCTCTGGTTTCCGGGGGCGAAAGGAGGGGCTGTTTGAAAACTCTCTGCCCCCTGCACCCCACTAGCCGAGCAGCCGAGGGACGGTTTGGCCCATTGTGCACAGGTGGGGGCTGGCTGTGGATGGGGCCAGTCAGGCAGCGAACGGAAGAGCCGAGTTGCTTCTGAGGGGCACGCAGTACGGATGCCGCCTCACTGTCCCAAAGGACGTGGAGGCTGGGAGGAGGTTTCCGCGAGCAGGCAGGCTCCGGGAGGCTGGTGCTGCAGGGCCGTGTCTCTGGGGAAGCAGCGAGTGGGGCCGGGCGGGTGCTATTTCAGGGCTGGGCTGCACTCGGCTCTGGTGACCTGCGGAGGCTTTTTGCTATAAATGCACCGTAATTATGCCCATCGGTCCCCGCTCCAGCCCGCAGCGTTCAGCCCTGCACAATGGGGCTTTCAGAGGCGGCTGATCGGCTCTGCCGCCCAGGGCATCACAGAGCTGGGTCTGTAGCCAGAGCCTCATAAACACCCTCGGAGAGGAAGAAACATGTAAAAATACCACACCACCTCCCCAGGCTCCACCTCGGCAGGGGCCAATGAGCAGCGGGGCGCCTGGGGCCGGCTCCGGCAGGAGTGCACGTGGGTTGGCAGTGTGACCTAGCAGTGAGAGCTGGTTCTGGGGTTGCTGGCATCTCTCAGTAGTGAGTTGGGGTGGGGGGGAGGCAGACGGGTGTCTGCAGAGCCCTCCGGGAGCTCAGTGGTGCTGTCGGGGGGTGCAGCGAACCTGCGTCACGCAGCTCCCCCGTCTCCTGTGCAAGGCGTGCAGTTACCGGGCAGCCTTTCGCCTGGTCCCAGCCCCCTGCCTAGATCCCCCTCGGCTCAGCCCGGCCAGGAGGAGCCAGCCCTGCTTTGGCAAGTGGGGGGGCTGTATGGCATCCCTCCCAGCCCGTGGGACGGCTCCAGCATCTGACTCGGAGCCTCCTGCTGCCGGGCATGAGTCTAGTCGCAAGGTACACTGTGTCCCAGCATGGGTTCCAGCCTGGTTATGGCTCTCCAGGCACGGCTGCGCCCTCGCAGCTCTGGGGGTGGCATGATCCCGCCCTCCCCCTGGTGCTCCAGCGGGGGGAGCCCGGGCGCTTTGTCCAGGCACGGCGAGCCCCGGGGTGGGGGCCGCCTCTGGCTCTTCCCAGCAGCTCGCAGGCTGGGGGAGCAGATACCAGAGGCATGTTGGGAGGCGTGGGGCCCTGTGCCACCTTGGCTCAGCAGATTCTTCCCCTCCGGCCCCTGGGTATGGAAACCGGGCACGGGAAGCCCCCTGCGGACTGCCTGGGGCTGGGGTGCTCCAGGCAACTCCCCCACGTACTAAAGGAGCTTCCATCTCCCTGCTGCTGTTTGTAATAACTGAGGCTAAACTGGCCCCTGACGAGTTTGCTGGGTCTCATCTTGGTGCCACTGGACGTATTTGTTGCTGTTGCTGTTTGGGATCCCCTGTTCGGGAGGAGCCATGGCTGAATGGGGGGTGGCTGCAGGTTGGGGCCGGGGCGCTGGCAGAGCAGGGGGTTCCCCCCAGCTGTGGCTGTTCTAGCTGGGGCTGCCTCAGGTCAGGACTCTCAAAGCCGGAGCAGGCGGCGTGCCGATCCGTTTTCTTGCCCTGGATCCAGTGCCGTGCACCGGTCTCGGCGGGTTTCTGGCTCTGCTCTGGGCTGGGTCATGGCCCCGAACATGGGTTTGAAAGGAGGGGACAGTGCATGGCCCCATGTGGGGTGCTGGGCAGATGCAGCCCTGCCACGGGGCCAGGGATGATGCAATTGAAACATTACGAAAGATCCCCGGGCTGATTTACAGCTGCTGCGAGCCAAGGGGCCGAGCACACAGCTCTCCGGAGCCAGCAGCTTCCAGTGTTTAGGAACACAGCAGCCGCGAGCCGCTGGTTTCTTTGGCTGGGAGTGCAGGGATCTAGAGAGCCTGTCCCAGCTGGATCCGGCCTGCGCGCTCCCCGCTTGCTGCCTGGTGCTGGGGCCAGGGGAAGGGGGTGGGGGCCGTTAGTCCTCCCGCAGTTTCCCTGCTCAGCTCAAGGAGGGGCCGCGGGGGCTGTTTGCTGGAGGAGGCAGCCCCATCGGAGCAGCGTTCCTGCTTTCCTGGCCTTGCCCATCTCGCACCCAGCAGGCACGGCCCTGCCAGGAAACGCCACCCCCATGGCGCATTCGGCACGCCGAGCGCAGGCCGGGTATCAACTGGGGGCTGCAGACGGACTTGGCTCGTGCCGTTCGTGCACCTCCTGTAAACATGCGCTTACGCACACCGGGCATAGAGCGCCTGCTGGCGTAGCCTGTCTCCGCGCCGTGCCTGGCTCTTCACTGACGGGGTCCCAGTTTGCCGGGCCAGGGAGAGAACCATGGCCCCATGATGCCCTACGAGTGAGGGAGCAGGAGCCCCGGCCCTGGGCTGGGGAGGGGGGTGCCACAGCCAGATGGTGCTGGGTTTTCTCCAGCCCTCGCTGGGTTCTGCGAGGGAGGGAGCAGGGCAGCTCGAGGGCTGGGCCTGGCTCCTGGGGAGGGCTTGATTTGTGGAGCATGTGTGGGCCTGGAGAGCGCACAAGGAGAGTCGCAGATTGGGGGGGCTGTGGGAGTGCGGGAGGGCAGCGTTGGCTTTGGCAGCTGGCTTTGGTTTTCCTGTGGGCAGATGGGACGGATGCCCCAGGGGTCGGGGGAGAGGCGCTCCTTTCCTGCCCAGTGTTCCCTGTGGTGTTTGGAGGGGATGTCACTGCGGGTGCCTGCCGGGCCCCTGGGAACCTGCCAGGACCTCTGCTTCTGCCCCCCACTCCTGGGAGAATTCCCCAGCCCCCTGTGTGTGCTGAGCAGGAGTCGTGGGGGGCAGCCGTGCAGGCCCTCAGGGATTTTGCCTGGCCTGTGTGGCCCCAGGAGACCCTGTGGACAGAGGGGAACCAGTCCTGGCTGGCGCCAGCCGACCTCATGTGGGGACGGAGCTGCTGGGCCAAGCCCCAGGGGGCAGGTGCCTGTGCCCTCCCCGCTGACCTTGGGGCTGGGCTCCCCGTCACGGTGCTGTAAGCCTCTGTCACCGCTCCACTTTGGCTTCCACTTTAATTAACTGGAGCAGGAGGAACATGGAAAAAGCAGGCCCGGAGCCTGGCACGCCTGTGCTGCCGACAAAAGCCGCATTCAGCCTCGCGTGGCGCCCTGCCATCAAGGTGCCCTGTGGCTGCGCGCTGGCCAGCCGCTCTCCGAGGGAGGTGGCAGGGATTGTTATGCCTCGTGTCCGGGCACATGGCTGGCCCAAGGGGCCCTCGGCTGGGCGGGGTTGGGGGGGGGGGGAGCTGTGGGTAGGCTGCCCCTCTGGCTGGGGCACTGGGCGAGGGCACCGAACGGTCCTGCCTGGCTCAGTCGCCAGGTCCCTAGGCTGCCGCTTGGAACCCAGCTACCTCAGCTCTGCTGAGCCGTGTGTGTGGGGGAGGGGTTAGCACTGGGGGGGTCCCCAGGCGTGGCCCCCCCCCCTTGTACAGGGGTTGGCAACGGATGCCTGAGGATCGCTCTGCTGGCACGGAAGCCCCGGTATAAACAAGCCCCTGCGTCCGTCCTCAGGCAGGCGCTGGTGTGTGCCCTGAACTGGGGGTGGCGCTAAGGTGGGGGGGGGGACCCTGCTGGGGAGGGTTTGGCCCCCTTGGGTAAAGGGTTTAACTAAAAAGGTGGCACCGATCTCCTGCCCTGCATGCTGCATGCCCAGCGCCATGTGAGTGGGCAGCGTCCTCTCGCAGGGGCCCCCGGGCGGCCTCACTAGCTGGTAATCAGCCTCCTCGCTGGAGCATCTCAGCGCCAAGAGCCGAGCCGAGCTGGTTTGTGCCTCGCTAACACCCAGCGGGCCACATGGGCATCATGCCTCCTTCCAGGCCAATCCCCAGACCTCCCCCCCCACCCCGCGCCAGCAAGTCACTTCATTGGGAAACAGCAAATCCCCATTAGGCTGAAATGTCTCTCTCCTGCCCTGCTCCTATGGGGGAGGGGTGTCCTTCTGCTTTGGGGGCTGGCATAAGGGGGGCTTGGTTACTGAGCCCGGCTGTTCGCTGGGCAAAGGGTCTTGCTGTCCCTGCTTTGTTTCTCTGGTAACTGGGAAGCTCTTCCCTGAGCTGGAAGGGGAGTGAACTATCCTCCACCCCTCACCCCAGGCTCTGCCTGTGCTGCCCCGTCCTCCCCCGGCGCGCCACGTCCATCCTGACCCAGATACGGGCTGTCTCTGGCGCTGATAAGGTGGGCCGGGGTGTTCTGGGGGAGTCTGGCCGCTGGGCGGCACAGCGTGTCCAGCTGGCGAGATTAGCAGCTGCCAGCTCCCCTGCCCTGCTCTGGCTCCAGGGCGTGGGGCGGCCCTGCCGGGGCCATGGAGCCTGGCTCCACTTGTCTCAGCGGCCTGAGGAATCCTGCTGCCCGGGCGGAGCCGGCAGCATGTGTGGGGCTGCTGGGACAAGCCAAGGCTGCGGGCAGGGCGGAGCGGCAGGGCCCATGTGGCCAGTCTGGGCTCTGCGTTGGGAGCTAGGCAGGGCCTTGCTGCTGTGTGGGTGGCTGTGGCACAGGGAGCAGCCAGGCACCATGAAACAATAGGGGCTCCGTCTCTGGGTGGGAACATGGGGGCTTGCAGTGGCCAGGTGGTTTTGAGGGGCTTCGTGGCCAGGATTTGGGGAAGCAAGGGGAGGCACATGCTCTGTGGCCCGGGGCAGGGGGGAGAGCAGAGGGGTGCATGCTCTGTGGCCCGGGGCAGGGGGAGAGCAGAGGGGCCCACGCTCTGTGGCCCGGGGCAGGGGGAGAGCAGAGGGGTGCACGCTCTGTGTCCCGGGGTAGGGGGGAGAGCAGAGGGGTGCATGCTCTGTGGCCCGGGGCAGGGGGAGAGCAGAGGGGCCCACGCTCTGTGGCCCGGGGCAGGGGGGAGAGCAGAGGGGTGCATGCTCTGTGGCCCGGGGCAGGGGGAGAGCAGAGGGGCCCACGCTCTGTGGCCCGGGGCAGGGGGGAGAGCAGAGGGGCCCACGCTCTGTGGCCCGAGGCAGGGGGGAGAGCAGGGGGGCCCACGCTCTGTGGCCCGGGGCAGGGGGAGAGCAGAGGGGTGCACGCTCTGTGGCCCGGGGCAGGGGGAGAGCAGAGGGGTGCACGCTCTGTGGCCCGGGGTAGGGGGAGAGCAGAGGGGCACACGCTCTGTGGCCCGGGGCAGGGGGAGAGCAGAGGGGCCCACGCTCTGTGGCCCGGGGCAGGGGGAGAGCAGAGGGGTGCACGCTCTGTGGCCCGGGGCAGGGGGAGAGCAGAGGGGTGCACGCTCTGTGGCCCGGGGCAGGGGGAGAGCAGAGGGGTGCACGCTCTGTGTCCCGGGGCAGGGGGGAGAGCAGGGGGGCCCACGCTCTGTGTCCCGGGGCAGGGGGGAGAGCAGAGGGGCCCACGCTCTGTGTCCCGGGGCAGGGGGGAGAGCAGGGGGGCCCACGCTCTGTGGCCCGGGGCAGGGGGAGAGCAGAGGGGTGCACGCTCTGTGGCCCGGGGCAGGGGGGAGAGCAGAGGGGCCCACGCTCTGTGTCCCGGGGTAGGGGGGAGAGCAGGGGGGCCCACGCTCTGTGTCCCGGGGTAGGGGGGAGAGCAGAGGGGTGCACGCTCTGTGTCCCGGGGCAGGGGGGAGAGCAGGGGGGCCCACGCTCTGTGTCCCGGGGCAGGGGGGAGAGCAGGGGGGCCCACGCTCTGTGTCCCGGGGCAGGGGGGAGAGCAGGGGGGCCCACGCTCTGTGGCCCGGGGCAGGGGGAGAGCAGAGGGGCGCACGCTCTGTGGCCCGGGGCAGGGGGGAGAGCAGAGGGGCCCACGCTCTGTGTCCCGGGGTAGGGGGGAGAGCAGGGGGGCCCACGCTCTGTGTCCCGGGGTAGGGGGGAGAGCAGAGGGGTGCACGCTCTGTGTCCCGGGGTAGGGGGGAGAGCAGAGGGGTGCACGCTCTGTGTCCCGGGGTAGGGGGGAGAGCAGGGGGGCCCACGCTCTGTGTCCCGGGGTAGGGGGGAGAGCAGAGGGGCGCACGCTCTGTGTCCCGGGGTAGGGGGGAGAGCAGAGGGGTGCACGCTCTGTGGCCCGGGGCAGGGGGAGAGCAGAGGGGTGCACACTCTGTGGCCCGAGGCAGGGGGGAGAACAGGGGTGCACGCTCTGTGTCCCGGGGTAGGGGGAGAGCAGAGGGGCCCACGCTCTGTGTCCCGGGGCAGGGGGAGAGCAGAGGGGCCCACGCTCTGTGTCCCGGGGTAGGGGGAGAGCAGAGGGGCCCACGCTCTGTGTCCCGGGGCAGGGGGAGAGCAGAGGGGTGCACGCTCTGTGGCCCGGGGTAGGGGGGAGAGCAGGGGGGCCCACGCTCTGTGGCCCGGGGCAGGGGGAGAGCAGAGGGGTGCACGCTCTGTGGCCCGGGGTAGGGGGGAGAGCAGGGGGGCCCACGCTCTGTGGCCCGAGGCAGGGGGAGAGCAGAGGGGCACATGCTCTGTGGCCCAGGACAGGGGGGAGAGCAGAGGGGCACACACTGTGGCTCGGGGCAAGGGGAGAGCAGAGGGGTGCACACTCTGTGGCTCGGGGCAGGAGGGAGCGAAGGGGGTTCAGGGCAGGACCATCCATTGTGCCACCACCCTGGTGTCTGAGGGCACCTCCCGGTGGCCACTCACGCCTCGCCTGCGGGTGTCTTGCAGACGCGGAAGCTGTCGAAGGCCGAGCGGCAGCGCTTCAGCGAGGAGGTGGAGATGCTGAAGGGCCTGCAGCATCCCAACATTGTCCGCTTCTATGACTCCTGGAAGTCGGCCATCAGAGGCCAGATCTGCATCGTGCTGGTCACCGAGCTCATGACCTCGGGCACCCTGAAAACGTGAGCGGGGCTGGGCTGGCGGGGCAGGGAGCTGGGTTTGGGCAGGGTGGGGGTGGGGCTGTGGCGTGCGGAGAGGAGACACCGGGGCCGGCGGGGGGCAGGGATCTCGGTGGATTGCAGGGGAGGGAACCGGGGATTATGGCATGGGGCTGTGACATGCGGAGAGGGAGCGGGGTCCTAGTGGGGATGGGAGGCCATGGTTGGCGGCACAGTGAGCTTGGCCAGCACATGGGCCACGTGTGATCCAAGTCTGCTTGGTATGGAGGGGCCTGGGCTGCTCCCGGGCAGAACTCACAGCTGCTCTCAGCCAGGCTGGGCTGCAGCCTGTGAGCTGGTGGAGGCTGTGGGGGGGAACCCCACAGCCTGCCCTGGGACCTGCTGCTTAGGTGGCACCTGGCTGGGGCCTTTGCTAGGGAGGCCTCCCCCTCCTTACCTCTCCTAATTCCCCCCCCCCCCCCTGTTTCCAGCAGGCACTGTTGGACTTCTCCCCTGCCTTTCTAGCAGGCGCTGCTGGATTCTCCTCCCCCCGTTTCCAGCAGGCGTTGCTGGACTCTCCTCCCCCCGTTTCCAGCAGGTGCTGCTGGACTCTTCTCCCCTCCTCCCCCCGCCTTTCCAGCAGCCCGAGAGAGGGTTCCCCTCTGCAGCAAAGGGGCTAATGGGCAGCCAGGCTCTGCGGACAGACTCGGCACCATTTGCTGCCGGGGCTCTGTGCGCGGGAGGGGGGGGGGCCAGCTGGAGTCACCTCCTCACATCCCCCGTGTGGCCCCTGCAGCTACTTGAAGCGCTTCAAGGAGATGAAGCTGAAGGTGCTGCAGCGCTGGAGCCGGCAGATCCTCAAGGGGCTGCATTTCCTGCACACGCGCTCGCCCCCCATCATCCATCGCGACCTCAAGTGCGACAACATCTTCATCACCGGCCCCACCGGCTCCGTCAAGATTGGAGACCTGGGCCTGGCCACGCTCAAGCGGGCCTCCTTCGCCAAGAGCGTCATAGGTACCGGGGCGCTGGGGGGGTGCGGCTGGCGGGGGAGGGGAGTCTGGCAGAGCTGGGTCTCTGGGGCAACACGTGGTCCGGGGGGGTGGGCCCCACTAGCCTGACTCCAAGCTGAGATGGGAGTCCCGGGGGGGAGGCTGGTGTCAGGCAGCTTGGCGCTGAGTCGTGCCCCCTGCACCGTCAAGGCACCCCAGAGTTCATGGCCCCCGAGATGTACGAGGAGAAGTACGACGAGGCTGTGGACGTGTACGCCTTTGGCATGTGCATGCTAGAGATGGCCACCTCGGAGTACCCCTACTCGGAGTGCCAGAACGCCGCCCAGATCTACCGCAAGGTCACCTCGGTGAGTGCCTGTGTGCCAGGATGTGGGGTTCCCCCTTCTGCTGCCGGCACCGCCACTGCACGGGACACCCCCCTCCCCAGGCCACTGCACAGGACACCCCTTCCCTCCCGGGCCGCTGTGCGGGACGTCCCTTCCCCTCTCAGGGCCACTGTGCGGGATGCCCCTTTCCCCCAGGGCTGCTCTGTGGTCCCAGGGGCACCCCCTTCCCCACCAGCACCACTTTGCGCACGTGGGGCCCTCCCCTTCAGCACTGCACAACCCCTGCCTGGCCTTTGCTGAGGTTTCCTGAGGCTGCTGCTGGAGCTCGGGGAGCAGCTGCAGGCTCCGGCCCGGGGGCAAAGCTCGCCCCAGGCTGGTTGCTAATGCCACAGCTGAGCTCTTGGGTCCCTCATCCATCCCCTGGGCTGAGAGGTGGGGCTAGGGACAAAAGAGGGGGCTGCTCTGGGCTTCCCCTGGATTCACCTGAAGGCTGGACCCGTTCCCCCTTAGTGGTGCCTCCCAGCTGCCCCTGCCCTGCTGCCCACGGCAGGTTTCTGTCTGGTGTAGGCTGCGTGGCTGTCCACACGCCGCTCCCTGGCGTGCTGGGGCCTGGGAGCCGCAGCCCCCAGTGTTAATGGAGCAGAACCAGGAAGCTGTGAACCTGCTCCGATATGCTGCCCTGGGCCAACTTGTAGGCTTAACGAGCCTGAGCCAGCCAGATCCAGCGCGGTGCCGGTTTGCTCCAACCCCCCTCGCCTTGGGACTGCTCTGTCCCCTTGCTCAGGCCAGGGAGGGACATGGCTGGGGATGCTGGCCTGCACTGGGCTCTGCCTGGTGCTGGGTGGCTTTGCTCACTGAGCCACTGCCTGGGGTGAGGCTGGCTCTCCCCTGCCTGAATTGGGGTCTCTGTCCCCAGCTGGGGGTGTTTCCTCCCGGCCCCGTGTGGTTGCTTCCATGCTTAACTTGTGGGCGCTGGGAATCGGGTCCCAGGAGGCAGAGGGGGCAGCCCCAAATGTCACGGGGCTGGTCAGGGATGTTTGCTCCCAACACTGCCAGGGCTGAAGCGCCGAGGGTGTCGCTGAGCTGCCCAGGCGCGGCCTGGGCAGGGACCTGCCTGACTCTCGGGGTGTCTCCCTGCAGGGCATGAAACCCAACAGCTTCTACAAGGTGAAGGTGCCAGAGCTAAAGGAAATCATTGAGGGCTGCATCCGCATGAACAAGGCAGAGAGGTGGGAGCTGCGGGGCAGGGGCTGGGGCCACGGGGTGGGCAGACTACAGCGCTTTGGTGGCCCCTGGGGCGGGCCAGGGCTAGGGGGCTGGGGACCCTTGGGATTGTGTGGGATGGGGCTGGGGCGTTGGAGGTCTCTGGGGCAGAGGGGGCTGGCAGGGTTGGGCTAGCGGATGAGCTAGGGCACCCCAGTGCTGGCTCTGTCCCTTGGGGTGCTGGGAGCTGGGCCAGGCCCCCGGCTGGGCAGTGCTGCCCCCTGGGGGGCTGGCTGTGCGGGTGCCCGCTGACCCTGGCCTGTCCTCCAGGTACACCATCCAGGACCTGCTGGAGCACTCCTTCTTCCAGGAGGACACGGGGGTGCACGTGGAGCTGGCTGAGGAGGACGACGGGGTCAAGTCCGGCCTCAAGCTCTGGCTGCGCATGGACGACACCAAGAAGCTGCACGGGAAGTACAAGGACAACAACGCCATTGAGTTCCTCTTCGAGCTGCACAAGGACGTGGCCGAGGAGGTGGCCCAGGAGATGGTAAGTGCCTGCGGCAGGAGGGGTGCAGCCCTGCACCTGCCTGGGAGTGGGCGAGACCGTGATCTGGGCCAGCCCTGTTCCCCCGGCTCCCTGACCCTCTGGCGGGGGAGCTGCTTGGATCTGTGCTGCTGGCTTGCTGCTGGCCAGGGCTTTTCCTCCCCTACCTGTAGCGGGTGCTGCTGCCTCATGCGGGGGGCAGCGATCTCCCTCCCCCTGCCTGTGATGTAGTAGGGGGGGGCCTGTCTGCTCTGTAACCCAGGGTTCCCCTGCACTGTGATGTGTGATTCCCACTGACTCACCCACATGTGTATTGGCCCAGACACCTAGGCCCAGCCTGAGCAGATAACAAGGCTCTTCCCAAGGGGAGAGACAAAGGAAGGGAGGTGGAGACGGCCACCTGGCTGGGGGCAAGGCCTGGGAGCTGGGCAGTCTTGACTGGGGAAAATAGTCGAGGAGAGGAGAGGAGACTAAGCTGAGTACTGAGGGTTCAGGGGCCTGTGGACCCCTACCCCAAGAGGTCTAGGGCTGCCAGCCCCTGACTCCTTATGTCCACGTGACGACAATGCGGTGCTGTATCCTGGAGAAGCAGTAAACCCTTTCTGTTCTACTTGCTGGCGGAGTCTCATCTTGCTGCAGATGGGGGTGCAGGATCGGGGGGTACCCGACACGCTGCTACACACTCCTTTGGTGCCCTGATCTCCCCGGTGTCGAGCTCACTGCCTCCCTGGGTGCCCTGCCAGGCTGGGCCAGGGCAAGGCCTGATGTGCCCCCCTCCTCTCCGCCGCAGGTGACCCAGGGCTTCGTGTGCGAGGCGGACTACAAGCTGGTGGCCAAGGCGGTGCGGGACCGCGTGGTCACCATCAAGCGCAAGCGGGAGAAGGTGAAACGGGCACAGGACGAGCTGCAGAGCCAGGAGCAGGAGAAGCAGCCGGGGCTCCTGCACCTGCTAGAGGAGCTGAAAGGGCCCCCAGCGCCCAGCCCCCCGCAGCCGTCGCCGGCCACGCCTGGCTCTGGGGACTCTGCCTTCCCCGCGGAGCCTGAGGAGCCCGAAGCCGATCAGCACCAGCACTTCCTGTACCGGCACACCAGCTACTCCTCCACCACCTGTACGTAGGCAGCGCCCGGCGCGCTGGGGCCAAGGAGGCTGGTGGCTGGTATTGGCATGGCTGGCGTTGGCCAGCGTCTCCCTGGGGGGTAAGGAGGGCAGCGCCCAGCCTCTCATTGGCATCTGCAGTTGGCCTGGAGCATGTCAGGGCTCGAGGCAGCTGCTCCTGGGGATGGGATCCAGAACCTGCAGCTCCTGATGGGCGGGTGGGGGTGAGTGCAAAGCCATCAGGCCTGCCCTGGCCTTCCCCGGTGGGCAGCTGCTCGCCTGGAGTCCTGTGGGGCCGGCTGCTCACCCTGCTCTCTGCTCCCAGCTGACTGCGAGACGGACGGGTACCTGAGCTCCTCTGGGTTCGTGGACTCTCCAGACCTGTCCCACTGCCACTCGGGCACCTTCTCCAGCGGGGACCCCTGCAGCCCCCTAGCTGCCCAGTCAGAGAGCTGCTTCCCAGTGGTGAGTGGAGCCTGGTACTGCTGGGGGGCACCTGGTGTTCCCCTTCGGGGGGTTGCTGGGGCCCCACCATGCCCCTCACTCTGGCCTCTCCCTGGCAGAGCATCGCGGTGAGCTTGCCTGCCGAGCGCCTGCCGTCCGCCCTGGCCAGCGAGTTCTCTTCCCCGGTGGACAGGTATGTCTGGGGCCTGGTCTGCCAGGGAGCGGTGCCCCCAGCCCCCCACTGCCCCACTCAGGAGGCGATGGCTGGGGCTGGCCACGGAGATGCGGGGCTGTGGGTGGGTTATGGGGCAGGGGGGAGCCTGGGGCACACTGGGGGCCGGCGTGGTCAGCTACTTGTAACTCTTGCCTCTGTGCCGTGCTGCTGCCTGGGCCTGGGGCCCGCCCGCAGCTACGCATCCGACGTGGCGTCCGGCCTGAGCGACGGCTGCGAGGGGCTCTCGGCCAGCGAGCGGAACGCCAAGCTGCCAGCCAAGCGGGCCTCGGGGAAGCTGCTGCGGCGCCGCGCCCGGTCGAGGCTGCGCATCACCAACGTAAGCGCCACGGGGCACCGGCCTGGCCTTGGTCCACGGGCTGGGATCGGTGAGGGTGCCGCCGGGGCCTGTCGGGGGTGTGGCAGGGAGCCGGCGGGGGGTCAGGAGGGCAGTGGTGGAGAGCCTGGGGGTGCTCCTGGCCCTGCTCTCCCTGTTTCCTACCTTCTCCTGGCCCCATGTGGGCACGGCAGCTGCTGCTCCAGCCCTCCTGCCCCTGTGTGGGCATGTGGGAGGAGAAGCCCTCATTGGCCCCTCACATTTCCATTGGGGGTGAAAGGGTCCCCCCCCGCCAAGCTCGTCATCCTCAGGCAGAGGAGCAGGGCTGGGCCAAGCGCTGGCCTCTCCATAGGCATTGCACGGTCCCTGGCACCCAGCGAAGATGGGTGGCGTGGCGGGGGGGGCCTCCCGCAGTCTCCTGTAGCTGCCCCTGCCCCGCAGATCTCGGACAAGAGCGACCGGGTGGTGGAGTGCCAGCTGCAGACCTACAACAACAAGATGGTGACCTTCAAGTTCGACCTGGACGGGGACAACCCTGAGGAGATCGCGGCGGTCATGGTGAGCGCCGGGGCCCGGCGGGGCTTGGCAGGGCTGGGGGTGTCGGCGCCCAGCCCTGACCTGCTTGCTCTGCCCCGCAGGTCAGTAACGAATTCATCCTCCGGTCGGAGCAGGACGGCTTCATCCATCGCATCCGGGACATCATCCAGCGCGTGGAGACCCTGCTGCGCAAGGATGGGCAGGGGGCCGCCAGGGCGGCTGGCAGCCCAGAGCTTGAGGGCCTGTCGCCCACTGCCGCCGCCAATGGGTTCCCGGTGAGTGTCCCCTGGTGAGCAACATCCCCCATGCCCCGGTCCCCAGGTGAGCGCCCCTCCCCGTGCCCCGGCCCCCTGGTGAGCAACATCCCCCATGCCCCGGTCCCCAGGTGAGCGCCCCTCCCCGGGCCCCTGGTGAGCAACATCCCCCAGGTGAGTGCCCCTCCCGATGCTCTGGCCTCCTGGTGAATGCCCCCGGCCCGCTAGCGAGTGCTCCTCCTCCTCCCCCCACAAGGCAACATGGCCCAGCGCCCTGCCTGTGCGAGAGCCAGAACCCGCCTGCCTGCAGGGAGCTGCTCTGCCCTGAGATGCTGGCTGGTTTCCCGAAGGCTGAACGTCATCCCGATGGTGCATGGGTGGGCCCCGCCGGCCGTGCCCTGAGCGAGGGGAGCACCCAGCAGGCAGCCAGGCCTTGGGCAAGCCCTGGCTGGAGTGACTGGGTCCCTCTGGGGCACTGGCTTTCCTCAGGCTGGCCCCTCCCTTCAGCTGCTGCTGAGTCCTCATGCCCCTCTGGCATGTGTGTGGATTCCCAGGGTGTGACCTGTGCCCATGGGTCGCTCCAGAGAGCCCCTCCTAGCTCCTGGGGCTCTGCCGAGAGGTCCCAGCAGGGGGGGTTGCCCCAGCCTGGCCCGTGACAGGCCCTGTCTCTCGTTGGCAGGCAGAGCTACAGCTGCAGGAACTCTCCCGCTCCATCTCGTCCTCGTCCTCGCTCAGCGGTACGTGCCTGCCACCTCTGCTTCCTGCTGGGACCCCTTCCCAGGCCAGGCAGCCCCGTGCTGCCTGCTGGCTTGTAATGGAAGCGATAGGGCAGCTCCTGTGGCTGGCTAGGGGCCAGTAGCCCGGTAACCATTGCCCGCTGCAGGGACAGGACTGTGCCCCCCCTGCCCGGCAGCTGCACAAGTGGGGCCCCAAGTGAGGGGGAGGGGCTGCTGCTCGGGGGCATGGGGGCTGCGCGGTGCCGGAACTGACTCCCCGTTTCTGTCCCAGACCTGGGCTGCAGCAGCCCTGGCCAGTCGGAGCTGTCTCCAGTGCAGCCCTCGCTCGGCAGCTCCCCCTCCGACAGCGACCTCTTCAGCCTCGCAGACACCCCGCCGGTGGCCCAGCCTGGGGGGCTGCAGCCTCTACTCCCAGTAGCAATGCCAGGTACTGACTGGGGCACTGGCTGCCCTGCCTTCCCCAGCCCCGGTCATGGCCCTGCTGGGCAGAGAGGCACCTGGCACCCTCCCGAGCTGGCAGCCGGGGGCTGGAACACGTTTGCTGCTGCCCCCACCCCGGCAGAGACCCACCGATGCGGGGAGGACAGTTGCACCAGGGCCTGGCGTTTCAAAGGGGCCTGGTGCTGTGGCGGCCAGAGCCCCGGGTCCCTGAAGGCTCAGCACCGTGCTTTGGGCAGCACTGAGGACTGATGGCCCTCGCGCCCAAGGCTTGGCCCCTGGGAGTGCAGAGCTGCTCCCCCCCCCCCCCCAGTACCTGCTAGGGATGGAATAGTCTAGTCGATTAACCAATAAGCAAAAGCTTATCAGTTAATGCTACAGACTACACGCTATAGACTTCCCCCCCCTTGGCCAGTAAATGTTTTAGCAGCCTGGCCAGCAGCCTGCCTCAGTCCCCGGCTTGCACCAGGTCTGGGACCTACCCCTGCCTCGGCTCTGCATTTAAAGGGTATTAGGAGCCAGGCAGGCAGGCAACCCGGCTCAGTTCCGGCTCATGCTGGGTCTGGGAGCTCAGCCCCCCCCCCCCCCCCGCCCTGGAAAGGGGCTGCTCCCACCCCGCACTTCTGCCTCTGTATCAGAGGCAACAGCGCAGGGCGACAGGCAGCCGGTCCGCGAGGGGAGCCGATTTTTTTTAAACCAGCTCCCCTCGCAGACCGGCTCCCTCCTGGCACCCCCTAGAGGTAGCAGCGCGGGGTGGCAGGGGGCTCCCCGGGAGTGGGGCCGGAGCGCACCGGCTGCCAGCCCCACCCCGGGGACTATAGATTAGTCGAGTAACCGATAAGAATTTGTGAGGTTACTCAACTATTCAGTTAACCGATATTTAACATCCCCTAGTACCTGCCCCCCGGCCCACAGTGGCTGTTGGCCCCACTGCCCTCAAGGGAGCAGCCAGTGAAGCTGGGTGTGGGGGCAGGGATGTGGGGACCCTAGCTAGGAGGGGGGGGCTCAGAGGGGTTGCGCCCAGTTTTGGATGGGGATGGGATTAACCCTTCCCCGCCAGGCCGTGCTCACCCTTTTCTCCCCCGCAGGCTCCCCGAGCACAGCCGCGTGGAGCTGGCCCTCCTTCTCAATGGCGCCCAGCCTGGTTCCGTACCGGCTGCCCACGTCCCCGTCGTTCCCACAGACTGCTGCGCCCCAGGCTGGGGGCTCCCTGCTGCCCACTACGCCGCCCGGGGCCAGACTGAGCAGCCTGGGCCCCCTGAGCCCACCCACGCCTGCTACGCCCCCCTGGTCTCCTGTCACCTCCCCCTTGATCTCGCTGGCTGAGATGTTCTCCCTGGCAATGATGAGCATGGCCCACACGCTGCTGCCGACTGTCACCTCGGCTGCTGCCCCGCCGGGCGGGCCCCAGGCCCCTGCACCAATATCTCGCCCGCAGGCCCTGTACCTGGGGCCGGCGCACTTCACCTCGCCTGACCCCGCAGGCCTGCTGGAGCCAGCGCCATGCTGCAATGGGACTCAGGACCCCCACAGCACCCCTGCCTGGGAGCCAGCTCCTGCCCCTCAGGGCCTCGGAAGGGGTGGCACCAGGGGGAGCCTGCTGTCGTCAGAGAGAGCGCCTGCCACTGGGGTGCTGGCCAGCGGTTCGGTAAGCACCCCCCAGGAGGAGCATGGGCCCAGCAGTGTGAGGTGGGTCAGGCAGCTGCCAGGAGGGGTTAGGCTGGTCTGGGGGGGGGAGGAGCTGGGAAGGCCCTGGAACGGGGGGGAGGGGCACAGCCAGGATATGCCCCCAGGTGAGGTGTGACCCTGGCTCTGTGTAAGGCTAGTGGGAAGGGACCCAGCGCACAGGTCCTGCTGGGACTAGTTACCGCAGCCCTGGGGCTGGGGGGACGAGCCGCTACCCCGGGCTGGGGCAGTGCTGCTGGCTCGGAGCGAGGCCTGGAGCAGCCTGCTAATCCGAGGGCTTGGGCCTGAGCCAAGACGCAGCAGCTCAATCCCCGGCCCATCTGCTCTTGGGGATTAGTTGGCCCCGCTGCTGCTGGGGGGCGGGTGATGCCCCCTGACCTGGCTTCCGGCTCCTCTCCTAGGTATCACCCAGCTCCCCGAAACCCGGCAGCCACCTGATCGTCTCGGAATCGCCTGCCCCTGGCCCAGCCAAGGCCAGGCTGTCCCCCATCAATGAAGGTAAAGGCCTGGGCTGGGCGGGGTTCCCTGGGGCTGGCTGAGCTGTGGGGATAGGGCTGGCAAGGCCAAGAGGCCTGGGGGTCCAGCCTGCCACCAGTGCAGGGAGAGCCATGCCCAGAGCTCAGACCTGGCTAACCTGCCCCATTTGTTCCCAGAGACCAAGCCCCAGATTCTGGGCCGGTTCCAGGTGACCACGTCCAAGGACCCAGCCAACAGTCCCCTGGGGGAGCAGAGCACGAGCGACAGTGAGCAGAGCGGCCCAGAGCCCTGGGAGGGGGCGGCTGGTGCCTCCTTGCAGCCCTCCGTGCCCAGCTCCTCCTCCACGGAGGGCAGCACGAGCCACGACTCAGACTCAGTCCCTGACACCCCGGTGCAGGACCCGGAGGAGCTGCTGGCCGAGGAGGGGACGCCGGTGGCCCTGGCAGAGAGCGACCAGGAGGGGACAGGGCTGGCCAGAGCTGAGAGCCCACAGCAGGCGGCGGTGAGCCAGGTGTGGATGAGCTACGCCTGCAGCATGTCCTACCTGAGCAGCGACGACACGGAGAGCGAGGACGAGGAGATCTGGGAGGAGCTGCAGAGTCTGCGCCAGAAGTGAGTTGGGGGGCCCTGTGCTCGGCCTTTCCAGCAGGGGAGCGAGCGGGGCCCTGTGCAAGCGCCCCTGGCTCCAGTCCTCCCAGGCTCCTCCCTATGGGCAGCTGGGCTGGAAACCAGCATCTGCCCTGACAGCCCTACTGTCCCCAGGCACCTCTCGGAAGTGCAGACACTGCAGGCTGTGCAGAAAAAGGAGATCGAGGAGCTGTATTGCCGCATGGGGAAGCAGCCACCCCCGGGCATCGTCTCCCCAGCTGCCATGCTCTCCAGCCGCCAGCGACGTCTCTCCAAGGGGGGCTTCAACCCGTCTCGGCGCAACAGCCTACAGCGCCTCGAGTTCTCGCAACCCCCAGGTACCGGCGGCTGCCCGCTGTCCCCTGCGCATCTGCCTCCCACCCCGCTGTCCTCACAGCCCCAAGTGCCTGCTGGGGCGTGTGCACACGGCCCTGTCCCCCCTGCTGCCCTCTCACAGCCCACAGGTACCAGCAGCTCCCTGCTTCCTCCCCCATCCTCGCTCCTCTTGCCCAGGGACCCTCATGTGGCTGTAATGCCCAGGGGCATGTGCTGTGGGGCGCTCTCTGAGGGCCACACCCTGGGTTGCGCAGAGGGATCCTCAGCTCTCTGCCTTGGAGCAAGTGACGTTAACCTGTGTGTTGCATGGCCAAGCAGATGTCCTCCCACCCCAGCGGGACAGCATGCGGGGCTGTACAGCGGGCACCTCGGGGTGCTCTATGGCACCCGGTGCCCCCCTGGCTCCTCACCCTGTCTGGCTCCTCGCAGGGATCATGCGCAGGAACTCGCTGAGTGGCAGCAGTACCGGCTCGCAGGAGCAGCGGCCGACCAGAGGGGTGACGTTCGCCGGAGATCTCAGCCGAATGGTGAGGGTGGGGGGCGCTCGTGGAAGTTGGGTCGCTGGGGGACCTCTTAGGCTGTCGAGTCCCACCACAATGAGCAGGCAGCTCCCCAGGAGCCATGTTGCCTCTGGCACGGAAGAGTTTGTGCTTGAATGTGTACTATAGAGGCACTGTAGCACCCCAAAGCAACATGGCCCAGGCTCTCCTCTGTGGGGTCAGGCATGCAGCTCTTAGTCCCAGAGAACACCCGTGAGTGGGTAGCTCCTGCCCACAGGCCCTTCAGGGTGAGCACCCCTTGCTGGGAGCCAGCACCAGCTCAACCCCCTCTCCTGCTCTCTCTCTCTCTGCAGTAACCAGCCTGCCAGCACCGATTTTCATGGACTACCTCAGCCACACCCCAGCTGCCTGCTGACCCGGAGGAGTGATGAGAGGCCCTGCCGTGAGCTGACCGGGAACTGCGCCACCCCACGGGAACCTCCATGTGTGAAGACAGCACTGGCCCTGTGAGGCAGCGGCTGCTACTTAGGAATGGTGACTCCTGCCCTTGTGTGCCCCTCCCAGCTTTGTCCCTGTGGAGCCAGGCACTGGGCCACAAGGTGCCTACTATGGATGCCTGCAACGTGGCCAGCAAGGACTCCTGGCTTTGTCTCAACAACTCCAGCAAAGCTCTGCCCTGCCCTGTCTGCACGAGGCTCTACGTGAAGCCTGTGTTGGTGGCAGCATGAGGGTCCTGCTAGGCTGGTTCACCTGCTCCCCTGCACAGGCTGCAGCTGGGCAGGTTTGGGGGCTGCAAAGGAGGCTGAGGAGCAGCAGGTGTGACAGGGTAACTCCCCCTCCACACACACACTGAGCCACAAGGAGCCTTGCTTCAGAGCGCCCCCTAGTCTTGTCAGGGAGGAATGTCTCCTGCTGAGTCCCAGCCCTTCCCTGAGCCCTCTCTCTGCCTTCACCTTCTCACACTTCAGGTGCACTCCCAGAATCCTTCAGCAACAGGGCCAGTGCCACTGGTGTGACACCATGGACAGACTCAGGGGCTGATTTTGGCTCTGCCTGGCTGGACAGTACTTGGCCTTATTCCCTGAGCCAGGCCCCTTCAGTCATGCTTGCTGAAGCCAGGACCTGGGCTGTAGGAAAGACAGGGGTGGACACTGTTCCTCCCTGTTATGGCAACTCACCTCTGTGCTTTATTCTGCTCCAGGAGCTGCCAGCCCTACGGCAGTAAGAGGAACAAGCTCCCTGCGGCAGGGCTGAGTTCTCAGTGCCTCTTTACCCCAGAACCATAAACCCATGGCATAGGGCCAAGTGCATTTGCACCTTGGGCCAAACCTTTCTCCTTGGCCAACAGGTGTCAGGTTTGTCCTTGCTGGGCCTTAGCAGTAGGAAGCCTCAGAGTTTGGCTTCCTCTCTGGCCCTGACAGGCCCTCTGCATGGCTGCAGTGTGAAGTATGGCCCTTGCCCTTAATAGGACACACACTGACCTTGTTGTAAAGGGCTTTGTAGAGACTCTGTACAGCAGTTGTGAATAAAATGGATCAAATGGGGATTATGACTGCATGGAGTGACTACAGCAGCTGGCACATCATGTAACCAACTTGATTTTTCCTGGGAGATGGATGTGGGAGGAGGGGGTAGGAGTGGGAAGGTGGCCACTAGGTAATTCACCTGGTGTCTGGTCTATGGACTGCCAGGGGCAAGGCTATGCCTGCTGCGAATGTAGAATGCAGTAGACTGAGCTGGAAATCTCATCTGCTGTCTTTCCCATAGACGCATGCTTTCAGGCTGAAGTCTCTGAGGTAAATGTGCACTGTAAGGAATAGGCACTGGGCTGGCCACCAGCAGCTACCTTAATAATCAACTTGGAAGCACAAAGGCATGTATTGGAAAATGACAAAAGTAAAGATAACTGCAGCCACTAGGTTTGCTTCCCTGGGCTCAGCTCTGCCTTTTGTAGGGGCAAAGGAAAGACAGTATTTCCCCAGCAGGCTGGGCCAGGAGAGCTGCCACCCCCCCTTTTGAGGGTCTTTTCTGGAAGTGGGGTGCATGGTTTGTATCCCCTGAAGGCAGCACATGACCTCTGTATCTAATTCAGCAGGGCCTGGAAGGAGCACACACATCCCCTCCCCTATTGCATGTCAGGGTTTTCCCCTCCCTGGAGGATCTGAGCAGGCACACACACCTCATCAGGCAACGGTCACACAGGGCAGCTCTCGCCACAAAATTTTATTCATATCCTCAAAGTTGCATCACCTTTTACAGAATGACTTCCAGGTCTAGTGCCCATACCCCCACAGGGCCAGTAAGGTCAATACCTCAACCACACTGAGCTGTGGAAATGGTTACAGCAGAGGGCACATCCCTTAGGCAACCCAGTGCTTTCCCCCTCCCTCCCCAGGCAGGATCCTGGGTACAGCACTGCAATGCAAATTAGCCCTTTCCGGCTGCAGATTGAACTGTGAAATCACAGATCAGCCAGTGGTTAAGCACAACTCCAGCCAGTGAGCTGCACAGCCACAGTACCACCTCCACAATGCACTCAGAATGGAGTGAGCAAGTAGTCCCTGCAGGACTCAGTATCTCTGTCCCAGAGGCACATTCCCACCCTTGGCTCTACTCTTGACCCACCCATCCTAACCAGGGCATGTTGGGAGGTCACGAATAACTTGGCCAGATTCACTCCTGTGCTGCATCCCCTTCTCTTCCTGCAGGTGGTAAAGCAGGGCACTCCCACACCAGGTACCTCCCCTTGCTTCCTCCCAGCACCAGGAAGCAAGGGATTCATGACACAGCCCCAAGACAGCCATATTCAACCCAAGAAACACTGACACTTTCTCTGCAGTGAACAACCTGGATCCTAGACCCCTACCATTTCACCATCTTATTTGCTCTTAAAGACAACATTTAAGCTCCCGATGTGTATTCCACAGACAAGATGATATTACAGGGATGTTGCACTCACCCCAACTTATCATTCCCAGCGCCCCCTCCCCCCAGAAGCAGGCTATATTTGGGGCAGCCCAGGGCTGGTATTTCACACACCAACTCTGATGAATCATTCAGACAGATTTATTGTAGCCCTAGCCAAGCTGCTGCAGGAGATAAATAGAAGTGGAGCATGTCAGAGAACACACCTGGAGCTATTGCACCATGCTGCCTGGTTGCTGATGGGCAGAACGGTAAGGGAATCCGTCCCACCGCAGGGGGTCAGACCATCCTTGGTAATCTCAACACGTCAAAGGCAGATGGAGCTCGGGAGAGGTCAGGCTGCTGAGGGCCTCTGGCATATGGTATTATTTCCAGCTGGGTCCATCTCAAGCAGGGACTAGGTCCAATCTGCTCAGGGTCTCAGTTCACCGGGGTCTTAGCAGCCTGGGTCCGGGCAGCCTCGACCTCCTGCTCTAGCTCATCGAGGAATCGCTCCTGGGAGATCTTGTAGAAGGTGTAACCATCTGAGGAGGGGGCTGCTCAGGAAAACATGCCAAGGAATCAGACAGCCCAAGAAATCCTCCCCCCCCCCCCAGCCCTTCCTTGCGCCATAGCACAGCATCCCTTGGAAGGTGTTGCACCAGCACGCCTCCTTTGGGGGCCCTCTGCTGTCCCCCCCCCACCTTACGGGGGCCTGCAGTTCCCCCCTCCTACCCAAACCCATGTCGGGGGGGGGGGCTGCAGTTCCTCCCCCCTCCTCCCCCCACACCCCGCATGGGGGGGGGGGCTCATGATCCCACCCTCTCGAGGGGGCCGCTACTCCCCACACCCCGGCCCGTCTTCCTCCTCGCGGGGGGGGGGGGCTGTCTCTGCTACCCCCCACCCGCAGGGGGCGCTGCCCCGCCCGGCCGGATACAGATGCCCAGCGCCACCGCGCCGATGGCCAGCGCCGTGAGCCCGTTGCGGCCCCGCAGCCGCCGCTGCACGAGGCGCCGCTGCTCCGCGCTGGGCTCCCGCGGCGGCTCCATCCGCTTCGCGAACTCGGCTTCCGAGTCCCCGCCCGGCTGCCGCGGCGCCGCCATCTTTCCCCGCGTGACTGGGGCGCGGAGGCTGCCGTCATTTCCGCTCAGGGCGAGGGGGGGAGGGGGGGGTGCGTGACTCCGCCTCCCGTGAGGCGTGCGCCGCCATGTTCGATGAGGGCAACACGCCCTTCGGCTCGTTCGGGCCCCGCCTGATTGGTGACGCGGCCCACGTGACGCTCAGCGTCCGATGAGCGTCTCTTGTGATTGGAGAGGTCAGAGGCCTCACGTGATCAGGGAGCTTTTTAGGCGGGAAGAAGCGGCCGAAGCGCGTCGAGCGAGTGGGAGAACGCCACGTGACCGGGTGGTAACGGGCTGTAGCGTCGTGTGATTGGCTGAGAGTGAGGCCCCCGGTCTCCTGCCCAAAGTGTCCCTTGACCCTCCCAGACTGGCCCCCAACCCCCCCGCTTCTGACACTCCCTGGGTGGGGCTTCCACACCCCCCCCCAGGAACCCCCATCTCACCCTTCACCCCCTCTGGCTGCCCACCGACCCCTTCCTCCTGACATCCCCAAACTGCCCCCCCCCCCACGTCCCGACTACCCCCAGGCAGCACTGGGCTGGGCTCACCCCCAAGTCCAACCCTTCACCCCTCCCCCAGAGCTGGGCACCTCCCTTCCAACACCCCCTCCCCCAGGCTGGCCCACAGTATCCCTCCAGCCCCCCACTCCCTCAGGGGACTGGGTTCCCCCAAGCCCTGCCCAGGCTGAGAGCCCTGGGCCAGCAGGCTCCCCCGCCTGCTTCGCTCCTTGAGGCTGGCTCTGAGGCTTGAGGACGCTCTTGGGAAATGCCCCGTCTGCGGCATAGCAGCTCCCATGTGTAACCGCAGTGGGCTCATGCTGACCCGGGGGCACTGGGTGCCAGCAGACAGTGGGCTGTTAGCCGTGCCAGCTGGCTCTCAGGCTCCAGCTTCCTCACTGGAGACCATCAATTCTGCCCTCTGCTGTGGACCTACGTCCCCTTGGTGTTAGTGGGGTAGCCTGGACAGTGATGCCCCAGGTGGCCTCGCTCATAAATTCTGGTCATATACAGATAGTCCCCGACTTACGAACCAGTTAAGTACCAAACGCTTGGTCATAACTTGATCTGTTCGTACGTCAGACCCCATGCATTTAAATGGGACTGCGCAGTTCGTAAGTGCGGATTGCCGTTCTTAAGTCGGGCACTGGCTGTATGGGAGGCTGGTCATAAGTGCAGATGGTCGTACATCGATGCATTCATAGGTTGGGGACCACCTGTATTCCATAAAGTGAGTGGCCTGGGGGTTGGAATGTACCTAACAGTTCTGTTGAGGAACCACCTGGCTGATGTTCAGGTTTCCTGCCTGTATTTGTGATAAGCCCTGCAGTGCTGAGAGAAGTGAGGATTTGTATGTGCGTACTCATTTCAGGATTATTCTGATCACATGCAGGGAGCAAATCCAGAATAAGGCAGTGTAATATGTCTACAGCATAGATACTGCTATCTTATTCCATGCCCTATCTGGTGCCCTCTTTAATAATTACGGTAGTGAGCACAGCTGCAGTGCAATAAAAATAATACTGTTGTTGTATTATATTTGAGGGCTGCCCAGAAGTGCTAAGATGAGCACAGCGGCCCAGGCAGTGTCCAGGTTTTGCACCCCTGAGCCAGTCTTTGGAGTTGTTCCTCCTGAGATCATTGAAGATACTTTAATCTATTTAGCTACAGAAAATGAACAATATCTGAACAAGCTGTCGGATCAGGCAGGATGCTTCAAAGAGACCAAGATAGTGGGTGAGAAATGCAGAACTTTGCCAGCCTGTGTATGTTAGTCTGTCTGTCCCATGGATTGTGTATGCATTTGTATGCACCAAACACTTACAAATCCTTATTATCCTTCAATGAGTATTTTGTAATATTGTAGAGACCACAATGCAGATGTGTGTAAAATCTGCTCTGCTCTAAAGGGTTAGGGGGTGTACAGGATTGAGTCTCACCGTGTTTTAGCCTAAAACAGGAGTTTCAGAATCATTTGTTGCAAAGGGCCAAGTTATATAAGGTGTTTTACAGATTATGAAAATACCTTGACAGCATTGTATAGAGAAGGAGCAGAAGGTGCAAAACTAGAGGTAAAAATAAAATACAAGTTAATTATGATGAGCCACTTCAGGCACACCAAGCTGTTTTCTGTGTGCAGTGGTTTATTCTTGAACTTCAGAGCTCCCAGAAGTAAAAAGATTACCAAAAATCGAGTCCTGTTGGAAATTTAAAGACCAACAGATTTATTTTGATATAAGATTTTGTGGACAAAGACCCACTTTGTCAGATGCATGGAGTGGAAATTACAGATTCTGTAATTTCTGAAATTCTGTAATTTTCACTCCATGCTTTTGACAAAGTGGGTCTTTGTCCACAAAAGCTTATGCCCAAATAAATCTGTTAGTCCTTAAGGTACCACAAGACTCCTTGTTGTTTTTGTTGATACAGACTAACACAGCTATCCCTCTGACACTTGTCACAATGCAAGGGCTTACTAATGTTCTTACATGAACACAAAGCTGGCTGTAGGAAAGT
Organism: Pelochelys cantorii; assembly: GCA_032595735.1. NCBI lineage: Eukaryota > Metazoa > Chordata > Testudines > Trionychidae > Pelochelys > Pelochelys cantorii. Next base: position 7,580,472 of record CM064357.1, on the reverse strand, counting down.
GTTTGCTGTATACTTGTGTGTAGTTATATACAACAATAGGAAAGTTTCTTTGTGATCAGCAACAATGTAATGTACAAGCAAATTAATGGATTTCTAAAATATTAGTAAATTTACAAACCTGACAGGTAATAGCAGTTGATACAAGTGTGAGAACTCTTCAGAGTCAACCAACATGTCAATTAAAAACTTGAACTTGAGCAAAGGTAGAAACAAATGTTAAAAAGCATAAAAGCAAATGTTGTATTAAATAAAGTATGTAAATGAAAGAGTTCATGCTGATATATTCAGAGCTACACAGGAACCACTGCACTTTTTACCCCAACTAAAAATATTTTTATGGTATTCTTTTACACTCTCACCCAAAAACAAGCCCCGTCCATTCAGGCAGTGACATTAAAGGAGACCTTAGCATGGTAGCTGTTATGTGGGCCTGCAGTGGTTTGGTCTTGGCTGTGATGACAGTCTGTTGCCTGTAATAAATTTAACAGAAGTCAAATGAGGTCTAGTTAATTCCTGGTCTTAGCTAGAGGATACTGCTTTATTAGTAACATCCTCTGTATAAACTCCAACTAGTGGTCTCTTTGCAAAGGCTTGACTCAATATTCATATCTAATTCCTTATCCTCACTCAGTTACTTTTACTTGTTGATAGTGTATCCACCTGTTCCTGTTGTGATTGTTAATTGCACTTTTTGCAGAATTTGTATTTCTCTTGTGTGAAAAATGGTTCCTGGACCAATCTGCACGATATCAAGCAGTTGAAATATTTGAAAGGTAACCTCCCAAGCAAAGACAACATGGGACTCTTATACCTGTAGTACAGTTGTACTGTATGTACTTTCCACTATTCAGGCAGAAGCTATGGAGTATCTTTATATCTGCAGTTTTGTCTTTCCTGTTATTTAATTACAAGTATAATTGGTATGTATATTGAGAGTAAAGTATTCAGAAAACACATAGAAGGTCCTGCTGGGTGTGCCCAATGGTCCATCTTGCCCAATAGCCTGTCTTTGACAGTGACCAGTGTCAGATGATTGAGAGGGAATGAACAGAACAACGCAGTTTTGTGTGATCTGTCCCCTTTTGTCCAGTCACAGCTTCTGGCAGTCAGATGTTTAGGGACACCCAGGCTATGTCTACACTGGCACGATCTTGTGCCAGAAATATGCAAATGAGGCTAAGCGTGGAATATCGTCAAGTCTCATTTGCATATCTAATGAGCCGCCATTTTTTTCAGAAGAGGCTCTTGCGCAAGAAGGAGCATCTACACTGCCCCTGCTTGCGCAAGAAAAACCCTCTTGTGCAATACCGTTACACCTGTTACTTTTCAGGAAGAACGGTATTGCGCAAGAGCCTCTTCTGAAAAAAATGGCGGCTCATTAGATATGCAAATGAGGCTCGGCGATATTCCACGCTTAGCCTCATTTGCATATTTCTGGTGCAAGATCGCGCCAGTGTAGACATAGCCCCAGGGTACTTCTACACAGCAGGGCTAAAGCCAAAATAAGCTATGCAACTTGAGCTATGTCAATTACATGGGAAGCCCAAGAAAGCACTCTTCCTCCGACTTCCCTTACTCCTGGTAAAATGAAGGTTACAGGAGTTGGAATAAGAATTCCTCCAGCTCAACATTATTTTGACATTATGTCAAAATAACTGCTTGTAGTGTAGACACAGACTATGTTATTTTGGAATAACATCAGTTATTCCGTAATAATACTGCTGTGTAGCTGTATCCCCAAAGAATGATGTTGCATCCCTGATCATCTTGGCAAATTGCCATTGATGAACCTACCCTCTATAAACTTGCCAATTATTTTTTGAACCAAGTTATACTTTTGACTCTCATAGCATCCCTTAGCAACAAGTTCCACAGACTGACTGTGTTGTGTGAAGAACCTGCTGCCTCTTTTAATTTAATCAAATGTCTCCTGGTTGTGTTATGTGAAGGGGTAAATAACACTTCCCTATTCACTTTCTCCACATCACTCATGATTTTTATAGACCTTTATTTTATCCATCCTTACTGTTTCTTTTCTAAGCTGAACAGTCCCAGTCTTTTTACTCTTTCCTCATATGGAAGCTGTTCCATACTGCTAATTATTTTTGGTGCCCTTTTCTGTTCCTTTTACATTACTAATATATCTTTGAGATGAAGTGACCAGAACTGCATGCAGTATTCAAGGTGTGGATGTACCATGGATTTATAGCCTTTATATTTAGTATCTTGTTAGCTATCCTTTTCCTAATTGTTCCTAACATACTTTGGCTTTTTTTCTTGCAGGTATATGATTAAGCACATAGAAGAGATTTATAACTCTACCCGAGAGTCAAGGATAACCAATGAACAAGGAGAGGGCAATACCTGGAGCACTTTGAAAGCACAGATATGTGATACAATTGTGCTGCGGCTTGTGTCTTGCATTCAGCTCGCAAGCAAACTTTCTTTTCACTACAATGTGAGCAAACTAACCTCTTTCTTACACCAGATTTTAGCAGTATAGCATATTTTTACTTATTTAGATTTTGGTCTTATCTAAACTCCACACCAAAGGATGTACCATTTCAAAGGACAGGTCTGACTAGCTACTTTAGGATAATTTGGACATGGCAGATCTAGATCCCTTGCATTGATAAAAATAGTACACTACACCTTCACAATAAAAAAAGTTAATCCACATTTTTTTTTATTTAGAGTAATCATGACCTGTACCATTTGGTTGTGAGAATACCACCAAATCAAAACTCAGCATTGTTATGGTAGCAGTTGCCACATGATACTGTTATGTAGCTTTTACACATTCATTTTCTTGGTATGTGATGCCCTGATATTCAGTCTGAAGAAATGCCGTATTGTTGTTAGTATTGTGACTTTTTTCTTTTTGAGGAAAATATTGCAAGCAAGAGAGTTTTTTCTCTGCCTTAATCTATCAAGAGTCAACCCTTGGGGTAAAGATGGTTCCTGGGAAGTGGGCAATGATGTTAGGTCTGAGATTTGAGCACGAGGCTTTGCCTGTCCGGCATCTGTGATAACTTCTGTTCCAGGATGTGTGTATATGGTGTTAAGAAAACATTTTATACTGATAAAATACCCAAACTCAGCATCCCCAATTTCAGCTCCAGTAAGGCCCAGCCATGCAAAACAATAATATGTGCTACTACCAGGCAAAGGGTAATGGCTTCAGCTTGCATTTTCCATTTTTAGTTTAGAAGGCAAGTTAAACAAAATAATTTGCTTAGTCCTCAACTCAAACAGACTGTTAAAAGCATATTATACAGGTGTCTGGGGTCTTGGGAGAATACCTCTTACAGCAGCAGTTTTAAAAATAACCTGACTTTTTTTTCCAGACAATTAACAATAACACAGTTCTGAAATTTCTGCAGTCCATAGACTATTCATACACCAAACAGGACTTAGTGGAGTCAGAACTTGCCATTCTGAAGGCTCTGTGCTTTCAGATCAATGTGCCAACTCCATTGGCCTATGTTGAATTGCTTCTGGAGGTGTTAGGTAAGAGTATTAATAAGAAGAAACTTGATATTAATAAAGGCTAAATGGAGTTAGTTAGATTCTTAAACAACCTTAGATTAAGCATTCATTTTAGAGGTAAAAAAATAAAATATGAAGTGACAAAGAGAAACTCACCAATGTGGTTATTATTAATGGAAAGCCCAAAGCATCAAAGTGTTTTCCCTACTCTGTGATGTTTCCTAGGGTGAATCCTAGGCCCCCTCTCCCATTGATCGACAGAAGCAAACTTTATATACATCATAGAATGAGGAGTCCACAGTTAGCATCCAAGAAGATAATGGGAAACTGGACTTTTGCCTGTTTGGCAAGATGTTATAAGATTAATCATTTTTTAAAAGTAGCTCTAGAAGGCCACAATTTTTCCAAAGTGAATTGGGAATGGAGGGAGGGGGGGAAGGAGGATATCCAACTTGAGATCCCTTAAAGGGGTCTGATGGAAATTGCTGAGCAAAGACAGACCCTTTTATGGAGATTCAGGTGCCTCACCTTGGCGTGGTCACTACTGAAAATCTTTGCCATAAACAACTTCAATATACAACTACCTTGGTCATAATGGCTAATATTTTTCATAATCTAGTTTTATGTATCATAAAATATTTTGTGTAATCTCCACTTTAGGATATAATGGCTGCTTACTTCCTATGAAACAGTTGCATAAGATATGCGTGCACCTACTGGATTTAACGTATCTCATGCGGAATATCATCTATGATACTTTACTGAAGACTTCTATTGAGAATTCAACACCAAGTGAACTCCAGATGTAGGTACCACCTATGCCCAAGGACACATTTGAATTAATATTGATTTTGTGCTCAGAGGGGAGGGAAAAAGCTTGAGGGTCCCAAATTCCTGTGCCTTTACCATCCATCTGATGCAGTTTCATTGTGGTCCAACACATTATGATGCAGCATATACAGATTAGAGTGCATAGTGAACTGAGCAAACAGGAAGCTTTGGGGGTAGCCGAGTTAGTCTGTACAGAAAAAAACCAACAAATGGTCTGGTAGCACTTTATAGACTAACAAAACATGTAGATGGTATCATTAGCTTTCGTGGGCACAACCCACTTCTTCAGATGACCGGAGTTTTGAGTTTAGGATGTGCAGACCCAAAATAAATAGGAGAGAGGGGACGAGGAAGGAAAAAAAAAAGAGAGGGGTGGGAGAAAGGGAACAGAGGGTACAGAAAATCAGGAAGGAAGAGGGAATCAGTAAGTATCTGAAGATTGGGTAGTTAAAATGAAACAGATAAGAATCAAAGTAAATTTATAGTATCCTTCCTGCCACAGGAATCTACATGAAGACCTGTTTGCACCTTCATTGAATGTTAGGTTTATAATGTCCCAACCATCCTTCATCACAATTGAGTCCATTAGCATGAGAACTGAATTTGCGGATTAACTCTAATTCCAATGCTTCTCTGTGTATTTGGCTAGTACTATCCAACTACCTAATCTTCAGATACTCCCTGATTTTCTATACCCTCTGCTCCCTGTCTCCTCCCCTCCTTTTTTCCCTCCCTTTTTTTCCCCCCTTCTCTTTTTTTTTATTTTGGGTCTGCACATCCTAAATCAAAACTCCGATCATCTGAAGAAGTGGGCTGTGCCCACAAAAGCTCATACCATCTACAGATTTTGTTAGTCTATAAACTGCTACCAGACCATTTGTTGAGAAAAACAGGAGTCAGTTATTTGCAATACAGTTCAAAAGACTATTCTTTGTGAACTAAGAACCTGGGACTGAGGATTCCAGATTGAAGTTGTTAATTCCATGAAGTGTCCAAAGTCTCCATACATGGCTTTCTTTCCATAGTAGGTGGTATTTGGGGATAACTGGTTCTAAGTACGATTAACTTAATTTTTCAAGTTTTGATCCCACCTCTTGACAGTGATTGTTTGTCATCCTGGGTGCGTTGCATCTTTCTTCATCTGCAGCACAGTGATATTAACTAGTTTCTTGGGGGGGGGGGGGGGGGGCATCGCTCACTGTTTTCAAAAAGCACTTTGAAGACAAAGTACACAGAAGTGCCCCAAGTATAACAAGTTATTAGCATACTCCTAAAAACTAACACCAGTTTTTCTAGCATTTTACAGTTTGTGTTCTCAATTTTTCCATATGCTTGTAAAAAATCAAATGTTTCAACATTGTTGCTGTAGAAGAGGCAGACAGGGAAGAACTCTTTTTTTAAGAAAGTATAGTGAAACAGTTGTGAAAAGTATAATGAAATTAGTGGGAGATTGGACTTTAAGCTTAACATATTAATGTCAAATTGAAGTAGCTTTTAAAGGTGTTAATTTGTATGCATTTGTTAAAATGCTACTAAAATTGTTTTCCTCAAAATATAAAGTATCAATACTACAACACATTGCTGTTGAACAGTTTCATTTTACAGCAGATATTACTACTGTTTTAATTATACAGAGCAAAATTTTTGTCCGTAAAGGAAGATTTCATGCTTTTGGCAGTTGGAGTAATCAGCACAAGTGCTTTCATACTACATCCTGAATACTGGAATCAGGTACTACTATACAGGAAATACACAGTACTGTTCTTAGGGTTATATGAACGAAAGTTTTGCATCTTTTACCGTTTACACAGTACGTGAGGACAGGCGTGTTGCACTGGGAGCATACTAAAGGTGGAGTCCTTTTAATTCAAAACCTGTCACACTACAATTTAAACCCACTGCTTTTAATTAAAAAGAAAAATCAATGGGCTTAAATTGCAGCATGGGAGGTTTAGGTTGGACAGTAAGAAAATCCTCCTGTTAGGGTGGTTAAGCACTGGAGTAAGTTACCTAGGGAGGTTTTGGAATCTCCATCACTGGAGATTTTTAAGAACAGGTTAGACAAACATCTGTCAGGGATCGTCTAGCTGGTACTGGGTCCTGCCATGACTGCAGGGGACTGGAGTTGATGACCCCTCACGGTCTCTTCCAGTTCTAGTGTTCTATGATTCTAATAATGTTAGTACTGCTGGACAAAGTAGGGGGAAAATTGGGAATTTAATGTGTCGTTACTGTGCAAACCTATTCTGAAAAGTTTTCTTACTCCTACAACATGCTATATCCAAAGGCTTCCGTTGACAGAAAGGGGGGAGGTGACCCCACAAGGTGCCAATTTCTCCCCAAACAGCCAGCCTTCATTTTACAGTATTTCAAATTGTCCTCTCACAGCAGAAGCAGTTAAGTGTTAAAAAAATCCCTCTCTCACAAGGGAGAAGTCCTCCGTTAATAGGATCCTCAACTGGCTAATTGCAGAGAGCTAGTGATTTTTTTAAATTTATATTCCTGTAGCAGCTAGGTAGCACAGCCAGCCACAGGGCAGATTATAATCTGGTTCTGTTTTCCTTTACAAATAGTCAAAGATTTAAGATCTAGTACTACTGTTGCCCAAAATAAGGAAACATCTTAAAGAGATTTTTTTTAAAGGTTGTGGAGCATTTAAACTGCATCACTGGCATTACCACACAAAGCATTTTAGAGTTTTCATATGCAATACTGAAACATAGTATTGACACCACTGCTTCAAGGAAGAACAAAGGAACTAGAGCTTCAGAGAACTATATTGTGCCTCCTACAAAATAAACTTGTATTTTCCATTGCAACCTTTCCCAGGTATCAGGGTCTTCAAAGCCAGCCTGATGCTATTTGACCCATGAACCTTTTGTAACAGATGCAGCTGGTTTTGATTTATAATATGTAGGATGAACTTTTGTACAATCGCTGTGTAGCAGCTGTATTTGATATTTAAATTGCTAAAATATGCCTTTACAAACCATCCCCTATACTCAGTCTGAAGTAGTGACAGGGGGAGCATGGTGTTTTGCTTTCAGAAAATTAGTTATAGAAATGACAAATCTGCAAACTGTTCTACAGTGTACAAGTGCTATAATCCAGCCCAAGCTTTGATCTTGCACAGTTGCTGTTGTGCAGAAGCAGTGACTTTCTTGATTAGTTTACAATATCAACATTGTTCCTTCCTATATTCCTTTTTTTCTGCCCCCAGATCTAATTACCCCAGAGGCCAAAAGAAAGACAGTTAGGTATTATGCTAGTGTTAACAGGGGAGGGAACTGCAAGTCAAGTCAAGCACCACCTGCTTTAAAGCTAGATTTAAATGTCACTTGGATGGAAAAATATTCAGGATCTACATCTCAGTGCACAGGTTAGAGTGCATGCAGAATGGAAGCAGTCAATTTGTCCAGAATACAAAGTATTTTATTAGTGTTATTCAGTGCATCTTTGTGCAGGAACAGACTGCAAGAAATATTTGTTGCAAATAGTTAAATAGATGGCAATGTTTTAAACAATATCAAACCCCATAAAGTTCAATGGCACCAAGTTAAGTGCTCATCAGTTCTGATTTAGAGAGAAGATACTAAGTTTTAAGCATTAGTCACCCTTTAGGGTGAACAGACAAAGCTTCCAGAGGCTTTGCATACAACACAGTTCTCACTGTGTCACTAATATTTCATTTTTCTAATGGTGTACTCTTTAAGTTACAAAGAGATTACATCAGCTATCCACTGGTGCTGTACATCAAGTTTACAACAGGTTTATAAAACTCCCAGATACTTGCTAACTAGCTATTTCATAAAGAGCTGAATTATATTTTGTTCAACAGTACAATTTTACATATTGCTTTTCTCTGTACTACTTGTAAAATGAAATTTTAAAGTGTCTTGTTTTTTGGCATTGTAAACATGTTGTATTGATTAACATTAAGTGACAATTTATGACATTCTCAAAAAAAAAATAAAGCAGATAGTCACTAGCCCTCAGGACAAGTTCTTTATACACACACGCACACAGTCATTTGTTATAGAATTGGGATGAAACCCAGGCAAGACCCCATTTCAGATTAGTTAACATGAATTTGAGTGCTTTTGTCCATTGCTCCTCAGAGTTAAATTGTGTTTTAATAGAGTAAGAGCCACCACTGCCACCTGTATCTTCGATCTTGCCTTTCTCCACATCCATTCTGTACCACATAAACAGAGGGTTATTAACACATTTACATTTAAATTGCCATCTCTTATACTATACTAATGCTGTGTGATCTGTCACCTCATTTAAACTAGTTTAATTCCCCTGATTTTGAAGTAGCTATTTCCAGTAGCTGGGTTAGACATTTGAAGTACTGTATTTTTCAGAGCCTTTAATCTGTTATGAATTTTACATGAGCACTCAACATCGTGCTTAAGACATGGTCTGATTCCCTATTTCACCAAAAGGTAAAAAACAAAACAGCTTTTTTAAAGTTATGCAATGGCCTTTCATTTCCCATTTAGGTCAAAAGGGACAGAGCTTGGGAAATGTTTCTCTGCTCTTCAAGTACAAAACCAAAATGATTTGGCAGTTGGCTAAAAATAAGAGGCCTGGAATAACAAAGAATGCTATGGGCCAGGATGCAGGGGCTAATATGCAATATGTTATAGAAGCAATTCAGACAGTGACATTTACCTGTAAGGCAAACAAAAACGAGTTTCGCCTTTCTCCACCTCCTCTTTGAATTGCTGCACGCAGTCCAGGAACGCCACCATTGCGTGATCAAATTTATTGTCCCAAAAGAACCTTAAACCTCCAGAACAATACAAGGGCAACTCCTGAAAGAAAGAAGTTGGACTCTCGGCCGCCTAGAACTATTTTAGAAACTCTTCCCCACAGCATGAGAGACGGCCCGAGGGATCCCCTGCCCTCAAGAGCAAAGCCCCACTGCGTTCCAGTCCTTAAACTACTTATCCCAGCCACCATTCACCATCTGGACAGACTCTTGAGCCTATTGATGCATCTCAACTGAACAAAACAATGGCTTTTAAATAAAGTAGGGCACTTCCTGTTTCCCTGCCCCCTCCCACCTCCTAGGGGAGTACACAACGCAATTAGAGGTAAGGTGGTTACAGCAGTAATTGTATTAAGGCCTGTAATACGATCTAACTGTGAATGGCAAGATTTAGATTTTCTGCTCACTCCTATTAGCATGAATAAGAGGGATTTTAGCATTCCAGGCAGATTACTCTTGGATTTTCTTACCTTTGATTTGTCTGTGAGAGACTCTAAATATGAATGGTTTCCATAGGGAACAAGACGGTATCTGAAAGAAAAAGCAGGCAAGTCTGAGTGTCTTTTGCCCTGGTAGGATAGCCAGTACAAGGTGTATAAAGTATTGCTCTCACCTTTGAAATTTCAGGCCCATCTTGTTAGCAAGGGCATGAAGCAGTAGTACAGTCTGCCCCCAAGCTGCATTGATCTCATTCCATTCTACTGGGACGCTGGGGAGGCGGCCAAGTCTGAAGTTATTAATTGTGCCAAACTGCCCACTGTGCCTGTATTAAGAGGAAAGTTGTAAGTAAGATGTTTGGGGCAGGAATTGTTTTTATGGCACCTAGCACAACAGGGTCCTCATCCCCATTGCTATAATAACCCTGCAAGCCATCAGGTCTTTGAGATCCTTCAAAAGACAATGGAGCAACTTACATTATCTGTGTAAAACACCAAGTGCAAAAGCTCAAGCAGAGCAGTTCAGTTAGGCTCAGCACTGGGCCCCATGTGGTCCCCGGTTTGACAGCCTAGAGATAGCACCTGCCAGCTGCTCTCGCGTTTGCAATTCTCCTCATGCAGGCTGGGAAGAGCATGTTTCCTTACAGCTGTCACTACAAGGAGATCGGATTGCCTGCTCTCAGCTAAGAGGTACTGTTCAGCCCAGGCTAGCACCTAAGTTGCCAAAAATCTTGGCAATGATGCTGTAATGCAGACTTCTGAAAACTGATGCTTCAGCAGCTCTGTCCCTCCAGCCCAGAGCCTACATTACCAGATATGGAAAGTTGCATTGAACACATTAGTTTTCTTCAGTTTATCCAACTGGATCTGGGCATAGCGCATCTGGTTATCAACACTTTTCAGTTCGTCATCCAGCTCGAGTTGTTGCCTCTTGAATTCGCTGTACTCCTTCTGATACCTTCAAACAGCAACAATAAAAAAACTCAACAACACAGGGCAGCAAAAGACCAACTCCTATATGCACCACCACCCCAAACAGACCCTCTCTCTGATGGGATGTGAGCTCAGGCACTGTAGCTCATTCAAACCTAAGTCCATCTAATTGAAGGTCCCAGATTCCCAGTTTTGTTACAGAGGAAGCCATTTGTAGATCACTAGAAGTACAGTACATGTTTGCCCACAAGCCAGTCTGATACAGATATGGACAAGTGGGTGTCACTCCTGCCATGTAATAGAGTTTGGCTAAGACTCACTGTGCTTCCTCCTGATCCAGTCTCTCTGCTTCTGCCCTGATTTTCTCAAAGTTTTCTGCTACCATCTTGCGGTTCTTCTCTACTTCCTCCAGCTCTTGGATCAGTCTCTCCTCTTCCAACGCAAGTTCTTTCAGCTCCATTTGCAGTTTCTCTTTATCATCTTCATTCATTTGTTCCAAGATCTCCAAACATCGTCTACAGGACACAGCAGGTGGTTACAAAAAGATGCAATTCTCAAAGGATGAAATTTGGAGGGACTTCTTTACATCACTGATTAAGTGATCAAATCTATATTCTTTCCCTGCTCTTCGGACTAAGACTCCTGGAAGTGACAATGGAGTACTCCACGGTTCCATAATAAATCACTTACTTGTAATTCTGGCATTCGTTCTCGGTGATATTGAGTTGTGTGTCTAACTGGTCAAGAAGGGTATCTGTGCATTCCTCACACAGAGGATGGTCCACATCTGTCTGTCCTGACATAATGTCAAAAAGGTCACCAGTAACCTAAAGAAAGAGTTCACTCTCAGTATAGAAAATTTAAAATCAGCTCCAGGTTCTTCTCAATATTAAATGAAAACCAAGTTTTCAATGAGTCTTCAGACTCTGCCCCTAAGAGAACAACGATTTGTCATTTTTCACAGCTCAAGTTTGATAAAGTGAACAGACTTTAAGATAGTTTACCTTTATTCTATGCAAGGCCAGAAATATGAATTACAACTCACAAAGTGCCCCAAAGAACTTACAGTACATTCAAGAACAACAAGCAGTCCTGTGGCACCTTATAGATTAACAAATATATCATGCTTTCATGGGTAAAACCCACTTCATCAGATAGTTCAAGAGTACATCTAGTCTGTAGTCTCGTGACTTGCCTTCAGTCTCCTGCTGAGATTTTCCATGGTGCCCCCATCAGAAGCCTCTCCAATCAGAGTGAAACTGTTGGCACTTTCTGTTGACATCATTCTTGAAGAGAAAGGGATTTTAATGTGAACTGATGAAGAATGTCAGAACATCACGGAATTTCTCTCACTGTGGGACACTTTGTCCCAAAGCTTCCTCACAGAGATCCCCTCCACTGTGCCTTTAATTCTGACGTCTCATGAAGTCCTTTCCCTTGAATTCTGGAACAAAGGTTCATGTATCTATACCAGTGGTTCTCAAACTGTAGGTCTGAACCCCAAAGTGGGTTGCAACCCTCTTTTAATGGAGTCACAAAGACTAGGATTAGATTTGTTGGGGCCTGGGACCAAAAGCTGATGCCCGAATCCCACTGTCTGGGAGTGAAGCACAGGGCTTCAAGCCCTATCTGGTTGGAGGTCAGATTACGGGCCCACCACCTAGGGCTGAAGTGCTTTGGTCTCCCTGCCTGTGGTGAGGTAGTTTAGGTTTTGGCTCCTGCCTACCCAGGGCAGTGGGGCTCAGGCTCCGGTTCCTGCTCCTAGGATTGAGTAGTAATTTTTGTTGTCAGAAGGAGGTTGTGGTGCAACAAAGTTTGAGAATCCCTGATTTTTACACTGAACTTGCAATTTTAGTGGTAATGTAACAAGTATAGTTCTGTGCCATCTCTTAGCTATTAAATAATATCCCAAATGCAGGAGCTGTTACATGAATGATGGGGTGGGGGAAAGCAAGGTCCTGAATGGATTAAAAAGGGTTTGGGGACTGCACTGGATCCACTGAATACCCCATGTGCCCAAATAAGCTAAGGATCTCAGCATAAGCACACGTGAAGTTCACTGTGGCAAGGGAAAATCTGTGCTTAATGCATGACCTTTGTGGTCAACACCCACACCCAAAACATGCAAGTTACACCGATCCTTCCCCATATGGGTGTTCTTTGGGCTTTCATATACTACCATGGAATGTTCTATATATAGAATGAGTAATATTTACTCTGAAATGAATGCAGCAGCCAGAATGCCTTCCACCATGGCTGCTCTTAAAGAGATGGATCCAGGCGGAAGCATGAGACCCCCCCCCACAAAGTTTCAGAAAGTTCTCTGCAAACCCATTGGTGATGTGGAACAAATCCCAAGTGATACCTGGCTGGAGGAATGAATCTCCTAGATACACCATCCTGGCGGTTTTCTGTGAAGGCTTCCTAAAAATTAAGGCAATACACCATCAGCCAATCAAATGCCACTCATGACATAAAAGAGCTGAATCAGCATTTTTGGGGTTCTCTCTCAAAGGAAAGATTATCATCCTTACAGGACAAACTCATCTGAAGCTCAGGCTAACCTTTAGCCTCTAAGAGACAAGCTAGCCTTATCACAGGGCCTTAGCTAAAGGAACAAAGATATTCAACCCAATCCTTTTACCTCTGTTAAGTTGGCCTCTTCTTCATGACTGTCCCCTGGTTTTGCTGGAGCTGTGGTAAGTAAGGGAGCTGAACAAAGAACAACAGAAGAAATTGTGCAGGATAAACTATTTAGCAGAGCTGCTGGTTTCTGAACCAACAGAGCTGCATCATCATGTCCCACTTGTGGCTATCCCACATATTTTGGGTGTTAACCTCTCCCCTTCTGAAATTCCAGACATCCCTTCTTGTAACTCCATGCTGCCTCCCCAAATCCACCCACTCCCCCTTCACGCCCAGCTCTCAGGCAGCGCAGCCCCCCCCCCCACGCCCAGCTCTCGGGCAGCGCAGCCCCCCCCCCCACGCCCAGCTCTCGGGCAGCGCAGCCCCCCCCCCCACGCCCAGCTCTCGGGCAGCGCAGCCCCGTCCCCCCACTCCACGCCCAGCGCTCGGGCAGGGCCGCCCCCACCTGTCAGCTCCTGGATGGTGACCCGGTCGAGGATCTTGAAGGAGGTGTCCAGCTTGAGGGGCTGGCTGCAGCGCTGGCACACGAAGCTCACCTGCATGGTGCAGGCCGAGGACTTGGAGCCCTCCATGCCGGGCGGGGCGGCGCCCAGAGAGCAGCCCCGCTCTCACCTGCCGCTCGGGATGCTAACCCGGAAGCGGGCTCCCCGCAGCCAAACATCGTCCGCGTCACTTCCGCTTCCGGCCCAGGGCATCCTCGTGCACGCGACATTGGCCTGCAGCGCCCCCTCGCGGGAAGGGGGACGAAGGGGAGGCCGCGGGCGGCATGGAGGGGAGGGAGACCTAGGAGGCAGCCTGGCCGCAAGGCGGGGACCCAGCAGGGGTGAAGGCAGCCTGGCGGGGCAGGGCGGGGCGGGGCAGTGGATTCGGACCCCCCCTCACTGTGCGGCTCCGGAGGCCCGGAAGCCCCGCTGACTACCACAAGCCATGACCCGTCTCGGTCAGCCTGCGGCCCCGGGGATCTCTCGCCCAGGGGCGGGGCCCGGCGCAGGGTCACGCCCACCCCTGCACGAGACGCCCCTGGCGGGGGCTGGGAGCCCAGCCACGGCGCCACGTGTCCGTGCGGCTGCACTTCTGCTGCGCTCGCGCTGCACGTCGCCCGGGCTGCCGGCGCCGCTCCCCTGCCAGGACCTATGGCGAGCGGCCTCGACGCCAGGGGCATGACGTCACGCAGGGGCCGGAAGTCGGCAGGGCGGCCATGTTTATTGGCTCCCTCGCGGTTGTCTGGGGCCGAGCAGAGGGAAGGGCTCCCCTACCGCTGGAGCCCCGCTCCGCGTGCGGCGCATGCGCGCCTGGAAGGCGGGTCACGTGGGAGCCAGGTGCGCTCGGGGATTGGCTGAGGCCATTGTGAGGTCAGTTCCGGCGGCGGCGAAGCCGGTGATTCGGGCGGGCGCGAGCGAGACTCCGAGCGACAACGAGACCCGGGGGCGTCCGGCCCGAGACCCCTCCCCGCCCCCGGCCCGGCCCGGCCATGGCCTCGCTGCTCAAGGTGGACCCGGAAGTGAAGCTCAAGGTAGCGATGGCCCGGGCCCCGCCCCTCCCCCACGGCCCATCCGGCCCGGCCCCTCTAACGGGGCCCGCCCCGCCCGGATCGCCCCGCTCCTCCCCTCCCCCATGATCCTCCTCACGTGGCCTCCTGCCCCTTCCAGAGCCGCCCTCCCCCCCCCCCCCCCCCGGCCCGGAACCCCCCGTCCCGAGTCCGGCTCCCCACGTGTCCTCTCTCTCTTCTATAGCCGCCCCCTCCACGGCCGGGTCTCCTCCCCACCCCCATCCCGTGGCCGGCCCCCCTCGTGTCCTCCCGCCCCATCTGGATTTGCTCCCCCCCCCCGTTCATGGGTTCCCCTCCTTCCACGTGTCCTGTTCCGTCTGGTTCCCCCCTCGCTCTTATGCCACCTTCCGGCCTGTCTCCCCCCCCCCCTCCCCGCCATCACTCTCCAGCCCTCTGGATCCCCCCTCATGGGTTGTCCTTTCATATGGCTGCTTCCCCCCCCCCCCCCCCACACACACATGCTCTTTACAAACCCTAACCCTGGCCACAGAGAGCCTGATGTGTGTGAGGAGGTAGCTTCCCTGAGGTAGTGGGACGTTGCCCAGGGTGTGCTGGTCAACAGGGTTTACTCTGAAACCTAGTGATGGTAGTTTATACCTGTTTCCTTTTCTCCTGGGACCCCCGTTCACCCCATCAGTAGCCCTGCATTACCTGTAAATCTGAGCCTGCTTGCTGGAGGGCGCGCCTCCCAAGTACCCTAATACTTGGCTGCATCTCAGGATTGCTCCCCAGTTAGAGCTGGCTTTAGGCTTAAGCAGACTAAGCATTACTTATGGCCCTAAGCAGCTCGTAGGCAGGGGCTGAATATTCCATGCAGCTAGCATGCACATAAAGTACAATTTAGTTGGTGGCCAAATGAGTAACTGTGGAAGAAGGGCTGATTCACTGGCTGCATACTTCATGCTGTATCTAATGCGATGATATCGTTAATTTTACTGGTCACGACTAGGGATGTTAGCAAGTAGTCGACTACCCAATAATAAGCATAAGCTTACTGGGGACGGGAGAACAGGAGCTTAAAAAGCCAGTCTTCCCCCCCCCCCCCGACCTCCAGAGGCAGTGGGAAGTGGATAGAGGAGGCTGTGTGAAGCAGCCTCTGGCTGCGGCAGACCGAGGCTTGCCATGGGCAGAGGTTGCTTCACAGCCGCCTCCCCTAACTGCAGGGGTATCAGCAGGGAGCTGGGCTCCCCTGCGGACAGCAGCTGCTGCTGCCGCCAAGCAGTCCCTGTTCATGGCCATCCCTGGCCACCGCGAAAAGGAACTGGTGCTGAAGCTCACTCTGATCCGGGATGCTCCGCCTCTGCATTTTAAATGTAGTAAGAGCTCGGTGGCTCTTTACTTTTAAAATGCAGAGCTACAGCATGAGTGGTTCCTGGAGCAAATTGTATCGACTACACAATTACTCAGATAATCGCAATTTAACATCCCTAGCCAGGACTATGCCTGTGAAATTCCAGCCTGCTGCCCCTGCCAGAGTCCCACAGAGCTTGGATTGTGCTTGCCCTTGTGCAGAGTGCCCTTAGGGACTGTACTGTAGCCTTTATGTTATTTAGAGTAAATTTCTATAATGTGGAGTCACGCTACCATGGGGTCAGCTCTGGTAGCTACAGGTTCAGGCTAAACTGAGTGAAAGTCGTGTCTGTCTTGCTTAAAATTTAGCGTTTTTTGGAACATACACAGACCATACTCACAGACCTTCCCTAGTTTAAGGTATGCTGTCTTTTGTAATCTTTATTAAAGTTGCAATTAAAGCCCATAGAAATTCTAAACAGACCTAGGCACAAATTACAAATACAGTTATACTCACATCCAGGGCTCGACAAACTGCGGTGAGATCTACTCGCCAGCCCCACACTGCACATGCGCCAGACTAGCACTGTGCATGTGCGCAGCACCAGTGAATGGGGCGAATGGAGCGAATGGCTGAAATCTATTCGCCATGGACAAGTAGAAACAGCAATTTGTCGAGCCCTGCTCACATCCTTGACAATAGTGCTAGTGTCTGACAGGTGTCTAATGGCTTGATCGTCAGTCGAAGGATGGTTTCTGCTGGAGTCTCCCCAGAGGGAGCTCAGTTTTCCCATTCTGGGCATCTCCTTCTTATACTGAGATTCTGTCAACGCTTATATTCTGCACCTGTCCATAAAAGTGTCAGCCCTTTTCTCTTGTATTGGTCTGTGTCCCCTAAAAACTTAAGGGACCCCAATTTACTATTGGCTGGATACGTTCCCTTTATTCTTTTTAGCATTGATGCTCAACCTGTATCCTGTGATTGACACGTCTATGGTATTTTTATGATCTAATTTTACTCTTGTAGGCAATTTTGTGCAGTATCACTTGGTACCAGTTTTCCTGCAAGCCATAGGGACTTGCTGGCTGCTGCTTCCTGCAGCTCCCATTGGCCAGGAATGGGAGCTGCAGGTGGCTGGACTTGCGAGGTAAACAGCCAGTTTGGTGGCCCATCAGCAGCTTATCCCGAAGAGCTGGGTGCAACATGCAGGCCGCAGGTACCCAAGCATATAGAAATTCTGTACAGACCTAGACACAAGTTACAAACACGGTTATACTCCCCTCCTTGATAATAATGGTAGGGGTCTGATTGGTCTTTCATGGCTTGGTCATCAGCAGAGGGCTGCACCACTGGGTTAGAGGAACTGTTTTATATTCTTATAATCCTACAAATTAACTCTAATTAACATACAGTGACTATATATAATGTAACAGTCATAACATTACACAGTAAGTGAATAATAACTAAAATCATTGGCTACAATACTTAAAACTTAGGCTGTGACATTTTGTGCACTGAATCCCATTGTTAAGTCGATCTAATCCACAGTGTAGACAAGGGTGGGCAATAATTTTCAATGGGGGGGGTGGGTCTTCAAGAATTTGCAAAGTGGTCAGGGACCTCGCTTTTCTGCCATACTGATAGAGTTTGGGTGCAGCAGGGAGCTCTGGATATGGGATTGGGGTGCAGAAGGAGGATGGGGTCTGGGAGGGAGTTTGGGTATGGGGGAGTTGTGACCTGGGGAAGGGGGTTGGCATATATGAGGGGGTGGGGTGCCAGGAGAAGGCTCTGGCTGGGAGGAGCTTACTGGAGGCCGCTCCTGGCTGGTGGCCAAGCGGGACCCTCAGACAGGCATCCTGGCTGCCACAGCCCCACACGCTGCTCAAAGCAATGTCTCCATATGCCATGGTAGGAGGTTGGGGATGGGGGCAGGGCAAGAAGACTCCCTTCCTCCCAGGAGTGTGTGCTGCAGAGACCCAACCAGCTGCTTTAGAGCAGTGCCCTCCAACCTTTTTAACCACAAGATCACTTTTTCAACTGAAGTGCAATGTAAGATCTACCTCACGCAAATAGCCTTACCCCGTTTCCTTCCCGCCCCTTCTCTGAGGCCCCACCTCTGCTCCACCCCTTCTCCGAGGCCTCATCCTGCTCACTCCATCCCTCTTCCTTCCCAATCCTCACTCACTTTCACCAGGCTGGGGTAGGGGGTTGGGGTGCAGGCTCTGGTCTTGGGCCAATAAGTTTGGAGTGTGGGAGGGGCTCTGGGCTTAGCCCAGGGTGGGGGACTGTGGTCCAGGAGGGGTTTCAAGGTGCAAGCTTTGTGAAGGAGTTTGGATGCAGGGTCTTATGTCTGGAGCAGGAGGTTGGGTGCAGAAAGAAGTTCAGGAAGCAGGCTCTGGCTGGGCACTATATAACTGAGATGGCTTCCGGGTGGTGGAGCAGTGGGGTTAAGGCAGGCTTACTCCTGCCTTGGCCCTGCACCACTCCTGAAAGCAGCTGGCATGTACAGCAATGGCTCCATGCACCATGTGCTGCCTCTCATCTACAGGCACTGAGCCCACAGCTTCCAGGCAAGGACAGCACCCCCTGCTCTGTCTTTCTCTGGGGCTGCAGGGACATGCTAGCCACTTCCAGGAGCAGCAATTGCCATAGGGTTAAGTACTCCAGCCACAGCAGGTTGGGCATTTTAGAACTCACTACTCAAGGAATTAAATTTAAGCGTAAGAGAGAAATGAAAATTGTGAAATGCACAGACCAGTCAAAACCCAAAACTAACCCACTTGGCAAGCAGTAAAAGAAGTAACAAGAACCCTCCACGTCTGTGTTGGGTCGGGAGAGGAGAAGGAAAGACAGTGTGTGTTGGTGAAAATGACAGACACTGTGTGTGTGACATGTGCATTGCCACGCTCGCTCCATCCCCTTCACTCTGTGTGGAGATAGGGTACAGAAGTGGGGGGAGGAGTCAGAGTGATGGCTGAAGTTGACAGTGCCCTTACAAATATTTCACAGGACCGTTGAGCCCAGAGCCTCTCTGAATGCAGAAAAGGGGGTGACTTGGAGCGGGCAAAGGGTTTTGCAAACTCAGGCCTATTCTAGAGCCCAAAACTCTCATCTGAGAGGAGCAATGAACAATAACTGTGTTGCTCATCAATCTGTGAGGATTACAAGTGACCCCAATGACCATCCCCCTCCAACCTTCTCCCCAAAGTCCCAGGCTTAGGCAAGCATAGTAGGCACCTCGCCTACAAGGCTGCTCCTCAGAGGAGGGAGTTCCCTGACAAAGCAGCAAAGCATTTAACATCTACCAAGCAAAACCAAAACGTAGTAAGCCCCCATCCTGCGCAACAGAGCAGCCGGCTCAGACAGTGAGGTACTGATATTCTATCTAAGCTGCAGCCCTGCCACCATAACACAGTGGTGTAGGCACTTTCTACTTTGGCTGAAAGAGGGTTTTTTGTTGATGGTGTTGATCCAGCTCTCTGACAGGTAGTAGGGTTGCTGCTGGAAGGATTTGTCTATTGACCTAACTGCATCTACACCAGGTGTGGTCCACATCTGGTCTGCCAAACATTTGGATCTGGACCCCCCGTGGCTCAGTGGGAACGTCGGGCAGGCTACCTCACTGCCGCAGCTCACGCTCTAAAACAGCAATCACCAACCAGTAGATCGGGATCTACTGGTAGATCTTGGAGCCTCTGACAGGGGATCCTGACTGGTGTGGCCTGGAAACTATCAAGAGCTGGCACTTCAGTTGCCTCTCCAACCTCTGTCCTGCTGCTCCTGCCCTCTGCCTTGGAGCTGCCCCCCTGGGAGCCTCCTGCTTGTTGTGCACTAAACATTAAAAAGGCTGTAGAGCAGTTTTTAAACTAAGAGATGGGGGAAAGCCGATTGGTGCGGAGATGCACGTAAATTGGAGGGAGACTTCTCTTAGAGGAGAATCCATTGATAGAGATTCTCTAAGCTGTAGTCAGAAAGAGAGGAGGGGAGAGGGCAAACCATGGGCCAGAGCAGACAAACAACCGCATACAAAGGAATCCAATGCACCAGGAAAGGGCAGACAAATAAAGCAGTGGCAAATTTTTAAAGTGCTTCTACACAAATGCTAGGAGTCTGACTAATAAGATGGGTGAACTAGAGTACCTAGTATTAAATGAGGAGATTGACATAATAGGCATCACTGAAACCTGGTGGAATGAGGAAAATCTGTGGGACACAATCATACCGGGATATAAAATATATCGAAAGGATAGAGCAGGCCGGGTGGGTGGTGGAGTGGCACTGTATATGAAAGATAATGTAGAATCAAATGAAATAAAAATATTAAGTGAATCAACATGTTCAATAGAATCGCTATGGATAGTAATTCCATGCTCCAATAATAAGAAATTAGCAGTAGGGATATATTACCGACCACCTGACCAGGACAGTGATACTGACATTGAAATGCTGAGGGAGATTAGAGAGGCTACCAGAATAAAGAACTCTATAATAATGGGGGATTTTAATTATCCCCATATTGACTGGGTACATGTCACCTCAGGAAGAGAAGCGGAGATAAAATTTCTCAATAGCCTAAATGACTGCTTCTTGGAGCAGCTGGTGCAGGAACCCACAAGGGGAGAGGCAATTCTCAATTTAGTCCTGAGTGGAGCACAGGATCAGGTCCAGGAAATAACTGTTACAGGACCGCTTGGGAATAGTGACCATAATATAATAACATTCAACATTCCTGTGGTGGGTAGAACACCTCAGCAGTCCAGCACCCTGGCATTTAATTTCAAAAAGGGGAATTACACAAAAATGAGGAGGCTAGTTAAACAGAAATTAAAAGGCACAGTGACTAGAGCCAAATCCCTGCAAGCTTCATGGAAACTTTTTAAAGACACCATAATAGAGGCCCAACTTAAATGTATACCCCAAATTAAAAAACATAGCAAGAGACCTAAAAAAGTGTCACCGTGGCTTAACCACCATGTAAAAGAAGCAGTGAGGGACAAAAAGGCATCTTTTAAGAAGTGGAAGTCCAATCCTAGTGAGATAAATAGAAAGGAACATTAAACACTGTCAAATCAAGTGTAAAAATGTAATAAGAAAAGCAAAAAAAGATTTTGAGGAACAGCTAGCCAAAAACTCAAAAAGAAATAACAAAATGTTTTTTAAGTACATTAGAAGCAGGAAGCCTGCTAAAAAACCCGTGGGTCCCCTAGACGATCGAACTATAAAAGGCGCAATCAAGGATGATAAAGCCATTGTGGAGAAACTAAATGATTTCTTTGCTTCAGTTTTCACGGCTGAGGACGTTGGGGAGATTCCCAAATCTGCACTGTCCTTTGTGGGTGGTGAATCTGAGGAACTGTTCCGGATTGAAGTGTCATTAGAAGAGGTTTTGGAACAAATAGAAAAACTTAATGTTAACAAATCTCTGGGACCGGATGGCATTCATCCAAGGGTTCTAAAAGAACTCAAATGGGAAATTGCTGAACTATTATCTGTGGTTTGTAACCTATCCCTTAAATTGGCTTCCGTACCTAATGACTGGAAGGTAGCCAACGTGACACCAATATTTAAAAAGGGCTCTAGAGGCGATCCGGGCAATTACAGACCAGTAAGTCTAACTTCAGTACCGGGCAAATTAGTCGAAACAATAGTAAAGAATAAAATTGTGAAGCATGTAGAAGAACATAATTTGTTGGACAAAAGTCAACATGGTTTCTGTAAAGGGAAATCCTGTCTTACTAATCTATTAGAGTTCTTTGAAGGGGTTAACAAACATGCGGACGAGGGGGATCCAGTAGAGATAGTATACTTAGATTTTCAGAAAGCCTTTGACAAGGTCCCTCACCAAAGGCTCTTGTGTAAATTACATGGCCATGGGATAAGAGGGAAGGTACTTTCTTGGATTGAGAACTGGTTAAAAGACAGGAAACAAAGGGTAGGAATAAATGGTAAATTTTCAGAATGGAGAGGGGTAACTAGTGGTGTCCCCCAAGGGTCGGTCCTAGGCCCAATCCTGTTCAACTTATTCATAAATGATCTGGAGAAAGGGGTAAGCAGTGAGGTGGTAAAGTTTGCAGATGATACCAAACTGTTTAGGATAGTCAAGACAGAAGCAGACTGTGAGGGACTCCAAGAAGATCTGACCAAACTGAGTGATTGGGCAACAAAATGGCAAATGAAATTTAATGTGGATAAGTGTAAAGTAATGCACATCGGGAAAAATAACCCCAACTATACGTACAGTATGATGGGGGCTAATTTGGCTACGACAAATCAGGAAAGAGATCTTGGAGTTATCGTGGATAGTTCCCTGAAAACTTCCACACAGTGTGCAGCGGCGGTCAAAAAGGCAAATAGGATGCTAGGAATTATTAAGAAAGGGATAGAAAATAAGACCCAGAATATCTTACTGCCCCTGTATAAAACTATGGTACGCCCACATCTTGAATACTGTGTACAGATGTGGTCTCCTCACCTCAAAAAAGATATTTTGGCCTTGGAAAGGGTTCAGAAAAGGGCAACTAAAATGATTAGGGGTTTGGAATGGGTCCCATATGAGGAGAGGCTAAAGAGACTGGGACTTTTCAGTTTAGAAAAGAAGAGACTGAGGGGGGATATGATAGAGGTATATAAAATCATGAGTGGTGTGGAGAGGGCCGATAAAGAGAAGTTATTTATTAGTTCCCTAAATAGAAGAACTAGAGGACACCAAATGAAATTAATGGGTAGCAGGTTTAAAACGAATAAAAGAAAGTTCTTCTTCACACAGCATGTAGTCAGCCTGTGGAACTCCTTGCCAGAGGAGGCTGTGAAGGCTAGGACTATAATAGAGTTTAAAGAGAAGCTAGATAATTTCATGGAGGTTAGGTCCATAAAAGGTTATTAGCCAGGGGATAAAATGGTGTCGTTGGCCTCTGTTTGTCAGAGGCTGGAGAGGGATGGCAGGAGACAAATCGCTTGATCATTTTCTTCGGTCCACCCTCTCTGGGGCACCTGGTGCTGGCCACTGTCGGCAGACAGGATACTGGGCTAGATGGACCTTTGGTCTGACCCAGTACGGCTGTTCTTATGTTCATGAAGGTGACAATCAGCTGGTGGCAGCCTCTGTTCCAGCCCAGGAGAGCTCTGCGGGCACTGTTAGCCTAGTCACTCTATAGAGCCCTGCAACTCCATGGCTATCCGCTTTATATCTGCGGGTATCTGCTAGGAAGGTACAATCCTCTTTAAAAAGTTAACTGGTTACACTGGGATCCTGCTGCAGCCCGGCCAGGCCCCCCCACCCATGGGATCCCAGTTAACCGGTTAAACTTTAAACAGGATTTTATATCCATGGCAGATATAAAGTAAATATCCATGGATTTCCAGGGCTCTATAGATTGGCTAGGCCAAAAGTATCCTCCAGAAGGGCCCCATGAAGCCTCAGAAATATGCCCGTTATGCTAATGACACCTGCTGAGCTCTCTCCTGGGCTGGAACAGAGACTGCCACCAGCTGAACATCCCATTAGGCTGGTGAGGAAGTTGGTGGAGAGGCTGCTGTTTGGCACCTGCCCCTCTACAATATCGTGCCCACCCAGGCTCTCCACTGGAAAGGCTCTGCATCTCCTGGACAAACTGGGCCTCAATTTGGCATCAGGTTCCCTACATTTTGGGCACTTGGATTCTGGGAGCTTCAGGTATATTCTGAAAACAGGTTTGACATCGGAAAAGGTTCAGAAAAGGGCAACAAAATCATTAGGGGTTTGGAACGGGTCCCATATGATGAGAGATTAAAAAGACTTGGACTTTTCAGCTTAGAAAAGAGGAGACTAAGGGGGGATATGATAGAGGGTCTATTAAAATCATGACTGGTGTGGAAAAAGTGAATAAGGAAGAGTTATTTACTTATTCCCACAATATAAGAACTAGGGGTCACCAAATGAAATTAATAGGCAGCATGTTTAAAACAAACAAAAGGATGTTTTTCTTCACTCAGCACACAGTCAACCTGTGGAACTCCTTGCCAGAGGATGTGGTGAAGGCTCGAACTTTAACAGGGTTCAAAAAAGAGCTAGATAGATTCATGGAGGTTAGGTCCATCAATGACTGTTAGCCAGTATGGGTAGGAATGGTGTCCCTAGGTCTCTGGAAATGGGTGACAGGGGAAGATCACATCGGGATTACCTGTTGTGATCCCTTCCTCTGGGGCATCTGGTATTGGCCACTGTCAGCAGACAGGATACTGGGCCGAATGGACCTTTGGTCTGACCCAGTATGGCCGTTCATATTCTTATCTGGATTCAATGTGCCATGGCTGCGCTGTTGCGGGGGGTGGCCCCGCTGCTTAATTTTAGGATGGAGTTCAGTTTTTAATGCTGGCCCTGCGTTTCCATGTCTTCAGGCATCTGTGCAAGCCCATGCAGGTGAGTAGGTCAGCTCACTTCGCTCCACTCATTTTTGAGGCTATCTGCAGACAGGCAAATTGCCCTGGGTCCGTTCCCCTTGCTCTGGTTTTGTGGTTATTCGGCAGGCTTGGGAACGCAGCAGTGTACGCTCTCGGCGAGCTGGAGTTTGGGAGCCCGGCTCTGAGGCAGGGGATGAGTTCAGGAGCTGTGGAATAAGTATGGAGGCCTTTGCCTCTGGTCCAGTGCATGGCCCACCTGGGCTGCTGCATCAGGAAGAGTGAAGGCTGGCTCTGAGCTGGGCTGTTTGGGAGCCTTTATACTAAGCTGCTGTTTTCCTCTTTTCTAGGTTGACTCTTTCAGGGAGCGGATCACAAGTGAGGTGAGTGTCCGCTCTCCCTGGGATGGCACATGGGGGCAGAGTTCATGCCAAGCTGGGCTCCTAGCTTTCTGCTGGATTGTGCCGTGATCTCTCAGGGTGCGACTGAGCTGCTTGGTGTAGGCTGCTTGCTGGCAGTCAGCACTTCAGTCATTCCCTGAGTGTGGACAGTCTGGAGCCCTGTTGTTGTCCAAGGCCTTGGCAGAGAGGAAGGCTGCTAGGACCTCTCAGCCTTCGGGTGGGAGTGTTTGACTCCCTCTGGGGCTTTTTTTCCTGGCCTTGAGCAGAGCTGGACGCTCGGCCTTTTGCGGTGCTGTCGGGAGAGGGGGCGCCTAGGACGCTACTCTCATGTAACCATCTGCTGCTCTTTCTCATTCAGGCTGAAGATTTGGTGGCAAACTTTTTCCCAAAGAAGTTGTTAGAACTTGATGGGTTCCTTAAGGTAAGATACGTGCTATTGCCTGGTTCCCTATTTGCTTCTGTTTCTAGCCTGCAATCCTGCCATGGGGTTGGGGGTGTCTAGTCAGAACAGAGGATAAAACGAGGAGGAGCAGTGGCCCAAACTTGCTTTATACTCATTTGATTGCCATTAGCCCTAGACCCTCTATCTCCCATGGGTGACAGGGTTTCACTTGCTCTTCTTGCACTGCGACAGTGTATGAAGCCCATCCACTGGGTACTGGATAGAAACCTAACGGGTCTGTCCCAAACTTAGTCCATTTTCCTAATCCACGGTCCCATCTTCAGACCCGCTTCTGTTCTCGCTTGCCAGGTGGGTGGATGAAACCTGAGAGGTGGCATCTCCCATTTCCCAGCAATTAACAGGACAAAAGTGGTCAGATTCGTATGTAATTTCTTGTTCCTTTCCAGGAGCCCATCCTGAACATTCATGATCTCACCCAGATCCACTCAGACATGAACCTCCCTGTCCCTGACCCGATCCTTCTGACTAACAGCCACGATGGACTGGACGGGGTAAGATTCCTCCCTTGGCGACCTTAATGAACCCTGCGTGGCTTGCTGTGTGCCTGACTAGGCCGTGGCTGCCCCGTGAGCATGTGAGGACTAGTCCCTTAAGCCCGTGGATCCCGGCTGGAGGTGGTGCCAGGTTTTGCTTTGTAACCCGCCCCCAGGTCCAAAGTCAGGGCCGCGGAAGATGTTCTGTAAGGAATTCCCTCGGGAGTGTCACTCTGGCTCACGGGTGGTTTGGGAGTAAAACATTTTGTTGTGTGTATTTGTAGCCCAATATGAAAAAGAGGAAGCTGGAAGACTGCGAAGAGGCCTTGCAGGGTAAGAGTCCCCACGGCTCTGCGCTGCTGCCTGCTGTGGCGGCGCGTCAGGGTCCCCTGACTCCTGCACCCCCGTAGTGGCATGAACAGACTCCACCAGCCAGTAGAATAGAGGGAGTTTATTGCTTCTCCAGGATACAGCACAGCATAGATGTCATCTGGTTACAGGAATTGGGCCTAGGATGCCTCAGCCCCCCTTGAGATGGGGGAGAGTGGGCCCCTAAATTCCAGCCCCTTTCCCTAGGCTGTCTCCTCCATGATCCCAGACAGAAACTGCCCCTCTCTTCTAGCCCTGTCCCCCTTGCCAGGCCTGGCCTCGCCCCCTTCCTTTGTTTCTCTCCCTGGGAAGTAACTGGTCGGACCAGTTGAGAGACCCTTGCATAATGACTCATCCCCTGTCCTGCTGGGCCGCGCTTTGTACAAACAGCCGCCAGTGGGGGTCACTCACAGCCCACCGCCCAGCATAGCAACCAGCAAGGTACCCACACTACGTCACACCTGCCCACTGAGCCAGTGCGCCGTGCCTAGGGGTGCGAAACTGCACGAGCTCCCCCTGCCCCCTCCCGATTGCCGCTGCCCTACCCAGGCCATCCTTTGGGAAGCAGGTGTGTGTGTGTGACTGCTGGGCAGAACTTGGCCTCTCCCAGGACACTGGAATGGTGCCCCCTCAGGGCTGGCATGCTGATGGAGGCACAGGCTAGAACCATGCGACCCCTTCGTGGAAGGAGGGAGCTGCCAGGCTTCGTGCTGCATGAAAATAGAGGCAGCTCCTATACGAGGGTCTCACAAGCTATTTTGCATCCTGTTTCTCCTGCTTGAGTTTCTTCCCGGGTCTTGTGTCTCTTCCCCTTCCCATGTGGCTGCCTCTGTAATAGCCTGTTCGATATCCCTGTCCCCATTAGGGATGTAAGATCCCATTTAAAACGTTACCTGGTTAAACTATATAACTGGTTAATTGGCCCACTGCAGCGTGCCACGGGTGGGGGAGGCACACTGGAATAGTCCCCGCCTATGGTGTGCCATGGTAGGCTCGGAGAGGCTGGAACAGCTGGTTAACTGGTTACCCCAGTAAATATGCCAGTAAGGCGATGCTTATTGGGTGCCCGGTTATCCCTTGCCCTCCCAAGTCCCCTGGCAATGCAGAGCTGGCTGTCTCTACCGTGAGATGCTGTGAATAACTGACCTTTCCCCACGGGTGCTAGGTACCAAAGTGTTTGTGATGCCCAACGGGATGCTGAAGAGTAACCAGCAGCTGGTGGATATCATTGAGAAAGTGAAACCAGAGATCAGGCTGCTGATTGAGAAGTGCAACACGGTGGGTGTGGAGCTGAGTGGTGATCGGCCGCCTTCCTTCTGTGGCGTGTCGGGTTTCTCAGGGACCTTCAATGAGTGGGCTGGGCCTCTCCTCTCCCTATTGGATAAGTTCATGCGGGACATGCCCCATCCCCCACTTCTGGTCTCTGAACAGGGTGCTGTTCCAAGGGGCAGGTGCCGGCGCTGGCCAAGAAATGGCATTTCCCTCAAACATGTTCAGAGCTCCCCTAGTGGCTCCTGGAGAGGGCGCTGTCACTGCGGCCCTCCACTCGCACCTTCCTCCAGTCCTCTGCGCTGCCGGGCTTGCATCTCTGTGCGGCGCTGGGCACACCTGTGGTCAGTTTCCTGGCTGAGCAGGGCTCCAGGAAAATGGAGGGGTGGAAGCTTCCCGTGATGCTTGGGCGCATGTCAAGGGATCTTAGCACATTGTCACAGGAGTGGCCTTGACATCTGGGCTTGCCCCCAATCATTTCATGAGCCAGGTGCTGAGATGCTGCGTGAGAGTGTCTGAGGGCTCCTAAAAAAGGTCCTGTTTAAAGGCAGGTCCACGCCCCTTCCCTCCCCCCCCCCCCCCCCGGTGCTGTCCATGTTCAGCAGGGCTGGGCAAAATATGGCCTGGGGGCTGGATCTGGCCCGTGGACCACCCTGCCGGGACCCTCAGAAAGCATGCAGCTGCGCTGTTTAAAGTGCAATCTGTGCAGCTCTCTGCTCTGCAGGGAGGAGGAAGTTTTGTGTGATCGCCCAGCCCAATCCTCAGCTCCTATTGGCCAGAAACAACTGGCCAATAGAAATTGACCCCAGCCAATCTCTCAGCTCCTATTGGCTGGAAACAGCCAGCCAATAGGAGCTGAGAGATTGACCTGGGGGTGGAGAGCAGCACAAATCTCTTTCCCCTCCTGCAGCTGAGAGCCGCAAAAAGGGAACCCAGCCTGCCGGGTTAGGTAAGCCCTTCCCAGCCAGAGCCTGCCTCTGGCACCCTAGCCCCTCCTGCATCCCAACTCCCTCCCCCAGGTCACCATCCAAACTCTCTGCCCCAGGTCACAACTCCCTCTCAGACCCTGTACCCTCTCCTACACCCCTCTCTCTGGCCAGAATCCTCTCCTGCACCCAAACACACTCCCAGACCCTGCACCCCAGTCCCCTGCCCCAAGTCACCACCCATACCCTCTGCAGTCTGCATTCCTTTTCCCCTTCTCCCAGGTCACAGATCCCTCCCAGATTTTGCACCCCCTACTAGTGTGCCTCCCCCAGGCAAGAATCCTCTCCTGCACCCATACCTCGTTCCTAACCCTACACCCCAATCCCATGACCCGGGTCACAACCCCCTCCTTTGCCCAAATCCCCTCTCAGACCTCCTGCACCCCAGTTCCTTACCCCATGCACCCTTCTGTGCCTAACCTCCATCCTAGACCCCGGACTCCCCTCCACAGAAAAGTGTGGCCTTTGACCACTTTCCAAAATCTTGGAGTGGCCCCCTCACCAAAAATTATTGCCCACCCCTGGCGTTCAGTCACAATGTCTCTCCCTCCTTCCAGGTCAAAATGTGGGTGCAGCTTCTTATCCCCAGGATAGAAGATGGAAACAACTTTGGTGTTTCTATTCAGGTAAGGGGACCTATGGCCATGTGGCTCCTTTATGTGCCAGTGCCGCAGACGCAAGGGCAGCTTGGGCTCAGAACCATCCATTCCATTGGTCAGTTCGGGGCAGTCTCCTCGGGTCCCACACTTTTGGTGGACAGGGGGCCAGGGTGATGCAGGGTCCAGCAGCAGCGCCACCAGCCCCTCTCTGCCCCACTGGCTCCCGGTGTTGCTCAGGAGAGAAGGTGTTGGGGGTTTCGGGCAGGGGCTGGGTGGGAGTGGAGCATATCCCCCTAGGGCATTAGATCTACCTGGCACTGCCTCCCCAGGGCTCTCATTGAGGGGTAGTTTGGGCTACTTGAAACTGAATTCTTCCCTGGCACCGGTGGAAGAGGGAGGGACTGAGTGCCTGAAATCCCTGCTCTGCTCAGAGGCCTGGGAGCTGGCCATAGACTTGTGAGAACCGGTAAGGCTGAGCCACATTTGAGGGTGGCAACGTGCTGCTGGCAGTCTGCTCCACCCAGCCTAACCTGGCAGGATCAAGATGATTGTGTGAAGCTTCCTTCCCTGAATCTCCCAGGAACTGGGCTGCTGTCGTCTGCCTTGCTCTGTGTGGCTAGTGCAGGTGGTCAGACTGGCCAGGACTTCTGGGCTGCTGGTCCCTGCTGGCTTCTCTTCACCGGCTGCTAAACTCGAGCCTTGATTCTGCCCTGATGAGTAGATGGAGCGACTTTAAAGCTGGCCCTAGATTGAGCTGCGTGATCATGGCTGGCTGCACACGTGGGTGGGGCTGGAGGTTCTTGCTTCTGCTATGAATCACGCTGCATCCTTGGCTCCCGTGCAGGAGGAGACGGTGGCTGAGCTGCGGACTGTGGAGAGTGAGGCAGCTTCGTATCTGGACCAGATTTCTAGGTAGGTGGGAGGTGGCTTTGAGCTCTTCACTGGGTCCCTCCCTAGGGAGGCTAAGTTTGGGCAAGGACTTGAGCTCCCTGGCTAAGGCAAGGTCTGAGAAGGCTGCATCTGTTAAATCTACCCTGTTCCCTTCCCTTCCAGATATTATATCACAAGGGCAAAGCTGGTTTCCAAAATAGCAAAATATCCTCATGTGGTAAGTGGAGCATCTCGTTGCTGAGCATTTGGTGGCGTTGGCGAGAATTGTTTTTCTGTTTCTGTGGATAGCCCTCCTGGCTGTTCCCAGGAGTCCTGGAGGATGGGCAGAGGGGCTTTGTGGTGGCTAAGAGTCGCGGGAAGGAGTCTGCAGAGCTGAAAGGCTCTGGCTTCTCTCAAGAGAAGGGGAAACTGATAATAAATACAAATCAGATGTTAGTAATTGTAGAAAATGGATAAAGGATGCAGAAGGGCACAAGGAGAAATCTGTGGCCGGCAGAGCAAAGGATAATATTGAGGAGTTTTAAAATATATGCGGAACAAAAAGCCTTCTAGTGGTATTGGTCCATTACTAGATGGTTATGGTGGAATAATCAACAATAACGCAGAAAGGTGAAAATGTTGAATAAATATTTCGGTTCTAAATTGGGGTGGGGGGTGGCGGCAGCGGCAGAAGATGCATTTTCATCCTGTGGTGAAAACCCTCTTTCCACTCTACTAGAGTCTCTAGAGGGTGCTAAGCAGCAGTTACTAAAGTCAAACATTTTGAAATCAGCAGGTCCAGATAACTTGCACCAGGAGTTTTAAAAGAGCTGCCCGAGGAGCTCGCTGGACCTGCTGATATTGATTTGTTTTTCCATAAGTCTTGGAGCACTGGGGAAGTTCCGGAGGACTGGAAGAAAGCTAATGTGACACCAGTATATACAGGGTAAATGGGATTACCCGGGTAGTTACAGGCCTGTCAGCTTAGCATCAGTCCCAGGCAAGCCAATGGAGTGGCTGATTTAATTGCTAATGGCCTGAAAGATAATGAAACTGATGCGCATCTGTATGGGTTTACAGATTTAAAAAAAAAAAATACACTTCAAACTAACTTGGTGTATTTCTATAAGATGGCAGGTGTGGTTGATAAAGACTTAGACTTCTGTAAGAGGTTTGCCTTGGTGCCACGTGACATTTTGATTAAAAAACTAGAATGCCATTAAAATGAACATGGTTTCACATGAAATGGATTAAAAACTGGCTGGCTGCTGGGTCTCAAAAGGTAACTGTGCAGGGGAGTTGTCATTGAGCAAGTCTGTTTCTAGTGGGAGCCTGATGGGATCTGTGCTTGGCCAGAAACATCCTTGTGAATGACCTGGAAGAAAACCTAAGGCCACCGCTGATAAAGTTTGCAGGTGACAGAAATGGGGAGGGGTAAATAATGAAGAGGACAGGTCACTGATTCAGAGCTCTCTGGATCGCTTGAGCCCACTGTAGCCAGCAGACATGATCTGATTTAATGTGGATAAATGTACCTCTGGGACCCAAGAATGTAGGGGAGCAGTGATTCAGGAGATTTCGGGTTCGTGGTGGATGAGCAGTTGAATATGGCTCCCAGTAGAGCTAATGCTGTCCAGGGATGCATAAACAAGGCATTCTTGAGATGGAACTGAGAGGTTCTATTACCTCTGCACTGGCACTAGGTTAACTGATATAGGGACCTTGTGGCCAGCTCTAGGGTTGGCAGCTGGAGGATGTTGATAAATGACTCGGGGGTTAGAAAACCTGCCCTGTAGGGAGCGACTCGGAGCTCTGTTTATTTAACTTAGCAAGGGAAGGTTCCAGAATGACTGGAACACAGTCCAAGTGCCTGCCTGGGGAATGATGGGATTGATAATGGGATCTTCCGCCTAGAAGAGGCAGGTCTGGGGTGATGCAGTGGCACGAAGCTGAAGCTAGACACGTGTAGGCTGGAACTAAGGGACATGCTTTTAACAGTGGTAGTAACAGAGTCGGGGTGGATTCTCCTTCACTGGTAATTTTTAAATTAAGATTGGATGTTTGTCTAAAATCTCAGCTCCAGGGATGACTGGGGGGCAGTTCTCTGGCCTGTGTTATACAGGGGGTCCGACTGCAGCCTCGCAGTAGCCTCATTGGACCCTTGCATGCCTAAGGTTGGACAGGAGAGAGCCCCTCCATCACTACAGACATCCAGGGGCAGCCTGGTGTGCAGGCTACTCACAGTCACATTCTCCCTTCTCTGTGCAGGAGGATTACCGCCGCACGGTGACAGAAATTGACGAGAAGGAATACATTAGTCTGCGCTTAATCATCTCCGAGCTGAGGAATCAATATGTGAGTGAGAGACAGGCCCTCATGAAGAAGTGCCCTTGGGATCTGTTCCACCATAGAGCCCTCAGAGGAAGCTGGCCTGGGCCTCTGTTTCCCCTTTGTTCTTAGCAAGCAGAAGTAATGGCAAGTTGCTGGGCTGTGTGGAGTGTGGCAAGCCCAGGTCCATGGAGTTCATTGTGCTCTTTGTTGGGACCCTTCCACCCCAACCTTTCCGCGTGGCGTAGGCTCTGTCCTGGGCTCCATAACTCGCTCACGCTCATCTGTGGGTCTTGCAGCGGCTGGAACATGCTGGTGTCTTCAGAGTGCAGATAGGCTGGCAAGGAGTTTCCTGCCGTACATGAGGGCAGTGGCTGGTGGGGCAGGCAAGAGAGAGCGGCCAATCCTCAGGTCAGGCCTGTGCTTATGGCGAGACTTAAATTGGGACTTCTCCTCCCGATGCGCATCCATGGTCTGTTTCTCTCCTCCCCGCAGGTCACTTTGCATGACATGATCCTTAAAAACATCGAGAAGATTAAGAGGCCTCGGAGCAGCAACGCCGAGACCCTCTACTAAGTGTCAACGTTGGAACTTGAGAACTGTTCAGTCCACTAAAGACCGTCATTGCCTTGGTTTGTTACGTGACTATCGAGATGGGAAACTGGCTGGAAATAGTATTGCACTCTTAGTTAAACCCTAAAGAAATCCTCCCCCCGTTCTGTGATTAGCTTTGTTCAGGTTTCAAAGGAACTCTTCCCTAGCGTAGTAATTGGCACCAAGCAGGCCACTGCCTGGGGTGTGCAGATTACTCAGAGCGAGTGGTCACCAGGCGGGAACGCTCCTTCAAGCCTTTCTTCCTATCTAGCTAGGAGTTGGATGAGAGACCAAGCCCCAGGGTGTCCCCCATCTGTCAGCTGCAGGGTTTCCTTGGGGTCCATGGGAATGGAGGAGATGCAGCATCTTCAGCGCTAGACTGAGCCCACAGAGTGGTGCTGGCTGCTTTTCAGCACCATCTCTGAGCGAGCCCTCCTCTTCCAGGCCTGTTATGCTGATTCCCGGTGAGGGTGGGAGGAAGGGCAGGCTCCCCCAGCCCAGGCTGCAGCCACGCTCAGCAAAGTGCCATTGGTGGTGGTTAGGTTAGAGCAAGCCAGGAAAAGAGCTGTCTTAAGTTAGACACCCCCCCGCCCCCTTCCCGTTTGCCCCTCTCCCTTGGGAGGGCCTAGATCAGTGCAAGGGCTCTAGGAACACCAGCCACAGCCCGCTGGGGTGGCAGGTTCAGCGCCTGGGTAGCTTTTGCTTCCGTTTGTTGCTTTCCTCTTGGCTCTGCTCACCCAGTTTTCTTGGCTTGAATCAATGTGGATCTCCCATTGCCCTCAGTGTGAGGCACTTCTGTCCAGAGTGAGGTCAGGGAGCGGCCTGAGCTCAGATCTGAAGTCCTCCCAGTCTCCACTACTGCTAAGGAGTGAGCAGGTGCCCTGCAGAGCGTCCTGGCGGGGCAGGGTGCGGCCGGCTGGCTGCGATGGCTGATCTGTTGGGATGAGGACGGCCACCAGCAGGTCAGCATCAAAACCCCCCTGCCCCACGAAAGGTACCTCGCGTCCTTCTCCTGGGCCCAGGAACCCCTCCAAAGCCACTGGAACATTTCATGGTCCATTGCAAACCCCATGGGAAATGATCGGTTACGGTGTCAGTTGTTGTATGTGTGAGAAACGGGCTCCCAACACTGCAGGCTCCTTCTGCGTTTTCTTATTTATGGTATTTTTACTTCCCGCCCTCCTTCAGGGGAATGCTGGGTCCGCTGGGCCTGGGGTCTCACTGTCACACCTGTAACTTTTTGTGCAGTAGCCTCATAGTCGTTAGTTGTGCGCCATGGAATGAACGTCCCCTCCTCCCCCCGCCTTCTGTTGCTTTTGTTTCTCCTTCTCCACTGAGGAAGCCACCTTGTCTCTTGCTGGTTTCCCGGGGGTGGCTCTGAGTGTGGAGGGCCCCCTGGCCCTTTCGATAAGACTCCTGTGTCGTTGTTTGTAGTAAGTCCAATCTTCGTCTTCCCGTTAATAAATATTCAGTAACAAACCAACTGCGTCTTCGCTGCTACCTGGGAGCAGCGCCTTCCCTGTGTGGTTCTTTGTACGGATTCCTTTCCGGCGGCCGGACTGTCCGCCTCGCCTCACCCCCTTGTAAAACTTTTACCATGTCAAGACATTAAAATATAGGTACTTTGAATTCGTAAGGAGGACCCTTGTGTGCTGCTGCGTTGTCAGACGTGCTGTGTCAGTGGCGTTGCCTCACCCCTGTCCCAGGCTGGCCCTGCCTTTCCCCTCCACTTGCTCCTGCTTCTTTGCCTTCGCTATTTGTCCAGCCAGTCTGCTGCTGGCTGGAGCCCTGAGGTCAATGAGCGTCCATTGACCTACGACCAAGGCCTCGTGTTTTACACGGGCCAGTGTTCCTGTGTGGGATGAATGGAAGCCGGGCCAGAGAGCCTCGTGCTTCCTGCTTCCTTGGGCCACAGCTGCCGCTCTGTGTGGTGGGCGCCTCCTACATCAGGGCTGTCAGGCTTAGTGGTGAGGACTGGATTGACTCTGCACATGGGAGAAGTTTGTGCTGCCGCCGCCTGCTGCTCTAGGGCTCTCCACCTGTCCCCTTACCCTCGGCTGGAGCAGCACCCCTGGGTGGCAGAGGCTGCCAAGTCATAGTTCTCTCATTCTACTTCCTGCTCCGAGTTCAGAGCAGCGGGGCTCTGATGCTCCTTTTCCATCCCATTTCCAGCTAGCAGCCTATCCTGGGGCCAGAGACCTGCCCCCTGCCTGAGGGTGTGCCCCCTCCTTTCCCCTCCCCCACACCCTGAAGGTGTGCCTACTCCTTTTCCTTCCCCCACTCACTCCACTGGGGACTGATTTCCAGCTCTGAGGGAAGGGGGGAGCTCTCTCACTGGGCTCCCAGCTTGGTGATAGGAACTGGCTGTCCCCTCCACCTCAGCGTGGCCTCGGATTCGGCGGCTGCCGCCTCCTGCGGCTGGGTGAAGACGCGGAGGGTCTGAGAGTCGAAAGCTGGTTTACTCAGGCTGGGCCAGGGGGCTGCTCTGTTCAGAAACTGACTTCTCCAGAACGTAGTGAGGGGCTCCCTGGCTAGAGCCACCGGCCACTAGTTGATGCTCTTCCTCCAGCCACCGCACAGCGCTGCTCCAAGCCCCGAGTAGCGGCCCCTGTGAGAACACACTGGGTCCCGTCACAGAGCTTAGGAACCCCTGAGGAATGGGGGGAAAAATGGCTTCTGCAGCGTCGCCATTTCCTGCCGCCTGGGAGACTGCTGGGGCATGCGGCGGTGCTCCCAAAGGCCTGCTCTGGCCGGGCCCCCTTTGCCACAGGAGTGAAGGCCCGTGGCTTCAAATGAAACCCCCTCATTTGCTGTGAGGCTGCAGGTCTGGGGCTCGGCCTGGCGTGGGGCTGTGTGAAATGTACCTGTGCAGCACTGCCATGGCATTCAAAAGGCCCAGCGTCGGTGGGTCTTGGTCCAGCTGCTTGTGCCAACGCTGGAGCAGCTCCCCCGGGCGGTCACCCTCTCGCTTTTCCGACCTGCTCACAAGGAAGCTGGGAATTGGTTGCTAGCGCCTGAACAGAGGTGTGTGTGGGGGAAAACGCCCCTGATTACCCATCTAACCATCAAAGGAGTCACAAAGCCCAGCGGCCCCTTGCCCCGTCCCCACAAGCAATGCGGTGAGGGCGAATGAAAATCAAACAAGCTTGTTTGGACACTTTAAAATAATGAAACCAGGTCCCAGGACACAACAGGAGTAAAGAACTTAAACCTCCCTGGAGCTGGGTTCTGGCTGCAAGTCGACAGGCCTGGAGAGTTGAATGAAGTGCTCTGCACAGGTGGCTGGCTTTTGGATTGCTCCCGACACCTTGCAGAGACCGACTTGGGCCGCTGTACCTGTTGTGCGCTGCCTGCTCTGCTTAGCAGTCTGCAACTCTCCCTCAGGAGGGACGGGGCAGTGGGCCATTCACCAAGGACAGGATGGGGCATTAGATGGCTCCAAAAAGGAATGAACTAGCTGAAAAAAACCTGCAGGGGGTGTGAATTCTCCCATTGGTGGGCTGGGATGCATGGAATGGGATCCATGCTCTGAACTCGGTAATAAACACATGTTGCTGGTAGTAAGAAGAGGATACTTTCTGAGTTAGATGAGACCTAAAAGCACGGCCATTAGCCCATGTGCTTCTTAAAGACCCCAGGTTGGAGTGTGAGCACATACATACTGGCCGTTTGAAAGCAATGCAGGTTTCTTAGACGCATAGAGCTGGAAGAGACCTCAGGAGGTCATCAAGTCCAGTCCCCTGCCCAAGGCTGGACCGATTCCAACCCAGCCAGGGCTTTGTCAAGCTGAGACTTAAAAACCTCGAGGGCTGGAGAGTCCACCCCCTCCCTAGGGAACCCATCCCAGTGCTTCCCCACCCTCCTAGTGAAATAGTTTTTCCTAATATCCAACCTAGATCTCCCCCACTATAACTTGAGACCCTTGCTCCTTGTTCTACCATCTGTCACCACTGAGAACAGCCTCTCTCCAGCCTCTTTGGAACCTCCCTTCAGGAAGTTGAAGGCTGCTCTCAAATCCCCCCTCACTCTTCTGCAGACTAAACCCAAATCCCTCAGTCTGTCCTCATAGGTCATGTGCTCCAGCCCCCTCATCATTTTGGTTGCGCCCCCCCCCCCCTGCTGATCCCTCTCCAATGCACCCACATCCTTTCTGTAGTGGAGGTGCCCAGAACTGGACACAATACTCTAGATGTGGCCTTGCCAGAGCTGAATAAAGGGGAATAATCACTTCTTCCCTGCTTTGCTCTCGGAAATGGTCTGCTGTGTGGGGCTGGGCTCTTTCCCGAGAACTTTATCAAACGCTTTCCGATGCTTCAGCTGGAGACATGCCATGGAAGTAGATGGTATCAAGCCACGTGCTCTGCACTGGGAGCAGCAGCACTGGACAACAAATCCTGCCCAGGTTGGCTGCAGCTGTCCCTGCAAATGGGCTGGTGGTTAGCATGGACGGGTTGTGTTTCGAGCGAGAGCTAAGCTGACAACCCCCCCTCCCCCCGCCCCAGTAAAAGCCAAAGAACAAATCCCCGGCCTTTGCGTTCAGGCAACCCTGCAGCTCCCTGCATCCGAGGGGGCTGTGGAGTTTATCCACTTCCCATCAAGCACTCCGTGTCCCTCAGGAAAGCACCGAGGCTGCAGCCTGTGCCGGGTCTGAGACCGCTCAGAGGAGATGTACTGTCACGGCTTCTCTTGGCCAGGGCTCGTCTCAAGGCTGCTGTGTTTGTGCTGCTCCTGTATGGTCTCCTCCCTGGGCTGGCATTGCTTGGTGTGATCCTGGCGGGTTCTGCAGAACAAAAGATGCGCCTTGCTGGGGTAGCCGTCGGCATAACGTGCCTGCCCTCGCCGCCACGCTAGACTCCAGCTGCCACGGCGCCAGAAATGGGTGAACGAGGTGCCAGAAATGAGGGGAGCCTGGCTTCACAGCGGCAGAGAAGGCTGCTGGGGCCCAAGGATGGGGGGGTTGCCGGAGTCACTCTTGTCTGCCAGAAGCAGCACGGGTGAAAAGTTTCTCCACAGGGTAGGGAGACGGGCCTGAGCCCAAGGCGGGGGAAGCTGCAGTGGAAGAAGTAGAAGAAGGGGCCTGCCCCCAGCAGGAAAGAGGAGGGATAGGGAGAAGGGGGGGGGGGATGTGAGGCAAGACTGGCAACAGGAATGGAAACTCTCCGACTCTTGGTTTCCTGGCATGAAAATGCAGCTGAGATTCCAGCTAAAGCTGCCAGGCTCGTGCATCCCAAATCTCTGCTCTCTGCAGAGTGAGGGGCACCAAATCCTGGCGTAGCCAGCACCTTGTGACACCTGGGCCTTTCAGGAGGGTCGGGGAGACCAAGGAAAACTAACCTAAAAGGAGTACGGCGGAGGCACGCAACCCTGGGGCTAGTGGGAATCCCAGCAGGCCAGGGAAAAGGTGGCAAGGGGCAGTTCAGAAATGTCTTTTCTCTGCGCTTGCCCAGCCAGTGCCACGCTGGTCACCAGTGTGTGGCCAGGCAGCCAGGAGGAGCACGGGATGGAACTCGGGGTCCCCACTGTGCTAACCCTGGTGCTGCCTTTCCTAGGTCTTGCAGCAAGTCCCCATCTGCCTGCCAGCCGCACTCAGGCTACTAATGTCTCGTGGGAGTGTAATTGATGGCTGTGCAGGGGCATGAGGCTGGCGCTAATTATTAATTGTGCTGAGACCAAGGTCCTATACAGGAGCTGGCTGTGGCTGCCACATCCCTTTGGCTGTTCCAGGTGGGTACGTCCCTCCATACAGGAACTACTGCTAGCGGTCACCCTGGGAGCCAACTCTCGCCGCGAGGACGCATGGGTAGAGGGAAGGAGCCTCAGAAATTTGGGGAACTCTGAAATTCTAAGGGGTGGCAGGGAAATCTCCACTCTTGCCGGCTGCTTGTGTGCCCACCCCTGTCCCCCAAACCCCTCCCAGCTCTTAAGGGCAACCTCAGTGAACATGATGTGAACATTGATCAGTCGCTGGTCCTGCGGCACCGGGAGTTTTCCTAGTGTATTGTTCTGGGAGGACCACAGAATGGAGGAGGAGCTGAGCGCAAAGGCCTGGCCTCTCCGGTCCCCATCTCCTCCCCCGTGAACCCGAAAACTGTCCTCACCCTCTGGATTCTGGCACTAGCTGCTATTTGGGGGTTGGTTTGTGTGGGGCTGCCTCGCAGCGTGAAACCAGCCCGCTGAGAGGGGCTGGCTCGCCCGCCTCCTCTCCAGCCCGCGCGAGCCTGCTTTGTGGGAAGCTTGCAGCGATGTGAACCCCTGGAATTGCGGGTGAGGAAATGGCGGCTGTGTCTGTGCTGAAGCTGTAGGAGCCCCGTGCGAATCCGAGCGTAGGCACCTGCTTGGCACAAAGTGCTGCTGGCCCTGGTGACAGCTGGGCTTATCTCTCTCTCAGAGAACTGCACCGTTGTCACCGCCCGCTCCCCTTGGGTAGGCGAGTGCATTAAAATCCAAATCCCCCTTCCCTCCTGGCGCCCAGCTCCTTCTGTCCCATTTGCTGGGCCCCACGGTTCTAGTCTGTGTCCCAAGCAAGCGCTGGGACCCACAGACGACATGAAACCCTTTTCAGAGGTGACCATACAACCGCCCTGCTTCCCGGGGCAACGGGAGAGCAAATCCACTAGCAGCCACACGGAAAGAGCAGCACCAGGACCAGCCCGAGGTCGGGGAGCTGGGAGGAAAGGGGGGAACTGGGTACCACGGCGAAAATATCTCCAGCCTTTTGCAGATTGGGGTTTACCCCCCCCCCACTCGTGCGGAGTGCCTGGATCACAACTGTTCCAGGCAGCCTCTGGAAGTTGGTTTGAACAACCAAGTCATGGCGCCTGCTCTTTGGTGCATGGGTTCTGGTGCCAGGCACAGCATGCTGGATGGGTTGATAGCGATGAGCTGCCCTTTCTGGTCCCCCCAGTCCAGATCTCCTCCTTCCCCCCCTCCCCTTTGCATCTCATGTTTCCTGTACTTAACCCGTCCAGCTGGCGCTGACACGGGCTGACTGCAGCTGGGAGCTCCACTCCCATCCGACGCCTCGCGGTCTCCTCTGGCGGCAGCAACATGAACCTGAAAACGGTCGTCATCCTCCTGGTTCTGGCCCTCGCCACAATATTCGCGCTGGTCGGGGTGCTGCTGACTCGAGGAGGGAAGCCAGTCAGCTGCAAGTCCCAGCCCCCGAGCAGCCAGGGGGGCGAGCACGGGGACCAGAGCCTGGTCTTTGCCGATCTGACGCCAGAAGAAATGGTGGAAGTGGTGACATATCTTCATGACAACCTCGGGGTGCCCTTGGTGGATGCCTATGATGCAAACCCCGCTGATAACTGCATTTACTACATCGACGTGCAGCTGCCCCCCAAGGCCGAGGTGCTGGGCTTCTTGGACCACGAGGGCCGCCGACCGGCCCGGCAGGCGCTGGCAGTGGTGTACTTCGGAAACCAACCAGATCCGAATATCACGGAGTACGTGGTGGGTCCCTTGCCCCGGCCGACGGCTCACCGGGACGTCACGGTGCAGAAATACGGCGGGAAGCTGCCGTACCACCGCCGGCCGGTGCTGGGTAAGGAGTACGAGCAGATTGGAACCTTCCTGCAGAAGGAGGCATTCTCCGCGGCCCCTTCCTTCCTGAGCCGAGTATTCGACTACGATGGGACCAATTTTGCATCCTTAACCTCAGCCCCGCGGGGGCTCCAGTCTGGAGACCGCAGCACCTGGTTTGCTCTGTTCCACAACGTCAGCGGCTTCTTCCTGCACCCAGTGGGACTGGAGGTGCTGGTTGATCACAGCCGGCTGGACACCTCCCAGTGGAGGGTGAACCGAGTGTTCTACAACGGCCAGTACTATGCGGACTTTGCGCAGCTGGAGAGCGCGTTCCAGCAGGGCCGCATCAAAGTGGAGGCCGTGAAGAGAGCCCCCCCCGACGGGGGGTTCTCTTCCTTGCAGCCCCGAGCCACCCCCGCGGCTCCGTCCCCCCTGCAGTACGAGCCGCAGGGGCCCCGGTACAGTGTGCGGAACAACCACGTCGTCTCCCAGCTCTGGAGCTTTGCCTTCGGGGTGAACGTCAACACGGGGATGCGTCTGTTTGACATCCGATTTCAGGGGCAGAGGGTGGTCTATGAGATCAGCGTCCAGGAAGCCGTGTCGGTCTACGGGTCCAACTGTCCCACAGGTATGATCACCAGGTACATGGATGGGAGCTTTGGCATCGGGAGATTCACTTACTCGTTAGTCCGGGGGGTCGATTGCCCCTACTCGGCCACCTACCTGGACACGCACTACTTAATAGAGACCCGGATGCCTGAAACGCACAAGAACTCCATCTGCATCTTCGAGC
Organism: Pelochelys cantorii; assembly: GCA_032595735.1. Lineage (NCBI taxonomy): Eukaryota > Metazoa > Chordata > Testudines > Trionychidae > Pelochelys > Pelochelys cantorii. The sequence continues at coordinate 7,539,474 of CM064357.1, read as the reverse complement.
AGAACACCGGGACCCCGCTGCGGCGCCATTACTCCAACCTGCACTCGCTGTCCTATGGGGGGTTGAGCCGTTCCGCCCTGGTCATTCGCTCCGTTGCCACCCTGGGCAACTATGACTATGTCTGGGACTTCCTCTTCTACCAGAATGGGGCCATCGAGGCCAAGGTCCACGCCACGGGGTTCATGACTTCGTCCTTCCTCCACGGCGACGGCCTGGACTATGGCAACCGGGTGGGGGCTCACACCCTGGGGACAATCCACACCCACGCCATCCATTATAAAGTGGACCTGGACCTTGGAGGTAGGTCTCGGCGACACTTTCCTTTCCCGTTTTGGGCCCCGCCTGTTGGTGCCGTAGCCCCCGGGTCAATTGAGATTTGCTAAATGGGGTTTCTACAGGGTGAGACTCCCGAATCCGGATTTCCCGAGTCCGGCATTGTTGGGGCGACCCCGTGGGGCAAGGAGCGTTGCCAAACTCAGGCAGGTGGAGCATGTGAGTCCCAGGCTACAGTGGGGCTGCTGGGGAAAGATCCTGGTGGCAGCGGGGCTGCTGGGCAGAGCATGGAGCCCTCCCAGGCGGCGGCAGAGCCGTGGGGAAAAAGCAGACCCCTGGGTGGCCACAGAGCTGCAGGGAGATGGGGCGGGGGAGGGAGCGCAGAGCCCCAGGTGGCAGCAAGCAGCCAGAAGGAAACATGGAGACCCCAGTGTATTGACCTCCCTGGTCCAGCCAATTCCCTGGGATGGGACCACTCAGGTGCCGGACCAGGGAGGTTCAATCTGTAGCAACATGTGAAGTGCTACTTTTTCCTTCCTCTGGTCTAGGAAGGAGCTGCCAGGTGTCTTGCCCATCAGTGGCATCCAATTTCAGGGGAGAGGGTTGTCTGAGATCAGTGTCCAGGAGGCGATGTCAGTGTTCGGCTCCAGCTGTCCCAGAGGGCCAATGACCAAGTCCCTGGATGGGAGCTTTGGCTTTGGGACATTCCCTTACCCGTTAGTCCAGGGGGTCTATTTCTCCTCCTCGGCCACCTCCCTAGGTGTGCCCTCTCTGGCGTCCTCAGTCGGGTTATGGTGAGGAAGAGAAGCCAAGCCACACTGGGGAACACTGGTCATTCCACAGTGAAGCGAAATTAACGCTAAGTCACCTCTATTCGTTAAAACCAAACCTGATAAACCGGGAAGAGCTCTAGAGACAACCACTGAGTTTAAACTTCTCTTTTTCGTTTCTAAGCCAATAAGGGAACTCCCCAGAGTTGCCCCATTCTCATTCCTGCTCTTTGTGCATGGGCTTTCCAGTGAAACTGTCTGTTCTCAGCTCTCTGGACTTCCATCTGTGTGGGGGAATGAGCCAGAGAGGCTGAAGGGCTGCAGGGAAATGCTGTTTATCCCTTAAGATGAAAGCGACCAAAAGTGCCGGCTTGGATAAGATCCCGGGTCTTGATCTCCCAGCTGTGGCTCTTTTGTTTCCTTGCCCTCCAGGGGCTGGCAATTCAGAACTCTCTGTTTCCAAAAATCTCTCTGGTTTCCCTCTGCATTGTGAAAAGTCTCCGAGGGGTCACGGTGTTAGTCTGTACCCTCAAAAGTAATGAATGGTCCTGTGGCACCTTAGAGACGAACACAAATCTATGTATAGAATCCTGAGCTACCTTGGGTGGAACCCGCTTCAGCGGATGTGTGGGACTGTGTTTGCCCTGTGTTGGACGCACACAGCACCCAGGCCCTGTTCTTCTACTTGGCTACCCCCAGAGAGTGTTGAGAAAGGGAAGTCAGGAGGCAAGTGTGCGCGTGAGGGAGATTGTAACATTTGTTTGTAGCTGAGAGGGCTCCTCCATCCTCCTCCCTTCTCTCGCTCTGGTCCCCTCTTCAGCTCTAGGCACCAGGAGGCATTTTGAACAGATGCGGGGCAGCAGGTGCGCCAAACCCACACTGAAAGATGCCATAAAATGTGGATCGATACTGTGGGCCAGTGTTCCCTCTAATTTTTTTTCCATGTGTGTGGAATAAATTTTGTTATGTGCACCCAGGTATGTGCAGATGTGCACCACCAGTAGCAACGCACGCTGGTGGCTGTGGGCACTCTGCTAATCAGCTGGGCAGCACCTGGATTTCTCTCATGCAGCCGCTCAAGTACTCAGCTTACAGGGAATGCTGCTGCGGGCTGGGAGGGCGACAGGACCGCCTGCCAGAGCAACGCCATCCTAGCTGCTGCAGGCGATGTTGCCTAGCCCAAGAGTGAGCCGGGGTGGGTGTGTGGATGCCGGTGTGAAGCGCAATGTCCCCTTCCCTTCTGGATGAAATGGGAGGTCATGCCCTGGGATCATCCTCCCCTCTGCGTTCCAGCTGGAGCATGCAGGGAGAACCGTGCAGTGGCACAAGCCAACCCAGTGCCCCTGTCCCTGGAGAGAGCTTGAAAGGTGCTCAGCCCATTGCGTCCTGTTACAAGACCCTTCCACATTGATGGGCTGCTTAGATCCCTCCTCCTGCCACCTGTATTCCGATACCCACCATCCCCTGACATTGTGAGAGGGAGGCAGGTATCCATCCACGGACTCCGCCGGCTCGGGTCTGCTCATGTACCTAGGGCTGACTGGCGTGGACTGGCCCCCACGGCCTGTGGGTGTCCCATTCAGCCAGCAGAGAGCAGCACTGGAACAACCAAATGTAAACCCCACCACAGAGGATCAGTTTCTAGCAATCAGAAGAATCTCACCTCTCATCTTCCAGCCCTGAAGCTTCTGGATGAGGGGATAGATTGCACCCTCAGTGGGTGACACTAAGCTAGAGGGAGAGGTAGATACTTTGGAGGGCAGGGAGAGGGTCCAGTGTGACCTAGACAAATTAGAAGAGTGGGCTAAAAGAAATCAGAACAAGGACAAGTGGAGAGTCCTGCACTTAGGATGGAGGACTCCCAGGCGCTGTTACAGACTGGGGACCGACTGACTAAGCAGCAGAAAAGGACCTGGGGGTTCCAGTGGATGAGAAGCTGGATATGAGTCAAGAGGGCACAATTGTAGCCAAGAAGGCTAACGGCATCTTGGGCTGCAATGGGAGGAGCCTTGCCAGCAGATCTAGGGAAGTGATTATTCCACTTTAGTTGGCGCTGGTGAGGCCACATCTGGAGTATTGCATCCGGTTCTGGGGCCCCCATTACAGAAGGGATGTGGGTCCATTGGAGAGAGCCCAGCGAAAGGCAACAAACATGATTAAGAGGCTGGAGCACATGATTTACGAGGAGAGACTGAGGGACTTGGGCTTATTTAATCCACAGAAGAGAAGAGTGAGGGGGGATTTGAGAGCAGCCTTCCTCTCCCTAAAGGGGGTTCCATAGAGGATGGCGAGAGGCTGTTTTCAGTGGTGGCAGATGGCAGAAAGAGGAGCAATGGTCTCAAGTTGCGGGGGGGGAGATCTACGTTGGATATTAGGAAAAACGCTTTCTCTAGGAGGGTGGGGAAGCACTGGGAGGGGTTCCCTAGAGAGGGGGTGGAATCTTCATCCCTAGAGGTTTTTAAGTCCCGGCTTGACAAAGCCCTGGCTGGGATGATTGAGTTGGGGTTGGTCCTGCTTTGGGCAGGGGGCTGGACTCCATGACTCCTGAGGTCTCTGCCAGCCCTGGGATTCCATGCAGAGCCCAGGAGTCCCACATACTGAGCAGTTGAGGTTGCTGGGGCTCTGCCATCCACGCTGGGTCTCTCCCCTAGCCCTCACCTCCAGCGGGTTTGAGTTCCTGCCTTGTGCCGTGCGGCTCGCTCTGTGGAAGCTGCTGGAGCCTTTCCTGAGCTGCGCCCAGGTCCTGTCTTGGTCCTTCTGCCGTGAGATTCATCTGGCGGGAGCTGAAGACAGCTGGGGGAGGGGCTTCTCTGCTGGAAGTGGGGCTCACTCCTCCAGGCCCTGCTGCCGCTGTCTGCAGGGGGCACAGGACCCTGTGGGCTAGGTGGGGTGTGAACATGGCCCCTGCCCTGACGCGCTTACCCTCCAGGTTAGCACATGCAGTGGGGCATTCACCCCTGGAGCACCCCCTTGGTGACCATGTGGAACAGCCCCATCTCCTGGGCTTCAGCCTGCCTGCTCCTCACCAGGTCTTCCATGGCCAAGGCACAAAGTTCAAGCCCCTTCCATGGTAACCAAGTGAAAAGCCCAAGCAAACCTGAACCATTTGTCTGGCCCCCCCACCCCTCTCCGGGCAACTGAAGTTTTCTGCCTTTACAGGGGGACCAGCGGGCAAATGAGAGAAATCTGGACAGCGTGTGGCTGGTAATAGGCACCTATATAAGGATGAACGTGAGCACCGGGACTGGATCTGTAAAATTGGGACAGCTGGTCCCTCTTGCTCTCACGCACCACCCCTAGCTCCGCCCTACCCCAGCGCCTACTCTGCTCCCGTGGGACTCTCCCCCTAGGAGAATCCTGCCTCTTGGCAGCCTCTCCCTGCATCTTGCCTCCATTCCAGGGCCAGCCACGGGGCTCCCATCTGTTCCTGCAGCCTTCCTGTTTGCTTCCCTGGCTCTTCCCAGAGCCGGAGAGCAGGCGCTCCCCACCTCTCTCCCCTGAATCCACTCCCCTCAGCCGAGTTTGGCTCTGCATCCATGGCCCCTCAAACTCCAGTCCACCCAGTGGGGCTCACTAATTGCCCCTCTGCAGTCAGGCCAGGCTGAGGAGTAACTGCGAGATCCTGCCCAGGCGGAGCCCAGGTTGCCTTCGAGGGCCGGGTAGCCTGTGACGGCACTTTAGGAGGGGCATGGTTTTGTGGGGGTTACCTGTGCGCACAATGGAGTGCTCAGTCCTATACCCAGCACAAAGGACCTATGGGTGAGGACAGAATGAGGAGCAATGGTTTTAAGTTGCAGTGGGGGAGGGCTGGGTTGGATATGAGGGAAAACTATTTCCCTAGAAGGTGGGTGAAGCACTGGGATGGGTTCCCTACGGGGGGGGGGGGGGGGGGAGTCTCCATCCCTACAGGTTTTTAAGTCCTGGCTTGACAAAGCCCTGGCTGGGATGATTGAGTTGGGGTTGGTCCTGCTTTGGGCAGGGGGCTGGACTCGACTCCTGAGGTCTCTTCCAGCCATAGGATTCTATGATGGCAGAGAAACCGGCCAAGCAGCCGACCAGAGGGAGGGGGGCAGATGGTCCCAGGGCTGGCCTGGGAACATGTTCCAGGGATTGATTCCTCTGGCCCACTGGACCGAGTGTATGTGAAGGCCTGACGGAGGCTGCCCGTGACTCCCTTGCTAAGAGGCTGGCTAGGCCCACCAGCAGCAGCCCTGGAACCTCCCCCGCTGTGGTTGCAGAGGTCAAAGGCATCACGGAAGGGAGCTACAGGCATAGTCTGGGGTGATGGATACAGTGGGGACCCTGCTGCATTTTCCTCCTGGGGTTCATTGCGCTCTGGCCAATCCTCTCCCATAGGAAGCATGTGACTGGGAGCGGGGCCAGAGGGGCTCTTATAACCCCCTGTGGTTGCCATCAGCCAAAGCTCTGGGCAGGCAGTACCAAATCTGAGGCTGCGAACAAGCAGGGGCGCCCCAGGGGCAGTACTGGCTCTTGCCCCAGATGCCTGGATCCAGGGATTGGTCAATGCAGCTGGGAGTTCAGCCCAATACAGCTGGGGGAATAAGATGCTCCCATCTCCCTGGGCTGGATGCGATCCCAGCTATGCATATAAAATAATGGTGTCTAAATTAGCTGGCCCCAGCCCCGCCCCTTCCATCCAAGGCCCTGCCCCTTTTGCCCACAGCTCCACCTCTTCTTGGTCACAAGAGCCCACCCAGCCCCCATTGTAGCTATTGGGCCTTGTCCTGCAACCCCACCCTGCATGTTGGACACTAGTTGGCCCCCACCCAAGGCTAGTGCATCGCCCACCCCGGACAGCCAGGTTGCCAAGCAGAGCAGACCCAGCCCCGCCCTCTACCGGGCAGCCCCATGGCCCCAGCCTCAGCACCCTGGGTGGCCAGGCAGAGGTGTGGCTCCAGCCTGCTGCAGGCAAGTAGGAGGCGGCCTGACGTGGGGGGGAGCCGCCCATGTTGGTTTGGGTAGGCAGTGCCTTCCCTTGCCTTCATTACCCACTGCCCATGGCCATTAGGAAAGGTATAGACAATACAAAGCCTATCATCCTGCCACTGTAGAAATCCCTGGTAGCCAAGTGAGAAGCTGTTTCCTTTCTCACTGACCTGATTCTGCATTTATGCAGCTCCCCCCCCTCCCCTTACTGCTCAGACTCATTCCCTGTCAGGCCCCGAATGACGGGACTCACGCAGTGCTTGAGATGTGCTGCTCACTCCCCCCGTCACTTTGCAAGTTCACCTCTTCTGCTAGGAAGCTGCAGAATCATGCGCAGAAATATTCCCCTTCGTCTATTGTGGTGTGTTTCAGCCTGCAGACCCCAGCGAATCCCCAGGCTACATGGAAGATTCCCAAAGGGGTCTGCACATCCATTTGAAATCATTTAAGGGTCCACAGATGAAAAAAAAAAGTTGAAATTGAAAACCGCTGGCCTGTTTTTGGTAATGCTGATGAATTAAATTAGCTGTGCTGTCATCTGGGAAGAGTTTACCCCCCTGCAGGGGCTAGCACAAGGCCTACGCTCCCCTTAAGTGCCACTTAACTCTCTGCATAGGGGAGTTTCACCCCAGGCTGTCTATAGGGGGACGGTTTGGCGACAAAAGTGCTGTCAATATGCAAAAGGTGGCAACCAGTCAAACTGTTTTTTCTGCCTCCTCGTTGTTGACATTTCATGGCCATGTTGCTAGCTCCCCTGGTGACGGATAGAGCAAAGCATTGTGGGTAAGCATTCCACAGAGCAGTGTTGTGGGAAGGCAGAGTTGATCTCTGTGCTTCTTGGGATTCCTTCGTAGCTCTGGGAGGTCTCCTTGCTGAGGAATGTCAAAGCAGCACAGCAGTCTCTCCAGCCTTCCCCCAGCAGCAGCAGTCTGCCTGCTGCTGTGTTTCTAACAGGGCAGAACAGAAGCATATCAATGATTTGCTCTTTGTTTCTCAAACAGAGCAGCTCACTCAGCTGTCAGATACTTCCTGGAGTTTTGAAAGGGGAGGGGCGCATGCCTGCATGGCAGCAGAGATCACAAAACACTGAGCAGAGCCATCAGGGCAGACATTGTGGGATACAGGCGGAAGCCAGTTGTCTGGACAAAACAAACAGCAGAGTCCACAGTGGCTCTGTCGACGATAAAGGGAGGGAAAAAGACAAAAGACTGGGTGTTCTTCCCGACAAAAGTCACATGGCTGTGTGAGTGCTCTCACTGTTTTGTCACCAAATGCGTAGATGAGCCTTAGGTGGCCATGGAAGCCAGACGCAGCTTGGCCACTTGTCCCAACTGCTGGTGCTGCCAAGTGAGAGGGCTGGGAAGGGCATGGGAGGAGCACAGAGTAGCAGACATGGAGATGGCCCCAAGCAGAAACCACAGAGGTCAAACTCTCCGAGACAGGCAGCAGGGAGAATGCAGGGCTGCCGAGGAAGTCCAGGAAGGGTTCTCTCAGAGGCATTTTTCTTTGCCTTTTAGGGACGGCGAACAGGCTGGTGGCCCACGACATGGCCTTCGAGCCTGTGCAGGTACCGTGGAGCCCGGAGCACCAGATCCACCGGCCCCGGCTCACCAAAAGAGTCCTGCACACAGAGGACGAGGCCGCGTTCCCGCTCCATTCCAAGATGCCCAGATACATCTATTTTGCAGCCAACAGTGAAAACAAATGGGGCCACCAGCGTGGCTACCGGATCCAGATCGTTAGCTTCACCGGGGACCATCTGCCGGAAGCCAGCCCCATGGAGCGGTCCATCAGCTGGGGGAGGTAGGCAGCTTTCCTCTAGAATGTGCCATGTAGCTCATGATGATGCATAAGGCACTTGTGGGGGTCCAGGGGCTGCATGGTTCAGGCACCCCTAGAATGGACATGGGCAAAGGCTCTTGAAAACTATAATAAAAGGGTATCACATTCCCTCTTACCAGTCGGTGGGAGCTAGGCCCCGTCAGCTGTTTGCCGACTCCTTGCAGTTTAAAGCCACAGCTCTGTTGCAACCTGGATTTGAATTCTCTGCTTCATACTGTCCCCCCACTTCTCCCAACGCTCCTGAACTGTGGACTGAAGCACCCTCTGGTTGTGACACCCTCTTACCTCCCAGTCCTGCCTCACCCTGGGCCACAGATCAGCCAGTGCTTCTCAGTCTGTACCCACCAGTCCAGTCCTGGTCACTCCCACTCCCATTCTGCTGATAGAATCATAGAGCTGGAAGAAACCTCAGGAGGTCATCAAGTCCAGCCCCCTGCCCAAAGCAGGACCAATCCTAACTAAATCAACCAAGCCAGGGCTTTGTCAAGCCTAGACTTAAACACCTCTAGGGATGGAGATTCCACCCCCTCCCTAGGTAACCCATTCAAGTGCTTCCCCACCCTCCTAGTGAAATAGTTTTTCCTAATATCCAACCTGGACCTCCCCCACTGTAACTTGAGACCATTGCTCCTTGTTCTGCCATCCCTCACTACTGTGAACAGCCTCTCTCCATCCTCTTTGGAACCTCCCTTCAGGAAATTGAAGGCTGCTATCAAATCCCCCCTCACTCTTCTCTTCTGCACCTCACTGACTCCTGGCTGTTGCAGTCTCTGGCTTTGTCTTAGTTAGACCCTGCCAGGTGGGCTGAATTTTGTGGCAATAGGTTTGTGAGGTGCACATTAGGGTCATAGAAGCCTGCGATAGAAAAGACCCATTGCATTATCTAGCTCAGGGGTGGCCAACCCGTTACAGATGAAGAGCCCAAATAATGGTGGATACAGGGCAAAGAGCCGAGGGAAAAAAGTTGTTGAGCAAAAGCAAAAAACCCCAAAACGGCGCCCCTTTCAGAGTTGCGTGTGGCCCAAGCAGGCTTCCGTTGGCCACAGCATCAGATTTAGGAAAAGGAAAAATGGTCAGAGCAGGGCACCGAAGAAGAGCCACGGATACAGGAGCCGAGCCGCGGGTGCAGGAGCCGCAATTTTTTCTTTGAAGAAGGGTTGGTTACCCCTGATCTAGCCCGTGCCCCCCTCCTCCCAGCCAGGTGCGGTCAATGTGGCATGTTCCCGAGGCAGGTTAAACCTCTCTAGTCTAGCACCCTCGGGATCTGGCCGGTGCTGAACCAGAGAATTTGCCAAACTACAGGAGGTCAATATTGTCTAGGAGCATCACCAACACTTCCTCTGCTTACTGGGCTCTTAGAAGCATTTAGGGGTAAATTAGAGCTAAACAGCACAGAACACTGAGAGCCTGTAAACAAACTATGGGACCGTGGGAAACTTGGCCACACCCATGATAAGTGAAAAAACTTAAAAACCAGCATCTGGTCCTGCAGCACCTTGGAGACTAACAAAAAATGTAGATGGTGGACATCCAGCTAACTAAAATCATGCCACGGGGTAATTGGGCAACAAAATGGCAAATGAAACTTAATGCTGATAAATGTAAAGTAATGCACGTTGGGAAAAAATTAATCCCAACTCTATACAGAAAATGATGGGGTCTAATTTAGCTACAACTACTCAAGAGAGATCTTGGGGTCATTCTGGAGAGTTCTCTGAAAACATCCCCTCAGTGTGCAGCGGCAGTCAAAAGGCAAGCAGAATGTTAGGAATCATTAAAAAAGGGATAGAGACGAAGAAAGAGAACATCTTTTTGCTTCTATATAAATCATGGGATGCCCACATCTTGAATACTGCATACAGATGTGCTCACCTTATCTCAAAGATATATTGGTATTGGAAAAGGTTCAGAAAAGGGCAACAAACATTGTTAGGCGTTTGGGTCCTATATGAAGAGAGATTAAAAAGACTGGGACTTTTCAGCTTAGAAAAGAGGAAACTAAGGGGGGATAGGATAGAGGTCTATAAAATCATGACTGGTGTGGAAAAAGTGAATAAGGGAAAGTTATTTACTTGTTCCCATAATGTAAGAACTAAGGGTCACCAAATGAAATGGATAGGTAGCAAATTTAAAAGAACCAAAAGGACGTTTTTCTTCACGCAGCACATAGTTAACCTGTGGAACTCCTTGCCAGAAGATGTTGTGAAGACCAGGGCTGCGTCTAGACTGGCATGATTTTCCGCAAATGCTTTTAATGGAAAAGTTTTCCGTTAAAAGCATTTGCGGAAAAGAGTGTCTAGATTGGCACGGACGCTTTTCCGCAAAAGCACTTTTTGCGGAAAAGTGTCCCTGGCCAATCTAGACGCGCTTTTGCGCAAGAAAGCCCCGATTGCCATTTTAGCCATCAGGGCTTTTTTGCGCAAAACAATACCACGTTGTCTACACTGGCCCTTTTGCGCAAAAGCTTTGCACAAAAAGGACTTTTGCCCGAACGGGAGCAGCATAGTATTTCCGCAAGAACACTGACGATCATACATGAGATCGTCAGTGTTCTTGCGGAAATTCAAGCGGCCAGTGTAGACAGCTGGCAAGTTTTTCCGGAAAAGCGGCTGATTTTCCGGAAAAACTGGCCAGTCTAGACACAGCCCAGGACTTTAACAGGGTTCAAAAAAGAACTAGGTAAATTCATGGAGGTTAGGTCCATCAATGCTTATTAGCCAGGATGGGTAGGAATGGCGTCCCTAGCCCCTGTCAGAGTCTGGGAATGGGTGACAGGAGGGATCACTTGATAATTCCTGTTCTGTTCATTCCCTCTGGGGGCACCTGGCATTGGCCACTGTCGGCAGACAGGACACTGGGCTGGATGGACCTTTGGTCTGACCCAGTCTGGCTGTTCTTATGTATGTTGCAGGACCAGAGAGGGCCGGACTAGAGAGGTTCAACCTGTAGTGGTATATTTCTCCCAAGCTGGTTTGAAAAGCCCCTGTATCGTGTGGCTGCCTTCTCTCTTTCCTCTCGCTAGGTACAAACTGGCCGTCACCAAACGAAAAGAGGAGGAACCAACAAGTAGTAGCATCTACAACCAGAACGACCCCTGGACGCCCACGGTGGCCTTTGCTGACTTCATAAACAATGAGACCATCGTAAATGAGGTGAGTTGGATTTGGCTGGGGCCTTGTAGTACCGTGAGCTGAGTCTCAGAGCTAGCTACAGCCCTGGGCCCACAGAGAAACCCCATTCTTTTGCTCAGGGCTCAGACGGACATTGCTAGCGGGACACTCGGTTTCTCCAGGGCGAGGGTAAAACCTCAGGAAAGGAGAAATAACTCACTGTGCTCACTGCCTCCTCTCCCCATGTGGCACCTGCTTGTTCTTTGCCCCCGGGAAGTCCCTGTAACCGAGTCACTATGCGGAGTGAAGGAGCAGAGCTGGTCGGGACAGTCTGAAAAAATCTGAAATTCCAACAAATCGGAAGGGGGGGGGGAAGTGTCAGTGACCCAGGGCAGACTCACTGCTATGGTGCCTCCATGGTAGCCCTGGGGGTTAGCTTTTGTCTGCTCGCTGGACGCCTCCCTCTGGCTGGGGTCTCCGCGTGTCCTCACTTCCCCATTAGTCCGGACCCATGTTACTCTTGGGACTGCAGTGTCCTCTTCAGGACACGGCCCTCCGGCAGTGCCAGCTCCAGTGTCTCTCGACCCCTTTCTGGGGGGCAGGGGGGGGGATTTATCAGTCTCTGTACTCCAGGGTCCTCTCCTCCCAGGGAACACCAAGTTTCCCTAGACCCTCCTTGCCTCAGTGACCCACGGCCAGTCTTCCTCAAGTCCCTGCCTCAGGGGCAAACTGCAGTCTGCAATGGCCGCTCATCATTGGCAAGGGGGTGTGGACCTGCTACCTTGGCCTACCCTGGCTGGCTCTCTGCAGCCCTCCTGCACTCGGGTCTGGCCTCGGGCCCTGCTGTCTGGGAGCTTGCCTGGCCAGAGCTTCCTCTGCTCTGCCTGCTTTCCCCAACAAGGCTCTACCTCCAGGAAGCCTCCTGCTTCCCAGGCAGCCAGGTCTCTCCTGCCAGAGTAAGTCCTCCTCTCTCCCTCCAGGAGCCCTTCTTTATATAGTCCCCAGCTGGGCCCTAATTAGCAATAACCGCCTCAGCCCTAGCTCATTCGGTTGCCAGATGGCTTAACCAAAAATACCGAAAAAAAACCCACCAGGGGAAAAAAAAAACACCGGGGGGAAAAAAAACACCGGGGGAAAAAATTCTGTTGAGGAAAAAAAAAGGGGGGGGACCAAATTTGTTACAGCATGGCCCCTTTCAGAAATGCCTTTGAGGCTTTTTGGCCCTAACAGGTGACTGGTGGCCATCTTGTCTTCCTGCTCCGGGCCAGACAGCTCCCCTGCGGAACCAGGTAAGCACCTGGGATTTTCACCTCCTGTCCGGGAAAAAAAATCAGAAAGTCCCGGACATTTTAGGTGTCCGATATTTTCTGAATTTTTTTACCGGACAGGAGGCGAAAATTCCAGACTGTCTGGGTCAATACTGAACACCTGGCAACCGTACTCACGCAGGGCTGGGTTTTGCCCTTCAAGGGCCAGTGCCTGTCAGTCAGGACAATGTTTCCATTGTCCAAGCCACTCTCCTAGCCCGACACTGCTAGACTTTGGCCCAGGTACTGTTCTCAGACGCTGCTCCACCCCAGGATATGATCCCAAAAGGATGTTTTCCTGAAATAACCAAATTATGTGGTTCTGTCTCTCTTCCCCAGGACTTGGTAGCCTGGATCACAACTGGTTTCCTTCACATCCCACATGCGGAGGATATTCCCAACACGGTGACGGTGGGAAACGGAGTCAGCATTCTCCTGAGGCCCTACAATTATTATGACATGGATCCGTCCATCTACTCCCCCGACGGCGTCTTTTTCAACAGCAAGCAGGATGCCAGCGCATGTGAAGTCAACCACCTGGCTTGCCTGCCCCAAAGTGCCTCATGCTCTCCGGCCCTCCCTCCGTTCACCTACGACGGGTTCCAGAATCTGACAAGACTGTAAGAGTCCCAGGCGGTGGGGTCTTTGTGTGGTAGATGGAAGGAATTGGATGCACCGGGGTCATCCCTCTGCCCAGAAAATCCATTTGCATCAATGGAGATCTGTCTTAAAACTGTTTTCTAGTGACTGTGTATCTTTTGGTTAAGGAACACCACCGTTATAATTGCTTATGAGGGCTGCATCTAAGAGTTATAGGCTGCAGCGTCTTTATGGGGTAGAAGAAATGAATCTGAGCGACTACTTTGCCCAGAAAACCCTATTTCAATAATCGAGATGCATCTTCAAGGCCATCTGCTAATTGCATAGCTTATTATATCATAACTTCCCTATTACAAGGGGCTGTATCTTTACGGGGAAACATAACATGCTCCGTGCACTGCCAGGCTGGAATGCGCATTTGTCTTTTTTAGAATCGCATGCTCTCCAGCTCATCGGAGGAAGTGGGTTTTGCCCATGGAAGCTCGTGGTACCTGATATGTTGTTGTTAGCCTCTAAGGTGCCACAGGACTGCTTGCTATGTTTAAATCCAGCGTGTCACATGGAGGGAGGCAGGTAGGAGAGCGAATGCTGTTCCTCCGATAGCAGTAATAAATATTGTCTCGTGGCTCGTTCAGGGGAAAATAACGAATCCAAGTGATCTCAAATGCCTTATTCTTAAAACTGTTGCAGCTGGGTTGTGCTACCTGTGTCCAGGGAGGTTAACGGGGCTAAGAGTTTAAGCATAAGAACATGGGAGTAGTCATATTGGCTCAGACCAAGGATCCATCTAGTTTGGTACAGGTGGGAGGGATAGCTCAGTGGTTTGAGCACTGGTTTATTAAACAGAGGGTTATGAGCTCAATTCTTGAGGGAGGGGGGGCTATTTAGGGGTCTGGGGCAAATTTATCAGGGATGGTACTTGCTCCTGCTAGGAGGGCAGGGGACTGGACTAAATGATTTCTCAAGGTCCCTTCCAGTTCTATGAGATAGGTATATCTCCATTTATCATATTATTATCCTGTTTGCCAACAGTGACCATTCAGAGGGCGTGACCAGAACAGGCAATCACTACACCCTAAACTCCAAATAAGATACACAATTTGTGCTGCGCAAATGGCGTATCTTATTTAGATTTTATTTCAAAAGAGCTTATTTTGAAATTTGGCGCTCCTACACAGTGCCAAATTTCAAAATAAAGCGCTACTTCGAGCCATCCCTTATCCCTCGTGCAACGAGGGATACCGGGGTAGCGAAGTAGCGCACCCGTCGTTTTGAAAAACATTTTGAAATAACAGGCAGCTTGTGTCAACGCAGGGCAGCTATTTTGGGATACTGGAGATATCCCGAAACAGCCTTGCAGTGTAGACGTACCCCGAGTGATCTGTTCCCTGTCGGCCAATCCCAACTTCTGGCAGTCAGAGACTCACGGACACCCAGAACATGGGCTTATGTCCTTAACTGTCTTGTTTAGCAGCCATTGATGGACCCATGCTCTGTGGACTTATCTGATTCTTTTTTTAGAACCCAGTTCTAGTTTTGGCCTTGACAACATCCCCTGGAAACGAATCCTGCAGGCTATGGGTGCACCACCACTGTTTATAAGTCATCTTTAAACACATGCTCTGGCCTGAAGCTTTGGCCAAATCCCAGCCTTGAGAAAGCACAAGCTGGACAGCAGCTGGGAGGTCTCCCCGAGGTTGGCCAGTCCTCATCTGAGATGAGTGCCTTTCAAGGACATCAGCTATCTAGAGCCCTGTAGTCTGGGACCGCTCCTGAGGGTCTGATCTGGCTGCTGTGAGCTAAGGCCAGGTCTACACTGGGGAGAAAGTCGACCTAAGAGACGCAACTCCAGCTACAAGAATAGCGTAACTGGAGTCAGCAAACCTTAGGTTGAATTTCCGCCATGTCCCCACTGCGGGAGGACTTCCCTCACCCCTCGTGACCCAGGGGAGTACCGGAGTTGATGGGGGAACCATCAGTGGTCAATTTAGCAGGTTCTTACTAGACTCTCGTTCACCTACGATGGGTTCCAAAATCTGATGGTCCCGTAAGCGTCACAGGCTGCAGGGTCTTTGTGCAATAGAAGGAAGGAATCGGATGCTCCAGAGTCATCACACTGCCCAGATCTGTCTTAAAACTGTCTCTCGAGGCTCTGCTCCCTCACGGGCCTTGGGGACGGTGATCTCCGGTAAATACTCATGTGAGCGCAGGCTGCAAAGGGACGTCAAAGCAAGAGGGCTGAGCAGCAGCAGAATGACAGGTGGCTGTTTACTCCGGGGTGGGAGCGCTGAGCCACATCACAGCCCGCCAGCAGGGCTGGGGGGACACATGATCTGTTAAATAGTTGAACGAATGGGACGCTTAGCACTGAAAGGTGCTGGGTAGGATCAGATTGGCGGAGGGGCCAGCCAGGCCAACAGCTGATGAGACCATGACTGGCAGGCCACTGGTGACAGGGGCAGGACATTAAGTTTCGTCCCTCCCTGGTCCCAAGGGAGGACCCTCCTTCCCAAGATCTGGGACCCACTATCCAAGGAGGAAGCTGGATTTTCAGAGCAGCTGGGGTTTGACAGGCTGGCGAGGCTCCAGCCCCAGATGAATTTGTGTCTGCAAAAGAAGCACCGGAAGGGCGTTGGCCAGCCTCTGCTCAGGGAGCCCTGTCTTTGGGGGGAGGGGAAGGCAGTGCCACCCTGGAGAGCAGTGCAGGAGGAGCCCAGCTCCAGCTTCCTCTGTGGCCTGGGAGGTTAGACAGCAGGTGGGACGGTACCTCCCACTTGCCCAGCTGTGGCTGTCCCACGGCCACTGCTGTTAGAAAGTGACTCCAAGCCCAGTTCATTCGCACAGCGCCAGCCCCGTGTGGGGCTGGGGTGTGAGTGGAGGGCTGGGCGTGGTGGGATGGTGTATGGTAGCCTGGGGAAAGCTGGGCTAGGTGTGGGGTAACGGGGTGCAGGCCTGGGCGTGGTGAGCTGGTGCAGGGTAGCTCGGGGTAGTGGGAGATGCTGGGCTTTGGGGGTGCTGGGCTGATGGGGAAGTGGGGCAGTGCTGTGAGGTTAGTGTTGCCCCCCCCCCTCATGTCTCAGCCACTCTGGGGTGGGGGCTGGGGCAGCGAGACGGGAGGCAGAGGCTGCTTGCTTGACAGATGCCCCAGAGCCAGGAGGAGGTGCTTGCAGGCCAGCGCCCGTCATGAGATGTGCCAGGTGTGGGAGGCGCGAACACCTCCTGGGTGCCAGGGGCTGGGCAGCCCTCCTCCCCACAGCCAGGTGATGGTGCTGCCTCGTCTGGCTCACTCTGGCAGGGCTTCTCTCCGTGTCCAGCCTGTCCTAGTCCATCCCTTGTTGCCCTGGGGTCACCGCTGGCCCCTGGATACCCGCCTCGCAACAAACGTCCCCAGCCAGGGCCTGTCCCCGCTGTCTGCCAAGGGCGCAGGGCTCCAGGTGCAGATTTTGGTCGCGTCCCAAGGCAGGGCCTTCCCCTGAGGAGAGGGAAGAGGCCAGAGTTAGAGCCGCGAGAGCCCGGTAGGCCGCTGACCTGAGGAGATGGGCATTTTATCTGCCAGCCCGGCTGCACTGTGAGAGAGACCACTAGGATGAGGCGGCATGGGAGGCGTGAATTTGAAACGAGTCTGGGGCTGGGAACGGGGCTCTTGGGAAGGGAAGGGGCAGAGGTGGCCTCTTGGACATCTCCACCACCACAAGGGCTGGTCTCAGCTCCCTCCCTTTCTGCAGGATGTGGGGTCTTAACCAATCGCGGCGCAGCTTCCACCCCACCTCGAGTCCAGACCATCGCTTGTCCCTGGTCTGCAGGGGCAGCAGCCCTCAGGCTGGGGCCAGAGATCAGCACCTGGGCCAGCCCTGCTCGTGGGGGGGGAAACGCTTTGGTTGGGGCGGCTTGCCGGTTTCAGAGACAACGCCACATGGTCACCTCGAGTGACACACCCAGAGCTGGAGGCTCTCCAAACATTGGGTGAAAGGAACTTTTGACCTTAAAAGAGGGAGGGCTAGGAGGAGAGGAAAATCCTCGGCTATGTCTACACTGCACAGTTATTTCGGAATAAGCTATTCCGGAATAGTTATCCCGAAATAGCTTATTTTGAAACAGCACGTCTACACTGCAGGGAAGCCTCAAAACGAGTCCGAGCCAGGCTTCCCTAATGTAGACAGGCTACCTCGTTCCAGTGTCCCAAGAGGAATAACTTAGAAAGGCCCAGTGAGGGGCTATTTCGAAATAGCAGCAGTGAAGCATCTACACACGCCTGATTTTGAAATAGCTATTTCAGAATAGGCCTTATTCTTCGTACAATGAGGGTTACAGAAGTCGGAATAAGTCGTCCATTATTTTGAAATTATTTGGCTGTGTAGACGCTCGCATAGTTATTTTGGAATAACTTGGTTGTGTGGATACACCCCTAATTTCCTAAACTGCACGAGAGAAAGCAGCGGGTCGGGAGGGCGGGAGAGCAGAGGCCTGGGGGAGATGGGGCATTTGCTGAATGTGAGTCTTAGGGACAGAAAAGGGCCATTTGCTTACATGGCAAACTGACTCCCAGCGGAGCTTGGGTTTGTAACTCCCCCTGTGAATCTAGTCAACGCAGCCTGAGTTTTCCCGCAGCTGCCCTGTCTTTGTGCACCAAACCCAGCTCAGAGCAGGCAATGGGTTATGCCCTCGAGGAAGGAGATTTTTGAGGGGTTGAGACTCTGCGAGGTTCTTAGCCCATCATCAGCAACCTGCCTGCTGCACGTTGGTGAGGGGTACATCCAGTCCCCCAGGAGGCGATTGGCTCTGGATTGTTCCATAGCATGCGAGAGGGCTGCAGAGAAAACTCTGTGTCTCTGTGTATGTTTGTTCAGGGCCCATCTCCGGGACCGCTGCATGCTGTTATAGCATGCAAATGCTATTTCTAAAGGCACACAGGGAATTGGAGGGCCCTCCTGCAGTGCCATCCCCTCCCGGCAGCCCCTTACTCTGATTATTTATTGCAGAGAGCCCCAGAAACGTGGCAAGCAAAGAGAGTCCCTACTCCCCGTGGGCTCAGACCGGCCCCCAGCGTTCCCTGTAAGCAGCCGCCCAGGAGAGATTCCAATTGCGCCCCGCTGATTAGCAGTGCTCCCACAGCCTCCCACAGCAGGTGTTTTTACTGGTGGTGCACATCTCCGCATGCCTCGGTGCAGGTAACACAATTTATTCCGCACCTGGGTAGAAAAAATGAGAGGGCACATTGCCGGCCACCCTTATGCCTGCCGGGTTGTCCCCCCAGTGAGGCGTTGTGTTCCAAAAGGGAGAACTCCCTGCGGTGCACCGCACAGGGGGCGGGAACGGGGAGTAGATATGGGAGTCACTCCTGGCAGAGCTAAGTTCCAGAACCAGGGCTGTTTGCCTGCAAACACCAAATAAAGGAGTCAGCAGAGCCTGCAGTGACACCAGAACAGGCACGAGAGACAGAGCCCAGACCCTTTGGCTGCAACCAAAGAAATCATGCAGGGGAAGCAAGAGAGAGGGGAAGTCCCAGGCAGGGCTGCAGGAAAGCTCCTAAGAGAACTGTAGCCAGCCTGGGGGGGGATCAGGTTACAGCATCTGGCAAGAAGCCCCTGGCAAACATCTCACTTCTCCAAGGGCTCCGCTTTGTTGGCCAGAGCACTTTTTGGGGTCCAGGCTTGCGTTTTCTAAAAGGACCCTCACGCCATCCCTGGCCCCAGGACCGCAGTCTGTAACCCACCTCCCCAGGAGCCGGCCAGCAAGCGAGCACTGTGCAGAGACAGTGGGTGCTGCTTCGGAAGCTGAGCCTGTGACTGGTCTAGAGACGCAGAGAAGGAGCCTTTTATGGTTGCCAGCAAACCTCCTGCGTCTTCCCTCCACATCTCCCTCCTCCAGCCCTGCACCTCCCCACACACCGACACAGACGCGGCCTGCAGAGGGCCGCCTGCTGCCGGCACGCCCATTCCGGGAGACCTCAGGAGCTGGCTGTGACAGCAGCAACATGAACCTGAAAACGGTCGTCATCCTCCTGGTTCTGGCGCTCGCCACAATATTCGCACTGGTCTGGGTGCTGCTGACTAGAGGGAAGCCAGCCAGCTGCGAGCCCCCGAGCAGCCAGGGGGGAGAGCACGGGAACCAGAGCCTGGTCTTCGCTGATCTGACACCAAAAGAAATGGTGGAAGTGGTGACGTATCTTCACAACAACCTCGGGGTGCCCTTGGTAGATGCCTCTCAGGCAACCCCCTCTGATAACTGCATTTACTACGTCGACGTGCAGCTGCCCCCCAAGGCCGAGGTGCTGGCCTTCTTGGACCGTAACGGCAGCCGACCGGCCCGGCAGGCGCTGGCAGTGGTGTACTTCGGAAACCAATCAGATCCGAATATCACGGAGTACGTGGTGGGTCCCCTGCCCCGGCCGACGGCTCACCGGGACGTCACGGTGCGGAAATACGGCGGGAAGCTGCCGTACCACCGCCGGCCAGTGACGGAGAGGGAATACAAGGAGATCGAGCTCTTCCTCCACCAGGAGTTCTCCAAAGCCCCACGCTTGCTCAAGGAGTGCTGTGAATACGATGGGACCAATTTTGCTACCCTCACCACGGTTCCCCGGGGGTTCCAGTCGGGCGATCGAGCCACCTGGTTTGTTGTGTTCCAGAATGCGTATGGCAAGGGCTACTACCTGCACCCGGTGGGGCTGGAGGTGCTGGTTAACCACAGCAGCCTGGACCTCTCCCAGTGGCGGGTGAGCCAAGTGTTCTACAATGGGAAGTACTACGAAGACATGGCGCAGCTGGAGAGTGGGTTCATCCAAGGCAACGTGAACGACGTCAAAGTTAAAAAAGTCCAACCGGAGGAGGAATATGGTTCCATGAGGCCCACGGGGACCCTCTCCCGGCCAGGCCCTTTGCCGTATCAGCCTCGTGGGCCCCGCTACTGCATCCATCACAATCACGTCCTCTTCCAGGCCTGGAGTTTTGCCTTCGGGATGGACGTGAACACGGGCCCGCGGCTGTTTGACATCCGGTTCAACGGAGAGAGGGTTGTCTATGAGCTGAGTCTCCAAGAAGCCCTTGCACTCTATGGCTCCAATTGTCCCGGGGGGATGGTGACGCGCTATATGGACGGGAGCTTTGGCATCGGGAAGCTGGCATTTGAGCTCATCCGAGGCGTTGACTGCCCCTACACAGCCACCTATGTGGACAGACATTATTTAGTCGAGTCGGAGACCCCTAAAGTGAATAAAAACGTCATGTGTGTTTTCGAACACAACGCGGCCGTCCCGCTGAGACGCCATTTCTCCAACACGCAGTCCCTATACTATGGGGGTCTGGCGAAATACGCGCTTGTTCTCAGGGTCATTTCCACGCTCCTAAACTATGACTACGTTTGGGACTTCATCTTCTACCAGAACGGAGCGATGGAAGTGAAAATCCACGCCACGGGCTACATTAGCTCCTCCTTTCTCTACGACGAGGGCACGGACTATGGCAGCCGGGTCGGGGAACACACTCTCGGGACAATGCACAACCACCTCATCAACTATAAAGTGGACTTGGATATTGGAGGTAGGTCTCTCTCTCTCTCGCTCTCCCCACGGCAGGCCTCTTGGTAGCTCTGAGGGGCCACATTCTGGGCTGCACCTCTCGGAAAGAACAGTCCAAGCCAGTGCAAAGGGGGCTGCTGTGGTCTGGGCTTGGCCAGGGGCCTGGCCACCCTTCAGTGTAAATCAAACCTGAATGGAAAGCAGATTCCCACAGGCCAGGACCACTGCAGTCGCATCCTGTCCCACTCCTGGTGCATTTCTCTGCCAGGCGCTGAATGGGCAGGGGTAGCCCTGACACCTGCCCTGGTTTGGGCTGGGATCTCCCCTCTATTTTGGCCTTGGAAAGGGTTCAGAAAAGGGCAACTAAAATGATTAGGGGTTTGGAACGGGTCCCATATGAAGAGAGGCTAAAGCGACTGGGACTTTTCAGTTTAGAAAAGAGAAGACTGAGGGGGGATATGATAGAGGTCTATAAAATCATGAGAGGTGTGAAGAGGGTGAATAAAGAAAAGTTATTTATTAGTTCTCATAATAGAAGAACTAGAGACACCAAATGAAATTAATGGGTAGCAGGTTTAAAACTAATAAAAGAAAGTTCTTCTTCACACAGCACATAGTCAACCTGTGGAACTCCTTGCCAGAGGAGGCTGTGAAGGCTAGGACTATAACAGAGTTTAAAGAGAAGCTAGATAATTTCATGGAGGTTAGGGCCATAAAAGGCTATTAGCCAGAGGATAGAAATGGTGTCCCTGGACTCTGTTTGTCAGAGGCTGGAGATGGATGGCACAAGACAAATCGCTTGATCATTGTCTTCGGTCCACCCCCTCTGGGGCACCTGGCGCTGGCCACTGTCGGCAGACAGGCTACTGGGCTAGATGGACCTTTGGTCTGACCCAGTACGGCCGTTCTTATGTTCTTATGCTGTAGAAATGGGGCAAAGGAGCTGCATGCAGCCAAGAACTGGGAGCATGGGCCGTAAGCTCTGCATTATGGCTTGTCATTCAGGGAGCTGGCAAGGTCCCCTCCCCGTAAAGCGAGCTGGAGGCCGGTGTGATTGAAAGGCCCAGAACCTCCCCAGAGCCGCGGATAGTACAGAGCAGCCAGATTAAATCAGAAATCCTTTGGGAACGATGCCCCCAGGAAGAACATCACACCTGGGGCGGGTTTAGGAATTGTTGACACCAACTCTGCTGGCCGCGTCCCACAGATCTTGGCTGCAACTGCCTCCCGGAAGGGGGCGGGGGGGGAGAAAATGGAGTTAAGTTAAACTCTCCCACGTTCCACGTTAACTGCCCATGGGAATTCATGCCAACCCGTCTGTGGGGGCATGCATTCATTCTGCACAGGGAAGAGAGTGTTGTATGTAACAGCCCTGCTTAGCAGACTGTTCCCCACTCTGGCACTCCGAATGAAGAAGGTGGGGCCCTGCAAGAGAGCTTCAAAACCTTGCCTTTATGGGCACTGGTTACAAAAAAATCCCCCCTCCCAACCCGAATGTTAATCCCCAGATTTTGGGGAATTTGCGGCCACCAGCAAGTGCTTTTTTATCCCTAAAAAACAGGAGCGAACACTTGAAACCACCCACAGGGGTACACCCAGCTCTTTTGCCCCAAAAGAGCCTGGAAAAGAAAAGAGAAAAACAAGCTGCGGTCTCTTACCCCTCAGTCGAAGGCCTGCAGATACACACAGGCAGACCGTCCAGGACACAAGAATCAAATCATCCCCTTTAAATGAGTGATTTTTATTACAAAACAAAAGATAAACTTGAGAAAGCAGACTTGGGTGCTAGATGTACAGAGCAACCAAGGAAAACAAGTTAAAAACCAGAGGAAAAAAGTCTCGGCACAATGCTTGGATGGTAGTAAATGGGGAGGGGAGGCAGAGAGTCACACAGAGCCGTTCAAACCAAACCACCAAATAAAGAAAAATTGCCCTGAACGTGACTGGATTCACATTTCCCTGATACTCACTTCTCATTTTCTTTTTGTTCAGTCTGCTCCCATGCCCTGAATTCTGTGGGGGCTTGGTAGTTCTGCCTGGGTTTAAATCATTCTGTGTGTCTCAACTCCTGGTGTAACTCTCCCCACCAAGAAAGCAGGCAGGGGACCTTTATCCAATTCAAATTTCAACCCTCTGTCTCCATTGGTTCTCCCGGCCCCCTGGCAGACACCTTTGCTAGCTACCTGAGTTAACCCCTTAGTCACTGGGTTCTGGTCAGCGGTCCCCCTGTGAATGACAGCTCCAAAGGGGACGCTTTCAGGAACCAAACCCAAATATTTGACCATGATATAGCATAAAAACCAGATTACTCTGCCCAGTGACTTTCTGCATGAACAGTGTCACGGGGCAAAATACCAACTGTGCATTAGTCACCTGCCAATAAAGCATCCAATTAACCAGAAGGTGGTGATTCAGTATCCCAATAGGTGTGAGCCCAAGCAGAGCATAGAATCCTAGATCTGGATGGGACCGCAAGAGCTTTCAAGTTAAGGAAGTATGGATTGGATAAATGGACTGTAAGGTGAATAGAAAGCTGGCTAGATTATCAGGCCTAACGGGTAGTGATCAAGGGCTTGATGTCTGGTTGGCAGTCGGTTTCAAGCGGGATACCCCAAGGCCGGTTCTAGGGCCAGTTTTGTTCAACATCTTTATTAATGACCTGGATGAGGGGATGGATTGCACCCTCAGCCAGTTTGGGGATGACAAATTGGCTGGGGGAGACATAGATATGTTGGAGGGCGAGGATAGGGTCCAGAGTGACCTAGACAAATTGGAGGATCGGGCCAAAATAAATCTGATGAGGTTCAACAAGGACGAGTGTAGAGTCCTGCACTTGGAACGGAAGAATCCCAAACATTGTTACAGGCTGGGGACCGACTGGCTAAATAGCAGTTCAGCAGAAAAGGACCTGGGGATTACAGTGGATGAGAAGCTGGATATGAGTCAACAGTGTGCCCTTGTAGCCAAGAAGGCTAATGGCATATTAGGTTGCATTAGAAGGAGCATTGCCAGCAGATCTAGAGAAGTGATTATTCCCCTTTATTCGGCTCTGGTGAGGCCACATCCGAAGTATTTGTTCAATTCTGCCCCCTATAAAAAGGATGAGGACACATTGGAGAGGGTCCAGCGGAGGGCGACCAAAATGACGAGAAGGCTGGAGCACATGACCTACGAGGAGAGGCTGAGGGATTTGGGTTTGTTTAGTCTGCAGAAGAGAAGAGTGAGGGGGGATTTTAGAGCAGCCTTCAACTCCCTGAAGGGAGGTTCCAAAGAGGAGGGAGAGAGGCTGTTCACAGTAGTGACAGATGGCAGAAAGAGGAGCAGTGGGCTCAAGTTACAGTGTGGGAGATCTAGGTTGGATATTAGGAAAAACTATTTCACTAGGAGGGTGGGGAAGCACTGGGATGGGTTCCCTAGGGAGGTGGTGGAATCTCTATCCCTCGAGGTTTTTAAGTCTCAGCTTGACAAAGCCCTGGCTGGGATGGTTTAGTTGGGGCTGGTCCTGCTTTGGGCAGGGGGCTGGACTCGATGACTCCTGAGGTCTCTTCCAGCCCTGGGATTCTGTGATTCCACTCGTGGCAGGACCAGGCGTCATCTAGACCATAGTTTCCCAAACTTTTTTGGCTGCAGAGCCCACACAGGGTTCTGAAAATTTGGTGGAGCCCTTAAAATATCATGATTTTTAATTCATGAGGTACCCAAATAAACAAAGTTCTGGAATTCTATTTTGTTTTCTTATATAGTTCTTCTCCATTCTTTTTTCCCCAAGAAAATGATCAGAAAATGAGTAACAAAATAACAGGGTCCTACAACTGTCATTAATATTTTCTCATGGAGCCCCTGGATCCATTGATGGCGCTCCAGGGCTTCACGGAGCACACTTTGGGAAACCCTGATCTAGACCATCCCTGGCAGACCTGTGTCTAACCAGCTCTTAAAAAATCTCCAGTGGTGGAGATTCCACAACTTACCTAGGCAATTTAACCATCCCCTCAACAGGTCCCAGAGGCATTTTCAGCACGCTGGGGAAACCTCTTACCACAAGGAGTGTCAGACACACAGGAGAACTAGCAAGAAGTTGAAGTTTCAGCTCCTTCCTGACTGCCGTAGCATGACCTAGGGCAGAAATAACATAAGAATGGCCACACTGGGTCACACCAAAGGTCCATCTAGCCTAGTGTCCTGTCTGCCAACAGTGGCGAATGCCAGGTGCCCCCAGAGGGAGTGAACACAATAGGGAATCATCAAGTGATCCCTCCCCTGTCGCTCATTCTCAGCTTCTGACAAACAGTCTAGGGATACCATTCCTACCCATCCTGGCTAATAGTCGTTGATGGACCTGTCCTCCATGAATTTATCTAGCTCTTTTATTGAACCCTGTTAAAGTCCTGGCCTTCACAACATCCTCTGGCAAGGAGTTCCACAGGTTGATTGAAGAAGTAGGTTTCAAGGGCACATACCTTGGTGCCATGCAACTCCTGTCAATAGTGTCATGCCCATGGAAGAGTTAACTTGTGAGAAGGCAGCAATTTTTGGAAGCCTTCAGTTCCGCCCTCTTGGCATCCTCAGCCAGCAAAAGTTTCTTCTGATGATGTAATACTTCTAATTCCTGTTGCATTGGCTGCAAGCACTTGGTATTCTCCAGGGGAGTTGTCCTAACACTAAGCACCATGCTATATTCAGCTGTTAATTTTCTGTCTTCTTTTCTGGACTTTTACACTCTCTTGAGCTGAGAACAAGGGCTCTGATAATTAAAACATGGATCCTCTCAGCAAGGAGGGCTGGGGCTTCACCTCAATTCCACCCTTGACATTTCATGAGCCCAGCACATCTTAATATAGTATATGGAGATACACCATCTCACAGAGCTGGAAGGGACCTTGAGAGGTCATTGAGTCCAGTCCCCAGCACCATCCCTGACAGATTCACCCCAGATCCCTAAATGGCCCCCCCCCTCAAGGATTGAACTCACAACCTTGGGTTTAACAGGCCAATGCTCAAACTGCTGAGCTATCTCTCCCCCTTCTACTTATAAGCCTGGGTGATTGACTATTGAATTAGAAGAGTGGCGGGTGTCGGCGTTAGCTGGCTGGTGGGACATATGAAAAAAAAGATGCACCTTTTACAGGGCTACTCCTCTACTCATGTCACAGACAGAGGGTGGCAGAAACATCATTTAGTGGTGGACCAGGGTGAAAGTAGCTTAAATTTCTTACAGGTACCAAAGGGGGGCTCAGGGCAGGGGATTGGGGGGTTGCCATACGACAGTGCCTGTAAGAAATGTGAGATAGAGTGTGTGTGGGGGGGAAATGGCTCAGGGCAGAGGGCTGGGGGAAAGAGGGGCTCAGGGCAGAGGGCTGGGGGAAAGAGGGGCTCAGGGCAGGGGGCTGGAGGGCTCAGGGAAGGGATAGTGAAGGTGCAAGAATCAGGGCAGGGGATTGGGTGGGTGTGCATAGGATGGAGCGTGGGGTGGGGAAGCTCTGGACTGGGGTGGTCCTGGTTCGTCACCCTGTCCTGCGCTGCTCCTGTTCCCAGCCAAATGGGAGCTGTGAAGGCAGCACTCACAAGCATGGGGAGGGAACCAAAGGTGCAGGGGGTGCTGCAGCATTCCTGGGGTTCTAGTCCAGCACCTCTGGGCTCTTGGCCCAGTATCTGGGATCCTGGCTGCCAGCCCTGCACAAGCCAATCCTGGTTGCCACTGGCCCTGTGCACCTTGATCCTGGCTGCTGCAGGCCCCGTGCACCCAGAGCTCTCCTGCCAGCCCCGTGTGCCAGGGTCCCAGCTGCTGGCCCCATGCACCTGGGGATTTGCTCTTAGCCTCAGCTCTAGGTGTGTGTGTGCAGGAAGGACAGGCATAAGAGCTCTAGATCAGAGCCCCACCCCCCATCTAACCACTTTCTTACCAGTACATCATACTGGGTGTACCTCTAATTTTTTCATCCGTGTGTGGAATAAATTTTGTTCTGGGCGCCGAGGCATGTGCAGATGTGCACCACCAATCCTTTCACCGGCTTACTTTCCCCTTTGGTGGTGCAGCTGCTGGAAGTGTGGCACGTTAATTTGGAACACGTTCACTGGGGATTCAGCTCTGTGCCGTAAATCTGTTCCCTGTGCCAATTCCAAGTGCAGAGAGGGGAGAGCACCCTTTTTCCCAGGGAGTTACAGGGGAAAAGACCTTGCCCAGTATCCCACATGGCTGAAGAATGGAAATCAATGGGGCAAGGAGGAGTTTCCAAGTGGTTTGGGTGCACAGCAGGGTGGGTTGAGGACAGGGCAGGCCTTAGGCTTATGCAGCTGTGTAGCGCACCTGAAAATTTGGGGCACCACCAGGAAAAAGCTCCTACACACCCAGCGTGTGTGGCAGTCTCCTAAAGAAGGAGTCATATTCGCAGAGCCAAGCACACCGCGTTCTGTGGGAAGGAGAGGGTACAGGGGGCTCTGTGGGGGACTGGGAGCTTCTGCTGGTGTTGCTAAGAGCAAGTCGGGTGGAGGGGCACTGGTTTCATAATGCCACGGAGAGCCCCATAAATCCTAAGGACGGCCCTGCTTGGGGATCCTCCATCTGATGAGCCAGTCCAGCAGAGACGTCTGGAATGGTTCGCGTCCTGACGGGCTAAGTGCGGGGGACACTCCTCGTTCTGTAGTGCTGTCCACGTCTCCTTTTGGATGGGGGAGACTTTCCTCTGTTCGAGAGCTTTCGTGCCATTCCCCATCACTCTGGGTGAGCTGCCGCTGTAGCCTGCGGTTGGGAATGGGCCAGGGCGCGACTCTTACAACCCAGGCCACAGGCGCGGGAATGAGAGGTGTGAGAGGGGGCCGGGGGGGGGGGCACAGCACCCACATGCCACTCCATAGCCAGGGTCCTAGTGCCCAGGGCTCCACTCCTGGCCCTGTACCTACAGTCCCAGCTGCTGGCCTGTGCCCGGGGTTCAGGGCTCTGCTCCTGGCCCTGCATGTGGGGCCCTGGCTGTCTTCAGCCCCACACCTGGGGCTCTATATGCGGGGCTCTGGCTACTGCCAGCCCCACACCTGAGGCTCAGCTCCTGGCTGCCACCAGCCCCATGCCCAGAGTTCTGGGCACAGCCCTGCAGCTGGAGTCCATGTGCAGGGTCCCACCGGCCCCACACAGGGAGCTTTGCTCCCGCCCCACAGGCAGGCTCCCAGACTTGGCCTCCTTGACCCTGCCTGCGTTTCCCACAGCCCCGCTCCTAGACTCAGCTGTGGAGGGTGGAGGGGTCGGACAGGACTCAGAGGGGAGAGGGGGTTGGGCCACTGGCTTTCAGCACCCCCATTGGAAAACCTGTGCCGGGGCCACTGACCCCTGGGGAAGGCCAGGTGGCCACGGGGTGCAGGTTCTCTGGGGTTTTGTCTTTGCCTTGCAGGACTAAAGAATTCTCTGGTGGCCCACGACATGACGTTCGATGCCGTGCAGGCTCCGTGGAGCCCAGAGCACCAGATCCACCGGCCACGCCTCACCAAGACAGTCCTGGACACAGAGGACAAGGCGGTGTTCCCGTTGCATTCCAAGATGCCCAGATACATCCACTTCGCCACCAACCTGGAAAACAAGTGGGGCCACCAGCGTGGCTACCGGATCCAGATCGTCAGCTTTGCGGGGGACCACCTGCCAGAAGCCAGTTCCATGGAGCGGTCCATCAGCTGGGGGAGGTAGCGGTTTTCGCTTAGACTGAAATCAAGCAATTCCCACTTGTGCTTAAAGAACTGCTGCCCCTCTGGGTCAGTGCCCTGTGGGGACCACTGGCTGCAAAGGCAGAGCTGCAGTGGGCCAGCACCAGAGCTGATGCCAGATTTTGCCAGGCCCTGGGCAATGTGGGGAGGGGATTAACTCCAGCTCCTTCCCGCGCCGCCCAAAGGGGTGGTACTAGCCTCTACCAGCCAGCCCTCAGTGCTGCTCAGACTGTGCCATGCAGGGGTCTGGCGGAGATTTAAAGGACCCACGGCTCTAGCTGCTGAAATAGTGGGTCAATGGGCCAAATGCCCCATTCACCGCGTCCCCCCATCGGCAACCCTGGCCAGCACCCTCCTGCTTCAGGGCCTGAGCCAAACGTCGCCAGCCCAGCAGTTGGGGAATCAGTTATTCCCCAGTTGCCCCATGGGGTTCCTTGCACCCTCCTGGGTTGGAGGGACTCTCCCGGCTGATGCCAAGAGGAAGGAGGGAATTCAGTGCTGCACCTGGATTCCATCCAGCCTTGCTTGGGGGAGCTGTAATGCTGTGTGATGATCAATGTAACAGCTGGGTTATAGGCCTCCGAGCTCGCTCACCCAGGACAGGGTTGTGCTGGGACAACAGGGACGTGAGACACAGAGCAACGGAGCCAGAGCAGACAGACTTGGTGCAATCTCTGCAAATGCTGTTTCCGCTCTGTCCTAGCTCAGCCTCTGCATGGGCCCCTGGCGCTGCTAGCCAGCCTCACACCAGCGAGGGAAACCGCCAAAGGGAAAGGATGTAAAATATCCCTGTGGCTCGCTCCCCCTCCCCCGCTCCGCCCAGCTGCTGGAGCCTGGGGAGATGTGAGTGAAGATAAAAATAGATTTTAAAAGGGTCCAGGCATAGCTCCAATGGCTATTTTAAAAGGGTCCAGGCTCAGCCCAGAGATGGAGGCCCCTGTCTAAGAGGCACGAGGAGGGGCCCAGAGCAGGCTCAGCCCAGAAATGCTCCAAGCTGTTTCGCTGATGACACAATCCCAGAAATATTTCAACCCCCCAATTCCCTTTCCACTGGGCCACGGCTCTTTGCTACGGTCGCCAGCCCTCCAGGTTTGTCCTGGCATCTCCAGGAACTAAAGATCAATCGGTCGTTAAAAGTTACGTCGTGGGATGAAATCTCCAGGAATTTGGCCAGTCAAAGGTGGCAACCCTACACTTTGCTGACTTTCTCTCTGCTCTATTTGGAGCAGGAAATCAGACAGGGCCATGCCATAGACCTAGGCTGGGACTTGGCCCAGGCCTATCGCATGAAGCGCCATAACTAGGGATTTTTGCGCCCCCCCTCCTCCAAATTAAAAAATGTTTCTAGTTTACTAATTTTTATTTACCTTTACTTCAACAAAATTATGAATCCACCAAAATCAAACACAAAAATCATCAAAAAAGTATTAATTAGCATAGTAATATAACAAAAATATATTTTCAATAATATTAGGAACATATTTTACATAGATAATTAAAAAAAATAACAATCAGTAAATAAAATGTGATTCTTAACAAACAATAATATAAATAAAGGAAATGTATAATACATGGCAAAATAATTCTAATACTTTTTATAACTTGCTTTACGCGCCTTTACTGGGACTTAGCTTAGCCCGTGTTGCGCTCTTTCCTTTTGCACTTATTATTTTTACTTATTGCGTCTTTGTGCCCCTGATTAGGATGCACCCGGGACGAGCGCCCCGCTCACCCCACCCTTGTTACAGTACTGATGGCATGGCACGGCCCTGTCTGGTTATGCTTGGCTTTTAAAATGGATGGGAAACGTGGCAGAATTGCTTCTCTGCGGTCCTTTGTTGACTCGTAGCTGGAGCCAGGCAAATTCAAATGAGAAATGAGGGCTAGTTTCCCGCCATTTTCCCTTCAAATGAATTCCCAGGGTGACGGAACTCTGCCTTGCGATGCCTTCCAAGCAGGACTGGGGGCTTTTCTGAAGCTCTGGGGCTCAATACAGGAGTAACAGGGTGAAATTTAATGGCTGACCTATCCTGTAAAGGAGGGATAGGGTAGCTCTAATGGTCTCTCCAGGCCTGACATGCTAGGAGTCAACCTGTGGAACTCCTTGCCTGAGGAGGTTGTGAAGGCTAGGACTATAAAAGGGTTTAAAAGAGAACTAGATAAATTCATGGAGGTTAATTCCATTAATGGCTATTAGCCAGGATGTAGGGCTGGCGTTACCATGAGGCGAACTGAGGCAGCCGCCTCAGGTGCCAGACTGTGGGGGAGCGCCACTAGGACCCAGAGTGTAGAAAATTGTGTCTGCTGCTGGTGCAGATGTATTCTCTCTGCTCTAGATGCACAGAGATGGTGGAGTGTTGTGCTGGAGGAAGGAGGACATAAAGAACAGGAAGAAAGCAGAATGGAGACCTGGCAAAGTTTTGGCCTAAGCGAGGTGGCATGGGGGCATCATTTGAGCTCCCCGCCTCAGGTGCCAAAATGTTGTGGGTCGGCCCTGCCAGTATGGGTCAGGAATGGTGTCCTTAGCCTCTGTTTGTCAGAGGGTAGAGATGGATGGCAGGAGAGAGATCGCCTGATCATTCCCTGTTCTGTTCACCCCCTCTGGGGCACCTGGCATTGGCCACTGTGGGCACACTCCAGTGCTGGGCCCTGTTCTCTGTTACTCTTCTGTCTGCGCATGAGGGGGCTGAAGGGTTCCACAGCCCTCCCATTTCGTATCCTCTCCCTTATCCATCCTCTCCCTTAAGCCTCTCTCAGGGAGGAGCACGGTGCTGAGTCCTGCCTTGAAGGCAGGGGACTGGGCTTGATGGCCTCTCGAGATCCCTTCCACTTCCAGTTCCTGTGAGTATATTCCTGTCCCTTGGGTGGGCCTTCTCCCGGGTGCTCTCCATAGACAGATGCTGTGCGAAGGGGGCCCCAGCCCAGCTGATGTGCAGGGGGTGGATCGCTAGCACTCTGCCCAGCACCCTTTACAAACACAAACTGTCTGAGCCTCGCACTCCCTTGGGGCAGAGAAGAGAGGTGCCTGGCCCAGGCTCACGAAGCAGAATTCAGGCGGCCAGGCTGCCAGCGCGGATGTGGTCGCCCAGGCGCCGCAGAGAGCCAATGAGTCTTTTCCCTCTGCCCGTCAGGTACAAACTGGCCGTCACCAAACGGAAAGAGGAGGAACCGACAAGTAGCAGCATCTACAACCAGAACGACCCCTGGACGCCCACGGTGGCCTTTGTTGACTTCATAAACAATGAGACCATCGTAAACGAGGTGTGCTGGGTTCTCCTTCCACTGGGGGGGGGGGGGGGGGCTGCAATGCCTTCCGGTGGGGGAGGGGAGTGCAGGACAGACAGACACACAGCAAGGCAGATGGGGAGTCAGCCCACTGTGGGGATGGGGACATGCCCCCAGCTGCTGGGGAAGGCTGGGGTCACGGCGTGGCAGCCCAGCTCCCCAGCCACCAGGGAGGGCTGGGGCCGGGGCTGCAGCACGGCAGCCTCGGCCCTCCAGGTGGCGAGGAAGGATCAGGCTAGGGATGGGTGGGGCTTGGTTCCAGGGGCGCGGCCTCAGGCGGAAGGGGCGGGGCTGGAGCTCGCCTTCCCCAGCTGGGCCTTCACCCACCACCCATGGCGGGGGCAGACACAATGCTAGCGGAAGAGTTCATGTCACAGCAGCAGGGTTATTCCCTGTGCGTGCTGAGGTGCCGGGTCGTTGCTCCGTGGTCTGCCCCAGGTGTGGTCTCCTAGCTAGGAGTTCTCCTGACCACTAAAGGATGTTTCTTCTGACCCAGTGATGCATCTCTTCCAGGGCTGTCCTTAGGATTTATGGTGCCCTATGCACGATTATTAAACTGGTGCCCCTATGCCTGACTTGCTCTTCCACCCCTACCCTCCTCCCCTTCCCAGAGACCCCAGCAGCCAATCCCTTCCCTCAGACTGTGCTGCAGGCAGCGCATTCGGCTCTCTAGGACCCAGCCCTGCTGTTACATGCTCCACTGCCTCCTGGCACAGGCGTGCGCAGCACATTTCATTAGGGTGTGCACCCAAAGAATGTTTTAAAAATGTACTCTTTGACCCCCATTAGCCACACCCCTGACCCCCGTTAGCCACGCCTCTGGAGGCAACACTCTCGGGGCAAGATGGACACATGACCAAAAGTAAAAGGTGTTATGTGACCCCCCCCCCCGGACTTTTCCTACCATCCTCCTACCAATAGGGATTAGATTGGCCCCCACCAAACCCCCCTCATACAACTATCCTGCAATTGCATTAACCCAATGTGTGTGACATTAACTCGGGGGGCAGAGAGGCTGGGGGAAGTGTTCCCTCTAAGAGTTTCCTCTCATGAGCAGAATGAATTTTGTGTTGTGCACCAGTACTAAGTTCATGTGGCTTGTTTGGATGTGCCACTGTGGCACCCAAGTTATTAATAAATATCTTATAAACCTCTACCCTTTCCCTCTGCTGCCATATCTCCTCCCCTTGCTGCATCAGCTTCCCTGGTGCCTGCTGCCCCCCCAACCCCTCACCCTCCTCTGCTGTCCTGACTCCTGGCCTTCTCGCTGCCCTCAGCCTTCCTGAGACCTGCCCCCCTCCACCAGCCCTTCTCTCCCCCCTGTGCCCACTCCAATCATGTGAGCTACCCCTCCTCATCCCCTCTCCTAACACCTCCCTCTACACACTTGCCCTGCCTCTCTCCTCTGGTGCTGGTCTCTCCCCTGCAGGTGTCTGCCCTTCTGCTTCACCCCCAGAATCCCCTGGCACCTGCACTTTCCCTTACCCTTGGACCCTCCTGGTGGCTCCCCCTTCCCTTACTGCCCCTGCCCCCTCTGCCCTCTTTTTCCCTGATGCCCACCCTCTCACCACTCTCTGCCCCGTTCCCCTCATGCCCCTCTGTACCCTCACACATAACTTACTCCATCCCCGCCTTCCTCATGTCCACCCCTTCTTTTAAGCCTTCTCCCCAGCACCTCCCTCTCTCCCCTCTAGCCCCCAATGCCCTTCCCCTCTCCTCTCCCAGCATCACCCTGTCCCCCACTCCCACTGACACCTCCCCTCCTGCCCTTTTCCTCATTGTCTCCACTTGCCCCCCCCCCACATTTGTCTCTCTTCCACCCCTGTCCCTTGGTGCCTTCCCCTTTCTTCTTCTGACCTGCCCCCCTCCCATCAGCACAAGCCCCTTCCTCTCCCACCCTTTCCCCCTATTTTCCCCCTCCCCTCGCCTCCCCTACCTTCTGCCTTCCCGTTTGCAGGACTGGAGTCTGCTGCGATCGGGCCCCAGAAGTCCGCGCAGCCCGGGCTCCAGACCACGTGCCGGAGGGTGCAGCTGGGCCACTTGGCGTTCACAGCCCTGGCCCATCATAACACGGCTGGTCCCGCCTCTAGCGAGGCTCTGCTGCCCCACGCCCTGCTCAGTGCATCTCCTTCTGAGCTGTGGCTTGGCCGTTTTTAAAAATGGTGCTGCAACGCCAAGCCACGCGTGACCCTGCCTCCTTCGGCTTGCTGTGCGTGACCCCGCCCCAGGCGCAGCCCCGGCTCCTCCAGACACTGCCGCCCAGGTTGACAGCTTCCCTTCTCTAGCCGGGGTCAGCTTGCCGGCCTCCTCGCCGGAGTCCCTCGGCCCGGTGGGATTTTCTGGCGGGGCCATAAGTGCTGGCAGTGCCCCTGCTGGCTCTCGTGCAGAGCGCACGCGTGTGCTTCCCCTCCGTCCCGGGCTGGCACAGTGGTGCCCCAGAAAGTGTGGTGCCCTACGCGACTGCATACTCCGCGTATGCCTAAGGATGGCCCTGGTCTCTTCCTCTTCCAGGACCTGGTTGCCTGGATTTCGGTTGGTTTCCTGCATGTCCCGCACTCGGAGGATGTCCCTAACACAGTGACGGTGGGGAATGGAGTCGGCTTTTTCCTGAGACCCTACAACTATTTCAACGAAGACCCCTCTAGTCACTCCGCTGATGGCGTCTATTTCAGAAGTGACCAGGACCTCAGCAGGTGTGAAGTCAGCCATCTTGCCTGCCTCTCCAAGACGACGGCCTTGTGCTCACCAGTTCTGCCCCCATTCACCTACAGTGGCTTCCAGAACCAGACAGGGGCCTGAGCCGCGGACTGCAGGGGCCTGTAGGCGTGCGGGTGTTCGGCTGCTCCTTGGGGCCACGTGCCTGTCGCCCCGGGCTGATGGACACCCGGAGATCGGTAGATGGGTTGTATTTAGCTGACACTCTGCTCACAAAAACGTCCGCGGAAGAACGTGCGCTCGCTCTGGCTGATGGGATGTGGCTGGCTTGCTCTGCTGCTGGACTGAAATCAGTAACAAAGCACACCGGCCCGGGCAAAGAGTTTGCAGGGCCCACAGCGGCACACCGACAGAGGGGCCTGCCCCATCTGGGGGCTCTGCTTCAGCTGCAAGTCCTGAGCTCCGACAGCACCGCCTGTGCCGGGACGCGGAGCGGGCCCGGGCCCGGGCCCTGCAGGGGTCCCACGGCCACCCTCGGCCACACCTCCAGGCTCCCTGGAGTGTGGCGGTGCCCAGGTCGTGGAGTGCCGGGGAAGGGGGTGGGGGAGTGCACACGGACCCGGCATGGGGTCTTAGCCTGGAGCTTGGGCTCTGGCCTAGCAGGCAGAGTCTGGCTGGCTGGGGCACCTTGGCCTGTGCAGCTGCTGGGGGCCTGAATTGCAGGGCTTTTCGCTCAGGCTATAGAGGCTCACATGCTGAGCTCCTGAAGTCCCTGGTTTGGTTCCACCTGTTGGCTGCACTGCCTAGAGCTGAGCTAGGTGACACCCCTGCAGCACCTCTATACAGCCCTACCTTTGTCTCTGAGTCCCTGCACACTGGGTCCATTTAGGCTGGATTTTCAAAGGAGCTCTGCTCCCATTTAGGCACTGAAATAAGCCAGTCAGAGGTTCCCTAGGCGGGCACTGAATTCGTTGGACCACCTGGCCCTTTGTGTGCAGTTTGGCAAAAGGATTCTAGCTAGAGGGCAGCATGGGATTTCTCCGCATGCAGGCTGCTGCCTAGCATGCATAGTGCCAGCCACAGAATTGTGCGGGGCACCTTGTGGCTGGCCCCATCTCTAAGGCCACAAGGATTAAGAGGGAGCCTTGCGTGCTGGAATCTGTCACCAAACACGCGGCACCTCTACAGCAAAGAGGCGAGGTGGCTGCAGGCTGCCCCATTAAATACCAAGCAGGTGCCGTAGGCATGCTCCTGGGGTTGTGCCAACAGGGCCCCCACTTGGGAAAAGTTGGAAATCCCTCATGTTTCATTATAGTTTTGATTAAACAGATACCTCATGACCAATATTCCCTCTTTTCCATCCATGGGTGGATATATTTTTCCATCCATGTGCGGAATAAAATTGTGTTAGATGCACTGAGGCATGTGCACCACCCGGCAAAACACAAATCTAGCTGTGGGCACTCTGCTAATCAGCTGGCTGGCATTGGAATTTCTCCTGAGCAGCTGCACAAACGCGCTGCTTACAGGGCACACTGCTCGTGACCCGGCGCAGAGTTAAGCAAGTAAGGCACAGGTGCTAGGCACGCTCACTCGCCATGACTTGGCGTAGCTGTAAGCAAAACGTTCACTGCCAAGCAACTGTCGTCTTCTCACAGGCCTATAAGGCGCGCAGGCTGGCTGTGCCTTCCACACCGATTTGTATTTCCTGTAACGCTTCTGTATTGCTACTGGCTCTGGCTTAGGAGTGTCAGTGAAAATATTACAGAGGTCGGTACCTCCACGTGTATTCAATAGTTACGCATATGTCCACATTATACAACGCAGGAAAAGATGCGCTGTTAACAATGAACCTAATAAAAGGTAAGTTGCAGCAGCATCACTTGGAAGCGGTTTTTAAAAGTGTTCATGGCTTTCGAAATGTCTCCCGTTGCGTGGTGCTGTAAGGCAGTGGCTCAGCTTTTCCGATCTGGCCCCCTTTCGGGAGTCTGACGTGTCTCAGGTACCCCAAGTCCCACCTCACTTAAAACTGACTTGCTTACGAAAGGGGACATGAAAACACAAAAGCACTCTCACTGAAAGACGGTTTATGGTCTCATTTTTAACAAGTCATTGGCTGATGGAATGTTAGTTTGTACTGGCTTCACTGGGGCTTTTTATCTAGCCTGTTGTAAAACGAGACAAGTCCCTAGATGAATTGATGTACCCCTCAGAAGACCAGTGGGTATCCCCGAGGGTACAGGCACCCTGGCTGAGAACCACTGCTGAAAGGGAATGAAGAGGTGAAAGTATCAGCCAGGCTGCTGGGTGGCAGGCAGAAGGTATGGCTTCTGTTTCCAGCCCTGCGCACGACTCAGCATGTGACCGAGGAGGTCTCGCCAGACCCCCAGTGCCACGGCTTTCCCTTCTGCAGAAGGGGCATGACCAGCGGCGATGGTAACTTAAACATTTTAACAGGTCCTGTCCTATTGCAACCCGGGTCCCCGCCAGCTCTTTCAATAGCTCCTTGCTGGCTTTTGCCGCAGCTCAGCCAGTGCTTGCCCCCACATCCTTTCACCTCTGCGCATGACTCAGTCGTGTTGATCCCGTGTTATACAATGTTCTGCGCTCCAGGGAGGAAGGGCTCCCGCTGGAGGCAGGCAGGGCTGAAACGCACCTGGAAGGAGTTTTGCAGACACTCCACAGGAGGGTGTAGGACAGTGAGGCCATACTATGTCCAAGTGGCAGGAGGACTCAGTGCCCAGGCAGATGATCAGAAAGCTCAGGGGATGCTGCAGCAAGTGGCGGATGGATGCTTAGATGGGCATCAATGGCTAAGGCAGTTCAAGAGCCTCATGGGGAGGAAGGAAAAATGTCAGGGCATTGGCTGATGTGCTCATTTGCATGGAACTACCCAGAATGCCCCTGGTTATGTCACTGCCTAGCGCATGGGAGAACAGCCTGGCTGGTTTGAGTGCTGAGCCTGTACTCCCATGGCCAGCACCGTGGCCAGCACTCAAGTCTGGGTGACGAGACTGTTATGGGACCCCGCAGCCGTCATGGCAGCCGTGCTGGGGAGGGGTCCCCATGTCCAGGAAGCTGTGCTTGGCACAAGGTGTCTTGTTCACTCAGACACTAGCTGTATGTTTGGAAGCTGGACTACTGCATGTTGGGGTTTTTCCTTACTCCATACAGCTGGGTGGGCCTTTGTGTAAGGGTTGTTAACAGTCCCCTATTGTTTCATTTTTGGCACAAGTGTAGGAGTTGCTAAGTGCTACAAAATGCCCCTAGTGAATAAAGGCAAGTTGTGTTTAGTAATTAATAATAAGCGGAGCAGGGGGGCTGAGGAAACACTCCCTTACTTTTGAAATACAGTGTTAGCAGCCCGATGATGCCGGAGGTAGCTTTTCTCCAGGCTTTTCCTGCAAAAGGGGGTTTTGCTGCTGGGCTCGAGGCATTTGTAGTCTCTGTCAGGTGAAGGGAGCTGGTCTCTGGGGCTATGTCTACACTGGCGGGTTCTTGCACAAGAACATGTCCACACTGCCATGCACTTTTGCGCAAGAACACCCATGGCAGCGTGGACGCTCTCTTGCGCAAGAAACCCCTGCCGCGCATCCACGCTGCCCTCTTGCGCAAGAACTCTTGCACAAGAGAGCTTACACTTGTTAGAAAAGAGCGTAGCTCTTGCGCAAGAAGCCCTCTCTTCCCACGCTTTACTGTAAATCTTCTTGCACAAGAGTGGGTGGGCAGTGTGGACGCTCTGCAGAAGAATGGCCATTCTTGCGCAAGAACCCGCCAGTGTAGAGATAGCCTGAGTGGCTTTTCAAACCCGGGTGGGGGCGGGGAGGGCGTGGGGGGGTGACCCATTTCCTAGAGATGGGCTGGAACCAGAACTCTAGCCCCAAACACTGAGAAAGTTCTGATTCAGGCCTAAACGTGACCCCCTGACTCCAACTCCCAAAACAGGGGGACTGGGCTGCCTATTTGCTATGAATGTGATGATCTGGGGGCGGGGGGAAAAGATGTTCCCTTAAATCGGGGTGGGCAATAATTTTTGGTGGGGGGGGGTACGCCAAGATTTTGGTAAGCGGTCAAGGGCTGCACTTTTGTATGGAGGAGGTGTGGGATTTGGGGCAGAGGTTGGGTGCAGAAGAGAGCTCGGGGTAGGTGCTCATGAGAGGGTGGGGGTCTGAGAGGGAGGTTGGGTGAAGGAGGGGGGTTGTGACTAGGGTTGCCAGATGGTCTCCCAAAAAATACCGAACACACAGGCAAAAAATTTGTCAAGCAAAAAAAAAACCAAACCCCAACCGCACCGAACACACATCCTGTGCGGCTACTACCAAGAGCCACCAAGCTGGGAACAAAGGGAGAGGCAGCAGAGCCTGCTCCCCAAAGTAGAGAGAGGCAGACCCCAGGGCAACGCAATGGCAGGGCGAGGGGGGGGCGACCATGGGTAGGAAGGTGACTCCCCCATGGCCAGGTTTTTGGGTGGCCCAGTGGGAAGAAGCAGAAATTCCACCCCAGTCAGTTTTGGCTGAGAGCCCATGGAAGGCGCCTAAACGCAACTACAAAGCACCTGCGGGCTTCTCTCCTGGACTACGGCGCCACAACGCACTTGACCAGCGCTCAAGAGCAGGGACAGGACTCCTCTCCCTCCCCAAGGCGTCACTCCTCCTCAGACACAATCCGCTGAGGGCTCCCCGTGCCGATCGCACCCCGCCTCCCAGCCACTCCCCCTGCCCGGCTTCTGCACGCAACCAGAGGCTCCCCGTGCCAATCGTGACCCCGCCTCCTAGCCACTCCCCCTGCCCCCACCAGGCTTCCGTCTGGCGCCCAGCCGGAAAAACAGAAAACAGGTATCGTCTGAATTTTTTTACCGGACAGAGGGCGCAAAAACCGGACTGTTCGATAGACTACCGGACACCTGTCAACCCTAGTTGTGACCTGGGGCAAGTGTTGGGGGTGCAGAGTCCAGGAGGGAGTAGGGGTTCAGGAGAGGATTCTGGCCTGGGGAAGGGGCGCAGAAGAGGGTGCAAGGCCCGGGAGGGAATTGGGGTGCAGGAGGGGGTGGGGTGCCAGAGTTAGGCGCTGGCCGGGAGGCGTTTCCTAAGCCGCTGCCAGCCAGCTGCACTCTTAGGCAGGTTTCCCTGCCTGCCAGCAGCCCCAGATCACTCTATTCTATGTGGCTTTCTGCGCTGCAGTGGGAGCCTTCCCACGCTGCTCCTGCCTCCAGCAAAATCTCTCGGTTTGCAGCCAATAGGAGCTGAGAGATTTTGCTGGGAGTGGGGGCAGCATGCAAAGCCTCCCCCGTCCCCACAGTGGAGAGAGCCACAGGGAGCAGACAGCCGCTTTGAGTGGCGCTTCTCCCTGCCGCAGAGGCAGGCTGAGGGCCGGCTTAAAAGGCTTGGTGCAGCCTATGGGCCGTACCTCGCCTATCCCTGCCTGAATCCATTCTTTCTTTCTCCTTCCTCAGGCCCTGGCGGCCTGTCCTGACTCTGGAGGGATGTTGCAGGTTGGGCTGAGTGTGGAAGGAGGGGGATGCTGATTGTCATTGCAAGTGCGATGCAAAGCTGGCTGGTGGGGTTAAGCCCTGCCCCGGCCTGCTGGGACTGAGCGGCGAGAGGGGTTGCTAGAGTCTCCTGGCAGCAATCTGCGCAGTGGCAGGAAAGAAATGCTCGGCTCTGCTCCCTTCTGTCTGCAGTCAGAAAGTTTCACTCCCCTCGCACGCTGGGGAGCAGCGTAGCTGACTCGCTACAACCAGCCCTGGCAAGAGAGTCCAGAGATGGAGCTAGGGTTGCCAGATACCTTCACAAAAAATCCCAAACAGGCAGGGAAAAATTGGGTGAGCAAAAAAAAAAAAAGGTCACTGCGCCTTTAAATTACCACGCTCCTCGCTTCCCCGCCCTTGCAGATGCCGCTGGCCTTCCTGGCCTTCCGTCTGAGAAAAACAGAAAATACCGGACATTTTACATGTCCAGTATTCTCTGGGTTTTTTTACCGGATGGAAGGACAAAATACCCAACTGTCCGGGTGAAAACCGGACACCTGGCAACCCCAGATGGAGCACCAGGGCCGAGCTCTCAGCAAATTTCAGATGTAAGGCGCAGCACACAGGGAAAGGCTCTCCCGCTACTTCCAGGCAGTAGGCCTAGGCACAGCATCCCGCGTGGGGCGGGAGGAGCTGTGGCATTGGGCCTAGAGCCCTGTCGTCCCTCTCCGGAGCTTTCGGCTCTGAGCGGCGCTGCCGTATGGTGGAGGGGCCCCACCACCCCACTAAACTGGGCACTGCATGTAGGAACAGGCCCCTGCATTCAGGAGCAGATGAGCTAAGCCCCAGCTACTGCCTGCTGTTATGATAAAGGCTTTTCAAGCCTGCAGCCCCGGGCTGGGGGGCCTTTGGCACCGGATGGGGAGAGGGTAACGGGAGCCGTGCGGGCCCATGGCTGGGCAGTTCCCTGGAATGGTCCTGCTCTTGTGGGGAGCTTTCCTGGCTTGTTCGTGACCCCCGTGAAAGGGGCAGGGGAAAGGATGCGAGTCCCCGATCCCATTTCCCTTACCCAGAGGCCTCCCTCCCTCGAGGGCTTCCCCTTCCACTCTCCGGTGCGGCAGAGTCCTCGGAACCCCAGCAAGGCTGGGCGTGGGGTGGGGCTCAATCCCCCCTGTCTTGTTGTGGTCACCTAGGGCAGGGGCCGGGGTGTCCCCGCTCCGGATGCTGCTGGCGCCCACTGATAGTTGCCTACAGCAAGTAGAATGGATTAAACAGCAGCCAGTTGGAAATAGGGGGAGGAACCGGGCAGGTGAAAGGAAATGGTGTCAGCCCACCCTGGGGCCCAGGGACCTTACGCACAGCATCTCTGGAATGTGGGGGGCCGCTCGCAGGCCCTGGCGGCGCTGCAGGGATGCTGCAGGTCGGATGTTAGCTCTGGGGGAGGCCTTCAGACTTGAGTGACAGGCCTCTTCTTCCCAGCATCCGTCTTTTCCCCCCAGCGCCCCCCCCCACGCAGCACTGGGGTTACGGCCTCCCCCTACCCCCCCCCCCAAGTCCAGCCTGCGAGGCCTCTTGGCTGGCGGCTTCTCCCTGTGCTGGGTCCCACCCTTGGCTGTCTCAGCAGGGTTGCAGCTCTGCCTCTGCTTCTCTGGCTCTCTCTGGTTGGCCAGGCTCTGCCCCCCAGCTCAGCTCCGGCCCCTGCTCTCTCCCTACCTCAGCCCCACTCTGTCTGACCCACGCAAATCCAACTAATGTGGAGGATGGAATACCCCCCCCCCCATGCCCTTGACTCCCTCATTAGCCTGCTCAGCCTGTCAATCAGGCTGACTGGAGCATTGGTCTCCTCTGTTTCTGGGGCTGCCAGTCTCAGGGTCCTGGTTTCCTATCCCCCCTCCTTTTGGTACTAGAGAGCTATGTCCCCTGACCACCCCTTCACTGAGCCTTTGTCGGAGGCCCTGCCCGGGAGGGAGTTCAAAGAGCTGCCGTGTGAAACTGGCCCTCGTGTGGCTCCGTGTGTGACCGGCAGGCCTCTCCGTGTCCCTCTGCCCCGCTCTGTGGCGTGCTGGGGCCGGGAGGGTGGTGTCCTGGGAACAGGCCATCCGCCAGCTTAGAAATGCCTTTCCCCCGGCTGCTTCTGCCGTACTGTGTTTGCTTGTGAGATCACAGCTGCAGCCGCCGTAACCAGTCGTGACCCCCCTAGTGGGGGGGGGGGGAAGCGGCTGTCATGCGTGACCGCTGAACATCCCCTCCTTCCCCTGGGCTGGCCTGGCATCCAGGCACAGGAGAACCTCGTGTCCCAGGAGGAGGGGGGCGGGGGGGAAATGGAGCTGGCTTAGCTCCCCACATGCGGATCCCCCCTCTGCTCTTCAGCGTTCACCCCTTTCCCAGCAGGGGGCGGCAGTCCAGCCGCTTGCGAGCTCTCCCACGCAGGGTTTGGGCAGTCACGGCTGCCCTCTCTTGGGCTCACATCCAGTTGAATTCGTTAACGGGTTAAACGTTAAGTTTAACTGGTTACCTGATTAAGCGGGGCTGGGCGGGAGGGCCTGGCTGGGCTACAGTCCAGTCCCAAGGGCGGGGGCTGCTCCAGCCCGGCTTCTTCCAGCCCCACACAGGGCTGCTGGCTCCCAGCCTGTAGGGGTGGTGGGACGGCACGGCTGGAGCAGCTCCCCTCCTGTACCAGGCCGTGGGTAAGGGCTGCTCTCCTGGCATCGAATCCCCGTTAACATCCCTCCCCTTGGGCTGCCTGTTATTCCCTGAGAACTATTTGTGTGGTAGTTTATTGAACACAGAGTCGTCGACAGAGCAAGGGGCAGGTTAAAGGGCTCTGGGAGCAGCGCCGCCGGGATCCCGCAGGCGCCTGTGAGTTCTCCGGGTGCCCCGTGGCTGTGCACTACCTTTGCTACCGCCCCATGCACGAGGCTCGTGCTGGGAATGCGCTGTGGACCCAGGCCATGGTGAGCATGGCGCTAGCTGGAAAATAAGGGGACAAACAAGTGAGTTAATGTGTAACGATTGTACTAAGCAGCCCTGGCCTTGGCCTTTGTGGAGAGCAACCCTCCTGGCTCCGAATCAGAAACACAGACCCTTGCACAACGACCCCCCCCCAGCCTCACCAGACACAGGCAGGGCCCCAGGGATTGGTGCCCAAGCCCCAAATATTGGAGCAAGCCCCATACGCCCCAGCATCCCCTTCTTTGTGGGGAGCAGGCGCCAACCCAGAATCGAGGCCCTGGGGCTTGGTGGGTTTGTGCGTCTGGGGCTACGTCTATACTATGACTTTTTTCCGCAAAAAATATGCAGATGCGGGACTCATTTGCATGAGTCGTGATCTCATTTGCATATTTTCTGCAGATCCATTTTTGCGCTGGGGTTTTTGTGCAAAAACAAGCAGTGTGGATGGTTTCTTTTTGCGCAAATCTCCCTTTTTCCACAAGATCCTTATGCCCCATACCAATCTTGCGGAAAAAGGGTTTTTTTGTGCGAAAAGAAAACGTCCACGCTGCTTGTTTTTGTGCAAAAATGGATAGGCAGAAAATATGCAAATGAGATCGTGACTCATGCAAATGATCCCTCATCTGCATATTTTTTGCCGAGAAAACTCGTAGTGTAGACGTAGCCTGATAGGGAGAAGGGGGGGGGGTTGGCTTTGTTTTCCAGCCATTGGCCAAAGCACACGTGTGCCGCAGGCTGGTTGGCCCCATGGGTGCAGCAGGGACGTCTGCCTCAGGCAGCACCTGCCTTGACTTCACAGGGCTGCAACAGACAGCGGGCCTGGCTGGAGAGCCACTAACAAGAACCTGGTGGGCTGGGGAAGGAGCTGCAATGCCTTCCCCCTCGTTTGAAAGGCAGCCATCCCTGGCCCCCCAGGAGGAGCTCTGGGACCTTGGGGTGGAGGGCAGATGGGGCACCTGTACATGTGAGCCGTGCAGTGGCCAAGGGTGTGTGTTTATACAGACTGCCATGGAACCCAGGGGCTGGGCCGGCAGCAGTTTGCTGGCCTGGGAGGGAAGAGACTCCGTGATGGGATGTATCGCTGCCTTTGGAGGTCAGGACAGGGAGGAGGGGGTATTGGGCTACAGGCTGAACAAGAGCAGCGCTGGGACCAGAGCCCAGGGCACCTCAGAGCCTCTTTAGCTGCTGGAGCCATGAAATGCACATTGGAAAAAATAATCCCAACTATCCATAAAATATGATGGGGACAAATTTAGCTGCAACTACTCAAGAGAGAGATCTTGGCATCATTGCGTAGAGTTCCCTGAAAAAAATCCACCCAGTGTGCAGCAGCAGTCAAAAAGCAAACAGAATGTTAGGAATCATTAAAAAAAGGATAGAGAGTAAGACCGAGAACATCTTATTGCCTCTGTATAAAACCATGGGACGCCCACATCTTCAATACT
Organism: Pelochelys cantorii; assembly: GCA_032595735.1. NCBI lineage: Eukaryota > Metazoa > Chordata > Testudines > Trionychidae > Pelochelys > Pelochelys cantorii. Next base: position 7,495,616 of record CM064357.1, on the reverse strand, counting down.
GCGTACAGATGTGTTCTCCTCGTCTCAAAAAAGATATATTGGCATTGCACAAGGTTCAGAAAAGGACAACAAAATTTTGGAAAGGGTCCCATATGAAGAGAGATTAAAAAAACTGGGACTTTTCAGCTTAGAAAAGAGGAGACTGAGTGGGGATATGATAGAGGTCTATAAAATCATGACTGGTGTGGAAAAAGTGAATAAGGAAAAGTTATTTACTTATTCCCACAATATAAAAACTAGGGGTCACCAAATGAAATGAATAGGTAGCAGGTTTAAAACAAACAAAAGGAGGTTTTTCTTCATGCAGTGCAGTCAACCTGTGGAACTCCTTGCCAGAGGAGGTTAGGTTGTGAAGACCAGGATGTTAACAGGGTTCAAGAAAGAATGAGATAAATACATGGAGGTTAGGTCCATCAATGGCTATTAGCCAGGATGGGGTAGGAATGGAGCCCCTAGCCTCTGTCAGAGGCTGGGAATGGGTGACCAGAGAAGGATTGCTTGATGCTTTGCTGTTCTGTTCACTCTCTCTGGGGCATCTGGCACTGGCTGCAGACATGATACTGGGCTCAACAGACCTTTGGTCTGACTATTGTTATGTTCTTTTAAATGAATGAATGGAGATGTCTATCTCCTAGGGCTAGAAGGGACCTTGAAAGGTCATCAAGTCCAGCCCCCTGCCTTCACAGCAGGACCAAGTACCATCCCTGACAGATTTTGCCCCAGATCCCTAAATGGCCTCCTCAAGGGTTCAACTCACAATCCTGGGTTTAGTAGGCTAATACTCAAACCACTGAGCTATCCCTGTCCTGATGGGGTCCCACCTGGGGTGTAGTTTGTGAAGTGGCTTGTGTGGGATTGGCATTGGACGTGTTCTACAAAAACAAGCCCCGGGGGCTCTCTGCTCTTGTCCGAGACATGTATGATGGCTGTATCCAGGGATCCCTGCCTGGACCAGGCCTGGCACAAGGGGCCTGCAGTAATGGGCCCCTCTCTGGGCTTTTTGCTGCTGCTCCTTCCCGCACTATGAACAAAACCTTCTCTCCACCCCAAAGCCCTGGCTGGGCACAGTCAGGATTCCTGTTCCCCACGAGCAGCCACATCAGGTCAGCTAAAGTTCCTGTATGTTACCCTGTTCTAGGCTAAGGACTGTGTTAAGCTGCTGTGTCCCATCCCAGAAGTGGCTGCATTTCAGTGGCAGAAGCCGTTCTTCCCAGTCTGTGCCCCGTCTGAGGGACCCCCAGAAACCCCAGTGTATTTGAGTGATTCCTTTTTTAAGGGAAGAACAGACGGGCCATATGGAAAGCGATTCCCCTTGCAGACTTCCATCTGTCTGGGAAAGACGCCACTTCTTCCCTGAGGTTTGCCAGCTGACTGGGGGTCTGGGAAATTATTCAGTAGAAAAGCCCAGGAGTTAGTTCCCACGTTAGGGCGAGTGCCCGGGAGATGAGACCGGGCTGGAGGAGCAGCCCAGACCACGGCAAAGGAAGGTGTGGAAAATACCTGCTGGGGAGTGGAGGAGACTGGTTAGAAAAGTCCCTGCTGTTACGATCCCCCCTGCAGGAGGGAACAATTCTGCCTTGACCCCAGGGCGGGCGGTGGGGTGGCTGATTATGCCCTTTCCATCTCCAATGTCTATCGTGTGGCTGTTGTACACTGCTCACAAGCAGGGGACATTAGTAACAGTGTCCTTTGTCCCATCTCCTGCATTTGAGACTCTCCCTGTACTTTAAAAACAACACTGAGCTGAACCTCATGCCCTCCCTCCTGTCTGAGGACCTGTGGCCGAGGGAAGTACAGAGCCCACAAGGCACAAGGGAGTCTTTAGAGCTAGAGGAGGCAGCTCGCTCCAACAGCTGCTTGGCTCTCAGATCCCTGGGCTCTGTCTCTGGGCTCCTAGAACTAGGAGTCAGCAAATGAAATGAATAGGCAGCTGGTTTAAAACAAACTAAAGGAAATTTTTCTTTACGCAATGCACAGGCAACCTGTGGAACTCCTTGCCAGAGGATGTTGTGGAGGCCAGGACTTTAACAGGGCTCAAAAAAGAACTAGATAAATTCATGGAGGCTCGGTTCATCAATACTTATTAGCCAGGGTCAGAATGGTGTCCCTAGCCTTTGTCTGTGGCTGGAAATGGATGACAGGGGAGGGATCACGTGATGATTCCCTGTTCTGTTCATTCCCTCTGGGGCACCTGGCTTTGGCCACTGTCAGCAGACAGGACACTGGACTAGATGGACCTTTGGTCTGACCCGGTGTGGCCATTCTTATGTTTCTCTACTTCAGGGGTCTGTGGGTGAGGCTGGCCTGGCACAATTGTCCACATGTCCATGGCCTTGTCTCTCCTACTTCCACCATCTTCACCCCATGGGTGATGGTGTCGCCTCTCTGGATTTGTGCTCGAGTAGGCGAAAGCAGAACCAGGCCCCGTGACCTGGGAGAGCAGAGGTATGGAGGGGTCAGGGAGAGCCGTAAATGGGACACTCTTCCCTGAATGTTCCCTGCCTTCCGTACCCCAGAGAGGCCAACTTCTTGGAAATCCATCACCATCTGCCCAGGGTGTTTACCGGCTTGGCCTGCCTGGACTCTGCTCGCTGCGCTGACGCAGGTGAAGGCTGGGAGCACGCCGCACTGACTGCTGCCAAGACCGGCTCCTCGCCCCCCACCACTCAATCCCCCAAAAGGTCCTGGCAGGCCAGGAGCACTTCAGATTAAATATTTGCACAGAGGACCCGGGCAGGCTCTCTGACGGAAGGGACGATGCTGGGAGCGTTTCCCAGAGCCCGGCTTGCTGATTCTGGGCTTGGCTGCTCCCCAGAGCCCTGGGAATGTCAGGGAACGCGCTGTCCCAACGCCAGCCATCTGGCCGCTGCGCTTAGTGGAACAAAGGTTGGCAAGCGGCACCGAGGCAGCCGCGCGTTTTTGTTGTAACTTGTAACTTATTGAAACCGCCGGGAGCAAGAGGAGATGTGGGGTCTGACGTGGTTGTTTCTTCTCCCTGTGTTAGGAACCGGGGGGGGGCGATGTTTATAAATAGACTGAAGGTTTGGCCTCCTTTCCGGGCAGATGTCAAGGGCTCTGCATCCTCCACCCAAGGGCTGCTTCCCAGCATGCTGCAGCCATCGCGCCATGGCCCACGGGTCCTGCCCAGCAGCCTGTAAACACTGTAGAGCGGAAGGAGCCAGCCGCTGAGGAAAGGGGTATCAAACATGGCCACACGTATGCCCCCCTTCTTCCTGTTGCTGTTCTGACCTGGACAGTCGGCCTCTCCTGACTCCCTCTCCCCTCCACCACCACCTCCCGCAGCCCAGAGGGTCTGGAGTCCGGGTCTGGGCTGCATCCCAGCCCTGGTACCCTACACGCACAGAAGAGCCTGGGGTAGCTGGAACATCATGCAACATCCTCTGAGGCAGTGTTGCTCCACGTGGGCCGTGAAATCACTTTGAGAAACTTGCTAAGTGGCTGCTCCAGTGTGTTCAGGGCCGGTCCTAACCAGTTGGCGGCCCCAGGCGACTGTCCAGCTCGCCCATAGGGTTGCCAGATGATTTAAAAAAAAAAAATACCGGACCAAAAAAAAAAAAAATGTGTCGAGCAAAAAAAAAAGCCGGGAAAATTTGTCAAGCAAAAAAAAGGGTCAGGGAAATAACCAGGGAAAGCTGGGGAGGGGATTCAGGAGGTCGGGCCGAAATCTGGTTGTGGCCTGCCCCTAAGACCAGCTCTGGCGGTGGCCCCTTGAAAATGGCGGCCCCAGGCGACTGCCCGGCTCGCCCACCCCTGATCGGTTCTGAGTGTGTTTACTTACCAGCGTCACGGCCATAGAGCCTCGCGACTCCCATTGGCTCTGATTTGCTGTTTGCAGCCAGCCACGGGAAGCAGTGGCCTGGCCCACACGGCCATGAGGCTCCCTGGCCATGTGGCCGGTAAGTAAACACACTGGAGCAGCCAGTTTGCAGGTTTCTCAAAGTGGTTTCGCGGTCCACTTTGAGAACCACGTCTCTGAGGGTAAAACAAAGCACAAAAGTCTCTTCTCCTCCCTCGGACCCACAGGGGTGACGCCTAGTCTGTCTTTTCCTGACTCGGGAGCATGGGTCAGGTGCACAATCAGTGTTCCCGCTAATCTTTTCCATCCATGTGTGGATTTTCCCCTCTGTGTGCGGAATAAATTTGTTATGTGCACCCAGGCATGTGTGAATGTGCACCACCTGCAGACACATGACACCTAATCTGTGGCACTGGAATCTCTCCTGCGGGGCTGCACAAGCGCGTGGCTTACAGGGATCGCTGCTCGCCATGCAATCGAACGCAGGCCAGATTCCTGAGGTGCAGGCAGAGACGAGCTCCCAGCAGACGGGAGCACAGAGCTAACCCCAGGGACACTATTGCAGGCCCTACTCTACCCTCGCCCCCTGGAGTGCACCCACTCCACCTGTGGCCCAATGTACACTGGGCCCGTGTGAACTGAGTTGAAGGGTCTCTGCCTCGTTCCTACCACAGAGGCATCTATGCCAGTAAAATACCCCTCCCCTGACAGGTGGGCCTGCTCTCAGAAAGACCCAGGGGGTGACTGACACCCCCCCGCCCCCTCCCCCCAAAAAAGCTGCCTCCTAAGAGGGATAGCTCAGTGTTTTGAGTATTAGCCTGCTAAACCCAGGGTGAGGAGTTCAATCCCTGAGGGGGGCTATTTAGGGCTCTGGGACAAATCTGTCAGGGATGGTACTTGGTCCCGCTGTGAGGGCAGGGGACTGGACTTGCTGACCTCTCACGGTCCCTTCCAGCTCTATGAGAGAGAGGTAACTTGCTGAGCACCTTGCTAAGGAAGGTGAGCGGTGTGGCCTCCACTTTACTGAGGGGGACACTGAAGCACTGCCAAGGGCTCCCTGGCAGAACTCTGCTCTCCTCGGCACCTGCCTTCTGGGAAGGGGTCTGGGGTGATCACTCAGTGGCTCATCTCTATTACTGAAGACAAGGAGGCTGGGATACAGCGAGGGAGAGCACAGTGGCGAGGGAGGGGCCAGCGACAGGAAGGCCTGGGGGTGCTCTGCAAGGCATGTGAAGGAGGAATTCGGCCCTGCTCTCTGTGGCTAGATGGGTTCCAGATGTTCCTAGCCCGGGAGAAATGTTCCTTGATGCTGAGAAACTCCACTAGCGCTTGCAGTAGGACATAGGGCCTGGAGGTCGACTCTGGGCCCACCCTGGCTGGAGGAGGCATCTGTCCCATTCCTGCTGAGGGGTGCAGGGCTGGCCCTGCATGTGGCATTCTCGCCTGGCTGCTGCTCTGCCCGGGGCATGCGGATCGCCAGAGCTGTGGGTGTGGCTGAACTATGCTCCTCTCTCTGGACATATTCATTAGTTTAAAAAAACAGCCTCCCCGCCCCCCCCCGGAAATGCAGCATTTCGCCCTGGGGGGGCTGGGTGGAGCAGGCCTGTCCTCAGGGTTTACGGGCAGTGTTATTCAACTGGTGCCCCAGCCAAGGGGCCGTGTGTACGTTTTTTAGAGCGGCGATTTTATCATCTTCAGCAACACACTCATGAAATATTTTTAAAGCCAATTTGAAATGAAAGGTCCTGTCGACTCACACGGTACATTCAGCACCTGACAGGCTAGACCTGAGGTAAGCCTGTGAAATGGCTTCCTGACCCCTCGGATGGCTCTTTCACAGGTTCACATTCAGGCTTTGTCACTTCTTAGTTAACTAGATTTTTTTTCCAGAGGAAGCAGAGTCACAGAACAGGGAGAGGAGGAGGTGGGGTGGGTGGACACTAAGACCCAGCGGTGCCCCAAATTTTCAGGTGCCCTATGCAGCTGTGTATTCTGTGTATGGGTAAGGATGGCCCTGGGTGGAGCTTGGACTCGGCTACCAGGGAGGTGGGATCCTTCAGGGGCAGGGGGCTGTGTTGGGATCTGAGCAACTCCAAGGTCCGGGCAGGGGCAAGGCATCGTCCAAGCAGCAGGGTTTGCATGCCGGCAGGTGCAGCTGGATTGGAATGGGGAGGAGTGTGGGGCAGGGCTGGCCCACAACATTTTGGCACCTGAGGTGGGGAGCTCTAATGATGCCCCCTCGCTTGGGCCAAAACTTCGAAAGGTCTCAATTCTGCCTCCTTCCTGTTCTACTCCTCTCATGGCACTCCACCATCTCTGTGCATCTAGAGCAGAGAGAATACATACAGCAGCAGACACAATTTTCTACACTCTGGGTCCTAGTGGCGCCCCCCCCCCCCCAGTCTGGCACCTGAGGTGGCCGCCTCAGTTCGCTTCATGGTAAGGCCGGCCCTGGTGTGGGGCTTGGATGAATGCAGAATCCAAACCCCCCACCCTCTGCAACGGTGAAGCACCTGGTGGATTTCAGGTCTCTGGCTCATCGCCCTTGGCCCTTACAGTGCTGGGTCGTGACTGAGGAGCAGGTGTACTTGCAGGTGTAGCCCTCCGGCACATGGGCCAGGCTCCTATGAACACCCCATGGGTTGGCCGAAGGAACCCCTGGGCATCGCGGCAGTGCTGGAGCTGAGCGAAATGTTCCAAAGGGCCATTTTCTGTTGATGAAAGCCAGGCCCCATCCGTCACTGGGTCGATTTCCTATTCACTTGCATTTCCCAACGGATCCAGGGCCGGCTGCTCCAGGTGGATGGGGGCTGGTGGTGCAGGATTAACGCTGCGCCCTTGCCTGTTCCATGCATTAACAGGTGTGTTATGAGCAGGACATGAGAAGTCATTCTTCTGCTCTATTCTGCGCTGATTAGGCCTCAGTTGGAGGATCGTATCCAGTTCTGGGCACTGCATTTCAAGAAAGATGTGGAGAAATTGGAGAAGGTCCAGAGAAGAGCAACAAGAATGATTAAAGGTCTAGAGAACATGAGCTATGAAGGCAGACTGAAAGAATTGGGCTTGTTTAGCTTGGAAAAGAGAAGATTGAGGGGGGACATGATAGTGGTTTTCAGGTATCTAAAAGGGTGTCACAAGGAGGAGGGAGAAAACATGTTCTTTCTGGCCTCTGAGGATAGAACAAGAAGCAAATGGGCTTAAACTGCAGCAAGGGAGGTTTAGGCTGGACATTAGGAAAAACGTCCTCACTGTCAGGGTAGTTAAACTGGAATAAATTGCCTAGGGAGGTTGTGGAATCTCCATCTCTGGAGATATTTAAGAGTAGGTTAGATAAATGTCTGTCAGGGATGGTCTAGCTGGTACTGGGTCCTGCCATGAGGGCAGGGGACTGGACTCGATGACCTCTTGAGGTCCCTTCAAGTCCTGGTATTCTATGAGTCTACGCATAAGGAAGTGACTGCTCTGGTTAGGTATTTCTGCCCCGGTGCAGTCTCATCAGAGTGGCTCAGACAGGGACAGAGGGTGCTGGTGTGTAGGGCCCTTCCCCCCTGCGCCATGCTGCGCTCTGCCCCACCAGGATGGTCTGGGCCCCTACTTTGGATATTGCCCGGTCGTTATACCAGGGCAATGAATCGCGGGGCTGAGTCAACAGAGTATGCGACTGACACTTAGTAAATGCCTCCCGCCTCACCCTGCAGCTCCTGCGCAGTGATGTTTTTATGGGAAATCATCCCGGGGGAGCTGGGAAAAGTCCCCAACTCCATCCCCACGACGGCAGGATGGCGGCTGTAGGGGTCTTTGGCCGACAGAGCGCAGAGCCGGTCTGAGAGGAGCGGGGAGATAGAGGCCAGGGTCGGGGCTGGGAGGCAGCCGTGGTGCTCCCAGCCCTTCCGGGAGGGTACCATGCTGGGTGCTCAGGGGCAGGGCAAAGCTGGTGCCAGGGGTGGCGCCAGCTGGGGATGGGGATGTGGAAGGGTGGGAGATGTGCTTCGGGGCCTGGTGGCAAGGAGAGCAGGAAGCGTTTCCGGACATCAGCCCCTTGTCTTGGCAGCCACTGGTTGTTTTCTGGTCAGAAATCTCTTGGCTCCAATGCTCGCTCTGGAGGGAGGGGCCCCGACCTCCTTCGGCTTGGCTGGGACGGACATCTGGGGAGGCCTCTGCAATCGGACCGGAAGAAGCTGCTGCCCGGGGACTCATGGGTCTCCCCCCCCATCCTGTTTTCCCAGTGGAAACTTCACAGGGCAGAACCCTTTCTGGGCGGTGTCCAAGAAAAGGCTGAAGCAAAATTCCCTGGCCTGGCCCGGAAAAGCTCTCCCCCAAGGACTCCTGATGGGCAGTGCATGGGGAAGCCATTTTCTAAGCCCCGTTTCTGTGCACTTGTCCATTCTCCTTTGGAGCGGCTCTCACGCGGCCCCCTGGCCGGGACGCCCCTCGAGCACGGGCAGGCCGGGGCACCGAACGCAGCCTCTGCGTCCTCCAAGACCCCTCGCCAGGAAGTGGCTGCTGATTACCTTGTCTTTGTGCTGGGCTACTGGTGAGGGGCCAAGTCGGACTGGCGCCGGGCGCCGCACAGGGCTGCTCCTGAGCCGAGGCGAGACAGGCGGAGGTGCGGGTGCAGCCGGGTGCTGCCTCTCTTCTTAGATTCACAATTTGTACGTGGTAGGGCTGCTGGCCATGAGATAAATAGGGAGCAAACCCCCACCATTCCCTGGGTGGCTGTCACAGGGTGGTGGGTCCTTTCAGGTGAAGTAGGCCCATCTCTCCTAGGCCGGTGCATCCCAGGCTGAGCCGATGAAGCGGGCGGGTCAGGGCTTATAAAAGAGGAAGTAGGGGTCTGTCTGACCCGGGGAGCAGGGCTCTGGGGCTGGGAAAGGGCAGGTGCAGGAGTGGAGCTGGCTCCAGGGAAGCAGCCTGCCCATTGGCTAGTGTAGCCATTCCCAACCACTGGTCTGCAGACCGGTGCTGGGCCATGAACCGCTGACTCCTGGGCTGCCACGGCTGTTGGAGCTGAAGCCGGCTGCTGTGCAGCAGCTCTGGGGGCTAGGGCACATATTTTGGTGGACCAGCAAAATTGTAGTTGTGTATTTGCCTATTCATTAGTTGCATGATGAATATGCAAATACAATTTTACCCATCCGCCAAAAGTTTGTGAATGGGTTTGCCAGGCCATGGTATAAAAGAGGTTGGGAACCACTGGGCTAGTGTCCCTGAAGAGGAAGGAGACAAAGAGCCAGGCCTGGGTGGCTGAAATGGGCAGAGTGCGCTCTGTAGATCTCCATCTCCATGTTCATGGGGGGGCCCAGCCCCCAGCACCTTGTACCTGAGGAAAAGCTGCCGTGAGAATCCTTCTGTTCTCAGCACCGTTACAGAAAAGACAGAACCGTCGAGGTATCTCCTGCACTGCTGGGAAGAGGGCAAACGTGGAGCAAGTAGAGCTGTGGAAATTCAGGGGGCAAGCTGAAGTCTAGGGGAGGGGAACGGCACATAGTGCCCACTGCTCATGTTACTGCCTTGTGAACCCACCAGAGAATCGCCAGCCCCCACAGTTACAATATCCCAGGCCAGGACCCCTCTCACAACCCTGGCTCCCAAATCATGAGATTTTTTTTCAATAACTCATGTTGGGGATCCCGTTTCCAGCGCCTCTCTGCCGCTCTTCCTCTCTGATGGAAGCACGGCTGGGATTCTCCCGCGATCCCCTGATTCCAGGAGCTGAGGCTTTAAGAAAAGCTACAGGAAGGGCTGGTCCCGCAGCTCACGCAAGCAGCCGCTTGGGAGCAGGGGTTGGGCACATTCCGAGGCTGAGCATGTGTCCCACTGCGTTGCATCCGTTGTTTGTCAGCAGGGTCCCGCTCTTGGGGACGTGACCTAGCCTGGGAGCGGTGCGGTTCAAGGCTCTTGACCCGAGCTTTCTCGCGGAGCGGCGATAAGGGTTGCGTTTTCACTGCCGGGCAAACATGGACCCCCTCCCCTCCCATGTTGTTTCCCCTACTTGCGTCCGTCAACATGTTTTGGGACAGAGGAGTTTGGCCGCCGGCTGTTTGGTTAGGTAACGTCACTGCTGTTTGGTTAGCACCCCCTCCCGCTCAAGTTTCGACAGCAGCGAGAGCCGGGCGGCTGGAACCAGGCAGGCGGGTGGACAGGCAGACGCTCCAGTCCCATGCCAGGATGATGCCTGCCATAGCTGTGTCTCTGCCCTGGGCCTAGCCCCCGGCTGCCACCCTGCAGCTCTCACTGGCCCGGTGGTGCCACCGTGTCCATACAGGATGGTTAATGAGAGTCCCTGCCCTTTCTCCCCAGAACATCTCCAGCCTGCTTCCTGAAAGCCAAGCCCACAGCCTAGGGGCCGTCTTTCCCTTCCCTCCTTCCTCTGCAGCCAGGGCCTCCTTAACCTGAGCTCCATTACTCCTGCCAGTGCCTCTGTCCCTCTGTGATAGCTGCCATCCCAGAGCCAGGGCCCCATAAGAGCGGCCATATGGGGTCTGACCAAAGGTCCATCTAGCCCAGTGTCCTGTCTGCCGACAGTAGCCAATGCCAGGTGTCCCAATGGTAGGGTTGCCAGATGGTTTAACAAAAAATACCAACCCCCCCCTAAAAAAAACACCGGGAAAAAATTTTGTTGAGGAAAAAAAAGGGGGGGGGGGACCAAAGTTGTTGAGCAAAAAAAAAGGGGGAAGCTGTGTCTTTAAATGGCCCCACATGCCTCACTCCCAAGACGCAGCAGGGGAAAATTGTCCCCGCCGCCCACTGGCCTTCCGTCCAAGGGAAACAGGAAATACCGGACATTTCACATATCCAGTATTTTCTGTTTTTTTTACCGGATGGGGGACCCGAATAACGGACAGTCTGGGCAAAAACTGGACACCTGGCAACCCTACCCAGCGGCCTCCCTGCAAAAGGGACGATCCTGCCTCCAGCCTGCATGAGCCACACATCCCCTCCTCTGTGCGCAGCACCGGACATCCACCCCTCTGGGCCCCAGAATCTCAATGAGCGCACCATCTGCCCGGGCGTGGCCAGCGGTTCCGACATCTGCCACCTTGGCAAGCACGTCGGAGCTGGACCAAAATCAGCAGCGATAAAAGCCAGTTCGCCTTACTCAGCACTTGACAGTGAATCTGGGTGGCTGAGTGGCCCGTGTGCTACTGGTGTGTGGTTGCAGGTGGCTGGCATGCCAGGCAGATACCGGATCCATAATCCATGCTTATCAGGAAAGCCTGGCTGATAAAGCCATGGGCTACCATTTCCTCGACAGCAGGGCGGCTGCAGGGGAGGAGAGGCCAAACTTAGGCCAACTTAGGGATGGGTGGGTCAAGAAATGAGCATATTCCCTTGGCTTGGTTCAACCCTCCCAGGCTGGCGCCGGGTCAGAGTCCGACATCCTTCAGGGTTTTACTTTCCAAAATCAGCAGGTTCCACCTTTGCTTGGAACCCCTTTCAAGGCCTGCCTGTCTCTGATTCTTAGTTGCTGCATCACATGGGGGGCGGGCTGGGAGCTTTTGCAGGGTACCCGGGCTCGGGGCAGGGTGGCGCCATCAGGGCAGGGCCCAGTGCAGCTGCAGAGCTGGCGACATGAGATCAGTGATTAGGAGTAGAATCTAACTGGTAGTTTCTCTGCACCTCTGATGTACCCTGGGAAGCTCAGCTTTTAAGGCAGCAAGCTGGCGAGTGGGGCCAGATTCAGAGCGGCAAGCCCCAGCCCTGCCCCTTCTTCCCGAGGCCCCGCCCCTAGACTCAAGCCCCCCCTCATGTGGAGGGCTGGGGCTGCCATGTGCAGCCTTGACCCTGGCCCCAACTCCACCCCTCCCCAGTGGCCAGGGAGCAGGGCTGGCACAGCAACCCCCCCCCCTTCCATGGTGGCCTGGACGTGTAGGCAGTTTGGGGAAGGCTATGCCTTCCCTTGCCTACCTTACTGGCTGCCCATGCCGGCATTGGCAAGGGCAGCCCCACTGTGGTACACAGGAGCTTGAACGCTGCCTGCAACGGGAGCAGGATGGGGCCCTCTGCTGTGCACGCCACCTGCTCCGTGGTGCGCAGTGCCAGGGCCTCATTGTGCGTGTGGGAAGCGGGGGAGCAAGGGGAACTGAATTCCTCAGCTCCTTGGAGGCCATGCAAAGCCCAGCGAAGTGTCTCTATAAAGGCTGGAGAACTGGGAATGCCTGACTCTCTCCAGCTGTTGGCAGTGCCTCCAGGCGTTTTGGGGACACTCGCTCCAGGCAGCAGAGTCTGGGCCAGCTCCCAGTTAAACCACAGGGGATGCGAAGGCCACAGAGGTGATTATCCCCCATCCACCACCACCCCCAGCAAGTGCTCTCGGCTGTCATCCTGCCCCAACCTGCCTCCTGCGTCTTATGCCCCGTTCACCTGCAAATGTTGGCTGTGAATCAAGCCTGAGTGATGTATAAGTGTATTGAGGCCTGTGTGGCCCCTGCCACGCTCCAGTAATGTGCTAAAGTGATGCCGCTGCTTTTAGTGGGTCTCTGGGACAAGGCAGCGTAGCCCTCGGCCTGCGCGTGACGTGCTTCCTGCCCCTCACGTGCTACTCTCCGTCCTGCGGGCTCTCTTCCAATAACAGTCTTGACACTTGTAACTGACCAGTGCTCCCTGCCTGTCCTGGTACCCCAGACTGCGCTGCGCCCCAGAAGTGGCCAGCAACAGGCCCGGTTCCTGGGGGGGTGCGGCAGTCTATCGCACAGGGCTCTGCGCTCTGCCCCTGCCCCGAGCATTAGCCCTGCACTCCCATGGGCTGGGAACCTGCTGCTCGCTGCTTCTGGGGCGCAGCCTGGTTTGTGGTGCCAGGAGAGGCAGGAAGCCTCCTTAGCACCCCCGCTGACTGGGAGCTGCTCGAGGTCAGCCGCTCCTGCCCCAGCCCTGACCCCCCCCCCCAAAGCTGGAGCCTCTTCCTACAGCCCAAATCTCCCATCCTCAGCTCCATTCTGGAGCCCACCCTCCAGTCAAATTCTGTAGGGTTGTGGCATCAACCATTTTCTCCAACTGGATCACGAGAAAAAAAAGTTTGAACCCCCCCCTGCTTTAACATAGCAGCCAGAGGGATTTCAACGAGGTTCCTGCCCCTTAGGCAGGAGCAGGGTGTCGCAAAGGGTTAATGGTGTCCTCCGGCCAGGGGATACAAACAGCCTGGTGTTTTGTCAGCCTCCTTTTCTCTTTTACGTAAGTGGCTCCAAACATGTTTGTATCAGCCCCCCGGTGATGCACCTTTGCTCAAGAGGGGGTTTGACAAAAGTGTGTTGGGTCCAAAGATCAGTGCAGGAGCCAGCAACTTGCCGGCTGCAAACAAGAGCCCAGCAGGGTATAAAACCAGCCTGGGAGCTGTGCAGTCTCATCCACTCAGCACGCTCAGAAGTGTTGATAGGGAAGCGGAATGGAGGCAGGCATGAACGTGCTGCATGACGCAGGCATCCAGGCCACTCGCTACCTGCAGGAGAACTACCAGAGCTCCCAGGACTGGTTCCTCTTCGTCTCCTTCGCCGCCGACCTCAGAAACACCTTCTTCATCCTCTTCCCCATCTGGTTCCACCTCTCCGAGGCCGTGGGCGTCAAGCTGATCTGGGTGGCTGTCATCGGGGACTGGCTCAACCTGGTCTTTAAGTGGTGAGTAGCCCCCACTGGGCCTGCTGCTTGCCCTGCACACCTGAAGCTGAACGCTTGGGCGGCCACTCAGGAGAGATTCGGGGGCTGCCCAAGCTGATTAGCCGAGCACCTGTCCACAGCTGGCAGCATGTGTTTCTGTGGTAGTGCACATCCACACGTGCCTTGGTGCAAGCAACAAAATTTATTCCACACACACTCCCTGGGGGAGGGGGGGAATTAAAGGGAACCTTGCTGCACACACATCATCCCTGCTGGCTGAGGGTTGTTTGGCTGTGAAGTGGGCACCTACCCAGCGGGTTCCAGGGTGGCTCCCAGCTGGCGCTTTCCAAAGACAAGTTCCTCCATTGCTGATTTCCTTCCAAGTCAGCCCCGGAACGAAGCCTGGAATTGCATCAATTGTCCAGCTCCGGTTCGTGGATCAGTGCCAGTGGGAACCCTCCTCGCCAGCTCGAGCTGCTTCTGGCTGTTCTTTACAGGGCACAGCACCCCAGTCACCCACAAGAAAACCCTTGATAGATTCAGACCCACCATGGATCTGTCTCCAAACTTTCCCCAGGCTCCCGCTTGCTGGCAGCCAAGGAGCGATCTAACAGCAGAACTAGCAAGGGGGGCACCATGCTGCCAATGTGCTCCTGCTGGCATGACTGCCCAGAGGGGCTGACGTTTAAGGGCTTTTATTCTCCTGTGGGAGGCTGTCAGATGTGGGGCTGTGGCTAGGGGCTTACCAAGGACACAGAGATGCCACTGACCTATGGTGTGATACAGGGCCAGGTAGCCTCCGTTTCCCTTGCTGTGACACACACAGTGCTTTGCCGTCGATGAGTACAGACTGCCGTCCAAAGCCTGAATGATTTTAAAACCCAAGTGCATTTTTTTATAGCTGGTAATATAACGGGTTTGGGGGCACCGCTGAGAGGGTCAAATCAGCGCGAGTTGCTTAGAACCAGGGCTATTTACAGCCCAAGACTAGGGGTCCCCCTCTAGAAGGCACCAAACCCGCCACACTGAGCATGTCAGCTGCCCCCTTAGCCAGCAAGAAGTAACACAAGCAACCGCCTTACACACTCCAGCTTTACTTGCGCCACAACCAGCACCCCTCCTTACAGATGGGAGATTATACAAACCAATCTCGCCCACTCCAAAGAAGTTCTTCCAATCCCAAAGGACCAGCCATATTCCCAGGTCAATGTATACCTTCAGATCTTACCCAAAAGAGCGCACTGGGCTGATCCTTTAGAATCTAAAAACTAAAGGGTTATTAAAAGAAAGAAAGAAAGAAATACATTGAGAGCAAAATTGGTAAAGGAACAAATTAAACAGCCCAGCCTTTGAACTTGGCCAGCTGGGGTTCTCTGGTCCAGCAGTATGTTGTGGTCCTCCCAGACCATGGATGTTGCTGGAGCAGAGAGTCCCGGATATTAGAGGTAGTATAAACAGAACCCACAAAGCATACACTTTCAATAGACCCCTCACTTGGCCCACATGGTACAAAGTTTGGGGCAAACATACCACCCTGGGGGCAACAATGTTCTGCTCATGACAGAAAGTGGCAGGGAGAATGCCTGGAACATGAGCTTGGGGAGGGCGTGGGTGTAGGAGCCTCCATCCGGGCCTATGTGCTTCACCCCTTGTCACGATTGCTCTTCTCCTGACTGGCTGCTCCCATAAGACACTGACCCGTGGGGGGAAGGGGAGATTGGGTGTAGGGATGGAGTTGCCTCTGGAGACAAGAAGGGCTGAGCTGCGGGGAGAACGATGGGCTAGTCAGTCTGGTTCACCCCAGCAGAAGCAGCTCATAGTTGGTAGCTTGAATGGCTCCTGTGCCCTGCCGCAAGTTTTCTGCACCATCCTGGAAAGGGGGAAATGGCTGCAGGATGGGCATGCGGCATGGGCAGGCCCTGGTATGCACGGAGCAGCGTCCTCAGGCTAACGTCGGGCCTTTTATTCTTGCCTTCTAGGATCCTCTTTGGGCAGAGACCCTATTGGTGGGTCCGGGAGACCAGTTACTATGGCAACGCCTCCATCCCTGGGATCCAGCAGTTCCCCCTCACCTGCGAGACGGGCCCAGGTGAGCCACATCTAGAGACATGAGTCATTAGGCGGAACTGTGGTTCCCATTATACATAAGGAGGGGAGGCACCATCAGCAGGATGACATAGGACACAAGACATTCAAGCTGCAGTGGGGGAGGTCTAGGTTGGAGATTAGGAAAATCTATTTCCCTAGGAGCACTGGGAGGGGTTCCCTAGGAAGGGGGTGGAATCTTCATCCCTAGAGGCTTTTAAGACCTGACTTGACAAAGCCCTGGCTGGGATGATTGAGTTGGGGTTGATCCTGCTTTGGGCAGGGGGTAGGACTCCATGACTCCTGAGGTCTCTCCCAACCCTATGATGCTATGATTCTGTAACGGGGTGGGCATTTATCAGCACAAGAGGGAGCTGTTGGGAAGAAGGGGGAAAGGGCGTCTTAACTTGGTCCACCACTTAACTACCCTTGTTAGAACTTTTTTTTCTAATATCCATCCTAAGTCTCCCTTGCCTCATGGGAAGCCCCCTCCTTCTTGTGTGACCCACAAGGGACATGGAGAATGACTGATTCCTGTTCTCTTCCTAATAACCGTTTACATCCATGAAGACCGTTCTGAAATCCCCACTCCTCTGCTCCACACAACTCATGCCCAGGTCTTTCAACCTTTCTGCATGGATCAGGTCTTCTAAACCTTTGGTCCTTTTTGTGGCTCTGCTCTGGGGTCTTTCCAGTTTGTTCATGTCTTTCTTGACACGTACCAAACTGGACACAGAACTCCTGGTGCCAAGTAAAGCAGACAGTTCCCTCCCGTGCCTTACAGACATAGGGTGACCATAATTCCCAAAGGGAAAACAGGACACTGTACGGGACTGGCCCAAGCCATCTGCCCTGCCCCGTGAGAGAGTCATTGGTCACTGGAACCAGTGGAGTTCTGCCTCCCACCTTACGTGGGGCTGGAGTCTTCACTCACTCCACCCCCCACACGCACATTCCTCCACACCACACCCCTTTTTTGACAAAAGCAGGTATCTGTCTATTTGCTCTTGCCAACTGATCGAGTCCCAGAAAGTCGGGATGGCCGGGACAGAGCTTAAAAAAGGCACCGACCAGGCAAAAACGGGACATACGGGCATCCTATACATACAACACCAAGGGTTAGAGTTGTCTTTTTCACAACAGCATCTCATTGGTGACTCGGTAGCTCTGACCCACAGCTATTTGGTGGATTTGACTTCTCCTTCTCGAGTGCGGTACTTTTGCATGTGTCTTTATTGGCTTTCATCTCGGTGACTTCAGGCCAATTCGCCCATGTCTCAAGATCATTTTTTGCATTTTAACCCTGCCCTCCAAAGTATGCGGATTAGTGAAGTGGCCTTAAGCCCTGGGGTGGACTCACCCATTCAGAATTCAATCACCTGAATTTGGTGACCTTTGGTGCATTTGGGAAGTCAAGGAACGTCAACGGGATGGAGGTGAACAAACTCTGAATCCGAGTTTGAGCTTAATTGACTTCCAAAATGAATGGCGTTACATGGAATGCGGGCAACTGATTCTGAGCAAGGGCGCCCTGTCCACCCAGGGGCAGGATGCAGTTTGAGTGATTCATTTTAAACTCACGTGGTTAGGTAATTTGGATGAGTGTCACAGTGTGGACGAGCACTCGGATGACTCAGTCTTTAAAGAAAGGAAATATGGAGCCCGTGGGCCATGCTATTAAACTGGTGCTTTTGTGCCTGACGCAGCGGCTACAGCCGCTGTCCTTAAGCATTCCCTGCTCCCTGGAGAAGATCGGGAGACTTTGAATGTGCGGATTGTGTCCTGCCAGCTGTTAGGGGCAGGCCCATCTGTGTAGGCAAAATCTGTCTTGGACTGAACTTGGACTGTAGAAGAAACCTTTGCTCGGACTGAGCAATTACTGAGATTAAGAACAACTATCTAACCTCTGCATGACAAAGGGCTACCTGCCCGGCCCAGGCGATAAGAAGCCATGCCTTCCAGAAGAGCGGGCTGGCCCAAGACCAGGGCAGATTTTGTTTGCAAGGGACCTGGGATCTAGGCTGGAATTAGACGCTCGTTGCAGAGTTAAGTCGGAAGCCAGGTGGCACCCTCGCAAAGGTGTCCCGGCTGTTTGTGCCAGCTGTTGTGTATGCATGGGATGTACACACCCGTGCGCTTGCACCCTCACATGTGCACACTCACACACACACACACAGCACGCATGTTCCCCCTCCCCCACTTACTGCTGCTCTCTGCTGGATGGACAGCTGCAGTGCAAGGTGGGCAGTCTTCTTGGCCCCAGGATAGTAGAGGAACAAGGCAGTGGGGGGGGGGGGAATCTCTTTTATGGGGCCAGCGTCTGTTGGGGAGCAACAAGCTCTGGAGCCCCCAGGAGCCTTTCTGACGATGAGGAGCTCACCTCCCTCACCGACGCTGGTCGAATAAAACCTGCTACCTCCCCCGCCTGGTCTCCCCACAACTCCGTGTATATCGGTTCCCTCTGCCAGCCGAGGTGCGTCTCCCCAGGGAGGGGTCAGTGGCGGGGGCAGAAAGCACAGGGCTGGGAGCCAGGCCCTTGCCTCCTAATGCCACCTCTCCCCCTGGTGCTCTCTGTAGCCTTGGGCAGTGCCGGAGAACAGGGACTGTGGGGTCTGCCCGCTAGCTTCAAGCATGGCGGCGCTGAGGACAGTGTGTGTGGGGGAGGAAAGGGGGTTTGAACATGCAGGTGTCAGTCCGTGGCTTGGGCTGGTCTCTGCAGGGGACTAGTGAAGGGTTAATCCCAAGAGTGAGGCTCGGTTTGCACAAGCGCCAAGTATTCTGGCGGCATTTCCCTCACGGCTGTGCATGAAGGGCGGGGCCTGCGTGTGACTGGGCCACTGGCCCTGAGGAATCTTGTCCCACTCCCCGGCTTCGTGCTAGTGTGAGGGCGACAGGCAGAACTGAACCTGGGACCTCTGGAGCTTGGTGCACCTTGAACAAAAAGCCAGCCAGCCCTCAGCAAAGGCTGTAGAGCAGACTCGTTTGTTCTCTCTGTCCCTGGTCTCAGTGCCCCTACGTGGGACAGTGACCCACCCCCCAGTTGGTGTGTGGGTTACATTAATGCTGCAGGGTCACTCCCTGCCTGGGCTGCTTCCTTTTCTACCCCGCTCTTATATCCACCCAATCCTGTTAAGGACACCCCCCTCCAGTGCTGCGCATGGGGGATTCTCTTTGTGCTTGGCCCTCCCCGTCCACTCCCTACCCTCCTGCAACCAGCTCTGCCAAGCTGGGCTGGTGCAGCCTCTTGGCCTTGAATCTGGGAGACCTCAGCACTCCAGGCATGTGGTAGGAGGTTGCGTGTAGTGATATGGGCAGGGAACAACCCAAGGAAGTGTCCTACCTTCGCTTTCTCCCCCCCAGGGAGTCCCTCCGGCCACGCGATGGGCTCGGCAGGTGTTTACTACGTGATGGTGACTGCCATTCTGTCGCTTGCTCTGGGGAAGAAGAAGCCGACAATCAAGCACCAGTAAGCAGCGCTCGGATTGTTGTGCTCCTGGGTCTGCAGGGTCCGGGGGAGGCCCTGAGGCCAGTGGGAGGCATATGTTTAACCAAAAGAAATGAGTCTTCCTGCTGGGTGCAGCTGAGCTGTGGAACTCACTGCTGCAGGAGGCCAGCAGGGCGACACGCCCAGCCACACCAATGTGCACATGGAACCAGGGTTTTGGATGGGGAGGGATCACTGTATGAGCACTAAGCAAACTACCGCCTGGAGAAAGAATCCCATAGACTGCATAGCTCTGCTGCAGTGGCTGGGAAGGAACTGGAAGGCCTGGGCTGAGGAGAGTTTCTGGACGAGGCCACAAAGGAGTGAGGGGATCAGTGCCATGTCCTAACGCTGCCCCACTGAAGTCGGGGAAGTCTGGCGGTTGCTGTCACTGGCAGCACAGGGAGCCCAGCACTGAGCGCTTTTGTCCCCTGCTGGAAGTTTTAAGCTTTCTCTGGATCACAGCTGAGGGCAAATCTTTGGCTCTGAACCTCTGCCTGCCCCCGGGGGGCTGCTGGATGCCCCTTTCAGTTTGGTGACTGGCAGGCACGGAAGGCTTTATCAGGTGACATTCCTTCCTCTCCACCAGCTGGAACTTCAGCCGGTATGTGCAGGGAAACACAGTTGAGATTCCAGCCTCCCCGTCCAAGGGGGCAGGTGAAACCTGCGTGTGGCCCTGCGTGGGGACCGGCTCTGTTGCCCTTTGTGTCTAACCAAAGGTCTCCCTCTTGCAGGTGCTTGCGGACAGCCTTGTGGGCCGGGTTCTGGGCCGTCCAGGTCTGCGTCTGCTTGTCTCGAGTCTTCATCGCTGCCCATTTTCCTCACCAAGTCATCGCTGGGGTCCTCTCAGGTAAGTGATCACATGGCACCGTCGCTGCTCTTCCTCCCAACCACACTGCTACCGTCATGCTGAGCAAGAGGGCTAGATGTTCATAGACCCCAAGTCCAGGAGGGACCGTTGTGTTATTGTAGTCTGGCCCCAGGCCGCTGCCTAACACAGGCCCTGGGACTGCCCACAGTCATTCCTTTGGAACTGGAGCCGATCTTTATAAAAACACCCAGTTGCGATGTAAAAATTGCAAGTGTGGGAGAATCCACCATGACCCTGGATACTTTGCTCCTGTGCTTAGTTCCTGTTAGGAAAGAACAGATGAGGCAGATAGGGTAGGAGGGCTCCTTTATCCCAGAGACCCATTCCACCTCCAACACCCCCAACCTTGGGCTTCAAGTGAGCAACAGTTTAACCACTGGTTCACCTTTTTCATCTGCATCTGTATGGAAATACACTTATCCATGACATCACCCCACAAGCCCTAATTTAGTCATGTGGACACCCGTATAATGCACAATCATAACCATGTGATGAATATAATTACCTCCGCCCCCGTTTACTGGTGACAGCTTTGTGGTTGAGGTTGGCAGTTCTCACATCATGAAACTCCTCGAATCAGCAACTTAGAAGGGGGTCTGGAAGAAAGCACGGCTAACATGTAGAGCATTCTTTCAAAGTTACCTCTTTGGCACAGCTGCATGCGTATCCATCCTGGGCAAGCAGGAAAAGAGGGATCCAAGCAAGTCTGTCAATCCATAGAAGCAGGGTTTGCCTGGGCTGTGCCCTGTTACCAGTCACAACCACCAAGATCCCTTATTTCACCCTTACACACCCCAGCAGTGACTCCCCTTGCTACAAATGTACACATGCCCATTTCCTGCCTGAATCCCTCCGGCTTCCATTCCCAGTCCTTGGCTGCGTGGGGCCTTTCCCTGCTGGGTGGAGCCGTTACCAAATGCTTGTTCCCCGAGGAGGTGTGGTCGCAGCTCCACCGCCCCGGCTCTTCCAACGGAAATAGATGGAGCCGTTCCCTGAGCCGGTCTCTCGGAGGCCTGTGTTCTAAGCCATTCCTTGCTCTCGTGCCCCGGCTTGGAGCGCTCTGCCGTGCTGCGCCCAGAGGCCTGGGCAGCCCGGCGGGAACGAGCCCAGGACAGAGGCTGAGATGCAAGCCCTGGCTCGACACCACTGCCTGCCCTGGTGCCATCTGTAGTCCCACACAGCCTGCCGGGGCACGTGCCTCCCCAATCCCTTCAACGCAGCGACCCGGCTCAGACAGTTCCAGGCACTGGCAGGTTTTACTGCCCGCCCGCCTTGTCTGGAAGGGCGGGCGCAGAGGGTGTGGCCTGGGGAGGAGGGTATGGTGGCACAGGGAGAGAGGGGTGGTTCAGATTGCCTCTCCGTGCCCACAGAGGATACAGCTGCCCGAATGCTGCTCATTCCCAGGGAGGAGGCGGCGCAGAGCCCGACTTGGCAATACTCATTAGTGGGCTCAGTGATGAGACGGTGACCACCCAGGGGGGCGGCTGCTCTCCCCCCGCCCCCGCCCCCACCCCCGCCATGCTGTCCTGCCCCTGAGTGTCTCGGGAGCTTTGTGGCAGCCGGTGCTGCTCCATCTCTGTGCCCAGTTGAGTGTCAACGCTGTCCCCTCGCTCTGACGGGTTGTTTCTCCTCTTGCACTCTGTTCCCCCCCAGGCATGGCCGTGGCTGAGGCCTTCCGGCACATCCATGCCATCTACCATGCCAGTCTCCAGCGGTACCTGGGCACCACCCTCTTCCTCTTCGGCTTTGCCCTGGGGTTCTACCTGCTGCTGAAGGCCCTCGGGGTGGACCTCTTGTGGACCCTGGAGAAAGCCAAGCGGTGGTGCGACCGGCCGGAGTGGGTCCACATTGACACCACCCCCTTCGCCGGCCTCCTCCGGAACCTGGGCATCCTGTTTGGGCTGGGGCTGGCCCTCAACTCCCAGATGTACCTGGAGAGCTGCAAAGGGAAAGCGGGCCAGCAGCTGCCCTTCCGCCTGAGCTGCATCGTGGCCTCACTTCTCGTCCTGCACCTCTTCGACTCCTTCAAGCCTCCCACCACAGTGGAGCTGCTGTTTTATGTCCTGTCCTTCTGTAAGAGTGCGGCCGTGCCTGTGGCTGCTGCTGGCCTCATCCCCTACTGCGTCGCCCAGGTCCTGGGACAACAGGATAAGAAAACGTTGTAGAAGGAAGGAACTTGGGGAGTGATGCACGCGACATGGGACGTGTCTCAGGAGCAGAGGTTTAGGGCCCACAGCTACTCCGTGTCTCTGGACCCAAGAGCTAGAACTGGGTCCTGAGTCAGCTGACACCGTGTTGGCTCAAGCCCTTTCCAGCACTCTTTCCTTGCTAGACCTGCAGAAAGTGGCCAGCCCTGCCCAGCTCCTGCTCATCTGGCTTCTGCAGTAGGGCCGCTGCTGACATGACAGGCCACACCGATGTGCAGGGCACACCCGGAGCCAACCCACCCTCTGACTGGCTCCATGGATGGCTCGGCAGTGGGGCCTGAGAAGCAGCGTGTGGCAGGCAGGAACCCCAGAAATCGCGGCCATTTCCCCTGCCGGTCATGCCGCGCTGCTGCCGGCACAGTCTCCCTTGGCGTGTGCTGTGAGGAGACTGGCATTCTCGGGACCAGAGGGCACACGCCCCGGTGCACGGCGTCCAGAGGACTCTTTGGACAGCACCTCAAGGGCAGAGGCTGTGGGGGGAGCTAGGCTAGGAGACAATGCGAGGGCGTGTGACAGAAAGGCTGCATCTATCCTCCCCCTGGGGTTCACTGGCCTC
Organism: Pelochelys cantorii; assembly: GCA_032595735.1. Taxonomy (NCBI): domain Eukaryota; kingdom Metazoa; phylum Chordata; order Testudines; family Trionychidae; genus Pelochelys; species Pelochelys cantorii. The sequence goes on along the minus strand of CM064357.1, from coordinate 7,473,005 downwards.
TGTGTCCCACTAAGTACCCCATCTCCTGCAGTTACCTTTAGTGTGAAACACTGGTGTGTGGGGGGTGGGGGGTGGGGGCTGTATATAAGTGGGGTATTTTATTAAAGCTTGGGCTGTGTTTTACTAACAGCCGTGAGTCCTTTGGCCGTGAGGTCCCTTGTCATAGCCACAGACCATCCTGCAGTGGCAGCACTGAGTGGGGGATGATCCCCAAGTAGGAGTCTCCTTACTGGGTGATGCTTACTGGTTACCAGTTAACCTGCGGCCCAGCTGTCTCCCTGTTTAACCAGTTAACTGATTAAACAGAATTTTACACAAAGACGCCATTTAGGGACGGCGAGGCAGTGGGGGGGTGGGGGCAGCATCGATACTGAGACACAGCTTGCTTTTTTTCTCGTTCCCCTGACTATCAGGGAGTGAGGGGAAAGTACATGGCTTCTGCGCATGCCGCTTGCTCCTGGCTGGTGAAGGGAAGGGGCAGAGGAGTAACGCACGGAATCCGTGTACTTTCTCCCTGCTCCCTGATAGGGGAACAGGAATTAAAACAAGCCACATCCCGGTACGCACGGCTGCTTTTCCTCCTGCCCTCCCAAAATGGCGCCCTTGATTTTACACCCCCACTCCTGTGCAGTGTTTGGATTGACCAGGGAGGTTCCCCTGCTCCTGGGGGAATCCAGCCCCCTGTCTGGATGCTGCTAACCCATCCCCTGCCAGACACACTTTAAAACCACAGAGGGACCCTCCTACAAAGTCCCTCTTGCCCACCCTCCTCCCCATTCATGCTGCCGGATGCTGCTGTTCTGGGGGAGGGGGACAGAGGTGCAGTGCCATGGGATTAGACACTGGGAAAAGGAGCGCGGGAATTCACAGCCTGGGCCTGCCTGGCTGGAGCACAGGAAGGGGGTTGGTACAGTCAATGGCTGTGTAAGTCCCACATCTCTGTCAGTGCTGGGGTGGAAACAACCCCTGAGAAGCACACACTCTTTGTGGGTCCTGTAACCTGCCCTGACACCAGGATTCCCTGTGAGCTGCATGTTTGAGCGGCTGCTCAGGAGAGCTTCAAATGCCACCCGGCTGAGTAGCAGAGCACCCCTGGCTAGGTTTTTTGTTTCTACTGGTGGTGCACATCAGCACCACTACTGGTGTGCATAACAAAATTTATTCTGCACATGGACAGAAAAGATTAGAGCAGTGTTTCTTAAACTGTTTTCCATGGTACACTGGTGTGCTGTGAGGCAGTCGGAGGTGTGCCACGGAGAACAACAGAGTTCAAAATGGCTTCCCTTAAAGGGGCAGGCGACTTTTTTTTTTGCTCAATAACTTTTCCCCGCCCCCCCCCCTTTTTTCTCAACAAAAAATCCTTAGGGTGTGTCTAGATTGGCATGATTTTGCGCAAAAGCAGCCGCTTTTGCGCAAAAACTTGCCACCTGTCTACACTGGCCGCAAGTATTTGCGCAAGAACACTGACGTTGTACTGTACAAAATCAGTGCTTCTTGCGCAAATACTCTGACGCTCCCGCTCAGGGATAAGCCCTCTTGTGCAAGTATTCTTGCGCAAGAGGGCCAGTGTAGACAGCAACGTTAATTACTTGTGCAAGAAAGCCCGATGGCTAAAATGGCCATCGGAGCTTTCTTGCGCAAGAGAGCGTCTACACTGGCACGGATGCTTTTGCGCAAAAGCAAATCCTTTGTGCAAAGGCACATGCCAGTGTAGACGCTCTCTTGAGCAAATACTTTTAACGGAAAAACTTTTCCGTTAAAAGTATTTGTGCAAAATCATGCCAGTCTAGACACAGCCTTAGTGTTCCTCATAACAAAAAAATATTGTTTAGTGTTCCTTGGTCTTAAAAAGTTTAAGAAACACTGGATTAGAGGGATCATTGCCTGGCACAGCGAGGCCCATCATGTAGCAGGCAGGATTGATAGCCCAGAGGTGGCTCAGGAAAGGAAGGTGGGCACAGTTGCTGCCATGCTGCCAGCTGGTTCCAGGGGCCAGTCCTCTGACCCATGGAGCTGCTCTTTGCTCTGATTGATTGAGCTATCCCCACGCTGCTCCCGAGAGCTGTCAGGTGCCCGGGCACAGACACATCAGCTGTCAAACAGCCTCACTTCCTGGCCGTGAACCTGCTTTGGGGCTGTCTGGCTCAGCCACACCTGTCTGTGGGGGCGGGGTTGGGTCTTTTGACTGGCCGAGGAGCGGTCATGGGCCCATCCAGGCATTGTGTCAGGGCTTCTTCGCAGGGCAGTGAGAGCAGGATCCTTGCTGGAGAGGCAAGAGTCAGTCCCCAGGGCTGGCAGCCCAGCCCCTTCCCCGTAAATCAGTGATTCCCAAACTTTTCGGCATCACGCCCCCCCCTTCTTGATTTTTGAAAAACCCTCCCGCCCCTCCCGCCAAAAAAAAATAGCAGCAAAACTTGTTGAGAAAAAAAAAAAAGGAACTGAGTGGGGCAGCAAAACTTGATGGGGGGAGGCTGGGTCACCTTGCGCCCCCCCACCCCCGGAATTTCTTCATGCCTCCCCAGGGGGGCATGCCTCCCAGTTTGGGAACCCATGCTGTAAATAAATGAGTTAAATGAAGCACAAGAGGGGGGCTGTCTTGGGACAGATCTGAGTGGGGCTGGAATTAGGGTGCTCCATCACCAGGGTTACGTGGTCTTTCTTGTGGGAGATGGGGGATTTGACGTCACACATCTCAGCACCATCCCCTAGCCGCGTGTCCCTGCCTGCCCCCTTGGAGACATTAGGAAGGGATCGCAGCTGACGTGGTGAAGGTGCAGAACGTGGCTCATCCCAGCCGTTAATGCGATGGTTCAATGCCCTGGTTCAACGTGATTCCATTGCAAATAAATGGCCATTTAGAAAAGGGAAGTTTAGCCCTTTGGTCTGCAGTTAATGTGCTTTCGGGGCATGTGTGAAAGGGGCTGAGCCTGCTGGCTGCCATGGAGGGGGTGAGGGGGAAGTTGGGGTATGCAGAGGTCCCCAAGAACTCAACACTCAGATTCACACACCAATTGTAGGTGCCCAAAGCAGCCCCCGGCCTTGGCAGCTCTGGCACGGGACTGTGGACTTTGTCTCCATGCACGACGTGGCATTTCAGTGTTTGTCAGCTTGTATCGGGGCTTTATTGCTGAGGGAAGGGGGTTCCCCCACTTCCCAGAGCATCCTGTTTCTATGCCTACGCCCATCTGAAGAGGGGTTTTCAGACGACGGGGCGCGATCCAGTGCTGGGGCGTGGAATGTCAGGCGCTGGGTCTCGGTGCTGCAGGGGGATCAGGTGACCAGTGGGGGGTGCTAAGGCAGTGACCTGCCTGTTCTGGCCCCACAGGCTCCACTGCACCCCAGAAGCAGCCGGCAGCAGGCCCGGCTCCTAGGTGTGTGTGTGGGGGGGCACACAGGGCTTCATGCACTGCCCCTGCCCTGAGCACTAGCACCACACTCCTATTGGCTGGCAACCTGCTGCTGGCTGCTTCTGGGGCGCAGCCTGGTCTGTGGTGCCAGGAGAGGCAGTAAGCTGCCTTAGGAAGGGATCGCAGCTGATGAGGTGAAGGGTTAGGGTTAGGGTTAGGGTTAGGGCTGCACCGCTGACCAGGAGCCGCTCAAGATAAGCTCCTCCTGCCCCATCTTTGACCCCCACAAAGCCGGAGCCCCCTCTTACATCCTAAAGCTCCCGTCCTCAGCCCCACCCCGGAGCCCACCCTCCTGTCAAATTCTGTTGGGTCGCAGCATCTACCATTTTCTCCAACTGGGTCATGAGAGAAAAAGTTTGAAAACCCCCACTCTAAAGCCCTGTGCCATGGCCACCATCACCCAGACAAGCCAATGAGTCCCAGATATTGCTCCAGAACTGGGACACACACTGTCCCCTGCCTTCCCCAGTCCTGCCTTGCTCGAACTCTGACGCATCTCGTGTGACAGGCCTGCTTTTGGCCAAGAACGAGCTACCCCAGAGTCAGAGGGACGAGTAGCACCAGGGTCTGATGAAATGCATCCTAGAATACTCAAGGAGCTGATAGAGGAGGTATCTGAGCATCTAGCTATCATCTTTGGAAAATCATGGGAGACAGGAGAGATTCCAGAAGACTGGAAAAGGCCCATTTATAAAAAGGGAAATAAGAACAACCTAGGAAGCTACAGTCCAGTTAGTTTAACTTCTGTGCCAGGGAAGATAATGGAGCAAGTAATTAAGGAAATCATCTGTAAACTCTTGGAAGATGGCAAGGTGATAGGGAATAGCCAGCATAGCTCTGTAAAGAACAAATCATGTCAAACCAATCTGATAGCTTTCTTTGATAGGATAACGAGTCTTGTGGATAAGGGAGAAGCAGTTGATGTGGTATACCTAGACTTTAGTAAGGCATTTGATATGGTCTCGCATGATATTCTTATCAATAAACTAGGCAAATACAACTTAGATGGGGCTACTATAAGGTGGGTGCATAACCGGCTGGATAACCGTACTGAGAGAGTAGTTATTAATGGTTCACAATCCTGCTGGAAAGGCATAACAAGTGGGGTTCCGCAGGGGTCTGTTTTGGGACCGGCTCTGTTCAATATCTTCATCAACGATTTATATATTGGCATAGAAAGTACGCTTATTAAGTTTGCAGATGATACCAAGCTGAGAGGGTTGTGATTAATTTGGAGGATAGGGTCATAATTCAAAATGATCTGGACAAATTGGAGAAATGGTCTGAGGTAAACAGGATGAAGTTTAATAAAGACAAATGCAAAGTGCTCCACTTAGGAAGGAACAATCAGTTTCACACATACAGAATGGGAAGCGACTATCTAGGAAGGAGTATGGCAGAAAGAGATCTAGGGGTTATAGTGGACCACAAGCTGAATATGAGTCAGCAATGTGATGCTGTTGCAAAGAAAGCAAACATGATTCTGGGATGCATTAACAGGTGTGTTGTGAGCAAGACACGAGAAGTCATTCTTCTGCTCTACTCTGCACTAGTCAGGCCTCAGTTGGAATATTGTGTCCAGTTCTGGGCACCGCATTCCAAGAAGGATGTGGAGAAATTGGAGAGGATCCAGAGAAGAGCAACAAGAATGATTAAAGGCCTAGAGAACATGAGCTATGAAGGAAGGCAGAAAGAATTGGGTTTGTTTAGTTTAGAAAAGAGAAGATTGAGGGGGACATGATAGCAGTTTTCAGGTATCTAAAAGAGTGTCATAAGGAGGAGGGAGAAAACTTGTTCATCTTGGCCTCTGAGGATAGAACAAGAAGCAATGGGCTTAAACTGCAGCAAGGGAGGTTTAGGTTAGACATTAGGAAAAAGTTCCTAACTGTCAGGGTAGTCAAACACTGGAATAAATTGCCCAGGGAGGTTGTGGAATCTCCATCTCTGGAGATATTTCAGAGTAGGTTAGATAAATGTCTATCAGGGATGGTCTAGACAGTATTTGGTCCTGCCATGAGGGCAGGGGACTGGACTGGATGACCTCTCGAGGTCCCTTCCAGTCCTAGTATTCTATGATTCAATCTGGATGCGGCGCCATTGAGCTGTCTCACCTTGCAGATCTGGGCTGTGAAGAATGCTCTCCTGCTGACAGAAAGTACAGCACCTCGCACTGCATGCTGCTTCTGAGGCTAGCCCATGGCAAACCATCCAGCCCGTTTACCTTCTCTTGGGCCTCCTCTTTCATTTCACTGCCCCGCCGTGCCCTCCCAAAAAGGGTCTGGATTAGGGTTGCCTGACACTTTCAAAAATAATATCGAATATGGCAGGAAAAAAAATTGGTTGAGGAAAAAAAAACCCAGGGGCCAAAGTTGTTGAGCAAAAAAAAAAAGGCACTGTGCCTTTAAATAACCTCACGGTCTCCCGCCCCCGCCAGACGCGGCCCAAGAACAATGTCCCTGCCAGCCTTCCATCTGAGAAAAACAGAAAATACCAAACAGTTTACATGTCCAGTATTTTCTGCGTTTTTTTTACCGGACAGGGGCGGCGAAAACCGGACACCTGGCAACCCTGATCTGGGCATTGGATGGGGACGTGAAGAAGATATAATGAAAAGAAGGGATGAGTAGCCCTGGCAGTGCATGTCTCCATCACCCCCCGCCAAAAAGCGAACAGGAGAAGGGTGGGTAGGTTTGTGGTTAAGTCATTGGCCTGGGGCTTGGAGGTCCATTTCTCCACTCCCCAGCTTGGACACTGCTCGTGGGCCCATGACTTCACCGCTTCGGACCTCAGCTGCTCTTGGTAGAATGGGATCACACTAACCCTTCCTCCCAGCTGTGTCTATTTAGAGCAGGGGTGCAGAACTAAGGCCCGGAGGCCGGATGCAGCTCCTGGTTTGCCTGGGTCCGACCGCTGAGGCTCGGGGCTCCCCCCAGCACTGGGGAGCCTGCGTTGGTGCTCCAGACTCCTCCCTGCCCCCCACGGGGCTGAGCACACAAAATAATACTAGACTGGCCCCCCCAAGGCTCTGGTGTGCAAGGGGAATGTGGGGAGTGTCTTTCTTCTTCTCAATCAGGGGACACGTCAGTGCAGGTTTGTCTTTTCGTTTGTTTGTTTTTTGTGGGTTTGGGGATTTTTTTTTTTGCTTGCTTCTCACTTGTGTGTGGCCCCTGACTGCTTTTTCTGTGGGTCAGCAGCCCCCGATCCCCAAAAGGTTCCCCCACCCCCGATTTAGAGCATCACTTCTTTGGGGCAGCGACTGGCTCTCACTGTGTCTGCAAAGCACTGTGCAGGGGGGGAGCCTGAAGCCTCTCCATGCAACCATAAAACAGATCATAGCAATCACTGAGAGCTTTGTTCTTCAGCCCGGCCTCTGTGAGCCTAGGAGGAAGGTTGCTTCGGGAGGGATTGCTAAGTCATGCCCCCTCACTGTTAGAACACCGGACTGGGCTCCATTGCTTGTTTCCTTATGATCTTTCCTGCTCGCACACAAGCAGCGCGACTCGAGCGATTTATGGAAGGTAGGCTTTGCTTTCTCCTTTCCGATGTGTTTTGTTTGTACTTAGCACCGCAGTTCTGAAACTTTCCCATCTTAGTAGAGTGTGTCCATTGGGGAAAAGCTCCCCGACCACCCACAAGCACGTGGGCCGGCTCCATGCATGCATGACAGCCAGCGCGATTGCTTTCATGGGAAAGGTGGAAAGGCACCTATTTTTAGCTTCCAATGAAATTCAGTAGCTGGAAACCTGGGGTGGAGCCAGTGCCGTGTGCTGGGCCAGCGATCTGCTCACCCCAGACAGCTGCTTGGGAATCGTTCTTAAGGGGCTCCACAGCTGGGGTTTTCAAACTTTTTTTCTCACGACTCAGTGGAAGAAAATTGTTGGTGCCCATGACCCAATATAATTTGACTAGAGCATGGGCTCCGGGGTGGGGCTGACGATGGGAGCTTTGGGGTGTAGGAGGGTGCTCTGACTTGGGGCAGATCAGGGCTGGGGCAAGAGGGGCTTACCTCAAGCGGCTCCCGGTCAGTGGTGGGGCTAAGGCAGCTTCTTGCCTCTCCTGGTACTGCAGACTGAGCTGTGCCCCAGTAGCAGGTTCCTAGTCAATGGGAGTGTGGTGCTAGCACTCGGGGTAGGGGCAGTGCAGGGAGCCCTGTGTGCTTCCCCCTCCTCATATAGAAGCTGGGCCCGCTGCTGGCTGCTTCTGGGGCGCAGACTGTGGTGGCAGGACAGGCAGGTCGCTGCCTCAGCACCCCCCACTGGTCACCTGATCCCCCTGAAGCCCTGAGACCTAATGCCCGACATTCCGCACCCTTAGTGCTGGGGCGCACCCCGTTGTTTGACAACCCCTGGGCTAGAGAGACAAGGCAGGGGCCAACTTCTGCTGGGGAGAGAGAGACGCATCTAGCCACACAGGGCCCTTCTTCAGGCTTTGTCAGAAGATTCCAGTCTGGTTCATCGAGGCTCTGATTCAGCAACGTTCCCCAGTCCAGGACAGCACTCAAGCACAGCTATATCTTTAACCCCGAGCAGGCGTGGGACTAAGCACATGCTTATGGGCTTTGTGAACCAGAGCCACGAAGTCTCATTTATTTTCTCGCCTTTCCTCTGGTCGGTGTTAAACAGCAAATTAAAGCAGCACATTTTAAAACACCCCAACAGCCGCCAGTTTGCCCTCTGACCCCTGGTGCCAAGGTGCCATGGCAGAGGGTACACGTAGTTATTTATTTGAGGCCCATGACCCAGCATAATTTGACAAGAATGTGGGCTCTGGAGTGTAGCTGAGGGTGAGCGCTTTGGGGTGGAGGAGGGGGTTCCGGCTTTTGGGGGTGCCACAGGCAGCGAGAGACCCCGCTGTGCTAAGCACTGAGCACTGGCAGAATGAGAAGCTGGTGCCTGCCATAACGAGCTCAAAAGCTAATGAACAAACAACCTGTTATTGTACGTGGCAAGGTGGCTGTCTTAGAGGCAACACCGGGCGTGGGGTACGTGGGCGTAGCTCTGCCCGGGCTGTGTTTCTGTGCTGCTGTGCCCCAGCCAGCAGCTGGCTGTTTATTTGTAATCAGTGTAACAACCATTAGCTTCTGATTCTGTTCCTCAAAGTACAGTCACGTAGCCAGCCCCGAGTGTCTCAGGACGAGTCTCCCACGGATGCTGGCTTTGCCTCTGGCCCAGCCCACAGTCTGCGCCCCGACGCCTGCCATTTGCTGGCTGCCGCTTCCAGCAAACTCCATCGACTCAGGAGGAAAATCCCAGGCCAGCGCCAAGTGTGGGATTCCAGGCATGAACCCCACTCCCCTGTACATTGTGTCTGCTGGGGGGATGCACTGGGGGGGCCAGGGCGGGGGCTGGCTGTAACTTGGTCAAACCCCAGGCTGGGCAGGTTTCTCCTCCCCCCACCACAGCTGCATTCCTGCAGAGGCAGCAGCTCCCGCCATGAGGGAGCCGCAGGGCTGGTCCATCCCCCGGCCAGTTCTCCCTGACCCACCATACCCAGCCTCGTGTTCCCCACGGAGTCTGAAACCCCCCTGTGGCATCAGAGAATTAAAATTAGAATTAAAAACCCTGAGGTAAAATTCCCAGGGGTCGGTGCCTGGCCCATGACTCAGGCGGCGGCTCCCATCCTCAGGCTCTGACTCGGTCTATGGGGGCTCTGCCCCTCAGCCCCGCACTGCTTACTCCTGGTAAGGCTGGAGATCCTGGGCCATTGAGGCCTGGCAGCTGTGAGGGGAGGGGTGGCCAGACACTGCCCAGATGAACATAAGAACGTCCATACTGGGTCAGACCAAAGGTCCATCGAGCCCAGAGTCCTGACTTCTGATAGTGGCCAATGGCCACTCACTCAGCCTCGCCCAGAGGAAGCAGGAAGGCGGGACTGGGAGTATAAGAGCTCAGTTGGAGCTGGGCAGCGAACAGGCTAGATGCCCGTCCCCAGCTCCCATGGCAAAGGGACCAGCCGTGCCACAACTGATGGGAGGAGTGGTTTGGGCCACCAGGACCATGGCCAGCTTCCGATGACTGGCCCAGGCTGCTGAGACCTCTGCCATGGATCGAAGATTCGCCAAGACCTCCAGGACCCTTGCCAGGCCCCGAAGACTGGACCGGCCCACCTGGGCCCCTGCCTGAACCAGAGCTGGAACCTATGGACATGCTACCAGCACCTCCATCCCCAGCTGACCCCGAGGAGCAGGGCCCAAGCCAGGGAGGCCCCCAGGGGGAACTGGGAAGCGGCCCAGGGACAGCCGATCCCGAGGCAGCTGAGCAGATGGAGGTCGGGTGGGCAGCACGTTGCAGCTTGGATCCCCGCTGACCCACAGACCTGGTTGCCTCCCCTCCGACCTGTGGCCGCCGCACTGCCACTGCCTCTTGGGTAGCAGGCTTCCCCCTGTGGGGGCAAAACCTCTGCGCTTGTCGGCTCTCCGCCAGCAAGGAGCCCGACCCCCCGCCCAGTTGGGAGCCGGATGGAGCTTTAAACTGTTGTTGGACCTCTTGTGTCCAACGTTTGTCTGGCCGCCCCGCCCTGGGCCTTATAAACTGCTTGCCTATGCCCTTAACTGCTGATCCGCGGCTCTGCCTGAACTGAAGGCCGGGCCTTATAAACTGCCTCTCAATCTACTGAGGGGCCTGAGTCCCTGACTGTTTAAAGTGCTTATTTGGTGCCCGCCCTGACCCAGGGCGTGGCCGTTATCAACTCTTGCTCGGCCTGCAGCTAGGCTGAGACGTGCCAGGCAAACTGTGTATCGACTGCAGCACTGCAACTGATGTAAGGGGGGGCGGTCACAGACGACCCCTCACGGGTGACTCCCGGGGCGCTGACACGGCCACGGCCACCCGCCTTCCCGCTCTCCGGGGCTCCTCCCCGCCCGGTCCTGCTGGGCCTCCCCCCGCCAAGACCTCGAGCTGAGATCCCTGCCCCCACCGAGAAGCAGTACAGACGCTGAACCTCTTCAGGTCCAAGGGGAGTGCAGTTTAGGGCCCAGCTTCCTGGGATACCCCTCCCCAAATGGGATCGAAACCCCAAAGAATTAGGTACGCCACCTTTAACAATGAAAGGGGGACTGTGCACACTGGTTGCCCCCCGCCCCCAGGTAATAATTGTTTACACTGGGTTTGATAGAAAATAAAACCCTACCACTAGAAGCAGTAGGATTTAAGTCAGAGGTGGGCAAAAGGGCCTCCGAGGGCCAGATCCAGCCTGCCAAGCGGGTTGATCCGGCCCCCGGAGGCCCTGCCGCCGCCCCACCTCCAGGCCAATTAGGGTCTGGGGGTGAGGGAAGCGCAGGAAGTTTCCTCCATGCTGCCAGGATCACATAGCACTTTGAAGTGCCAGTGCTCCTCGCAGGGCGGGGGAAAGGGAGGAAACTTCGCCCGCTCCTCCTGCCCCCAAGCCAATCAGGGTTTGGGGGTGGGGGAGCGTGCGAAGCCTCTTCCTGCCCTGCCAGGAGCATAGGTGCTTAGTGGGAAGGGGGGGCAATGGGGCTCCCCCACCCTCAGACCAATCATGGTCTGTGGGTGGGGAAGCCTGGAAGCATCCTGGCCCCGCCCCCTTCTGTTTTAGGCCCTGTGGCCTGGGGCCCCTGGCCAAAAATTATTGCCCACTCCTGATTTAAGTAGTAATAAATGAGAACAGGCAGAGCGAAATAGGTTACAAATCAAAAGAAACAAAATGCTTGGCTAATTCTACACTGAAACCTCAATACAAACTTTTCACACACATACCCTAAAACCTCTTGTCCAGCTGCCCCTCCAAACCAGGGCTGTCTCCCTACCCTGGGGGTCTTCAGCTCCTTCCCTTCAGGTGCAGCCCAGCCAAAAGACCAAGGCCTCTGCTTTCCTATTCTTTTTGTTAAAGCAGTGTTTCCCAAATGGTGTTCTGTGGTTCCCCGGGGTTCCACGAAGTGAAAATCAGGGTTCCATGAGAAAATTCCATGACAATTACATTTTATTATTTTAAAAGTAATTAATATTTAAACATTTATGAATTTTATTGAAAACAATTTTCATTTTGTTTGCCACGATAAGTGTCCCTGTGTAATGTCAGCTTAGCCAGAGAGTGGGGACGATGATGTCACTACTCAGCGCTGCGTGCGCAGTCAGTCAGTGGTGCAATCACCTGTTTATACCACTGTAAATCCCCGTGCTCACGCTCAGGGAGCGTGAATCATGTGGGTGGCTGAATATGAATATACTAGCGCCACGTGGGACGAAGTCAAAGCTTCAGCTGTCAGACCAGTTACTTTATTTTTTGTACACATTAAATGTGATTTTTGTTTTTAAATATGTGCAGTTAAACTAAATGTTGTTCTCATGACCTTGTTTAGCATTTGTTTATTATTATCCTTACTTATTTGTGGTCTACTTTTTGAGCTCCATATATAAGATTGTTATTAGGGGTTCTGCAAAATTCTTTTGAGTTTAAAAGGGCTCTGTGGTCAAATAAAATTGGGAAACACTGTGTTACCAACCCCTGCTCAGACTTAGGGACAAAAGAGATTGTTTAACAGTTGCTCATCATGAGGGTAACACCCTTCACGTCCCTCATTCACATATTTGAAACCCACAAAGTATTCCCCACTCCCCAATTGGTGTTTCGCGGAATCTGGCAGGACTTGGTGTTTTTTTCTTGCTCAACAAATTGCGGCAAGTCTTTTTTTTTTTGCTTGACAACTTTTACCCTTCGGGTTCCTTGAAATTCTTTCAAGCTGAAAAGGGTTCCGTGGCCAAATAAAATTGGAAAGCACTGGTCTAGGGAGTCAGCATGGCCTCTTGCTGACCTGGACCCTTTTACATATAGGAACAAATAAATAACTTTTCCTTATTTACTTTGTCCACCCCAGTCATGATTTTATAGACCTCTGTCCTCTCCCACTTTGGTCTCCTCTTTTCTAAACTGAAAAGTCCCAGTCTTTTCAATCTCCCTTCATATGGCCTCATTTCCTCCAGCATGGGCAAGAGGTGCTATGTTTGTGCCCCCAAATGCCATCGTCTTACTTAACCAAAACCCCGCCTGGCCTTGACCCCTGAGTCAGAGGTTGCTGAGTGAAATAAACAAGTGGTTCAGGGAGGACAAAATGCTGGTTACAGAGCTCCGGGCTTGATCATTTCCTAAGGCCCCAAATGAGATAATGATAAAAAAGGCTGCAGTGGTTCCCGGAAAAGAGCAAGAGCAGCATGTGGAGTTCACTTCCTGAGAAAAGACACTTTCTGATTAACCTGAAAAAAATCTGCTTGGAATGAGGCCCGTGGGTGGCTAATGAGCCCAGACCTGACTTTGGCACCACTTGGAGGCCTCTATGAATGAACCTGTTGTGCTGGCCAAGAGGAGAGGTGGGTGAAGCCTGATCTGACCATGTGACCCACTGCATTTCACCACAGGATTCTCTTTGGGCAGAGACTGGTGGGTCTAGGAGACCAGTTACTACGGCAACGCCTCCATCCCTGGGATTCAGCAGTTCCCCCCTCACCTGTGAGATGGGCCCAGGTGAGCCAGCTGCCAACACAGCCATCCACAGTGCCCATGCAGCACCCCGGAGAAGCCTGACAAATGCACAGCATTGAAACCAGTCACAGTGCCCATAGGCAACCCCTAGCTTTCGGTTGTTAATTAACGTAGCATCCCACAGGGAGTTGGGTGCTGTGCACCGATGAGAGGGGGCAGGTTTCTGCCCCAAAGCATGTATAATTAGAGACCCAGATAATGACACATGCACATGCCAAGTAGCATTTTACTCCAGGAGTCATCCCACAGGTTGAACCTCCCAAATCTGGGACTCTCTGGCCTAGCCACATCCACGGTCCGGAAGGACCACGAATGTTGCTGGAACAAAGAGCCATAGAGGCGAGTTGCACAAGCTAGCTGGGAGTCCCGCGGGTGCTGGGGAGCCCTGGCTGGGCTGGCAGGAGCTGCACCTGTGATGAGTGGAAAGTCCAGCCCTGGGAGCCCCAGCCCGGGGAATCCTGGTGGCAGTGGGGCTGGTACCAGCCAGAAGGAATCCTCAAGCCCAGCCGGGAACCCAGCAAGAGTGGGGCCGCAGGTGGCTGGAGAGTCCCAGCCCAAGGAGGCTGACCCTGGGAGCCCTGGTATGGGGCTGGCAGCAGGGTGGGAAGCCCAGGCTCTGGGGAACCCCACAGCCCAGAAAGTAGCCTTGACCTCCCCTGGTCCGGCAAACTCCCTGGTTCAGGACTGCTCAGGTCCCAAGGGTGCCGGACCAGAGAGGTCCAATCTGTAGTGAGTTCAGTGGCTCCTGATTTCTACTGGGATTGCGGCGCTTGGAAATCAGACCCTGAATTCACGCCCATCTGCAGGCCTGAGTCGGTTCCTGCTCCCCACAGGCCCCATGCCATGCTGTGTGACAGGGCAGCTGGTGAGCCTGCTTGAGTTCTGAGGGTGAGGCCGTTACCTTCCTGTGCAGACCATGCCCCCAGAGAAGCTGGTGTGAGCTGCATAGTAAAGATGCTGCATTGGCCCCTAGGTGGATCATGGACCGGACAGCCTATGAGGCTGTTCGCCTGCGGGTAGAGGAGTCTGGGGACCCTGCATACTTGGCACTTCAGCAGCCTCCTTTGCTGAAATGCCTCTCTTGGAGCCTGGTAAGTAGCATGGGTGTGAGGGTCTGTCCTGAGCCTCTCCCTTCAGTGAGCCTCCAGGCCTATCTTGCATGGCAACCCTAGAGGCCAGATTGGATTCCAATTCCCAGCTTGGGGTTTGGGGGTTGGGGGCAGAGTGACATGCTGTGATGAATGGGAGAGATGCTGTCCTTTTCTGAACATCCCACCACTGCCACCATGTCAAGGCTGTTGCCCACTCTGGCACTTCAAGTGCAGAAGGTGGGGAACATGGATGGGAGAGGTGCTGTCCTTTTCTGAACATCCCACCGCTGCCACCATGTCAAAGCTGCTACCCACCTTCTGCACTCAAAGCGCCAGAATGGGGGACAGCCTTGACACGGTGGCAGCAGTGGGATGTTTAGAAAAGGACAGCACTCCTCCCATCCATCACACATGCAGGCACAGACCAAAACCCCCTGGCTGCCCTCCCCCAGCTGCAGTCTGGTTCCTACCTATCCTTTCCTTGGGGGTGGGCTGGAACAGGGCTGCTTGCTCCAGGCAGTGTCCATCTGCCCGCTGATCAGATTTATAACACAGGCAAGCACTCCAGCTATCTGGCCTGTCCTGGAATGGACAAAAGAATTAAAGGCACAGAAGCTGATGCCCAAAGTTTTGGAGGGCTGAGATTGTTAAAGGGAAACATGTCTAAACAGTTAAAGGCCTCAGGAAAGGCTCCATAAAACATCAGCCCAGGGAGCCTGTAGGGAGAAGGGCAGGATGGTTATGATTGGGGTGTTGTCATGGCAACTGCTCCCCCACTTGGCTCCCTGGGCCTGTGAGCTGATTCCCTTCTGTGCATTGAAACTCTGCAATGCCTTCTTGAGCTCCCTGCAGGCTCGTCCCATCTCTCCACCCAGGCAGCCCCTCAGGCCACGTCATGGGCGCAGCTGGAGTGTGCTACGTGATGGTGACAGCGCTGCTTAGCACCCTGCGTCCGAGATCTCCCTTCCAGCAGCCAGAAGGAATCCACTCTGCTTTCGCATGGGGGGGGGGGGCGGGCCAGGGCTGTAATTCAGGGCAGTGACTTTAGCTCTGGGCAGAGTGAACTCCAGCTGACCCCCGCCACATGTGGCTCCTCTTGGCTTGGCTGGGGCAGCTGTCCCTACTTTGATGCTCCCTGGGTTGGGCTGTTGCTTGTCAGCCCCTGACTGTGTCAGCATGCACACTGCATGTGTGGTCTAGGGAGGGGCCACCACAGAGGGGGTCAGTCCCCAGCATGGGATTGAGTTTCCACACCCCCTCCCCACTGCAGTCCTGCACTGGGACAGCCTGGTTCAGATCTGGCAGCTGCAGGATCAGGGTCTGGGGTCTCCTTCCCAGATGCTGCAGCTGGCTCTGTCCTCCGGAAATGTCCTACAAATCTTACTTGTTGACTAACTGGTTCACCGTGCTCCCCTCTTGCTTCCCGCCGGCCCCACAGCCTCCTGACTGCTATGTTCTCATTGCTTGTTGCAGGTGCCTGGGGGGGAGGAGGGGTGCTGTGGATGTCCTTCTGGGGGGTGCAGGTGTGTGTCTGTCTGTCCAGGGATCTTTCTCACCGTTCACTTCCCACACCAAGTCATGACAGGTGTTGTTTCAGGTGAGGTGCTGCTGCCCAGGGCTGTCCCTGGGGAAAGGGGGAAGGATGGGTGGGTTGGATGCAGCATGGCACTGGGGTGTGGGAGTTTCCATGTTATTCCCTGGGAAAACAAGGTGGTGCCCTGCAGTTCAACCAGCAGGTGTGAGGTTAAACCAGCAGCCTCTCCACAGAGTGACTAACTGTGCTGTTCTTTGCCAGTGCAGGGCCACAGCGCTCTCTAGCGATGCTGTGGAGCCCTGACCCAGCCCGCCGCAGTCCTCAGGGAACTATTAGGGTGTGTGTGTGTGTGTGTGTGTGTGTGTGTGTGTGTGTGTTTGATGCAACAGGAAAATTTCTGGGGAGCCTCTGAATCTCCCCCCTGCCTTGCCCAGTGCTGGGCCTGGGAGCGGCAGGGGAAGGGGGGGGGGGGCTTTTAATTATCCGGCTTCAGATAAACAGCTGAGAATTGCCCTTTTTGCTGGAATTTGGCCGAGCAGCTAATGAACCCAGAGTCTCACAGAGACAGGGCAGCTGGGATTCCTTGGTTCATCTGCCTTTGCTCTGCGCTGTTGTTGTTTGGGTGCATTGCGGTAGCACCTCGCAGCTGCAGCTGCGCCACACAGACAGTGAGAGCCAGTCCCTGCCCCAGAGAGCTCACAGCCTATGGGGACCCATGGGGCTCCGCTCTGGCAGGGGGGAGGGCGGGTGCTCAGAGTCCAGCCCTGCAGTAACAGGCCAAAGGGAGGGAGAAGGGCAGGATGGTTATGGCTGGGGGCATTGTCATGGCAACAAGAGCGTCCTTCCTTAGGGCCTGGCTGCTGCTCCCCAAACTGGCCTGTATAGAGACACTACAGGTGGGTCGGGAAGAAAGCCCAGGTCTGGTGGAAATGGGAACGATGGTGTTGCTGGGTCATCGAGGGCTTCCCCAATGCCCTTGGAAGGCCATTAGAGCCATCTCTTCTCCCCATGCTTTGCCAACAGGTCGGAGCCTGGCTGTCCACAGGGTAATGGCCAGTGTTCCCTGTAAGCTGAGCGCTTGGGTGGCTGCCCAGGAGAGATTCAAATGCCACCCAGCTGATTAGTAGAGCCCCCACAGCTGGTGGTGCACATGGACTGGTGGTGCACATATGTGCATGCCTTGGTGCATGCAACAAAATTTATTCCACACACGGATGGAAAAATTAGCAGGAACATTGGTAATGGCCCAGGTAGGGAATGCAGGAATAGAGTCTGCTGTACGAAGGAGAGGGTTGGGCTTTGGTATCGTGACTCCTTCCTGCCTTGCAGACATGGGTGCCCCAGTGTTGGTTTCATGTCTGATCTGCCTTCCTAGGCATGGCAGTGGCTGAAGCGTTCCGGTGCATCCCCTCCATCCTCACCACCAGTCTCCGGCAGTGCCTGGGCACCACCCTCTTCCTGTTCGGTTTCGCTCTGGGGTTCTACCTGCTGCTGAAGGCCCTCGGGGTGGACTTGCTGTGGACTCTGGAGAAAGCCGAGCGGTGGTTCAACCAGCCGGAGTAGATCCACATTGAGACCACCCCCTTCGCTGGCCTCCTCCGGAACCTGGGCAGCCTGTTTGGGCTGGGGCTGGCCCTCAACTCCCAGATGTACCTGGAGAGCTGCAAAGGGAAAAGAGGCCAGCAGCTGCCCTTCTGCCTGAGCTGCATCGCGGCCTCGCTCCTCGTCCTGCACCTCTTCGACTCCTTCAAGCCTCCCACCACGGTGGAGCTGCTGTTTGACATCCTGTCCTTCTGTAAGAGCGCGGCCGTGCCAGTGGCTGCTGCTGGCCTCATCCCCTACCGCATCGCCCAGCTCATCAGGAAGCAGGAGGAAAAGCTTCTGTAAGAGAGAGCAGGGCCACCTGCCTCTAGTTGCTCAGCGTGACATCCAGGCCAGGGTCTGCTCCATGGTGCTGTATCACAGAGCCAGTGCAAACTGAGCGCGACATGGGCAGGCGCTACTGTGCCAGTTGCACAAACTACATGGCCTTGAGAGATGTAAACTGTCTGGGTGGGGTGAGAGTCCTGTGAACCTGCTCTCAGTCTGCTTGGAGGGGATTTGAGAGGTCAGGGTTTGCTTCACATTGGGTATTTGAAGCATGGTTTGGTTTTTCCCCTAGGAAGTGGTGCGTACCCCGGCATGGTCCTTGTGTCCCCATGCACACATGCCTCTCTGCCCTACGCTAAGTAGAAGAAGGGAAAGGGAATGGTAGGAAAAGTACAACTTGGCACTCACAGGCTACGTCTACACTGCAGGAATTTGTCGGCAGAGGCAATGCAAATGAATCACTCATTAGCATTTCTCGTGCTCTCATTTGCATAGTCTCTTCCAATCCGTTTTGTGGAAGAGGTTTTTGCAGGAAAAAAACGCAGTGTAGATAAGGCAAAAAACCCTTTTGCGCAAGATCCTGTATACCTGCTTTTTTTGAGGAATCAGGGTTCTTGCGCAAAAGGGTTTTTTGGTGCAAAATGGCCCCGTCTACACTGTGCTTTTTGGCGCAAAACCTCTTCCACAAAACAGATCAGAAGAGACTATGCAAATGAGAGCGCGAGAAATGCTAATGAGCGCTTCATTTGCATTGCCTCTGCTGACAGATTCCTGCAGTGTAGACATAGCCTCAGTGAGGTGCTGAGACATGTGACGCCGAGCTATGCTAAGTGCTAACTCGGTGCGCAGTGAGTGACAGGCAAGCGGCTTGTGCAGTCACCATGGTGTCCCTGGATTGTGCCTTTGTCTCATGGCTTTTACTCCCACCTAAACCTGGAGTAACTCAATGAGGAATCAGACCCTTGCAGCCTCAATGCCCTCTCTATGTATCCCAGCATGCCCTGGGCTTGTGCTGCAAGTAAGCTATTTACATTTGTATTTGGCACAATGAGATTCGAGCTGTAGCATTTGCATCCTAGCAGCTCGGAGCTGGCGCAGGCAGCTGTGTCAGGAGTGTCTCCCTGTCCTCACCAGCGGGCACACAAGATCTTACACCTCCTGGGAAATAACCAACCCTGAGTATCATATCACAAAACTCCTGTCCCTGGGGCACAGATCTTCCTGGGTCACCGGTGGGTATGGAAGTCCCTGCTAGAGCAGGGAACTTACCAATCTGTGGTTTCTTTTCACACAGGTACGGGTGTAAGGTTTCTTTGCCCGAGGTACTCAGACCTAAGAGTTTGAAAAGAGACCATAAGGGATAAGATCCCTGCTCTGCATTTCAAACAGTGAGATGTGATGGGGAGGAGAGGGAACATGTTTATTTTCTCTTCTGTTATCTCCTCTTCCTTCTCCAGCCAACTGTCCCGAGAGGCATGGGCGGCGTGCACAGCCATGACCCCCCTCCCTGATCCCGCTGAACATCACAAACTGCCGCTCGCTGCCACTTATCGAGCTGTTTTCCTGTTTGCTGGTAACAGCTGCAGAGACTCCTGTTTGTACCAAGGGCCGTTGCTGTATAGTTTGTTCACCCTGGCTCCTTCTTTCCTAGGAACAGGTTGGGGTGTCTCTTCCCGTGTTGAATAGTAATAGAGATGTAGCCGTATTCGTCTGGTCTAGCTGAAACAAAAGACAGGACTATGCAGCACTTTAAAGACTAACAAGACTAAAATTCTTCCACAATTTGATCTAAGGAAGTGGGTCTGGCCCACAAAAGCTCATCACCTAATAAACCATCTTGTTAGTCTTTAAAGTGCTACATAGTCTTGTCTTTTCTTCCCGTGTTGTTGAGGTTCTGTATTTCCATCACTGTTAAATCTATCTCATGAATGACGAATCACACTTTGTCCTCGGCTTTGTTCCATCAAACATGTGCTCTGTTGCCATGTGCATTTACACAGATTTCCTTCCACAAATGACCTACGGTGTTCTACACAGCAGGGCTTAACTTGAAATAAGCTACACAGAGTGAGCTACGTCAATTGCGTCTCTTATTTCGAAACTGGGAGTGTCTACACAGCACTTATTTCGAAATAGAGCACTCTTCCCCCTGGCTTCCCTTATTCCTCGCACAATGAGGGTTACAGGAGTTGGAGTAAGAAGTCCTCCAGCTTGACAGTTATTTTGACATTTCAAAAATACTGCTTGCTGTGTAGACACGGACTAAGTTATTTCAGAATAGCACTAGTTATTTCGAAATAATGTTGCTGTATAGATGTACCCTTAGGCTACACAGCAACATTATTTTCTCTGCAAAAAATATGCTAACGAGGGACTCATTTGCATGAGTCACAATCTCATTTGCATATTTTCTGCTAATCCATTTTTGTGCTAGGGGTTTTTGCGCAAAAACAAGTAGTGTGGACGTTTTCTTTTTGCGCAAAACCCCTTTTTCCACAAGTTCCTATGCCCCAAAAAAGGAGGTATACTGATCTTGCGGAAAAAGGGTTTTTTGCGCAAAAAGAAAATGTCCACACTGCTTGTTTTTGTGCAAAAAACCATAGCGCAAAAATGGATCCGCAGAAAATAATGCAAATGAGATTGTGACTCATGCAAATGAGTCCCTCGGCAGTATATTTTTTGCCGAGAAAACTCGTATTGTAAACATAGCCAAGCGTGTCTGCAGCTTGGATCACAGGCAGCTGGCCTGCCTCCACCTAGCAGAAAATAATAGAACTGGAGCAAACCGCTGTATGCTCTTGGTGCATGTCGTGTTCCCTCATCCCAATGGAGCAGGTATCTGTGCAACCCGGGATGCTCTGGGAGCTCGACAAAGATCAGTATAAGCTGCCTCCCAACCAGGGAAAAGCAAAGAAGGGAGGGAAGGATGGAGTTAGACTGAAATCCATTCGTGTCTTTCTCCGTGGACACAGGGCTACACACGTTCTGTGCACACAGAACTGGGAATCCCACCCACTTCACAGCGAGACCCTGGATAAAAACTTTACTGGGAATCCCACCCACTTCACAGCGAGACCCTGGATAAAAACTTTCGGTCAGCTGATGATCCCAGTTACAGGCCGTGCCAATGCAGAGCAAACTCATAGCTTCAGCAGAGTTATCTTAGATCTACACTAGGGCTATGTCTAGACTATGTTCTATTTTCGAAAGAGGATATGCAAATTCCCACGGATGTGCTGTGGGAATTTGCATCTCTTCTTCCAATCTCACTTTCGAAAGAGGATCTTTCAGAAGTGAAAGTAGTCTGGATGTGAGTTTTTTTTCAGGAAAAAAACTCTTTTTTGGAAAAAACCGCTTTTCCTTAAAAAATGAAGTTTACGCGGTTTTTTCGAAAAAGGGTTTTTTTTCCTAAAAAAAACCACATCCAGACTACTTTCACTTTTGAAAGATCCTCTTTTGAAAGTGAGATCGGAAGAAGAGATGCAAATTCCAGTGGAATTTGCATATCCTCTTTCGAAAAAAACCTGTAGTTTAGACGTACACTAGTAGAACTGCGATCAGAAGTTGGCCCAATCTGTATCTTCTGCCTCATGTAGACACCTTTACATAAGAACATAAGAATGGCCGTACTGGGTCAGACCAAAGGTCCATCTAGCCCAGTATCCTGTCTGCTGACAGTGGCCAGCACCAGGTGCCCCAGAGAGGGTGGACCGAAGACAATGATCAAGCGATTTGTCTCCTGCCATCCCTCTCCAGCCTCTGACAAACAGAGGCCAAGGACACCATTTTATCCCCTGGCTAATAGCCTTTTATGGACCTAACCTCCATGAAATTATCTAGCTTCTCTTTAAACTCTATTATAGTCCTAGCCTTCACAGCCTCCTCTGGCAAGGAGTTCCACAGGCTGACTACACGCTGTGTGAAGAAGAACTTTCTTTTATTCGTTTTAAACCTGCTACCCATTAATTTCATTTGGTGTCCTCTAGTTCTTCTATTTAGGGAACTAATAAATAACTTCTCTTTATCGGCCCTCTCCACACCACTCATGATTTTATATACCTCTATTATATCCCCCCTCAGTCTCCTCTTTTCTAAACTGAAAAGTCCCAGCCGCTTTAACCTCTCCTCATATGGGACCCGTTCCAAACCCCTAATCATTCTAGTTGCCCCTCTCTGAACCCTTTCCAAGGCCAAAATATCTTTTTTGAGGTGAGGAGACCACATCTGTACACAGTATTCAAGATGTGGGCGTACCATAGTTTTATACAGGGGCAGTAAGATATTCTGGGTCTTATTTTCTATCCCTTTCTTAATAATTCCAAGCATCCTATTTGCCTTTTTGACCGCCGCTGCACACTGTGTGGAAGTTTTCAGAGAACTGTCCACGATAACTCCAAGATCTCTTTCCTGATTTGTTGTAGCCAAATTAGCCCCCATCATACTGTACGTATAGTTGGGGTTATTTTTCCCGATGTGCATTACTTTACACTTATCCACATTAAATTTCATTTGCCATTTTGTTGCCCAATCACTCAGTTTGGTGAGATCTTCTCGGAGTCCCTCACAGTCTGCTTCTGTCTCGACTATCCTAAACAGTTTGGTATCATCTGCAAACTTTACCACCTCACTGCTTACCCCTTTCTCCAGATCATTATGACCTTTGGTGGGGGGCACATTTTCTGTGCAAACTGGGACAGTAAGAGACCAGGATTTAATCTACCCTTTGTTGCAACAATAAATTGGAGTTGACCTCAGCCACCTCCCTCAGTCCAGAGGTGAACATGAGAAGGGCCATACTAGGTGAGATCAAAGGTCCTTTTAGCCAGTGTCCTGTCTGTCAACAGTGACCAATGCCAAGTGCCCCAGAGGGAATGAACAGAAGAGGTAATCATCAGGTCATCCATCCCTTGTTGCCTATTCCAAGTTTCTCAGGCTAGAGACGCAATTCCCGCCCATTTTGGCTAATAGCCGTCGATGGACCTATCCTCCATTAATTTATCTTTTTTGGACCCTGTTAAAGTCCTGGTCTTCACAACATCCTCTGGCAAGGAGTTCCACAGGTTAACTGTGTGTTGTGGGAAGAGGTGGAAGTGCTACCAGCTAGCGCATCCATTCCTGACATGGAGAAGGCCTCAGGGGTAAAGCAGGACACAGCTGTTTTTCTAATCCCAGGAAATCTGCATGTGGCCTGTCAAACAAATGAATAAATATAAATAAAACAACCTGCTTCACCCAGCACCCAACCTATGCTATGCTCTGCCATTCCAGTGATCCTTAAAATGCATTCCATCTGAACAGACAGTACCAGATTTCAGAGAAATGGGACACAGCCATGCCCCACTGGTGTCTGTTTTCTAACCCATCAGTCTCCTGGATAAGCAGGTTAACTATCAACCAGGCCAGCTTTTAAAACAGCAGCACCACATTAGCTTTTGGTAACTTTTGTGCGATTTGCTGCTTTGCTCCCCCACTTTCAGCCTTTCCCCCTAGTGACAGTCACATGCCCAGAAGTATCCAGAGGGAAATTCTGAAATGAGGGACATTGAATCCTGGGGATGATGGGTCAGGCAGTTTGCTCTGGATTTCTGGCTCTGTCAATAGTGTTTTGGCCCTCGGTGGCTCAGGATCAAAGGTCAGAGGTTGCATGTGTCATAGAAGAGCTGCCGCTGGCAAGGGATAAGAAGCAGCAGAGTACACAAAACTGTCAGTGCAAACAAGGGGGCCCAAAGAGACACAACCCAGAGCCATAATGGACCTGCTGCACGGTGCAGGGGTGCGGATGGTACAGTACCTGCAGGAGAACTACCAGAGCTCTCAGGACTGGTTCCTCTTTGTCTCCTTCGCTGCCGACCTTAAAACCACTTTCTTTATCTTCTTCCCCATCTGGTTCCATGTCTGCGAGGCCGTGGGCATCAAGCTGATCTGGGTGGCCGTAGTCGGGGACTGGCTCAACTTGGTCTTTAAGTGGTGAGTGCGGATTCTGTGGTGCAGCAGAGGAGAGCTGCAGTTTGCACTTGTTGCTCTCTTCTGACAGTGTCTGATGCAGCCTCTTGGAGGGAAAGGCTGGGTTTGGGACTGAGGAACAGGACACTTGGGCGCTGATCTGGTCTCTGCCACTGACTACCTCTGTGACCTTGGATGAGTCACTTCACCTCCCCCTCTTCAGCTTCCCCATCAGGGAATAACAGTGACTTGCCCCACAGGGTTTCAAGAAGCTGAATGAATGTGTGGAGACCCCTGGGAGTTCTTGTGCAAAGAGGCTGGTACAATTATATCCAGCTATGTGCTGGAAAGGGCCATTTCCCAAACACACAGCCTTGTGCTTTGTGGCAGCTCCCGGGCCAAAGCCATGCTGCGCTCTGCAGCAGCCCCCCTCTGTGCATGGGGCACAGAATGGGCCCCCTAAAGGGAACACATGGGGAGGCTCTTTGCTTACGTGCAGCACATAGGACCATGGTGTGTCCCCAGTGCCTGTCCAGAGCTCGGCTGCTCCAGTGCGGTGGCCCAGGGGCTGCCCTGAAAGCCAGAGGCTGGTGCTGAATTAATAGGGAGCCGAAAAGGCAAGAAGAGTCGGTCAGGAGAGTTATGGGGCCAGCACTTCCCACCCTCCCAAGAGCCTCCGGGGCTGGGCAACTGGAGCATTGCCGCTCCTGGGAATCCACACTGCCGACAGGCAGCCTGAGGTGCCCTGCGCCACGCACTGGCACTGCCTTCTTTCCCTGCAGGATCCTCTTTGGGCAGAGACCCTACTGGTGGGTCCATGAGACCAGTTACTATGGCGACGCCTCCCCCCCGATGATCCAGCAGTTCCCCCTCACCTGCGAGACCGGGCCAGGTAAGGTTCCCGCTGTTGCATCCCTGCACCTGCCCCCCTGCCTCCCCTCCCTTGTAACTGTCCTTGGGATTGTGTCACCTCCACAGGAAGCCCCTCGGGGCATGCCATGGGCTCTGCCGGAGTCTACTACGTCATGGTGACTGCCCTGCTGCCCTGCATCCTGGGCACCCGCCGTGGGACCTGTGCAGCCAGGTGAGGGGTGTCTTGTGGCCTGAGGCCCTTCTTGTGGGCCTGGCTTTGTGTTACTTGGGACGGGACAGGTTTTCACTGCCCCTGGTTTGATACCTGTAATAGGGGGACTGTCCCCTTAAGGGCAGGAGGGATCAGTCAAACCCTGATGCATGGTGTGTTCCTGGGATTTTTGGAGCAGAGGAAGACCAAGGGAAGGTGATGGAAGCTGCAGCCTCCCCAGGAATTGAAATTAGACAGGGTGTTCGACTTTACAAGGGGGGGTGTCAGGGCTGATGAAGGGTGACACCGTGAGGGTGAAAGTGGGCTGTATGGCACCATAATTCACAAAACTGGGCGGGTGTTGGGGAAATTCAGGGGGGGTATACACCCCCATGGGGGGGGGTGTAGGGAAATCCCTGAAGCTGCTTCAAGCCAGGGGTTGCCTCTCCACCACCCCACACCTCATCCTCACCCCCACAAGATCCAGCACCCACATCTGGGCCCTGTGGCAGACACAAAAACCGTTAGGCCCTAGAACCTGTCTCATTTTCCAGCTAGCAAGGTGGGTGCCCAGGCTGGCTGCATGCCGTGTGGAGAGGAGTCACTCCACCTGCACGGAGTCTGCCTGTGTGCACAGGCTGTTGGTGGCTTCACGATGGTTAGGGTTGCCAGGTGTCCTGTTTTGAACCGGTCAGTCCAGTATTTCAGCTTTCTGTTCGGGAAACAAATTGAGAAAATATAAATGAGAAAATATAAATGTCCGGTATTTTCTAATTAAGATGTAATGTAGATTGTGATGTAATGTCAAGTGTGTCCGATATTTTTGTTGAAACCATCTGGCAACCCTAACGATGGTGCTTTCGCGCGGTGCCTGTATCTGCGCCCTCTCTCCGCAGGTGCCTCCGTGGCCTGCTGTGGCTAGCCTTCTGGGCCGTGCAGGTCTGCGTCTGCTTGTCCCGAGTCTTCCTGGCAGCTCACTTCCCCCATCAGGTGATCGCAGGAGTCATCTCAGGTGAGCATCAAGGCTGTTTCCCGCCCCCTTCCCCCATCACTCGTCACCAGCTCTCCAGGGCTCAGTGAGCAGAGACGACGTAAACTCGTTGAACTGGGAGGAACCTCGAGAGGCCCTTAAATCCAGTTCCCTGCACTCATGGCTGCACCAAGCAGCATGTAGACATCGAGCCCTAGAAATACTGCCAAAAGGAGACGTTCAGCCTCAGCTCTGGGATCACCCTGTACTCTACCTATGATGGCAAAGTGAGGGGCTGGGAGCACGTCTCTCCCTGGGCCCCCACGTCTGCCATGTAGAGATGCAAACAGCACAGTGGTCTCGGCTGCCCCTTGCATGGTCCACTGTCCCATTCAACGTGGACAGGATGTACTTTGCATGGTGCTATAGAGAGAGCACACGCCGGGGTCTCATGCAAACTGGCAGGCTGCTAGGTTTGCTAAGTGTCTGGTTTTCACCTGGACAGTCTGGTATTTGTGGCCCCGTCCGGTTAAAAAAAACAGACAGAAGGCCGGCGGAGACATTTTTCCCCTGCTGCATCTGGGCGGGAGCAGCGGGGAGCGTGGGGATTTAAAGGCGTAGCGACCCTTTTTTTTTTTTTTTCTTTTGCTCAACAACTTTGGTCTCAACCAATTTTTTTCCCCACCATGTTTGGGATTTTTTGTGAAAGTATCTGGCAACCCTACCGGCAGGTGCCTGCTAGCCCATGGACAGGAGGGTCCCAGTTCTCTGCCCACCTGGTTCTTAGTAGTGACCTGGGCTGCCACTGTATGGGTATGTCTACACTAGCCCCCTAGTTCGAACTAGGGAGGCTAATGTAGGCATTCGAAGTCGCAAATGAAGCCCGGGATTTAAATATCCCGGGCTTTATTTGCATCTTCCCGTCCGGGCACCATTTTTAAATCCCCTTAGTTCGAACTAACTGCCCGCAGCTACACGCGGCAGTCAGAAGTTAATCCGAACTAAGTCCTTAGTTCAGATTAACTTCTGACTGCCGCATGTAGCCGCGGGCAGTCAGTTCGAACTAAGGGGATTTAAAAATGGCGCCCACCCGGGAACATGCAAATGAAGCCCGGGATATTTAAATCCCGGGCTTCATTTGCAAGTTTGAATGCCTACATTAGCCACCCTAGTTCGAACTAGGGGGCTAGTGTAGACATACCCTATGTGCCTAACACCTGGTTCCAAGACTCAGCTCCTGCTCCTTCCCCAAGGCCTCTCGTCACTGAGCCCGTATGGTACATTTTGCAGCTAGGCCTGTTTGCTGCTTGGTGAGGGTACGTCCACGCTGCAGGGAGACACCCACGGCTGGCCTGTACTGCTGACTGGCTCGGGAGACTTGGGTTGAAGCAGGGGTGGGCAAAATATGGACCATGGGCTGGATGTGGCCCTCCAAACTGTCAGATCTGGCCCACAGGAGCCTTACCTAGGCTCCCTGCCGGCCCCATTCCCACATACTGCCCAGAGCAGCTCTCTGAATGCTGTGAGCCTGGGGGAAGGGGGGGAAGAGGCTTTGCGTGCTACCGCCGCCTCCAGCATAATCTTTCAGTTCCCATTGGCCAGTTTCCTGCACTCCTGCCCCAAGTAACAACCTCCTCCCAAGCCCTGCACTCCCCTCCTCCAGGTCAAAATCCTCCTCTGCACCCAGACCCCTTCCCAGATCCCACACCCCCTCCTGCACCCCTCCCTAAGCTCCCTTCTGCACCCAACCTCCATCAATATCCTGGCAGAGTACAGCCCTTGAGCACATACCACATTCTCAGGGAGCCCTGCCCCATCAAAAATAATTGCCCACCCCTGGGCTGAGGGCTGTTTAATTACAGTGTAGCCGTTTGGGCTCTGGCTGCAGTCTGACCTCTGGGACCCGCCCACCATGGAGGATCGCAGTGTGCAGGCTGCAGCAGCAGCCCAAACATCTGTCCTGCAGGTAAGCAGCCCGTTAGCCGGCGGCGTGACAGACCTACAGAGACTTTTCTGCCCCCAGGGATGGTAGTAGCGGAAGCATTTGACCACATCCATGCCATCTACCATGCCAGTCTCCAGCGGTACCTGGGCACCACCCTCTTCCTCTTCAGCTTTGCCCTGGGGTTCTATCTGCTGCTGAAGGCCCTCGGGGTGGACCTGCTGTGGACCCTGGAGAAAGCCGAGCGGTGGTGCAACCGGCCGGAGTGGATCCACATTGAGACCACCCCGTTCGCCGGCCTCCTCCGGAACCTGGGCATCCTGTTTGGGCTGGGGCTGGCCCTCAACTCCCAGATGTACCTGGAGAGCTGCAAAGGGAAAGCAGGCCAGCAGCTGCCCTTCCGCCTGAGCTGCATTGCGGCCTCGCTCCTTGTCCTGCACCTCTTTGACTCCTTCGATCTCCCCACAGACAGAGAGCTCCTGTTCTACCTCCTGTCCTTCTGCAAGAACGCTGCTGCCCACCTCTGCGCGGTGGCTCTTATCCCCTACTGCATGGCCCAGGTGCTCCGGAGGGGCCACAAGAAGATGCTCTAGCTGACCAGCAAACTTGTGTCATGGCTGCCGAGCCAGGCTGCTGTGGCAGGGGACCGTGCTGTGCAGGGCTCCCCCTTCGCTTTCCCCTGCAGCAGCAGGTCTTCCAGCACCACCAACCTCACTGCTCTGGGTTATGTGATCAGCTCACACACACGGGGCATGGAAGGGGCCGTTCATCGTCTCCTTTGGGGGAAAGGAGGCAAGTGACTATCACACACCCCAGTGCTGGCCCAAGGCGTCGGGGCCCTTTGCGGTCGCTCCTGGCGAGCCATTTGGCTACTACCCCCAAGGTGGGCACAAATGGCAAGCAGTACTCAGGAGAGCATGAGTGAGTAATGAGGCAGACCGGATCGTGGCCCACCCAGGGGCACAGGCACAGCTGAGAGGGTGGCATCCCACACCAAATTCAGCTCCAGGCCGCTGTGCCCAATGCTCTCCAGAGGGGGGGAGCAGTCGGCCCTTGGCCAATTTTTCAGCTCTGTCCCCTCAGTGCCCATTCACTTGGCTATGGAGGCTCTGCAACAACCACGCCATGTCAATCAATGCAACCCCAGCAAAGCAGGGCTGGCAGCCCCTGGCATGGAGGTCCCCACGCAGCTTGTGCCAGGCGTGCCGTAGACGGGGTGTGTGTCTGCGTGCGTTGCTGGGGCTGGCCCAGCTGCGTGGTGCAGATGGGGTCCAGGCTGAGGGACAGGAGCTAGCCGTGAAATGCCTTTGGGAATAAAATGAGAAACTTGCACTCAGCCTTTCCTGCCCTCAGGCCACCTCTGCTCAGTGTCCCTGTGGGGCCTCCCAGCGCCCTGCAAGACAAGTCATAGGAATGGCCGGAGTGATGGTCCAGCCAGCTCCATGCCGTGTCTCTGATAGGGGCCGAATGCTGTGGGGGAATTAAGGGACCAGGGCAGTTATCCAGCCAGTCTGGCTGCAAGGGGAACATACTAGAACTGTGGTTCTGAGTCAGGGACACAGGTACTCCAGCAATACACACAGGCCTTCCGGGGCTACATCAACTCATCTAGAGCAGTGTTTCTCAACGCTTTTTTATAAAGTACCCCTTTAAAAAAAAAGTAACCCCCAGTACCTACAGTTTTCAGACACACACATTTTTTTTCTACCATTGCAACACATTTGTTTAAACAACTTAATCGTAGCTGGGTGGGCAATGAAATTTTTGGGTGTAAAAAGTACAAAAATAATAAAATGCTGTGAAACTTAACACACAAATTCAGTTTTCTCCAAATTTCAGTTGTGTGGACGTCCCCCCAGGCTTCTCTCGAGTACCCCTTAGGGTACTCATACCACTGGTTGAGAAACACTGATCTAGAGACTTACCTGGTTTCATCGCAGGCTGCACCCACGCACAAGCAAAGTCAGTACAAACTAACTAACCTTTCACCCAGACAAGGGCTAGTTTGTACTGCTCTGCGTACTATACGTGGCAAGGCAAGTACACCCTTTCTGTCCCATCTGGTTTCATTTGATCACTAGATGGTAAAAATGAGAAAATCAGCCATCGGTCAGCAATAGTCGGGTGGTGACAAGTGTGTATTTTGAGGTCTGCTGTTGTTAGCAAGCAGTTCCCAAGGAGAAACTTGGGGGCACCCCACACAAACCCAATGCCCGAAAGGGGGACAGGACTCTGGCAAGGCTGAGAGCTGCTGTTCTAGAAGGCAGGGACTGAGGGGGAGCAGCAGGGGCTGCAGGTAAGGGAGGAGCAACCTGAGGCTTGCACCCTGCCTAGGGAGTTTAGTTGAGGTGATTGCTGAGGACGGAAGCGGCTCAGAGCTGGGCGGCAGATACTGGCGTGGGGGGAGCAGGGCTGTCACTGTGTGCGACCTGCCCTGGGCTGGCTCAGCCTTCCCCACTCTGGGCATCCTCCTTGCTCAGCTCTCTGCTTGCAGGGTTCAGGTTTCCGTTTTGGGCCCAGAGCAACCGGGGGATTTGTCTCCTGCTTCCTACCACGGGCCCAATACAGGGCCCCTGGATTCCGACCAGCCGTTCTGTGCAGAGGTTAAGGCCTTGACCGAGAGAGCGAGGAGCCCCTCCATTCTAGCCCCGTTCCCTGGCACTGGGGCAGTTCTCTGCTCCCCTGGCGCAGGTCAGGAGTCAGCGCAGGTGGCTGGATGTAGCGGCGTGTTCAACAGCAGGGGATGTTCCAGCAGCGAGGGTCTGTATGGGGAGTGGGGCGCTGACTTGGGGCGTTTGGGTTTGAAAGCTGAATGTTCGCTCCAAGAGGCGCTAACCTGCTGCCAGAGGTGCAGGCTGAGATCACGTGCAGCGGGACCAGAGCTGGGTGTTTGACCACGCGGACAGAGCCCATGAAGCATGGGTCCCATTTGCTGCCTGGTTTGCTAGCAGTGCTGATGCCACACAATGGGCTGGGACTTGTTCTCTGCCGTGAAGTTCCCCGCACTGCTGCGAAGAGCCGTTAGAAATGTCGGCTGCTGTTGGAGAGGCAGTCACTGTAGGGGTGTAAGAAAAGATAAGAACATAAGAACGGCCAGACTGGGTCAGACCAAAGGCCCATCTAGCCCAGTGTCCTGTCTGCCCTCAGTGGCCAATGCCAGATACCCCAGAGGGAATGAACAGAACAGGGAATCATCATGTGATCCCTCCCGTCACCCATTTCCAGCCTCTGACAGAGGCCAGCGACACCATTCCTACCAAGCCTGGCTAATAGCCATTGATGGACCTATCCTCTATGAATTTATCTAGTTCTTTTTTGAACCCTGTTAAAGTCCTGGCTCCACAACATCCTCTGGCAAGGAGTTCCACAGGTTGACTGTGTGTTGCATGAAGAAATACTTCGTTTTTGTTTTAAACAAGTATGAATGTCATTTGGTGACCCCTAGTTCTTATGTTATAGGAACAAGTAAATAACTTTTCCTTGTTCATTTTCTCCACACCAGTCATTTGATAGGCCTCTATCATATCCCCCCCGCTTAGTCTCCTCTTTGCTAAGCTGAAAAGTCCCAGTCTTTTTAATCTCTCTTCATATGGCACCCGTTCCAAACCCTTAATCATTTTGGTTGCCCTTTTCTGAACCTTTTCCAGTGCCTATTGATCTTTTTTGAGATGAGGCGACCACATCTGTGCACAGTATTTAAGATGTGGGCGCACCATGGTTTTATATAGAGGCAACAAGATGTTCTCTGTCTTATTCTCTATCCCCTTTTTAACGATTCCTAACATTCTGTTTGCTTTCTTGACTGCCGCTGCACATTGACTGGGTGTTTTCAGAGAACTATCCACAGTGACTCCAAGATCTCTCGTGTGGTTGTAGCTAGGATGAAAGTCACAGCCAGCAGGAACAATGTGCACAGAAGACATGTCCCCAAGACAGAGCTGCCAGCCAGCAGCTTCGATTAACACTGCAAACGCTGGCATGTGCCAATATGCCAGCCAGCTGAACAGATCTTTAGCCTCTGTGCACCTGCAGCAAGCAAAGGGTCACATGTCACTTGTGAATGCCTGTGATCCTGGAGAGACTCGTGACCACCCTGGCAGGAGCAGGAGCAGGAGCAGCTGCAATCCCTGTTTGTCAGCATGGCGCAAGCTGTTGCTTCACCATTTCAAGGTGACGCCAGGATCCCAGAGACTTTCTGCAGCCACGGTTTGACAAACACTTGCGTCAGGTTGGTGACCAGCCAGCGGTAGGCTGGCAGAGGGAGCTGCTGAGCTCAGAGGACAGACACAGCACGTGGAGCCAGGACAGACACCACACCGTACATTAGCCAGCACCGCCCAGGAGCGGCGTCAGAACATCAACAAAGAACGGAGGCCATCAGGAACGTCCTGCATGAGGCCGGGATCTAGGGGATGGCTTCTTACAAGAAAAATCCTCTTTGCTGCCAGTATCAGCCTTCTTCAGCTGGCTAGTTCCAGCTAGGGATGATAAATATTGGTTAATTTAATAGTCAATTAAGCTCAGGAATTCTTATCAGTTACTCGATTATTCTATAGTCCCCGGGGGTAGGGCTGGCAGCCAGTGCGCTCCGGCCTCACTCCTGAGGAGCCACCTGCCACACTGCGCTGCTGCCTCTGTATCAGAGGCAGCAGCACGAGGTGCCAGGAGGGAGCTGGTCGGGGAGGAGAGCCAGTTTAAAAATCAGCTCCCCTCGCCGACTGGCTGCCTGTCACCCTGCGCTGCTGCCTCTGAGAGGCAGAAGTGCGGGGTGGCAGCAGCCCCTATCCAGGGGGAGGCAGGGCTGAGCTCCTGGACTCGGCATGAGCCGGAACTGAGCCAGGCTGCCTGCCCACCTGGCTCCCAATACACTTTAAATGCAGAGCTGCAGCGGGGTAGGTCCTGGACCCATCGGAGCCAGGACTGAGCCAGGCTGCTGGCCAACCTGCTAAAAAATGTACTGGTGAGGGGATGTGTGTAATCCCTAGCATTAACCTATAAGCTTTTGCTTATCGGTTAATCAACTACACTATTACATCCCTAGTTCCAGCTCAGTGTGGCTGAGCCTAGCGTGAGTCACTCTCAAGTGTGGATTCCAACACACCTTTGATTCCTGCCCTGACCCTTCCTCCCCCCCCACGCCCCCAGGCTTCCTGTTGACTTCGTGTTATAAGTTCTCCCCGTGGGGTTCAAGTCGCCCCACTCCCCAGAGTGGTAACTGTTTCTCTAAGCCGTCGTTCGCGGCTCCATTTTCACCATTCTCTCCGTCGGTTACGTTGGGGTATGCAGTAGGGCCGTATGGCTGCGCGGACCAGGGACCACATCCCTAGCACCGGGGAAGGGGGTCCGGGCCCTCCCTCTCGCCAAACCCCAGCCCAGGGCCCTAAGGCAGGGACCTCGGTCCCTGCTCAGTGGAGGGGGCTGTGGCCCCTAAACTCCCCCACTCACAGGGTCCACGACCCTGCCCTGGGCCACTTCTTCCCTGGTCCCATACTTAAGTCTGACCCGCGGGGGCGGGGTTGAGACTCACCGCCGTCGTCCCCTCTCCCGGGTCTTTCTGCAGCGTGTTTTGTGCGTTAGCCTCTCTTCCTACCTTGTCATTGCTTCCTCTCACCCTCCTTGCCTCCTTCCCCCTCTCCAGCTTCCCCACGCCCTTTTAAACTTCCCGCTGGGGCGTCCGGGGCCGGTCCTCCCCCGGCATCACCGCCCCTGCCCTCCAGCTTCCCCCGGATGACATCACGTGTGACATCGTCCGCATGCGCCCATGGCGACGGGCAGATCGCATTCCCCGCTCTGCCACCCACACTCCCCTCGGCTGTTCCCCGGCCAGGGATTTCCCGCGGGCCCCCATCCCCGCTCCGACCTCCTCTGGGCTCCCCGGCTCGGAGTTCGGGGTGGATTTCAGTGCGGGGCGGAGGCGCCCCGTCACACCTGGTTACAGTGAAAACGGCTTGGCCATGCTGAATGATGATGCAGCATCCCAAGTCTCTCACTCCTGCAGGCATGTCCCTCATCAGGAGGGCAGCACCCAGGAGCCAAATAGAGACCTCTTGGCTCATCATCACAGGGAAAAACACCAAGGGAGCACCTCCTTCCCTCCTCCCCAGATTCTGCCCAAGCACTTTGTACTGGTCCCAGGAACGTGGAAGAAACCCACTCACACGGCTGTCACTGCCTGCTGCTCTCCAAGGGTAGTACCACTGGCCATCACTGGCAAAGGCGGCAAAAGCCAAGGCTCGCAGATGTTCCCTAAGTTTGCAGGAGGGATGAGCAAAGAAGCTCTGCCTGGCAGAGTGGTCACCAGTCCTGGCTAAGAACGTCAGTGCCAGGAAGCGTCCAGGTCACAAAGCTATTTGTGCCATTTAGCTGGAGAAGGTTTGCAATGTGGCCAGGCTAAAGAGAAACACAGCGCATTGGCCCCTTGCCCAAATTCACTCAACACCCCTTGCTCCTCCCCTGTCCCAA
The DNA here is from genome assembly GCA_032595735.1 of Pelochelys cantorii. Classification (NCBI taxonomy): domain Eukaryota; kingdom Metazoa; phylum Chordata; order Testudines; family Trionychidae; genus Pelochelys; species Pelochelys cantorii. Next base: position 7,439,229 of record CM064357.1, on the reverse strand, counting down.
ATTTTCCCCCCCTCCCCCCCAACCTGGGCACCCCCTAGAGCCACAGCACCTGGCCTGAGGACATCAGAGCCCAGGCGGCTTGATGGTCAGGGCTCTGCGCGCGTGCACACATGCACACATCATTCTCGGAACACAACTTTTATTGGTCTAGAGGGAGTCGGCAAGTGACCCTGTCACCAATGAGCAGCAGATGGGGAACTCCTAGCATGAGGGCTGGTCCTTACTCCTCGAGGCTCTGGTGGCCAAGGAAGTCCTGGAGCAGGGCCTGCACCTCTGCTCGCCTGCTCATCCTGGTCGCCTTGCCTTGGAAGCGGCCCCGTTTCCCGGCTCCTTTGCCTTCCAGCAGCTCTGCCACTCTATAAAGGAAGAGATTCACGCGCTGCAGGGCTGGGTGCGCTCGCACACAGCCCCAAACGGGGCAGAGGAGGGAAATGGCCTGTCCGCTCACGCACCGGCTCTGCCTCGACATTTAGCCAGATACCAGTGAAAATCAATTCTCTGATCAAAGCAGCCACAACTCCACTTCCCTTCCTTAATAACAACAGTAGCATAGCCGCTGTGTAACACACTGGCCTGCTCCTTTAAGGGCCAGGGAGCCCTGCTGGCTTAGCAGGGGTGGACAGGTCTTGGCAGCAGGAAAGGGGGTTGGAGACTGACAGATGGAGTGGGGAGAAGCAGCAGGAAGCCCCTGGAGAAGGAACGTTCCAAGTGGGATGCCCTGAGAGCCCCTGCTGGGCTGAAATCTCTTGGTGGAACTTTTCTTTTCCTTTTGAGAGTTGGCTGGGGGTCTGGACAGTAGCTAGGGCTGGAGGCTGACTGGACAGTGTTCATCATTGCCCAGGCTGGTCAGGGAGGTTGCCAGGTAACAGGTGGCCACACAGCAGCTTACCTGGGGCCTAGTTTTTCAACCGCTTCACTGGGCCCGGCCAGCAGGAAGAGCCCAGCTGCCTTCTCGTCTCCCACAGTCAGGAAGAGCAGGGTGTCCTGCAAAGAGAGATGGATGCTGCTGCAGAACAGTGCTGCACCCCTTGTTTGAGCAGCGGGGCGGGGAGTCCCCTGCATGAGTGAGAACACCCCTCTTCTTTGCAGCACACGGGTTACTGGAGGGGAGGCTGTTTGAGGCACACATTTTGAGAGAAAGAGAGAGAGGCACGCGCGCGCGCGTCTGGAGAGAGAGAGAGAGAGAGGTATTTGCAGCCCAATGACCATCACCATGTTTGGCTCTAACTGGCCCATTGCTGAGGCCTCAACAGGAAGGCCATCGCCGTGGAAACGAGCTCCCATCTCCCTGGGACAAGCAGGGCCCCTCCAGATCCCTGGGGTGCCCTGATGTGGACAACAGCTTGGGCCACAACATCCTGTAGCTAACGAGGCCTTTGTTTGCCGGACAGTGCGTTGTGAGGGTTGGTAAAGGGTGGGGAGAGGTGAAGTGCCAGCCAGGAGCGAGGCCGAGCCAGAGTGCGCTAACCTCTGTCCCGATCTCGTTGGCGATGATATTCATGAACTCCGAGTCCCCGTCTTTCCTGTGAAGTAAAAAGTATTTTTGAGATGCCCAGGCACAGAGACTCCAGACATGCCTCTGGTGTTGGCAGACTTTGGGCCTGAACTTCCGAAATCAAATGCCCCACACTAACCAGCATGGTCTGGCTGGGCTTTTGGCTGATTCTGAGAATCAAATTTCCCACTGTCAGGGAAGCTGGAACCCAGGCCCTCTGTGAGCGCCTCACTTTGTGCCAGACTCAGGGCTTGGGCCATTCCTTGTTAGGACAGTAATTAGCAATTTATCTGGAGAAATCCCTTCTATTCTCCAGATAAATAGAGAGGCTGAGGGAGCTGGGTCTGTTTAGTCTGCAGAAGAGAAGAGTGAGGGGGGATTTGAGAGCAGCCTTCAACTTCCTGAAAGGAGGTTCCAAAGAGGATGGAGAAAGGCTGTTCTCAGTAGTGACGGATGGCAGAACAAGGAGCAATGGTCTTAAGTTGTGGTGGGAGAGATCCAGGTTGGATATAAGGAAAAACTATTTCACTAGGACAGTGGTGAAACACTGAAATGGGTTATCTAGGGAAGTAGTGGAGTCTCCATCCCTAGAGGTATTTAAGTCTTGGCTTGACAAAGCCCTGACTGGGTTGATCTAGTTGGGATTGGTCCTGGTTGTCTAGCTGGTGAGTCTTACCCACATGCTCAGGGTTCAGCTGATCGCCATATTTGGGGCCGGGAAGGAATTTTCCTCCAGGGTAGATTGGCAGAGGCCCTGGAGGTTTTTCGCCTTCCTCTGTAGCATGGGGCACGGATCACTTGCTGGAGGATTCTCTGCATCTTGGGGTCCTTAAACCATTTGAGGAATTCTATATCTGAGATATAGGTGAGAGGATTATTCTAGGAGAGGGTGGGTGAGATTCTGTGGCCTGCATTGTGCAGGGGGTCAGACTAGATGATCATAATGGTCCCTTCTGACCTTAAAGTCTATGAGTCTATGTTTCTCACCCACAAATGATTCATTATTAAAGTGTTTCCTCGGTAACCAATAGAGCACTTCCTTTTTTTTTTTTTGACCCTCTCGCCAGCAGGGTGGGCTCATCAGACAAATTTACTGCTTGGCTCTAAGACCAGCGGAGTTCAGCAAATTCAGCCCAGTTAGACTTTGAGCCCTTGCAGCAGGTCGAGGCAGTTAGTTTAATATTCTATTTCCTTAGTTTATGTTCTCCCTTCAAGAATGTCTGGGTTTATGTACCTATGTTATAAACAGCCCTGAATCCACAGCAGCTGCCATGGGACATTGCTGGCCTGTGTTTACAGAGGAGTTCAGACAAGGCGATCACGATGCTCCGTTCTGGCCCCAGGGCCTGCGATCCTCTGACCCTGGATCTCTGCCTTACCTGTGTAACACAAACACTCGGCCTCGGCCTGGATTGCTTTTGAAGTTCTGGGCGGTCAAAACGGCGAGGTCTCTAAGCAAGTTCAAGTTGTTCTGCAAGGAAAGGAAACCTCACATTGCAGACAGACGGTATGTCTACACTACAGAGTTTTTTTCCAGAAAAACGGCCATTTTTCCAGAAAGAAAACTTCAATTATGTCCATGCTGCAATCACGTTCTTTTGAAGAAAAAAAACTGAAAGAACTGAGGGGATTTTCCGACATTGGTAAACCTCTTTCTATGAGGAAGAAGCCTTTTTCTGAAAGAGCTCTTTCGGAAAAAGGCGTGTGTGGACAGGAAAGAGGGAGTTCTTTTGCAACAAGAGGAAAGAGGAAAAAGCACAGGTGCCCTGGTGGCCATTCCACCCATAGTAATCACAGCTTACATGCAAGATAGCGTCCATTAAGTGTGGACGCAATCTTTCGAAAAAGCAGATCTCTTTTTCAATGCTCTTTGGCAGTGTGGACATGCTCTTTTGGAAGAAGTTTTTTTGGAAGATCTCTTTGGGAAAAGCTTCTTCCGAAAGAAGCCTGTAGCCTAGACATAGCCAGAGTGTCAGCGTGAGGGTGTGGGATGGGATGGAGTCTGGAACGGCCTTTCCTGAGACAGGCAGAGTCACAATTTTCACAACCTCTGGAGTCCACGCAAGAGAGATTCTAAATCTCAATTCTCATTAAATAAGCTCATTCAGAGCACTCTTGTTATTACTATAGCTCAGACCCTCGATGGAAAGACCGCAGGGGCAGGCGCTGGGCCTCGGCTGTACCTTCTGAAGCAGCTTCACTGAATTCTGCAGCCTCTTCACAGCTTCCACATGCTCATCTGCACCGTTCCTGGAAAAAACAAGGCAGAGTTTGGGCTGTCAAGGCGCTGGCCAGAGAGTGCACCGCCAATGAAGTGGCAGCAGACAACACTCTGCCAGAGGCTAGAAATGCCCTTTCTAGGGTTACATGCTGTTCCTCTGTGTGAGAAAGAGAAGCAAGGCTCAGGGGAAAAAGAAGGAAAGAGCATTACTTGAGCAGCGAGGTTAGTGCCTTCTCCGTGCTGTGACTTCGCTCCACGGACTTCAGTACGCGATTTCCTGCCAGGAAGACCAGGTTGGTTTTGTTCTTTTTCCCCTTTTCTGTGCCAAGGATCTTAATAACCTTAAGCAAGAAACAAACACCCTGATCAGAGGCACAATGGTGCGTTACACACACTGCTAGAGTTCCCATGAGACCATTTGTCATGTGTCGACTCCATCACCAAAATGAAAACCACTGAAATCAGCCTTCAGATACAGTCAAGAAATAGATGAGCTGCAGTTCATTAGCATGTGTCAACACTGTCTAACATGCCTGGACGAGATATGTCACCTAGCCATCTACACCACAGTGTCCCACCCCACAGTGCACCAAGCATGTGAACTATAAGGGAAGGGTCATTTGAGTTAGTAAACTGACTGGAAGGACACCGAAACCCAGAGGCAGCTCTGGGATTGTGTTTTCATCTAATTCTGCATGAGGGTCACGAGGGAATTCTCACTGAGGTGTCTCCAGCACAGGTTTCAGAGGGGTAGCTGTGTTAGTCTGTAACTGGAAAAAGTTAAAAAACAACAAATAGCTTTGCAGCATCTTAGGTTAAGTCTACATTGCCAGGTTTTGCGACAAAATATGCTAATGAGGGACTCATTTGCATGAGTCACGATCTCATTTCCATATTTTCTGCCGATCTGTTTTTTGCGATAGGGGTTTTGCGCAAAAACAAGCAGTGTGAATGCTTTCTTTTTGCACAAGATCGGTATACCTCCTTTTTTGAGGCATAAGGATCTTGCGCAAAAAGGGGGGTTTGCGCAAAAAGGAAACGTCTACACTGCTTCCTTTTGAGCAAAAGCCCCTAGCGCAAAAACAGACCGGCAGAAAATATGCAAACGATAGCGACTCATGCAAATGAGTCCCTCATTAGCATATTTTCTGCCACAAAAACTGGCAGTGTAGATGTAGCCTTAGAGACTAACAAAACATGTCGATGGTATCATGAGCTTTTGTGGGCACAACCCACTTCTTCAGATGAATGGAGTTTAAGGGGTCGGTCCAGTTTTCAAATAAATAGCACAGAAAGCGGAAGGGGGTGGGGGGGGAGGAAAAAGAAGAAAAAAAGGGGAAAGAAATTGTCAATTAGAGTGTCCAGGCTAAATGAAGCTGGTAAGAATACTTAGTACCCTTTGTTTGGTTTGTTATGTCATTAGGATGTGGACTGTAGCAGCCCATCCAGTTAAGGTCTTGGTTTAGACTTCTGTTGTAGGAATCACACTTGTAAACGAAATTAAGTTCTGTAGTTTTCCCTGTCCAGCTGGCTTTTGAAATTGGTTTGAGATAATACGGTGACTTTGAGAGCCATTAATGAGTGCCCGGGCAAGTTACACAGCGTTCCGTGGCCATGCCTCTCTTCACGTAGGGGACACAGCTGGGAGGACTCCTCTGCTGAGCCCTAGGCTGAAGGTATCAAGGGAGCACAAGGTGCGGGGCTTTGTCCCACCGTGCTCACTCTGGCTTGCGATTGGGATGCTCTGTCCAACAGGGACAACATGCAGAGGGACTGTAAATCCTGCAGATCCAGGGACTCCTATGGTACCAGCTGATCTACAGGCTAATGCCTGAACACTGAAGGCGCTGAAGCAGGGCACCACCCTTACCTGCAGGTCACTTAAGTTGGAGACATGAGTCCCGCAGCACATGTTGTCGTCTATGCCCTCGATGCTTATGATACGCACTGGCCCTGCGTGGTCCTCTGGCAAGCCGCGGCTTCTCACCTAGCAAGAGAACCAGAGAGGCAAGCACAGCAACTCGCATCCCTGGGATTAAAAGGAGACTGGGTGGCAAACTCCCCTTTGCCCCATGTGGCTCTGGAATGAATTTTGCCTGCACCCTCCATTTCTACTCACTGTCTCAATCTCTGGGTCGTCCGCAGAGTGCTCCCTCACCACCACAGGAATATGGGCCCTGATTTTCTCATTCACATTCTTCTCCAGGGCCTCCACCTGTTCTGCTGTCACCGAGGGCGTGTCCAGTTCAATAAGAGTGCGCTGATGGCCTAGTTCCCTGCAAGGCCCCCACACATCAAATATGCCCACCAATACAAGGAAGGAGATAAGCTCAAAAGTCCCTCCAGGCAACACTCAGCATGGTGCTGGAGGGAACCACTTGGAATTCTGTTACTGGAGCAAAACAGGTGCATGCGCGCTCTGTTGCTTACATAGCACCAGCTGTGTGCTTTGTTCCTGAGAGACGGGAACAGAGAGGCAGAGCAATGTTCCACACAGCTTCTCTCCAGCGCGGTCACTTTTCCCAAGCCCTCTGCAGCTAAGGGGAATGTCTTTGCACACACCCACCTTGCCCGGACATTGACCTACATTTGTCCCTCAGAACCCAGCGGGGTGGCACAAGCCAAACAAGTTGTAAGGGCCAAGTTAAAAAGAATAGTTTTCCTGCTCACCATGAAGTTGTTTTGAATCCAAACATCTGATCTGCGAGGGCAGTGATGAGGTGCTGCCCTGGAAGAGAAGTGCAAGCCATGGCGGTGGGTTTTTTAGTTTACTTTTACTGTTGATAGCTGCATACACATGCACACCACTTATGTCAAAGCCCAAGAGCAAGCATTCAGAGGACTACCCCCCCCAGCCATCCCTGGAAACCTCCAAGGAATGTCGCCTGTTGAGAGGAGTTCAAATCAAGCAGCGTATCTCTGCTCCTCCAAGTTGTCTAAAATTACTTATTTATTAACTAGGACAGTGTTTGCAGGGATACCACCTCCCTTCTCAAGAGCTCCAGAAAACCCAGCAAACTGTCCCCTGCTACTGAAGAAAACTGAGTGGCCACTGGTCACATCCCCCTCAGAAGGATTTGCAAACATTCAAAACCACTCTGGGCTCCTGGGCGACATGACACTCCTTTAACGAGCAAGTCTTGTCCTATCAGCCTGGCACGACGAACGCACAGCTCCGAGCGCCCAAACACACCAGTGTGGGACCATATCTTAATGGGCACTAATAATCCTTCCCTTTTTGGCAGGTAGTTTGGTAACTGTACCCTGGGACGAGGTAGAGACCCCAACACGGGTACCACGCTCCCATGGCCTATGGAAAGGCTCTGGGCACCTTCGCAACCCCATGTCCAACCAGCGCTTGGTGCAAGGGGCTAATCGCCCGCAGGAGCCCGGTTGCCCAGGCGGGTCACCTGAGTGCTGCTGCATGTGGTCAAACCTCCGCTCCCAGTCCAGCGTCAGCAGCACCTCACGGCCCGGCTCCAGCGGCGCCTGCACGAAGTGGAGAGCGGCGGGGCCCTGCCGGGTCACACGCAGCACGGGGATGTCCTCGATGAGCCCCCGGTCATCGGGCTGCAGGGCGGAGTCTCCGGTCACCGGCCAGCCCCGCCCCCTGGCCGCAGCCCCGCCCCCTGGTGCCAGCCCCACCCCCGTCTACGCCCCGCCCCTCGATCCCAGCCCCGCCTCTCGCCCGGCCCCGCCCGTACCTGGCCCCCGCCCTCGGGGAAGAGAATCGTGTCCTCCAGCTCCACGTGGAAGCCCCGCAGCGGCTCCTTCGCGCTGCCCTCGCCCGGCAGCTCCGCGGGGCGGCAGGACGCGACCCTGGTGGTGAACTGCAAAGCGGGGGGGGGCGTCAGGCGTGGGAGCCTCGCGCCGCGCCCCCTCCCCGCGATCCCTCCCCGCCCCCGCTCGCCGCGCGGCTCCGCACCTGCCGGGCCCAGCTGTCCCTCTGGCACTGGAACACCATCCCGGCGCCGGGGCCGCGAGCGAGCAGGGGAGTACGGCGAGCGGGAGGGGACAGACGGCCGGCGGATGCGGGCGGCGACGGCGGGCGGGAAGGGACACGCGGGCGCCGAATGCGAACTGCGGGTGGAGACGCGAGCGGTTCCCTGCGCGGAGAAAGCTACCGCTAGAGGGCGGGGCTGTCGCCGTGAGCCTGTCTCCGCCCACCACATGTTCCAAGCGTGAAGCCTGTGGCCGCGGGACTAACCCACGTGCCCCCTTCACCCACCCACCCACGAGTGCCCCGTCCCCCACGTGCCCCCTTCACCCACCCACGAGTGCCCCGTCCCCCATGTTCTCCCTTCACCCACCCACGAGAGTCCCGTCCCCCACGTGCCCCCTTCACCCACCCACGAGAGTCCCGTCCCCCACGTGCCCCCTTCACTCACCCACGAGTGCCCCGTCCCCCACGTTCTCCCTTCACCCACCCACGAGTGCCCCGTCCCCCACGTGCCCCCTTCACCCACCCACGAGTGTCCCGTCCCCCACGTGCCCCCTTCGCCCACCCACGAGAGTCCCGTCCCCCACGTGCCCCCTTCGCCCACCCACGAGTGCCCCGTCCCCCATGTTCTCCCTTCACCCACCCACGAGTGCCCCGTCCCCCACGTGCCCCCTTCACCCACCCACGAGTGTCCCGTCCCCCACGTTCTCCCTTCACCCACCCACGAGTGCCCCGTCCCCCACGTGCCCCCTTCACCCACCCACGAGAGTCCCGTCCCCCATGTTCTCCCTTCACCCACCCACGAGTGCCCCGTCCCCCACGTACCCCCTTCACTCACCCACGAGAGTCCCGTCCCCCACGTGCCCCCTTCACTCACCCACGAGTGTCCCGTCCCCCACGTACCCCCTTTACCCACCCACAAATATCCCACCCCCCCACGTACCCTGTCACCCACCCACTAGTGTCCCATCCCCCACGTTCTCCCTTCACCCACCCACGAGTGTCCCGTCCCCCACGTGCCCCCTTCACCCACCCATGAGTGTCCCGTCCCCCTCATGCCCCCTGTCACCCACCTGTTGGAGAAGAAACAGGCGACCCAGGAGCGGATGGGGTAAATGGAACTGCTTTATTGCCCACGCACGTTTTCCTCAGACATTCAATACCACGTCCGAGTGGTGACAAATTGGCACCAATCACACCCTTTTGTCTGTTTTAGTCTGTTAATTCACACGTCTGCCACTACTTTTCCTAAAACCTTATTTAGTAATGTTAACTTCCATAAAATGAATATTAGTAAGCAGGTGATGAATATTATTATACCTGCCCCTAATTACTATTTACAAATTTTTAAATTAAATTAACACTTTTCTATGCTACAAATTTTCCGAATCAGCAGGTTACAGAGATTACAAGAAAAGTAACCCTGAAATATTTATACAGCACCAGTGAAAGTAGGTAAAAGACACAACAAAGAAGAGCAGCTGCATGCTTATCTATTTTTCTAGGCTGCAAAAACGAAGGGAAAGAGCATGTTCATGGGTAATAATGCCTACTGAGGCTGAACTCCTTACCACTATCCCAGACCCCTATTCATTTTACATATTCCAACACCACCCACGAGTGTCCAATGCCCCACATGTACCCCTGTGATCTACCCACTGGTGTTCAGTGCCCCACTGTGAGGCACCCACGAGTGTCCCATCAACCACGTGCCCCATGTGACTCACCCACAAGTGTTCAGTGACCCACCTACGAGTGTCCCATCGATCACGTGCCCCCTTGTGACTCACCCATGTGCCCCCAGGAGCCAAGGCCCATCTTGCAGGTGTGGCTTGCAGGAATCAACACGCACCCCCAGCCCTGGGCAGGGTGGATCTGCCCTGGCCCGTGCGGGCCCTGCAAGTGCCAGGCCTGTGGCCTCCCCCAGAGGCCAGTGCAACGTGGGCACCAGTGGCACTTGCACAATGGGGCCCCAGCATGAGAGGAAAACCCAAGCACAGAAACAGCAGCCAGCATAGCAGGTTTATCTTTTATTAACAGAATTTCCCGCAACTTTGCTTTACCACCCCAAACATCTGGGAGAGGACGCAGAGAGGGGCCTTGGGAGCAAGAGGAGCTGGTTCTTGGCAATATAAGTGGTAGAACAGGGTGGTATGAGACACAGGACCCTGCCTGCCACTGAACGGTGTCTGGCTGTGGAATAGGTACCTAATGGAAGTGGCAGGAACTCCGGGGCTAGTGTGTTTGCAATTACACTGCCTGATGCAATAGGAAAGAGTCTCACTCTGGGTCGAGGGGTGTGCAAACCAGCCCAGCAGGGTTTTTCCAGCTTTGTCCATGATTGTGGAATTCGGAGCCAAAGTCTGAAGTGGGTGGGTCCCTGGTGCATTTGGACCACAGTGGCACTTGGGGTGCTACCTCCCTCCCCCACTCACTTCTCAGCAGCTGCTGTCATCTCCCTGTAGGAAAAACAGGGTGGTCAGAGAATGCGCAGCATGCCCTCGAAGTGTAAAAGGCCAGTGCGCCCCTGGGTGGGGGAAACCGTCAGGCCTTGAAGGGAGGGGACGGGATGGGACGGGAGGAGAGCAGGAGGAAGGTCAAGCCCCCAGTGGAGAAAAGGTACCACAGGGAATAGCAGGAAGGCAGGCAGCTCTGTCACTATCAGGTGCTGGAGCAGCAAAGCTCCCCTGGGCTAGGAACACAATGCAAAGGGCAGAGGGCAACAGCAGTTTACAGCACTCCCCTCCCTGCAGGTCTCCCCTTAAGTCCTTTCAGATCCCAGAGGCCACACAGGCCAGTGCAGCAAGGGGTGAGGTCTGTGCTAATCCAGGTCACCGTCAGCAGGTCTGCGTGTACATCTCCCATCAGGCAACAGGGAGGCCCACCAGCCAGAGAGTGCTTCAGGGGAGGTCTTACCACCCGAGTCTGTGCTTTCAAATGTCATCCTGGAAAAGAGACAGAAAGATCGACCGGGAGTCTAGGAAAGGTCCCGTGTTGTTTCCCCTTCATGTGCCGTGTGACTATAGAAGGGAGTGAAACAAGGACAGTCCATGCTACCAGACATGTTCAAGTTAGAAATGTTCAAGGCCTCCAGTTTTGCCAGAAGCCTCAAATGTGTGTTGGGCCTAGAACGTGGAAGGAAACCCTGAAAAACCAGCCTTGGCTACAAGCAGCTGGGCATAAGCTAATGGCTACAGGGTCTGGAAGGAACCCTGCTCAATGAGCTCTGGTGCGTGTCTGGTCAGGAGCATGACGAGGGTTTTCAGCATCAGAGATTGGCTACTGGCATGGGCCGGATACTGCACTGGACAGGCCAGACATCAGTTCTCAGTTGTGCAGGAGGTTTGATAAACATCTATCAGGCATAGATAGTGCTTGGTCCTGCTGTGAGGGCAGGGGACTGGACTCGATGACCTCTCAAGGTCCCTTCCAGTTCTAGGGTTTTATGATTCTATGATCCTGAATTACATGCACCATGTGTTTCTCCTGTGCTCCTAGATTCCTGCTGCTCCTGTGTTCCTGCATGTATCTATCCATGACCAGGGCAATGCTGGGAGGTCACACCACACAGAGCAGGTCTCCACACCCAGAAGACAGGGCCACTGAGCACAAGGGAAGTTCATAAAACTGTTGGCCTGGAAGAGGTTTGGCTTTAGTCCGTCCATTGGCTGGCAGAGATGGAGCAACTTGGGAGCCAGGCTAGGGCACTGGGATGAAACGGGCCAGAGGCAAAGAGCCCGGCTATGCTAAATCATCCAGAACTTACTGTCTCAGCCAAGCAGTACTTACCTCCAGGTCATCCATTGCAGGGGGTGGGGCTTTCACGGTGACCTTCTGCAGGAGCTAGATGGGACACAGGCAGTCATGGGAATAAAGAAAGGAACCAACAACAAAGGTGGTGAGGCTGGCGTCCCTTCACCCCAAGGGCAGCGCCTTCCACCCCCAAGGAGCCCAGCTGCCCCTTGTGACTCTGCCCATAAGGGAGACGCACACGTGCCATGCATGCGGGCACAGCTGGTTCAGCCCAACCTAGCTCAGGCTGGGTGCTAGGCTGGAAGTGACTTTGGCTGCAGGTTACACCCCAAGGGTTCCACTGGATTTTAGCCCAGCAGCTATCTTGGATCTTCCTCCCACAATGGTGCTCTATTAGGACGGCCCCCCCTGCTCCCATGGGTGGGCAAGTGGGTGGGGCAAAGCATCAGGATGCAATCCCTGGCCCAGTCAGCCTCCCTGTGCGGCCTTGTCAAGCCCCTTCCCGCCGGGCCTGTTCCCCACGTGTACCGTGGGATGATGCTTCCCTGTCTCACAGAGTGTGGTGCATTGATGGCAGGTGCTGAGATACTCATAGGGACCTGCACCTAGCTAGGCAGCCATTGCAGGGCTGCTACTCAATACTTCTCTCAGGGTGGCTCTGACTCCTCCCTGGCTGCACATCCTGACGGGCAACCTGCGGCCTATCGGGGTCCTATGCGTGGCCCACGAGACATTTAGTTTCCCATTGTCCATGCGCAGGGTTGCCGGATTCTGCTGGTTTCCGTCCACATTGTTTTTTCCCTACCGGGGTTACTAAACCGACATGCACGTAAAGCCAGGACAGGTGAAGTTTAGGGTTGCCAGATGGTTTAACAAAAAATACCAAACACCCCCCTGCCAGCCCCCCAAAAAAAGCACCAGGAAAAAATTCTGTCGAGGAAAAAAAAGGGGGAGACCAAAGTTGTTAAGCAAAAAAAAAAAAGGGGGGGGGGAGGGAGCCAAAGTTGTTAAGCAAAAGTTGCACCACTCCCTCCAGTTTGGGATCACCCCTGCCTCAGACCCCAGGCCCCCCTAGTGCCCCCCATCCCAGTGCATTCACCCCTGCCTCAAAGCCAGGCCCCGCTAGCATCCCCCCATCCCAGTGCACTCCCCCCTCCCCCGAGGCAGGCATCTCCAGCATCAGGGGGGAGCCCCTGCTCCAATCAAATCTCCTCCCTCTTCCCCGCAAAGCCAGGCACGGAGGAACACCAATGTACCCACCCCTCCCCCTGACCCAGGCCCCCCAGTTTCCCCATCCCAATGAACTCACCCCTGCTTCAGACCCAGGCCCCCCGCAGTGTCCCTCATCCCAATGCACTCACCCCTGCCTCAGACCCCAGGCCCCCCTAGCGCCCCCCATCCCAGTGCACTCACACCTGCCTCAAAGCCAGGGCCCGCTAGCATCCCCCCATCCCAGTGCACTCCCCCCTCCCCCTGAGGCAGGCATCCCCAGCATCGGGGGGGGAGCCCCCGCTCCAGTCAAATCTCCCCCCCTCTCCCCCGCAGAGCCAGGCACGGAGGAACAATCTGACTTTTAAAGTGGCTGCTCCTGCCGCCCGGCCTGGCTGCCTCGCCTCGCATTGTAGAGAGAGGGAGGCATCACGTGGCCAGCTCCCGGTCTCTGCTGGTCACGTGGGCCAGAGCAGTGTGTGCTCTGCTCCCACCCCAGCCCGGCACCCCCCTAGCATGGCGTCCGGCAACTGCCTCCTTCTGCCCCCCCCTTCGCTAGACTCTGCCACGCTCCTCATTCCCCGCCCCCGCCAGATGCGGCAGGGGAAAATTGTCCCCGCTGGCCTTCCATCCCAGGGAAACAGGAAATACTGGACATTGCACACGTCCGGTATTTCCTGTTTTTTTTACTGGACGGAGCCCGCAAATACTGGACTGTCCAGGTGAAAACCGGACACCTGGCAACCCTAGAAGTGCGGGGCGCGCTGGTTGCACACAACATCGTGAGAGCCAGGTGCTCCCTCTGCAACCAATCCCAGCGCTGCTACGGTTCAGTCGGCGCATCCCACCAATTCCAGGTAAGCCAGCGCAGTGAGCAAAGCTATGCCAGGAGACTGTCTTGGCCAGGACAATCTTGTGGCCCACTGAGATAAAGGAGGCCAATCATGCAGCCCACTCGTGAGCCCAGGTTGCCCATTGCTGCTGCACATGAAGATGGAGGGCTTGCTATTGTCCATACCTCACCTCGTTCTGCCAAAGCCACGGTGCATTTCTGCTCCTAGCCACTTGGTGGAGATACTGAGCCACTCACCAACAGCCATAATTGGGACTTCCCTCCCCATTCACTCTGGAGGCAAGAGGGAGTTTTTGAGGCAAGAGCGGACATTACGCAGGCAGGAGATATATTGGTTTTAGGGTTTTATAGTCATTTAATTATGTGAAGTGGGTCTCACAAAGTTTTACGAAGTGCAGCAGCACTTGCCTGTGCTGAATAAGCGTATGTCTACACTGCCACCCTAGTTCGAACTAGGGTGGCTAATGTAGTCATTCGAAGTTGCAAATGAAGCCCGGGATTTAAATATCCCGGGCTTCATTTGCATCTTGCCGGGCGGGCGCCATTTTTAAATGCCCTTAGTTCGAACTCCGTGCCCGCGGCTACACGCGGCATGGAGTAGGTAGTTCGAATTAGGATCTCTAATTCGAACTACCGGTACACCTCATTCCATGGAGTTCGAACTAAGGGGATTTAAAAATGGCACCCGCCCGGCAAGATGCAAATGAAGCCCGGGATATTTAAATCCCGGGCTTCATTTGCAACTTCAAATGACTACATTAGCCACCCTAGTTTGAACTAGGGTGGCAGTGTAGACATACCCTAATTGATGCTTTACTGAGCTAATGCTCAGACTTTTCTCCTGACCCAAGAACTCTGCATTGAGTCACATGAAACAGGGATAAGTGAGGCAGGCTCCACACAACACCTTTGCCCAGAGGGACTTAGCCCCAGCGGGCTCTGCCTGGGCCGCAGGTCATTGCTTGGGATCGTGTGACACAGCTGGCTCTCTGCTTAGCCCCAAACGTAAATGCAGGAGCCCAAGACTCACCTCTGCGTACTGCTCAGTCATGGCCAGTTCCACCTCCTCGTCCCCCTCCCAGTCTCGCCAGTTATCGAAGTCCACAAACAGCCAGACTGGCTATGTGCGAGCAGGAGAAACGGCATTACAACCAAGCGCGAGGCCACGCCCCTTCTGCCCGAGGCCACGCCCCTTCTGCCCGAGGCCACGCCCTTTCCACAGCCTCATCCCCTCTGGAGTCAAGCCCAGCCCGCACCCCAGGTTACTGCCCCCAATCCAGTGCGTGGCATGGCCCCATCCTTCCCAGGTGGCCAGAATGCCGAGGACAGCCACATGGCAGCCAGATCCTTCCTGGCTGGCTGGAGAACATGTGCCTGGGGCTGACACACCACGCTCCCAGCCCTCCCGCGGAACCGTGGCCCCAGTCTTCCCAGGCAGCCGGCGGAAAGTGTAGGCAGTTTTGGGAAGGCAATGCCTTCCCTTGCCTGCGTTACCCACTGCCCATGATTACAACAGAGGGTAGCCAGCGCAGCGCTGAATAGGGCACGTCTGCAATCTAGAACTTTACCTTTGGGAGGGGTGGGGGGACAAGCTGGGGATAGGATATGGACACCAGCCCCGATCCAGGCCCAGGTGGGGTGGTTATGGGGCCTTCCACCTTTAGAGTTCGAGGATATTTGGACTTTCACTGCAAGGCCCTTACGGAGATTTAGCCCTGATCAATATGACCAGTTGTTCAGCAGCACCTTGTGAACAGTCCAGCATGGGCCCTGTTGTCATGAACTGAATTGCCATGGGGCCTGGGAGCTCTGCTCCTGGTTCAGAGCCCCACCAGGCTGGGTATTGCACATGCAGCACAGGGAGACGGACTCTGTTCCCAGGAGCTGGGGGTCCAAACTGCCCCTCTCCTCAGGGGTCTCAGCCATCAGGGCAGAGCCGGCGGCAGTGAGTGGTTCTGGGCTGGTCTCCATGGTACCTGTGCACCTTTCACCAGCCCTAAGCTCCCAGCCATGTCTGCACGGCCTAGCATGGGTGGGGGGGGACTGAGCTTTTCACTGGGGGGAAGGTGACTCCAAAGGAAGGGGCCTGGGCCGCTCGGGTGCTGTGTTTACCTTGATGTTCTCCTTGGTGAGGCGAGGCCATGCCACCTTCTCCTTCCACTTCCTTATGAAGCAGGTGATGGACCGGTCGGAGCGTTTCTGCTGTGAGTCCTGCCAAGGGACAGAACAAAGCCCGCTTGCCGGATGTGGCTGCTGGGCACCCCTCCCCCTCTCAACAAGCCAAGATGTCCAGAATGAAAACAAAGCTCTTCCCGAGCTCTGAGGCACATGGAAAAGTCCCAGGAGACCAGGACTCAGCCTGCAGGCATCGCAGCGCAAATCTGGGCACGGGAGAGCTGGCTGTATTAGGAGAATGCAGGAGGAGAGGGGACTTCTCAGGGGATATCTCTGACAGCGTTGGACCATCTTCTCCGTGCAGCTGGGCTGGTTGGGCATTTTTGTGATTCACTGAGCTAGGCAAAATCGTCAGGGGCAGGCAGCCCAAAACAAAGCACTGATGATGGGAGGGGCTGGGGAAGACTAGTGGCACAGCAGCACCCAAAGGTGCCACCTAAGGACATCACTTTTTGGGTGCCCCACCAGGCCCCACAACCCCTGGAGATGGTGGGCGTCCGGGGTCTGAGCACTGAGATCACATGACGTCAACATAAGAACAGCCAGACTGGGTCACACTAAAGGTCCATCTAGCCCAGTGTCCTGTCTGCCCACAGTGGCCAATGCCAGATGCCCCAGAGGGAGTGAACAGAACAGGGAATCGTCATATGATCCCTCCCCTGTCGTCCATTCCCAGCTTCTGGTAAAGAGGCTCGGGACACCATCCCTACCCATCCTGGCTAATAAGCATGGATGGACCGAACCTCCATGAATGTACCTAGTTCTTTTTTGAACCCTGTTAAGGTGATAGGCCTGGATGCAGGCAAATCACTCCTCCTACCCCTCACCCCAAAACCTTCCACGGTTTGTCAGAACTTTACGATCTCTTTGGAGACATTGAGGAGATGGGCTCAGTGAGCCGGGCCCATCCCTGGTTCTTTCACCTCACTGCGTGGAGCGGCTGCTTACCTCGGAAAAACTAAAAAAACCACCAATAGTTCTGCCACACCTTAGCGACTCACCCAAAATGTAGATGGTGTCAGGAGCTTTCGTGGGCACAACCCCTTGCTTACCTTGGAGTTCACCCTGGCGTACAGGTTGATCTTGTTGAACATCTCCACCCCATCTGCGTTTTTACAGCTGCCAAAACACAAACTCAGCTCAGAACTGGGCGTGGATCATCTCCCAGAGGATCCTTCCTGCAGTACCACGGCGCTGGGTGCTGTATAGCTGCCGGTTCAGGGCCAGGCCACCTCAGCAGGGCCTGGGAGCTCACCTGAACAACACCTGGTAGTCTTCAATGTCGACTTTAACATCTTTGCTGTCCTCCACGCAGAACTCCAGGAAGACGTACCGCGGGCGGTCATACCACAGCGTTTTTGCAGGTTGCCTTGGAAAACACATTCAGAAGTAGGGATGTTACATTCTGATTAATTAACTAATCAAATAGTCAATGGGATTTCCATCGACTATCCAATTAGTCGATAAGGGCTCCCGCATTCCAACTTTGAAATGTTCCAAAGATTGAAACGCTGCATGGAGCCCAGGGCCAGTGAGGAGTCCTGCTGACCCCAGGCTCCACCTGTACATTTCAAAGCATGGAACCCAGGGTCAGCCAGATGCCCCAGGCGCCATGTGGCGCTTCCGCTTTGAAATTTACAAGAGCCCCAGTGGGGACTCTTGTACATTTCAAAGTTGGAATGCCACTGCTGTGCCCCTGTCCCCTCCCACAGAGCTGGAGCCAGGGGGAACTGGCTTTTAAGCTGGCTCCCCCTAGCACTCACTCCTTCCCCCGCTCTTGCTGCCTCTTTGTGATAGAGGCAGCAAGGGGGGGGAAGTGACTAGCTGAGGAGTGTGTCAACTATCCGATAAACTTTTGCTTATTGGATAGTCGATTAGTCGCTTACATCCCTGTTCAGAAGGGGTGAAGAATTCCAGGGTGAAGAGCTGGCACTGTTTGTCTCGATGTACCCAGAGCAGCGTGTAAAGCTGCGTGTGATGTTCTCAGAGCAGTGCTAAGCTGCCTTTGTTACACCTGCCTGAGCCATGCAATGAGAGAGCATGAGACCAAGGAAAAGTGGGGGGTGCACCAGGCAGGCAGAAGCTGGCTGCAGATCTACCAAACTTGTTACCACACTTCCCATTTGATCTTTACAGCACCCCATGAACGGGCCTCTCCCAGCCCCCCAGTGACAGAGTCCTACAGCCTGCATGTGTAAGGCAAGGGACCGCCTTTACTAAGCACAATCGCTCACTGGAGTGCAGTCACACTTCCCCCAGACTGCTGCCCTCGCCACGGAGTGCCCAGGCCGACGCTGCTGGGCGAAAAGTCTGTGGAAAGCACCTTGATCTGAAACGTCGTCCCTGCCAGGCAGAGCCCCAGAGAACCCGGTCACTGCACCACTGGGTCTGGGCTAGGGATGTAAAATCCTGTTTAAACAGTTAACCAGTTAAATCTTAAGGTTAACCAGTTAACTGGGATCCTGCGGGCGGGGGGCTGCTCCAGCCAGCTGGGCCGCTGGTTAACCACTTAAAGAGTGAGCATAAGGGTGGTGCTGACTGGGTAACCATTTAACCCTTCACATCCCTAGTCTGGGCACTGGGGAAAGAGGAGCTGAGCGGGGCTTGGGAACGGAGATTTGTGTAATACCTAGTGAGCCAAGTCTGCAATAAATCAGGGCACTGCTGAGCATTCTTCCACATTCCACTAGGACCCTGCTGGCTGCCACCAGGCCACAGAGATTCGTCCTGACTCAAAACATAATTATTCAGCATCCCAAACTGCCCGTGAAGTCCAGACTTTGCTATTCTGGGGACAGAATCCCTGGGCTGCAGTCTCATTCACGGGAGCACACCCCTGCTTTACGGCCACCTCTCTTCTTTGCCCCACCAGTGGCTGATGTCTGCAGGAGCTGCCGGCTGCCAGGCCTGTAAACAGCCTGGGCTCAGGCTCCGTAAGCACGTTCCTGTTTTCCCATGGCATTTGCCTCAGCAGGAGCAGGGGCCAGAATTCAGAGTGGAATCGTGTTACAGGAGCCTGGGAGTTCCACCAGCCTGGGCCACCAGGGTAGGACTGCACACGCCACAGCCACCAGGCCCAACAGGCTGGGGCCAGCCAGCTTGGCTAGCACTCTCGTGGCTAGTTCCCAGGCTAGTTCCCAACCTCAAATTGGCCTGCAGCTTGGTCCCTGAAGCCCTGCCCCCTCCAGAGGCTTCCAAGCCTGAGCAGCAACTGGAAGAGTTGTCCCCCCAGCTACTCGGAGAGGGCTCGCCCCAGCCCAGCTCGCCCAAAGCCGGGTGGTTCCAGCTGCAGGCTGTGGACATTTCCTGAGTGACAGAGAGCGGAGGGCAAGGAAGGCACCCAGCCCAGCTGGGGTGTCTCATGGCTAATTCCCAGGCTGGATCCCGTGGGAGAGTTTCCAACATGCAAGACACTTTCCAAGCTCCAGGAAAAGTCCCAGCGGAGGGTGAGTGGCTCAGTGAGCTGAGTGGGGCTGGGGGGGGGGGTGCAGTGACCCCAGTGGGAGGGCCAGTGGTCATGTTGCAGCCAGAGGCAGGGGGGCAGTGACCCAAGTGGGGGGTCCAGGGGTTGTGTCCCAACTGGGGGTGGGGGGAGCAATGACTTGAGTGGGGGGGGGGGGGCATGTGGAGGCTTCAGGGATTTTGTCCCAGTGGCAGGAGAGGAGCAGTGATCCCAGTGAGGACTCCAGGGGTCATGTCCCAGATGGGGGAGGGGGGCAGTGACTCGAGTGGGGTGCAGGGGGGGGTGTCCCAGTGGGGGGAGCAGTGACTCAGGTTGGGGGGGCATGTGGGGGCTCCAGGGGTTGTGTCCCAGCGAGGGAGGGGGGTAGTGACTCGCGTGGGGTCCCGGGGGGTCGTGTCCCAGCCGCGGGAGGAGGCAGTGACTCGCGTGGGGTCCCGGGGGGTCATGTCCCAGCGAGGGAAGGGGGCAGTGACTCGAGTGGGGACTGGCGGCCTGACCCGAGTGGGGCCCCGGGGGTCGCGTCCTGCCCCGGGGCCGGGCTGCGCTGCTGCCGCCCGCACTCACCTCGCCATGGCCGGGCTCGCTCTGGGGGCGGTGCCGGCCAGCCGGGCCGTCGCTATTTTGGGCTGCGGGCGGAGCCCGGGCCGCTACAGCTGTCAGCGCCCGTCAGGGACACGCTGCGCCCGGCCGAGCCCCGCGGGACGCGGCTCCCCCCGTGGCCGGGAGCGCCTAGCCCAGCGCCACAGGCGCTCCGTGACCCCAGGGGCACCCCTCGCACCCCCGCCCCGCTGTGATGTGCCCGAGGGCGGGCAGGACTCCTGGGTTCATTTCCTGCCCCTGCCATGGGCATGCTGTAACCTTGGCCACATCCCTTTCCTCGTGCCGTGCCTCAGTTTCCCCTTCTGTCATGGGCTTGTGGACGATGGGGGGGGGGGAGGTGTAGAAGGGCAAGTTCCAGAAGCGATCTGGGGGGGAGCCGGGGGTGTGTAGGAGCCATCACAGCTGGTCCTGCCTCCTCTCCACCACCCCAAGGCCACCAGAGAACATGGCACTCCCACTCTGGTTCCTGCAGCCTTGGTGCTATTATGCCCAGTCTGTGTGTGCTGGGGGGCTCTGATCCCGGCACGGTACCACCAGGGGTGCAAGAAGAGGTGAGAGCAGCCGTGTGGCCTTGAGCAAGGTGAGAGGCCCCCCTCTATTGAGGTGCGGGCACAGCAGAGCCTCCCCCTTTGCCTCCTGCAGTGGCTGGGTTGAGTGCCACTGACAGTGGGAAAACAAACAGTAGGGATGCCCCTTCCCCCCTTGGCTTAGCCTGGAGCACGTGGGTCCTGGCTTGCTTACCCTGGAGAGAGAACTGAGGGCACAAGGGACTGGCTAGCCATGATACATGAGGTGCACCAGGCCAGGTGAGAGACAAACACCAGGGCAAGTCATGGGGGAAAGAGTCCAGACTCCAGCTCCAGACCCATCTCCTCCTGCAGGGCAGGGAATTACAGTTTTGGCCTTGGTGAGCAGTGGCTTCCTCTGAAGGTTCAGATGCAGGATGCCGGAGTGGAGTGAAGGATGATCCTGGGAGGCAGTGTCTATGTTCCTCCAAACTCCAGCCCTAATGCCAAGGATGGGAGCCAGAGGTAACACTAGGGCTTCTGTCCACCCACCCCCTGCCAGCCCAGAGTCACCCAGATAAACAGTGACTGATGGTTTGCTGCCCCAACAAACCACCTTACCTGCTGCTTCAAGGTGAGCCTTGATCGCCCCCCAGGATTGGTCATTCTCTTCAGGTGAATAGGATGGGGAGTGTCCGTACCAAAAGCCATGGGGAAAACACCTTCTCCCCTCCTGGGCCTTGCATAGGGCCCCCCTGCTAACGTGGCTTTGTCCCTGTCACTATTCAAAGCAGTGGCCATGGCTATGCCTCGGCCGTCAGATAGTGCGCTCTTTAGCGGAGTGGTTCTGACCCAACCCCTCAGTCTGGATTGAGGCCCTACATTTTAGGCAGCTAAGTTTGGGAAATTTGCCCATTTCTGGCTGGTCCGTGGTTTTGCCATGTGACCTTCCCCTCGCTGTGCCGGGGAGGGTGACTAGCGTCGTGTCTGTAAGTTGCGGGGGGAGACGAGAAGCCCCAAAGAAGTGCCTGTTACAGTTGAATGTGTCTGCTGTTCATAAGCAGAACATGCACCATTAGCTTCCTTCGGGCTACAACATTTATCTTCTCCTTCCATTTCTACAATAACAAGTCATAACAGTAGGCAAACTAGCCAACATGCAGGCCTAAGTGGTGTTTTTTTTCCCCTCTTCATCATCTGGGACATGCACTCCCACTGGGACAGCCCCATCTATTACCATATAAATTACAATTACCAGTGGAAGCAGGATTGCTGCTTCCATAAAGCTTTGCTTAAAAAAAACCTCTCTTATAGCAAAATCTCCCATTGCCATTTCAAAAAGACAGCTGGCTGAGATCTGTGTCTTAATGAGGGTGAACTTTAAAGTGAAAACTCTCTGCTTGAGTCCCGCTTTAGTCCTTTAACCTGGAATTCTCATTAATTCCACCTGTAACGAAGGCCCAGCAACTCATGGGTGGCAGGAACTGTTTTTGTCTCCTACAGTCTGTCAGCCTTCTGATTTCAATTGCAAAAGCAAAGAAAAGGTAATTTACTGCCATCCTGTAACGGAAACAAAATCACTATGTGGAAAGTTTGCTTTAACTCATCACAGGGGACTGAGAGGCCCAGTATGCCATTCTCTGCTAGGGTATTTTTCACTGCCAATGGCTTGATTCTGTAGATTCCATATTTTACCCTTTAGTTACTGATTGTAAAGTGTGATGTGCAGGCTATTTTGATTGTCCTCCAGAACAGCACCAGATACTGTAACAAATTTCTTCCCGGCAAGCCAGACAATTGTCATTTCATGGTGCCTTTTGGAATGACTGTATTTGTGGCATGGGGAAAAAATAGGTGTCTCCCTGTGCCTTACAGGAAAACTCTTCCCCCCAAAACTCCACCAACTTGGAAGCCAGTTCCTTTGTTACCCTCTGCAATGTGATTAGATGTGCACATTGTGGAGTGTGTTATGTGTACTCCAGAGGTAGTTGCAATGATACCCCCCAGGAAATACCTAGAAGACAAGCACCCACCATCCATGTGAGTGTGACAAGTGAAAATTAGAGCACCAGGAGTGTTAGTTACACATCTCAAATGTTCTGATTTTCCTTAATAATAATAAACTCCATGGGGCTGTATAATGGCATGTCAACCTTCCGCACAGAGCTGACTGGGTGAGATTAGCCAGCTGTACCATTGTCAGTCTGGGATCTCCTTAATGAGCGGGAAAGGATGCTACAGAGTGACCTAAGCAGCTCCTCTTAGAGGCTAAGCACACTGCTTTTGCAGGCCCTTCTGGGGGAGGAAAGGGGGGAAGGAGATGGCCCATAAATTCCCTGGCACGCAGGAAGGGGTATATGGGAGGCAACACAAAACCCCTGGCAGGTGAAGAATGGGGGACCCAGGCAGGGAGTGAAGAGAAGGGGAGAATCAAGGGCACACAGAGCTCCTGGCATGGGGGATGGTGGGAGGGAGGGGGACATGGCAGGCACACAGAGTGCCTGGCATATGAGAGAGCAGGGAACGGAGGGACACAAAGACCCTAACATGGGAGGGAGGCACACAAAACCCCCACAAGCGGAGGCAATATGGTGGGGGTTGCAAGGAGTCCCTGAAATAGAGCAGGCTGAGACACTGATGCACATGAAGCTAGTGGGGGTGAATGAATGGAGCTCTGGTATTTACAAGGTGTGCTTAGCCTGTCTATGACCCCCTAGCAGGTGTGACTGGTGCCAGCAGGGGGGACCCAGAGGGGCATGGAAGGGGCATGCAGGGCAGTGATGTCGCGAGGACAGGAAACATGGCTGGGCCTAGCTTTCACTGGGCACATGGGCTGCAGGGTGCACCCATGGAGTAGAGGGGGACTCCACTGGGGCTTGAACTCCACACACGCCTCCCATCTCCAGCTCAGTGTCTGCTCTCCTGCCAGCCTGCTGCATGCTTCTGCCCCAGTTTCGGGTCCCAGCACTAGCGCTGCCCAGACGTTCCCCCGCGAGTAGAGCCCTGCACGGATGAAAAATTTGGTATCCACATTCGTATCTGTATTTGCAAAAATGAGCCACGGCGATCTGCACCCACATCCGCAAATGTGGATACCCCTGGAAATAAAGTGGCTATCTACGGATTTGCAGGGCTCTCTCCATGAGGCACACCTCCCACAGGGCTAGCGCTGGGGACAGGAGACTGGGGCAGCAGTGTGTGGCGCCAGCAGGAGAGCTATGCAGCCAGGCTGACAGACACCTAGCTGGGATCAGGAGTCCCAGCCTATGGATTTGGGGGACTCCAGTGCTGATTTGGGTGGGCCTGGATGCAAAGTGGATGGGTGGGGCCCATTCAGGCTCACCCATAGCTACACCCCTGATGTGAGGGCATCCCATTTAGCAATTAACATTTTTGGAGGGTGCAGGGGGGCAGTGCACCCCAAGTGCTACCACAAGTCGCATAGTATAATTAATGACATCATCCATCTCAAAGGACTTTACAAACTGCTTTCACAGGGGCCTGCTTCACCTGGCACAGAAGTGCAGCTACCTCTGGAGTGAGACGCACCAGGCGGGCTGAGCTGAACAGCAGCCACTCTCTGCATTCCCTTTGCTCCCTATGCATCCTGCCAGCTGTGCTAGCCTTTCAGCCCGGCCCCAGGGACTAGGGACCAAGGGAAGAGCCACCTGGCAGGAATGGGGTGGGGAAGAGGATGGATGGGGGGAGGGACTGGGCCAACCAGGCAAGGCACCCAAATCAGCACTGGAGTCCCCCAAATCCATAGGCAGGGACTCCTGATCCCAGCTAGGTGTCTGTCAGCCTGGCTGCATAGCTCTCCTGCTGGCGCCACACACTGCTGCCCCAGTCTCCTGTCCCCAGCGCTAGCCCTGTGGGAGGATGAGCCCTGGGGGGACTGCAAAAGGTGGGCTGGGGGGGGGCATAAGAGGTTAGCCCAGGGCAGGGGGCGGGGCCAGGGGTATATTTGACCTAACTAGTTTATCCAGGAGTAAGTTGGGGCCTAAACCCCACTCTCACCACGAGCCCCCGACCCATGCCCATAAGCCCCGCCCCTTCACGGGTCCCCGCCTCATTGTGCATAAACCCCGCCCCCGTGTGCATAAACCCCGCCCCCTTAATGAGCCCCCGCCCCCATGCACATGAACCGCGCCACGGCCCCGCCTCCTCGCTCACAAGCCCCGCCCCGCACGCGCAAGGCCCCTCCCCCCCACGCTCCGAGCCCCGCCCCGTCGCCCGGAAGCGGCGCGCCCGGTTGGGCGCGCTTCCGGCAAGATGGCGGCGGCGGGCGAGCGGCCCCGCTAGCGGCGGCCGGGCCATGGAGGCGGAGGGCGGCGCGCTGGGGCCCGGCGAGCGCTGGGCCCCGGTGGGGGAGGCGGCCGAAGGCGAGGCCGGGGACCCGTGCGGGTCGGGGCCGGGCTCGCCGGGGGGCTCGCCCCGCTCGCTGCCGCGGCTGCGCGCCGAGCGCCGCCGCCTGCACGGGGCCCTGCTGGCGCTGGCCTCGCACTTCGCCCAGGTGCAGTTCCGGCTCCGCCAGGTGGCGCGGGCTGGGCCCGCCGAGCAGCAGCGGCTTCTGCGCGACCTCGAGGACTTCGCCTTCCGCGGCTGCCCGGCCGCGCTGGGGGACGGGCTCGGGGAGGCCCCGGTGAGTGCGGGCGGGGGCCGGACCCGAGGCCCAGGCTCGCCCCCCCCCCCCCCGCGCCGCGGAGGGAGGGGTCGCGCCACAGCAGGGCAGTGCCACAGCAGGGTGGGGTCCGCCCCCCCCCCCGCCAAGTTACAACCATTTTTTGTTTGTTCTTAGATGCTTCCCCCTCCCCTGCTGCTGCGTGAAACTCCGCAAACGTGTGTGTGTGTGTGTGTATGTGGCGGGCTGTGCACAAAACACCAAGTGTGTGTGTGTGGGGGGGGGAGGGGGACTGGCTGTGCACAAAACACCAAATGCACAAAGTAGCCAGAAATGGCTGTTTTGACTCACGATTTGACGTGTGCCTTCAGGTGATTGGAGTCACTTTAGGTTAGAACAGCGACTGCTGGGGAGTAGGGTGAGGGGTGCATTTACTAGTGACACAAACTCAGTTAGGAAGTGTCTAAGTGTAATGTCTGCAGGCTGGATTGAGCCTGGGACCTTAGGGGCTAAAAGCCACGAGCCCCTACTGCATGAGCTAAAAGCCAACTGGCTCTTAGCTGATGCTGTAGAACAGACTTTACTCTCCCTAGTGGTCTCAGAGCCTCTGGGGTTACCTAAGGATATGTCTATTCAACCAGCTGTTAGCAACAAGTCTCTGTTGACATAGTCCTGTTGGTAAAAGTCAGCATGTACGAATGCTGTTTGCACTTTTGCTGACAAAATTCTTCCTCCCCCTATGAGCAGCTTTTGTTTTCTGGACAGGCGAGTGTTCTTGCCGACAAAGCAGCATTCACAGGTATGCTTGCTGAGGCAAAACTTTGTGATTTGAGAGAGGGAGAATGTTAAGCCCCCTAAATGGTAAAAGCTTAGTCAAGCAAGTCCAAGTGTAGACACAACCTCAGTTTAGGCTTTGCATTTGCTCTCCAAACAGCTGTTCAAACAGACATGCCTTCAAGTGATTGGAGTCGCTTTAGATTAGAACGGTGACTGCCTCAGAGTGGGGTGGGGAGAAGATTTGCTGGTGATGACTGTCCTTTCCTTTAGGAAGTGTCATCCAGAAGAACATAGCTGCAGCTGTGCTTCTAAAGCATGGATATACCCTCAGCAGCAGCATTATGGTCTGTCTCGGGGTAGGAGGGCGAGGAGGGGGAGAGATGCAGAGGAGAACTCAGTAAAAGTTAGAATGACTGCAGTAGGTCACACTTCCTTGCTGTCTTTCTGCTTGTCACATACTGAGCGTGTTTTTCTCATGAGTCATGGATGCTAGGTACACCTTTGTCACACCCACATAAATGGAATGACACTGCTTGCAGTACATGAATTGTGCGGTTTATGGGGAACTTATTCAAGGTCAAAGGACCCAAAATTCACACCTTATTTCGAAAAGGCTTTAATCCAATGTGTGCAAATGTGGGCAGACTGTTAATGCCCATATACTGGACTATCTGTTCTTGGGCTAAAGCACTGTTTAACTTGCATGCACAGGGCTATCTTACACTTTTATGGACTGACTCTTAATGTGAATGTTCACTTTAGCACCTCAGCCATGAAATGCCCAGTTAAGATGAGAAGGTTACAGGGCGCCCAGCAACCGCCATCTGGAGGAAGCTGAAGTGATAGGGCACTTTGTAGGATATAGGATTCTGCCTGGTCTGCTAGCATTCCCAGGGCCAGTACAAGACACTCAGGATAGGGTAGCCATGTGAATTTCAGTGGTTCTCATGTGCAGGGCTCGACAATTAGTGTAATCTACTCGCCTGTGGCGAGTAGATTACAAGCCAGCACAGCCGCGCAGCACAGTAAGTGCATGTGCTGCGAGGTCTGCGTGTGCGCAGCGTGCCGAACCGCGTGGCTGGCGAGCCTTGCTCATGTGGGTTGTGACTAGGAATGTGAAAGATTAACTGGTTAACCTGTGGTAGCTGGAGCAGCTCCCTGCCTGCCTCTGGCAAGCCAGTGCTCCAGCCTCTCTCTGGTTATGCTCCAGCCTCTCTCTGGTTATGTCTCGACTACGTTCTGTTTTCGAAAAAGGATATGCAAATTCCACGGGAATTTGCATATCTTCTTCCAATCTCACTTTCAAAAGTGAAAGTAGTCTGGACACATTTTTTTCCAGGAAAAAAACCCCTTTTTCGAGGGGGGGGGAAAAAACAACCGCTCTTCTTTAAAAAATGAGGTTTATGCGGTTTTTTTGAAAAAGGTTTTTTTTTCCCGAAAAAAACGCGTCCAGACTACTTTCACTTTTGAAAATAGAATGTAGTTTAGATGTACCCTCTGTGATATGCCCTGGGTGCTCCACAGGCAGGGGCTGGAGTGGTACCCCCTGCCCGTGCCCCCTTTAATTGGTTAACCGGTTAACCAGTTAAACAGGATTTTAATGGGGTCACCAGCACTGGCTTAAGTATGATTGGGATGCAAGGCTGAAGCCAAACCTCAAGGACTTCAGCTCTGGGAAGCAGGGCTCAAGTTACAGGCCCCCTTCCTGGGGCTGAAGCCCTTGGGTTTGGACTTTGCTTCCTCAGTCTTCCCAGGGCAGTGGGGCTTTGGCTTCTCCCACCCTGCTTAGGGCAGCTGGGCTTGGACAGGCTCAGGCTTTAGTCCCCCCCCTTCCTGGGCGTGTGTAGTAATTTCTGTTGTCAGAAGGGGGTTGTGGTGCAAGTTTGAGAACCCCTGACTTAGACTGCTGATGCTTGGTCTTTACACAGAGTTAATACCTGCATGTTAGCCTCCTGCATTAATGTTCCCTTTCCGTTAGCATCAGAATGGGGAAGTTGACCTTCTTCATTTTTATCTGTACAGGTGTCAGATCATTGTATTTACAGTTCTACACCCCTCTCCACCTTTTCCTAAAGCACAAAGAACAAGGTGTGTCATAGCAAATTATGCCTGGGTCAGCGTCAGGGCAAGCCCTGTGCACCAGGCCATGCGCTGGAAGAGAGGGACAGGGAGGCTCAGTGGAAATGTTGCTGCCTCTTGGCACGTGGGAAATCTGGGTGATTGCCATTTTCCTTTTTAAAAATGTTATCAAAACCTTTAACACCTGCTTTGCCACTATCACATCACCAAAACTAGCAGGCAGGGACTTTCTGCTACTCCCAGAAGCAAAGAAGTTTCATCCACACCCTCGCTGTTCATGCTGCTACTTTGCAAATGAATCAGTTTTTAAGTAGGATACTGTCACAAAGCTTTCATTCCCGCTCCAGTCTCGTACACCAAACCTTTGGCCAGTGGCAATTTCCTGCCCATCTGCTGTTTTAAAATGCCCCATTTTAACCTTGCTTGTTTATTGCCGTGGGCTGGCAGAGGTGAGCAGAATGGGCTCTGGCTCTTGGCTGAACTCTTGTCCTCCCACTCGTTCTGCCTGTAGGTAGTAGTGCTGCTTGCAAAGTACAGACTGAAGTCAGGGCAGTTCAGCCACTTGCTTCATTACCCTTAATTTCCATGCAGGAGCAGAGACAGGGTTTGCAGTCTTGGCACTAATTGACTTAGTGTGCAATTCAGAAGGATCCCAAATGTCTGTGGGATAACGAGGTTTTATTTAAATAAATAAAATTTCAGCTCCTTTATTTGGGGGAAAAAAATACTCAAACCAAACCCTAATCTAATTTAGAATGTAATTGAATATGTTCTGCTTTTTATTTCCATGCTTAATACCTGGAGGGCTTGGTAAGTGCCACTTTCAGTATAAAAACTTCCATTTGATTGAGAAATAATAGGTTGCATTGATTTCACTTGTGTACAAGTCTAGTGCATTATCCAGAAAGCCTACGCCTGAAATCCCCTTCAGGTGACACCAAGATAAAGTGCCATACAGTTTGTGATTGTAGAATGGTATCAGGAAGATCTGGCAGCTGAAACTGTGTAGCTTTCAGGGCCTGGCAAAGCACATACATATGTAATGCAACTGCATCCAAAGCAATGCTGAGACCCCTTGTGTTTTCTGGGAGCCCAGCACTAACCATGAGAGAGCTACATACAATGTTAACGTATGCAAGGGTACAGCGCCCTGACTCTTCGTTACATAGGGCACGGTGTCAGGCTAATGCTTCGCTCTGAGATGTGTAAGAACTCCAGAAGTTTCTGAGACATGATCATCTGGCTGCTTACACCAAAATTCTCTACTTGAGGAGGTTTCTGTCTAGTGAAACTAGAATGGGAGGGTGCAAAACGCCTTCTGAAATGCTGCTTTTGTACAGAGGTGACAATTTCTGCTCATTGAGCCTCCTGTCAGTGAGGGTGCCCAGAACTCGCTAGTTGCATGGGCTGTAAGGTGGACTGCCATACATTCCTTGTGTAACAATCCTGTCTCCAGGGCTTTGGCTATGAGTGGAATGTTCAGTTTCTTTTCCTACAAACTGGTTCCAGGCTGAGAATCAGGAGCGAATCGAGGCCCGGAAGGAGAAGCAGCGAGAGCTGATCACGCAGCTCAAGACGCAGCTAGATGACTTGGAGACCTTTGCTTACCAAGAGGGCAGCTATGATTCACTACCACAGTCCGTGGTCATGGAAAGACAGCGGGTAAGACCTTTGGGTTCTCTGCCTGGGCCCTTAACAACTTTCTTACAGTGCCTCTTTGAGAATGCTAGCATGTGGCCAGTGCTGATTCAGGCAACTGTAAAACAACATCATAACTCTTTCTATACCCATGAGTATCATCTGTAGGGACTACTACAATTTACTGTTAATGGACAGAATAAAGCCTGGATTAGCTTCACCCTAGATGAACTTGTGGGTCAGTGATAGGGATGTAAAATCCCATTTAACTGGTTAAATGTGAAGGTTAACTAGTTAAGGGGGGGGGGGGGGTTGGTTGCTGATCCAGCCCAGCTGGGCTGGAGTGCCCAATACTCTCCTGGGCTGCTGCAGACAGTGGCTGCTCCGGAAGCCTGGACCACTGCCGACAGGGGCTGCCCTGCCTGTGACATGCTCGGGCTGCGGCAGGCCCCGCAGGGCTGGAGCAACCCCCTGCCTCAGCAGACGGGGAGCTGCTCCAGCCCCCACCAGTTAATCAGAATCGGTAAGCATCACTGGTTCAGAGTGATGCTTACGGGTCAACCTTTCACATCCCTGGTCAGTGAAAGCAGCATTCTGGCTCCTCAGGTGGGAGGGCCACATGGGAACATGCCACTCAATAGGTGTAATGTTCCGCAGGTTGTTATAGAGGAATTAATAAAGAAGCTGGATATGAACCTGAATGAGGATGTCGCATCACTGTCCCCTGAGGAGCTGCGGCAGCAGGTGGATGCAGCTGTTGCCCAGATTGTGAATCCGGCGAGGGTGAAGGAGCAGTTGGTGGAACAGCTGAAGACCCAAATACGAGACCTGGAGATGTTCATCAACTTCATTCAGGGTCAGTGCTGGGTTTGGCTTAGATAATCAGGAAAGCTGCTCATTGGTGCAGTGGGGGCAGCGTGCCTGGAGTCAGGGAGAGGAAGGGTGCGGACCTCAGTGGGGCAGCATCTGGCTAGGGATGTAACCTGCAGGGTGGGGAGAGGGTAGGGGAGGCAGAGGTGCAGCGGTTTGGGAGCCAGGACTGCTCAGTCTCAACTTGCGTGGGGTCCCGCACCTCTGCATTTTAAATATAGTAAGAGCCACCAGGACCTATCCCCACTGCAGCTCTGCAGTTTAATGTAGTAAGAGCCTCCGGGCTTGTACTACATTTAAACTGCAGAGCCACAGCGGGGCCCCTTATCAACTAATCGTGTACTCAATACAATTTGTATCGGCTACATGATTAGTCAGTTACCCGCTTCTTAACACCCTTAATCTGGGCACAGAGCAGCACGGACTTCTCTATGGTGAGACCATAGCGTATGGAGAACCTGGGATACTGAGAGGCGTGATGCAGAGAGGCAGAAGGGTGCCCCGTGTGTAGAGGAACGTGAGGCAGTACTGCCTTACAGCCTGAGATATGTAGCCTAGATCTTCCAGCTGACATAGGGATGCAGAATATTGTCATTGTGGGTTCCTCATTCTAGATGAAGTCGGAAGCCCTGGCCAGGTGGAGGATGGACCCTGTGAATGTTCAGGCAGAAAGCCTGGAAGTGGCCCCTACAAACCAAATGCCAGGTTGCATCATGGGAATAACAGAGGTGGGAAATTGACATATGTTTGGTTCTTATTGCGTCTTTTTTTTTTTTTTTTTTTTTTTTTTGGTCAGGTGGCTTCCAACCTGTGGGAACTGGCATCCTATTGCTTTATAAATTCAGTGTTGTTTTTCCCGTATTGAGTGATTTCCCTTACCCTTTCATTGATCCAGCCCAATTAGTCAGAAACCTCATTTTTGAACTCATACCTTTCCCTGCTGGCCAGTGATCGTACAGTGAATGTGCACCAACACATTAAGGGATAGGATTGCTCTGACTTGGAGCTCACAAAAATGAAGGGCTTCCAGTAATTATCTAGCAGCAGACAATGCACAAAAGGTACCGTGCAGTCTTTCCTGACACACCCAGTCTTGGCTTGCATCATTCCATCTGACCTAGTCCCGGTCTTCTCATCAGCAGAAATCACTTGCTGGGGGATCTGTTGTTCCTTATAGATTACAGTGAGATCACTCAGTTAAGAGCTTGATTTGGTCCTGGGTTCTGGAGTGAGCAGGCCAATTTATTCCCTGCACAACTTTCTTCCACAAAAGCTTCTGGCATCCTGTAAATATCCACAGATCAGCCTGAAACCCCCTCCCCATTCCCTAGAGATCTTGAAATTCTGCTTGAGTCACTTGTACCTGCTGAAAGAGCAGTCACAGTAGGATTCCTTCTCTGCCACTTGGTTTACAGTGGATGATGCGGTGTGAGAATGGGACACACGAATGTCTGAGGCCCCGTTTTCCAGTTTGCAAGAGTATGAAATGCTGCTGCTGTCTCTTGAGCAAGGCGGTAGGAGTCACCCAACCAGCAGCACCAAAGCCAGTGCATCCATTAGTGGAGAGGGTGAAGAGCTCTCTGTGGATAGGAACAAGCATTGATAGATCGGATTCTGTAATAACCACACTTCTTCTTTTCCCTAACCAACCAGTGAACCCAGAGGACGCCAGAAAGATGCGAGAAACAGGCCTGCACCTTATGCGCCGCATGCTTGCTGTGCTGCAGATATTCGCAGTCAGTCAGTTTGGCTGTGCGACTGGTCAGATCCCCCGCACGCTCTGGCAGAAGGACCAGGCCAATAAGGACTATTCTCCCTTAATTAAGAAACTGGAACTGTCTGTAGACCAGGTGAGGCAGCTGGCACTTAAGTACCAGCACCAGGATCATGAGCTCAGCTACTCCACCATGCAGAATGTCCCC
Source organism: Pelochelys cantorii (assembly GCA_032595735.1). NCBI lineage: Eukaryota > Metazoa > Chordata > Testudines > Trionychidae > Pelochelys > Pelochelys cantorii. The sequence goes on along the minus strand of CM064357.1, from coordinate 7,407,107 downwards.
TTAGGAGGGAGAGATGAGCTGACTCTGGCCGTGCGGAAGGAGCTGACCGTTGCCATCCGAGACCTGATGGCTCATGGGCTCTGTGCCTCTTCTCAAGGCATGAGCTTGGTGTTGGCACCCATTGCGTGCCTGATTCCTGCATTTACCTCGTCGCCACAGACCCTGCACCCCTGGGAGCTCTTTGTGAAGTATTACAATGCCAAGAACGGCCGCGCCTTTGTGGAGTCCCCGGCACGCAAGCTCTCCCAGTCTTTTGCCCTTCCCGTGACGGGAGGCATCACCGTTACCCCCAAGCAGAGCCTGTTGACGGCTGTTCACACTGTCCTCACAGAGCACGATCCATTCAAGCGCAGCGCGGATTCTGAACTGAAAGCCCTGGTGTGTATGGCATTGAACGAGCAGCGCCTGGTCTCCTGGGTGAATCTGATCTGCAAATCTGGGGAGCTAATACATGCTCATTATCAGCCCTGGAGCTACATGGCCAACACAGGCTTTGAGAGTGCACTTAACATTCTCAGCCGCCTGAGCAACTTGAAATTCAACCTCCCTGTTGACTTGGCTGTCCGGCAGCTGAAAAACATCAGAGATGCTTTTTGATGTGTCCTTTGTGTATCAGTCCCCTTTCCCCAGTAGGAATGTATTAACTTACTAGCCTAGAGGAGGGAGTCTTCTTTCTGACCAAACGTATCCCTTTGGAAGCTGATTCTGGCTATGAGGGTAGCAGTTTAGCGTCTCGCCACTGGGAACCTCTGTTACAAGACTGCCTGTGAGGAAATGCTGCCGATGTTTGGGTTGGGCACGACCTCCCTTAGGCCTATGCAGATGCAGCTCTTCCCTGCAGAGCCGCTGCACCCCATCTGCTGGTGCCTTGCCACGGTCTAGTGCATTAGCAGGAGTGAAATGCAATAAGAAGGGCCTGATTTCACAGCCAGTGCATCGGAGCCACTCCCCACGGAGGTCAGGGAAAGCAGTTCCTATGCTGTGGCTGCATGGTCAACCCCCGGAATTTGAAGTCTGAAAGGTGACATTTGTGGCATTTTGCTGTTTCACGCAGAGCTACCTGTGTGAGGCTTTTTGGCACACCTCTTTCTTCTGCTGCTTAGGCTTGATGGAACTTGCCCAGTGGTGGAGTCAGATGTCCCCTCCCTTATGTGTATGTACATTTTGAAAGTATGTGAGGCCTGGGAACAGTTTCTACAGGAGCCATAGGTGCCTATTGCTTTATATCTTGCAGTATGACTGACTGCAGAAATCCATTCTTCAGACTGGTGATTAGGGGACTGGATTAAGCATTCAGGTGCATTCTGTAGGCATCTCAGCTCCCTCTTGGAGCTTGAGTCAAAGCCCTGAACACCATCAGTCCTGGGTTTTGTGGCAGATGCATTGAGTTAACTGCTATAAACAAATATTCCCTTTTCAACTTGCTGTGTTTAACTTGAGTTAATTATTAGCCCCTGTGCTGCAAGAACAGTTGCTTATCTGGCTCCTTGTAGAAAATCAATTGTGGCTGTTATAAATGTCTAATATTCCCTATGTAATTCCGAAAAGCACTTGTGTGGTCAGGGTCTCTTGGCCAGCATCTTTCTGCATTGAGTGGAACTGTTTGTTGTGTAACAGAATTTTCTGCTGCTCTGAGGGCAAAGCTTCCAATCCTGTTACAGCTACATCTGCAGTCAAATCAGTCAGCATTGCTGAAGTAGTCATCCGCATGGCATTTAGACTGCATGAGAAAAAATCACTTCTGGCATCAAAAGAATTGCAGGTTCGGGTGTTCTGTTTCCTTCAGTTTCCCAGAAAACCATGAGCATCCTGATCTCAGATACATGGGATATAGGTTGGGAGTGACCACTCCATTTATACATTTAATAGTTAGAGGGGGGCTGTCAAAATAGTTGCTTTTGTTCCCCATTTCTCCACTGTTCAAATTAGGGATGATAGGTATAGTGTAGTTGAATAGTCGTGTAACTGCATGAAATCTTAGTGGTTACACGACTATTCAGTAGTCCCTCGGGGTAGGGCTGGCAGCCAGTGCAGTCCGACCCCACTCCTGGGGAGCCCCCTGCCAGCCTGCGCTGCTACCTCTATCAGGATTGGCTGCTCGCTGCCCTGTGCTGCTGCCTCTGATACAGAGGCAGCAGCATGGGGTGGCAGCAGCCCCTGTCCGTGGGGAGGTCTGAGCTCCCCGTAGAGCTGACTCTATCTGTGGGGAACTCAGACCCCTCTGTGGACAGGGGATGCTTCTGTGAAGCAACTCTGCCTGCAGTGGGCCCAGGCTCACCGCGGCAGAGGCTGCTCTGCATCCCACAGCGCAGCCTCTGTCTGTGGGGAGCTTGGGCCACTGTGGACAGAGGCTGTTTTGCAAGAGCCTCCCCTGCCCTCCTTTCCCCCATGGAGGCAGCAGTGAGGGGGGAGGTGGCACCATGTAGCTGGTGCTGAGAACTGGCTTTTTAGCCAGCTCCCCACAGCACTGGCTCCTACTCTACCCCGCCTTGCTGCCTCTTATACATGAAATGTGTGTAGTCAACAAGATTAACTTATCGGTTAATCGTATAGTCGACTACACTTTGACATCCCTAGTTCAAATACTCCTTTTCAAGTTTCAAACAGAGCTATTTCCTCATTGTCACATCCTCTCGGTTGCATGCACAATGTGGTGTGGTAGGGTGGTTGCCTTCAACTTTTTTCCTGTATAAAAAGCACTGAAGCTATTAGTTGGGAAAATACCTAGAATTACATAGTCTGACACCACATATTTTGGACATTGAGCACTGGGGCCCATGTGCTCTCATTGAAGTCAATGAAAAAGCTGCCACTAACTTCAGAGACCAGAATCTGCCCCTCCCATTCACTGTGTTCTCAAAATTATTTCAATGTTTGGAGCAGAGTGAAATTTATAGAGCATTATAAGGAAGGTGTTAGTTTTCTTTGAAGGATTAGTAATACATTCCTCCATATGTTTTTAATGCAGATTTCTACATGCAGAAATAGTTTACTGAAATAGAATGAAAACCAGCAGTGACTCTTACATGTGTGGAAACTATTTTAGCTTTCAGATATGAAACTTTATGTATTTTCAGAGACTTGTCCAAGGGTGAAAAATTCCCAGCTGATTTATGGAATTTGTCTTTCTCAACAGCAAATTATAGAATTTCCAATGTTCATGGAATATTCCCCATTGGTTTGGCAATTTTTGTCTGAAATCTGTGCATGGTTTTGTCCAGTTTGTGGCAGATACAAATAAGTTGAAAGCTGAAGCGTTCGGTTGCTGCAAAGGCTTTTCTGGGGCTCTCAATGGTTTAATAAAGGATCTTGTCTTCAGGTTCTTCTAATTTTTATGTTTACAGTGCTATGCTGGAGAAGTTTGTGTCATGCCCCAGTTTTTCAGGTCTCTGCTTTATTTTATTTCTGATGTTGATTTTGTTCTGATTTTAGGTCTGTATATGTGCAATAGGATGAATGTATTTGTGTTGTGGAGAGTACAGTATCTATTGCTGACAATAAAAGTCCAGGTGGTTTGTGTATGTTGTATTACGTACTTGTATGTTAATAGGTATACTGTTTAATGCACCTTCTCATTCCTTCTGTACTTCGAATTTTCAGTTCATACTTCCCTTTATAGCTTTGTCTGCAGCACCATTACTGAGGAACAGAATGTAAGTTAGATCATTGGTAGCTAAAAAAAGGGGGTCAGAATGGACACACATGGGGATTGAGTCAGATTTCTTAATAGGAAAAAAAACTTCTTGAAGACCAAGTGCTCCCATCTCATGTGCTGTTTTGGGTGATAAGGAAGAAGCGCCTTTGAGGCATGGATATGAAAGGATTGTCAGTTTAGAAATGTGCATGGCTGTCTGAAGTAATACCTCTGATGACAAATGGAAAAAAACCTGAATTGAGGAAAATATTACTTGGCTTGGGGGGGGGGGGGGAATGCATCTGTGTGTGGGGCATTAGAAATGTTACCTGCCCCCATTTAAAGAGACCGTGGGGTGGAGTAGGGTGTTTACATGGAGGCAGGGGAGTTAAGCCCCCTCGGAAGCTGCCCTGTGAAGGGGCAAGGGCAGCTGTAGCATGGGCCACCCTTTTATAGGCATTGAAATGTGCATGGAGGGGTCTACCCCCCTAGAGCCAGACCGGCCTGGGCCATGCTGGGTGCTGTGTCAGCTGCACGGGTCCAGAGAGACCAGGGCCGCTGTGGGGGCCGAGACCCGCGATCCGCTCCCGCCGGCCGCTAGGGGGCAGCTCGCGCCAGGCTGCAGGGGAAGGTACCGGCCAGCGACCACATGAATGCGCAGTCGCTCAGTGCGGGAGGAAGCGGAAGTCAGGTGTCTGGAATCACGGGGTGAAAGGTCGGCGAAGCGGCAGCTCCTTCCTTTTCCGGTCTGGGCGCCATCGGAGCCGGAGCCTCGGTGAGTCCAGGGGTGGGGGGGCTGGCATCGGCCGCCATCCGCGCGATGCGTGAGGCCGGGGCGGTGGGGCCCTGCCGGGTGCGCTGGGGAGGGGTCGCTTGTGGCCGTGGCGGGGGATGGGCGCTGGGTGCTTTGTTCGGGCGGGGCAGGAGCGGGGTCCGCCCGGTGGCCTCCTCCCGGGGGCCGGGCTGGGTGGAGGCCTGAGAACTCCCGCTCTCTGTCGGGGTAGGGGCTCCCGGAGGGTGGGTCTCTGGTGCGGGGCCGGTGGCCAGCCCCTCTGGGTACATTACCTTGGGGCATGAGGCAGGTCGGGGACCCCCATTGCGGGGGCTCCTGGGCTGCTGCCTGGCTTCTAATGTCTGCTTTTTTCTGGCAGAGATGGGGAAGTTCATGAAACCCGGGAAGGTGGTGCTCGTCCTGGCTGGGCGCTACTCAGGGCGTAAAGCTGTCATTGTGAAGGTAAATCACCTGCTCGGCCCAGCGCACCCAGCCTGCAAGAGCCAAGGAGTCACATCAGATGATGGAGGTCTGATGTCTCAATCCTTCTGCATGGTGCTGAAAAGCAGAGGCTGGGCCAGCATGCCGGACTTTGCCTGGCATGTGTAAGGGAAGGGATCACTTGCACACCGTCTTTGCTCCCTGTCCCGTTGGTGACATGTCAATGATGTGGGTCATACTTACAGAACCATAGTCTCTCGCCAGCCTTGGTAGTGAGGATTTATGGGTTCTAATCTTCAGTTCTGCCACACAATTCTGGTGTGGGTTAAATCAGCCCTTGTAGGCCTTAGTTGCTGTGTGTGTTTAGCGAGATTTGTGAGGGTTTGTTTACATTTGCTGAGTGGGTCATGTAAGGGCCTGTGTACCGACATTAATGCTGCACTGGGGTGTCAAGGATTGTCCAGTGATTATGGCACTAATCTAGGACTTGGAGAGAGCCTGAGCCTATTTCCTGCTGTTCCAGAATTGCTTTTGGACCTTAGGCAAGTCACTGAATCCCCTTGGGCTACAGCTGGGGATGTGATTCTCAGCATGGTCAACAGGCTCTCACAAGCAAGCTGAGCTTGAACCCAGGAGCTCAGATGGACTTGGACTCTGGTGGCAAGCCTGAGCTGCAGTACATGTAGCAGTGTCCATGCTGTTACCTTTAGTACACTTGCTTGAGCAGAGTTAGCATTCATCTGTCTACTCATGCTGGAAATCCAGCTCTGGAGGCTTTGTCTATACTTACCTGGAGATCGATGCTCTGGAAATCGATCTTCCAGGGTTTGATTTAACAGGTCTAGTAAGGACCCACTAAATTGAACACTGAGGGTGCCCCTGTTAATCCCAGTCCTGAGGAGCAACAAGTTTCTCCCATTGACCTCCCGCAGTGGGACCACTGCAGAAATTCTCATAGCTGAAGTTGTGTGTGTTAAGTCGAATTTCTCCCCCAGCATAGACCTGGGCTCAGAAGCTGTGCAGGGATAATTTCTGCCTCTGTTTCTCACAAATAACAGCATTGCTACTCACAGGGGTAGGGTGAGAATAAATACGTTAAAGATCATGAGGTGATCTGATCTTTCAGTGACAGAGGCTGGGTAAGCACCTAAGATAATTCAACATCTGTTTTCTCTCGGTGTTACGTATGAGCATCTGGAAACCTGTTTCTCATGTGCTGCTTCTCCAGGGCTGAGAACAGAGATACCTAGAAACATTCACTCCTAGAACTAGGTGGTTGAGGTTGCTGTATGCATTATTCATGGGAGTTGCATGCTGGCAGAAGAGAAACCTCTACAAATTTCCTGGAATACAGTGTGAGCATTCTAGGGACTACCCTAGAGTCTTAAGTTCATCAGGCTATAGCAATTTATCTGTTCAAAAGGTAAAAGAATCTATGGTGACCTCCCAGAATCAAGGTGTCTGTGTTGCTAACAAGTCTCCTGTGTGTTTTAGAATATTGATGATGGCACCTCTGACCGACCATATAGCCACGCCCTGGTGGCTGGCATCGATCGGTACCCACGGAAGGTAACTGCTGCCATGGGCAAAAAGAAGATAGCGAAGAGGTCTAAGATCAAATCTTTTGTGAAGGTTTATAACTACAATCATCTAATGCCCACCAGGTGAGCAGGCTTGGCTCATTGTCATGCTGCTAATAGAACTAGTAAACTGCTTTAGTGTGCAGCATGGCAAAAGCAGCTTTTTTCTCTGGTAAAGCCGTAAAAATCTACTCCCCTAAGATTTCCTCCGTTATGTCCTTGTGCAGCTCAGTGAATAGAGTAGCAGGATGCTGGCATTGGTGGCCAGTGATAATTGGCATCGGGGAGTCAGAAGTTGGGGTAGGACATTGATGATTTTTCCCACCCCTTTATCTTCATGATTCAGGCTGATGCTCACTATGGGAGAAGTCAGTGAACACATTCTGACACGTTCTCTTGTCCATAGATAATGAGTCCTGTGACACCTTAAAGACTAACAAATGTATTTAGGCCAGGGGTGAGCAAGAGGCTGCCAGCGGGCCAGATTCGGCCTGTCGTGCCACCAGATCTGGCCCGCAGCCACCTCAGCGGAACCCTTAGGCAGAGATCAGTTTTAGAAAGCCAGTTATTCTCCACTGGGGAGGGAGGAGGGATACTTCTCATGCTGTTCCCACCCCCAGCAAAATCTCTCAGCTCCCATTGGCCAATCTCTCAGTTTCTGGCCAATAGGAGCTGAGAATTTTTGCTGGGAGCAGGGGCAGTGTAGGAAGCCTTCTCCCTCCCTCCCTCCCTCGTCCCCTTTCCCTCCTGTCTAGAGTGGCTGAGCAGCTTTCAGCCAGAGCATGCCTCTGGCACCCCAGCCACTCCTCTCGTTTCCCCCCCCAAACCCAAACCTTCTGCCCCCATACTCCCTCCCAGATCTGGCACCCCAATCTCCTGCCCCAGATCACAATCCCCTCCTAACCTAGGTCACATCTCAAAATCCTGCATCCCAGTCCCTTACCCTAGGTCACAACTGCCTCCTTCACCCAAACTCCATCCCAACCCTATTCTCCTGCACCCCAATCTCTTACCCCAAGCTCCCTTCTGCACCCAACCCCCATCCCAGACTCTGCACCCCTTCCATTAATATCCTGGAAGTGTGTGGCCCTTCACCACTTCCCAAAGTCTTGGAGTGGCCCCCCATCAAAAATTGTCTACCCCTGATTTAGGCATACGTTTTTGTGGGCTGTAGCTCATTTGGTTTGGTGCACACAATGGAAATTTCAGTTTGGCAGGTGTGTATACACAGGCAAAGGTGGGAGTATTACATTACTGTGCTGAGGACCAGTGCTAATGAGGTCAATTGAGTCAGGTTGCATGTGGCCCATTCCTAGCAATTGCTGAGAAGGTGAGGATGCCAAAACGGGGTGATTTTCATGCATCTGAGAGAAATGGGTTACAGCCCACAAAAGCTTATGCCCTAATAAATGTGTTAGTCTTTAAGGCGCCCCAGGACTCCTTGTTTTTGCTGGAACAGACTAATATGGCCACCCCACTGGAACTTCTCACATGCATTTCTTGTGGCACTGGCCTTTATTTAGGGCTTTCATTTTTTTCCCCTTTGGCTGGCAGCACAGCCTGCCTCCTGTAAGCTCTGAAGAGGATTTGTAATAACGATATGGCTTGGTATAGGGCCTAGAGATCTACTGATGGAAAAAGTTATAGAAGCAGCTGAGTACTTGGAGACTGTAGCAGAACTAGCATTTCATGATATGGACTGCTAGTGTGTTCTGCTGAATGCATAGTGGGGCAAAGCAAGGCTACTGGGCCCTTTTCACACCATCTCCTGGGCCATTAGAGGTGCTGGCCTGACTGTCTCGTAGGAATGTCTCAGTTCCCACCACTCTGGGCTGGCAGGGGACATGCACTTCAGCTAGCCACCTGCTCCACGCTTGACAGCCTGGCACGTGGGTGAAATGCGTCGAAGGATGTTTCAAAGCCTGCTGTACTTTCTCTCAGGTATTCTGTCGATATTCCTCTGGACAAAACCGTTGTCAATAAAGATGTGTTCAGGGACCCTGCCCTGAAACGCAAGGCAAGGCGTGAAGCCAAGGTGAAATTTGAGGAGAGGTGAGTTGGAAACTTTTTTCCCTCCCCCGAGCTGCTTTTCACTCCTTTATTGAACAGAAGAAATCCATGTGTGATGGCCCGCTGGCTTGTTCTCATTCTCAAGTGAAGCGTATCCAGCCTGCCTGCTGTTGGCTAGGAGAATCCTAGCGTGCTTCTGAACAGAGCTCCACTGGGCCTGCAGTGACAGTAACAAAGTCTGGTTGCTTCAGCATGCTATGGCCCTTTGCATGAATTGTAAATTACTTCCAAATTAGGATGCGGCCTGGTGTTACTGTTTCTTATTTGCGCTCCTTCAGTGTGCACTCGTCCCTTGCCAGGCGGGCTGCATTCTAGTGGCAAGGGCAGGATTCCTGCAGTGTTTTATGTTTAGAAGCAATACGGCCCTTGCATGAGTCCAGGGGAGCAGCCTTGCCCAGTGCAGGGGGAGACAGATAGAACCTTAAAGGGGCTGTGTCCTCATTTTGTTGCTGTGGTCTGCTAACATCCTGCTCCTGAGTTACCTGTTCGCTGCATGTCGCAGGATTCCCTCCCCTGTGGACATGACTCCAGGGTGGCCTGGTTGCACGAACAGTTACGCTGATTGATATAGGCCACTGAGAAGCCAAATCCGTGTCCCCGAGAAAGGAAGTTATGTGACTAGCATCCCCCTGAACAAGCCGCAAGCATCATTTCTTGGGGCTGCCTGCAGAGGGAGTGGTGGCTTCTTCAGCCAAACTGGCTGCCTTGGCTCCTTTGTTAGCAGCAGGCTTATGCTGCTATCTGCTCTGACCTCTCACCTGGGGCTGTGCAGGTAACAAGGCCAAAGGTAGCTAGTGGGAATTGCCATGGTCCTGTTGTGCCCCGTTCCCCTGTTGTTCGCTAACTATAAAGGGTTAATGAGGAAATCATAGGCCTTGTTTTGCTTGGTTTGGGGCACAGCTCTCCATGTTGCATTATAACCACTCAACCAGAGATGCTAGCTCTGCCCAGGCAGATGCTGTTGTATGTGCTGGGGTGCATTTGGGGAGCGGGGTGGGATTCCCCCAAGGTGCGCATTGGTGGTGAGATTTTTGCTTTGCTTCTCGCCTTCCAAAGGCCTGTCACACCTACTAGTTGGCTCGCTCCACCTTCTGTAGCGCTTCTGATGAGCCCGAAGGAGACCCTGCATGACGGTGAGGTGGCTCCCTTTGCACGAGGAGCTGACCCGAGTGCTCTCCTAGTGCTCTCTGGCCAGGAGCAGGATTACGGGCTGAGTTGTGGGCCCAGTGTGGCCAACCTGCCTGGCTGCAGTGCCCTGGGAACAGATTCTGGGTTTAACTCTAGCAAGTGTGGGTGGCTGAAGAGTCCCGTGTGAGTTTCTTCTGCAAAGCAGAAACTTACGGCAGGCAGTTGCTCTAGAGCCCAACTCAGGCTGGGAGACATGAGCATTCGTGGCCCCTTAGACTGAGGCTCGTTCAGGGCACTGGTGCCAGGCTCTCACTAATGTGTGGATTGTGCCTCTCTTTCAGATACAAGACCGGCAAGAATAAGTGGTTCTTCCAGAAGCTACGATTCTAACCTTGTCACATGGCTGCATCAATAAATGTTTATTAAAAAACCACATTTTGTTGCCCCATAAAATGCCCCCTGGTGCGAAGCATCTGGCTTTGCTGTGTCACTGTCACTTGTTCTGTGCTTCAGTTAGTTGGCTCGCAGGGGTAATTACACTCCAAGTCAGCCAGGCAGAGATTCATGGTGCATTAAATGGAATTCACTATGAACTGAAGTGGCTGTGAGAGCTGCTCTAAGTGTTCTCTCTGGGCCTGCCCTCTCCACACAGCATTGGAAGATGATGAAAAAAAACTGCTCCCTGTTTCCCACACTGGAGGCTGGGCTGTCTAAAATGCTCTGAAAGTGAAATAGGGTCACTTAAGGAGGAGGGGAGGGTGGGGTCCTGCTATTCCAGCTGGCTGGGGCAATGGCAGTGGAAGCGAGGGCAGTCATTTTTCTAATTCCCTGTTGTTCTTGACAGTGCTAGTGCCACCCGTGTCTGATTCGAATACATGGTTGACCTTTCTGCAGATGCAGATAAAGGAGAATCTAACATTGAGGTGGTGTGACCTCAGCAGTGGGTAGAAGTAATTTACAGCCACTTGCTTTAGTGGGTTTATTGTGCAAAAATTACATTCCCCTACTTCATCAAAATGGTTTAATGAGTAACTGAGGGATGAGTGGTTAGAGGTGCCTTTGGGACTGAAGATTAGTGAGACCAATAAGTCTTTCTTTTCTCACACCCCCTCCCTCCATGGCCAATATGGACTACAGGGGGCCAGACTGGGATGTTCCCAATGCTGGCAGGGATGATCTGAAGTTCCCACTGCTGCAGGTGTGTGTGTGAAACTTGGTGCACTTCTGGCCCCTTGGGGAAGGGGATGCACCCAGCTGCTGCTGGCTAGGTGGGTGGCTCTCAGTACCCTAGTGGGCTGAGAGTTGATTTCAGGAGTTCCATCAAGCAGGCCCTGCTTTAGCAGAAAGCCCAAGCCCCACTGCATGGGGCTGAAGGCTTGGGGCCTGAACACTGCTAGTGGGGGGGGGGGGTTGGCCCATGCTTTTAGATGTGGAAAACCAGCTGGGCCAGGGAGATTTTTGGGGGGGGGGAGAGGGGAGGTTGCAAACCCCTCGGGCCTAAATGCTCCTTGTGAGGGCAGCGATCCTGGGGGTCTTCCACCCCCGCCTTGGGCCTTGTTTCGCTTGGGGTGAGTGCTGATTCAATCCGGGTGTGGCTCCCCGTGTGGTCGTGTTTGCTCCGGAGCCAGCACCTGGCTTCTCCTGGGGCCCCCTACAGGCCCTCCCTGTGCTAGGGAAAGGCCGGGATGGTGCCGCCGGGGGCCGGGCTATGCACCGGCCGAGTGTGCAGGACCGCGGCGGGCGGGGCCGGGAAGCGAAAGTGAAAGGGGCAGAGTCGGAGGCAGGAAGCGCCGCTGCAGCCGGTGAGTGGGGCTGCAAATTCCGCAGGGAGCGGGGGCACGCTGCTGGGGGGGGGCTGCAAATTCCGAGGGGGGGTGCTCGGCCCTGCCCAGCCCTGCCCGGCCCGGGGGGTGAGTCCTGCCCTGGGCCTCCGGGGTACTGGGAGGCCAGTCCCGGCTCTGGTCCCCTGGGCTGTTGGGGGGCCAGTTCCTGCCCTTAGCTCCCCAGGGTGCGCCCTGCCCTGGGATCCCAGGATGCTGGGGGGGCTGCCCTTAGACTCGGGTTGTTGGGGGCCAGCCCCAGCCCTGGGCTCTTAGGATGCTCGGAGCTCTACTCCTTGCCCTAGATCTAGCTCTAGGGTGGAGGAGTGAGGGGGTGGTACTGTGCACCCCTTTTTTACAGTCTCCCAGTGTTCTTCTCACGGGGGGGGGGTTCTGTGCCCCCTCCCTAGGGTCTGGTACAGCCCCTTACTCACTGTTCCCAGCCCACAGAGGAGCTGGGGTGAAGCCCCCCCTGCTTCAGCCATTGGATACATCCTCTCCATGGATTCCCTCCTATCCTGTGGGGTTGGAGTCCTGGCACCAGGAACAGGGCCCATTTGCCCTCCACCCCAGGGCTGGTCCCAGCTCGACATTGGGGAGCCAACCCTCCCTCTAGGCTGCATTTCCTGTCTCTCCTGGGCTCCCTGGCTGTCTGGTACCTGCAGGTGAAGGGCAGGGCCATTCCTGGGGGCTGGGAGGGGTCCAGAGTGACCTGCAGTGAACTTGGGTTGAGTGCTCATGTCACCCCCAAATCCTCTCCCCCCTCCCCCGGCTCCCTGAACCTGGAGAAATGCTCCCTGCTGTGGAGATTGGCAAGTCAGTAGGTCAGTGTATGCTGGACTCCCACATGACCCCCTGGCCCATGTCACTGGAGAGCTACTCCTCAGTGGGATGCCGCTGGACCTGTGCTCCCTGTAAGCTGAGTGCTTGGGCAGCCACCCAAGAGAAATGTAAATGCTGCCCTGCTGATTAGCAGAGCGCCCACAGCAGGCAGCATGTGTTTCTTCTGCACATTCACACGCGCTTTGGTGCATGTAACAAAATTTATTCTGCACATGCATGGAAAAAATTAGAGGGAACATTGAGCTGGACCCTTTCCTTGGGGAGATTCAGGGCAGGGGTGATTTTGGTGCCAGATTCTGACGTTTTGGTGCTTCCTCCCCCCAGGTGTGAGTGACACAATGACGGATTCAGAAGAGGTAACTGGCGGCAGGAGGGCCATTCCCTGCCCTCCGCTGTTGAAAGCCAAAGTGTATTTAACCTGAGAGTAATGTTTCCGGGGGGGAGATGGTTTGTGTGAAGCCTAGTCTTCTCTTGGAAATGGGGGTGGCATGACTCTGTCGCTCCGGGGTGTGAAAAATCCGCTCTGTTGAGTGATGCAGTTCACCCAACCTAGCCCCTGGTGTAGACAGTGGCTCTCCCACCGACATGCTGCCCGTTGGAGGTGGATCACTGCTCCCGACCGTGTGGGCAGTGTCTTCACAGAGGCCCAGCTGCAGAGCTTTCAGTGTAGATGAGCCCTGAGAGAGGGAGCTCGGTGCACAGGTGTGGTAGTAGCCAAAGACAGCAGAGAAGTCTGGTTCCAGCAGGAAAGTTCCTCCCCTTCAATCTGTTAACCATTAGGTTTAACTAGTTAATCAATTAAGCAAGACCCAGGCTGGGCACCGATTCCTGCCCCAGCATGGTGCGGGGCTGGTTAATGGCGCCGGTTAACCTTGACCCGGTAAGAATCACCCAGGAAGGGTGTTGTTTACCGGGTAACCAGTTACCCATTCGCACCCCTAGGCTCCACCTGTGAATTCTGACCCCTGTCTGGTGGAGCTAGAGCTCACAGGGGGTGGTGACTGGCAGGGCCCATGAGGTAGCGTGCGGGCTCTGGGGTCACTGGCCTCTCTTGGCTTGTAGGAGTCCTTTGTCTGCCTGCCTGATGCGCTCAAACTGGAGAACGGATCCCTTGCGATGAGCCCCGAACGCCTGCAGCAGGAGATTGAGAAATACCAGGTGGGTCTCTGCCCTGGCGTGGTGGGTTGAATAGCAGCTTGCCTCAGGGCTGATAGCGGGATGGGACAGGGGCTCACAATGCGCCTATGAGCTACCGTTTCCCTCGCAGAGCGCGGTTCACTGAGGCCCAGGTGATTCTGGGCTGGCAGTGCCCGGGGGGGGAGGACCTGTGCCCCCTGGCACACCCGCCCGTGACAGACTGGGGCTGTGCGGGGTTGGAGCGGCAGAGGGGGGAGTCTGACGTTGCCTTTGGTGCATCTGCCAGGAGCAGCGCCACGTGCTGGAGCAAGATCAGCTGGAGCTGCAGGCGGCGAAGGAAGCTGCGGAGCAGAAGACCCGAGGGTTCCAGAAAGAAGCCAAACTGCTCCGTGAGAAACTGGAGCGCGAGAAGTCTTGGAGCAGGGAGCTGGAGCCCCCCTTCCAGGCTGGTTTCTCCGAGTGGGCCTTTGCATGCTGCTTCCCCCAGGGGCATTTCGTCTGAGCCGAGTGACTGTCCCAGAACTGCAGCAAAATCCCGCACAGCGGGCCACCTCTGCCCAGTGAAGTCCTAGGGCTGGAGCAGCAGAGGGTTCGGGGGTGGGGCAGGGCCATCAGCAGTAGGGATGTGGATGGTTAACTGGTAAGCATCGCCCTTATTGGGTGATGGTTGCGGTTAACTGGCAGGGAGCCTGCCCCAGGTCCGTGGGGCGTGGGTGGGTGTTCCAGCCTGGCCGGACTAGCCCCCGTTTGCAGTGGGCCCGGCTCGGTTTAATTGGTTAAACATAACGTTTAATCCGGGGGGAACCTATGGCCTGGGGGCTGGATTCGGCCCCCCAGCTTGCCTGGATCTGGTCCCCCAGGCTCGGGGCTCTCTCCCAAGCATCGGGGAGTCCCACCCCAGAGCCTAGGGGAGGCCACAAAATCTACTAGTCCAGGCCCCCCTAGGCTCTGGTGTGCAAGGAGAATGTGGGGAGGGTCTTTCTGCTTCTCAGTCAGGGGCCATGTCAGTGAGATGGAGATATTTGTGCGGCCCCCCCACTGATTTCTCTGTGGGTCAGCGGCTCCCGACCCGAAAAAGGTTCCCTACGCCTGCTGGTTGACTGATGAAATGGGGTTTTACATCCCTAATCAGCAGAGCCATTTGGGGGGGGGGGGTGCAAGGGCATCGGGAGCAGGGGGTGAGAGAGGCAGTCGCCGAGCTGTGTGGGGAGCCCAGGGCTGAGATCATGGGAGGGGCAGCGGCAGAGCTCCCTTGCCCTGCTCTCTGATTAACTTTGCCTTCCAGGAGCTTTGTTTGGCGAAGGAGGAGAGGGGCAAGTTGCTTGAGCAGAAGCAGGAGCTGGAAAAGCAGCTGGTGGAGCTGGAGGAGCGGAGAGTCGCCTTGGAGGAGCAAGCTAAGGTAAGGGGGAGGCCACAGCTGGAGGGTTGCATCCAGTTCTGGGGCCCCTGTTACAGAAACGACGTGGACACATTGGAGAGGGGCCAGCGGAGGGCAACCAAAATGCTGAGGAGGCTGGAGAGCATGACCTATGAGGAGAGGCTGCGGGATTTGGGTTTGTTTAGTCCACAGAAGAGAAGAGTGAGGGGGGATTTGAGAGCAGCCTTCAACTCCCTGAAGGGGGGTTCCAAAGAGGATGGAGAGAGGCTGTTCTCAGGGGTGGCAGGTGACAGAACGAGGAGCAATGGTCTCAAATCACAGCAGGGGAGGTCTAGGTTGGGTATGAGGAAAAACTTTTCCTAGGAGGGTGGGGAAGCCCTGGGATGGAGTCCCGAGAGAGGGGGGTGGAATCTCCATCCCTAGAGGTGTTTAAGTCCCCGTTTGACCAAGCCCTGGCTGGGAGGATTGAGTTGGGGTTAGTCCTGCTTTTGGGCAGGGGGCTGGATTCGATGTCTCCTGGGGTCTCTTCCAGCCCTGGGATTCTAGGAGTCTATGGAGTTCTCAGCAAGGCCCCCCTCCCGCCCCGCGCCTGCTGGTGATTGTCTGTGAGGGGCCCGGGGGCCTGGCTGGGGCACATCTGTTCACACGGCAGGGCAGTGTGTGAGCTCGACTCCTGTTCCTCTGCTCAGATGGGAGGGTACAATGGCCTGCTAGCGGCTCTGCCAGGCCTCCCAGTGCCCTGAGCCGGAGAACGTCACTGTGCCCCCGGCACTGGGGCCAGCACAGCCTTGTGGGGTGAGCCCCCCCCAGGAAACCTCCGTCTGCTGCGGGTGGCTTTTCTCTGACCCTGCTTAGCTGGGGAGAGCTGACGGGGTGGCTGCCAGGGGGCCCGGGCGGCAGCCTTCGAGGTGCCATAGGAGTGGTTCTGTGCCAGGAGCCGAGCTGCAGGCTCTGAGGTGGGGACTGGCGGGGATGGACCCCAGCCCTCTCCTCCCTCCCCTCTGTGGATGCGGCACTGCCTCATGCGGCCCTGCGTGCCCTCTCCAGGCGCCGCCGGCCCTGCCGGACAGAACGATGGTGTTCAAGGGACACGTGGCGGAGGCCGAGGACGTAAACGCGCTGGTGGTCACCCCTCGGATCCAGCATGCGCTGCCTGGGGGCTGTGCCCTCATCACTTTCGAGCGGCCGGAGGGTAGGTCTGTGGCTGCGGGCCATGGTCAGGGCCTAGCCCAGGGGCGGGGGGAAGGGAACGCTTCTCCGCTCCATACACACTGGCTAAGGCCTGCTGCCGGGCGTCCATGTGGGGTGTCTCCCTCGGAGGTGACTGGTCTGGGCAAGAGGCCCCAGCGTTCTTCCCCTCGCCCGGGGCTCTTTGTGCTGCCGTGGCTGGGAGCCCCGCTGCCTGCTGCTTTCCCAGGTGCCGTCTCCCCCCGCCGTGCTGCAAGGCCTCCCTGTGTGGCAGCTGTGCCCGACCTAGCCCCTCCTGCGGGGGATTCCCTCCCCAAGCCTCCTGCCTGGTGCGCCCAGGCCTGAGGGGGATTCCCTCCCCAAGCCTCCTGCTGGGTGCGCCCAGGCCTGAGGGGTTTCTCTCCGCTTGCAGTGGCCCAGCGGATCCTAGACATGAAGTGGCACGAGGTGAAGCTGGACGAGAGCGCGGGGAGTGAGGGCCGGGTGCGCATGGAGGCAAAGCCTGTGGAGCTGCTGCTGCCCTCAGCCCTGGAGGTGAGTCTGCATGCTGGGGACTCTCAGCGTCCCTGGCCCACTGTCAGGGCCACGGCTTTTGCCTCCCCCAAGGAACTTGGGCAGCCTCTCACACACTGCAGGGCCGAGTTGTGCCCTGCAGGGCCGAGTTGTGCCCTGCAGGGCCGAGTTGTGCCCTGCAGGGCCGAGTTGTGCCCTGCAGGGCCGAGTTGTGCCCTGCAGGGCCGAGTTGTGCCCTGCAGGGCCGAGTTGTGCCCTGCAGGGCCGAGTTGTGCCCTGCAGGGCCGAGTTGTGCCCTGCAGGGCCGAGTTGTGCCCTGCAGGGCCGAGTTGTGCCCTGCAGGGCCGAGTTGTGCCCTGCAGGGCCGGGCGGCCTCTTGCACGCTGCAGGGCCGGGCTGTGCCCAGCCGGGATGGGCGGCCTCTTGCACGCTGCAGGGCCGGGCAGCCTCCCCACATCCTGCTGGGCTGCGTGCCCTGCCGTTGCTTGTTCTCAAGGTAACTGGGGCTGTGATCAGTGCCAGCACACAGCTCCCCCATCAGAGGCCTGGAGCATGAAGCTCCCTGGTGCCTACCACATCCCACACCGCCGTGGCCCCATCACCTGACGGCCTGGTACCTGCCCTGCAGATTGAGTTGGAGCTGAGTGACCGGAGCATCCTGCTGTCCAACCTGCCCCAGCTGGATCTCACCGAGGAGCAGCTGCTGGACAAGCTGGAGCTGTTCTTAAGCAAGAGGAAGCACGGGGGCGGCGAGGTGGAGCGGCGGGAGCTCCTGCACGACTCTGGGAACGTGGTGCTGACCTTTGTGCATGATGGAGGTACCTGGGGGAGCCGCTGCGAGGTAGCACAGCGGGAGGAGGAGGCTGGGGTGGCTCTGGTTTGCCAGAGAGCCAGGTACCTGGTGTTGGGGCACTCCCTTCCCCCCCCCCCCCCGGCACCGTGCGGCGGCTCCGTGCATGGGCAGGAGCAGGTTGTCAGGCCTTCTCTCCCTCGGCAGTGGCGGAGCAGCTAATGAAGAAAGGACACGTCCAAGTCCCCATTGGGAAGCAGACGTTCGAGCTCAAAGTGACACCGTACACAAGTGGAGCGATCCGAGACCTGCAGGTAGGGGTTGTGCACCCAGTGCACTCCCAGCATGCTCTAAGGCCACCCCCAGCCAGGTGCAAGCCCCAGTGTGCACTGACCACATCTCCCCAGTTTGAACTCACCGACACTTTTTCCCTGTGCACGGCATGAGTGTGCACTAACCCAATAACCCTCTTCAAACGACTTCAGTGTGTACTGACTTCACTCCCACACAGTGTGCACTGACCCCAACACCCCTTCCCTCTGCACGACCCCTTTGTGCACTGACCACACACCCCTAGTGTGAACTCACCAACACCCCTTCCCTCCGCACAACCCCAGTGTGCACTAACCCGATACCCCTCTTCACAGAACTGCAATGTGTACTGACTTCATTCAGTGTGCACTGACCCCAACACCCCTTCCCTCTGCACAACCTCTGTGTGCACTGACCACCCACTCCTAGTGCACATTCACCCAACCCCCCTCCACTCCATACGACCTCGGTGCACACTGACCACACCCCCCGCCCATTATGCACTGACCCTGAACCCCACTCCCCTCTGTGCTAGCCCCAGTGCTGACAGCCCCCAGCCCAGCATGTCCTGGCCCTAGCCCCGCTCCCACCCCGGGCGTGAGCCCACTGCCCTTTGTCACTTTGCACCTGCATACCCCACCCCCTCAGTTGGCCAAGAGCATAAGAGGGGCAAGGCAGACTAAGCTCTGGGGGGCAGGGGCTGCTGTGGGACCTGGCCTATGGCTGGACTCTTGGGCCCTGTGGAAATACAGGTAACGATGACCCTGGGAGAAGCTGAGATGCAGGAGTCCAGCCTCCTGCTCTGTGTTCCCAGCGCTCCCCGCTGCTCGGTCCCACCTGCTGCTCCGCAGGCGGCTCTGATGTCTGGGTGGGGCTGTCCCTGCCCGGGTTAATTCCATCAGCACCGGGCCCTCTTCTCCTCGTAGCCCGGCCGGCCCTGGGCTGTGCCAGCAGGAGGCTGCGCCCGCTGCAGGGTCACTCCTCTGCTCTCTCCCCCCGCCCCCCAGCTCCATCCGTCCATCTGTGCCAGGACTGTGCTCCTGTTGGGGATCCCAGACGTCTTGGATGAGGAGTCCATGAGGGATGCCCTGGAGATTCACTTCCAGAAGCCCAGCCGTGGCGGAGGCGAGGTGGATGCCGTGGGCTACGTGCCGGTGGGGAAGCAGGCGCTCACTGTCTTTGAGGAAGACACGGACTGAAACGCCTCTGGGAAGGTTCAGCAGAGCACGAGCCCAGCGGTGCCCGGGAACTGGGCCGGAGCCAGCCATGGCTCAGAAAGCGCCCTGTGGTAGCAAATCTGACAGGAGGCCCCCGGGTTTGGAATTAAAGTATTTGTGGAGCTGCTGTGCATCCTTTCCTGCCTTCTCAAGACCAACGGGCGCAGTGTTCTGGGGCGGGGCTCTTGTGAGCGACGCCCCGCCCCCCCATTTCAGAGCGTCCTGGTTCCACACAGTGCGGAGGGCAGGCCCGGCCACCTTCTGGGCCTGGCATGGAGGCCACGTGCACCAAACAGAGCAAAATGAGCAGCGGGTGAAACTCGCCAAACCCACTTGCAGCAGGCCTGTTAGGCATTTCTTCCCAGCAGGGGGTGAGGCCCGGGGGGGAGGGGGGGGTGCAGGGTGAATAAATGAATTTGGAATGGGGGGGGGGGGGGGGGAGAGTTGGAATTGAGCCAAACCCTGATGTTTACATGGTGGCATGGTCCCCAAGCTGCATTGTTCAGGGATCCTGCCACCCTCAACTCTGCTGAACGTTTGCCCCCAATGGGTGGTGCCAGCTCCACGGCTCTGCTGGGCGCAGGCTGGCAGGCGTGGGCTGGGTGTGGTGCCCTGACCTTGCCCATAGGGTGGGCCACACAGCGGCAGGTTGTGAGGATTTGCACACAGCTGGCCAGACACACCAGCCTTCCTAGATGCGTGGAGCTGAGCAAAGCCCTTCTCCTGGTCAGGGAAGGGGTGTGTGTGTGGGGTGGGGGAGGAGGGGGAATGTCTGTTTGGCTCCTCAGCCCTAGCGGGGGGGGGGGGGGCGTCAGGCTCAGCCTGAGGTGCTGCCCTTGCTGGGGGGGGGGGGGGTGTCAGCCAGGCCTCATGGGGGTCTGCTTTGCTCAAGTGCTAGCTCAGGGGATTCTAGGCAGGGAAGGAGGGCATAGTTGTATTGCCAGCCTGAGCTCCCCCGCCCACAGTGCCAGGGTGCTGAAGCAATGGCGTGGGGGGGGCTGCCTCCTTGGCTGTTAGTGTGGCTGGCACTGGGGTGGGACGGGAAGCCCCTGGGGTGGGACATCAGGGCGGGGGGGGGGCCTGTTCCTGTGTGTGAAGGGGGGCAGGGGATGGAGTGGGGGGGGGGGCTGGGGCTACAGTGAGGGGGCGGGGAGCTTGCTGGCTGCGGGGGGGGGGGGGTCGGGTTGGCGCTATAGGAGCCGGGGGGAGGGCTTCGAGCCAGGCTAAAAGGATGTGGGGGGAGTTGCGGCAGGGACTATGGAGAGCCCAGGGTATGTGTGTGTGTGTGGGGGGTCAATGGGCATTTGGGGGGCAGGCCGGGGCTATAGGTGTTTGGTGGGGGAAGGGCTATAGGGCGAGAAGCCCTATGCTTGGGGGGGAGGGGCTGGAGACATGGGGGGGGCGGGTCTCGGGGGGGGGGCGGTTCCTGGGCGGCTCCTCCGCGGACTTTCACTTTCGCTTCCCCGCCGCGGCGCCCGGGCTGGAGCTGGGAGCGGAGCCCGAAGGTACCGGGGGCGGGAGGGGCCCCCCCATGGGCAGCCTCCCGGGGCACACACAGCCCCGGCAGTGCCCCCCCGTCCCACTGTGAACCCCCCGGGGGGCCAGCCAACTCATGGCCCGCATCTGCCCCCCCCCGGCTGGGGACCAGGCACCGTCCCGGCCCCAGGGATGCGCCCCCCCCCCGGCTTGAAGCAGTAAATACCCAACCCCGAGGCAGGGTTTCCAGCCCCCCCCCCCCCCCTCGCCCCACATGCGGCCCCAGCTGGGAAGATGGGGGGGCGGAATCTGGCTCATCCCCCCTCGCTGCCTCCATCCCCGCCCTTGCTACCGGCCCCCCCCGGCGCTACGCCCTCGGCTCTGCCCCCTGCCAAGGGCCGGGCTGCTCCATGCAGAAGCAGGGGACCCAGCACCGGGGAGCCCAAGCGACGGGCGCCCCCTCTTGCCGTCGGCTCTGGTGACTGCGTGGAGCCCGTGCCCACAGCAGCCAGCAAGAGCTGAGTGGGCCACGCTGCTCCCAGGGGCCACTTGCCAACCCAGTTGCCCCCTGCCCCCTTTAGGGGATCCCTGCAGCCTCAGGGTGCCCTCGGCCAGAAGCCTTTTCCTCCAGCACGGCTGCTTCTCTCTGGCCTGTGCGCAGAGCCTCAGAGGCCCAAAGAGGCAGGTGTTAGCCACGCAGCCCCCCCCGCCACGCCCCGCCAGTGCTGAAAAATGACTAAACCTTCGTGGTCGACTCAGGAGCCGCCGGCTCCCTCTGGGCCGGGGGGGCAGGAGCTGGGGGGTGATGTGGTTGCCTGCCCGACACCTCCCCCCCATGCCCGTTTCCCACCAGCTGCTGCAGTGAAAAACCGGAGGGAGACACTGGCTGCAAAGCAAAGGGCGTGGTAACGGCTGCGCCACCACGTGCCCCGTGGCAAACCACTGAGCGGGGCGCATTTGGGGCCCGGCCCAGCCTCGAGGCCCAGAGGGGCAGGGGCTCCCAGTCCTTCCCCTGTCCCCAGGCTGTTCCTTCACCAGCTGGGCCACAGGGCGTTGGCCTAGAGGAGGTGTCGGGGGGGCTCCATCAGCGCCTTCAGGCTTAATGAGACTTCACAGGCACAGAAGGGTTCCCCTCTGTACCGAGGCCTCATAAATATTAATAGCCGGTTCAGCTGCCTCTGTGCATGTTAAGTGGCAGCTCATGAATAATCCAAGAGTTCAGTCCCTTTGCTTGTGGATGAGCAGAGATGTGTCCCCTCCCCACCCCCTTGCTCCCCGGGCTGGGGCAACAAAGCCTGGAGCCCTTAGCAGAGTGGCAGAGACTGAGCATTGCCCCCCCCCCCAGCGGCCTTTCCAAAGGAGTGACCCCTGAGGCGTATACACGAGGGCAGGGCCCCGCGGCTGCATTATTCATGTGGCTGCAGGAAGCTGGGGCCCTGACGCCAGATGGGAGCTGGGGAACTAGACAGCGCCCTTGGTGCCTGCCCGGGCTGGCCATTCAGTAGCTCGGTGCCAGAAAGCCATGGATACCACTTCAGGGGGAGGGAGGGTTGGCCCTCCTGGTGGGAGCTTTGACACCAGAAAAAAACCTTCCAGCTCCCTGGAGAAGAACTGCTGATGCACAAATCCAACGGAGACTTCAGTTTCCCGTAGGGCAAATGGGGTTGTGGGTTAGGAAAGGGGGGTGGGGAGCAATGTTCCCTCTAATTTTGTCCATCCATGTGCAGAATACATTTTGTTCTGCGCACTAAAGCATGTGCAGAGGTGCACCACCAGTAGAAACACCTGCTGCCAGCAATGGGCGTGCTGCTCAACAGCTGGGTGACATTTGAAGCGCTCAGCTTACAGGGAACACTGGTGGGGAGGAACATCTTGGTTCTGGCATGAGTGCTCCCCCATCTGGCCCGCTATCCCCAGGAAGTGCCGTGGGCAGAGGCATTTATCCGGCCTGGGCTGTAGCGAGGCGCATGGCCCCATGCTCTTATGCTCCAGTGGCAGGACTCCAGTGTTGTCTCCTGGGGGACGGTGGTTTCCTGATTCCCACTCACAGGCGTTGGAGCCGAGCTGTGACCGTGATGCCGGAGAGGTCTGCTCCCAGCGGAGGAGGTTCTGGGTGCCATATGCGGTAAAAGGCCGGGATTTGCTCCAGGCTGGCCGTGACTGCTCAGGTTTCCCCTTCAGTCTTGGGCTGAGGATCCAGACAGGCTGTGCATATGCTTTGCAGTTCAGCTGCACAAGCACCCGTGCGGCAATTCCGTGTACAGGTGCAGAAACGGAGCGACAGAGGGGACCGGGACCTGCCCACTGGGAGAGGCGTGGCAGCAAATGGTTGCTCGGTAGATCACGTGCACCAGCACCGAACCTGGGTCTCCAGCCCGCGAGCCCAGTGGAGGGGGGCACCCTCGGTGGCCTGGGAGCTCTGCTGGTTGCCTCACGTCCGCACTTCCTCCCCGCAGGGGGGCCCGGCAGCATGGCTGGGCGCACGGTGCGCGTGGGGGGGATCCCCACAGACATCCCGCCGGAGAGAGTCGCCGACAAGCTCACCATCCACTTCCTGCGCGCCCGCAACGGCGGCGGCGAGATCGCCGACATCCACATCGTGGCCGGCTCCCCAGCCTGCGCCCTTGTCACCTTCGAGGACGCGGGAGGTACTGCAGGGGGCGAGAGGGGCAGGCCCACGCCGGGCAGCGCCTGCTGGGCTTTTGGGGCCAGTGTTCCCTCTTAATTTTTGATCCACAGGCAGGACTTTTGTTATGTGCACCAATAGGGAGGGGATGTGTCACAGAACAAACGTCATTCTGCACACGGACAGTGTGGGGTGGGGGTAGCGCCGAGGGGTTGGGCTGTGGGAGGGGGGCTCAGGGCTGGGGCGGAGGGTTGGGGTGTGGGGTGAGGGCTCTGGTTAGGGGGGCAGGGATGAGGCGTTCCGGGTGCAGGCTGCTCCAGGAAGAGAGGACCCCCCCCCCCAGCCCTCTGTCTCTGCAGCAGCTTGGGGCCAGGTGAGAGGCGCCTCTCCACACCTGCCGCAGCTCCAGTGGGCACAGCCTGGGGAAGGGCTCCTGTCCCACAGCTGGGGCAGGTCCCGGCGAGGCTGGGTGGGGGCCAGAGAAGGGGCACCTGTCCCCAGGCCATGGCAGCTCTGGGGCAGCTCCAGGTTGGGCACCATCGCCAGCAGAGACCCACCTCCCCAGACGCAGCACGGAGCTGCTGCAGCTAGGGAGGGGAGCGATTCCTCTCCACTGGCCCCGGCAGGGAGCTGCTGTGGCATCTCAGTGCTGGGGCTGGCAGGCAGAGGCGGTGAGCCCCTGCGCAGGGCTTGGTAGACAGCGGGGCAGCCGCACAACTTAGAGGGGACTCAGGTCGTGTCCTGGAGGGTCGCAGGGAGGGAAAAGGTTACTCCGCTTTGGGCCTCCTCCAGCTGGCAAGCGCAGTGCCCCGGTGGCGCTGCACGGGCAGGGCACGGCCCGCTGACCGGTGTCTATTGGTTTGCTCGGCACAGTGGCTCAGAGGGTCCTGGCGGTGGAGAACCACGTGTTGTTGGTCAGTGGAAAGGCATACCCGCTGACGGTCACGGCGCATGCGGCCAAGCTGAGCCCGGACGAGGTATGTGCGGGAGCCCCCCCCACCCGGCCAGGCACGCTTTGCACCTGACACAGGGAAGGAGACTGCGGAACCATCATAATTAGGGTGCAAGCAAACTCGGTTTCTTTGTATTCAGATGAGGTTTTAACGGGGATTTTGTTGATAACGTGCCGGAGGCAGGGCCCGGGCAGGACCAGCAGTGTGTGTGTGGGGGAAGGGCAGCCTCAAACTCAGCCCGACTGTTCACACATGGCCAGGCCAGGGCTGGTGTTAAGTTCATGAGCCAGGAGATTGCCCCCCCCCAGCCCCTGGGGAGTTTAGGTGACAGAGACCTGGAGGTGATTCTGCCCTTCCTCCGATTTCTCTGCTGCTCTGGGTGGGAGCCTGCTGTCTGTGACATCACAGTCGTCTCCACAGCAACTATGTGTGATGTCAAGGCCGGCACAGGGCAGCTGCAGCCAGAGCGGTGGCCTGAACAGATCCCTGGGCTTGGGCTCTTTGCAGAGCTCTCTGCTCACCGGGGTGCTGCTGTCACCGTATGAAACTCGCCCTCAGCTCCGCTCCCTGCTCCCGGCCGCCGGGCGCCAAACCCTTCCAGCCTCAGGTGTCTCCGTGGGCAGCGATCGCAGCACGAGGCTAATGTAGGTTTGTTTGCCTGCCCTTGGGGCGAGCAAACAGAGTGCAAGGAGAGGTGGGGGCGCTGGGTACTCGGCCTTGGGGTGACCCTGTGCCAAGGACAGAGGGTGTGTGCAGCTGCTGGTGTCCTGTCACGGCTGTTGTTGCTGGGGCGGTGGAATGGGGGCTGCCTGGGGGGAGGAACGTGGCCCTCAGTCGCCGCCCCCTGACCCTCTGGCCCTGTCCTCACAGGTCTTTGTGCGCGTTTGCATGATCGTTGACTACGGGAGGCTTGTGGACGGCAAAACCCTTCTGCGCAGCCTGCGCCGCCGCTACAGCAACGTGCAGTTCAGCTTTGACTCCAAGGAGACACTGTGCACGGTCAAGGGGCCGTTCACCGAGCTGCAGGCCTTCAGCCAGGAGCTGCTGAGCAGCCAGCAAGCCAGAGAGGCCCCCCCGGAGGAAGCCAGCCACCCACCCACGGCCACGGGGGCATCCACCTCTCAGCAAGGGCCCCGCTCCCCTTTGCCAGAACCCAAAATGGAGAAGCAGCTGAGTCCGGGCCAGGAGGCATCTGAGCCCCCGTTGCATGGGGACCCCGTGGATGGAGAGGCAGTGGAGCAGCTAGAGGACTTCTCATTGGTGATGGACGCCGACATCTACCTGTACATGCAGCGGTTCTGCAGCAGTGAGTCCCAGCGGGTGCTGCGGCAGCACCAGGTGGACATGGTGGACGTCAGCAGCGACGGCATCGCGATTCTCTACCTCCAGGCCTCCCCGACGAACACGGGGAATGTCGGCGCCTTGGCACAAGCCCGCCTGGCACTGCTGCAGCTCTACCAGCAGCTGGAGGCCAGTCTGCGCAAGGAGAAGGTCCTCAAGGCCGAGCTGAGCGGCGAGGCGGAGGCACTGCAAGGGGAGCTGCAGAAGCTCTGGCCGCTGCTCCTTTGCCACGCCGACGAGAGGCATCTCTACCTCATAGGGAATCTGGTGGACGTCTCCCAGGCCAAACAGTACCTCCAAGTTGGCAGCAGCGGGAGAAGAGCCGCAGGCGCTCTCAGGACGTCCGACGCCTCCCAGGTCGCTTACACAGCCGCCCTTCCCGGAGGGGATGCCAGGCAGGGCAAGCCCAAACCCACCGTGGCGGCTCCACCACCGAGTCTAAGCCATGGCACATTGGAGTTTAAAGGGGAGCACAAGTTGGCTGCTAACTTCAGCTTGGCACAGCACAAGGGGTCTCCTCCCAGCGCCCGGCCCGCGCCGGCTCACAACGCCCCACTCACGGGGCTGGCACAGCTTTCTGGCAGCTGGTTAAGGGAAGCTGGCGCTCTGGGCCAGAGCGACCCAGCATCAGCACACGGGCAGCACCACCTGCTCGTCTCTGCGGCCAGCACTGGGCCAGCTGCGGAGGTTGAGCAGATGGCGCTGAAGGATTGGGAGCGACGGAAGGGGGGCTCCCTGCTCCTGAGGCCCAAGACGCTGTCTCTGTTTGCTGGAGGTAAAGAAAGCCCCGGCCCCGTAAAGCCTCAGCCCATGAGCGACGTGTCCGCTGCCTTCAAATCCCTGAGCCTGTTTGACACAACGGGGACCTGCTCAGCACTCGATTCCAAAGCGCCCGCCGCCCCGCTGAGACGCTCCAACAGTTTCTCCATCCTGACGCCTAAGGCGAGCGACACGCCCCGAGACCCCAGCAGGGCACCCAGCGGGGGCCGGGCGGCGAGCGAGGAGCTCAGCCTGGACCCCATGCATTGGGCTTATCTGAAAGATGTTCACGGCGCCGTGATCACCGGGCTGTGCAGGGAGGGCGGCGTCCTGCTCTCCGAGCACAGGGGCAGCGATGGCGCTGTGCTGACGCTCACCGCCGAGGACCGGACCAAGCTCCTCCAGGCCAGGTGGAAGATGGAGGCTCTCTGCCGGAGGGTGTGTCCTGCTCTCGTCTGCCAGAGCTTCAGCTACTCTGAACTCGATGTGGACGGGCCCGGCGACCAGGCCTTGACCGAGCTGTGCGGCCTCTTGCAGGGATGCTCCGAGCAGGTCCATGTCAGCAAAGACCGGTACAAACTGCATCTCCTGTGCCCCAAGGACACCCTGCTGAGCGTCAACGAGGCCTTCCAGAGATTCTTGGCCCGGAGGCGAAGCACGTTGCGGCTTTCTTCCCCGTCTCCAGGGCCTGAGGGATCGCCGTACACGGCAAATCCCAGCCCCACGTGGCAGGTGAAACCCCAGGACCCAGCGCTGGTGACAGAACAGTACCAGAGCCGGGAGGGACTGCAGCAGCCGGAGGTTAGCGGCCCACTGGAGAGGGATCCCCTGCTGGACGGTGCTGACACAAGGAGTCTGAGTGGTCCCGGGTGGAGCGCCACGAAAACCAGTAGCCACCACCAGGCGGTGGGGCGGGAGGACCTAAGTTACCGCAGCCACTCGCAGGAGGCCCAGGGAGGCAGCGGCCATCTTGATGCCGGTGTGGCAGGCAGGCAGAGTCTCAACCCAAGGGAGCCTCAGGAGTTGCAGCAGGGGGAGAGGCCGGCTGGAGAGCCCGAGGCCGCCAGGGTAAAACGGGTCCTGCCTGACAGATTCCAGCTCGCAAGGGACAAGAGCCGAGGAGGCCCCGGTGAGGCTGGGGAAGGCCCGAGGTCCCCTGCTCCGGCAGCAGACGGCGCCCCGCGGTCCTTGCCTGTCTGGCTGTCTAGCTGTGCGACGCCGCTGCTAACCAGGGCCGCCGCAGAGCAACCCCCCAAGACGGGCCAAGCGGACCCCGAGAGCCAGGAAGGGTGCTTGCTCCCAGCAGGAGAGGGGGACAGGCAGGAGACGGGGGGTTCCGAGTGGGAGCCAAGAGGCTCCGGCCCCGGGCAGGAAGCCGATGAGCACAAGCTTGGGAAGTGCGAAGCGTGCCAGAGCTCGCGCACGGCGACCTGCCGCGCCCCGTGCGGCCACTCCCTGTGCAGGACTTGCTTCGCTGCAGATGACACGCCCTCAGCCTGCTGCAGGAGCGTGAGGGCTATTAAAGGGACGTTCAAGGTCGTGACCTTGTCCCAGAGCCTCCCTGGCTACTTTCGAGACCCGACGCTCAAGATCATCTATGACATCCCTGACGGGGTGCAGAAGGTAGGTAGCCAGGTGGCACAGAGAGTCAGCCAGCCCTCTCCTTATAGCGTCTAGCTGTCCCAGTCAGAGGCCAGGGCCCCATTGCACTGGGCATGGGACGCACACAGCAGAGTCCCTGCCCCAAAGAGCTCTCAAGAGGGGAGGCAGGTGAGCATAGCAGGCAGATGGGAAGCATAGTTGGGGAATGAGCTGCAGTTGAAACACACCCGTAAGAAACAGAATTATGACATATAGATAAGAACATAAGAACGGCCACACTGGGTCAGCCCAAAGGCCCATCTAGCCCAGTGTCCTGTCTGCCGACAGTGGCCAATGCCAGATGCCTCAGAGGGAAGGAACACAACAGGTAATCCTCATGTGATCCCTCTCCTGTCACCCATTTCCAGCCTCTGACACCATTCCTACCCATCCTGGCTAATAGTGATGGACCTAATCTCCATGGCTACGTCTAGACTGGCATGAATTTGCGCAAATGCTTTTAACGGAAAAGTTTTCCGTTAAAAGTATTTGCGCAAGAGAGCGTCTAGATTGGCACGGACGCTTTTGCGCAAAAGCACTTTTTGTGCAAAAGCGTCCGTGGCCAATCTAGGCGCACTTTTGCGCAAGAAAGCCCCGATCGCCATTTTAGCCATCGGGGCTTTTTTGCACAAAACAAAACTGAGCTGTCTACACTGGCCCTTTTGCGCAAAATCTTTTGCGCAAAAGGACTTTTGCCTGAACGGGAGCGTCCAAGTATTTGCGCAAGAAGCACTGATTTCTTACATTAGAACGTCCGTGCTCTTGCGCAAATTCAAGCGGCCAGGATAGACAGCTGGCAAGTTTTTGCGCAAAAGCAATTGCTTTTGCGGAAAAACTGGCCAGTCTAGACACAGCACATGAATTTATCTCATTGTTTGTTTGAACCCTGTTAAAGTCCTGGCCTTCACAACATCCTCTGGCAAGGAGTTCCACAAGTTGACTGTGTGTTGCACGAAGAAAAACTTCCTTTTGTTTGTTTTAAACCTTCTACCTATTCATTTCATTTGGCGACCCCTGGTTCTTAAGTTATGGGAACAAGTACATATTTTTTCCTTGTTCACTTTTTCCACACCAGTCATGATTTTGTGGCTCCCTGTCATGTCCCCCCCTTCGTCTCCTCTGTTCGAAGCTGAAAAGTCCCAGTCTTTTTAATCTCTTTTCATATGGCAGCTGTTCCAACCCCCTCACCATTTTTGTTGCCCTTTTCTGAACTTTTCCCAATGCTAAGATGAACACGATTGGTTGAGGAAGCTTCAACACTGCTTTTGTAAAGGGAAGTCCCGCCTCCCCAATCTATTAGGATTGTCTGAAAGGTCAACAAACATGTGGACAAAGGGGATCCAGTGGATATAGTATACTTAGATTTCCAGAAAGCCTTTGAGAAGGCCCCTCAGTAGAGGCTCGTAAGTTGTCATGGGATAAGAAGGAAGGTCCTCTCCAGGATCAGTAACCGTTTAAAGAGAGGAAACTTAAGGGGAGGAATAAATAGTCAGTTTTCACCGTGAAAAGTGTTAAAGTCCCCCCAGACTCTGTCCTGAGACCCGCGCTGTTCAACATATTCACTGGAGAAGGGGATATGCAAGAAGGTGGCAAAATTTGCAGACGATACAAAACCATTCAAGACTGTTAAATCCAAAGCTGGCTGCAGAGTTACAAAGGGATCGCACAGAACTGGGTGACCGGTTCACAAACCGGCAGATGAAATTCAGTGCAAGGCCATGCACCTTGGAAAACAATCCCAACAATACATACAAAAGGGGTCTACGTTTGCTGTTACCACTAAGAAAGAGATCTTTGAGTCAGTGTAGGTACGTTTCTGAGCACATCGCTTAGTGTGCAGCAGTGGTCAAAAAAGCTGAACCCCGCATGTAAAGAAGCATTAGAAAAGGGGTCGCTGATATGAGAAAACATAGCATCATGCAACTATATAAATCCCTGGTACACCCACACCTGGAGTGCTGCCTGCAGTGCTGGTCATCACATTTCAGAAGAAAGTGATTCAGTGGAAAACGTTCAGAGACGGGCAATGAAAATGATGAGGGGCCTGGAACAGCTTCATCTGAGCAGAGATTAATAAGACTGGGGCTGTTTAGCTTGGAAAAGAGACGACTAAGGGGGCACATGCGCGAGGACTATAAAATCATGAGTGGCGTGGAGAGTGCGAATAAGGAAGTATGGATGTGAATGGTTAACCCGAAGCAGCCCTTCCTACCCCGCCCGCTGCTGGCAGTGATCTCCAGCCTGGCCAGAGCAGCCTCCATCTGCAACGGGCCCACCCCAGCACGCTGCGGCAGAGGCATTCCAGCCTGGATGGAGCAAGCGTCCCTGCACACTCCCGTTTAATCAGTTAACAGGTTAAACATAATGTTTAACCGGTTAACTCATTAAACAGGATTTTACGTCTCTATAAGGAAGTGGTACTTTTCCCCTTCTCATAACAAGAACCAGAGATTACCCAATAAGCTTACTAGGCAACGGGTTTAAAGCAAACTTAAGTGCTGCTTTACACAGCACACGGTTAACCTGTGGAACTCCTCACCAGGGGGTCTTATGAAAGTCAGAACTATGACTGGCTTCAAAAAAGAGCTTAATAATGGCAATGGAGGATAAGCATATCCATGGCTATTGGCCAAGATGGTTAGGGTCCCAACTCCATGCTCTGGGTGTCCCTAAACCTCAGCCTCCTGGAAGCTGGGACTGGGTGATGGGGTGGATCAATCAGTAATTGGCCTGTTCTGCTCCTTCCCTCTGGGGCATCTGGCATTAGGCACTGTCGGCAGACAGGAGACTGGGCTAGCTGGACCTTTGGTCTAGTCCAGTCTGTCCATTCTTACGTTGTAGGCACTGCAGCAGTGGAGTTTTGCAGGGAGAGTAGAATGAGGGAGAAACACCTTCTGCCTGGGCCGAAAGGGGGGCCTCTGGCTTTCTGCGGGTGCCAGGTCTGCAGCTTGTTCACTGGCAGCGGCTTTTCCCCCTCCCTCCCCTTTATTTATTTATTATAAGGCCGGGCCCAACCCAGCACTGAGAGTTCCTGGACGGAGGTGGGACGGTCTTTTCCTACATGCCTCTTCCAACTCAGCAATAGCCTGGTGTGGAAAAAGTGAATAAGGGAAAGTTATTTACTTATTCCCACAATATAACAGCTAGGGGGTCACCAAATGAAATGAATAGGCAGCAGGTTTAAAACAAACAAAAGGAAGTTTTTCTTCACTTAGTGCACAGTCAACCCGTGGAACTCCTTGCCAGAGGATGCAGTGAAGGCTAGAACTTTAACATGGTTCAAAAAAGAACAAGAGAGATTCATGGAGGTTAGGTCCATCAATGGCTAATAGCCAGGATGGGGAGGAATGGTGTCTCTAGCCTCTGTTTGTCTGGAAACGGATGACGGGAGAGGGATCACGTAAGGCTTACCTGTTGTGTTCCCTCCCTCTGGGTAAAGGGTGGTCACTAATTTTAGACAGGGGGCTCACTTCAGAAATTTTTGAAGTGGTCCCGGGCTGCCCCAGAAGGGGCAGGGCTTGGGCAGAACAGGTAGGGCCAGGACACTTTCATGCTTCCCTGCCCCACAGACCCTGACTGGCCTGGGGGCTGGGAGAGCACACAAAGTCTCTTGCGCCCTGTGCCCACCTTGCAAGGGGCACACGGCGCTGAGAGTCAACCCTGGTGGTTCATGCTAAGTGTTGTGCGCCACTGGCAGGGGAGCCTTTGCACACTCGCCTCACCCCAGGTCCTGATTGGCCTGGGGGGCAGGGGAGCAGCAGGGCATCCGTGGGCTGGATAAACCCACTTGGTAGACCGGATCCACCCCACAGAGGCCCTTTTGCCCACCCTTGCTCTGGGGCACCTGGCATTGGCCATGGTCAACAGACAGGAGATTGGGCCAGGTGGACCTTTGGGCTGACACAGTCTGGCCGTTCTTATGTTCAAGCCGCAGTGGAGAGGGGTATTTGTGCAGGAGGGTGTGAGGGCAGGAAACGTCACAAACAGGCCGCTAGCAACCTCTTCTTCATTGCCATCTTCCTGCTGATGAGCTTCTCCTTGGGCAGGGCCAGATGGGGAAGGGGGTACAGCGCTGCTGCTTTTCAAACCTCCCCTCAGCTGACCCTGCCTTCACGGCAAGGAGGGCGGGGGGAGGGTGTTACCACGGCAGGTGTCGAAATTGGCCTTGCCTGCCAATGGGCAAACCCCAGGGCGGCCCCGTTCCACCAACGCAAACTCCTGCTCGGGGCTGATTTTCACGGCGGCTTTCTCCCTTCCCCCTTCCTCTGCCTTCCCCCCCCCCATTTCTAGGCTGGAGACCCCCGACCCGGGAGACCGTACAGGGGTGGCCGCTTCCAGGCCTTCCTGCCCGACAACAGGGAGGGGAAGAAGATCTCTCAGCTGCTGCAGAAAGCGTTTGAGCAGGGCCTGACCTTCCAGCTCCAGTCCTGTGACGGGGAGGAGAGGGTGGCGTGGCACCTCATCCCCCACAAAACCTCTTTCGACAAGGGCAAGGCCAGGTACCTTTGGACAGGGGATCGGGGCCCAGGGGGCCTTTGGCTTGTTAGCTGTTGGCCTAGGAACAGGGCTTGGTTCTGCTGTGCTGCATCCGGGCCTGGCACATCACCCAATGCTCAGCCAGCCTGGGAGCGAACCCACCTCGGGGCCTGGCTGACAGCTGGCACCAGTGCTGCAACACAGCACCAGGCCCGGGAATTGCCCGAGCCCCGAGCTGCTCCTGGACCCTCTTATCTCAGCTGGCGGGGTTGCAGCAGCCGCTTTGTCAGGTCTATAAAATCATGACTGGAGAACGTGAATAAGGAAAAGCTCTTTACTTGTACCCCCTAATATAAGAACTAAGGGTCACCACGTGAAATTAAGAGGCAGCAGGTTTAAAACAAACAAAAGGAAGTTTTTCTTCATGCAGTGCACAGTCCACTTGTGGAACTCCTTGCCAGAGGATATTGTGAAGGCCAGGACTTTAATAGGGTTAAAATAAGAACTAGATAAATTCATGTGCCCATCAATGTTTATTAGCCAGGATGGGTAGGGATGGTGGCCCTAGCCTCTGTTTGTCAATGGTGACAGGAGAGGGCTCACTTGATGATTCCCTGTTCTGTTCATTCCTTCTGGGGCATCTGGCACTGGCCGCTGTTGGAACACGGGACTGCGGGCTAGACCCTTTGGTCTATGGCCGTTCTTACACGAATGAGCAAGCATCCAACCTCCATTTTAAAATGTTTCATGCTACTCTGTCCCTGCTGCATGTTCGCCACCTCCCTGGGAGGCAGGACACGGCGAGGCCCTTAGCGAAGGCCGCCACTGGGGAGGGAGGGACGACCCAGCTCTGAAAAGTTCCCGGTGTGATTGAGGTCTCTGGCTCCCCCCCCAACATGGGAAATGAGGTGCGTGCTATGGGGGGAGGAGCAGGAATAGGAACCTTCCTGTGGACCTTGGGAGGGGGAGAATTTGGAACACGGGGTGAGCGTTCCCAGGATCACTCCCTCACACCTCTCCCTCTCTGCCGGCAGGAAGGGGTACCCAGACGCCCAGTACCTCCACCAGGTCGGCACTCTGCTGAGAGACTTGGGCATCGAGTGAAATTCAGGGCTGAGACGCCCAAAGCCGCCCCCTCGCTGCTGTCCTCCAGGCCCAGCCCAGCTGGCACAAGCCACGTTCAGGGCTGAGCTGCTCAGGACTCACCTACACCCGGGCCCTTTGATCGCCAGGAATTCCTGTGCCAAATGTGAACACATGGAGCCTCGAGCTGTCCAGCAGTAGCGTCTCACGCCCTCCCACCCTCGCTCTTGCTGAGCAGAAATCAAACCTGCTGCCAGGGTGGCCGACTGACTTCACTGAGTCCCTGAGCAAGGTGTGCGTGTGTGGAAGGGGGCTCTAGAAAGGGTGGGGTCTTGGGCAGAAGAGGCAAGGATGGGCAACTTTTCACCCTTCAGCACTGTTCAGGACTCTGATGGCTGCCACTGCTGCTGTAGCAGCAGCTAGGAGCCACGGTAGCTACCCTCTTTCTTTCTGTCAGCTACCTACTACCAGCTCCAGCTCCCACTTGGACTTGCTTGTTAACCACCCACCAGCAACTCCTAGCACAGCTTGTTTCTGCATCAGTGAACTGCGAGCCTAGCCGGTGTTAAACTCCTGCTGCTCTCCGACGGAGGCCTGTGCCTGGTGGCAGAAAGGGTCCAGGCTGGGACAACCCCATTCTGCTTTTGGGGGCGGCCGGTCCTGGGAGCTTCTGGAATGGCACTTTCCTCTTCGGCAAATGGAGCCAAAACAGACAAGAGGGTCCCACGTATTAGCAGCCTGGGCAGTGCCGAATCACACTTCATTTCAGTTACCTTGGGCATTTCATTCCTTGGAGAGAGGCTGGAGCTCCCGGCCCCAGCACAGATCCAGGGAGAGCCGGGAGCCCAAGTTGGCAGGGCTGGAGGGAGCACGGCGTTGCACTGTTACTTTGCATTCCATGTAGTTGTTGGACAGAGTTGTCCAAATAAATGAGTGTCCCCCTCCCCGCCCCCCCGTCCATTCAGTAGCTTGTCCGTGGCTCCGGCTGGGAGCCTCCAAACACCCCCGCACTGGCTTTGATGTGGCGTGTTCTGAGAATGTCATGGTGCATTTAGGGCTCCAAAGAAACACTTGGCGCTGATCGCGGAGGGGGGCAGGACTGACCTGAGCCCTCCCAAAGCAGCCGCAACCCTGCTGGTTACATTTCCCAGCTGGCGTCCAGGCGGCTGCTCAAAAGCTCTGTGCTAAATCTGCTTCCTGTTGTTTGAGTGATAGGCGGTATCCGCAGCCAGATCTTTTGGGGGGAGGGGAGTGTCTCCGTTTACCCGCAGCACAAGCTCCCCTCTGAAGCAGCCCGTGGGCCAGGCAGGGACTTGACACTCCATTCAGTTCTTGAGCCTGCTGGGAAAGGGGCAGGCAGGCCTGGGCCCCCGCGCACTGTGGCCAACCACATCGTCTGGCAACCTCTGCTCCCTGCTGGAGAGCGCTTGGCCCATCAGCGACAAGCAGCCGCGTTCTCACGGTGCTGGGAGCCAGCGGGACCGAGGATCTAAGACGGGGTGGGCAAAAGGGCCGCCGCAGGCTAGATCCAGCCAATTAAGGCGGGGGCTGAACAGGGGAGGCTTCGCACACTCCCCCGCCCCCCAGGCCAATCAGGGCCTGGGGGCGGGGGAGCTGTGTGAAGCTTCCTTCGCCCTGCCAGGAGCCCACGGCACTTCAAAGTGCCACATGCTCCTTGCAGGGCGGGAGGAGGCTTCCCGTGCTCCCCTGCCCCCAGGCCTTGATTGGCCTGGGGGTAGGGGAGCATGCCAAGCCTCTTCAAGGGCATGAGTGCCTAGTGGGCGGGGGGGGCAAAGGGGCTCCCCCACCCCCAGACCAATCATGGTCTGGGGGTGGGATAGCCACGCCCCTTCCTGTTTGGGCCCCACCCTTTCCAGGATGGCCTGGGGCTACTTTAAACATTTTTGAAGTGGCCCCTGGCAAAAATTCTTGCCCATCCCGACCTAAGAGCATGAGTTGGGGTGACAAGCAGCCTTAGGAATAGTTAGCCAGGCACTAAGACCCTTGTCACCTGGCTCTGGCTCCTCTTTCGACCCAGCACACTGAGGGCAGGGGAGGTGCCTGCAGTGGGGAACCTAAGGCCCTGTCCTGCTTGCCTGGATCTGGCCCCTGAGGCTCCCCCCAAGCATGGGGGAGCCGGCGCTGGCACGCCAGCCCCACACCTCTCCAAGCTCCCCCCCCCCCCGACAGGGCTGGAGCACCCGCACTGGTTCTGCACTGCGGGGGGAGGAGCCCCGCACCTCGTGGGCCGGAGTCAGGCAAGCTAGAGCCAGATCCGACCCATGGGCTCTGCTGGACGTGGGGAGGAAGCGACCCCATGTGCTTTCCCTCCCTCCCCCCCCGGTTGTTGCAGTGAAGTGCTGCCTGGAGGCTCCCCCCCCCCCAATCCACAAGCCCAGGCCCCACTAGGCTCTGGTGTGTGAGGGTAATGGGGGGGGGGGGGCATGTCAGGGAGGTGTTTTGCAGCCCGACTGATTTTCCTGTGGATCAGTGGTCCCTGACCTGCTTCGTACCCCGCCCCGTAGAAGGTGGGGGGAGAGGGGTGGGCTTTAAAGTTTGGGAGGACAGGCTCAGGCCTGCTGCCTAGGGCCCGCTTTGCATTCATACCAGCTGTGCAGCGTTACATGCGCTCTCCACCGGTCTGTGCTCCCCCAATACATTTCTATTAACAAGGGGTGACGCTTGTACCCATCGAGGTTCTGGTGTGCAGCTCCCTGCTGGACCTGCCGAGGGCTCGCCCCGTTCACGTTGCATGGCGATTCCTTTCACTTTTGTCTGTGGCATTGCTGCTACACCTCCCACCGCAGCCCCGAGTCAGTGACTACAGGTTGAGTTACTCTGGCCTGGCAAGGATGCTGCTGGAGCAGAGTCCCTGGACCAGAGCACCCCGACTTGAGGCAATGGAGTCCCTCCCGGTGGCCCTGGTGCAGCCTCCAGGCTGGTCACGGAGCCCCAGGCATCCTGGGATAGCTCAGCCCCGGCAGCCCAAGGGTTGTGGAGCTCTGGCGCCCCTGGGGCTGGCCACAAAGCTGGGAGCCCAGTGGCAGGGCCGGTTCTAACCAATTGGAAGCCTCGAGCCAAACAACAAAACAAAACAAAAACCCCACCAGGGAAAAAATTTGTGAAGCGTGGAAAAAAAAAAAAGTGTCAGGGAGTAACCGGGGAAACCTGGGAAGAGGATTATGGAGGTCGGTGGCCCCTTGAAAATGGTGGCCCCAGGAGCAACCGCCCGGCTCACCCGCCCCTAAGACCAGCCCTGCCCAGTGGCCTGGGGAAAGGAAGTCTGGCCATCTGTTGACAGACCCCAAGAGAGCCCAGAGTCTGTCAGCAGAGGGGCTGACCTCCCCTGGTCCACCAAACTCCCTCTGAGATGGGTTCAGGTCCCAAGTGTGCTGGACTAAGGAGGTCGCAGCTGTATTTGAAACACGTAGGGTAGATCTTGGCTCCCCTCCCAGTGTGACTGATCTGGATTACTAACAAACCAGGGAGCATTTATTATTGCCCAACTTCTCCGGTCACACGACCAAGCATGAAATGGATGGGACAAGGTCCCACCCGGGTGCGACAGTGCACCCCAGATGCACTGCTAGGCCACTGACAAACCCACACAACTTTTGCTTTATGCCACACAACATCCTTAACCCCCACGGCGTCACAAGCAGCTACACACGCCCATGAGGTTTTTGTTATGCTTTTAATTAACATGTGGAACACATAAGGCATACGGTAACGTTAGGCAGAAGAGCATTACACGGTGTAGTCATGTAAACAGCATTGGCACAATTCGCTTTCAGTTCAACTTGGTTACACGCACAAAGCGGAATAGAGAGGTGGTTTTTAAAAATAAACAAAACAAAACCAAACCACGCCGCGCTGTAAGACAACAGCCACTCGCATCACATCTCTGCAAATCAGCTGGGCAGCGCAGATGCTGCCGTGGGTCGCAAGAGGCTCACAGAGTAACACATTTGCACACGCGAGGTGCCCATCCCCCTTTGCCATCACCAGTGCCTGGGGCATCACAGACTTTGTTTGGCTACAGGCGTGGGACTCCACCTCTGATAGCAGCTGCCGATGGGTCTGATTCCTGCATTGGTCGAAGTCTGATGCCCACAACACTTTTTGCCCATCACTGGTCACTCAACTCTACTTCACACAGCTGGTTTGTAACTAAACATGCAGCTAAACTCCTTTCCCCGGTGTCTGTAGGACCTTTCCCCACTGCTTAGGAACGGTGGTCTTGGTGTAGGGCTTATGCTTGTGCATGCCGAGGGACTCCCTTGCCCTCCCATCTCCCAGGTGCAAGAAACATTTGTGTAATGTCCTAGTAGAACTAAACAAGCGTTTGATTTGTAAAGCCGCCTGGTGATGGCAAAGTACGTAAAGACGGTTTAAGGCCCCCTTCTCAGATGGGCAGTTTTGGTAACAGATACAGCATTGATGCTCAGAGAACGGAGACAGGTCCCCCTGGATGTCGCAACCTACATGCCCAAGGCAGAAGGCACCGCAACGTGCCGCAGGAAAAAGGGCAGGGAAGCTACCTAGCACATGTAGCGTCCTGACACCAACTTTTGCCCTTCAGTCCGTTTACCCCCCATGGCACAAGACTTGAGTCAAAGTGATCCATCCCTCAAAGGCACACTCAGCCGCGTGTCAGCTCTTGTGGAACGCTGCCCAATGGAAGAGGCAACGTGGCGTTCAGTGGTCCCTGGAATGACACAGGTTGTGCCTAGAGCACATTGGACATCTTCCAGCGTGGAATGCCATTGTGCTTTGGTCCTTGCTAGCACAACCTGCTGTTTAACAGGTTGTTTGAAACACTGGTCACAAAGTTGTACTAAAAACGGACACGTCGGTAAGTTTAACCCTACCTGCCCCATAAAACGCCAGGGGAAAGAAAGGCTACTATAAAATCTAGGACAGAGCATTAGCCCATGAGGCTGGAAAGCACAGGGTTACGCAATTTTCATCTTCCGTAGAAAACATCATAGCTACTGGGGTGCTAATCTCACAAAGACCTAATCGCTCAGAAGGATTCACAAGTGAAAAGGGCATCAGGAGTTTATAGGTAGAAACGTCACTAGCAAACACGGGGGGGGGGAGGGGGGGAATCCAGAGTGTCCCCACAAGGGTGACAAATGTCCTCCGCACCTGGAAGGGCCACTTCCAACAAAGCTTTGCAAGAGGGATAGGCCCTAGAGAGATGACAGACCTGGGGAGGCTGGCGTCACCTTTGGCCACATCCAAGTTTAGCCAACTCGGGCGAGGCCTCAGACTCTGGAGGAATGGCTTCCAGGGATCTGCCTGGAAAAGTCCATACCACACCCACGTACGAGGAGTATCTCGCGACGCGGGGGGAGTAGGGCTAGGTCGCTTGTGTAGCACAAGCCGTATCTATTATGCAGCACGTGAGATATTTGGCAGTATTTTAAGAGGCCGGTTTGGCAATGGTTTCAGTGACTCGCTAGCCTGACAAGCGGTCTAGAAAAGGCACTGAGATACTGTTTTCTACGGTGCGTTGCAATGCAGCATACATCGGAGTTGCCCTAGAAGATACAAGAGATTCCCATTTGCTTCCTTCACACGGTATCAAAAGGGGGACTAGACTGGTGCCTAGGATAAGGCTGTCCGGAGTAAGGCACCAGGTGCTCTCAGCGGGCCGAGGAGAGCTGAGGAAAGGAGGACTTCTGGGGAAAAGTACAATCGTTTCCCCCTTTCCAAGACCCTAAGGAAAGCTTTGCGGTGCGGTTTAGCCAGACTCCACCTGTCTCCAGGTGAAGCCAAGATTCGGACGGGAGCCGGCTTTTCATGTTCTAGCAAAACAAGCGTCTGAGCTGCTTTCACAAACCTGTGCTGAAATAACAGAAAGCGAATTCACTGGGCAGGAGCGGTTCGGGGTGGGGGTGGGGCCCCACCAGGAGAGTGGGTGTTGAGAAAAGGGTTAGGAAGGAGTTGTGCTTGTCAGCTCTGCTGCATTCGCATCCCTGGAGTCAACCCCTGCATGGGGAAGGGAAGGAACGAAGGTACGAGAAAGCCTGAATCCAATCGTAGTTCTCTCTCTGAAGTTGTGAACCTTAAAACCGGGCGCGGCTGCTTGCGATCCCAGCCCTACAGGGCTGGCACTGAGGGGCTAATGCAGCTTCCCCACTGTGGTGCGGCAGTGAAGTAGCTGCCCGCACCAAGAGAAGAGC
Organism: Pelochelys cantorii; assembly: GCA_032595735.1. NCBI lineage: Eukaryota > Metazoa > Chordata > Testudines > Trionychidae > Pelochelys > Pelochelys cantorii. Next base: position 7,367,738 of record CM064357.1, on the reverse strand, counting down.
CTCTCCCATATACTCCATCCCGCAAGAGGCGGTGGCCATGGCGCTGGGAGAAGGCACCCACATAGCGCGGTCTACAGCAGGGGACAGCGGCACGGCTGAGCCATGTTGTTACACCAGCCTCTGGCGAAACACCCACCTCATGGGGCTGCCACCTTCTCTTTTTCCTTGCACAATGAAATCCTTGTGCTGATGCTGAACCAGGTCAGTGGAGGGGCAAGACCCGAGCTGGGGGGATGTTCACAGCTCAGGAGATCCATGTTGGCTCAGAGGGCAGCATGTTGCTTCTGCTGTGGCACTTGACAGAAAAGGCTCAGAGGGGGGAGAAAGAGGGGCTCAGTCCCTACAGATCCCAAGCACAAGGAATGCCCGAGCCCCTGCACCACCCACCAGGACACGACCTGAACTAGAGCAAGCGAAAAGAGCAACCCAAGCGCCAAGTCCTGGGAAGGCAGCAGGAAAACAAGCGCAGTTGGAGAGGGCAGCGCCTGGTGCCACATCAGACCACTTGGAATGCTCACAAACCGAACCGGTCAGGTTTCCACCCCCCCATGGGGCTTTCCCGCACACCCAGCTTTCATCCTGGGGAAAGGAGTTCTCCACGTCCCCGCAGGAAGGATGCTGAAAACACTGGCATTACACGATTCGAGCACAGGAACAGGGCAGAGACTGTGGGGATGGCCTGGGACTAGTGGACAATCGGAAAAGCCAATTAAAACTGGAGTGGAAAGTACAAAACAAAAGCCGGGAGCTAACCAGGTGAGATCCACCCACCATCAGGGTTTGACTGATCTGAGCCCAGATGTTTGATTTCTACAACACACGCCTCACTCCAAGTCACGCGCTGGCTTCTCCAAGGGGCGGACGCCAGCCCCGACCTTCCTGAGCTCGGCAGCAGCCCCTTTCCCAGCGCACGCAAGCAAAGAAGCCACGGCCGACCGCAAGGCTGGCGCGGTCCCAGCCTCGCAGACCCGGTTTCACATGGGCAGCCCTTGATAACAAACACGGGGAGAGGGGAGAAAGTTTAGCTGGATGGACATTCAGAGCCCAACATTAACAAAGCACACAGAGCCAACACAAATGGGTCACTCGTTTGGGAGACACAGCCGCGTCCTGTCGGTCGCCAAACCCAGCCCTGACCACTGAATTGGTTTAGACTTTCCTGACCGGTTTGGGAGCAGAAAATGGACGAGAGCAAACTGTTGAATTGAAATTTCTCTTTAGTATTCATAGGGCACCAGCCTAACTCCTCAGGTTGCACAGAGAAGGAACAAGCAAATGAAAAAGCAACAGCGTGAGGTGCATCGAAGATGATGGAGGGGGAGAGGAAGAGGGAAAGTGTCACGACAGAGCAGCGAAGTCAAAGAAATAACCGGCACTAGAACAATGCAGGGGCCGATGCTATTTTCCTACAGCAATTTCATTGACAAGCATCTCTGACTTGGCACATCCGTCTCGCGAATGTGCAGCTTCAGACTGCCGCAAGGCCTCCGTTTCTATGGAGACAGTCAATGGTTGCTATAACAATCTGCGTTTACGCTTTGCAGCAACACACTACACAGCCATTAGTCACTGCCAGCGCGGAGGCCAGGGAGGCGTTGCCAGAGAGAACTCGGGTAGGAATTTGGCAATGGAAACAGAACAACTGGAAGCGGCAGGTGAGAAAAGCAGGGCGAGGGTAGGAGGCCTGAGGCTTAGGGTTACGCAGTCACACCTGGAGAGAGGCTGGTTGTGGCAGGTACACATGATTCACAACCCCCCGTGCTCACACGCCTACAACTGGCTTGAAAAAAAAATTGTATCGTTCCCTTACCGGGGAAGAGGGCAGCGCCTGATCCGCCCATTCCCAGCTCCCAAAAGGGTTAGGCGTTAAACCACAAATTCACCACCTGCCGATATGTCTCCTCGCTTTAGTTTTCCTCTTTTTTGGGCTCTTCCTTCGGCAGCTCAGGAACTAAGATGACTTTCCCAACGTTCTTCTTCTCTTGCATCTGCCTCATGGCATCGGCCACCTAGATAAAGAGAGAGAGAGAAAAGGAAAGGACAGACAGACAGGCATGAGGAGAGAACCAAGCCTGCCTCTCCGTCCCCCATGGGACGGGACAGGCCCATGCAGTGGCATCTGTGTGGTAAGGTTTTCATCAGCATCCCCTCAGATCAGCAATTGCTGTGCAGCCCCACAACGCAGACCCCTGGGCAGCTACCCCACACTGCCTGAGCTCAGACATCACCTAGGGCTGAATGCTACGGGGTGTGGCACTGAATGGAGAACCAGGAGGGAAGGGGGATTCGGGCTAATGGGTTACACCGGCACTATGAGGGCTTTCCGGCTTTGCTGCCGCACAAACTGTGCCAAAGCAGCAACTGGCAGACAACCTTTGGTCAGAAAAGGAGAAAAGCTTTGAGCTGCCCCAGGCACTAGGCAAAGGCCGGCAGTCTGGAGCGAGCAGGGAGATCTGCCAAAAGAATACAGCGTGTTCTAGCCCCCAGCATTAGCCGCACTGTGTCTGGGACAGGCCACGTCTGGAGGGGACCGTAGGGTCCACCTGCTTCGAGCCCCGGACGAGGCCGTGCTCTCTGCAGGACTGTGCCAGCTTTAGTCCGTTTGGAAAGGCCGGGAGAGGCAGGTGGCCTTCAGCTCCCTGGGATGAGCCGTGCCAAGCAGACATGCTGATGACACACTCGTAGTTCGCCAGGCAGGACTGTGTCCTTCCGAAGCTCCCTCACGCTCGAACCCGCCGGCTCGTTACCAAGCGGCTGCCCTGAGCCAGGCAGGCAGGGCTGAGGCTGTCAGCTGGTAATGCAATCAGAGCCTCATTGCACGCAGCTCTTCCCGGCAGAGCTCATGTAAACAGAGGGCAGGTGAACGGGAGAGCAGCAGATTCATCTCCTGGCCAGCTGGAGACAGCCAGCGCTCCTGGTATCCACTCCCATTTGTCCTTTGCAATTCACCCCTTGCCCCGTTCACCACCGACCAAGGCCAGTTCCTCCAAACAGAAGCTCCAGGAGTCCAAAGCAAGGGGAAGGGAAAGGCAGGGAAGATGTTTTACCAGGGAACTACCCGAGTTTCTCTCTGGCTCTGGAACGGCCTCCCAGCTGCATCACAGAACTGCGCTCAAAGAAGGGCCGCTCCACAGCATTTTCCAATGGCAGCACGGTCTCAACAGCTAGCAGGCCCAGCAGTGTGGGCAAACCCCTGCCTCACCTGCTATGGAAAATGTCACAGCTGCATGTGACATGTGGGACTCTACACTGGCTAAACCAACCCCTCCTTTGCAGAGCTCAGGTGTGCAAGGGTGGGGCATGAAGCAGGTACCGCTCCACTCGGCGTGCAGGGCCAGGAGCCAATCGGGCAGACAGACGCCAATGCCTGTGAGCTTGTGCACCAGTCCTGTGCTTTGCTAGCAGCAAAAGGGCTACGAACCAGCATCACAATCAGCATTCCCTGGAAGCCGGGCACTTGGGCAGCCACTCAGAAGAGATTCCAGTGCTGCCCAGCTGATTAGCAGAGTGCCCACAGCTGGGATTCTATTGGTGGTGCACATTTGCACATGCTTTAGTGCAGATGGAAAAATTTATTCTGCACACAGATGGAACAGATCACACCCCATTTCTTTGGCCTTCTGCTGCAGAGACCCTAGAAGCAGCTGTTCTTTCTGCTCCCTTCTGGAAATGAGCTTGGTCCCTGGGTGGGCGGGAAGGGCTAGGACACCTCCCTGCATTACTGTCCATTCACTGATTGCTGAGATGACTCAGCTGGCCGCTGCAGCCAGGACAGTGAAGTACAGAGCAGCACAGATTTCCTGGACCACTCTGACTGCCCCGCACCCTTAGACTGAAATCAGAACAGGCTCCAGCAGCTGTTTGGTAGAGTCCTGCACACTCCGGAGACTTCACCACCGGTTCCCATGGGGCTACTGACCAGCTTCTAGGTAGGAAAGCCGTGCCAGGCTGCCCACACTACCAATCAGTTCCCCAGTGGAGAATCTGTGCTGCTGGAGAGACACTCAGCTCCTTCCAGTCCTGAGCACTCCCCCCCCCCCCCCATGTTTGCTCTCAAGACCGGGAGCTGGAGAGGAGGGTTAAGCAACTCGAGTGTGTTCAAGAAGCTGGCAATCTCTGCAGAGAAGAATGGGCAATACCACCCCTCCTCCAGAGAAAACACCATGTGACCCACGTGTAGCCAGACAATCTCCTTTGCTCTGGGCAGACACACAGCGCTCAGGGACAGTCACCAGCCAAGCGGTCATTTGACTTGCATTCCAGCCACCTGCGGGATCCTTTGAAGGCAGACTTGATTAAAGGCCTTCACAGCGGCCACAGTAGGCTTGGAAATGAGTCAGGTGGTTTTTAAATGCCACTTCCAGGTACGGACAGGCAGGGCTGGCTTTAGGAAGTGCGAGGCCCAATTCGAACAATTTCGACGGGGCCCCACAGCAATTTTGGTTGAGCAAAAAAAAAACAGAACACCCACAGCACAAAAAAATCCCCCGCCAAAACACACACACGCACACCCCCACGCTAAACTCACAGCTGATGCACTCCTCCTCTGGGGCCAGCAGATTTATATAATTTTTGGTGGTGCCCCCATTAGCCACACCCCCTGACTCCCATTAGCCAGGCATCTGGAGGCAACACGCTCGGGGCAAGATGGACACATGACCAGAAGTAAAAGGTGTCATGTCGCCCCTCTCGAAGGACTTTTCCCACCATCCTCCTACCAACAGGGATTAGTTTGGCCCCCATCAAACTCCCCTCATGCAACTATCCTGCAATTGCATTAACCCAATGTGTGTGACATTAACTCAATGTGTGTGACATTAACTCGGGGGCAGAGAGGCTGGGGGAAGTGTTCCCTCTAAGGCTATGTCTACACTCGCGACTTCTTACGCAAGTACAGCCGTTCTTGCGCAAGAACCCACAGAGCAGCCACACTGCCTGCCTGCTCTTGCGCAAGGAAATTTACAGTACAGCGTGGTAAGAGAGGGCGTCTTGTGCGAGAGCTATGCTCTAACAGGTGTAAGCTCTCTTGGCAAGAGGGCAGTGTGGTTGCTCGGCAGGGATTTCTTGCGCAAGAAACCCCGATGGCTAAAATGGCCATTGGAGCTTTCTTGCTCAAGAGAGCGTCCACACTGCCATGGATGCTCTTGTGCAAAAGCACAGCTCGCACATGGCCGTGGGGACGTGTTCTTGCACAAGACTTCTTGCACAAGAACCCTTGCGCAAGATGTTCTTGCGCAAGAAGCCGCCAGTGTAGACATAGCCTAAGAGTTTCCTCTCATGAGCAGAATGGATTTTGTGTTGTGCACCTGTACTGAGTTCATGTGGCTTGTTTGGATGTGCCACCAGAGGCGTAGCGAGGGTGTTATGCACCTGGGGCAAAGGAAACATTTGCGTGCGCCCCCCCCCCCCGCCCCGCCGCCACCATGTGGCACAGCCCCAAACCTGGTGCACAGCTGAGGGGAACTTGTACCGCATCTTCCTCCACCCCCTACAGTTTGGGGCCGGGCTCCCACATGCACTAACCCTCCAGTGGAGATGGAGGAGGGTCGGGCTTGGAGCAGAGTGGCAGGAAGGAGGCTCCAGCTGCCGGTGGCAGGTGGAGTAGGAGCACGTGAGCTGAAGGGATAACGGGGGGAGCAGAATGGGATTAAACTGGAGCCTCCCTAGCATGGTGCCCAGGGGCAACTGACCCCTCCGGCCCCCTCGCTATGCCACTCCCCCCCCGCAGATCTATCATCTTATGCATGTGCAAGATCTGAGAGAGCCGTCCCATGAATCTGCAGTTACTGTCTGCCGGCTTCTGGGTGGTGTCTCAATGCTGCCACATTCACCTCCAAAGAGGGGGCTTCCCAAAGCAGGCCCTTGCTGCTGACCCCCAAGGCATCCACAGGTCCAGTCTCCTTTCAATGGGCCCACTTCCCAGGGCTCACTGACCTTGGATCTGGCTTCCATCCCCTCTCCAACCTTTGCAACTGCCCAGAGGTGCTCACCTTCCGCCTTATCCATTCCCACCTCATTCACCCCACAGGGACAGTCTCTGCCTCACTTGTCCTAGGGTCTATTCTACCAAGCCGTAATACAAAGTTTCCATGTAAAAGAACTCAATACAAAGCTAAAAACGTCAATGAGAGAATGATTAATACAGAGACGTGTCTACATCTGCTGCAGGGACACCTCTGCCTGCCTCCACCCCTCTCCTCCAGCGTCTACAGCCCCATTGCAAAGCGGGGGAGGGGAAGGAAAGAGGCTGAGGCCCGTCAATGGGACTGAAGCAGTCATGAGCAAGCCATGCCCGGGAGCCATTCTCCTGTCCATTGCTGGTGCTGTGTTGCTTCAGGCACGCTGAAATGCAGTCACCTCTAGGGCTGGACAGCTGTTTAACACCTGCACAAGGTTTCAGGCAGGGGGCAGTGCGGGCTGCCTTCCTGCAGAGCCCCCATCAGAACTACCGTGCCCTCCTGGCTTAGGAAAAGAATAAACAGGAGGATTGGAAATTAACGCGCCCAGTCTCACGTCCCCTAGGCAGGGAATGAGCCATCTACATTAGGCCCCAGCTGGAGTATCATGTCCAGTTCTGGGCGCTACATTTCAGGAAACGTGGAGAAACTGGAGAAAGTCCAGAGAAGATCAACACAAATGATGAAAGGTCTAGAGAACATGAGGTATGAGGCAAGGCTGAAGGAATTGGCCTTGTTTACCTTGGAAAAGAGAAGACTGAAAAGGGACATGAGAGCAGCTTTCAAGTATCTAAAAGAGTTATCATAAGGAGGAGGAAGAAAAATTGTTCTCCTTGGCCTCTGAGGTTAGGATGAGAAGCAATGGGCTTAAATTGCAGCAAGGGAGGTTTAGGTTGGACATTAGGAAAAACTTCCTGCCTGTCAGGGTGGTTAAACACTGGAATAAATTGCCTGGGGAGATTGCGGAATCTCCATCACTGGAGATATTTAAGACCAGGTTAGACAGACACCTGTCAGGGATGAGCTAGGGCAACTCAACTTTGGAAGCCCCAGGGACCACACTGATACTTACAGAACATGCTGAGGGCCTCAACTTAAGTGTGGTTGCATATGCAAGCAAATATGTACAAATAGCTTCTCTCACACCGACAGGCATGAATACAAAGATTAAGGCAAGACTACACAACACACCGGTCCCATTTAAGTCAGTTCTGCTGATATTAATAAAATGCAATATTTACCCGATTTCTACCCATGTGACAGCACTTTTCATGAGCAATGACTGTCCAAGAATTTAACTACCAAAACGCAGATCAACAGAAGATCATTACACTGACTACTTTTTTATTTTGGCTCCCACTCGCCGGCCACGTGTTGATCCCCACATAAACCCAAACTGCACCGCGGGGCGCAAACAAACTGGCCGTGGGCAGCATACCAAGTTATTAATAAATATTTTTAAACCTTTACCTTTTCTCTCTGCTGCCATGTCTCCTCTCCTTGCTCCATCATCTGCCCTGGTGCCTGCTGCCCCCCAAGTCCTCACCCTCCTCTGTTGTCCTGACTCCTGCCCTTCTCACTGCCCTCAGCCCTCCTGAGACCTGCCCCCTGCCCCCTTCCCCCAGCCCTTCACTCCCCCCTGTGCCCACTCCTCCAGTAGCCCCACTCTGATCAAATGAGCTACCCTTCCTCATCCCCTCTTCCAACACCTCCATCTACATACCTGCCCCGCCTCTCTCCTCTAGTGCTGGTCCCTCCCCTGCCCTTCTGCTTCACCCCAGAATCCCCTGGCACCTGTACCTTCCCTTAGCCCTGCACCCTCCTGGTGCCACCCCCTTTGCCCTCTTTTTCCCTGATGCCCACCCCCTCACCACTCTCTGCCCCGTTCCCCTCCTGCCCCTCTGTGCCCTCACACATGAATTGCTCCATCTCCCCCTTTCTCATGCCCACCCCTTCTTTCAAGCCTTCTCCCAGCACCTCCCCCTCTCCCTCTAGCCCCCAATGCCCTTCCCCTCTCCTCTCCTCTCCCAGCATCACCCTGTCCCCCCTCCCACTGACACCTCCCCTCCTGCTCTTTCCCTCATTGTCTGCACTTGGCCCCCTGCTATTTGTGTCTCTCCTCCACCCTGTCTCTTGGTGCCTTCCCCTTTCTTCCTCTTCCCCTCCCACACAAGCCCCTTCCTCTCCCCCTCCCCTTCCCCTCTGCACAAGCCCCTTCCTCTCCCCCTCCCTCTCCCCCCCCACAAGTCTCTTCCCCTCCCCTCTTCCCCTCCGCACAAGCCCCTTCCTCACCCCCCTCCCCCTCCGCACAACCCCTTCTGCACAAGCCCTTCCCCTCCCCCTCCGCACAAGCCCCTTCCCTACCTTCTGCCTTCCCCTTTGCGGGGCCGGAGTCTGCACTCAGGCCCCGGAGTCCAAACCCGGAGCTAGGCCACGCCCTGCAACGTGGCTCCGAGGAGTTTTAAAATCCTGTGCCGTGACGTCACGTCACGCCCGGGCGTCTCCCCGCCCACCTGCAATGCCGCGCATGGCAGCAGCAGCCGGCGAGGGGGAGCCATGCTGAGAGTCGCGCACGGCAGGGACGCTCTGGGGGCGGGGCGGGTCTGGGGCCCGGTCCAGGCAGAGCCGGGGGGAGACCCAGCTCCACATATTGCTCGAGCAGGGCCCCCAGCTCTGAGTAGTAACTCGCTGCACATAGCGCCCGGCACACTTTCGGGTTCAGGGGCGTGGGGCCCCCTTAGGTGCGGGGCCCAATTCGGCCGAATCAGCCTAAGGCCAGCCCTGCAGACGGGTTTCCAGTTCAGTGTCAGAGTCTCTCCACCTACCGCCTGCAAGCTGGCTCCAGCCTATGGCTTGCCTTGATCCGGCCCATGAGGATCAGGGCTCACCACCTGCCCTGCCCTCCCCCCAGAACCTAGAGGATCCCCACAAAATCCACTATCCCTAGACCCCCCCCCCCCCAGAAGAGTTAATCCAGCTCTGGGGAGTAAGCCCTGAGCCCCAGCACCTTCTCCCTCCAACCCCGCATGGGGCTGGAGCTCGAGGAGAGTGAGGGAAGTGTTTTTTTCCTGAATTTCAGCTGGGGGCCCCACATCTGTGAGGGGTTTTTTTTTTTCCTTCTCACTTGGGGAGGGTTGTGGGTTTTTTGTGTTTATTCTTCTCACTTGCGTGTGGCCCCTGACTGATTTTTCTGTGGGTTAGTGGCCTCCCCCACCCCAAAAAGGTTCCCCACCCCTGCTCTAAAGTCTTAGCAGTTGTGTTATCCCTGGGGGGGCCAACAGCTTCCTCAGACCCTGGACAAAGTGTGTGCGTGCTGCCGCTACAGTAGCAGCAGTACCAGCCCAGAGCCTCGGGCCTCTTTGAATTGCCAGGCCCTGGGGAAAATACCCCCTTTGCATCCTACACCGCCCCCCTACCCCTGGGGTGACCCTGGTTGTCCTGGAAACCAAGGCATGTTATGGCAGGCCCTGTGCCCACATCCAGCTTATTCCAACCCAGAGTCTCATTTGACATTCCAGTCCTGTGCACCCCACACCCAGCTCCGAGCACAGGGCCCTGGGCACCCCACACCCAGCGCCGAGCACAGGGCCCTGGGCACCCCACACCCAGCTCCGAGCACAGGGCCCTGGGCACCCCACAGCCAGCTCCGAGCACAGGGCTCTGCTCTCCCGGTCCTGTGCACTCCACAGCCAGCTCTGAGCACAGGGCCCTGTTCTCCCGGTCCTGCACACCCCACACCCAGCTCTGCGGATGCCTCTCAATCCCGACCCGCAGGCCCCCTGCTCCCCCGGTCCTGGTCTCTTGCCAGGAAGCGGTAAAGATGCCAGCTCTGTCTCAGAGCCTATTTAATCTGAATTCATTGTTTAACTGGACCAGGCCACCAGCGGTGACAGGAAACTAGCGCAGTAACTCTCCCCCATCCTCCTGCCAGGCATTGTTTTTGGATCCCCGAGCCTTACAGGGCCCTTTCCAATACGCATGTTCTTAAAGGTCACTCTTCCAAGGCATCCTAGCCAAGGGCTGATGTTATACGGAACGGGGCTGGGCCGGGCAGGGTCTGCGACTGGAGAATTCCCACGAGTAATGCTGGTTTGAATCCATCTCTTACGGCAGGCGGGGTTTAGATTCCGGAAGGACTCCCCCGCCTCAGAGACAGATTTCAGGGTTAAGAGCACTGAGTCTCCAGCAGGATTTAGCTGGACATAAGGGAAGCCGACGGGCGCGTCCCCTTTGTGTTGTTTCACACTCAGATTTTTCTGCTCATTAGGAACCGAGGCAGCAGAACAATGACCCACCCACGTGCAACTTCCTCAGTAATGCCTGAGCCCGAGTTCAATGCCGGCTCCAGCTCGATAGGCACAACACACGCCCCGCACAGTGTGCAGCGCTGCTGTCTAATCGATATTGCTCAGCCTTTTCTCCGGTCACAGCTTGGGAACGCCTTGGAACTCTCAGTCTGAAAGGCGTTTGAGCAAGAAGAAAGCGCCTCCATTCTCCTGCTGCTCCTGGTACAGTCCGTGCCCCCCACCCCTTAAAATGAGCATGTCAGGTACCAGCCCCGCTCTGGAGAGAGGACAGACGGGTCCCTGCAAAGGTGTGGGTGTAAGCGTGGGAAACCTTAGGCCATGTCTATACTTACGCGCTGGAGATCGATTTTCTGGCGTTCGATTTAGCAGGCCTAGTAAAGACCCACTAAATCAAATGCTGAGGGCACCCCCGGTCAGCATTGGTACTCCTCGCAGTTGCCAGGCTTAAGGGAAGATGATGGGAGTGTTTGCTCCCATCAACCTCCCACTGTGAAGACGGCACCAAGCTCGGCTTAACCTATGTCAACTCCAGCTACGTTATTTACCTAGCTGGAGTTGCACACCATAAGCCAACCTTCCGGGGCTACTATCGATCTGGCCTAAGGACGTTACACTAGTAACAGCCAATGTTCCCTCTACTTTTTTCCATGTATGTGCAGAACAAATTTTGTTATGTGCACCAAGACATGTGCAGATGTGCACCACCAGTAGAAACACATGCTGTGGGGTGCTCTGCTAATCCGCTGGGTGGCATTTGAATCTCTATGGGTGGTCACCCAAGCGCTCAGCTTACAGGGAACACTGGTAACAGCCTAAGGGAACTGTTTGTCTCAGAGGTGAGAACACTATGTACTAAGGAGCACCTGAGACAGAGGAGCCCGTCGAGTGCTGCACCTCTGGCATGTCCACAGCCGGCCCAACGCTCCTCACACCACGGAGGAGAGCGAGCAAACGCACACAGGACTCCAGATCTACTCGCAGGACGTGTCTAGACTACATTCCTCTTTCGAAAGCGGAATGCAAATGAGGGAAATCGAAAATGCAAATGAAGTGCTGATTTACAAATCTAGCGTTTCATTTGTATAATCTCTTCCGATCGCTTTTTCGGAAGAGATTTTTTCAAGGAAAAAAAAACCAGTCTTGACAGGGTTCTTTTGAAAACCCTCACCCCTTTTTCAAAAGAATCCTTATTCCTGAAAAAAATGAGGCTTACAGGGTTCTTTCGAAAAAGTTGTGTGTGGGGTGTTGTTGTGTGTGTGTGTGTGTGTTTTTTTTTTTTTTAAAGAACCTCATCTAGACTGGGTTTTTTTTCCGAAAAAATCTCTTCCAAAAAAGCGATCGGAAGACATTATGCAAATGAAGCACAAGATTTGGATTTTCAATTTCCTTTGTTCAAAGAACTCCTCCTAAACAGTAAGAGCGAGGACCGCCCAATTTGGTAGACAGCGTCCTCTTATCAGAACAAAGCAAGGTCAAGGTTTGGTTGTGCATGGAATGCGACTGTTTCTCATCAAACAGAAAGGGAGGAGTCTGGCAGCATAGACTGCTTATATGTCAGGCTGACCACAGGGGGGCAGCAGGCAAGTGCACCCCTGCCGCCCTAGGCCGGCCCCAGAAAGCAATGCTGGGTAGCCAGGAAGCATGACCCTCGCCGCCCCAAGGGAGCAGCTGCTGACTGCACCCCCCTAAACCCCACACCCACGACCCAATTCCTGCACCCCTCACTCCCTGCCCTGAGCCCCCACCCTCTGCCCTCACTCCTGCACACCCTCCCCCCCCCCCCGCGACTCCCAGCCCCCTACCCGGAAGGACTTGAGCGATGCCAGGTAAATCCTCTAGGGGTAAATACAAGTCTGGCCCCACATGGCCACTCCCAGCTCCCCCTTTTGTTTTCTGCTGGGACAATGCTCCTCCTTTCCGTGGGCTGGTTGCTCAGCAGAGCTCCCAGGAGCAGGCCAGAAGAAAAGGTGCACACTGCATAGGGAGGGAGTCACTCTGCAAAGGGGCAGAGCGCAAGCACTGGCGTCTCCCCTCAGTGCGCGGCATCGGCATGCCACAATCAGCACACACCCCCTGCAGGATACACCGCCTTCTCCCCACCCTCCGGGAGACGCTGCCGCCTGTGCCAAGCCCAGGCCGGCGTATGAAGAAGCCAACAGCTGTTGGGTGAAGTCAGCCCGTTGGCCGTTGCCCCAGGACTCCGCGGTCCCCTCACAGCAGGGGGGTTCCCCAGTTCCCGCCCCAGGGATTCTGTGGCCACCCAGTATGGTACAGGGCACTTGGGGGTTAAACCAACTGATGGGTCAGTCCCCTCCACCCACCACCGGCCCCAAAAGCAGCCGAGCTGCAATTCCAGGACAGAGCAACAGCAAACGGGTCAGGCAGACACCAAGCACGTTACGCCGCCCTTGGAAGCCGCCCGCGTCTCACTCCAGATTCCCCCACGATCGCGGCTCCAAGATGCCACTTAGCACCTGGCAGTCGGTGCTTTGTGTCCTCAGGGCTCCCCTGTCACTAGCAGCCACACCCAGGACGGATACTAGGAATCCTGCAGCTCCATCAATCCTGTGAACAGCCGCCAGTTTGATAGCCTGCTTCAGTTTACACTGCGGCATACAAGCTCCCTAAAAGGGACAATCCAGCCAGTGTCCCCTCTGTTCTGTGGGGGGTCCTCCAGCCTTGGGGGGCCTGCCACAGGTGCGGGGTGCTCACGTCCAGCTGGAGCAGCCCTTGCCCGTGGTGGGCCCAGCTTGGCCAAAGCAGTCCCCATCCGTGGCAGAGGGGGCCACTCCTGCCCGGCCAGGCTGCAGCGGCTCCACCCACTGCACCCCTGTTTAACTGGGGTTTTACATCCCTATTCTGCAGTGCAGAATCTAGGCATGCAGCAATGTTCCCTCTAATTCTTTTTTCCATTCATGTACAGAATAAATTTTGTTATGTGCGCCAAGGCATGTGCAGATGTGCACCACCCACAAAACATCCTGCCAGCTGTGAGAGCTCTGTTAATCAGCTGGGTGGCATTGGAATCTCAGCTGGGCGGCTGCCCAAACACTCAGCTTACTGGGAACACTGGGGTGCAGCTGTACCCCCTAGCTTGAAGGGGTTTCAATATCGACAGGGGTTACTGTTTGGTTCACTGACTCTCTGCACCCACACAACACCAACTGTTCCAGCCCCCCTGCTCAGTCCCTTCCAGTTGAGACTGGGAAGAGGCACAGAGAGGTTAACACGCTAGAAAACTCCCTGCGAGAGAACGGGCCAATGCTCCTCAACTACCTGGAGTTTTTGGGGAGCAAGTGGGCTGCACTCATCCATCTCTGCCGAGCTACTGGGGCAGAGACTGAACTCAGGTGTTCCAGAGGAGGGCAATTATTGTGTGTATTATGGTCGTGCCCACTCGGGGATCAGGGCCACTCTGCGCTAGGCACTGTACACAGTTCCTGCCTCAGAGAGCCTGCAGCTCCAAACCCACTGGAAACCAAAAGGGCACTGGGCACCATTACCCTGCTTCTCATGGATGCCTGAAAGCACTGGGCAGGGGCGGGGGCCATCACAGTGCAGGAGATCTGGGTGCATTTCCCAGCTCTGACGCTCCCCAGGGGACCCTGGGCCAGCCGCTTAATCCCCCCATCTATGACATGGAAGGCACGGTCTTCCCTTCTCCCACACTTTGGCTGGCTTGTCTCTTCAGCTTACAAGCCTCACCCCTCCCCCCTCGCCCCGGCTCAGGGACTGTCTCAGTGTGGACAGGTCTGGCACACGGCCCATCTCAGCAAGGGCCTTGACTGCAAAGCAAAACCAAGCACAAACCGCGGAGAACGCAGCCCGGAGCTGCTCAGAACCTAGCTAGTCCCAGGACTCACCTGCTCAAAGGGCCACACGGAGTCTATTTTGGGCTTGATTTTGCCCTGGCCATACAGGCTCAGCAACTTGGCCACGACGCCCCCGACGAGCTCCAGCTCCTCGTCCAGGTAGCCCAGGTGGTAGCCGCACACGGCCTTGTTGAGGTGCAGGAGCTGCAGGGCGTTGATGCTGAACTGGTTCCACCATGTCTTTGCCATGGCCATCAGGTTCTTCTTCTGCCCGGTGAGCAGGTTTGCCACCCCTAGGAGGAATCCACGGCCAGAACCACGCTCAGAGCCTCACACAAGGCTCCTGCCTGGCGAAAAGCACCCAGGGCACCGAGCACCCACTCGCCGGCACGCTCCGAAGGAGACAGAAGGTGGCTGAGCGGGTCAGGTCAGGCCAGGGTCTGCCGAAGAAAGGCAGAGGCAAACGGGCTTCCACTGATGGAACAGAGACCTGCTTTGGCAGGTAGACGCCATGGGCTAGAGGAAGTGTGACGGGTCTGATCACAGAGGTCCCCTTGGGGCTGTCCCCCGATATGCTGATCACGCTACCAAGCCTGCCCACCCACCCTCTGGAATGCCCCAGAGCTGAGCTGGGTCAGTGTCTGTGTTGCTATGCCGGGGGGGGGGGGGGAAGGGAAGGTCACCCCAACCCAACTCTGCACCTTGTTTGGGGGAGAGACCAAAGCGTCTGGCCCAGCAGGACAGGGTGATGGGGCACCCCGGAAGACAGGCAGGCATGATTAGCACATTGGGGGACAGCCCCCAGGGTACCTCTTGTGATCCAACCCATCACAATAAGGATTCAACATCTGACAGTTTATCACCTGCGGAGAGGCAGCAGCTCAACACAGCCAGATTTCGGTGCCAAGCCAGGGAGACTGGCGCACAGGAAATTACTGGATTTTAGCATCAGCAGCCAGCGGCATTGGCCAAATGAACCCCGAGCTAATGTTTCGGAACCTGGGCCGTGGGAAGGGTTAATCCTGCCAAAACACCCTGCAGACTCGAGTCGAGAGCCAATGCCAGGGGATGGAATGCAAGCCAGCGTGAGATTCCTGCATGTCCCGCCGGGGCTGTATGAGGGCTTTGTCTGGGGGGACAGAATGCCAGTGTTTCACTGCTGGGAAAGGGAGAAAGAAATATTCTGACGTGGCAAACCCACACATCCCACAGAAGAAAAGTGAGCTTCTAGGAGGGCAACGCATTAAGTCAACCTGAACTGTGATCAACCCACTGCAACGGATCCTGTGTTCGGGACACTGATCCCACTGCTGCCTGCACGTGTGTGTTGGCACCGCGGAGCAGCTCTCTTTGCAGGGGATAGGCAGAAGGCCGTGTATGGAGCGGAGTGAACCACGTCCCTTGGGTAGGGAGAGAGGATACAGCTCTCCAAGCAAGACATGAGCGATCCACCGCCCCCAGCAGAAATCTGGCTTTCTAATGCACGTGACACTCCAGAGAGGGCAGATACGAAAATTCTGGTTAATGGAGCAACCAGCCACTGGAGGCTGCTGTCCTTCAGGGCCTCGCTGAGGAGAACAGACCGGTATGAATGCTACCATACAAAGCCACCCCCCTCCAAACCCCATGGCAGTGGTTCTCAAAGTGTGGTCCACGACCATATTACAGGTGGGCTGTGAGCTCAAGGCTTGCCCTCCCAACCAGCGGGAAGCCTATGCTGATGCTCCAGCCCCATGCCCCCCTTCTCCATGAGGTTGAAGTGCCAGCTTTCCGCTGTAGAGGGTGGGGGGGCGAGCCTCATGGGCCAGATCTGGCTTGCAGGGGAAGGAAGTGGCTCTGTGTGTTGCTGCCCCCCTCCCCACCCCAGCTGAGGGGCAGCATGGGAAACCCACTCGCCTGGAGGTTTTCCCAGAATCATGGCCAATGGGAGCAGAGGGGGGCGGTGCCTGGGAGCAGTGGCAGGAATACAGCCAGGTTAGTGCCCCTCATCCCCAAACCCTACACCCCCCCCCACTCCAGTACCCTCCCTCCCTGAGCTCACACCCCCATCCCACTCCAGCACCCCACCTCCTGCCCCCTCCTGCATCATTTTGTCATCATGGGTGGTTGGCTGGTGATCTGCAGAAAAGTATGTTGAGCAGGGTGGGCCGCGGGTCAAAAAGTTTGAGAACCCCTGGCCTGTGACATGACCCCACCCTACAGGCAATCTGGCCGGTTCAGTAGATGCATCCTTCCCCCTCATACTCACCATAGGTTATGAGTTTGCCCATCGGCTTCAGGAGGTGGAAGGCTTTGGAAGTGTCCGATCCTCCCAGGGGGTCCAAGACAATATCAACACCTAGAGAGAGTTTGCGCAGAGAGTAAGAGGCCGTTTCCTCCCGCCTCTTGAGGGACCGGCGGGGTAGAGGTGTCACCTGCCACCCCATCCTACCCGCAGGCACTCACAGTACCTTTCGGGGAGATCTTCCGGACTTCCTCCACGTAATCCATCGTCCGGTAGTCAATGGGGTGAGTGACTCCGCTTTCCCTGAGGGCGTCGTGCTTGGAGGCGGAGGCCGTGCCAAAGATGGTGACGTTTTCCACCGTCTTGCAGAGCTGGACGGCAGCTGTTCCGACACCCCCTGAAACAGAAGGCGATAGGGGGTGTAGAGGAGCACTCAGGAAAGCGTCAGAGACAAATCAGTCCCCTCTTGTGAGGATGCCCCCTCCGCACACCTGGCTCCCTGCCATGACTCAATCTCTGAGCAAAGGGAGAGCTAGATGGGCTTGGGCTCATGAATACGGCCCTGGGCTCCGCCACCTCACTACGGCGCTTGGAGGGGCTTAATAAAAATCAGATCCATCCGACTGGACTGCATAGCACCCAACAGCCCGGGTGTGGCCAGGACCTGCACAGAGCTCAGTGGGCTATTTTGCCAACCTGTGCAACTGGTCTCAGCTTTTGTATCAGGTTTATCGCCCTCTTGTCCAAGCGCCTAACTCATCTCGCACCCCCCCTCCCACCAGCTGGGCAGGCTGTTCCGGAGCCAGCTCCCCATGGGCAGCACGGTACCGGCAGCCATGTGGACGAGGATGCTCTGGTTGGGTCTCAGGTTCCCAAAGTCGAAGAGGATCATGTACGCCGTGATGTAGTTGACCAGGAAGGCGGCCGCTTCCTCGAAGCTCATTCCGTCGGGCATCAGGTAAGTCTGATTCGCTGGGACAGTGACGACTTCCTGCCAGAGCCCCGCCCTGGCCAGCACCATCACCTTGTCACCAACCTAAAGCCAGAGGGAGAAAGGAGGGTGGATGGTGGGTCAGCAGAGAGGTCGCACTGTAGCTACATCTCTGTATTAATCACAAATCTCTGCATTAATCATTTCCTCATTGAAGTTTTTAACAGGGATATTAAATATCAGTTAATTGAATAGTCGATTAAGCCCATGAATTCTTATCGGTTAGTCAACTATTCTATAGTCCCCAGGGGGGGTGGGGCCAGCAGCCAGTGTGCTCCAGCCCCACTCTTGGAGAGCCCCTTGCCATCCCAGGCGGGAGCTGGTCTGCGAGGAAAGCCAGTTTAAAAACCAGCTTCCCTTGTGGATTGCCTGCCTGCCACCCCACGCTGCTACTTCTGATACAGAGGCAGCAGCACAGGTTGGCAGCAGCCCCTGCCTGGGGTGGGTGGTCTGAGCTCCCGCCAGCTGAAACGGAGTCCGGTTGCTGGCTAGCCTGCTAAAAAATTACTGGTGGGAAGTGAGGGGGGAAGAAATGCGTGTAGTCTATAGCATTAACCTATAAGCTTTTGCTTATTGGTTAATCGGTTCATTGACTATACTATTACATCCCTAGTTTTTAACTTTGTATCAAGACCTTTTACATAGACACTTTGTACCTTTTCTTATAGAACAGAGACACTTCTTTGTATTAAATCTTGGTAGAATAGTCCCTAAAAAGGATGAAGGCGAAGAGAATGTCCCTGTGGAGTGAATGAGGTGGGAATGGATAAGGCGAACCCCTCCGAGCAGTTTGGAGAGGGGATGGAAGCTTGACACAAGAACAATGAGACCTGGGAAGTGGGCCCATTGAAAGGAGACTGGACACATGGCCGCCTTGGGAGTCAGCAGCAAGGGCCTGCTTTGGGAAGCCCCCTCTTTGAAGGGGAATGTGGCAGCGTTGAGACACCACCCAGAAGAAGGCGCCACAGAGGGCTAACTGCATCTGCATACGACGACGCTCACAGATTCTGCACATGCATAAGATGATAGATTTGCATGAGAGGGGAGCTACTATAAATCTAAGGCATCTTGCAGGAGGACCCCGGGTTTCATCTTGTCAAGGGGGGGGGAGGGGGCAACCAATCTGGATTGGCAGAAGCCCAGCTCTACCCCTCCCCCATCTAACTCACCTGGCCAGTGCGGTTCAGGGGAGCAACTATTGGTAGCAACAACAAGACGGAGTGTGCTTGTGTGTGTGAGAGAGTCTAATAGATCATATGCATAAGATAAGTGTTGATTGCCAGGTGTATTACCAATAAAAGTGGCATTTTGCCTTATCCCCCTGAAAAAATCCTGTGCAGTATTTTAAGTACAAAACCACTCAGCATCCTCTGCACCCCATTCTGCAGGTACTCAGCCTACAGCACCAAACACCAGTTTCTTTGCAGACAACGCACAGGTCTGCCACACCTGGCCTGCCGCTGGTCTCTGGCTGGGAACGCGATGGATCTTCTCTTCCTCCGCAGAGTCAACATGCGTTTGCCACGTTTCTGGACACAACCGAACTCACCATGCCGGCCGGGCTTTGTGCAATGGACTCAATGGGACAAGGGAGCAGCAAACTTCTGGCATTTAGTTTCACTTACAACTAGGGATGTAATAGCGCGGATGTTTAAACGGTTAATGGATAAGCATGAGTTTATTGGATCCTCTAACGGTTACACAACAGCTCCTGGCCCTGCTCCCAGGGGCTGGCTGCCACGCCATTCTGCTGGCTCTGTATCAGAGTGGGGCAGCAGCTGGCTTTCTGGGAGTGGGATCGGGAGCCAGGAGCCAGGCTTAAAAGAGGCAGCAGAGATAGCACCTGGCTCCCCAGGAGCGCGGAAGCAGGTGGGAGCCAGGAGCAGGGCCAGGAGCTGGCTTAAAGGCAGGCTTCCGGTACGCATTGGCTCCCGGGGAGCCAGCTGCTGTCCCTGCTTTATATTGCAGAACCTGCAGAGTGTAACCGCTAAGATTTTTTAACGGTTACCTATTAACCGCTTTTTAACCTCTCTATTTAGAACCCGACGCGTGGGCTGAATCCTGAAGCAAGGAAGGGCAGGATTCCCAACCAGGGAGCAAGGAAAAGTCCAAAGCCTACAGTCATTCTGTGACATCTGCTTCCTGTTGAGAGTTCTCTCTCCAACAAGCGCCCGATCCTCTTCAGGTTTCACCAGTTAACCGCTTAAATGGGCTTCCATGGGCAGGGGGCCCAGCCAGACTGGAGCAGCTCCCCGCCCAGCCAGACCGCCAGTTTACCGGTAACCTGTAAGCCTTACCCTTATCAGATGATGCTTACCAGTTAACCAGTCACATCCCTAGTCCTGTCGAAGGCGGCAAAATGCAATCTAGTGACAGGAGCATGAATGGAGACTCAAGGTGAGCGCGCTCTGATAGTTGTGATTACAGAGAGAAGCTGTCCTTTCTACTTTCAGAAGACTGGCACATGGATTGTCTGTTGGCCCCTAGCCTTAGGGCAGGGACCAGACTGTGTTCTGTAGGACAGGTTCCTGGCTCTGACAGTAACAGGATATCCAGGAGGTGACCTGCGCTGAAATGGATACAGACGCGGTGTGGAACAGCCCAGCAATTTTGTTTCAAGCTACACTGCGCATTTCTCTGCAGACAACTGCAAATTCCACTCGGGTTTTACAACTCCTGCCAAGATCCTTGCACCGTTCTGACTTCTGCAGGCGCTGAGGCAACAGACTCACTGTTCGAAGCAACACCGCATTTCCCCATTAGGCCAGCCACAAAAGAACTTACAGAGCAATTAGCAAAAGACATTTTCCTGTTAGTTTTTAAGGACGTCAGAAGCAGGAAGTCAGCGGGGCCCCTGGACAATTGAGATGCTAAAGGAGCACTCAAGGAACACAAAGCCAACATGGAGAAGCTCAATTAATTATTTGCCTAGGTCTTCACTGCAGAGGATGTGACAGACTCCCACAAGAGACATTCCTTTTAGGTGATGTATCTGAGGAACTGTCCCCTGCGGACGTGGAGCTGTGGTGGAGCAGAAGGGGCGGGGCCTCAGCAGAAGGGGCGTGGTTGGGGTGAGAATCTCCCAGCCTGCAGTTCACGTTGCCCAAGTAGAGGCAACATGTGGGATGGTCACATGACCCCCAATTTTTAAATCGTGCTTCCCCCCATCAACATTTATGAGTCACCTGTGAGTCAACATATTCATAAATGATCTGAAGAAATGGATCAACAGCGAGGTGGCAAAATTTACAGCCAATACTAAATTACCCAAAGCAGCCTGTAGAAAGTTATAAAGGGAATCTCACAAAACTGGATGACTAGGCAAGAAAATGGCAGATGAAATTCAGTGTTGATAAATGCAAAGATAAATGCAGCATTGATGAATGCACATTGGGAAACATAATCCCAACTCTACATACAAAAATGATGGCGTCTCAATTAGCCACTACCACTCAAGAAAAGTTTTGGAGTTCATGTGCTTCGTTCTTTGAAAACACCTGCACAAGGTATAGTTGCAAAAAGACTAACAATATTGAGAACTACTAGAGATAACAAAATGCTAATATCATATAGCCACTAGAGTGATCCATGATACACCCTCACCGTGAATACTGCCTGGCATTCTAGTTGCCCGTCTCAAAAAAAAATATTAAAAATGGAAAAGGTTCAGAGAGGGACAACAACATCTATTAAGGGTATGGAACAGTAGCTATATGAGGAGAGATTTAAAAGACTGTGGCCGTTCAGCTTGGAAAAGAAACAACTGGGGTGGGAGGGGGTATGCGAGAGGTCTACAAAACCATGAATGTTTTGGGGAAAGTGAATAAGGAAGCGTTATTTACCCTTTCACATAACATGAGAAGTTGGGATCACACAAAGAAATTAACAGGCAACAATTAAAACAAACAAAAGAAAGTACTTCTCACAAAACACTCAGGCTAGGTCTACACTGCAAAGAAAAGTTGGAAAAAGATACGCAAATTGCGAACCGCAACGTGTGTATCTTTTTCCACTTTTCTTTCGAAAGAGGCTTTTCCGAAATTTGGCCTGTCTACACGGCACCAAATTTCAGAAAAACCTCCTCTTTTGGCACATCCCTTTTTCCTCACAGAACGAGGATTACAGGGATGATGAAAGAATGCGCTTGCTTTTTCGGAAATTGTTCCGAAAAAGTGGACGCATTCCTTGGACACAGCATAGCTTTTCTGGGATACCTCTGGTATCCCCAAAAAGCTTTGCAGTCTAGACATAGCCTAAGTCATCCTGTGGAACTCCTTGCCAGGGGATGTTGTGAAGGCCATAACTATAACTGGTTTCAAAAAAGAATTAGGTAAGATTATGGAGGACAGGTCCATCAATAGCTATTAGCAGAGCCCTACAAATCTGTGGATACCCTTAACTGGAGACCGTGTTTGCAGACCATGAATGGGATAGGGATTAGGGATGTGAACAGGTAACTGGTTACCCAGTAAATATTAGGGATGTGATAGTGTAAACAGTTAACCGATGACCCTGGGCTCATCGGTTTATGTTCACAGTTACACACGTTCCCCCTTCGCCCCCACTGCCTCTTGCTAGCTTTTAAGCAGGCTCCCTGCAAGCACCCGCTCCCGGAGAACCGCCTGCCCCCCACGCTGCTGCCTCTGATACAGAGGCAGCAGTGCGGGGGGGGGGGGGGGAGAGAAGGGGAGAAGCAGGCAGGAGCTGGTACATGCAGGGAGCAGACTTAAAAGCGCCCTCCCCAGTGCATAAATGTGTAACTGCTGAAAACATCAACGGTTACACATTTACTAAAATAAACACATTTTAACATCCCTAGTAAGTATCACCTTTACCTGGGGTGGTCCCCCCCACCTGGGATCCTGGTTTACTAATGAAATGGGATTTTACATCCCTAATATGGCCACCCATTTTGCAATTGTGCAGGGCTTTGACAATTAGCCAAGATGTTCGGGGATTCAACCCCATGCTCTGGGTGTCCCTGAGCCTTTGACTGCCAGTTGCTGGGACTGGATGACAGGGGATGGATCACCGGCAATAGTCCTATTCTATTCCCTTGAAGCATCTAACATTAGCCACTGTTGGCAGACAGGATGCTGGACTAGATGGGCCATTGGTCTGACCCAGTCTCACTGTTCTTATGCTCACGGCAGAATTTGTTCGTGCATGAACAGAGACACCTAAGGCAGAGGATTGTGCTGAGTTAGTAAGATCTGGGTTTGGATACAGAATGCCCAACTTTAAGGCATTCTTCAGTCCAGCCATCATCTGCTTCATGCTCTGTGACTGGGAAGGTTAAGAGTGCTGCCCGCAGGTGGTCCATCAGGATTCTATATGTGGCCTGTGAGACATTTTGTTTACCGCTGCCCATGTGCAGGGCTGCCAGATTCTGCTGGTTTCCATCCATGTCGTTTTTTCCCGTCCTGGTATTACTAAAGTGACACGCACATAAAGCCAGGGTAAGGGACGTGAGATGTGCACTGATTGTACACAACACGGATCACGAGAGCCGTGCGCTCCCTCTGCATCCAATCACAGTGCTGCTACGGTTCAGGTGGCACCCCTGGCAAGTTCCGGGTATGCAAGTGCAGTGAGCAAAACTGCGCTATCCTGAGAGACCGGCTCGGTTAGGACAATCGAGATGAAGGAGGACCACTCATGCGGCCCTCTTACTAGCCTAGGTTGCTCATCACTGGTCCGGACAATTCTCGCATGGTGCCTTTTGGCTACATGAGAGGCAGTAAGCTAGCATGCTGTCAGTATTAAGGCTGGGTGCTCTGGGACTGGGATGTGCCTCATGATGTTATCTGGAGCAGTGTTTCTCAACCAGTGGTACGAGTACCCTTAGGGGTACTCGAGAGAAGTCTGGGGGGGGGGTACGTCAACACAACTGAAATTTGGAGAAAACTGAATTTTTGTTTTAAGTTTTACAGCGCTTTATTATTTTTGTACTTTCTACACCCAAAAATTTCATCGCCCGCCTGGCTACGATTAAGTTGTTTAAACAAATGTGTTACAATGGTAGAAAAAAATTGTGTGTGTCTGAAAACTGTAGGCACTAGGGGTTCTTTTTTTTTTTTTATTTAAAGGGGTACTTTATAAAAAAAAAAAGGTTGAGAAACACTGATCCAGAGAGTGCCAAGATGAATTGCTCAAGCAGTAGCTTGAGTGAAACAATCTAACAGACGCTGGGAATGCGGAGTTACCAATCACAAAACACATCCCAAACTTTTGGCTGCTAGCAGAATTCCAAACGGGGCTGTGAAAGGGAAACTCTAGGAGTGTCAGTCCAGGGAGGAAGGGAGTAGGAAGGCATTGCATTTTGTAACCACATGCTTTATAGCCTGACAGCAGGTGCAGGGAGTGGTTCTAGATTCTTGAGGCCCCAGATGCTTTCTGAAGCAGGATTTTGGGGAAGTAACTGAGCCCCAATGAACTCTGCATGTGATGTTTGTTATACGAGTCATGTGATGCTTGTCATACAAGTCAGCTGATAAGTCACCAAGGCAATTTCTATATATTTCTCCTCTGTTGGAAGCGATTTCGCCAGTGGGGCCAACAATTGCAGCAAAACTTCTGAACTAGGAGATGCCTGCAGGGAAGCATGCCTAGAAGAGCTCTCCTTCCACAGTACAAGCCTTTAAGCTTCTGCTCTTACAAGAAACCTCAGAGAAAGACAGAAGCAGCATTGCAACAGAAGAGCAGTTTCCAGCATGGTTTGTTAAATGGTCTGACCCTACAAGCCTCCAGGGACTGCAGGTGAAGTCGGCATCCAAATGGAGTTTACATCAAGGCTGAAACATCTCAACAGAATCAGCTAGGGTTGCCAGGGGTCCAGTATTGAACCGGACAGTTCAGTATTTTTGCCTCCTGTCCGGTAAAAAATTCAGAAAATACTGGACACCTAAAATGTCCGGTGCTTTCTGATTTTTTCCTGGCCAGGAGGTGAAAAACCCGGGCTGTCCGACTCAATACGGAGGCAGCCTGGCAATCCTAGTGCTTACCAGGTTCCGCAGAGGAGCTGTCCGGCCCCGTGCAGGGAGGCAAGATGGCAGGTGACCACCGGCAGCCTGTTAGGGCCAAAAAGCCTCACCACGTGGTTTTTAAAGGGGCCACGGTATTTTTTGTTGGGTCTTTTTTTTTTTTTTTTTGCTTAACTCTCGGGGTCCTTTTTTTTTTTTTTTTTTTGGTATTTTTTCTGAAACCATCTGGCAACCCTAGAATCAGCTCCCCTCTCTGAGGGCATTGGGAGTAGAATGGGCAGCATGCAGTTAAGACATGTGGAATAACCACTGCGTGAACCAACCAAACCTCTATTAACTACGGCCACTTCTATCGGCTACAGAGCCAGCCCAAGGTATGGGCCAACCGGGCTACCGCCCAGGGCGCCCCATTGTAGGGGGCGCCGTGCAGGCTGCCGGGCTGGGCGGAGGCGGCACCGTGCATGCTCCGTGCACCCAGGGTGGTACCTCACATGCGCCGGGCGCCCGGGGGTGGGACCACACATGCGCCACGCACCCGGGGCATGGCTGCGCATGCACTGGGTGCCCGGGGGCGGAGCTGTGCACGCGTCGCACTCCTGGGGGCGGCGCCGCGCTCCCAGGGCCTGGGCGCACGAATGGCTCGGGCTGGCCCTGATCGGCTACACCAGGGCTACTCAACTTTGGAAGCCCCAGAGGCTACAATGATGCTCACAGCACACGCCGAGGGCCGCAACTTAAGTGTGGTTGCATATACATGCAAATATATATGCAAATAGCTTCTTTCACACTGCTGGGCATGAATACAAAGATTAAGGCAAGACTATACAACATGCAGGCCCCATTTAAGTCAGTTCTACCAATATTAATAAAATGCAATATTTACCCGATTTCCACCCTTATGACAGCACTTTTACTGAGCAACGACAGTTCAGGAATTCAACTACTAAAATGCGTATCAACAGAAGACCGTTATACTGACTCCTTTTTTGTTTTGGCTCCCACCCGTGGACCGCGTGTTGAGCTCCGCGTAAACTCAAATTGCACCACGCGCCACAAACAAACGGGCCGCGTGTTGAGTAGCCCTGCGATACAAGAATCGGACATTTTCCAAAGGTGTCTTCCAGGTATGCACATGTGGAAAAAACCCTTTCCCTGTGGCAACTCAATGGAGCGAAGAGCATGCAGCCTTTGCATTCAGATGCCACGCCGTAAAGCCCAGTGCATGGAGTAAGGCTGGCCTGCCGGAATCCTAAGGAGACATGCAAAGATTTCACTTGGCTGTATATTTGGGAAGTATCCTGGTCACCAACTACAGGCTAATGCAAGCCTCGGCATGAGGCGAGACCTGACCGGACCTCTGTGTTGGCTTGGAAGCATGTCTCTCTCACTAACAGAAGCTGGTGCAATACAGGATGTGACCTTGACTTTAAGGCAGCGGTGCGGATCCTAAGGCCCAGGGGCTGCATGCCGCCCCTGGTTTGTCTGGATCTGGCCCCCCAGGCTCAGGGCTCCCCTCCAGCTTTGGACCCCCTGCCGCCCCACTATGGGGATAGCGCATGCAGAATCTACTAACTTGGGCCCCCGTAGGTCATGATGCATGAGGGGAACGTGAGGAGTATCGTTCTCTGTTGGGGCCACGTCATCACTGACGTGATTTATTTGGTTTTTTTTGCTTTTCACTTGTGTGCTCCCCTCCCCGATTTTTCTGTGGTCAGCAGCCCCCGACCCAAAAAAGGTTCCCCAGCCCTGCTTCAAGAGCTCAGAGAACAGGCTGTGCACACAAGACACAGGACGAGATGCATCTACACTGCAATTAACCATCCATGGCTAGCCTGTGCCAGCTGACTCGTGCTCACAAGGGCTGATCCGCGCTCACAAGGGCTGATCCGCAGAGCTGTAAAAATCACAGTACAGATGCACCGGGCTTTGGCTGGGACCCTCTTCCCTGGCAACCCCCGCTGTTTAACTGCAAGTGAGACACACCCCTCGTTGCAGTGGGGGTGCAAGTCTGTTCATCTTTCTCATTTCGTTTTGCTTCCAGAAAGCTGCTCTTATCCCCCGCCCGACAGGGAGCATCTGTTCCTAGTGTGTGTGCGGGGGGGGGAGGGGGCACAAAAGCAGCAAGCAGCATATTGGACGGCAGAGAGGCAGAGCCAAGGCAGCAGAAAGGCTCATCGCTGTGTGGGTTTGGCATTTACACTTGGGCAAAGTGAAACGTTGCTGGCGGGGGGGAGGGGAAGAGGGTAACGGAATCATGTGCAATAACCAAGTGTTGTTTGAGAGGCTTTGCTGGAAGCGGCCCTGGCTCTGTGAGCCCACGACAACAGGTAAATGGAAACAAACTTGGCAAGCCTGTTGAGGGCCTACGGAAGCTTTGATGAGACAAACAGAACAAGGGGGGGCGGGGGGGGGCATTTCGATCCTACAACCATCCAAAGATAACCGGG
Organism: Pelochelys cantorii; assembly: GCA_032595735.1. Classification (NCBI taxonomy): domain Eukaryota; kingdom Metazoa; phylum Chordata; order Testudines; family Trionychidae; genus Pelochelys; species Pelochelys cantorii. The sequence goes on along the minus strand of CM064357.1, from coordinate 7,341,017 downwards.
ATTTAGAACAACGCCAGAGCCAAGCTGCCTTAGCCACAACAGGACACCACTGCAGCTGACCTGCTAATGCCATGGAGGCCTGGTCCGCTCTGGGGCTGGCACAGAGCATTTGCAATGCTTGGCACCATCTCCGTCCACACAGAAACCAGTTCCAAATCATGTTTTAGTGGTGCTCCTTACGAGGGTTGGGGGGGGAGGGAGAAATTGCAGGGGTTCTCTCCAACTAGGGAAGTTAAATTTAATCAACTAAATTGACTAGTCGATGGGTTTTCCATCGACTAGTCCAGGGCTACTCAACTTTGGAAGCCCCGGGGGCCACAATGATACTCACAGCACATGCCGAGGGCCACAACTTAAGTGTGGTTGTATAGACATGCTAATATATATGCAAATATATGCAAATGCATTATTTCACACTGACGGGCATAAATACAAAGATTAAGGCAAGGCTACCCAACACGCAGGCCCCATGTAAGTCAGTTCTGCTGATATTAATGAAATGCAATATTTACCTGATTTCCACCATATAACAGCACTTTTAACGAGCCAAGACAGTCCAGGAATTTAACTACTAAAATGCATTATCAACAGAAGACCATTCTATTGACTACTCTTTTGTTTCGGCTCCCACCCATGGCTGTGTGTTGAGCCCCATGTAAAACCAAACTGCACTGCAGGCCACAAACAAATGGGCCACGGGCCGCGCGTTGAATAGCCCTGGACTAGTTGATAAGCGGGGAGCTGCAGCAGGGTTAACTCCTGGCTCAGGAGCTAACCCTGTGGCGACTCTGCCTTTTAAATGGATTAAGAACCTGTCGGTTATTAATCCATTTAAAAGGCTAAAGTGCAGCAGGAGGGACCCAGCGTGAGCCGGGACAGCTGATTCCCGGCTTGTGCAGGGACCTTCCCTACTGCACACCAGGCTTTTAAATACATTTGATAGAGGCGGGGGGGAGGGAGAGGGAACACGACTAGTCAGCTAGTCCCTTGACTATTCCATAAGCTTTTGCTTATCGGATAGTGGACTAGTCACTTATATCCCTACCTCCAACTCCAATGAACACGCAATTTTGCACATGCGAAGCCTCATGTAAAACAGAGCTCGGCAGCTGATCTCCCATCCCTCACAGCCTGCCCAGCCAAGCTGCCCTCCTCTAGCTCTCAGATCTTGGAAACTGGCTCAGGTAGTAAAGTTGCTCCAGCCAGTGCCCCATTATTTTACACCCTGCTACCGTTAGACATAGGGCCCCAGCAGCTGATCTCCTACTGGCCCAGCTCCCCAGAAGATTCTCCTTTTAAAGGAAGCTATGGCTAGACATTTCTTCCGCCCCCCACGTACTGCTGGGTGTCTCTGTCTCCAGAACTGATTTCAACGTACAACGAACGGTTGCTGGAATTGCTTCTCTCTGAACCCTCCCAGGCTCCTGAGCCGTGCATCTTTCAGGCAAAAAGCAAACACAATCTTCCTTTGCTGGCAGGAAATCCTGTATTTATTTGGCAGCCGAGTCAGGAAAAAAAGTATTATTGATGCTCCACATCCTTCACCTTTTACATGAACCCTGCTACAGCAGGCGGCACAAGCATTTTCCACATACATCATCCGCACATCGGGGGTGGGGCGAGCTGAAAGCAGGCCCCGAACACACTGCTTGACTCTCTCCACAAAAGTGACCCCCTTCAAACGGTCACAAACCTGATTTTTTTTTTTAAACAAAACTTTACTTCTTCCCCAAACGGCTGATGTCAAATGGGTGCATCCTGCTCTGCAAGGAGCCTTTCATCAGCCAGTGGGCACGCACACCGTGTTCCACCCTCCTTGCACAGTGGTACGTGCTAGGAAGAAAGCCAGGAGGGTACCAGTCACCTCTGGGTAGGGATCAGGCACCAGATTGGTGGTGACTGGGGATATGAAAGGTTAAACTGGTAAACCGGGAACCGGTGGGGCTGGAGCGGCTGCCCGCAGGGGGCCAGCCATGGACAGGGGCTGTGCTAGCATCTGGAGCGGCCTCTGTCTGCAGAGAGCCCAGCCTGACACAGACAGGAGCTGCACTGGTGGAGGCTGGGAGCTAGCAGAGGCTCAGAACCAGCAACCAGCCCCTGTGTGGGGCTGGAAGCAGGAGCTCGGTGGCCTGGAGGCGGCTCACCTGCATCCCTCTTGATTAGTTAACCAGTTAACCTAACATTTAACCAACAGGGATTTTACATCCCTAGTTGTTTAGCGGGTTTTATAGCCAATGGAGATGTTCAAACCTATCTTGGAAATGTTCTCTGGTTAGTCAAAGTGAGACAAGCCTCCCAGAATTAAGACTAATACTTTTATAACGCAGCCAGGATTACCCGTCAGGCAGATTAACATCCCTTCAAACTCCCTGGGAGAATCTCTGAGAAGAGACCGTGCTATTATCCGGCGAGGGGTGGAAGTGCTTTAAAGAAACCCAGACTGATCTTTAAATGAACTATATTGTATATGTTATTCTAGAGCAGATCTAGTACATTAATAGTAAGCTGCTTTTATTGCAGTAATGCCTGGAGACTCCAGAAATCAGGGTCCCGTCATGCTAAGGACTGTACAAACACATTGTAAGACCTTTGTCAATCTAGATTAGGGCTGGATCCAACCCACATAACACTTCGATCTGACCCTCAGGCTGCATCTGGCCACTTTCTATTTGCATCCTGCTGCCCATGCCACCAAATTTCTAAGCGGTGACTCAGGCAACAGGATCCTATTTAAAAGGCTTGTGGTGCTACCCCGGCAGTCTTAATTCAAAGCCTGTCATCAGATAACTTTGGGAGGGGGGGAGGCTATTCCCCAGCCATGCCCCTTCTGCCTCAGACCCCACCCCTTCCGCCCCAGACCCCGCCCCTTCTGGAGATGGGAGCTGGCCTACAACAACGTACCAAAATTCATTAAGTGGTCCCCCTGTGAAAATTATTGCCGACCCCAGTCCAGACTGTAAACTCTTGAAGGCAGGGAGAAAGGAAAATGACCCAGCAGCCTAACTCCTCAAAATGAGAACTGGACAACAAGTAGATGACTAATAGCAGTCAGCAGCACTAAAACTTAAAGACCCAGAAATGAGGAACGAGCCCAGAGACTATGGTCTGCGAGGCACTGCATCTTCCCTGAAAAAGGCTCATTTAGATAGCTTAAAAGCAGGCTAAGATGGTGGAAATCATTACTGCCACATTTCTGATGCTTAGACATTTTAGCCAAGGCTCTTCTCCTTCCCCCTGGATTAAGCCATATTAGACACGTGGTCAATCTGCACAGCTGTTTATTATGCATCTCATCATGATCAGAAATGGACACATTTATTGTCCCCGGCTGCATACCTGGTTCCGAAGCGTCATTCATTCAAGATACCTTCCTCCTTATTGCCAAGCGGTGCACCTGCCAGCCGCACCAGTGTTGAGACAAAACATCCCAGTCAAAATAAAAGCAACCAATTTTGCAATTAACCGTCCTGCCATCCCATATTTGACAGCTTCACACCTGCACAAGTCACTTCTAGCAGGCTGGGGTGATGGCATCCTCACAGCCAACCACCCCTAGTGACTCATCCACAACGTGCCAGTTACTTAATCGTTGCCTACTCTCCTCCCACTGTAACAGAATTACATATATTTAGAAAAAGCTAATTAATACAGCATCTTTGTTCTACTCTAGAAGGGCTCTTAAGTAACATTCATCAGTGAGGTCTGCCCATAAAGACAATGACACAGTGAAACCAGCCCCTGAGACGGATGTGTTTATATGATTATCTCCATAAACTGCCTTTGCGGCGCACACGCTGCATTTAGTAATGCCTTTGATTGAAGCCCCCCCCCCCCACACACACACACTATACAGCTTGTATTTAAGACAATTTTATCACAGGGTGATTTCTCAGCACATATGCCAACAGCTGGATTTACTACTCCTAATAAGATGGAAATCCTTTGCAACTTAAATTGTCATTCACTAAACCGATTTTGACAAAATGAGACCTCCAAGCAGTTTAATTTAAATCCAGCTTCTTGGGAACTGCCCCACCAGGAGGAGAGGGCAGATATACTTTACATGTGTAGAGAAGCAGTCACACATTCAGTCCAGCACAGGTCACATTGGCTGGCTGGGAACAGTTGTTTTTTTTCTTTTTGTAACAATGACAGTAAGGAGAAATCATGTCTTTGCCTAGCACCTGCTGAAACCAGCAATACAGAGACTGTAATATAGACGAATGGCCATACCAGGTCAGACCGATGGTCCACCTAGCCCAGCATGTTGTCTTCTGACATCTGCCAGTGCCAGATGCTTCAGAAAGAATGAACAGGACAATTTATTGAGGAGGGATTCATCCTCTATTGTCTGGTTCTAGCAGTTAGAGACTTAAGGACCCATGGATATGTCTCTTGGTTAACAGCCACTGATGGATCTGTCTTTCACAAACTTATCTTAATTTTTTTAACCAAGTTATCCTTTTGGCTTTCCACGACATCCCCTGACAACGAGTTCCACAGGTTGAGAGTTGTGGTGAAAAAATACTTTGTTTTAAACTGACAACCTCTTAATTTCATTGGGTGCCCTCTGCTTCATGTGTTATGTGAAGAGGTTAATAACACTTCCCTATTCACTTTCTCCACCATTCATGATTTTATAGACCTCACTCATCTCCCCCCCCATCTCTAGGATGAGCAGACCCAGCTGCCCCCCCCCCCCATCATTTTTGTTGCCCTTCCCAATATTTTCCTCCCACTCTATGCTGTGCACAGATCAGAAACTTGTTCTGCAGCCTTGTGCTGAATGAAAAATCTCATTTCTTTATTCAATCCAGGGAGTGAATATTGCTCTGGTGGCAGTCAGGTCTGGCTAGTTAATGCCACCCCCTGCATGAAGAGAAGCTACAGATGGTGTTCAAGGCTTATAGGGTTTTACTTTCATGGCCATAGGACATTTGTACTGGGGAAGCAGGGACCTGGAACATATTTACAGGGCTATCTAGTGACAGAACTGCCAGTACTTGTTTTCCCCCTTGGTTACATTTCACTACATTTCACTTTCTGGGGGCACCTGGCTAGGAAGTACCCCCTCTGGAGGGAGTTAGGGGGGATTTCTCACCATCTCCATTGTCCCACCGTCCGCCAGGAGTGTGGGATCAGTATGTACGTTGGGGGGCCGAGAGCCAGTGACCCCAACTGTAACCCCTATGAGTGATGAAACCACCTAGGCAGCAGCCCCCTTGATCCAACTGGCTGCAGAGGGGCGGGGGTGGGAGGTCAGCTTGGGGTGGACGGATCTGCCATGCCGCAAAATGGGGGTGCACCAAGTCACCCCGCAACAAGCAGCGCTCTCAGCCCCGCCCCTGCCGCTCCCTCCCCCGCGGCCGGCCCCACGCCAGCCGCCCCTCGCTGCAGATGCGGGCGGAACCTAGCGGCGGGCCGGGGGCGACCGCTCCCGAGCCCCCCGGCCGCATGCGCACCGCAGCCCCCATTGTTTCCCGGCCTCAGGGCGGTGACCGGAGTCTGGGACGACCCCCCCCCTTCCTGGCGGGGACCCGCCAGGGCCTGGCCCAGCCGCCACCACCCCCGCCTCGGAGAAGGGGAGAGCCCTGAGGCGGGCGGTCACCAGCTCCAGCCTCGCTGCGCCCCAGCTCCTCACACCCCGGCCCCAGGCTTGCGGCCCCCGCCCTCCAGTTCCTCACACCCCGGCCCCAGGCTCGGCTCGCCCGCCCCCCCAGCTCCTCGCACCCCTGGCCCCAGGCTCGGCTCGCCCGCCCCCCCAGCTCCTCGCACCCCTGGCCCCAGGCTCGGCTCGCCCGCCCCCCCAGCTCCTCGCACCCCTGGCCCCAGGCTTGCGGCCCCCGCCCTCCAGTTCCTCACACCCCTGCTCCAGGCTTGCGGCCCCCGCCCTCCAGTTCCTCACACCCCTGCTCCAGGCTCGGCTCGCCCGCTCCGCCAGCTCCTCGCACCCCTGCCCCAGGCTCGCCGCCTCCGCCCTAAGCGCCTCACACCCCCGTCCCCAGGCTCGCCTCCCCCGTCTCACCTGGCGGCCGGTGACCCCTTCGCCCAGCGCCTGCACGGTGCCCGCGCACTCCATGCCTGGCGAGACGGGCGGCGGCGGCAGCCGCTCGTACAGCCCCTGCCGGGCCAGCAGGTCGGCGAAGTTGAGGCCGCAGGCTCGGACCCGCACGGCGAGCTCCCCGGGCCGCGGGCTGGGCTCGCCCCGCCGCACCTGCACCTTCACCTTCTCGTAGCCGCCGAAGCCCGTGAGCACCAGGGCCCGGTACTGGGGCTCCGGTGGGGGGGGCGCCTCCGCCGCCGCCTGCTGCTGCTCCGCCGGGGGCGCCTGCTCGGCGGGGGCCGGGGGCGCCGCTGCCGCTGCCTCTTCCCCGGACATGGCCGGGCTGGGCTGGACCGGACCGGATCGGGCCGGGGCTGGGGTCCGGGCTGGCAGCGGCCGGGGCTGGGCTAGGAGCGGCCGGCGGGGTGCGCAGGGGCCGGGCTGGCAGCGGCCGGGGGGTGCGCAGGGGCCGGGCTGGCAGCGGCCGGGGCTGGGCTAGGAGCGGCGGGGCCGGGCGGGCGCAGGACACGGGGCAGCAGCGGCCGCACAGCTGCGAACAGCTGGGCTGAGCTCGGAGCTGCCGGGAAACCCGGAGCTGGAGTCCGGGGCGCGGCTGGAAGGAGGGAAAACGTGGAGGGCGGAGCGGAGCCGAGCCAGCCGCTGCCTGCACGGAGCGCGGCTGGAACTGGAGCCGCCTACTCGGGGGCTGCCTCCACCCACACTGGGAGCGGCGCGGGAGCAGCACTTCCCCTCCGAGGAAGGACCCGAGCCAGCCCCCCACACCCAGTGTCACACCCACGCTGCCAGCGGAGGCAGCCAAAGGCCTGCAAGAAGCAGGTCTCAGCCAGTGAGTAGTGGAAGGCTTTCACTGCGGGGACCGCCTAGCCAGGGGCCCGTCGGATCCCACCCACGTTCCTGCACGTCCGGGATTGGGCTTGTCCACAAGAGCTGCTCTGGTTCGGATACAATCTGGATTCAGACCAAATCACGGGACAGGCACAACTGCAGCTCCTCCCCCCGGCTTGGTGGGGACTGGGAGACCGTCTGGTCTGGCTGGACCTCTCCAGCAAGGGCCACCTTGAGACAGGGCTGTCCCACCTCAGAATGCTGGCAGGGGGCCCAGGGGTGCATCTCTGCTGCTTTGCCCCTCGTTTGTGGGGGTCCTGCCAGGATAACTTGTCTCTCTGCTTCTATTCAGTGTCTATAGAGCCACAGGTCAGGAGGCAGGGATGAGGTGGAATGGGGACAGGGATGTAAAATCCTGTTTCATCAATTAAACATTATGTTTAACCATTAACCGCTTAAACGAAGCGGGGAAGGAGAGGGGCTGCTCTGGCCAGGCTGGAGCACCCCTAAGCCACGGTTGGTGGGGGGCTGGCCCCTGCCAATGAACCATAACCAGTAAGCACAGGGCCGGTCCTAGCCAACTGGCGGCCCCAGGTGACTGCCTGGCTCGTCGGTAGGGTTGCCAGATAATTAAAAAAAAAATACTGGACAAAAATTTGTCAAGAAAGAAAAAGGGAAACCTGGGGGGGAGAGGAGATTCTGGAGGTTGGGCCAAAATGCGGTCGCAGCCCACCCCTAAGACTGTAAGACCGGCTCTGTCGGCGGCCCCTTGAAAATGACAGCCCCCGACTCTGAGTAAGCATCAACTGGTAAGGGTGATGCTTAGGGTTAACTGGTTAACCATTCACATCCCTAGAATGGGGGCGGGGCAGAGCAAAGGGCAGATCAAGCACCCCCTTGGCTAGAGGGAAAGTCGGCACCTATGGGTGAAGGATGGCAGGCTAAAATTAAACCCTAGCAAGACAGAGGCAGTGCCAGTTGGCAGAGGAAAGCATTTTGAGGGGTTGGCCGCCATGGTGTAGTCCCATTCCGTAGCAGAGTCACACCCAGACTGGGCCAGTACTTGGTCTTCCAACAGCGGCTAGTACCACCGGCTTCTGAGGGAACGAACGGAACAGCACGATCATCGCATGATCCACACCTGCCATTCAGGGCCAGCTTCTCGCAAGCATAAGTTGAGAGACCCCTGGGTCACGGGGTTTCACAGCCTTCCTGATAACAAGTTCCACCGGGTGACCAGGCATTGTGTGCCTCTGATGCAGAGGTAGCAGCGTGAGGGAGAGGCTGCATGTAAGCATGAACCATTAACCATTTACACTAGGGGCAGGGAGTCTTTTTGGGTTGGGGGGCCACTGACCCCCAGAAAAATCAGTCAGGGGTTGCACACAAGTGAGAAGCAAAAAACCAACACCTCCCTCTCCTCGACTGACAAGGAGAAAGACATTCCCCTCACACACTTGGCAGGGCCCAGGCTAAGTAGATTTTGTTTGCTCCAGACCCACAGGGGGACGGTGGGGGAGGGGGGGCTGGAGCACCAGCACAGGCTCCCTAGTGCTGGGGGGGGGAGCCCTGAGCCTTGGGGGCCACATCCAGGCAAGCCAGTCCCCCACCTCTGATTTACACGTTTACACTATCACATCCCTAGTTTGAATCCTATGCTGCCTAAGCTCTCCCATCGCAACATCCGAGAGTAATGCTCTCCACCATCTCAGGTTGGTGAGAAGACTCTGTCCCATGCTAGCAAACAGCGGCCTGGCCTCATTTAGTCAAGCCTTTGCTACTTCTCATACGGAGGACCACAGGATACTATCCCTTGGGCATGATGTCCTCAATGCCTAGGCAAAGGCTGGCTACTGTGAGCATGTCACCCCTGTCCTCTGCTCTCTGTGCTGGCTTTTCATGGAGCAGCATGTCGAATGCAAGGTCTCAGTCCTTCCAGGAGCTCCACAGCCTGGGCCCAGCGTATCCAAAAGACCTGACAGCTCTGTGAGGTAGAAGGTGGTGAACAAGTCCAATCCCAGTCACGGTGGAATGTTCTGCCCTCAAGAGTAAGCTCCTCTGGGCCTGTCCAAGATAAAGACAGTGGTGGGTACATCTGGAGAGAGAAAACAGACTTCAAACAACATCTCCCAAAGCAACAAAAATGAGGAGGAGGCTGGAGCACATGACTGACGAGGAGAGGCTGAGGGATCTGGGCTTGTTTAAGCCCTGCAGAAGAGAAGAGTGGGGGGGGGGGGGGGATTTGAGAGCAGCCTTCAACCCCCTGAGGGGGGTTCCAAAGAGGATGGAGAGAGGCTGTTCTCAGGGGTGATGGATGGCAGACTGAGGAGCAATGGTCTCAAGTTGCAGTGGGGGGAGGTCTACGTTGGATATGAGGAAGAACTCTTTCCCTAAGAGGGTGGGGAAGCACTGGAACCCTAGGGAGGGGGTGGAATCTCCGTCCCTAGAGGTTTTTAAGTCCCGGCTTGACAAAGCCCTGGCTGGGAGGATTGAGTTGGGGATGGTCCTGCTGTGAGCAGGGCCTTGGACAAGATGACCTCTTCCAACCCTCGTCTTCTAGGAGTCTCTGAAAACATCCCACAGGGGGCTAGGGATGTAAAATCCTGATTTATCAGTTAACTGGTTACATGTTAGATTAACCAACTAAGCAGGATCTCAGGCAGGGGGCTGCTCCAGGCCCCCAGCTTGTGGCTCCCACTCCAGCTCCGTGCTCCGGGCCTCATCCACCACCCACACAGGGCTGGCCCCTGGGGCTAGAGCCCTCCTTCATCTGCAGCAGGCTGGGGGGGGGGGGTGTCTACTCCCATGGAACTGGTTAATTGTTACCCGGTAACAGATCACATCCCCACTGGGAACAGAGTCACCTGCATGTGGCAATGTGAGTCACCATCACCTGGATTCTAGCTCCTGCTTTGGAGGGAGTCCTGTCTAAGAGTGGAGCCACGATAAAGATACAGCCAACATGTAACCCCAGCTCTCAGAAAGCATCAATTCTAAAACGATCCAACATCCAGACAGCCCTTTGCACAGCCCCCAGTACACACAGCTCTCATCCCATTCCTGTAGGTACAGGCAGGGCCGGATTAAGGCATGGGTTAGCCAGGCAGCTGCCCGGGGTGCCAACCTATGGGGGGCGCCTGATGGCAGCTGTAAGGGGCACACAGCGCCCCTTACAGCTGCCATGAGGCGCCACGCACCCAGCTCCCGGATCGCAGGCTGCAGCAGCTCCCAGCGGCCACCCTGCAGCGGCCACCCGGGGCGGGGGCTGCGTTAACCCCCGCAGAGCTGGCCAGCAGCGCCCTTCCCCCCGCAGCCGCGGGGCCCTGCACGGCCAGGCTCGGCTCGCCCCAGGCAGCCCCGGGCTGCGTGCCAGCGGTGGTAGTCGGCCTGGGCCAGGCCGGGCACATGCATCCTGCCACCGCCAGCTCCGCACACCCTCTCCCACGTGCCGGCGTGGGGGCAGGTCCACACATGCGCCCTCCCCCAACCTGGGGTGCAATTAAACTGTCTGCCTGGGGTGCCAGAATGGCTTGGTCCGGCCCTGGGTACAGGCTTTCCCGAAGACATGGATAAGTGGAAACTCGAAAGACTAGGAAATGGTGAGGATCTATTCCCATGGGGCGGGTCAGAAGAAACATCCCTAGAACACCGCTTCTCCTCTCCAGACAAACGGAGGGAAGGGGGGGGGGAAGCAGTGCATGCCCCCTTACACCAGTGCTGCCACCTTCCTGTAAATGCCCAGTCGTAATTCATCTGCATTAGCTTTTAGCTTTGTCATTGGAAGCAGGCGCGAGAAAGAGACAGCTCAGCAAACCCGCAGGACCCCCTGAGCCGCAGCTGCGCCTGTTTCAAAAGCTGCAGACAGTGACGAAGCAGCGATTCGCCAGGAGACCATTTCCAAGCCTGTTGCAGAGCCCTGGGAGCGGGCGGCATGCTCTCGTACCAGCGATAACCCAGCAGGTCAGATGTGTCCCTGCTGGAACGGCACTGATTTCATTTCTGAGTTACAGGAGGGATCCATCTGGACCATCTGCCAGCGAGTCAGGAAAGCAAGTGTTTAATGAAAACCAGAAGGCTCACACACCCCTCTTGCTGACAGGAGCACAGGGATGGGTGGACCGGATCAGACCCCGGGCCCAGTGAGGCCTGGTTGTTGCTTCCAATCATGGTCGGATTCAGAAGAAGAGGCGAGAAATCCCCCAGAAGACTGATGGGAGATCGGGCCCGCTGACGGGGGGAGCAAAGGGGCAGTTGCCCCAGGGCCCAGTGATTCAAGAGGTCCATGGCGCTGAAGTAGAAGAGGTGTCATCTGGAGCCCAGGGCTCTTTAAATCAGGGCTGGGGTGGAGGGGGGGAGGCTGCATCACGCTCCAGGCAGCATGGAACTGCTCCCCCTCACTTTTCCCTGGGGCCCGTGGATGCTGGTGGCTCCTCATTGGGAGATAATCTGCCCCATGTGAACTCCTCTAATGCCCCGTGGTTAGAGACTGGTTTCAGCCTTGGCACTGCAGGGGATTTCTCCCTTCCGTCCACCACTCCCTTCGTTACCATAGCTGCTATAACTCCAGACACAGTCACAATGTGGCCAATCTCTCTTTGAACCCCACGGAAATCATTGCCTCTGGGACCCTGGTCCCTGAATGACAAATGTGGCGTTACCAGTTTAGACGTTTATTTGCTCGTGGCTCTGAGCAAAAGGGAAGTGGCTGGTGGGGAGCAGGAAAATCCGGTTCTAGAGCAGGTGTAGGGGGAACTTTTTTTGGGTCAGGGGCCACTGACCCACAGAAAAATCCGTTGGGGGGCCGCACACAAGTGAGAAGCAAAGAAACCAAACCCAACCCTCACTATTGTGGCCCTCAACTGAGGAGAAAGACCCTCCCCACATTCCTCTTGCACACCATAGCCTGGGGGGGCCCAGCCTGGTAGATTTTGTGTGCTCCAGCCCTGCAGTGGGGTGGGGAGGGGGCCGGAGCACCAGTGCAGGCTCCCAAATGCTATGGGGGGAGCCCTGAGTCTTGGGGCCAGATCCACATAAGCTGCGGGCCACATGCAGCCCCAGGGCCTGAGGTTTTCCACCCCTGCTCTAGAGGCATATGGCGACTGTCCACCGGAGCTGGATGGTATGTGGCAGGGACTGCATCTCCCCCATTTTGGAAGAGTTTCTGTCACAGCCCTGGCTGGAGGTCATGGGCAGTGGGTGAAGGTAGGGCTGGGGGAGGCAAGCCCCCAGCCCTGCCCTTTCTGCCCAGCCCCATCCCCCCCCCACTCCAGGAGCCAACCGCTCCCCTCCCCCCAACACCACAGGGTGGTGGAGCAGTGTGTGGTCACAGCCTCCTCGGGCCCGGAACATGGGGAGGATGGGCAGATGAGGGCAGCAACACTCTACCCCCTAGTGTGCCTACAGCCCCGATCTGGGGGCGGGGCCAGGCTGGTGGTTTGGGAAGGCAACGCCTCCCCCTGCCTATGACACCTGCCATCCATGCTGACGGTGGTCAGTGTAAAATGCTGAATGGGTCCCAACCTTCCTGGGCAAACCCCATCTGCGTGGCCAGAGCCTTTCCTTTATGACTACAGCCCCCCCGATCCCAATGCCTGGGAAGTTTGTAGCTGGGGCTCAATGGGAGCTTTGTGTGACCATGGCCTCCTTCTGCCACCTCGAATCCCATTGACTCCAGTAGGAGCTCAGCGCCTCCCAGCAGACACTCAGCATCAAGCAGGATGTGCGCATGAAGCCACAGGTGCTGTGGCGGCCCGGGTGGGGAAGGGGATTCTGGAGGAAGTGGGAGACAAAGACAGGAAAGCAGCCAGCACTGCAAAGGGTCCGTGTAGGAGAGTTCCACGGAGTAACTCCTTTAAGGGGCATTTACATGGTTGTGCTAAGACCAGGAGAGGAAGCGGCTGAAGGCTGCTGGTGTTACAGTTCCTGGGATGCTACCTTTCCTGCAGATCACTCAGGAGCCTTCTGACCCAAGAAGTACCGGGGGGGAGGGGAGGGGTGGGCAGCTGTGTATTGGATGATACCAGTGGTGATTTAGGGAGGGATGGTTGTAGCAAAATCTCTCTCCTGTCTCCCACTGTTCTTTCCCGGAACTCTCCTACTCTCCTAAAGCTCATGGCGTGTTTCTCCACATGACCCAAAGTCCTTGTTGCGAGGGAGGGATCCGTGCAGATCCAACAGGAATGAGGCCTGTGTAGGCAGTATTGGGTCACATTGCTGGAGCATCTATTCAGGGTACCTATTACATGAGATTAGGGCGAGATTTTCCAAGGAAACAAGGGTGAAAGTCAGTAAAACTTGAGTGTAAAACTCCCATTGCTGCTTGGAAACACCCCCAGCTAGAGAGAAGGCGAGTGTGGTGATAGATCACCTTATGGTGTGGCAGAGAAATTAGAGCAGCCAGATTTATATCTGCCAGACTTATTTTGCTGCTTGAATTTCCCCACCGGCCTTTACTGCGGCTGTATCAACCCTTCTTTATCCAGTTAGTCCCATAACATCTGCTCCATATGCCTCGCTTTCCACGTTCTTTGGATTTGTGTGTTGTCCTGGCTGTTTTTGTGGATCCTTAACACTGTCAATGTCATGGGGCTACTTCTGGGGGCTTCAACCTCTCTGCAGAATGTCTGAGCGGTGTGTGTCTGTGTGTGTGTGTCTTCTGTTTTTGTGGTTGTGGAGAGCTGCGCTTGGGAGGTATCGGGTGCGTATGTCCTGGCTGGACTCTCTTCTCCTGGAATGCTCTGAGCTAGCAAGATCTCTGATTTCTCAGCTGAGGATTGGTTGGCTGCTTATCACTGGAGATGAGATAGTGTAGCGGGTGAGTAATAGGAGACGTCAGCCAGAGAAAATAGCTGTTTCTGGCAGAGACGGTTTTCTCTTCTCCACCCTCTTTCCCAAAACGCGGCTCTGCCCCTTGGCCGGCTTTTCATCCCCTTGGCGGTTCCTGCGATGTACAAGCTGAGGGTTGCTCGGGCCCTGGAGCAGCGCAGGGGCGAGTCTCTGCCTCACTCCTCCGCCTCGGGAGCGCTTTCCCAGACTTTCCCGCTCTCGGCGGGACAGAGTCTGACCCTGCTGCTGCCCTGCGGCCTCCAGCTGCTTGGCTCCGGAGCCTGAAGGAGGAGAGGATGTGCCTGCGGCACACACGGGGTGCAGAGCCCACGCCTGGCTCATTGTTTCAGCTGAGTTTATTTTCACATGGGGCTTTAACAATCCCCCTCCTTTGCGCTCAAGGACAGTGGAACAAAGAGCCTTGAGCCGGCCAGAGGATAAGGACAAGCGCGGGGGCGGCCTCTGCTTCCCTAGGCCACAGGGCTGCTCCCCCTGCCCTGGCGTCGCGGAGGGCGAGGAGCCGGTGCCATCTGGTTCCCCAGGGTTCCCGGCTGAGGAATCAGAGGGGTTGTGGTGAAACTCAGTCCCCTTCCCACCCAGACAAGAGGAATTCTTGAGAGAGGCCCCCACTGAGGGGGGTTGAGTGAAAATCCCCTGAGGACAGGCAAGCTGGTCTGGGAGGTGCCGGGCGTTCAGCATGGGGCCACTGGGCCCGTCTCAGTGCTTCTCCCCCCCGGGCTAACTGTGCAGCCTCTGTCTCCACGGCCCATTCTGGTCACCAGGCTGTGAGGTAACAGCTCCCTCCATCTTCTCCCCCTGCTGCACTGTGCTTCTGCTGCTGCAGGGGAGAGCTTGGTAGGTGCCAGGAGGAGAAACTGAGGCACTGGCCCAAGGGGGGAGCTAAGGGCAGCGGGAGGGAGGCCAGGCCCAGGAGGGCACTGAGCTATCAGTCCAAACCCACTTTCTCTGAGCGGAGGGAGGCAAACGCAGCTTTTCATTGCTAGGGAAGGCCGATGCCACTGGGGCATTCCACAAAGAAAAGCCCTCCCATCACGTGTGCCAAGGGGGTGCCACCATTAACTGGCAGCCACAGTGGGCCGGAGGTGCTGGAACAAAGGGGGTGGGGGAATCTGCCACATCCCCTGGCTTGAGGTGGTTTCTCTTGAGGGGAACCAGTGGCCTGCAGCCCCCACCCGGCCCATTGGCATTCTGCGCGTGGCCCGCCAGACATTTTCTTGCCCCCGCGTTGGGTCGCCAGGTTCCGCGGGTTTGCGTCCGCATGGTGTTTTGTCTTACTGGTATCACAGAAAGCGAGACACACCCGTCACGCGAGGGGCGGGGTGACTGCTCGCAACCAGGGCCCTGAGAGCCATGCGCTCCTTCCTGCATCCCATCACCGCGCTGCTATGGTTCACGCGGTGCCCCTCCCAAGCTCCAGGTGCGTAAGTGCACTGAGCAAAACGACCCTAGCCCGGGAGGCCATTTTGGTTCTGAGAGTCTTGTGGCCCACGGCGATGAAGGAGGCCTCTCGTGTGGCCCACTCACCAGCCTAGGCTGCCCATTGCTGATTTACAGGGTTTAGTTCAATAGCACCCAGCGCCGCACCCTCCCCCCCCCGCCCACGTATGCGTTGTTCCAGCGGCCCTGCAGCAGGCTGCTAACCTCCCTGGGTAGCAGCCCCTCATGGGTGGGTGCCATGCACCCCCGCCCCCTCTGATCCAGCTTTCATTGGAGAGAGAGACAGCAGCAGCAAATGCCAGGGCAGGGCGCACTGTTAGTGTTTCAGCAAATTTCAGGCGGGCAGCCCTGGGCACCTGGTGTGTCGTCCAGGTGGCTGCCGATTTTGGGTGTTGCTGGCCTAGCGCCGGTGCAGCTCCCCTTTACTAATCAGCGAACAAATCCTTCCTGCTGCGAGCGGCTGAGGTGGGCTGGGCTGAGCAGAGCTGCGGACAGGGGAGGAAGTCCGTGTTATATCACACCCAACGGGAACACAAAGTCCATTGGGTCACGTCTGTACATCAGTCACAGTCAATGCCGTTTCTTTCTGACACGGACAGCCGCACACGGAGCACCTCGGACACCATCGCTCAGAGAGAGAGCCGCCGCTCCGCGCTGTTGTTCTCCTGCCTGTTGTTTTGATCCAATAGAGGCAATTGTCTGGCGCTAACCGATGTTTGGTGAATGGCAATTCACTCTTGATAGTGACAAGACACTGGAAAACCCTCTGCAACACCACTATATAATTCCCCACACAAAAGGCTTTGTTCACCTAGAGTGGAGGGTCTGTCAGTGAATCTCCTTGCAAAGACCCAAACACCAGATAATGGAATTCAAAAAGTTCCAAAAAAGGCAACAAAAATGATGAGGGGTCTGGAACAGCTGCCATATGAGGGGAGATTAATATGATGGGGGCTATTCATTTTGGAAACGACTAAGGGTATGATAGAAAGAGGTCTATAAAATCACGACTGGGGTGGAGAAAGCGAATAAAGAAAAGTTATTTACTCCTTCCTGTAACACAAGAACTTGGGGGGTGCCAAATGAAATGAATAGGCAGCAGGTTTAAAACAAACAAAAGGAAATATTTCTTCACACAGCACACAGTCAACCTGTGGAACTCCTGCCAGAGGATGTTGTGAAGGCCAAGACGATAACAGGGTTCAAAAAGAGCTAGATCAATTCACAGAGGATAGGTCCATCAGTGGCTATGAGCCAGGATGGGTAAGGGATGGTGTCCCTAGGCTCTATTTGTCAGGGCTGAGAATGGGAGACGGGGGAGGGATCACTTGATGATTCCCTGTTCTGTTCATTCCCTCTGGGGCAGTTGGCACTGGCCACCCTGGTCTCAACTTCCAGCCCCACTGCCACTGCCTGGGGGTCCCAGCCACCAGCCCCACTGCCATTGCCCAGGGTCCCAGCCAACAGCTGCTGGGCTCCATTCCTGCCTATGGGCTGGGATTCCGCAGACATCTCAGCTGTAACCCCTGCCTGGAGGGAGTAACCGAGACGCATGGACAGCGGCAAGGGGGGCATCCTTCCCTAAAAATTGTTCCAGCACCACTGCATGCTCTGCCCCCAGTAGAGCCGGGGGACGTGGGTCCTTCAAGGTTCAGCAGGCCGAGCCGATGCCCAGCTCTGGGTGGGCTTCTCTGGGACCCTCTCCATCAAGTCTGAGAGGTTTTCTGGTGCTTTCCAACATCCTGTGAACCCCTCCGCTCCCCCCCGGTATCTCCAGGCAACAAGTATCTTTCAAAACCTGGTCTTGTCGAACAAACCTCTGCCCACCCAGGACATTGTGGGTGTCACTAGGCTGCATCCTGGAGCCAGGTGGATTGCCACAGACGGAGAAGGGGCTGATGCCATGGGAGCAGGCAGTGGAAGGGGGATAGAAAGGCTATTGGCTCACGAGGCCCTGGTCTACACTGGGGAGCTATTTCGAAATAACCCTCCTTATTTCGAAATAATAAGCGGAGTGGCCACACGACCAAATAACAGGCCGGTTATTTCGAAATCCGTCCTCCCGCTTTCGTCGGGGAATAATGCCTTTTTCGAAATAGTTATTTCGGGAGTTGTTATTTCAAATGTAGTTATTTCGAAATAATTCCCGAGTGTAGACATGCCCGAGAGGAGCAGGCTCTGAGCTATGGCTCAGCCGGCTGGCTTTGGCGCCCCGCTCTGCCAGAAACTCCTTGTTCACGTACAACCGGGAACTGACTCTTCCTTCTGCTCGCTATGATGTTACTCAGCGTCTCGCGCCCCGTGGTCTTAGCTACAGGCCGGGCTTCTGGGAACCCCTGCAATACCAGCCACAACCATGACCTTCCATTTCTTATGTGCACTGCACCCAACGTGCACAGGGGTGCCCTCAATACAGAGCCCGTGCTGCCAGGGAAAACCAGCCAGGAGCGAGCCAAATCCTGTGACAGGCCCCGTTCACCCTCTTGTGGCTACAGGCTGCAAGTGACTGCGGTAATTTTCACTAAGCATCCTGTCAGCTGGCCCTTCCAGCCCCAGTTTGGCTGTGGCAGAATTCTGTGCGTGGTTGGGACGGGTAACAGCCAGGGTTATGTTAAAGCATTTTTTCCTGATTATTTTTATTTACAATGTCAGTTGTGCACATGGTGAGTTTTAAGCAGGTTTTTTTTTTAAATCTATTTAAATGTTCACCAGAGTGGGCAATTGAGAGGAGGTGTCAGGCGATTATTTCACGACAGGCGAGATGGAGACACTGAAAGTTTTCAAACAATTAGAACAGGAATGGTCAGTTACGAGTCCCAAATAGAAATCGCCTTAAACCAAATGCCAGTGAGTTTGTAAGCCGTGTTATCCCCCAGCGTGCCTGTTTGCTAGGGGTTCTGGAGTGCAAACAATTAACCGTTTAACCAATAAGCAGATGCTTATTGGTGAATGGTGTCGGTTATGCTCAGGCTACATCTACACTGCAGGCTTCTTGTGCAAGAAGCTTTTTGCAGAAGAGATCTTCCGCAAAAACGTCTTGCGCAAGAGCACATCCACACTTCAAAAGCCATCGGAAAAGCGACGCGCTTTTGCGCAAGAGAGTATCCAGACTGCATGGATGCTCTCTTGCAAGAAAGCTCTGATTGCCATTAATAGAATGGCCACCAGGGCACCTGTGCTTCTTCCGATAGGCTGTTTTTATGCAACCCCCCCCCCCCCCGTTTTCTGTCCACACACACCTTTTTGCGCAAGAGCTCTTGCGCAAAAAGGAGTTATTCCTCGTAAAAAGAGGAATACCTATCCTGCAACCCCCCCCCCCCCCCGTTCTGTCGAGTCACTGCAAATTTTCTTGTGGAAAAACGCGCTTGAAGTGTGGACACTCCAGGAGTTTTTGCGCAAAAATGGCTGGTTTTGCACAAAAACTCTGCAGTGTAGACATAGCCTCAGTTTACTCCCCAGGAGCCAGACTGGCAGGAACTGGTGGCTCCACTCCTGTGGAGCCCGCACGTGTGCAATTGTGTAACCCCTGAGATTTTCAGCGGTTACACGGTTACCCTGTTACACGATTTTTAACATCCCCACTGTCTGGATAGTTGGATTATTATTGATGGAAATATTTTGTCATCAGCTTGTGTATGTGAAAGTGACAGTTCCCAAGAAAAACCAAATTCTTCCAAACCTGGCGGCACACGTAAGCACTACTGCTTAAGTCATCTGGAAGGCGTGTTCCCGGCCCCCTCTCCCATCCGCACACACTTCACGCCAGTGTGGCTAGCGTGCTCCAGGATGGCCGCATGCATATGCTATCTCAATCACTTAAAGAAGGAAAATGGTTCGATCCAGTTTCTTTGCAAAGTGGCTCATTCTACCAACAGCGGAAGCCAGCGGACGGAGCAGGAAGCCAAGAGCCTTGTCTCCAGTTCAGAAATTAGTTGTCTAAGCCAATCTGGCGAGCAGTCGTTTTGTGCATGGTTAGTGTTGCACTAATGTGCACGAGGACTGCCCAGCTGTGGGCTCTGTTCCCCTCCTGTCCAACGCGCTGGGACAGGGAAGGCTGAAGAGTGCCATGTAAGAGCAAAGGGTTCTGTTGGGGGGGAGGGGAGGAAGCACGAGGTGGCTGGGCAGCAGGGCCGGCGTGATTATTTGCGGGGCCTACTCCGAATATATGGACCGGGAGCAGGGTCGCTCATTCATTCTCATTTCTTATTTTAGTCCATACAAGAATATTTAAAAACTCACCTAATTTTAATGTCAGAAAAGAAAACAAACCCAAATTCACTATAAAGCTCATTAAAACCACGACCCACCGCACGAACCTCATTAACACACTCCACACTGTGATGACAAGGGCCAGTAGCCCTCAGTGCTTGACGCACCAGCCTATCTCTATATTTTACACTGCAGGGCGCACATTACAGACTGCATTCTGGCACCTGGGTTACAACGGGCGGACGTATTTCGACCCGATGGGCATATGTTGCAAGGAGCATTTTCCTCCTACAAAACAAGTGTCTGCACAGAAGTATTTTTAATCTAATTTGAATTTTTAATCATTATTGTTTAATAGGCCATGAAACACATTGTCTAAATCGCCAGTAATGAGAACAGAGCCTGGAGCGAGGCCAGTAAAAAAGTGCAGAGCCACGTGCGGGAAAACAGACAGCACACGCCTCACACCAGCCCTGCTGGGCAGGGGCAATACAGATGCAAGGGGTACGGCTCTCAAGACGTCTCTGCTGAAGGGTGTTACAAGGAGGAGGGAGAAGAAATATTCTGCTTAACCTTGGAGGATAGGGCAAGAAGCAATGGGCTTAAATTGCACCAAGGGAAGGTTAGGTTGGAAATTAGGAAAAACTTCCTAACTGTCAGGGTGGTTACACACTGGAATAAATTGCCTGAGGGGTTAGTGAAATCCCCATCGCTGGAGATATTTGTTGGATAGCCATCTATCAGGGTTGATCTCGGTGCTTGGTCCTGCGGTGAGGGCAGGGAACTGTACTCAATGACCTGTCAAGGTCCCTTCTGGTTCTAGTGTTCTCTGATTCTGGTGCTGCTGGCTTGTTTTTGCACTTCACAGCCGCTACATCACAGGGATTGCTCTGCCTCCCTGAGTCTGTCACAAGCTGGCAGGAGGGGGGTTCCTAGGCCTCTTACAAACACAGAATATTTAGAAACCCAGCGGTGTAGTATGGTGGCGGCATGGGAGCTAAACTGCAGGCATAGCTGGTCTGTTTGGGAGCGAGCTTCTGCTAAGCTGGGTCCTCAGCATGGTCCCCCTGGCCTGAGCTCCTTGCGGCCAGGACTGTCTTTCAGCCACGTGGGGGTGTGGTGCTGGTCCCTGTGTGCCCCTCCCTGCACCTTGCAGGTGTTATTCCGCCGCCAGAAGGAAACGTTGGGCAGGTTTCAAGATGAAACACGTTCTGGGCACAGAGGGGTTTTTAAAGCAATGTCGAAAGGGCAGGTTTGTCAAAACGTCCCATCCATTTTCAACTCTTCATTCAGACGAAACCAACAATTCCTTTTGGTCGACACTGAAATGACTCCTGTCCAGTTTGGGCCAGTTGTACTCCCCCCATGCTGGAAAAGGGGAAGAGTAGCCAATACCCACAGGCCACGTCTACAGGAGGAAATTATTTCAAAATGACTGAATTCGGCTTAAGAATGCCTGACTTAAATTCAAACTGGCGTGTCCTCACTATGGAGAAGCCTCAAAATGAGTCCGAGGGAGGCTCTGTTAATGTGGACACGCTATCTCAGAGTCAGAGCCCTAGGAAGCAGGGTGCTGCGGGATGCCTCCCAAAAGCCAATTAGTTCGAATTACTGGCACTGGAGCGTCCACACTACCATTAATTCGGACTTACACATTCAGAATTAGCGTTATTCCTGATGAAAAACAGGAGTAGAGAGTTCAATTTCTGCAACTCATTATTTCAAAATAACAGGCTTGGTAGCGTGGATGCAACGCTTACTAATTTGAACGGGGGGGGGCATTATTTCGACTAAGGTCCTAGTGTAGACCAGGACATAGACTCAAATGGGAACTTACATGCATAAAATGGGGGGCTTTGCCATTAGACTCTGGGTTCAGTCCTGCAAGCCAAGCCTCGTGGAGCTTCGAATTGCGATTGATGAATCCCGACTTGCCTGGCCAGTAAGACTGATTTGAGCCATGACAGACTGTTATCTATACCATCTGAAGCAGTGTTTCTCCACCTTTTTTTATAAAGTACCTCTTTTTCAACAAAAAAATGGTAAGTACCCCCAGTACCTACAGTTTTCAGACACACAATTTTTTTTTCTACCATTGCAACACTTTTGTTTCAACAACTTAATCGTAGCCAGGTGGGCAATGAAATTTTGGGGTGTAAAAAGTACAAAAATAATAAAGCGTTGTAAAACCTGAAACAAAAATTCAGTTTTCTCCAAATTTCAGTTGTGCTGATGTACCCGGGCCCAGACTTCTCTCGAGTACCCCAGAGGGTACTTGTACCACTGGTTGAGAAACACTGATCTGCAGGACCTCTCTCTCTCTCCCCCTCTCTCTCTCTGTGCATGCATATGCTGCTTTTCATGTTTTACGTTCAATAAATGCGGTATATTGCCTTTCCCTCTGAAAAAGATCTCAGGTGTGTCTTTTAAGCATAACATTTATTGGTGGAGGATGCATGCATAGTCTAATCAGGAGAAACAGGGTGAAATAGAAGCATACAAAACTTATAAGCAAGTCATTATACATCATACGTATATTCTTATACCAATACTAAAATACAACATTTTGGCTACAGGAGGGCAGAAAAAAGTCCAGCACCAGAATGTTCATTCATTCTGACAAAAGATGGCATGGTGTAAGAACACGCTGGTGGAAAACGGCCACCTCATGCCGAAAGCTGCATCTTGTTGAAAGATCTCAGGTGAAAAGATTTCCGCCACTTGGAGCCAGCTAACCTGTGATCCAGGGACCTGTGCTGGTCTGAAAACAATTGATAGCTCTTGATGCAAAGGGTCTGCCAAGAAATAGAGCGTGCTTGTCCAGGACTGTGTCTACCACGCAGCTCCAGCCTGGGAAAGGCCCAAACAAGCAGCAAGGCTGGAATTTCAAACAACTGGCTATTCTCCAAGCCAGGCCCAGCCAAAGGGTTTGCAGGGCCCAAGGCAGGATGCTGGGAGCGGGGCCCCGGGCCTGGCTGGTGGATGGTGAATACTCTGCAGCGTGGGGCTCCGAAAGCATGGGGCCCAAGGCATTTGCTTTGCTCGCCTTGCCCTAGGGCTGGGCCGGCTCCAAGCTAGGGGAGGCACTTTTTCCCATCTAAGCTTCCTTCCTCCATCTCAGCCCCCCTTGCGAAAAGGGACAGCCTCTCCCATAGACCCATCTTGGGCTCTTGGATGGAAGGAAATTGACTCAGATGGCTCAGATCTCAGTTTCAGCCTGGCTGGTCTTGAAGGCATCTCAGAGAAGGTCTCTTCAGTAAGGCCAGAGAAAAGAGGGACGGCAGGTGTCGGGGGCGGGGGTAGTCTCACTTCGATACGATACCTCCGTTACAGCTGTGAATTCTCGGTATCTCATTGGGCTAGAACATAGGTGATAAGATTACCGTCCTTGGCAGACGACTACCTCCTTGTTTTAATCCCCGAGCTTGCTGAAGGGTGCTGCTTTCATTTGATAGCATTTGTGGGCAGTTCCAATGAGCTTTGGTTTGCTGTGATAAATGAAATTGCTCACCCCCCAATGCAAACTTCATTAATGCCGGTGGCCAGACAGATCAGTGTTATTCTAGCGCAGAAGGAGAAGAGGCAGCATGCAGAAAGGGGATTTGGCTGGGATGCTCTCTCTGAAGCTCCCCTAATTGCTGATGATTTGTATCTTTTGCTGTGTGTGCTCAAACTTCACGGCAATTCCACCTCCTAATCGTCGAGGTGACTCCATCCACTAACACACTGCTCGGGGCTGAATGATTTAACTGCGGAAAGTACCCTTTTGCTAGAACCTACCAAGGCTCGGCAGGTTTGCTTTGCAAGTTGCCTCGCTTCCTGGCACAATATTTAATCAGACGCCGCGGAGATATTTCAAAATAGATCGGTCAGGAAATAAAACCATGTGTCTCTCGCTATTTCTGTCCCGCTGGTGGAGGAATGTACTGGGGAGATGCCAAAGTATTCGGGGATATCAAGGCTGTTGAGCTACTGATGGGATTAAATGGTGCCGCGAACACAAGACCCAGAAAGCCAGAAAGAGGTGGGGAAAATATCAAATCCAACACAGCATGCAGGCACCTGCAAATAATACCATTAGCGTCAATGGGACAGGTTCAAGTAACATGTGCTTAAGTGCTTAGCTCAGGGGCAGGCAAAATGCTGGTAGCTCCCCCTAGGCACCATGTGCCCCTGGCAGGGGGAAGAGACTTCGTGTGATGCCCCCGCCCCCCAGGCCAATCGTCACAGCTCCCATTGGCTGGAGCAGTATATGGAGGGAGCCTCCAGCCGTTTTGAGTGGCCTGGGACTGCCACAGGCAGGGAGCCTGCTTCGAGGGCCCCATTGGGCTGTAGGCCAGGAGCTGGCTAAGGTGAGTGCCTCTCAACCAGAGCCTTCCTCTGGTACCCCACCCTCTCCCACTCCCCAACTCCCAGGTCACTACCCCCTCCTGCCTTAGGTCATCACCCAAACTATCTGCACCCCCGTTCACCCAGTCCCAACTCCCTCCCAGACCCTGTACCCCCCCACTCTGCCCCAAATTCCACTTCTGCACCCTTACCCCCTCCTGGGCCCTGCACCCCAATTCCCTGCCCAGTTCACAACCCCCCTCCTTCACCCAAACTCTCTCTCAGACCCCCCACCCTCTCCTGCACCCCAATCCCCTACCCCAGGCTCCCTTCTGCACCCACCCTCCATCCCAGGCCCCACACCCTGTCCATAGAAAAGCGTGGCCCTTGACCACTTACCAAAACCTCGGAGTGGCCCCCGTGAAAAATCATCGCCCACCCCGACTTAGCTGGATCAGGGGCTCTCTTCACAGAATCCTTTGGCTTTTCCTCCAGCAATAAGTCACTGTCCTGGTAGCTGAGGCTGGGGGGGCTTGGATATGAAGTGCGAAGTAGCAGCGCCCTCCCCCGGAAGGACCGTGCTATCTGGCTGGACTGTGGGAGAGATTGTCAAAAAATGGAATTTCTGCCCCAAGGGAAAACTGTCTTGACTCGGAATGAAACTGTGCAGTCTCTGACTGTTTTCCGAAATGAAACCACCTTATCAAAGCCTTTCGCTGAACCCTAATTGTTCTGAATATAATAATCTACATGTTGAAATGACTAAGTCAAAATGGAGCATTTTTGCCTTGAACTTCCTGCAATAATTGGGAACCAAATGGATGTGCTCCTGCAAAAGCCCTAGATGTAATCAAATCAGCATTTTCGGATGGAAACCTGTGTAGCAGGAAAATTTTGGACCAGCCATAGTTGTGGGTGAGGGTGAGACAGCCGTTGAGGTTTTATGTCTCTAGGAACTAGCTAACATAAGTTACGCCTCATCCATCATCCTAGCTACTTTGCTCACTGGCTAGTTGTGTCTTTCTGGATTCCTTGGTGTTCCCACAACCAGCTCTGGGCTTGCTCCCAATCCTCTCCTTATGCACAGAGCAGCCCTCCTGAAATCGCCCGTATGGCTGCTACCCTCCAACATCTCCTTAAGGCCCAGCTCAGCGGTGACACAACAGAGTACCCACCCGGTGATGTTCAGCCATGTGGCACTGGCTGTTTGATGTTGGTTTATATTTTTTTAAATCCATCCCCTAAGGATTCAGTTTGTGCACACTAGCGGCTTATGTGGGTTGAATCCTGTGTCCCTCCCCACCCCTCCCTATTGTTTGGAATATACTCATTTTTTGCATTTTGCCTTAAACTGGGTCCAGACCTTGTAACGTGCTGTGCGTGGGCACGTCCCCACGCATGCCCCGTGGGCTAAAGGTGAGGCAGGGCAGGACTGAGCATTTAGGATGTGAGCTCTTTGGGGAAAGGGCATCAAGATCCTGGGAGCGAGACTTAGAGCAGGGTCAAACCTGGGGCTGAGAGCAACAGAGGCGTTACCATAAAACCATAAGAATGACCAGACTGGGTCAGATCAAAGGTCCATCTAGCCCAGTATCCTGTCTTCCAACAGTGGCCAACGCCAGGTGCCCCAGAGGGAGTGAACAGAACAGGGAATCCTCAAGTGATCCCTCCCCTGTCCTCCGTTTCCAGACAAACAGAGGCTAGGGACACCATTCCTACCCATCTTGGCTAATAAGCATTGATGGACCTAACCTCCATGAATGTATCTAGTTCATAGCCACGTTCTAGCCTGGGGCTGATACCAAGGATCCGAGTCAGGTTTAAGGGTCCATCCAACTCAGGAGCAAGCAGAGGTCACAGCCAGGACCTCAAGGGCAGGGCTGTTTGTGGCACAGGAGACCCACACTGTTCCCTGGACACTTTCTGGAATGCCCCTTGGGTTTATATAGGGCAGGGAGCCAATTAGGGGCCAAGAAGCTGCTGCCTGTTCGATCCCATGAGGCGGGACTTCCCCTAGTCTGTGTCCACAGGGGATGCAGTGCAGCACAAGCGCATTACAGCTGCCACTAGGTGGTAGCATGGAGGCGGCTGCTACTCAGCAGCTAGGCGGCTTTGGGTTTGAGCCCTGCCAGGCTTTGCACTGGGATGGCCTCCCACCGCTGGAGAAACCATTGGCAGCTGTGAGTGTGTGCGTGCGCGCCATCTGTCACTCCCAGCATGGGATTTCACTGTATGACTCTGCTCCCCGCAGACCACTGACACCCCAAGTGCAGGCTGGTGAATAGACACCATGTGAGTTTCGCCCTGCCAAATGGGAGATTGCACCAAATGGGACACAGGCAGAGTGTGGGACCTTGCAGAATTCCCACAGCGGCGGAAGTCCCCTACCTGGGCTGGAAGAGCAGTGCGGGGAGGGAATTGGGAAATCCGCCTGCTTCTCCCGTTGGTGCAGCAGTGGCTGGGGGTGCGGCAAAGGTTCCCCGGGACTGAGCGTAGTGTGGAAAACACGTCTCCTCCCTATGGAGCAAAGGCAGCTGAAATCAGACAAATCCAGGCTAGAAACAAGGCCTGGAAGTTTAGAGGGAGGGTGATTAACCACTGGGCCAATTCAGCAAGGACTGGGCTAGATTCTTTATTGCTGGCTATGTCTCAATCAAGATTGGACGGGATTCTGTCTAGAGCCGCTCTGGCTCCAACCGGAATTGATTCAGGGCAGTCCAGGGGCTGGGGTCTGCGGGAGGTCAGGGTAAATGCTCACAAGATCGCCCACCTTCTGGCCTTTTAAGCTGTGCACAGCCGTGTCACAGGACTTCCAGGAGAGCCCCACCCCTCCCTCTGTGGCTTGTGCTAGTGCCAGGGATGACGAGGCATGAGACAACACCCCTCAGCTTAAAGGAACAGCCTGGATTCCAGCAGACACCAGACTGGCCGTCAATTTCCCTCTAATCTTTTCCATCCTATGCAGATTTGTTCCTACCCATGTGCGGAATAAATTGTTTTGTGCACTGAGGCATGTGTGTTTGTGCACCACCAGTAGAAGCAAAAACCTAGCTATGGGTGCGCTGGTAATCAGCACAAGCCTGAAGCTTACAGGGAATACTGCTGGCGGTGTTGTTCTATGCCTTCCAGCTCCCCGCCCCCATGGGCGGACTGGCCGGGCGGGATACCGGGAATTTCCCAGTGGGCCGTCCTCCTAAGGGCCAGCTGGCGGCTGCTGGAGGAGGAGGGGGATTTGTGATGGGGTGCCGCAGCCCCGCACTTTAAATTCCCCGGCGCTGTGCGCCGGCCATGTACAAGGCACTGTGGGGCTGAGGGAGCACATGTGTGGCGTGCTCAAATGCCACGCAACAGGTGAGAGGGGAGACGCGTGGTGTGGCGTGACGTCACGGCCTGGGACTTTAAAACCGCCCAGCCCAGCGCTGCATCGCGCAGCCCAGCTCCAGGTCCGGCATGTGGTCTGGTCTGGAGCCCCGGAAGCAGCTGGGGCCCAAACACAGACTCCAGCCCTGCCAACTGGAAGGCAGAAGCCAGGTAGGGGAGGGGAAGGGGGAAAAATAGGGGGAAGCGGTGGGAGAGGAAGGGGCTTGTGCTAGGAGATGAAAATGCCCTGGGGTTTGGGCTCCCCTGGAGCATGCGCCCCGCCTCCCAGCAAGCCGCGCAAGCTGCATTTGCGTGTGCACCGTCCCCGGACAAAAAGGCGGGGGGGGGGAATTTTTTTGCTTGGGGTGGCAAAAAACCTAGAGCCGGCCCTGGACACAGGGAAAGGGGGAGGGGCACGCAGGGGTGATGTCATGGGGAGGGCCGTTCTTAAACCATTTCCCGGGCCTCTTTTGATTGCCAGTCCACCCCTGACCGCCCCCCACTAAATATTGTTCCAGTGCCCCAGCCAGGACGTGAGGGTGTCGGGGAGCCTGGGAGTCGTGAATCCTGGCAGGGATCCCTGGGGGCTGAGCTGTCATTGTGCAAAGGAGCCATCGCCCGTTCTGCAAGGTGCAGGCCAGTTTGAGGGACCGCTGATGGCAGAGCACTGGAGAGCTCTGGGCACTGACAGCCCCCCTGACTGTCCCAGAGAAGAGCAGCGGACGCCTCTCCTGGCTTTGCCTACAGCTTTTGCCTCCCCCTCCCTGCCCTCTGCACAGCATTTATTCATGAAAAATGAACATGCTTTGAGCAATAACAAATGGGCCCCACCAGCCCATTCATAACCTCCCTGCCAGCACATTTCTATGTCCACGTCCTCTGAGTTGCTGGGATCTTCGTTGTCTCTATTTTTGCAGCGTTTTGTGACAGCTTCTCGCTGACAAATTAAAGTTTGCCATTAGGTAAATCTTTCCGCAACTCAGCCAGCGAAATATTAGCACAGAAAGAGCCCTGCCCCTTTCAATAACTCTGCCACTTAAAATCAGTGCATGTAATGTATAGACACACGGTCCATACATAGCGAGTAATGGCCCTGCACTGGAGAGCAGAAATGACCAAACTCTCTGCGGAAGGCAGTGGACACTCCAAGCCGACCTGTGAATCTACCTGGAGATAGACGCACCAGGGATAAATGGTCAGCAGATCAGCCGGCTCTCTTTGAAGATAAGACTTGATGCGCTTCCTTCAATAACGCAGAGTTTTAGAGCTGGTTAACATGTGTACTTCAAAACGTGGTTTTCAGTGAAAACACGGCTTTTGGGTCATGGTGGGAAAGGTCTGCTTTTGACAATACTTTGGAGATGGGACGACGAAGTGACCAAAAACATTGGCAACTGAAAATAAAAGTTAACAAAACCAAGGTTTTTTTTAAAGAAAATATTTAATGAAAAAAAGATTTAATTGTTGAAAACGTTGATGGGAACAAAACATGTTCACCCACGATCTCTGCTCCTGAGTAAGGGCTCCATGCCGGGGCAATACAGGGGGAACAGTGGTAGATGTGCGGGAACTGTCTTTATCTCTGAGATACTTTCCAAGTCCTTTGGTAGCAGTTCTTTAGTGTTGGTATTATCTGCATTATGATAGGAACCCAGGCCCATCAGGCTGCATAAACATAACCTAAAGGACACATCCTGCTCCAAAGAGCTGACAGTTCTCATTGGATGTGCTCCACAGAAAGAACCTCTCCATTGTAACATGCAAAGGTACTTTCGATGAAAGCCAGGTCAGCACAGCACCAAGAGCTCATCTAGACTATGTGGAAGTCGAAAGAGGATATGCAAATTCTGCGGGAATTTGCATATCTTCTTTCGAAAGTGAAAGTAGTTTAGACGTGGCTTTTTTGGTGACCTCCCCTTTGTTGAAAAGCCACATAAACCTCATTTTTTGAGGAAGAGTGGCTTTTCGACAAAGGGGGGGAGTTCGCCGAAAAAGCCGTGTCTAAACTACTTTCACTTTTGAAAGCTCTGCTTTTGAAAGTGTGATCGGAAGAAGATATGCAAATTCCCACAGAATTTGCATATCCTCTTTTGACTGTTCTGCATAGTCTAATGAGCCCAAAGGATGAAATACAGCCCAGTGCACATGGCCCAGACATCACAACTCCTCCCACACCAGCCTGATTTAATTAGCTTCATTGGCACTGGTTCTACAGTTGACAGCTTTTGTGGTTATATATACCTTGGATTCTGTGATTTCCACTCCAACTTATCAGATGAAGTGGGTTTTACCCACGAAAGCTCATGATCTAATAAATGTGTTAGTTTCTAAGGTGCCACTGGACTACTCGTTGCTTTTAAAGTTACAGACTAACACAGCTAGTAGGGATGTAAAAAGTCATTCAATAGGTAACTGGGTAACTGCTGAAAATCTCAGTTACATGTGCTGCGGCTCTGTAGTATAAAGCTTAAACAAAGCTTTATACTGCAGAGCCCACAGCAAAGCCTCCATGAGAGCAGGGCTGCCAGCCCCTGCCAGCCCTGCTCCGAGGGAAGAAGCTTCACTGTCGCAGCATTGACTCTGCTCCTGGGGAACCAGCGTGTAACCTGCAGTGGAGGGTTGGGGGAGAGCAGGCTGGACCTGCCACAGACAGCCATCAGCCCCTGCCTGCGGTGGGCCCCACTGGGCTGGAGCAGCCCCCTGCCCAGGGTGGGTGGGGAGCTGCTCCGGCCCCTGCGGTAACCAGAACTGGTAAGCATTACCTGCTTAGAGTTCTGCTAACCAGTTAACCTTTCACATCCCTAACAGTTACCCCTCTGAGACTCCTCCCATTTGGTTTATTGGTGACCCTCCTCCCACATAACCAAGCCCTGCTTTGCAAATATCCGTGAAAATTTTTTTTCACAAGTACTCACACAGGTGATGGAAAGTGCAGTTTCACCAGGCTCCCCGCTCATGACCCGCAGACAAGAGACTGGCAAAAAGGTGCAAAGATCCAGTGACCCATGCAGGCTCAGGTCTGGCTTTCTGATTTTAGTGCTGGAAATACCTGTGTGTCCGTTCAGGCTTTCCTTATGGCAAGCACCCCGATGCACAATTGTTTTCAGAGGAGCTCTGGAAGGTGCCAAAGACTTCCCCAGAGAGATAGCTACAACCATCTGGCTAGCTCAGAGCCAAAAAAAAAAAAAAAAAAATAGGACCTGACAGCCCAGCCATCATTTCTCGCTATTGAATAAGTTTCCAGAAGATTGGTTGCTGGAGGATTGTTATTACTGGGTTAGCTTACTGCCAGCTGTACAGGACAGTGCACAGGGGCCAGTAGCCACAGGCCGGGAGAAACAACACTGCTACTGACTGATGACATGCATTATTGGCACTGGGGAAAAGCCATGATGATTATCTGCAAAGTACTTAACCCACTCACAGTGCACTATCGATATTAATTCATGATGAACTGAGGGCTCCTCTGAGCCACCCATTACAGATTCATGGAAAGAGCTGTCGGCCCCAATCCTGCGGGAGCAGCGCCCCCTTGACGTGAGTGGGGACCATGGGGGGGCCTGGGCAGGGATCAGGATCAGGAGTGGGGGCGTGCCAGCGGCGTCTATGCTAACGTTCGCCAGAGGCCGACAGAACCAGGTATGCTGGATTCAGAACAAGTCTAGTCAGGTTCCGGCCCTGCCAAGGCTGAGGGCACGCATGTACCATGGAGCTGCATACCGATAAACACAGGCACAAATCGTGGCAGGGCAGCTGCTTTCAGGGGCTCCTTTTCCTACCTGTGTGTACGGAGACTGCCTCAGTCAGGTGTCACGCCTGGCTGGGGCCTCGGCCAGGAGCTATCGGAGTAGACCCCTGTCCGGTCAAACCCGCCTGCTTGCCGAGAAATTAAAAAACACCCCCAAAAGCAAATGGGGGGGGGAATTAATTGCAAGCCCCCCCAGAAAGCAGAGGTGCATGCTCCCCCTGGTGGCTGTAGGGCAGCACTGAGCGGGAGGGGGTGTAAGTCAGTGCATTTGGTGAAGGGCTGAGAAGTCTCCTGCATCCTCTGATAAAGTTCATTTCAGCCCATAGGTGCTGGATCTAGGGGGGCTGCTGTACCTCTGGCTTGAAGGGGCTCCCTCCAAGGTTCTCTCAGGTGCCCCGCCCTTTAGCCCTCCCTCAGCCTGTCCCTGGCCTGACCCAAACACCCCAGGGCTGGGCCAGCGAGCCAAGTGCCGAGGGGAACAAGAGGCAACGTGCGTTAAGGGCTGAAATGCAGCTGTGCAGAACCTGCACTGCTGGGCCCAGCCCGCGGGGAGCTCTGCCCTGTGGGGAAGGGGGCTGAGCTGGGGAGGGGGTGGGGCAGGGATGGACTGGGGGTTGGGGTGAGTTGGGAACTGGGACGAGTTGGGGGTTCTGAGGGGGAATGAGAAGAGGGGCTGGTGGGCTTGGAGGGGAAGGGCTGAACTGGGAGACTTGAGGGAGAAAGGGCTGAGCTGGGCTTTGGGGGGTGGTGAGTAGAAGGGCTCCGAGGGGAGAGTGTTCTGCTGGGGGTGCTGAGGGGAAGACTGAGCTGGGAGGTGAGGGGGGAAGGGCTGAGCTGGGGGCTTGGAGGGGGCAAGGGCTGAGTTTGGGGTCACAGGGGGAAGGGCTGAGCTGAGGGCTCGGAGGGGGGAGGGGGAGGGTTGCCAGGTGTCCGGTTTTGAACCGGAGAGTCCAGTATTTGAGCTTTCTTTTCTGGAAACAAATTGAGAAAATAGAAATGTCCGTCCCGTGTTTTCTAATCAGATGGAATGCAGATTGTGAGGTCATGTCAAGTGTGTCCGGTATTCTTGTTGAAACCATCTGGCAACCCTAGGGAGGGCTGAGCTGGGGGTCACAGGAGGAAGGGCTGAGCTGGGCATCACAGAGGGGAGGGCTGAGGGGGAGGTCACGGGGGGAGGGTTGAATTGGGGGCTCGGAGGGGGGAAAAGCTGAGCTGGGGGTCACAGGGGGAGGGCTGAGTTGGGGGTCACAGGGAGAGGGCTGAGTTGGGGGTCACGGGGGGAAGGGCTGAGCTGGGGGTCACAGGGAGAGGGCTGAGTTGGGAGTCATGGGGGGGAGGGCTGAGTTGGGGGTCACAAGGGGGAAGGGCTGAGCTGGGGGTCACGGGGGGAAGGGCTGAGCTGGGCATCACAGAGGGGAGGGCTGAGGGGGAGGTCACGGGGGGAGGGTTGAATTGGGGGCTCGGAGGGGGGAAAAGCTGAGCTGGGGGTCACAGGGGGAGGGCTGAGTTGGGGGTCACAGGGAGAGGGCTGAGTTGGGGGTCACGGGGGGAAGGGCTGAGCTGGGGGTCACGGGGGGGGAAGGGCTGAGCTGGGGGTCACAGGGAGAGGGCTGAGCTGGGGGTCACGGGGGGGGAAGGGCTGAGCTGGGGATCACAGGGGGAGGGCTGAGCTGGGGGTCACGGGGGGGGAAGGGCTGAGCTGGGGGTCACAGGGGGAGGGCTGAGTTGGGGGTCACGGGGGGGGGGAAGGGCTGAGCTGGGGGTCACAGGGAGAGGGCTGAGCTGGGGGTCACGGGGGGGGAAGGGCTGAGCTGGGGATCACAGGGGGAGGGCTGAGCTGGGGGTCACGGGGGGGGGGAAGGGCTGAGCTGGGGGTCACAGGGGGAGGGCTGAGCTGGGGGTCACGGGGGGGGGGGAGGGCTGAGCTGGGGGTCACGGGGGGAGGGCTGAGGGGCGTTAGCGGGGGCAGCGTCTCCCCCGCCCCCTCACACGGACCCTTCTGCTCCCCGGCCCAGAGGCGGGGGCGGGCGGGGCTGGGGGCGGGGCGCCGGCTGCGGCTCCGCGCCTGGTTGGTGCCGTGGGGAGCCGGGGGCGCGGCCGCGCGTGGGCTGGTCCCGGCTAAAGCGGCGCGGGCGCCGGGCGCAGGGTCCGGAGCGGAGTCGGGGGCTGCGATGCGGGGCGCGTAGCGGCACCATGGAGAGCGGGGCCCGCTGCAAGATCGTGGTGGTGGGAGACACCCAGTGCGGCAAGACGGCGCTGCTGCACGTCTTCGCCAAGGACTGCTACCCCGAGGTGCGGCTGGCAGCGGGGCCCGGCGGGGGGATTTGGGGGTGCGGCTGGAGGAGCTGCGGGCCGGCGGGGAGATCTGGGGGTGCGGCTGGGCTCTGGGTGAGGGATTGGGGTGCCTCTGAGTGCTGAAAGGGTCCGGGCTTTTAGTACTGTGGGGAGGGTGAAGGGGGGCCAGTGTGTGGGTCGGGGAGCTGGGAGGGGTGTGGTGGGGGCTGAAGGGGACAGGGAGTCCAGGATGGGGGTGCAGCCAGGGATCTGGGATTCTGGTCTGAGGGCTGGAAGGAGGATTGGGGGTGCGACCAGGAGAACAGGAGTCCCGGTGCGGGATTGGGGTGCCTCTGAGTGCTGAAGAGGTCTGGGCTTTCAGTACGGTGGGAGGTGAAGGGGGGCTGGTGTGTGAGTGGGGGAGATGGGCTGGGGGTGTGGTGGTGGGCTGCAGCAGGTCCAGGATGGGGGTGCTGTCAGGGAGCTGGGATTCTGGGCTGGGGGGCTGGAAGGAGGATTTGGGGGTGCAGCCTGGGGAGCAGGAGTCCAGGTGAGGGATTTGGGGTGCCTCTGAGTGCTGAAGAGGTCTGGGCTGTGGGTGCGGTGGGGGATGAAAGAGGGCTGGGACGTGGCCTGGGAAGCTGGGGGGATGAGTTGGGGTGCAGTGGGGAATAAAGGGTGGCTGGGAGAACTGGGTGTCTGTCTGAAGGATTTGGGGGTGCAGCTGGGGGTAAGGGCTGGGTGTGTGTTGGGATGCGGAGGGGGGCAGTGAGTCCAGAATGGGGGTGTGGCCGGGGGAGTTGGGATTCAGGGCTGGGGGTGCAGTTGGGGGAGCTGGGTGTCCGGGTGGAGGATTTGGGCATGTGGCTGGGGGCGCTGGGTGTCGGGGTGAAGCTGGGGGAGCTGGGTGTCTGGGTGGAGGATTTGGGAGTGAAGCCAGGGGAGCTGGGTGTCTGGGTGGAGGATTTGGGAGTGAAGCCGGGGGGGCTGGGTGTCTGGGTGGAGGATTTGGGGGTGAAGCCAGGGGAGCTGGGTGTCCGGGTGGAGGATTTGGGCGTGTGGCCGGGGGTGCTGGGTGTCGGGGTGAAGCTGGGGGAGCTGGGTGTCCGGGTGGAGAATTTGGGCAGGGGGCAGCTGAGGGAGCTGGGTGTAAGGGCTGGAGGTGCCACTGGATTTGGCCAAGGGTCTGTCCTGGCGGGTTACAGATCTGCTCCGCTCCCTGGGGCTGCCCGCGCGGCCGCTGCTGACCGTGACTTGCCCCATCCCCTCTCCTAGAACTATGTCCCCACCGTGTTCGAGAACTACACGGCGAGCTTTGAGATCGACAAGCAGCGCATCGAGCTCAACATGTGGGACACCTCAGGTGAGAGGCCAGACAGGCTGGAGGGGGTGCAGGGCGTTGGGGGCGGGGAGAGGATTTTGTGGCTTGGCTGGTAAATGTTCATGTCAACATTGCATCTCGGAGTCAGTAGCCAGGACTCCCTCTCAGCCCCCTGCTGGAAGCCTGGAACCCCCGTCCCTTGCCCCCACCTGGTGGGTCCCCCAGCTCTCTTCAGTCCCTCTCCGCTCTGTCCCTTCCCCGCTTAGTTCCCTGCCCAGCTTTGCCAACCCCCTTGTTCCCAGCTGTACTGTCTGTTCCCCAACCAGGGCTCGCCAGCTGCTCTCAGGAGGAAGCCGCCTGATCTGCTGGCCTGGGGGGTCGGCAGTCTGCCCACACCAGACCCAGTTGCAGAGCTGTGTCCTTTTCCCACCACAGGAATCCTGGGGCTGCCTCTTGCCTAGCTGGGTGAGGTGCCTTAAAGTCAGGCAGCAGAATTAGTGACCCCTGCAGGCTGTAGGCGGGACAGAGCAATGGGGTATGTGTGGGCGGGGGACGCGCTGGTATTTTTGTAGCTTCCTGCAAGTTGCCTTGTAAGACCCATGGAAGTTGGCCCTCTGAACTGACACCTGTGTTGGGCTCATGGAAACGCGAGATGGGGGGGGCCTCTTGGCTCCTTTGCCCCCTTCCCTGCCCCCAGAGGTGCAGGAATCATTTTTACACTGGGGGTGCTGACAGTCACTGAACTAAACTGTACAGCCTGCATGTACTGGAAACCACTTCAAGCCAGGGCGTGCTGCAGCACCCTCCCCGCACGCCTCATTTCAGCCCCTATTCTTGCCCCCCAGGGCCAGTCATGATCATGCCCTCCACTGTATTACAAGGGCAGGGCCGGCCACAACATTTTGGCACCTGAGGCGGGGAGCTCAAACGACACCCCCATGCCCCCTCACTTGGGCCAAAACTTTGCAAGGTCTCAATTCTGCCTCCTTCCTGTTCTCCTCCCCTCACGGCTCGGCTCTGCTCTGCTCCCTACATGTGCACCAGCAGCAGACACAATTTTCTACACTCTGGGTCCTAGTGGTGCCCCCCTCCCCCCCCCAAGTCTGGCACCTTAGGCGGCCGCCTCAGTTCACCTCATGGTAAGGCCAGCCCTGTACAAGGGGCTAATCCCTGATGGTGAGAAACTCCATTTCCATCTCCCTTCACCCAACCCAAACCCCTCCAGCTGACACAACGGGGCGCAGCTGCCTCTAAGGGTGGGATTTTTTGCTAAATTTGTGCTGTTTTCTTTAGTCCATGTCGCCCGGGTTTGTCCTTTTTCTGCTTCTGCTCTGGGAGCCATTCCTGACAGTGAACCTCAATTTTCCTTGTTTATACCCCCTTGTACCAGGCTGGGACGAATCTTCTCCCTCCATGGCGTGTGCCCCCATCCCATAAGGCTATTATCCTTTTCCTGCATACCACTGTAGCCTCATTCGGCATGCTGGGGTGTGCTCGTGACGACTGGCTCTCCAGCTAATGCCTATTTGTTCCCTGGAACTTGCCCGGCTGGTTTAGAAATGAAATATCCCTCGCTGCATTCTGGGGTAGTATCTGTGTCTTCCCGGCACTGCGCCATGCTTCACCGCACCCTCCCGCAAGCCCAGTTGTTCCCCCCCCCCCCCATCTGGCCCGACACGAATATACGAAATGATACAGCAGCCCCTTAGTACAACTTCTTCTGTTGCACCAGACAGATTTTTTAGTTGGCACTAAAGCAGTCTCCCAGAAGTGCTGCTGTACATACAGCGGCTGTGTGCATTCTGTGCCTTTCCTGTTTTGGTTGTGTAATGAGTACCATCGTGTGGTAAGAAAACCCGTTCTTAGATGCAAGGTGAGGCCAGCCAGGAAAGGGAGAAACAAGCTCTCAAGACTGGAGACCTCACCTTGCTGAGGAATGTGCTGCGGGAAGGTTTTTTTTATCTCATGTCTCTCTTCCCCTTGACAAAAGGTGTTGGGTGTTTGTTTTGTCTGTGCCCTCCGCTGAGGTCCTAAATGATGCTTCCCTGCACCACGGAGAGAGCCGTAGGATCGAGGAGTCCACACACATGGTTCATTTGTAGCAGTGCCGATAATAATGCTGCCATTTAGCAAACCATTTTGTATGCCCCTTTAAATTTACTTTTGGAAACCTTCTTGGACTCCTGATGCGGCCGAGAGCCAGGACAGCGCTAGAGATGTGCCGGAAAGGTTTAGCTAGGCTCGTGTTTATTTTTTTTCTGACCTATGCCTGTCGGATTCAGAATGGGAAGGGAGGGTGCAGGTCATATGAAACCTGGCATCCGAATTCCCACGCTCCTGCATGTTTAAATCTCACCCTTGCCGTATAGTTTTATTTATAGGATTAGCACAGTAGCTCTGCCCTGGTGTAAGGGGCAGCTGTGGAGTCCTCCTCACTGGAAGTTTCCTGGCCTGGGAGAAGTGTGCGCTGCAGAAAAAGGTCCCTCAGTCTTGAGAGAAATAGAGGGTCTTTGCCTTTTCAAGAGGAATAGCTGCGCTGAACTGCTTGGCAGGGCCGCTGTTGGAGATATTAAAACAATGGATGTGCCCATGAAATAGAAAGGTCTTTATTTCAAACAAGACTTCAGCTCCCAGTGTTTACCTAGAGGCAGAAACTGTGGAGACTGAATACACAAAGCAATCATTCAGCGCTGGGAAATGATTGGCCTGGTTTGTCTGTATAAAGTCCTTCCAAACACCCAGGGACAATAGTCCAGTAAAAGTTACACAGCTAAAGGTTTGGGGCCTATTCACGGTGGGATTACTACCTGGGATAAACCCAGTATAGTGCAGCAGGGAATCAGCCCCCTGGCTTGCCAGAGAATGAGGTGGGAGCCGAAAATCCTGTCTTGACCATGGCTTCCCCGCCACCTCCCGTGCATACTGAGTTTTGTTATCTAGAATAATTGCCTCCGATTTGCTGGCAGGAGTTTCTGAACAGTAGAACCTCGAGGCCTGTCCTCAGCAGCTTCGGGGGTAGGGTGTGAATGGCTCCGCGGTGGATGTCTGCCTGTCAGAGTTTAAACTGTCAGCTTTTGAGTGAATGGTAGCAGGTTTGATGTATGCTGTGGTGTTTTTTTTTTGTTTGTTTGTTTTGTTTTTTTTAAGGACTTTTCCCAGGCTTTAATCTAACAAGGGCTTTTTTTTTTTTAAATGGCACGAGGAAATGGCTTTAGAGCTATGTAAATGTATTATGAACCCACCTCGCACTCTGCGACACACCAGTTTTACCCTTTCAGCTAACATTTATCTCCCTTTCCCCATTGCTGCAAAGGGACTTGGATTCTTCCTTGCTCCTTCTCCTTTCTGAAACACATAAGCCCTTTATAAGTGGGTTATTGTGGCGAGAGGTCACTAGGTAGCTTCCCGGACACAGTCCCTTCTTGCAGCTTTAATCGGAAATACACAAGAGCTCGTTATTCAGAAAGTTGGCCTGCTGGGCAGCACGCACCAATTTCTCCCTGTAACCAAACTGATATTTTTAGCCGTAGACTGCAAGCTGCTGTCGAATTCCCACTTCCCTTTGGAGACACTTGTCACCAGAAGCTTTGGGTAAAATAACTTTCACACAATAGCAAGTGGAAGCAGCTGAGCTGATGGGATCAGGAGCCGCTAATTGCCCTGCCGGTGGAGAACTGCAGCCAGCGGGATGCTTTTCTCTGGACCGGGGGCTACCTGCTGCCCCTTTTCACTGGAGTATTGTTCCCGCTAAATTCCATCCTCGGCTGGAGGGGAGGGAAGTCTGGGTAGCTCTTCCTTTCCTCCTTTTGAGACTCTGCTTCATATTTTTCTCCTGGTAACTGAAGCTGGTGTCCTGGGCTTCCACCCTCCTGGAATTTGTAAGGAGACCTGAGCGAGGGAGCTGCCTTGCAATTTTTTTCCCCTTTGCAATTAGGTAGTTGGACCACCCCACGCCGCCCCATGTCCAGTAATGGGCACCGGCCTAGGAGTCCTTGGGTTGGAAAACTCCCTCTCTTGGCGCTAAAGGCAGCCACAGTTTGTTGGGCCGTACAAGAGGCCTCTTGAGGATTGTGCTCCAAACAGGGATCTTGTCCGCAGCTCCTGGGAGCAGTGGCCTGGGGCGAAGGGAGCCAGGTGATGTGGGAAGAGGGCTGGCTGATGCTGGCCGATCAGGCTCGACTTGCCCCTTTCGCAAAGTGGCAAATGCAGGCTCTGACGCTAGCGGTGGGCAAGGGAACAGGTAAATCTAATGAGGGGCTTGCTGTCCGTGGGTGAATGGCAGCAGGGGGTTATCCAGTTCACCCCAAATCATACGGCCAACTTGGAGTTTCTTTGGAAAACCTTTTAACCCTGAATGCGCCATTCAGGTTTTCATAGCTGGGAGCAGGGGAGTCTGGCTTAGCCGGCAATTCCGGACCCCGTGGAGCCTTCGTCGAGGGTGAAGCCTCCTGTGCTGATGAGGGCAGTGCCAGCGTGTTGTGCCCTGTCCCCAGGAATTTCACCCCAGGCCTGAGTGCTCAACCATTCATAGGGCAATGAAGGGAGCAAGAGAGCGGTTCAGGTCCCCTCCCCGCTGCAGACGTGGGTCGTGTTCGGTGTTTGTTTCTTTGCA
The DNA here is from genome assembly GCA_032595735.1 of Pelochelys cantorii. Classification (NCBI taxonomy): domain Eukaryota; kingdom Metazoa; phylum Chordata; order Testudines; family Trionychidae; genus Pelochelys; species Pelochelys cantorii. The sequence continues at coordinate 7,301,992 of CM064357.1, read as the reverse complement.
CGTCGGTCCTACACCCAGGCCCAGTGCGAGAGAGGAATCGTATCGGGGCACAGCAGGGATGTCCGCTCCCCCCGCCCCAGCTTTGGTATGTGCCCTTTTGAAAACCATGAGTGATGTCTCTGTGTGAAAGGAGATGGGGACAGCCCACCTGCCCATCCAAAGAAGGGGAGTGTTTTGCCAGAGGGAGGGGGACCTCTGGGAAAAGCTGTGCAGGGCCCAGGACTCCAGTGGGGAGCTGGGGGGGGGGGGTGTCCTAGCATGGTCTTGCCAGGGGGAGGTTGCTTTGCTGCCCTTCCGCCTGCCAGCGTCTGCGTTCCAATCTGGCGGTTCGCCGAGGGGCGTGACCTGGCCCACTCCCTGAGGTACCAGTTGCATGGGGCAACCCTCCCATTTGCCTTGTGGCCTGGTGGAGCTATTTACTGCCCCGCCACCGGGAGTGGTGCCGGACCTCTGACTTGAGCAAGTGTTTTCCTCCCCTCCCCTGTCAGGGGCAGAGAGAAAACCTAGCCAGCTGTGAAAAGGGCTGGGTAAGCGAGTGACCCCTACTGACATGTTTGCTGAGAGGAGGCTGATGACATTTCTGAGCGGCTCTTCCCTCTGGAGTTGCTGGCTGGCCGCGGGTTGGGGTCGGGCAGGTTGGCTGTTCTTGGGCGGCGGTGGGAGGCTGCCTTCTGTGAAGCCCTGGGAGTCGGCGGCTGGCCTTTCTGAGCCAATGGCCTGTGGAGTTCTGCTTTCCATGGGAACAGCTGGTGGGTTCAGCAAGTCCATCTGCCGTCAGCTTTGCCCGCTTCCTGGGGACCTCGCTCTCCAGCCAAATCCTGAAAGGGGTTGACCCAGAGTTTGCAAAGAGAAGGCTCCTTTTGCTCACTCCCTGCCAACGGTCGCTGCTGCCACGGCGGCTCTCCGCTGTGTTTACCACTGCTGGCTTGCACCAGAGTGACTTTCTCTTCCCTGGCTCTGGCGGTAGCGGCCCGCCCCCAGTGCCCCCTCCTTTGCCCCGGTTCCTGGATTTGGAGAAACAGCCTTAGATGACACACGGGTCGGGAGCCGCTCTCTGAGGCTGTGGGACAAGCAGCAAATCAGTGGGGTTGTCGCTGTGTGAAAGGAGATGGGGACAGCCCACCTGCCCATCCAGAGAAGGGGAGTATTTTGCCGGAGGGAGGGGGACCTTTGGGAACAGCTGTGCAGGGGCCAGGACTTCAGTGGGGAGCTGGGGGGCTCTCCTAGCATTGTATTGCCAGGGAGAGATTGCCAGTCTGGGCTTTAATCCCCGCCTCCGGTGTTCTCCCCTCGGAAAGGGCAGGAAGCGAGCCAAGTAATCTGCTGCCTCCTTTGTGCGGCGGAGGTCAGTCGCTGCAGCCGAAGCTTCTACCAGTGCAAGCGGCCGGCGCCCGTGGGCAGCTGTAGAGCTGCGCTGGCGTCCTCCAGCGCCCCCCTCGTGGAGACGGGCAAAGCTGTCGTTTGCACCGAGGCGGCTGATCCTTGCTTGGAAGCCAGGCACGCCTTGCCGACAGGAAGGGTAGCTATGCCAACGGTGGATCCCAGCCCGACTGTGCCTTCCATTCGCTCCGATTCAGCCCCTCTGGGCAGGAAGGCTGCACCTGTCTGTGCTGAGAAGAAAGGGGCCCAGAATTTCCCACCGTAGGAGGGACAGTGGGAGCTGTATTGTAGCTAGGGCTTCGGGGCTATCTCCACCTCTCTTGGAGGCCTGCTGCTCCCTGGGCTTGGGTGTTTTAAGCTGTGCCATCTGCCTGTGCGGCTGCTCTGGCAAGGGGTTGTGGGCCGTGTTTGCCTCGGTGGTTGTGCTTTCAGGACAGAATAACCCAGTGAATCGGGAATTCTCCCCCCTCCCCCTCTTCCCTTCTCACATTCAGCTGCCTCGGTGTGGTCTGGAGTGTGGGAACCCACAGCTTCTGATCACAAATCCCTCGTCCGTGCGAGCTCTTGAGGAATGTTGATGAGCTTACGGCACTGAGTAGGGTTGGGGTTTAAGGGGGCGGGGGGGGCCTCGTTGTGGATTCTTGGCGCTTTCCCGTTCCCAAGGTCCCAGGGCCAGTGGCGGCAGGATTGCCACCACCGCTTCCCTTAGTCCACGGGAAAGGGCAAACGTGGGCCTGGGAAGAGTTTGGTGGCCGCTTGCTCCGAGGCAGAGAAGTGTGGTGCTGCCCTTTCATCCCAGAATAACTTCCAGTGCCCCCCGCCAACATGCCAATGACAAATAAGTTAAGCGTAAAAATATGTGCAGCCGGGTCACATTCTCAGGCAGGCCGATAACCCATCGGGCAGCAGTTTAAGGAGTTGCAGCGTTCGCATCAGGAAAGCCACTGCTCGAAATAGATTCCCTGTGTGCTTGGGAAGAGGCTAGCAGAGTCTGATTTCCCTGCACAGGGACGTCCTGGGGGGGCATTTAGCAGGACAGGGCGTACATGGGGTTGGAGCAGCTCTGGGCAGCAGTGTTGTAAAGTGCATGGGGGTGAGAGGGGGCTGAGATTTGGGGTGCTGCGTGGCACAACAGTGAAGGTTTTCAGCCGAGCAGTGTGGTTCTGGCCTCCTGGATCCACAGGGCAGGGACAGGGCGTGGCTGTCTGCAGTGACAGGTGTTTCTCCACCTCGCCGGCAGGCTAACCTTCCTACAGGCCCCTAAAGCCTGCGGAGATTTTCTGGCGGACGGGGGTGGAGAGGTGGGGGGGGGGACCCGGCTGGGGAGCAAGAGGTGGGTGTTAAGGAGCGATGGATTCATTCCCTGCTCCGACACACGCTTCCCATGGGCCCTTGTTCTAGTCACTTGCTCTTTCTTGGACATGGGAGAGAATAACCTTCCCTTTCCCCAGCTCTGTGTCCCTTCTCGTTGGACTGCGAGTGCGTTGGGGCAGGGACTGTCTCTTTCTCCACCCACGTGCAGCACCCGATCGGTTAGCGGCGCATACGCAGCGGTACAAATAACGAAGGGGGAGGGGAGGCTTCCTGTCAGGGCAAGCGCCATAAACAACCCTGCAGAAAGCCCTCGGGGGCAGTAACTTCCCTCAGAATCCAGCCCTGGGGGGCAGGGGCAGCCAGACCAGTAACCAGAATCCCACCTCTTTTCCCTGCCAGACATAGGAGTAAAGGACCGCCTGGTCCGTGGGAGCGGGAATGGTGGGAAATGCTGGAGTCCTGATTCAGGAGCGGGATGGGCGGGGAGGAGGGGCAGCTGTGGATCACACAAGTAAAGCTTGCTCTGAATGAGCTGGAACGGCGCGGCACACCAGGGCTGTTTGGAACGGGGAGACGCAGCGTTCCTTTAACGCCTGGCTTGCCAGAGAAATCAAGTGCACAAGTTCATGAGCATGGACGGCGGGGGTCATCGGCAGGGCGAGGTGCCGCCTTCCCAAGTGGCCTCCCTCGGCCCTGCCCATGCTCCACCGGAGCCCCTCCAGGCCCACTCCCCCAGCCTGCTGTTGTGCTGCCAGAGCCCGGGGCAGGCAAGTCCTCCCGGAGCTGGGACCACTCTGGCAGTCCAGCGCTGGGGCTGGCAGCTCAGCTGCGGGAAGGTATTGCTGGTCAGGGACGCAGACAGCAGGGCTCCAGTCCTGTGCCATGCCTGCTGGGCAGTTCTCCAGACCCTCTGACCTGGGCCATGCTGCCTGCTGGCTCTCAGGGGCTCTGAGGCTGGGGATGCTATCATGGGGCAGGGAGGGGGCAAGGGCCAGCAGCTAGAGTTGCCAGATGTCCGGTTTTCACCCGGACAGTCCGGTGACTGCATCTTCTGTCCAGTAAAGAAACCCAATTTTTCTCAGCTGGAAGGCCGGCTGGGAGTGCGGGAAAGTGCGGGAATTTTTTGTTTTTTGTTCAACCAATTTTTTTCCGGACATGTTCGGGATTTTCAGGACAGGGGCCAGCAACGGCCACAGTAGGGGGAGGGACCTGGGCTCCGGTGGGCGGGGCTGAGTGGGGCTTGCCTCCCCAAACTTTGGGGTCGCCCACCACCCACATTTATGAGCTCCAGCCCTTCGGGAAAGGAGACACCCCCGTGCTCTCGGCCAGCCTGCCAGCTCTTTGCCGCTCAAAGCGTGGGGCATCCCTGCTGGTGGGGAGCTAATTGCATGCGCTTGGCCGGTCCCAAAGACCTTTCCCCGGGATACCCAGTGCTGAGGGAACCGGCGGACTCGCCATTTTGGTGCCTTGCTGTAATGCAGGGACTGGGCTAGGAGGTGCCCGGGATAACCTGGAAGGTGCTCGGGTGTGTTGCATCCGGAGACTTTTCTTGTTCTTTCGCCTGTTTCCTCCAGTGGGATTCCAGCCGAAGGGGCTGAGCTGCTTGTGCTGGTGTTACCCGGGGTAACACTGGGGCCAGTTCCAGTCACTGTGAGAACTGCCCGCCAGAGTCACCAGCCAGGCGGCCAGAGACCACTAAGCCCTGCGTGTTCCCTCTGGAGATGCCCGTTCTCATGGGCCCCGGAGCCAGTCTCCATTCCCTTCCTGCATGGAGCAACGTCACAGCTGCCATGGGGGTTAAAGATCTGCCTGCGCTTGGCCAGGGGCTTCCGCTGACATGGCTGGTCCCGGCTTCCCTAAACCAGGCGTGATCTGGAATCGCCCTCTCTGCCCAACCCCTCCTGGTGATGTGCAGCAAAGCTCCCCTTACGGACCTTCTGGAGCGCCTCCTGCCTGCCGTGCCGGGGTTTGCAGCTTGGCACCAGCTCCCCGACCCTTGCCTCGACTGGGGGATTCCTCTGCCAATAACAACACGAGCTGGACTTCCTGTGAGCGGCAGCTGTTCAGTAACGAGGCCTGGCGAGAGGCCCAGAAACGCCCCTGCCTCAAAGTGGGAAAATCCCCCTTCCCCCCCCCCCCTTTTTCCTGGTCACAGCCATTTGGAAAACCCACCAGCCGGGCCAGTTTGTAATGTACTTGTTGGCTTTTTTTTTTAATGCTCAGCACCAGAACTAGGAGTGGAGGTTAATTGTCTGAGTTGATAAGCTGTTGTCTGCGTCATGCGCTTTCCAGATGGTCCCTTATTCTGCCTGGTGTTCGCAGACTTTGGGGTTACAGCAACGTCTCAGGAGCAGCGGCTGTGTCCTGCCAGGCACGAACCTCAGCTCGGACTCTTGGGGTTTTAGGCTGTCGAATCGCCTCCCCTTGGTCCTACCAGGTTGGCCAATATTTTATTAAAAAAACAACACACAGACAGCCCAACTTTATTATGGGCACATTCTCACGGGATATAAAGATGGCTCCAAAGGACAGAAGTGAACCATAGTCCACATGCATGCGGACATAATCCTGTTCCTATTACAGTCCCCCTGGCCCAAACCAGCCCCCAGCCCCTCCTCCCACCATGGGAAGGGACACCTGGGAGTCACTTGCCAGGTTGGGACCAGGGACTGCCACCAGTGACCACCCCACTGTGACTTACCAGCAAAGAGCCTACATAAGAACAGCCACACTTGGTCAGACCAAAGGTTCATCTAACCCAGTGTCCTGTCTGCCGACAGTGGCCAGTGCCAGGGGCTTCAGAGGGAATGAATAGAACAGGCAGCCATGGAGTTGAAGATATGAGAAGTCATTCTTTTGCTCTCTTCTGTGCTGATTAGGCCTCAACGGAGTATTGGCAGTACTCCTTCTTAGACAGTCACTTCCTCACAGGTCCTGTTTTCTAGGCCTTTAATCATTTTTGTTGCTCTTCTCTGAACCTTCCCCATTTTTTTCACATCTTTCTTGAAATTTGGTGCCCAGAACTCAACAGAGTGATCCATCTCTTGTCACACATTCCCAGCTTCTGGCAAACAGAGGCTAGGGACATCGTTCCTACCCATCCGGGCTAGTAGCCATTGATGGACCTAATTTCCATGAATGTATCAAGTTGGTTTTTTTTTAACCCTGTTAAAGGCCTGGCCTTCACAACATCCTCTGGCAAGGAGTTCCGCAGGTTGACTGTGCGTTGTGTGAAGAAGAAGGCTGCTACGCCTGGCCCGCTGTTTCCGCTCTCTCCCAGCCATGACAGGGGTGTGTGCTGCACCTCTTTTTCTCCCCCCCCCGGCCCCCCCCGCAATAGTTGCTGCTGTGCTGATGCTAGTAGTGCCAAAGAAGAGTGCAAAGCTGGAGGCAGAGAAGAGCAGCCTCCACCTGCCAGCAGCAGATCAAAGGAAGCCTCCGGTGGGAGAATTCTCTTCTCCACCCCTGCCCTGGGAATCATAGGCCCCCTGGAGCTGCCCCAGTGATGCAGTGCTCACTCTGGGGCCAAGGAAGAGGGACTCTCCAGATGCGCTGCAAAGCTTTGTTGTGGTGGTGTGGGTTTTTTTTTTTTTTTAATACTGGCATCTAAATGGTTTTATGGATTGTATGGACAGCTCCGATTTTAGCTCTTTTATACGGACTATCTGAGAATTTACTGATGGTTAGCAGCCCTGGTCCCCTCTGAGCACTGGCCTAAAAGTGGCTGAATTGATCTTGTGAAGCGCTAATTTTTGGCAGAGCCAACTGGGGTGTCCTGGGGCCAAATTCCTTCTAAAGTCACTGGGCGTCCTGTCTCCGGGTGGAAAACTTCATTCATGGAGGAGTCTCAAGAAGCATTGAGGTCGGGAAGGAATTTTCCTCCAGGGTAGATTGGCAGAGGCCCTGGAGGATTTTCACCTTCCTCTGTAGCATGGGGCACGGATCACTTGCTGGAGGATTCTCTGCATCTTGGGGTCCTTAAACCATTTGAGGAATTCTGTATCTGAGATATAGGTGAGAGGATTATTCTAGGAGAGGGTGGGTGAGATTCTGTGGCCTGCATTGTGCAGGGGGTCAGACTAGATGATCATAATGGTCCCTTCTGACCTTAAAGTCTATGAGCTTTCTGGAGTATTGTATCCAGTTCTGGGCCCCCCGTTGTGGAACAGATGTGGACACATTGGAGAGCGTCCTACGGAGGGCAATGAATCCGGGGCTGGCGCACATGACGTATGAGAGGCTGAGGGATTTGGGCTTGTTTAGTCCATAGAAGAGAAGAGTGAGGGGGGGATTTGAGAGCAGCCTTCAACTACTTGAAGGAGGGTTCCAAAGGGGATGGAGAGAGGCTGTTCTCAGGGGTGACAGATGACAGAATGAGGAGCAATGGTCTCCAGTTGCAGTGGGGGAGATCTAGGTGGGATATTTCACTAGGAGGGTGGGGAAGCACTGGGATGAGTTACCTAGGGAGGGGGTGGAATCTCCATCCCTAGAGGTTTCTAAGTCCCGGCTTGACCAAGCCCTGGCTGGGATGGTTTAGTTGGGGTTGGTCCTGCTTTGGGCAGGGGGCTGGACTCGACGACTCCTGAGGTCTCTTCCAGCCCTGGGATTCTATGAGCAGGTACACGTTGGGAGCATCCTGCCAGTTGGGTTGTGCTGGGGATGGCGCCTCGAGGAAGGAGTTGGCTGCAGTGGGGTTTCTTTGTGTTGCATGGTTGCTTTTAGCAAGGCCAGGGTGCCCGGAGCCACAGCTCGGCGTCTTCCTGCTTGTTTGAAGTGGCATTAAATGACTCCAAGGGGGACAGCAAGATGTGGCGAAGGGCTTTGCGATCGCTGGGTGAGACGCGCAAGAGAAGGGTCGTGGTACAAGCGTTGCATTTCAGCGGCAGATGTGGAACCGCCTCCAGCTGCCCCCGGGGAGCGGAGCAGAGACTGGGGTATTTTGGTTCTATTCTCCTTAGTTTCATGAGCTCCATTTTTCCTTTGGTGGTGTTGATCTTTCTCTTTAATAGTAATGGCTGCTACTTGTTGCTAGGCATGGGCGGCCGGTATGCTAGGCAGGGGGAGGCTTTGCCTTCCCAAACCGCCAGCCTGGCCCCGCCCACACTCCGCCCGCAGAACGCCAGGGGCGGGGAGGGAGTGTTGCTGCCCCTGAGCACCCATCCTCCCTGTGCTCCGGGCTGGAGAGGCGGGAGCGGCACACCCTCCCTCTTCCCTCCCGATGGTGCTGTATGTGTGTGTGGGGGAAGCAGCTTGACTCTTGTGGGGGGTGAGGCCTGGGCAGAAAGGGGCTGGGCTGGAGGTTGCTTCGCCCATATTCCTAGGGATATGAATTGTTAACCAGTGCACTAGAGCAGCCCTGCCATGTCTCGCCCTTCCAGCCTGCACTGTGATGCACCCCGTGCCGCTTCTCACCAGCGGGAACTGCGTTATCCACCCACTCCGTCCCATGTGCATTTAGCCAGGAGCCTTGACCTCGCTTTGTGCCCGGCCGAGCCGGGGCCAGGAGGGCATCGGACAATCTGCTCAGCAGTCGCGCGTCTGCCTGCAAATCAATTGAGAAGAAATTCCTCCGACTTTCATTCAGGGGGAACGGGGCTTGTTTCAGACTGGGAGAACAAAGCCGGTCTCTCTGAGCCAACGGCAGCTCAGAGCATCTCCCTTACTCGATTGCTCCTGCTGTGTTAAACGCTGCAATAGCTCGTTCCTTGGCCTCCTGCTTATCTTGCCCCTCAGCTCTGGCTATAAAGAGGTGGGGCATTTAAATATTCTATCTGTCATAGTCTAGAGACGTTGAGCCGGCTGTCTTTAAAAGCTGCCGTTTCTCTGTCACTTAGTGATTTTGATGTCTGTAGGGCAGGGACCCTGCCTATCCGCACGGTCACATGGCTGGTGCACTATAAATCAGAGTTTCTTTGTGGAGCTTTTATGAAACGGGAGTCTACAGGGCCCCGGTTGGCAATGGGCCTCTTTCTGGGGTTGTGGAGGCATAAAGTGCCATTCCTATGGCTCGGACAGGGTGGCCTTTCCACTGGGATGTGCCGCATGGAAGCAGGTGTCTTCCTGAGCGTTCTTGCAAGTCTGGAAGATGTATTGGAAGGAATTCCAGAGTGTGGGAAAGGACAAAGCTCCAAGTCTAGACTGTTGGCATCACTGGTAGCTGAATGGTTTGTTCTCAGGCCAGCCCTTGTGTGACGTAGTGTGGGTACCTTGCTGGTTGCTATGCTGGGCAGCGGGTTGTCAGTGACCTCCACTGGCTGCTGTCTGCAGCACAGCCCAGCAGGGCAGGGGATGAGTCATTATGCAAGGGGGCTTCCAAACTCGTCAGACAGGTATCTCCCATGGAGCGGAACAATGGAAAGGAAGGGGGCGAGGCCAGAGCTGGCTGGGGGCAGGGCTGGAAGGGAGTGGGTTTTTAGTTGGGCTGTCTAGGATCATGGAGGAGACAGCCTAGGGCCCAGAGGGGCTGGAATTTAGGGGCCCAGCATCCCCCATCTCAAGGGGGACTGAGGCATCCTAGGCCCGGTTCCTGTAACCAGATGACATCTGTGCTGTGCTGTATCTTGGAGAAGCAATAAACTCCCTCTATTCTACTGGCTGGTGGAGTCTGTCCGTGCCATTACGGGGGTGCAGGAGTCGGGGGACCCCGATGCGCCGCCACACCTTGATGTAAAGGATCACGGGGGATTTGCTTGGAGTCCTGTAGTTGTTAGCAGGAGCTGCACACACCCAGCAGTGTAGTGGTTAGCATAGTTGCCTCCCACGTGGCTGTTCTTTAATTCCCATCCAATGCAGGTTCCTGCTTGCTGCTTCCTTTACTTTTGCTCTACTCTGTGCTGATTAGGCCTAAACTGGAGTATTGTGTCCAGTTCTGGGCACCGCATTTCAAGAAAGAGGTGGAGAAATTGGAGAGGGTCTAGAGAAGAGCAACACAAATGATGAAAGGTCTAGAAAACATGAGCTATGAGGGAAGGCTGAAAGAACTGGGTTTGTTTAGTCTGGAAAAGAGAAGACTGAGAGGGGACAGGACAGCAGTTTTTAAGTATCTAAAAGGGTGTTACAAGGAGAGGGAGAAAAATTATTCTCCTTGACCTTTGATTGGACAAGAAGCAATGGGCTTAAACTGCAGCAAGGGAGGATTTGGTTGGGCATTAGGAAAAACTTCCTGTCAGGGTGGTTGAACACTGGAATAAATTGCCTAGGGAGGTTGTAGAGTCTCCATATCTGGAGATATTTAAGAGCAGGTTGGATAGGCATCCATCACAGATGGTCTAGACAGTGCTTGGTCCTGCCGTGAGGGCAGGGGACTGGACTTGATGATCTCTCAAGGTCCCTTCCAGTTCTAGTGTTCTAGGATTCTATGATCTCTGTGGAGCCGGGCTGGCGAGGCTAGTGGCAGGATCCTGTGACATGTTCGCTGCCTGTAAATGCCAACTGGGTCTCTTGTGGACAAATATCAACCTTCCCCTCCCCCTCCTCCCCACGGCCTGTACGGGGAGGGACAAAGGGACTAGGCATGTCCTCACAAGGCCGTTTGACCAGCTCTGGAAGGCCAGGGTGCTTTCCCCTGCACTCGGTATTCAGCTGGCCCTGGGGACCTGCCAGGGACCTGAGAGGGTGTCCTGGCTGATATTTCTTAGAAAATCAGCTGGCGGGTTCCCAGCTCCCCCTGGAGACTGGCCTGGCTGCCACTTCTGTCCCTTTCTTTCATTGTCAGGCCTTTTACACTTCTTTACTTCCCCTTGGACAGGTCCTGGAGGGGGAAAATAGTGGGGCTGTTATATGGATCTCTGCCTTTTTCATGCAAATGAGCAGCCTGCTGCAGGAGGTTCCATTCAAGGATAAAGGTGGCTGCAGGAGAGAAAAACCCAATTGCAGTTCTGGCTCAGAGAGGCTTTGCTCAGGCCTGTGCATCCCAGAGGGCAGGAAGGGGTCGAGGAAGGGCCAGAGAAGTGGTGGGGTGGCTGGAGTCAGCAAGGCAGCCGAGGGAAGGGCTCGGTGTGGGTCTGTGGCTAGCAAAGCGGGAGTGTCTCCTCCTGGGCATGGAGCTGTGCAGAGGTCTGGCAGTGTGGCCTTTTGTTCAAGCCAATGAACATAGATAAAGCTGCGGCTGCGTTGGGGTGCATGATTGAGGGATGTAGAATCCTGGTGAAAACGATAACGGGTGAAATGGAATGTTGAACGTTCCCTTTTACCAGTTCACCAGGATCCCGTGGGGCAGGGGGGCTGCTTCAACCCAGTTGGGCTACCGGTAACTCTCACCCATTAAGGGTGATATGATTACTTGTTCACATCCCTTGCCTATAACTTTCCTCCCCCAGCTGTGTTTCTCACTGGATTCAAGTGAGACTCTGTAAGTTCTCCTCCCAGACCAAGCAGAGGGGTGCTAGCAGGGTGAGGAGAGGCCAGCAGCCCAGAAAGGGGGGGTCCCCCCAAATAATTAGGGATGTGAAGGGTTAACTGGTTACCCGATGAACATCAACTGGCATCATGGGTGGCGGGTGAAGGCCCAGCTGGGGAAGGCAGCCAAAGTCCCGCCCCTTCCACCCAAAGCCACACCCCTTCCCCCGAGACCATGTCCCTTCATAACCTCCCCTGCCCCCCACTTCCAGCCAAGCCCTGCCCAACCCTAGTTGACGGCTGGGGCTGCCGCGCAGCTCCCGGGCAGCTGGGCAGTGTAGGCAGTTTTGGGAAGGCAATGCCTTCCTTTGCCTACACTACTCGCTACCCACGACCGGCATGCTTATCGGGGTAACCGGTTAACTGGAGGCCTGGCCAGGCCCCCCCCCCCCACCAATGGGATCCTGGTTAACCAGTTAAAGTAACATTTAACTGGTTAACTTTTTAAATGGGATTTTACATCCTTGAATACTAACTGGGAGGCAGGAAGCACACTTTCCTGTTCCCTCCTTGCTCTGCCCTTGTCCCATCCATCGGCCTCTTGGTGCAGCCGGAAGAAGATCCTGCCCTCATGCAGCAGGGAGGGATGGCTCGCCGCCCCCAGTGCATGGGCAGTGTCACAGAGCAGGTGGCACGCTCTGCCGCTGGCACTCAGAGCCCAGTCCTGCTCCTTTGGGCAGCTCTGCCCCAAGAAGTGTTCCCAGGCTGCTGCCAGGGCAGGAAGCTGGAAGCCGCCTGACTGGTGTCTGTGGGTTCCCTCCAAACCACTTGCTTTGCCGCCTCCATCCCTGGTAGCAAAGGCTGAGCCCAGTGTCCTTTCATCCATTTGCTCTTGGTGCCACCTTGCAGTAGTGAACCTTGGCAAGGTGTGCAAGCTAAGCAGGTCTGTGCTCAGCACACAGCTGGAGGGGAGACCTCCAAGGCAGAGTGTGGGTCCTGCAGGAAAGGTTCCTTACCCAGGAAGGGGGTGCTCTTCCCTCTGAATAGGTGTGGACAACAGGCCTGGGGGGATGCTAGGGGCAGTGTGCTGTGTCTTCGGATGAGATGCATACAATGAGCTGCTGCCCACAGGCGCATGTCACTGATCCCAGCTGCCCTGGCGGAGCTCTGCTTTCCTGGCCGGCCCCCACTGGGGTAATCACAGCCCGCCATCCTCAATCCCCTTACCATCTCTGAGGCGCTTGGCTGGCCCCGTCACCCCTTGCAATCTCGCACGCCTCTGTCCCCACCTGCTCTTTGGAGGAGCAGAGCTGGAATCCCCATGGCGAGGCAGAGACTTGGTGACTGGCCTGAGGTCCCAGCAAGTCTGTGGTGGGGGACAGAACTGGGACCCTAAGCCCCGGCGTGGTGCTCTAACCATTTGACTGTCCTTCCTCATTGGAGTGCTTCTTTCTTCCCTGTCCTAAGCAACTGTGTGAATTTGCTGCGTGCTGCCCTGCTGCTAAGGGAGGCTGGGTGAAGTATTCCTTTAGAGCGGGGGTTTTCAAACTTTTTTCTCATGACCCCCCTGAAGAAAATTGTTGATGCCGCAACCCGACAGAATTTGACTGGAGTGTGGGCTTCAGGGTGGGGCTGAGGACGGGAGCTTTGGGGTGTAAGAGGGTGCTCTGGCTTTGGAGGGGGGTCCAGGCTGGGGTAAGAGGGGCTTTCCTTGAGCGACTCCCGGTCAGCAGTGCAACGGCGGGTCTAAGGCAGCTTCCTGTCTCTCCTGGTACCGCAGACCAGGCTGAGCCCCAGAAGCAGCCAGCAGCAGGTTCCCAGCCAAAGGGAGTGCAGAGCTCGTGCTCGGGGCATGGGCAGGGTGCAGAACCCTGTGTGTTTCCTCCCCCACCCCACCTAGGAGCGGGGCCTGTTGCCGGCCGCTTCTAGGGCACAGCGCAGTCTGCAGTGCCAGGACAGGCAGGTGGCTGCCTAACCTCCCCCACCCTCCGCCACTGGTCACCTGAGACCGACATTACACGCCCCAGCGCTGGGTTGCGCCCTTTTGTTTGAAAACCACTGCTTTTGTGTAAAGCCTGTTGGGTTTCTTCTCTGTGGAAGGTGCCATATGAATAAAATCTCCTGTTACCGACAACCCCCTTCCTCGCTGGACCTGCCAGGACAGCGACTAATCCGGAAAGCAGCTGCCTTTAGCTGGCACCTTATGTCATGTTAACTCCGGGATTGTAGCTCTTGGAATTGCAAAGTGGCTGGTTTGGGGGGGGTGCGCCACTAGAAAATGAATCCCCTGGACAGCTACTGGCCAAGCAGCATCTCCCATCCGCTTCATATAATGAAGGGGGACAATGCTGCCCTACGGCAGGGGGGGAGGACCGCTGGATGCCCCAATTGCCTAGCTATGTGTTCCTGACATGCTGGAGACCCTGCAGAGCCAGGTGCTGGAGAACTGTGTGTTACGTACAGCTCTGGCCGCGTGGCCTCCTGTGTGTGATTGGAACTGGGAGTGGGCCTCTGCATGGAAACGGAGGGTGAGGTAGTCTGCTGCCATGCCAGGACTGGCAGAAGGGGTGTGAACCCTCCACACAGAGCCAGGGCCTTCTGTTAGCACTGGGCGAGAGGCAGCCGAGCTTCCTCCCTGCATGAAGCAGGAGCTGAGCAGGCTGGTTAGCCAAGTGCCTGGGAGCTGGAAGCCTTTGAGCAAGGTGTGTGTGGGGAGGGGGGATGTTCTCAACAGGCTGGCCTTGCACCGCCGACATGCAGCATTCGGAGAGCTGCTGCCTTGCTCTGGGTGGGACTGCAGGAAAAAGGCTGCGCTGCAGTGTCTGCGGGGCCGGGAGGACGAGTCTGCAGCGAATCCTTGGGGTGGCGTGTGATGCTCAAAGATTCAGTCCCCGCCCTCAGCGGCCTTCTGTGCTGCAGAAGCTGGAGCCGGTGGGAGCCGCGGGTACCTCCCCGCACAAGCCGTCTTCGCCGTCCCCGCTCGGAACGTGCTAGCGGTGGCGGGAGGGGCCCTGTGTGAGTCTCGCTAGCGCTCAGAACAGCTGAGAAGCGGCGCACGGAGATTAACCCTCTTTGGGGTGGAAAGGCAACAGCGCGTTGCAGCCCCTGGCCCGACAGCAGGCGAATCCCTGGCGGCGTCGCAGCCCCCGGCGCGGTGCTGGGGCTGCCGGCCAATACGGGAGAGGAGCGCTTCACTGCCAAAGCCGCGGCTGAATTTCAGGCACTTGGTTTGATTTTTGATGGTGACTTGGGAGGCAGACGCTGTCTAGTTTTCTCTTTTTTCGGGCACAGATGCCCGTCTATCTTGTTTCCCGCCGACCCGCGTCCAAATGGGAGTCTTGGTGTGCGCGTTTTTGGACAGCGCTAAACCATCGGCCTCCAGGGCGTCGAGTGGTCAATGCGCCAGTCAGAGCCAGCGTTGGGGTGGGGGGAACAGGGGCCTGGCACTGTCAGGGCCAAACCCAAAGACAGAAATTCTACAGTAGCCCCAGGGGAATTTTGAGGGTCGTTTCCCAAAGGAAAGGCTGGGTGTTGGGGAGAGATGAAAACAAGCCCCTTCTTCCAGGGGCGACTGCTGAGGGGAGCCACGGCGGCGGGCACTGGCCACATGACCATCCCCTCAGCCTGAGGAAGGGATGGGACAGCCCCGTTCCCTGTCTTCCCCGCTCATGCTCTGCCCTCGAACGACGCGGCCTAGGGGACTAGCAGGTCCGTCCTCGCCCCCTCACCAGCCATGGTCGGGGAAGCAGAGCCCCACGGTCCCAGCTCGCCCTGCTCCCCAAGCTGTGTCACTGCCATTCCTGCCGGGGAGGGCAGGGTGGTCCTGCCGCCTCCTCCCCCGAGGGATGTACCAGGAGAGCAGAGTGTCCTGGGGCTGTGTTTGTTTGTCCACTGCCCCTGCTGTGGGTGCCAGTCCCCTACCCCCCCACTAGTCTCCCCAGATGTCCAGAGGCTCCGGCCCTGCTGGCTGGCCCCCTGGCCTCTCCCACCCACGGTGTGTTGGGGAGGCATGTGCCCCTCCCATGTGTCACCCCGCCTCAAAACACCTCGGCTGTGGGGCGCCGGGGGCAGGCCAGGGCTGCTGCAGCAGGGATACTCCACGGCCTGGCTGTTAACGGCTGGACCGGACTCTGGAAAACTGGACCAGCCAGGACTCCAAACTCCGCTTCTGCGCCTCTTCCAGGAGCAGCCTGGGTGGGAGGGCTGAAGCCATTCTGCCTGCCACCCCCCCACCCCACCCTTTGCAGCCCCCGAACAGCGTGCGCCTGCTCATGCACCCAGAGGAGCAGCCGACACGCGGGGGCCTCGGGCCGGGAGTTGACGCGGCCGGTGGCATTTGCCGTGAGCAGACTAAATAAAGGGCCGTGCTCTGTGACGCAGCAGCCGTGCCCTGCCGGCCGCGCGCCGCAGCCCCGCGGGACGCACCGCAGGAAGCAGCAGGTTGCTAGGATACAGTTTGCTGTCGCCATGACGGTGCTCCGAGGAGTCGAAATCTCCTGCACAAAAGGGAAGGTTGCCCGGAGGGGAGGGGGCAGCCAGAGACCTTTACTGAAAACTTGGGAACTCCCACCCGGGGGTGGGGGGGGGTCTTTCCTACCCAGGGGTGGGGTCGAGGGTGCAGCCCTGCCCACACAGGGGATAAAGTCTCTATACAGACTCTGTCCTCGCTTCTTTGTGAGCGCACAGATCTGTGCTGGACCCCACGTCCATTAGCCACATAGGGATGTGAAAGGTTAACCAGTAAGCATCACCCTAAACGGGTAATGCTTACTGGTTCCGGTTAACTGGCAGGGGCGGAAGCCGCTCCCCACCTGCCTCCCACCCCCACCCCGAGCAGGGGGTGCTCCGGCCCCACAGAGCTCACTGCAGGCAGCCAGCCAGAGCAGTCCCTGTCCACGTCGGGCCGGCCTCCCTCTCCCGGCCTCAGGTTACATGCTGGCTCCCGGTGAGTGGGGCCGGCAGCCCCTGCCCACGCTGCTATTAGGGAAGCGGCTTCATTGCAGCAGCAAAGCAAAGCAGCTGGCGGCCCCCGCTCCCAGGGAGGCTTCGCCGGTAACCATGTAAACGCTAGGATTTTTAGCAGTTACACGGTAAGCTTTTAAAAATGGATTTTTGCATCCCTACATGGGCAGTGGGCTTGGGTGGGGCTCGGGGAGACAAGTCCCCAGACCTTCCCCCTCTGCCGAGGCCCCGCCCCCCACGGGAGCCAAGGGGCCTCTCTGCTGTGCCCCACTCCCTGCACCATGGGGAGGTGGGGCAGTACACCACACCCCACGCCCCCTGAAAGGAGAAGGCAGGCATGTGCACACGTGTGGGGCCCCAGCCTTTCCGTCCCTGGAGCATGGGGAGGGCGGTTGGAGCACAGCCCCAGGCTTTCTGGCCCCAGAGCATGGTGGAGGGCAGGCGCTTGGGGGCAGCAGCGCTCCGCCCCCAGTACGCCTACAGTAGGCATTCTGGGGGCAGAGTGTAGGCAGGGCCAGGCTGGCAGTTTGGGAAGGCAGTTTGCCTATGATGCCCGCCGGCCCTGCATCCCTAGTTCTGCGGCAGTGGCTGGGGGGGGGCCTTGTGATTTGTTCTGCTGAGCTTGTGGCTGTCATTGCTCGGACTGTGACAGAACTCGAGCTGACCAACCGGCTCCTGGAAACCGGCTGCTTGCAGAGCTTAGCCCAGCTGGGCAGGGCCAGACCGAGCCATTCCGGCGCCCCAGGCAGCCAGTTTAATTGCGCCCCGGGTTGGGGGAGGGCGCATGTGTGGCCCCGCCCCTGCGCCGGCGCGTGGGGGAGGGCGCGTGGAGCTGGCGGTGGCAGGACACACGTGCCCGGCCTGGCCCGGCCCGGCTACCACTGCTGGCGCGCAGCCTGAGGCTGCCTGGGGCGGGCCGAGCCTGGCTGTGCAGGGCCCCACGGCCGCGCGGGGAAGGGCGCTGCTGGCCGGTGTCGCGGGGGTTAACGCGGCCCCAGCCCCGGGCGGCCAGTGCAGGGTGGCCGCTGGGAGCTGCTGCAGCCCGCAATCCGGGAGCCGGGTGCGCGGCGCCTGATGGCAGCTATAAGGGGCGCCGTGCACCCCTTACAGCTGCCATCAGGCACCCCCCATAGGTTGGCGCCCTGGGCAGCTGTCCGGCTAGCCCATGCCTTAGTCCGGCCCTGCTGGGCTCTGATCGCATTCACCAGCAGCCTCCGACTCAGTGGGAGCAGGCTTCGCTCCGCTCTGTGTTGTGGAGATGGCTGGGAACGGGAGGGATTTGCTGGGGCCGGATCTGGTAGCCACAGAGAAGGGGATTCAGGCCTAAATCCAGGTCAGGACTCTCCGGATAGAGCCACGGGGTGCAGTATTCCCAGGACTTCCAGTGCCTCCTCCAACCCCCCTAGCCTGCTGCGAGCACAGACAAGAGCCGAGAGCTTCCACGGGGCAGGACAGTCTGGGGGTGATGGCCCCGTCCTTAGCCCGGAGCCTTAACTGGCCCAGACCAGAGCATCCGAGTCCAGTTTCTCAAAAGTGGGTGCCCTGGGCTGAATTTAGCAGCTGAAGTTTTCCAGGCCCCAGGAGTCCTGGCTGCTTCCCAGCACTTCTGAAAAACCTACCTCAAGGCGTTTTGAGGGCTCTCTTTCCAGGCAGATGCGGCTGTAGCCAGTGGATCTTGTCTGAGATTAAGGGTATGTCTACACTAGCCCCCTAGTTCAATCTAGGGAGGCTAATGAGGGCGACCGAAATTGCAAATGAAGCGCGGGATTTAAATATTCCGTGCTTCATTAGCATGTTCCTGGCCGGTCACCATTTTAGAAATTGACTAGCCCGAAGTAACTGCCTGCGTCTATACGCGGCAGTGAAACGGGATTCCGAATTAAAGCCCTTAAATCGAATTAGCTGGTAAACCTCATTCAAGGAGGAATAACAGCTAATTCGATTTAGGGCTTTAATTCGGAATCCCGTTTCACTGCCGCGTGTAGACGCGGGCAGTTACTTCAGGCTAGTTAATGTCTAAAATGGTGACCAGCCGGGAACACGCTAATGAAGCATGGGATATTTAAATCCCGTGCTTCATTTGCAATTTTGGTTGCCCTCATTAGCCTCCCTAGATCGAACTAGGGGGCTAGTGTAGACATACCCTAACAGATGCACACAGTGTGCGCAGTCTTGTGTGCTCTTTCTTCCCCCATGCCCACCTAGGAGCTGGGCCTGTTGCTGGCCGCTTCTGGGGCACAGCGCAGTCTATGGTGCCAAGGCAGGCAGGGAGTTGCCTTAGCACCCCCCCCCCCCCACCGCCACTGCTCACCTGATCCCCTGCAGCACCGAGACCCAGCGGCCGCTATTCCACCCCCCACTATTGGGTCATGACTTGTGGTTTGAAAACCACTGGCCTACAGCACTAAATTGATTTCTGCCAGGCTGCCCTTCCCCGGCCCTCTCACTTTCTTGAACACTCACTGGACCATTGGCTTGTGGAACCGCACTGGCAGACCAGTGACCTATGACCTCTTCTCCATGGTGGGGGGGGGGATTCTAACATGCAGCCTGCTCTCGACAGGCAGCGCTCCCCCAGCGAGCAGATGGCAGCCACGCAGTGGTCTTGGCTGGGCGGAGCGGATGTCTCCGGCTCTGTGATAGTGAGAGGGGCTCTTGCAGGATTAGCACGTGTGTTCCTTTAGGATTCCCTTCAAGCCCGTTGAGCCCTCATGGTGCCGGAGGGCTGCCAGCTGTGCCGCAGGAGGGGGATGTGGGGTCAGAATGTTCTCCGTCACTGGGGCTGACCAGGGAACCACTAGATCTCCATGCTTAGCCCGCCATGTGATGACCCAATGGAGGGGAGGGATATTTCAGTAGGACACAGTTTTAGGGGCAGGGCCTTATCCTCTTGTCTGCCAAACTCCCGGTTGGCACTATCCACACAATGCACCGAGCGGGGCCGTTCTGGAGGGCCTGTGTCCCAGCCCGTAGCTCAGCCTTCTCTTAGGCACAGGGCTAGATGCTTGCGGCCAGAAACTCCCACACAGAATTAGCCTGTTCTCCTCTTGCCCTTCCGGAAACGCGAACTGTCATCATCCATAATTCATCAGGCAATGGGCTCCATCCAGGGGCCGTCTGACACCAGGCTGGGCTGCTCAGAGCCCTTCCATCGCAGTGGGAAGGAGCTGGCCAAGCAGGTTCCCAAGGGGCTGCCGGCAGGAAGCGTGTCCTGTTTCCGCCCCCTCAGGGTGGGGGATTCTTCTGGGGAAAGAGGGGAAAAAAGAATGTGACTTCAACAAGGACTCTGGTGTCTCTGCTCCCCCGGGTCATAAATAAACAGCTGCTGCTCATCCCTGCCGGAAGCTTAGGCCATTGTCAAGCCGCATATAAAACTGTAACAGTGTTTTTAAGGAGCAGCGAGCTGATTGTTCCATTACTGTTTACTGAGGCATTTACAATCGCGCACAAAATGCACTTCCAATAAAAAACGTGATAGGGTGCTCGCTTTAATGGCTGATATTTGCATTTGAGGACTGGGGGCAGGTGGGTAGTTGCGCAGGCACCCTACCAGTTCCGTCCGAAATCCTGCAGAATAGAAAATCGGAGCCCTCTCATTTATTCTCCCAACAGGGTGCATCTCTTATGTATGGAAAAAAAAAAAAAGAACGAGTGAGAGAGAATATAGCTGACTGTGATGATTTTATGTTTTCTTCCAGGTCATTGACAAAAATGTTAAATAGTGTAGGGCCAAGAACCGATTCCCTGCAGGAGCCCACTAGAAACATATCTGCTCAGGGATGACTCCCTGTTTACAGTTATATTTTCAGAGACATCAGTTAGCTGGCTTTTAATCCATTTAACGTGTCATGTTAATTTTATATCGTTCTCGTTTTTAATCAAAATGTTGTGTGGTATAAAATCAAAGACCTTACAGTAGTCTTAGTATATTACATCAACACTGTCCTCTTCATCAACCACACTTGTAATCTCCCTTTTTAAAAAAAAAAAGATATTAGATTAGTTTGACAGGTTCTATTTTCTATAAACCCAGAGTGATTTGGTGTTAATTATATTATCTTCCTTTCAATTTTTATTAATCGAGTCCTATATTGTCTGCTCTACAGTTCGATGTCAAACTGATAGGATTATAGGTAGCTAGGTCATCCCATTCGCCCTTTTCATGTATTGGTATGACACTGGCTTTCTTCCAGTCTTCTGGAACTGCCTCTGTTTTCTAAGACACGTTGAAAATCAGCAGTAAAGCTCCACCGAGCCAGTCGGCAGCCCTTTTAAAACTCTTGGATGCAGACTGTCAGGAAATGTATGCAGAACAGAAGTATGGACTGACCACAGCTGCCTTTTCTGCATTTGTATGGATTATTCTCTCGTTTCTACCCAGGAATGGACTAGTATAGTCATATACTTTTGTTCCTAATCTCTTTCTCTTTCTCTCGCTCTCTCTATATCTATCTATCTATCTATATAAAGTTTCCTGCGGGATGACAGAGCGATGCCATCCCTCAGCCCCTCCCTCTGCCCTCAGCCACCCTTCCCGGTACTCCATGCAGCTTCCCTCCCCCCCACCCCGCCCCCGCCCAGTCCAGGAGGATTGGAGTCAAGAGGCCTTCCCCCTAATGGGGATGCAGCTGGGGGCTGTGCGCCCTCCCCCTTGCAGGAGGAGGCCGTCCCTCCAGAGTACTGGGGAGGGGGCGGGAAGGGCGGAGGGAGGGGCTGTGAAACAGAGTGCCATGATGATGTCACTCTGTTGTCCCACAGGAAAAGTCCCACATGCCCTCTCCCCTTGTGGGGGGGTGGGAGATGCCCCCTCACTCATCCCTTCCACCAAGACCCTGCACACTCAACATGCTCCTGCCCCCTCCCCCCAGTCAGATACCTACCCCCAGTCTGCTCCTGCACCTTCCCCTGCTCTTGCACCCTCTCTGCTGGCCAGACACCTACCTCCAGCCTGCTCCTGACCCCTGGCCAGAAACCCTGCCCCCAGCCCGCTCCTGCACCCGCCCACTGGCCAGACACTTACCCCCAGAGAGGGGGGTTGGTGAGCATAGCGAGCAGAGGGCACAGCCTCCTAATATATTTTAAACATTTCTTCTTTCAGTCCTTAACTTTGCTGGCCATATAGTTCTCCCTGAGTCCCTTTGCTTCCCTTATCAATTTTCTACAATTCCTAGCTGCTGATTTATAGTTATTACTATTGACTTCCCCTTTCTTTCATTTCTCTCTCTCTCTCTCTCGACATACATAACACATACCGAGAGAGAATGTACAGTCTTTCCTTCTCTTTCCTTCACATCCCCTCTAAACCAAGTTAATTTTTTTTCACCAATGCAGCCTTCTTCCTCAGTTGTGGCTTTTATGACATCTAGTAAAGTGTTCTTAAACACCAACACTTTTAATATTCACATTTTTAATTAAATTCTTTCACCCAGCTGATTCAGCTCCATAATTGTTTTCAGCTTTATGAAATTGGCCCTTTTAAAGAACCAAGCATACATATTACAGATCTGGACTTGACTCTGCACATTATAAATGTGGTCAAGTCATAATCACTTGTACCTATGCTATTTTTAGTTCTTTCTTTTTATCTATCAAGAAAGACAAGGTGTAATTTGGAATCTTCTGATGTTGGATGCTCCCCCCTCTGAGCTAGGAAATTGTCATCTCTAGTGTTTAGAAATTCCAAGGATGTTTTAGTACTAGCAGCGTGATCAAGGGGGACTTCATGGGCGTCCGGTATAACAGGCAGGGGAAGGGACATAGATCAGACCCCCTAGCACAGTGTTTTTTAAACTGTGTTCTCTGGCACACCGGTATGCCGTGAGGCAGTCAGAGGTGTGCCGTGGAGAATAACAGAGTTCAAAATGGCTGCCCTTAAAGGGGTAGGTGACCTTTTTG
This sequence comes from Pelochelys cantorii, assembly GCA_032595735.1. NCBI lineage: Eukaryota > Metazoa > Chordata > Testudines > Trionychidae > Pelochelys > Pelochelys cantorii. Next base: position 7,280,104 of record CM064357.1, on the reverse strand, counting down.
AATTTTTTTTTTATCAATAACTTTCCCCCCAACCCTTTTTTTTTCTCTTCTCAACAAAAAATCCTTGCTGTTCCTCATACAAAAAAATTATTGTTTAGAGCTCCTTGGTCTTAAAAAGTTTAAGAAACACTGCCCTAGCATATGTCACTTACATTGAAGAGCCCGTGGGCAGTCAGTGAAGGTAGGGCTGGGGGAGGCAAACCCTCAGCCCTGCCCCTTCCACTGAGGCCCCCCCAAACGGGAGCCATGCTGCCTCCCCCACCAAAGGGAGGTGGGGCAGCACACCGCCCACCCCCCCACCAGGGAGGGGAGGAGGACGTGGACATGTATCCCAGCCTCCCCGGCCTGGAGCATGGGGAGGGCAGGCGTTGGGGGCAGCAGCACTCTGCCCCCAGAGCAGCAGGCCATGCCGTCCCCTGCCTGTTATACCGGACGCCCATGAAGTCCCCCTTGATCATGCTGCATTTTTTCCTAAACGTTCTAGATGGGGGCACAAGGAGCCAGTCATGCTTTTCCCTAGTGTCGTTTGAAAGGCTGTAGCAGACACCAACTTATACCCCAGCTGTTAGGATGCAACCATTCAAGCTCACGTTCTCCTGTGTTTTCAGTGACTTGGAAACTGGTCGTGCTGTTTTTGACCTAGCGTGACACACCCCCTCCCCCCTTGCCCATTCGCTCCTTCCTAAAAAGGTTATAACCGCTGCTCTTAACAGTCCTGTGGAGAGACTCGTCTCATTAGGATACAGTAATTTATGCTCATTCCAATTCCTCTTCTTTGTTGCCCTGGCTCCTAGCACCCACTGCTTTTCTTCATGGCCTTTGCTTCCTTGATTAATGTTGTTCCCAACAGCTCAGTTTTGTGTTAAGCAAGGGTTCAGATCGTCTTCCTTTTTTACCCTCCCCTTTTGTGAGTTGTTTATTGCCCTCCCGCCTTCCCTCAGAGGAGATCAGTTCCTGTGGGAGTGGTGCACAGCAAGGCCAGGTTGACACTACAGGAGAAAGTTGACCTAAGATACACAACTCCAGCGATGAGAATAGTGTAAGTGGAATTTCTCCAGCGTCTCTACTGCAGGAGGTTGACAGGAGACGCTCTCCTATTGAGGGATGTAAGGGAGTAGTCGACTAGTTGATTAGTCGAATTGACTACTCACATCCACTTCCCTCGCTGCCTCTGCAGCCCTGTATGCGGGAGGTCCCAGTGGGGAGTTGGGCCGCCCCATGAACAGGGGCTGCTGCTAGCTGGACAGGCAGCCTGGCTCAGTCCCAGCTCGCACTGCGTGTGGGACCAAACCCTAAAAGACAGTAGGAGCCGGGCAGCCTGTCCCCTCCTCCCCCCAGGTTCCTACTGTGTTTTAAATTGTAGAGCTGCAGCGGGGTTTGGTCCTGCTGGGACTGTGCTGGGCTGCCTGTCGACTAATGGAATAGTCGATACAAATTCCATCAACTATTCGATTAGTTAAATACCCACCTCTTAACATCCCTACTCCTGTTGACTTCCTTTTCTTCTTGAGTACTGGTGTTGATGGGGGCTCCATCAGTGGTCCATTTAGTGGGTCCTTACTAGACCTGCTAAATCGAACCCCGGGAGATCGCTCTCTGGAGCGTTGATCTCGGGGTAAGTGAAGAGCAGCCCCAAGAGTGTCAAGAGCAGGCAGGGAAGCGAAGGAAGTAGGCAAAATTGTGTCCTGGTTGCATGTTGCGAACGGGCTCTCCCTGCCTGTTGCTCCTGCACCACCTTCATCTCAGCAGCCAAGACTGGGTTGTTGTTTGGGTTTGGATTGTCATGTCACCACCCTGCCCCATTCCAGAGGGAACTCCGCCCTGACCCTGCTCCGGAGTTGGAACCTGGGATTCTGCTGCTGGGCGGTGCCTGGAATTCAGTGCTGCCCACAGAGCGGCGAGTCTTTGGGTCAAACCTGGGCAGTCCTGGAGCGATGCCGGCGCCCGGAGAGCAAACAGACCTGCCTGGCCTGCCGTCACCGGGCCTCCAGAATATTTGGCAGCTTAGCCCAACCCCTGGCGTGTCTCCACTCACGGAGCACCTCCCTCTCTGTGTTGCAGGCTCTGCGTACTATGACAACGTCCGCCCCTTGGCCTACCCGGATTCGGACGCCGTGCTCATCTGCTTTGACATCAGCCGCCCGGAGACGCTGGACAGCGTGCTGAAGAAGGTCAGTGTGTGGGGCTGGGGTCCGGTCACTGCCCTGTGGGGCCGGCTGCAGCCCAAGGTTTTGTGCCCAGAGGCCTGCTGCTCTTCTGGGAGTTTGCCAGGGGCCAGGGGGACACCCCGTTGGCCCTCTGGCTCTGGAAGTGTGTGCTGGCACTTGGCTAAGCCCCGTCTCCTGGGATAGGATCATTTTGCTAACTGCCAACCGCTCGCAGGATCGGGGCCCCGAGTGATGGGCAAGGCGGGCTGGGCGAACTCGCTCACTCCGTGCTCGCACTGCTTGGGAACGGCCCGGCTGTGTCCGAGTGAGGTTCATGACACTTGAGCCCTTCTGGAGGAGCCAGCGGGGAGGCAGCTTTTCCCATCCCTACCCTGGATGGCAGCTGTGGCCTCCCCCACCTGGGCTGTGGTAGCAAGTGACCAGTTTCCCTTCTGAAAGGTGCCCGTGTGCACAGTGCAGCTGAGGGCTGGTGAAGGGGGTGCCCACGCCTGTGTGGGCGGGAGTGGGGTGGCTGGGCATGCGATGTTGTGTTTTGAGTGAAGACCCCGGGAAGTGTGGTGCCTCTCCAAAGCCCTCGTTAGCTGCCCCAGCGGCCGGCGTGCCAGGAAGTAGCTCATGGCAGAGGTGAGACATGGCCCCTGTGCCCTTTTTCTTGCGATTGGAGAATGTTTATTAGCCGGCTCAGTCCCCCCCAGGTTAGCCGTGCCAGTAATGGGCAACGTGGGCGAGGGAGGGGGCTGCAGGCGTGGCCCTTCTTCCTCCCAGTGGCTCACAAGATTGTCGTACCCGAGACGGTCTCCTGGGATAGGGCAGTTTTTCTAACTGCGCTGGCGCACCTAGAATTTGCGGGGGGCGCCGGCCAAACTGTAGCGGCGCTGTGATTGGATGCAGAGGGAGCGCACGGCTCTCACAGTGGCGTGCCTCTCATCACGTGCCCTGGCTTTATGTGCATGTCTCTTTAGTAATACCGGAAGGGAAGAAAAACCTACGCGGACGGAAACTGGCAGAATCTGGCAACCCTGCGCAGGGACAACATAACACAATGTCTCATGGGCCATGCATAGAACCTTGATGGGCCACATGTACATGACATGTACCCTGGGGAGAGGGCGAGGGCAGTGGTCAGCTCCCCACGGACGGACAACGAAAATAACCAGCAGTGCCACTGAATCTGACCTGTCTGAGAATGAGATGGCCAGGCAGGGAGGCAGAGGCCACAGAGAGCCCATTGACACTTGGAGGCTGGCTGCCTTGGGCCGTGGGCAGCATAAATCAGAGCTCAAGCTTCCCCCCCTAGCAGCCAGAGGTTTGGCTAGTGACAGTTTAGCACAGGGGTGGGCAATAATTTTTGAAGTGGCCCCTGGCCACACCAGAAGGGGCGGGGTCTCAAACAAAAGGGGCGGGGCCAGGATACTTCCCTGCTTACCCACTCACAGACCATGATTGGTCTGGGGGTGGAGGAGCCCCTTTGCCCCTGCCTTCCCAATAAACACCCAGGCCCCATGCTCTCCCACCCGCAAGCCAATCAGGGCCTGGGGGCGGGGGGAACACGTGAAGCCTCCTCCTACCCTCGCAGGGTGAAGGCAGGGCAGAAGAAACTGCATGCGCTCCCCCCACCCCCGGGCCCTGATTGGCCTGGGGCCAGGGAAGCATGCGAAGCCTCCTCCCGCCCTGCCAGGAGCGTGCGGCACTGCAAAGCTGTGAGCTCCTGGCAGGGCAGAGAAAACTTCATGCGCCTCCCCCCCCCCCAGGCCCTAATTGGCCTAGGGGAGGGGGAGCAGCAGGGCCTCCGTGGGCTGGACTAGCCCGCTTGGCGGGCCGGATTCGGCCTGCGGCGGCCCTTTTGCTCATCCCTGGTTTAGCACCTTCCAAAACTGTTCTGTGCCGCTGGTAGTAGCACTTCACGTCCTTAGAGCTGCCCAGGGAGAGCAGATTTTGGGTAGCGCCTCGGCGGGCCTGCATGCACTAGGTGGTGCAGAGACGGGAGGCTACCAGGGGCAGCCCCCAGCAGGGCAGGGAACGGCGTTTGGGGCAACGCTTCCCTCTGAGTGGCCCAGAGCGATACTGCCGGACCAGCCTCCTTTCTGGTGAGCTGCAAAGCCCTCATCGGTGACCTGATCGCACTTCCTGTTACCCCGGCATCCTGGCCAAACTGGGATGGGGCAGGGCCTTCTGCTAACGGAGATTCCTCCTGCAGTTTCCAATGAGTTCTCCCTGGTACCCAGCCTTGCTGGGCTCTGGGAAATAGCTGCTCTGTCCTACCCTTTGGGGACCCGTGGAGAGAAAGGCCCTACAGAAATCTCTATTGTTGCTCTCGCTAACCAACCCCGAGATACTGGTCTGGCCCGGACTCTGGCTTCTGAATAAGTCACATTGTGGTGTTTGGCCTGGTGACCCTCCCGATGTTTTGCCAGCTGCTGAGCTGAAGCAAACGCCTCTTGTTCTGCTCTTTCCTGCGGCTGCGGAGCACTGGGAAGCGGGACGGGAACGCCGAGATCCTGGCGATGGGGACAAAGGCCCTTTAACAACCCTGTCAGTGGCTCAGTATTGGAATCCAAAGCAGCTCCCTGCGTCTGACTCGCGCTGGTTCGGTGGCCGGCTGCATGGGGTTGTAAAGAGACTCATTGCCCAGTTTAAGGCTCTGCAGAATAATAGCGACAGCAAATCACTTCTACCTTAATGAGCAAGAAACCCACTAAGAACTGACTTGAGCTGGCCTTTATTTATGGCTCTGTCGGCAGACCCTCCTGCGCTGCTAAATGCAAATTCTTCCCTACACAGCCTTCCCAGATGCCTCAAATACTATCAGGCAAAGTCTTTTTGATATGGCAACTTAAAACAAACCCCAAATCACCAGGGATTCTTTAAGTGCCTCTGAGAGGATGCCGTGTTTCCTTGGGTGCAGGCTTAGGCATTCTCCTAAGGCTGCCAAGACACCATGAAGTGGAAATAGAGCTTCGCTTTTGATCTCCAGTGAGTAAGGAGACGAAAGCTGCCTGTTTCAGCCTTGGGCCAACATGCAAAGTCAGCAGAGGAATCTTTATTATCACTGTGCGTCTGAGGCCTCGGCTGCAAAACCCAAACGAGCATTTGATTTGTGGAGCCTTTGTTTTTACCAACAGCACGGTGCACTGAGGGGGAAGGAACCGCTGGAGAGAATGCAAACAGCTTGCTCGTTTATCCAGCCTGGGCTTCCGTGGGGCGCTGCGTTTAATCCTGACAGATCTCAGGAGCGCAGCCCTGTGCCTGGGACCCATGGCAAATTCCAGGTCCAGTGTGGCCCTTTCCAGCAACTGCCTCATGTGGATGAACGCCCGCCTGCTTACAGAGCAGACTCAGGGCCCTCTCTCTCCAGTGCAGGGGACGAGTCATGCGTGGCCACGGGCAGTGATGTCAGAGACCGGGGAATCTCCCGTGAGCTGTGCCGTCAGCTGCTGGTGCAGTGAAAATGCAGAGCGGCCCAGAGGCTGCAAACACTGAACTCCACCCTCCTGATGGTTTTTCTCTCTCTCTCTCCTAATCCAGCTGTGGCTGCTCTGCCATGACCTTTTGCAGAATGAAGCCGGTGCTATTCTGAGCCACCTGGTTTCCCAGCAGACGGCAGGCACCGGGTGGTTTTTTTAATTGCCGGGGACGTTTTCCCGTCAGTAGGATATTGCTAGTTCAGAGTGACAGCTGGAGGAGCAGAGATAGACACTGGGTTTTTCTGCTCACTGTCTCGTTTTGCCTCCCAGCACGCCGGGCACGTAGCCAGGTCGCTGACTCCAGATCACGGCGCGGGCGACCTAGACAAATCTTCTGGGGGTTGGGGAGGAGAACCGGGTTGGGGGGTGTGGGGAGATTGTCTGTTGCAGCCACTCAGCTGCATGCTGGAGCTTCGAAAGCTGCCAGTCCGGGCAGAGGAGTGGACGCCCTCGTCTGCGCCTTCCACTGCTGCCAGCCCCTGAAGCCAGTGGCCGGTGTTGAGAAGATCTGACAGGCTTTGATGGGGGAAGTCTCCCAGTTTGCAAAGCAATTCTGTGTTTGCTGGGCAAATAGCTCCCTGCTGACTGCCCGGCTGTCTTGGAAACAGTTGGGCCGAGGGCTCCGCGGGGGCACCCTTTGAAGTGCCAGCTCTGTGCACCAGATTGTGTGGTCATTACTTTTCCATGGTGAAGCCCAGTGGGGGATGGGAGCATAGGCTTAGCAGGGCTGCGAGGCACATCTGGAACAAGGGAGTAGAAAGCCGCCTATTCAACAGCAGGCCTGCTAATTCCCGGCCTGTGACAGTCAATGCGGGGCCCTGGTGACCTAATCACCCTTCCGACAGCTGTGCCCCCAGCCCTGGAGGGCTCGCAGCTTGTCCCGGCCTCATCCCATAAGAGCCTCCTGTTCCATTCAAAAGGTGAAAGGCAGCCGTCCCTGTGTTTTTTCCCCATCCTGGCCCCTGGGGGCCCAGGCCAGCATATGCGCTGGCTGAACTTTTGTAATGGGATATGGCAAAGTCCCCTCTGGAGTGTCGGGCTTCAGCGAATCCAGGGGCCCTCTTGCGGACCCCTTTCCCCACCATGGACGCTAGGCCTCTTTGAGATCATTCCCCTTCCCTGCACCACCGGTCTGGGGTTGCCGGGCTCCTGCCCCGGCCAGGGTAAAGCCGGCCTGGCTCTGCAGTAACTGTGGGAGGGGGATGGTGCCAGTCTGCTTGTTTCGGTTTCTGTGCTGCCCCCGGCCTGGCTCTCCACCGCCCCAGTCAGGGGGGTTTGGCGGCTCCTGAGGAGGCCGGGTGAGAGCGCGTGGGAGGGAGGATGTGCAGCCGGTTTTGCTTGGGAGGGTGCTGGGTTCTTGAGACGCTGCCTCCAACCGCCGGTGTGAGCGCTAGAGCCAGGCCCGTGCTGGCCGGGTAACAGTGGCAGGGCGAGGTGGGGGGCTCTCAAGGGCTGGGTGCTACCCTCCAGGCGGGCGCGTGGCTGGCCGGGTTCAGATGAGCGCCAATCAGCCTGTTGCTTAGGTAACCCTCTTGGCCTGCTCACAGTCACATCTGCACCTGGCCTTTCCCAGGGCAGGTGGGGACGGGCTCAGACCTGGCCACCCGGGTACTTTCCCCTCCCTCCCAGCTGCACAGGGACCAGCTACGACTGCGGGTCCTTGTTCTCACTCGGGTGCTGGGCTCGTGGCATTAACCATCCGAGGCCCGGAGGCTAGGGTCTCCCAATCCCCCTGTCCAATGGAGTGGGGACAGCATGGCCCAGGCCTTGGCACGCAGCCTTGCCAGGGAGCAGAGAGTGAGACTGGAGCTGGCGGTTCAGAGAGAATCGTTTCCTTTTTTCTTTGAGGGAAGCTTGCCCGGAGTAGGGGCCAGCTGCACGCCAGGGTGGGTGCAGGGTAAACTGGGCCTGCCAGCTGCCGCTGCCTGGGATCCCTGGGGAGTCCCCTGCCCGCTGGCTACAGAGAAACGGCTGAAAGCAACGGCTGAAAGCACGGCTCCAGCCAAGGGGGCTTGGGGTTCTTGTCACTGAAAAAGGGACCAAATATGGGACTGGCCTTCCCATGTCCAGTCCAAAGGCTGTCAAAAGGGTGGCTTTCTGGGCTGCTTGTGCCCAGGAGGGCCCTTGGATACGGCGCAGCCAGTACGGAGTGGAGGGAGGATGGGGCCGAGGGGCCAGCGCTCCTGGGTTCTCTCCCCGGCTTTGAGAGGGGGGTTGGTCTGAGTGGGTTAGCGCAGTGGGGGCTGGGAGCCAGGACTCTGGGAGCTGGAAGACCAAGTACTGTGACCATTGCTCTTGCCTGCCTCCCTGAGCTGCCTCCCCTCCATGCGCCCTGCTGGCCGAGAGGGGCCTGAGGGTCTTCGAATGCCCCTTGCCGGCTCCTGCAGGTCCCTCCTTGCAGGCTGGGGCTGGGCAGCTGCCAGGATGAAGGCGGGGAGGGGGTGAGAGCCCGGCGAGCTGCCATTTTAAAACCCTCCCTCCCCCCTTGCTTTGCTCTCTCCCCACAGTGGCAAGGGGAGACCCAGGAGTTCTGCCCCAACGCGAAGGTCGTGCTGGTGGGCTGCAAGCTGGACATGCGGACGGACCTCAACACGCTCCGGGAGCTCTCCAAGCAGCGCCTCATTCCCGTCACACACGAGCAGGTGGGCTTCCCAGGGGCGGAGGGGGGGGGGATGCCCTAAGTCCTGCTGGCTCCGGAAGCCCAGCTGATGGAGGGCATGCAGCCAGCACCTTGGAGTGCAGGCCTGTCCCCTCTGCCTGCTGCTTGACGCGGGCTCAGCAGGCAGCTCCAGCTCGACGACGCTCCTCTCTCTGCCCTCGGTGAGAGCTGGGTGTATTCTTGGCGCTCTCGCTGCATACTCAGGGGGCAGGCGCCTCCCAGGAGCTGTTACTCTGCGCACAGGCTGTCAGCTCCTTGTTAGCACCTAACAGCTAAAATTACTTTCCTAGAAGGTGATGAAGACACTCAGCCATCCCGCCTGTGAAATGGGGGCAGGGAAGGCAGCAGGGGATGGGGCTGCTCTGAGGGGGAAGGGCTCCCAGGACTCCAGTGGGAAGCTCTTTCCATAGGCTGGGAGATGAGGCTTCTCGGCGCTCAGGCCAGGCTGGCTGCTGCCGACTCGGTAGTGCGAGAACCACGAGGGGCAAGATGGAGGAAGCTGCTGTCTGTAGGGGCGTCTGGCCCATGGGTGGGCTTCACTCTGGCATTTGGCCACCTCTCCAAGGAAACCACTGTCACTTGCCTAGGGTTGCCAGATACTTTTCACAAAAAATCCCGAACATGGCGGGGGAAAAAAATTGGTTAAGCAAAACAAAAAAACATGGAGGACCAAACTTGTTGAGCAAAAGAAAAAAAACGGAAGACCAAACCGGACAGAAGACGTAATTACCGGGCTGTCCGGGCAAAAACCGGACACCTGGCAACCCTACACTTCCCCAAGCCTGGCCTTCCGGGCAGGTACCCCGGCAGGCCACGGGAAAATCCACTCACTAGCAGACGGGGGAACGCATCCCTGAGCCTGGCACGTTCCCCCAGAACACGCAGGTATTGCTGTCCCTGACAGACTCTGTCCTGCCTTCTGCTGCTTTGGCACATGCCAACCTCTCCAGGGCACTGCTGCCCATTCCGCAAGATGCATGGGAACCACCAGGCAGTCGTTGCTGGGGGGAAGCTTTCCCTGCCCTATTTCAGTGCCCCAAAGGAGAAGTTCACCCCAGTGCAGGAGGGGCCAGCGCAAGGGGCAGGATCCACTTTACCCAAGCAGAAGCTCTTTCCAATCTGTTTACACCAATTGGTGCAAGCCGCCGCCAAGCCATGGTGTGTCTTGGTGCGGGAGCCATTTATTTCAGTTTGTCCTAAGCCATTCCCCAATTGACAGAAGCTAATCTGATGTTAACTGGGTTTAAACTGAAGTCAGCACATCCACTCAGCAGTGTGCACTGTTCAGCGTCCTGCCTTTGGTTCAATGGCACTGCTGTGGGCAGCCAACGCCCATGACAGCCACTCTTTGCCCCTGGCCTCCGTTCCGAGCCTGGTCTTTTGGACATTGCTAGGGGCGGGGGTGAAGGTTGCACTTCCGCATCCATCACCAAGATGTTCCTTTGGGGCTGTCAGGGTGTCCTTACTCCCCGGGGGCTGAAACCCCTTCTCCGTTTATGGTGCCCCGGCATCAGCTTGCAGGGGAGGGATAAATAACACGGTGGTTTGGCTGGTAACTTGGGCTAAGGACACAAGGTCGCTTGCTGAGACAAGGGGATTTCCCTGCCGGGTTGCAGGCCTGGCAGCTGAACTTGTGGCGCACACACACCCTCAAGAAGCACAGCTCACAGGGCTGCAGTCATTTAAGGAGCAGGTGTCTGGCTGAGCCATGAGCCATGAGCAAATTCCTGCTTTTACACAGGGTGGGTCCAAGGTCCACTGTCCAGATGTGGAGAGGAGGGATTCTGGCCCCTAACCAGCCTGTTCGCTCCCTGCCCACGGGCAGTCGGACTTGTTTAGTGTTATTTATCTTGATTCTCTAACCATGGGGAGCACAGCAGTTACTGAGTGGCTCCACCTTCTCCTAGCTCTGTGCTGATTAAGCCTCAGCTGGAGTATTGTGTCCAGTTCTGGGCACCACATTTCAGGAAAGATGTGGACAAATTGGAGAAAGTCCAGAGAAGAGCAACACAAATGATTCAAGATCTAGAAAACATGAGCTATGAGGGAAGATGGAAAGAATTGGGTTTGTTTAGTCTGGAAAAGAGAAGACTGAGAGGACTTGATAACAACTTTCAAGTATCTAAAAGGGTGTTACAAGGAGGAGGGAGAACAATTGTTCTCCTTGGCATCTGATGACAGGACAAGAAGCAATGGGCTTAAATTGCAGCAAGGGAGGTTTAGCTTGGACATTAGGAAAAACTTTGTAGTTGTGAGGGTTGTTAAGCACTGGAATAAATTGCCTACGGGAGGTTGTGGAATCTCCTCAATTGGCAATTTTTAAGAGCAGGTTAGACAGACACCTGTCATGGATGGTCTAGATTGGGGTGGGCAATAACTTTTGATGGGTGGTGCACGCCAAGATTTTGGTAAGTGGTCAAGGACTGCACTTTCTTGTGGGGGACAGAGGTTGGGGGTCTGAGATGGAGGTTAGGTGCACATGGAAACTCTGGGTAGGTGCAGGAGGGGGTGTGCAGTCTGGAAGGGAGTTTGGGTGAAGAAGGGGCGTTTTGATCTGGGGCATGGGATTGGGGTCCAGGATCCAGGAGGGGGTATGGGTGCAGGAGAGGATTCTGGCCTGAGGGAAGAGGGGAGGACTGGGTTCAGGGTTGGGAGGGAGTTGTGACCTGAGGAGGAGGGGTACAGCGGTTTCAGATGATAACTTGGGGCAGGAGGGAGTGATGAACTGGGGCAGGGAGTTAGGGTATGGAAGGGGGTGTGGTGCTAGAGACAGGCTGTGGCCAGGAGGTGTTTACCTAGGCATTTGCCAGCCAGCAGCCCAACAGGACTCTCAGGCAGGGTCCCTGGCAGGCCACAGCCCCAGACTGCTCAAATCAGCCAGCTGTTCCATCTGCCTTTCTGTGCCGTGTGCTGGGGGGATGGGTTGTGCACCGCCCCCATCCCCAGCACTATCTTTCAGTTTCCATTGGCTGGCTTCTGGCCACTAGGAGCTGCCCCTCCCCGTTGCGCAGCGCAGAGAGGCACATGGAGCAGGCAGCTGCTTTGAGCAGCATGGAGATGCTCCATGCCTGAGGGTCCCGTCGGAGCAGGCGGTGGACTGGATTAAACAGCTTGGCAGGCCAGGTCCAGCCCATGGGCTGCCTCTGGTCTGCCCCTGGTCTAGATGGTCCTGCCACGACTGCAGGGGACTGGACTTGACCTCTCAAGGTTCCTTCCAGTTCTATGATTCTATGAACACACAACCCCCAGCCCCCCCAATCCTTGCTGGTGTCTCCATGGGCAACACGGGCCCCGCTCTACTGCTGGGCCATCGCCGCACGTCGACCTCGACATAGATGAACCCTGCCTGGGCAGAGGCCTCTAGCATAGCAGAGCTCTGGCGTGTGGCGCAGGGATGGTGGTAGAGTCAAGCCATCCTGTGGTCTGAATCCCAGGCCAAGCTGCCTGCCCAGGAATGGGAAGAACCGGTAAATGAATGGCTGGGTCGGGGGAGGATACGCACCACAGCCCTCTCGTGCCTCCCACCATCTGAGAAGGGGCCCTCCCGCCTGTCGCAGGCAGGTTCCGGCCACAGCTGGGTTGTCCGCGAACCAGCCCCTGACGTCCACGTTCCTGGCCCTGCCAGCCCTTTGTCACCTGCAGTGCCCACTGCCCAGGAGGCTTGTGTGACCCCTGTCGCTGATGCATGAAGGGGTGATGAATAAGCCCCGCATGGGAGCAGCTCCCCACTGAGCTGCCTTTCCTGCCCGCCGCGGCCCGCGCACCCAGGCTGATGCGAACCCTTCTCTCCCTCCCCTTTCTACCCCCCCTCCTAGGGCAGCACCCTGGCGCGGCAGATGGGGGCGGTGGCGTATGTGGAGTGCTCCTCCAAGGTCTCCGAGAACAGCGTGCGGGACGTCTTCCACGTCACCACGCTGGCCTCCGTCAACAGGGTGCACAAGCATCTCAAGCGCAGCAACTCCAAGCGGGGACTGAAGCGGGCCTCTCAGATGCCCAGCAGGACGGACTTGTTGAATGACACGGAGATCAGGAAGGACCGAGCCAAGAGCTGCTCCGTCATGTGACACATGGGCTGTAAATAATGTGTGTGTGTGTTGTTTATTTTGTACAGTCACTGGCCTAGACAAGGGCACAGCGCTGGCTGCGGGAGCCAACCTGCCTTCCCAAGGCATTTCTCTTAGTTTCTAGGTCCGAAGAGGCTCTAGCTGCAAATCAGGGTGCATGTGTCACCCCCTCACCATGGAGACTTCTGGATTGGCTGTTGCTGTGCTGACTGCTTGGGGTAAAGGAACCACTCACCAGAGGAATATTCAGGTGCTGGAAAGTCGGTGATGAAGTGGAGGGGAAAAAAAGTGTGTGTGTGTGTGTGTGTGTGTGTGTGTGTGTGTGTGTGTGTGTGTGTGTGTGTGTGTGTGTGTGTGTGTGTGTGTGTGTGTGTGTGTGTGTGTGTGTGTGTGTGTGTCTCTCTCTCCTGTACACACGTCTGCCTGTGTATGTGTGGCTGTACCTACGCACACAGCGTGGGGGGACAGGTGGTGGGGTCTGGGACAGAGACGGGGGGACGTGGGAGGAACAGTCGGTGACAGAGTGTTCCTGGGCTGGAGAAATAATATCCCTATAAGCTTTTAGGACCAAAAGCAACAGGTGAGTCAGCGGCGCGTCCTACTGGTGACTCACCACTGGAAGGGACTGGCTCTGGCTTCAAGGCAGGGTCACCGCAAGAAGTAGGAGATCTGGCTCAGTGAGCTAGGAGGGGAAGGTTCCCTGGTGTGGATTATAGCCAGCCCCTAGTGGAGGACAAAGATAACATACCCCTCCAGACATTTTAATTCCATCTAAACTCAGTGGTGAGATACCCAAGGAGAAACTTGGCCCCAGAGGCGAGGTCAGTCCCACCCCGTGAGCTGTGGTTCCCTGTAGCAAGCAGGTGCTATTTTCGGAGAAGTGTAGAGTGGCCGACAGCCGGGCTAGTAACTGTATTCCTCCCCACCATGGGCAGCTGCACCCTTGACGCATGCAGCATCCGACAAAGCAATCCGCAATAACGATCCAAATCCTGTTCTCCAGCCATTCCCAGCCGCAGATTGTGTTGCATGGTACCTGTGCTTGTTTGGTTTGAATATGCAACAAGATGCGCTCACACTCCCATCTCCACTGTGCCAGTGGGAGGGATGGAGCCTCCTACCTTGCTAGCCCCCTGTAACCGGCCTGCTACTGCCGCCTCTCATTGCTTCTAATGTCCTCTAATGCCTTTGACTACAAGCTTAACTTTGACTTGATGTCACACAGACACTTTAAGGAAAAACGCCAACCTCGTTGCCTGGGCCTGTCTGTGTTGATGGGCTGCAGGAATCCATTAAAGGATGTCATTGGAAAACAGAAGGTGCTCGGCTTTGTTTCTTGTCAATGAATGTAACGGAATTGGGCCCCTGCCCTTTGAAAGGGGCTCCTTGTCTCTTATGATTTCTCTTGCATACACCCAGGCCTGGCCCAGGGAAGAGAAGCAGCATGCTATGCTGCGTGTAGTCACTCTGGTGGTTCAATGCTTGTCTAAGGTCTTGTCTATGCTGGCATGTTTTGTCGCCACAGCCTGCATTTTGGCGACAAAACAGTGAGAGCGTTTGCACGACAACAGCAGTTTTGTCGATTAAAAAACTCCACCCGGTTTTGGCAATAAAAACGTCCACCCTTGCGAGAGACTTTTGTCTTTTCCCCTCCCTTTGTTGTCAACAAAGAGCTACTGTGGACTCTATTTGTTTTGTCGAGAGAACTGGCTTCCGTCAGTATCCCACAATGGTTGCCCTGGTGGCTTTGCTCAGTATTTTGTGATCTCTGCTGCCCTGCAGGCATGCGCCCATCCCTTTTCAAAGCTCCAGGAAGTATCTGACAGCTGAGTGAGCTGTCTTGTTTGGGGAACAAACAAAGAGTAAATCATCGGAATGCTCCTGTTCTGCTCTGCACGAGGAACACAGTGGCTGGCAGGCTGCTGCTGCAGGTGGAGGGCTGGAGAACCTGCTGTGCTGCTTTGACATTCCTCAGCACAGAGAGCTCACAGAGCTATGAGGAAATCCTAAGAAGCGCAGGGATCAGCCCTGCCTTCCCACAACATTGCACTGTGGGATCCTTACCCACAATGCTTTGCTCTGTCTGTCAACAGGAGAGCTAGCAATGTGGCCATGAAATGTCGACAAAGGGAGGCAGAAAAACTGGTTTGACTGGTTTTCACTTTTAGCGACATTTGCACATCGACAGCACTTTTGTTGCCAAACCTTCCGAGTGTAGACATAACCTAAGTCGATGTGCATTCCGTCCTATGTCTAAACTGTTCTCTAGGTCTGCAGCATGCTCTGCCCTGTTAGCACTGGGGCTGTTACAACTGGCTTTTTACGGGCCTTGCGGTATTGCCCTTGAGAGAGAGCAATAACGATTAGCTTCTGATTTCAGAGGCTGGCATATCCATACTCCAGCAAGGCTAACACTTCAGTCAGAGCACAAAAGCTGATAATGGTGCTGGAGCATGAGAAAAGGTTAAAAGATCAAACTGCATAGTTAAAGTTGGGTAAAGGCTACAGAAAAAATGATACTAGCCATGCACAATGCGGAAGGGCTCCGGAGTCTCCGAGCGATGGGATGGGATGGGACAAGGCACCACGTCTGGAAAACTCTCTCAGCAATGCCAGCCCCTTCTCACTGATTTTTATCAGTAATTTCTTCCAGACCATTGCTGAAAATGTTAAATAGCATCAGACCTAGACCTGATCCACTCACTATAAACTCACCCATTTTGCATCAATTCCCCACTGCTGGCTACTTTTTGAGGTCTGTCAATTAGCCAGCACTTAATCAATTATACTTGTGCTTTCCGGGTAGTGTAAAGTGGTAATTTTTCAATCAAAATGTCATGGTACTAAATCAAACACTTTATAAACGTCTCAGTGAATTACAGCTACATGGTTAGAGCTTTGTGGTGGATTCTCCATCCCTGGAATTTTTAAAATAAAGACTAGATGTTTTTCTAAAAGATATTCTTTAAATCAAGCACTGCTATTGGACTGGAAGCAGGAATTAATACAGGGAAGTTTTCTGGCTTAGGTTATGCAAGAGGTCAGATGAGAACAGATGACCACAAGCCTGTGAACCTCAGAATCTATGAACCTTATCAGCCAAACATACTAGCTTATCAGAGAAGGATTGGTTTTCTATAAACTCTTGTTGCCTGGCATTAATTATATTCCTGTCTTTTAACTCTATAGTAATTGAATTCCTCATCAGTTTTTCCATTATTTTGCTTAGGATTGATGTACAGTTAACCAGCTTATAGTTTCCTGAGTTGTCCCACTTGCCCTTTTTGAATATTGTTGCAACGTTAGCAGCCTTCCAGTCTTTATTAAAAATTACCATCAGCCAGCTAGAGAGTGCCTCAGCCAGCTCTTTTAGGACCCTGGGTGCATGTTATCTGGGCTTGCTGATTTAAAATGATCTCTAGCAGATGTTGTCTAACATTCTCCTTAGTTACTAATGGACTGCTGTCTTCGTGTGATAGGAGTACATCATCCTGTTTCTTTCCAAATGCCGCTGATACACTTATTAAACAATTCTGCCTTTTCTGCAGCATTATTAATAGTGTTGCCATCTTCATGTAGTAATGGGCCTACACCATTGCTAGAATTTCTTTTGTTCCTAATATATTTTAAAACTCTGTCCTTAGCCTTGCCAAGCCATGGATTGGGGTTGGTCCTGCTTTGAGTATGGGGTTGGACTAGATAACCTCCTGAATTCTCATCCAACCCGAATCTCCTATGATTCCATAAATGGATGATGTTTTTTCTTGAGTCTTTAGCTTCCCATATGAATTACCTACATCACTTCTAGTTTGTATTGCTTGCAACTAGGGCTGTCAATTAATGCACGTTAACACCTGTGATTAATGCAGGGCAGAATTAATGCATTAAAAAAATTAACACGCGTTAATCGCAGGTGTTTTGCGTGTGTGGCGCTGCCACGTTGAAACGCTGCCACGACATTCAAAGGGGCAGCGAGGATCAGCTGTGAGGTGCTGCCCCTTTGACACGCTGCCGCAATGTTTCAAAGGGGCAGCGCCGCACAGCTGCCCCCGGGCTCCCTGCAGTGCTACCCCTTTGACACGCTGCTGCAGCATTTCAAAGGGGTAGCACCGTAGGGAGCCCGGAATCAGCACTGTACACTTTCTATTTTGTGTTGTAATTGAAATCAATATATTTGAAGATGTAGAAAACATCCAAAAATATTTTAGTAGATAGTATTCTTATTTTTGTTTAACAGCGCGATTAATCACAATGAATTTTTTTAATCACTTGACAGCCCTACTTGCAACCCACTGCCCCCTTTTCCGTTCTGTGATACGTTGATTCTCAGTCTCTAATTGCAGCCTTCATGTTACTATGGAACCAGGATGGGCTTTCAGCCAAAAGTTCTCTTTCTTGAGTGTGCAATTGTAGCTTTTTTGGCCATCTCATAAATGCTTTTTAAAGAACTTTCATGTCATTTTCAGTTATAATTTTCTTATCTTCAGGAAATTAGCCCTTCTGAAGCCCCACACTTCTATATTGCTGTCTGGGACTCCTTTTTACCCATATTGAATGCACTCAGGTCACAATTCCTGGTCCTGAGGCAACTAGCAAGTTCCAGTGAGTAATTCAAAAAGCCACCAGCTGTGTTAGCTAACATATTGTTATGAGCACAACCTGGAACTAATTCTCTGCTCCTGGGCATTATATGAACACCAGCTTGCGTATGGCTTTGTCTATACCTAAAAGTTTATGGTGCAGCCAGATTAGCACGGCCGCAGCGGCGTTTAAACTGAAAATGTGGCCATGGCACGAGTGCTCTATGTAAACCGCCTCTGTGAGGGGAGGAGCGAACAGTCCTAAGGCTGTGGCTCCCAGCACTGTAGCCTGGTTCACACTGGTGCTTGACAGTGCCGCAACTTACTGCATGCGGGGGTGTGGTTTTTTTCACACCCCTGAGCCAGAAAGTTACAGTGTTGTAAAGTGCCAGTGTAGACTTAGGCCAATCTACACTGGCAAGTTACTGCACAGTAAATCAGCTCCCAGCACTGTCACCCCTGAGGTGTCCACACTGGCAAGGCGCTTAGTGCACACTTGCTGCGCCCTGGGTAAACCACCTCGACGAGAAGTATAGAGTTTGCTGCACTCTGGGTACAGCACTGGGGGGTGGGGGGCAGCATGGACACTTGACTTGTTTGTTACATTGTGACTGGCCTCCAGAGATGGCCCATAATCCCTCAAGTCCCCCTGCTCTTTATTTGGCACTCAGTCTACCCTGCAGGCTTGTGCAGATCCCCTTTCAGAGCTCCGTTTGGCACAGCCTGCAGGCGGGGTTGATTTGCTCCGGAACACAGAGCAAACCAGATGGATGTTATGTTTGTGCTGTTGAGCACGGAGGCAGGTGTGTCTGTGTGCGTGTGTAGAGAGAGATTGCTGGGCAAAGAGCCAGGAAAGGAGGCTGAGATGTTGGAGGTTTCCTCCTCCCCTGCCTCAGGAGGGGTACTTCCCTGCCGCTGTCTGAACTTACAAGACGTCGTGCTGACATCCCTAAAACACACTGCCTCTCCCACCCTGCATACACACACACACGCTGCCTGTCACACTCTCCTCCTGACTCCTGTTGAAAATCAGCTGTCAATATAGCAGGATGACCATGGAGCAGTGAGATTGGGAAACTTGCATCGTATGATGCTGCCTGCCCCATGCTGCATTGCAGACCCTTCCCAAAGCACCCTGCGGCCAATTGCCCAGTGGGACAGCTCCCACAATGCACTGCTTTCCGTGGCGTTGCAAGAGCTGCTAATGTGGACATGCTCCACCGTCACAAAGAGCAGAATGTGGACACACAAGAGCTGTTTCCCTGCAGGGCTCTGTAACTTCCAGCACTTCACCTCTGCCCGTGTGGACCTGGACCTAGCCTAAGAAATGGCTATGACGAGCCTCAATGGGATGTTCTCCCCTGGGGAGGGCTGGTCACACCTTTCTCAGGTAAAACAGAGATGGGCAACAAGATCCTTTAGAGCCCCTAGCGCAGCTTCTGCATGAGGCAGGAGAGAAAAGCCTGGTTTATAGACAGGGGACCATGCCCAGGGCATATAACAGGATGGAGAGTAGGCGCTCTGAGCCATCCTCTCACAGGAGCTAGGGGATAATTGGTGAAACTAAAAGGCAACTCATTAAAAGGCCATGCAATGGGCCGGTGACAATGTCACAAGCAGACTCCCCAGTGCCCCCTGACCCTCAGACCCCTGCCACAGACCCGGCACTTCTCGCTTCCTCCTCCTTTCATGAGAAAATGCCAAATGTGGATCGCGCTGCAGCAGGCACGGAGCCAATACTCTGTCCGAAAGCAGCGTGAGCCCTCACCCGCAGCGCCCCACGCAAATGGTGACGCGGTCCCATGTTCTCGGCTCACCAGTGCGCAGAGACAGCATGGCCCGTAACGGCGCCGGCAGGGAACGGCGACCACGGTATCGCCTCTTTGGCTGCTGTTGTGTTTTCTCCAAAAATGTTCCTTCCCAGGCGCTTCCTGCTGAACGGGGAGGAGCGTGACTGATGGACAGAGAGACTTGCGCCCCGGCAGCTGTGGTGGGGAGGGTGGAACGACACACCAGAATGAAGGGCCAATGAGGAGGCTCCAAGGCTGTTTATCAGCTGAGCGGGGCTAAGGGGTAGGGAAGGGTAAGCAAAGAGATCTTAAAGTCCTGGACAGGGAGGCCTCTGGGGTCCTCACAAATTCTCAGCAGCGGGCTCATGACCTGCGGGAAGGAACCGGGACTGGAGGACAGTGGAGGACTGGCTGCTGAGCCTATGGCACATGCCTGCTGCTGGGGTGGACAATCTAGGGTGCCCCTGCATGAGGCAGGAGGGTGTGAAAGGCGTGCACACTTGGAGGCTTGGACGTGTTCGTGGAGGGGAAGCGAGGCCTGTGACTTGTGGGTACCTGCCCTAGTGTGTGGCTGCTGGCCCACCCCTCCGCCAAGGAGGGTGGGATTTACTTTGACTCCACGCGGCAGCCTCCCTGTTTCCCGTTAAGTTGCAGTGTGGCGTGGAGTATTACAGGAACAATTCCCCCCCGCCCCCCTGTGCAAGGGGGTGCAGGGGCACCAGCCCTTCTGACCTAGAGGGATGTTAAATATCAGTTAACTGAACAGTCGAGTAACCACGTGAATTCTTATTGGTTATTTGACTATTCTATAGTCCCGGGGGGCGGGGCCAGCAGCCAGTGCGCTCTGGCCTCACTCCCGAGAAGCCCCCTGCCCCTCCATGCTGCTGCCTCTGCATTAGAGCAGCGTGGGGAGCCAGGTGGGAGCTGATCTGCAAGGGGAGCCAGTTTAAAAACCAGCTCCCCTCGCGGACCGGCTGCCTGTCGCTCTGCGCTGCTGCCTCTGATAAAGAGGCAGCAGTGCAGGGTGGCAGTAGCTGCTGTACAGGGGGAGTCTGAGCTCCCAGACCCGGCGCAAGCCAGAACTGAGCCAGGCTGCCTGCCCACCCAGCTCCTAATACACTTGAAATGCAGAGCTGCGGTGGGGGAAGGTCCTGGACCCAGCATAAGCCAGGACTGAGCTGGGGCTGCTGGCCAGCCTGCTGAAACATTTACTGGCAAGTGTGGGGGAGGGAAATGCATGTAGTCTATAGCATTAACCGATAAGCTTAATCGACTACACTATACCTCCTGACCTACCCTGCCTGCCTGCTGCCAGCAGAGTGCCACAGCCCCACTGCATGCTGGCAGCCTTGCAGAGCCACCCTCACAGCGGCACAACCCCGCCAGGCGCTGGGTCTCCGCCTCCCAGGGACAAGCCACCCGCAGCCCATGCGGCTGCCCCAGCACCCCAGCTACAGCATCCTCCTTGCGCTGAAGAGTGGCAACCAGGGGGGCCCTGTTCCCCGTGCAGGACTGTGTACTCGGGTCTTTGGCAGGTGAATGAATGCGCTGAAGCCCTTCCACTGGCTTAGGCAGCAGCCTGCTCCACTGGGCCTCACTTCTCTGATGCAGCAGGACATTTACCTGTGGTGCAGGTTCAACCTCTCTAGTCCGGCGCCCTCGGGGCCAAACCAGAGAATTTGCCGGACCAGGGGAGGTCGATATTGTCTAGCAGCACCACCAATCTTTCTGCTGCTTGCTGGGCTCCTAGAGAAATGTAGGGGTCAATTAGAGCTAAATAACAGCACAGAACACAGAGCCAGGACTGATGGCTATAAACAAACTTTATGGGGCCGTGGGAAACTTGACCACATCCATATAATTGTACATCTGGCTAACTACAATCATGCCAGACCATGGAGGTTGTTGGACCAGAGAGTGCCGGATTAGAGAAGTTCAACCTGTCTCTGCTTTTGACAGCAGCTGGAACACTTGCCAGCAGTTGCATACTGACTCCCCACCCTCCTGCAGCCTGCGGCCAGCCTGTGTTTCTCCTTTGTTGGCCCCTGACCTGCTAAACCTAGGAATTTGCCACTAATGAGTTAATTAATTTGAGCTCTGATATGTTATTAAATGTTTCTTCATTAACATTCGAGAGTTTATGACCATTTAAAATGTAAGGCCCAGCCCCTGGTGCATTGGCTGGATTTCCCCCATGTACATGTGACATGCGGGGGCATGAAGGATCATGTGCCCCCTAGACATGACCCCTATATGTTAATTGCTGAAGCCAAGTGCTCTCACTCTGCTCCCCTCCCCCACCAGGCATGGGTTTCCTCTGTCCATGCAGACGCTCAACCACAAGTTTGCACAGTGCCTAGCACAACGGGGCCCTGATCCGTGACAAGGACTCCCAGCTGCTATAATCGTGCCAATAAACACTATTAATAAAGCCTAGGCTCCATGAAGCCACATCCCCTGCTAACATAAGAACTAGGGGGTCACCAACTTAAATGACTAGATAGCAGGTTTAAAACAAACAAAAGGAAGTTTTTCTTCATGCAGCGCCGAGTCAACCTGTGGAACTCCTTGCCAGAGGATGTTGTGAAGACCAGGACTTTAACAGGGTTCAAAAAAGAATTAGATAAACTCATGGAGGTTAGGTCCATCACTACTTATTAGCCAGGAATGGTGTCCCTAACTTCTGTTTGTCAGAAGCTGGGAATGGGTGACAGGAGAGGGATCATTTGATGATGATGATGATGTGATTCTGTTCATTCCTTCTGGGGCATCTGGCATTGGACACTGTTGGCAGTCAGGACACTGGGCTAGATGGACCTTTGGGCTGACCTAGTGTGGCCAATCTTACATTCTTATGTTAAGTCAGGCTGCTGGGAAAAAGCACTGAGTAGGAGAGGTGACGCATGCGGACACTGCAGCCAGCCGGGGCTGGGGGGGGCCGGTTGGTTCCTTCTCAAGACCCGGTTCAGCACATGTAGCTGGCCGGGTGAATCTAATCTGAACTAGCCATTCCGCCCCACCTTTGGGGTTAGAGGCCCAGAAGGCCACATCGACTCTTCCCTGACCTTGTTTTCTTCATGATTTCCCTCCTTGAGCCAGTCACAAACCCACTCCCCTGCCCAGCCTGCTGTGCCGTGAGAGACAGCGGTGGGTGTGCTGCGGGGGCGAGGAAGCCGCGGGCTGTCGGGTTTGATGGCCGTGAGTCTGCAATTCTGCAGCTCTGGGAGTCAGAGGGCAGGAGTGGCAGCCCCAGAATGAGTCAAACTGACATTCGTGAAGGGCTCCTGGGGTGGGTTGGAAGCCCCGGTGTGGTGGGCTGGGGCACAGCTGACAAACAGCTTTGGGCCCTCCCCAGCCACCTCCCTGCACAGAGCACTTAGTGCCCAGACAGGGGTGGGCTTGGCAGGCCAGAGGGTCTTCAGTTAACTCCTTCAGTGCCAGTGTGGACCGCACAGCAGCGAGACGCCCTCTCCTTCATACTAGGGATGTTAAATATAGGTTAAGTGAATAGTCAATTCAGCTCGGGTACTTCTAGACTACATGCTTCTGCTGACAGAGGCATGTAAAATAGGCTACCCGACATAGTCAATGAAGCGGGAATTTAAATATCCCCGGCTTCATTAAAATAAAAATGGCCGCCGCACTGTGCCGACTCTGTTGACTGTCGGCACAGCGCGCGAGTCAAGACCAGGGCCAGATTAAGGCATGGGCTAGCCGGGCAGCTGCCCGGGGCGCCAACCTATGGGGGGCGCCTAATGGCAGCTGTAAGGGGCAGGCAGCGCCCCTTATAGCTGCCATCAGGCGCCGCGCACCTGACTCCCAGATCGTGGGCTGCAGCAGCTCCCAGCGGCCACCCTGCAGCGGCCGCCGGGAGGGGGCCGTGTTAACCCCTGCAGCGCTGGCCAGCAGCGCCCTTCCCCCCGTGCCGGGCGGGGACAGGGCCGCGCATGCGCCCTCCCCCAACCCGGGGCGCAATTAACCTGTCTGCCCGGGGCACTGGCATGGCTCGGTCCGGCCCTGGTCAAGACGTGGATCGGTCGACAAGGGAAGCCTTTGTCAACCGCTCCCTTATACCTCGTGAAACATAGACATACCCCTCATGAATTCTTATTGGTTATTCTATAGGCCCCGGGGGTGGGGCCGGCAGCCAGTGCGCTCCGGCCCCACTCCCGAGGAGCCCTCTGCCACTCCGCACTGCTGCCTCTGATACAGAGGCAGCAGCGCGGGGTGCCAGGTGGGAGCTGGTCCACAAGGGGGAACAGTTTAAAAACCAGCTCCCCTCCCTGTCGTCCTGCACTGTGGCCTTTGATACAGAGGCAGCAGCCCTTGTCCGGGGGAGTCGGGATGACCTCCTGGACCCAGTATGAGCTGGAACTGAGCCAGGCTGCCTGCCTGCCTGGCTTCTAATGCACTTTAAATGGGGGTAGGCCCTGGACCCAGCACGAGCCAGGATTGATCCAGGCTGCTGGTCACCCCACTAAAAAATTTATTGGCAAGGGTGGGAGAGGGACATGCGTGTAGTCTACAGCATTAACCCACTGGCTTTTGCTTATCGGTTAATCAGTTAATCGACTTCACTATTACATCCCGTCAGGAGTGGGTGGAATGCCATAGCCAATCAGCCATTGCATAGGGACCCAGATGGGAGAGCAGACAGCTCCTGCGAGCTCTAGAGGGGACCTGGGCTGAGGGACGCCCTCTCTGCCCCTGGCACGGGGAGCAAGGGGAGTGCAGGCAGGTGGACCAGCCACATCTGCAGTGGAATTTTTCTGGCACTGACCATCAGTGTTCTCTGTAAGCCGTGTGCTTGTGCAGCTGCTCAGGAGAGATTTCGATGCTGCCCAGCTGAGCAGCAGAGCGCCCACAGCTTGTGTTTCTACTGGTGGTGCACATTTGCACATGCCTCGGTGCACATACAAATTTATTCCCCACATGGATGGAAACATCCACACATGGAGGGAAAAGTTTAGCAGGACCATTGCTGGCCACACTGGCTGAGAGGGAAGCATTGGCAGGGCGTGGTTTGGGGGAGACCTTCTGCTGTAGGTTAAGGCGGCCGGCCAGTGCTGCCAAGGCCGAACAGGCAGTGGGTGAATGCGCGAGCCTCACGGCAAAGGAGCAAAGGGGCAAGGGAATGAAATCACTTTGTGGCAGCTGGAACCCACAACACTCTCTACCAGGACAAAAGCCTCACAGCTGTATCTTGTGCAAATCCCAGACCAAGGCTACATCTAGACTGCAGGCTTCTTGCACAAGAATCTTTTTTCGGAAGAGCTTTTCCGCCAAAACTTCTTGTGCAAGAGCGCGTCCACACTCAAAAGTGCATCAAAAAAGCGATGCGCTTTTGCGCAAGAGAGCCTCCAGACTGCATGAACGCGGTCTTGAACAGGGCCGGACCGCGCCATTCTGGCGCCCCGAGCAGACAATTTAATTGTGCCCCAGGTTGGGGGAGGGCACATGCGCGGCCCCGCCCCCTGCCCGGCGCGTGGGGGAGGGCGCGTGGAGTTGGCGGCGGCAGGACACACATGCCTGGCCCAGCCCAGCCCGGCTACCACTGCTGGTGCACAGCCCGGGGCCGCCTGGGGCGGGCCAAGCCTGGTCGTGCAGGGCCTTGTGGGGAAGGGCGCTGCTGGCTGGCGCTGCGCGGGTTAACACGGCCCCCGCCCCGGGCGGCCGCTGCAGGGTGGCCACTGGGAGCTTCTGCAGCCCACGCTCCAGGAGCTGGTCGCGCGGCGCCTGATGGCAGCTGCCCAGCTAGCCCATGCCTTAATCCGGCCCTGCTCTTGAAAGTAAGCTCTGATTGGTATGCACAGAATGGCTTCTTCCTCATAGAACGAGGATTACCAATTGAGCAAAAACCCCTCTGCTCTTTAGATTTACTTGTGTAAAAACATGTTTGAGGTGTGGATGCTCCACGAGCTTTTGCGGAAAAAAAAGCTGTTTTTCCGCAAAAACTCTGTAATGTAGACAAAGCCCAAGTGGCAACTTATTTGCAATTAACAACCAGTTGTGCAGAGCTCGGGAACTCCGAGAGACACCCCCAAACTGGAGAATGGATCAAATGACAACGTAGCTTCACTGGTTCTAATCTCCAAATCAGCACTGCACCAGGAAATAAGTCTGTCTGGAACTCCACATCCTCCCCAGAGAAGCTGCATTTATAGGGCTTAGCTCTACCTCCTTAAAAGCAAACTCAGTGGCTATGTCTACACTACATGCTTCTTGTGCTGGAAGCCTTTTGTACAAGAGTTTTTGCACAAAAACTTCTTGCACAAGAGCACATCCACACCTCAAATCACACTGCAAAAGCGATGTGCTTTTGCACAAGGGAGCGTCCACACTGCATGGACACTCTTGCGCAAGAAAGCTCCTGTGCTTTTTCCCATAAGGGTTTCTTGTGCAAGAAACCCCTCTGGAGCGTCCACACTTGCCTTCTTGCACAATAACTGTAGCGCTAAATGCAGTTATGCCTCAGAAAAGGAGGTTTACCTATGGCAGAAAAAGCCCTCTGTTCTGCCGTTTAACTGCCCATTTAATTGCACAAGAGCTCATTTGAGGTGTGGATGCTCCACAGGTTTTTGCGCAAAAACCTTGTAGTGTAGATGTAGCCAGTGTGACATTTACCAGGCATGCTCAGTACAGGTGACAGGTCCTTAAACAGAAAGGGGGCAAGCTGCTGGCTAGGTTTCATGAAACGTCCAGGACCTCTTGTTGGATAGTTTTGCAAAACTTTTTGCAGTTTCCTGATATTATTTCTCCCCTGGCTGGAAGGGAGGGAACTGCCTTTTCTCTGCCTGTCTCCCTTTGCGGTGTACTTCCAACCACCTGGAAACCTGTGAAAATGAGTCCCCATTGCAAGTGAGTTGTGGCCAGTTGCCTCTAGGACAACTGGAAAAAGACTAACATGAAAAGCATGCAATAGCCTCCCCTCCACGCCGAACTGGCCCCAAATTTCGACTGTCTGAAATCGACGACCTGAAACATCTGCCTGGGTTATAAACCTGGCACAGCGATCAGTCCCTCATCCCTCCTGCTAAATAGGGGCTCTATGGACAGCTCTCTTCTGTGCTCTAGCTCCAGAATGCCGCTTAATATTCTCGCAGTCGCTTCTCTCCCAGCCTGCTTGACTATAAAGAGTCTTTGGCCTCTCACAATGGTTCATCTGAGCAGGCTTTTCAAAGGAACCCCCCTCTCTCTTTATACAGGGACAAACAAAGGAGATAAAACAGGAAGCAAAATTAAGAGAAGAGGAGAAAGGAGAAAAGCAAAGCAAAACCCAAACAAACACCCTCTGAAGGAGGGAGACAGACCCTCGCCAGACCACATGAAACACAGCCTTACTCCTCCAGACCAAGCCAGCTGCCTGCCTCGAAAGATGTAGGGTGTGTTTACACAAGAAACAGTGTCAGGAAAAGATAGAAGAGGAGAGCCCTTGTTTCACACAGGAGCAGCTCCAAGGCATCCCTTGGCATTCTTCCGCTCAACTCTGCACTGATCAGGCCTCAGTTGGAGTCCAGTTGTGTCCAGTTCTGGGCACTGCATTTCAAGAAAGAGGCGGAGAAAATTGGAGAAGGTCCAGAGAAGAGCAACACAAATGATGAAAGGCCTAGAAAACATGAGCTACGAGGGAATGCTGAAGGAATTGGGCTTGTTTAGTTTAGAATAGAGAAGACTGAGGCTATGTCTACACTACAGAGTTTTTTTTGAAAAATGGCCAAAAAAAACTCGCGGAGCAGCCACACCTCAAATGCATTTTTGCTCAAAAAAAATCGAAAGAACAGAGGGTTTTTTCTGGCATAGGTATTCCTCATTCTACGAGGAAGAATGCCTTTTTGCAAAAGAGCTCTTTCACAAAAAGGTGTGTGTGGAGGGGGGTTTTGCACAAAAAGAGGAAAGAAAAAAAAGCACAGGGGCTCTGTGCATAGCAATCAGAGCTTACTTTCGAGAGAGTGTCCATGCAGTCTGGATGCTCTCTTGTGCAAAAGCGCATCGCTTTTTCAATGCACTTTTGCAGTGTGGACACACTGTTGTGCAAGACGTTTTTGCGGACGATCTCTTCCGATAAAAGCTGCTTGTGCAAGAAGCCTGAGAGGGGACATGATAGCGGTTTTCAAATATCTGAAAGGGTGTTACAAGGAGGTGGGGGGAAATTGTTCTCCTTGGCCTCTGATGATAGGACAAGAAGCAATGGGTTTAAACTGCAGCAAGGGAGGTTTGGATTGGACATTACGGAAAACTTCCTAACAATAAGGGTGGTTAAACACTGGAACAAATTGCCTAGGGAGGTTGTGGAATCTCCATCACTGGAGATATTGAAGAGCAGGTTGTATAGACACCTGCCAGGGATGATCTAGACGATACTTGGTCCTGCCATGAGGGCAGGGGACTGGACTTGATGACCTCTCAAGGTCCCTTCCAGTTCTAGTGTTCTGTGATTACTGGCAGTGAAATTTAGAACAAATAAAATGCCACACTACGCCCATGCACAGCAGCAGCCTGTGGCATCCCCAGCACAGAGTCAAGAAGTCAAACAAGGTAACTTTCTTACCAGTGATGACATGGTACAATAAAAACAGACAGGGCTTAGACCCTTCGTTGATGGGTGCACAGGATGGACAGATACAGACCTGCAAACTTATGTTCTAGACCAGGGCTACTCAACTTTGGAAGCCCCAGGGGCCACAGTGATACTCACAGCACATGCCGAGGGCTGCAACTTAAGTGTGGTTGGATATACATGCAAATATAGATGCAAATATATGCAAATAGCTTCTTTCAGACTGACGGGCGTGAATACAAAGATTCAGCCTTAAGCCGCTGCGCCGGACCCAAACTTGGCCAATGTGAGCTGGTCAGCACCTCTCAGGCTCTGCCCACTAGGCTAAGCAGCCAGCACTTCCCACAAAGCCCTGGTGCTCCCGGCACTTCCACCCTGAACCCGTCTGTTCCAGCCAGCCCATCCACTTGCATCTTTTAGTGCTCACCCCTCCTGGGAGAGGCCTCTCTGTTGTGGAGCGTGTTCCCAGTGGAGGCCATGTTCAAAGGCTCCCACCCGTGGGCCGTGTGTTGAGCCCCATGTAAACCCAAACTGCACCGCAGGCCACAAACAAACGGGCCCATGGGCCACATGTTGAGTAGCTCTGTTCTAGAGTATAGGCTGCATCTATGCAAGCACCAGCTGGGATGTTTCCCTTCTTCACAAATTTGGCTGGGTAGTGGATTCTGTGCAACCCAAACCACCACGGGATCCTACAGCTTTGCCACCCAGCACAGACCTGCGTTCCCTGCACCTGTGACCGGGCCTTTACCCCCACCCCCCCCCACAGCTGCTGTGCACTGTGCAGTTACCTAGGGATAGGTGTCCGGTATTTACGCGGACAGTCCAGTATTTGCATCCCCCGTCCGGTAAAAAAACCCAGAAAATACCAGACATGTAAAATATCCGGTATTTCTCCTGCTGTGTCTGGTGAGGGCAGGGGAGTGAAGAGCGCCAGGCCATTTAAAGGCACAGTACTTTTTTTTTTTTTGCTCAACAATTTTGGTCTCCCCTTTTTTTTCTCAACAGAATTTTTTCCCCGGTAGCTTTTGTGTCTGTGTGGGGGGAGGGGGTTTGGTATTTTTCATTAAACCATCTGGCAACCCTATTTAAGGACAAGCCTGAGGTCATATAGCAGGGCAGTGGCCAAGGTGGGAATTGGACCTGGATCTCTCCCAACACCCAGTCCAATGTTCTACCCACTGGGCCAGCCTGCCTGCCAGAGGAAAGCATCCATACAATAGTCACAGCCCAGAAAAACTGTGGTAGCTTTCTACCATGAAGCAGAAGGGATTACTCTCCGCAGCCAGGAGAAAGGTCATCAGAGGTTCCCCTGAAATAGCCCAAAAATCCGTCAGCTCTCAGCCAATGAGTCAGCAAATGAGTCAGGAAAAAGACAAACAAAACCAAGCAGATGTGATCAATGGAATCAACACTTGAAAGACTCTGCCATGGAGGGAGACTCAAAGCCGCTAATTAGTGCTTGCAGAAAAATCAATGAGCAAGCCGCACGTGCAGGTGTCCCTCCTAAAAAACATTTCAGCAAGATGGGATGGGGTGAGCAGCAACCCAGCCGACTGGGACAAACAGTGCCTGCAACGCGAGTGGTGGGCGGGGGGTTGCGGGAGAAACAATTTGCTCTACTTTTGCGCTACGACGCAAGGAGAAATGTAAAATCTCTGCCCAGCAACAGCTGCAACTCCCAGAAGCTAAGGATGTAAACTCAGCTAACTGGTTAAATGTTATGTGTAATCGGTTACCACTTAAATGGGGGTGGGTGGAGGGCCAGCTGGGCTGGAATGGTCCTCACTGTGGGCAGGGGCTGTTCCGGCCGGGTTGGAGTGCCTCCTGCCTACGGCATGGCATGGCAGGCCCTGCTGGGCTGGAGCAGAACCTGCCCACGTCAGGCGGGAAGCTGCTCCAGCCCAGCTGGGCCACCAGTTAACCGCTAAGCATCACCCACCGGTTAACCGGTTAACCATTGACATCCCTACCAGAAGCTGAGCACTAACCCTGTGGTTTGAACAAAGACCTGAACTGGGTGGCCCGTTATAAAACCAGCTTTCCTTCCATTCAGCACTAAATTGACATCAAAAGCTAAGTACGAGACACTTCAATTAGCCTCATTAGCACCGGCACTACAATTGACAGATACTCCCCCCCTCTCTTTTCTGGTCCCCCCCTACTTTTTTCCGCTCTGCATGAGATGAAGTGGGTCTGATGAAAGCTCATGATACTTGTATTCATCTCTAAGCCCTGTTCGACATTAGGGAGTTATTTCAAAAGAACCCCCCTTATTTGGAATTACTAAGCGGAGCGTCCACACTGCCAAGCCCGTTGTTTCGAAATAAGGGGCTGGCTATTTCGAAATCTGTAGTCCTGCTTTCCACAGGGAACAAGCTTATTTCAAAACAGTTATTTCAGGAGTTGTTATTTTGAATTTAGTTACTTCGAAATCGTTTCCTAGTGAAGACATGCCCTAAGTGCCACACGACTACACATTGATTTTAAAGCCCCAGGAACTGTTTCTCAAGGTGCTTCACAGGAGGGGAGACCCCAGCACAGGACGAGTCTAAGACGGGTGTTTTGTTCTCTGAACAGTGCTCCAGAGTTTTCCCTCTCTTCCTCGTCCTGCTTAAGGAGCAGAAAGTGCATCAGCCTTGAGACTCTGCAGCTTGCTCCTTAGTACGCAAAAGCAGTGGAACGATAGGGCCGAGAAAAGCCCAGCTCTGCAGCAGGGCACTTAGCAAAGTTGCAGGAAAACTGAAACAATCCCAGGGATCTTTCACATCATAGCAGGATTCTGGAGATGCTGTGGCAATCTGAGGACAGAAACCAGACCAACCACTTTCCAACACCCGCCGCAGCCAAAGTGTGGGTTGAGGAGTGTGTGGCAGACCCAGCTCCTAGACCCTTCGGTGACTGGCGCCTGCATTACATGGGTGAGGGCATGGATTTGCTGAGGTAGGGTTCAGGCACTTAACTCACTGTGACAGGCCCCCCCCATGTGTTATGAAATGGACTTATGGACATAAATATACATAACTCAAAGGTGCTTTGGATAAATTGCTTCATGTCACCTATCCATCTTCACGTCATAACTGGCTGGATCTGTTCATCTTATTTTGGTGTGTGTGTCGTTCTTGTGTGGGAAATTAGACATATGGGGTGCATCTAGACTGGCAAGATTTTGCGCAAAAGCGGCCGCTTTTGTGCAAAAACTTGCCGCCTGTCTACACTGGCCGCTTGAATTTGCACAAGAGCACTGACGTTCTACTGTAAGAAATCAGTGCTTCTTGCGCAAATACTTTGACGCTCCCGCTCAGGGATAAGCCCTCCTGCGCAAGAATACTTGCGCAAGAGGGCCACTGTAGACAGGCACCTTAATTTCTTGCGCAAGAAAGCCCGAGGGCTAAAATGGCCATCGGAGCGTTCTTGCGCAAAAGCGCGACTATACTGGGCACGGATGCTTTTGCGCAAAAGATGTCTTTTGCGCAAATGCATCCGTGCCAGTCTAGACGCACTTTTGCACAAATACTTTGAACGGAAAAACTTTTCCGTTCAAAGTATTTGCGCTAAATCATGCCAGTCTAGATGCAGCCATGGAGTGTGGAGTGCTTTATGGTTTTTAAATGTGTGAATGAAAGCCAGCACAGGTGTTACCCTCAATGTCCTGATGACCAGCTGTTATACCAGGACTACTCAACTTTGGAAGCCCCGGGGGCTGCAATGATACTCACAGCACATTCCAAGGGCCGCAACTTAAGTGTGGTTGCATATACATGCAAATATATATGCAAATAGCTTCTTTCACACTGCTGGGCATGAATACAAAGATTAAGGCAAGACTACACAACAAGCAGGCCCCATTTAAGTCAGTTCCACTGATATTAAAAAAATGCAATATTTACCTGATTTCCACCCATATGACAGCACTTTTAATGAGCAATGACAGTCAAGGATTTAACTACTAAAACACAGCTCAACAGAAGACCATTATATTTACTCACTGTTGTGGAGCATGTTCCCAGTGGAGGCCATGTTCAAAGGATCCCACCTGCAGGCTGTGTGCTGAGCCCTGTGTAAACCCAAATCACACTGCAGGCTGCAAACAAACAGGCCGAGGGCTGCATGAGGCCCGTGGGCCGCGTGTTGAGTAGTCTGGTGTTAAACAATCTCTTTTGTCCTTTAAGTCTTAGCAGTGGTTGGTCTGGGGAAGTCACATATCCTCCCAACTGGCCAGGTGACTTCCCATGCAAGAAGGGAATCTTTAAAAACAATAGGAGACTAGCAGGTGGGGTCTTTTGGCTGTCTGGTGTGGCACAGCCAAAGGAGGGAACCAAAGACCCCCGGGGAAAAGGAGACTTCCCTGGTTTAGAAGGCTCCTCTGGGAAAGAAACAGTGTTAGGGTGAGTTTGTACTGGAGTTCTAGTGTAGAAGTAGCTAAGCGTTTTCTGTTACTTTGAGTTTGTAATCTGCTCTGCCTGTTCTCACTTCTTACCACTTAAATCCTACTGCTTGGACTTAATAAAATCACTTTTATTTTCTATAGAGCCCTGTGTAAATAATTATTACCTGAGGGAGCAATCGGTGTGGACATTCTCCCTTTCATTGCTAAAGGGGGCTTACTTAACTAATTCATTGGGGGTTCTGATCCCATTTGGGGAGCGGTATCCCGGAAAGCTGGGCCCCAAACTGCATTTTCCTTGGACCTGAAGAGCTTCAGTGTCTGCATCGCTTCTTGAGGGGTGCGGGGGGGGGGGTGATTCTCAGCTCTGTGCCTTGCCTGGGGGAGACTAGGGAGCTGGCCCAGCAGGACCAGGCGGCGAGAAGCCCCAGAGAGCAAAAAGATGGGTGGCAGTGGCCTTGTCAGCACTCTGGGAAGCCTCCCCCAAGGGGTCTTCTGTGACCTCACCCTGTCACACTCACCCACCTTAGTCCTGAGGCCTGACAAAGGGGCTACAAAACTTAGCTGCCTGGCAGAGGTCAGCTCTCCTGGAACCCCTGGGGCATGCTGACCTGGTCACTTAAGGGCTGCCTTTGGGAAGCGGCGTCCTTCATGCAGCAAGCCGGCCAGCCTGTGTTTCTCATGGTCCTGCATTTCCATTCCCTGTGGTTTTATACATTTCCTCTGACACTTCTGCAGCTTCGCAGAGATGCTTTGGGTCAGCAAGGCCTAGCTCTCCAGACCAGTGCTGTCCAAAGGACATTGGATGAGTTATGAGGAGGCAAACCCAGGCTGATCAACATGCAGGCTAGCAGGGCCAATTTTGTGAGGAGCAGAAGCTGGACTGGGATAATGGGAAGGGGCCAAAACCGCTCCCAGGAGGTGAGATTCGCTCGGTGCCAATAGTCACTGTGTAAATGGTACAGGATCCTCGCCCTAGGGCTGAAGTTTCTTTAGTTAGGCTGAGGTCAACACAGCTACCCTGCTGATACAGAAAAGAACATAAGAATGGCCATACTGGGTCAGACCAAAGATCCATCTAGCCCAGTGTCCTGTCTGCTGACAGTGGCCAATACCAGATGCCCCAGAGAGAATGAACAGAACAGGGAATCATCAAGCGATCCATCCCCCGTTGCCCATTCCCAGCTTCTGGCAAACAGAGGCTAGGGACACCATTCTTGCCCAGCCTAGCTAACTGCCAGTGATGAACCTAGTTTCCATGCATTTATCTAGCTCTTTTTTGAACCCTGGTAAAGTCCTCCAGCAAGGAGTTCCACAGATTGACTATGCATTGTGTGAAGAAACACTCCTGTTGACTTCCCTTACTCCTCGCGACAGTGAGGAGTATCGATGCCAACGGGGGCGCCCTCAGCAGTCGATTTAGCAGGTCTTTACTAGAGCCGCTAAACCAAACACTGGAAGATCGATCACCAGAGCATCAATCTTGCCACCAGTCTAGATGTGGCCTGGGACTGGGAGGCCAAAGCACAGCACTGCAGTGTGTCCTTGCAGCATCTCTGCTGTCATTAGCTCAGAAGTGGCTTCAGTTGGGCACTAATGGGCCATGCAGGCTTTTTTATCGCCCCATCGGAATGAGCGGCAGCACCGGCCCCGTCTCCGGGAGCACATTGCAAACGGTGGTGATTTAGGGTGAGAAACCCAGGCTCGCCGCTTCTATTATTTCAGCATTGCCCGTGCATTGTCTTCCAAGCTGACAAGGCCTCGTCCATTAACTGCAGGTGATTGATGCTTCTCTCTGGACCGCCTGTCAATTCGGGACTAGGATGTCTGCCGAGGAGACATGTCAACCTCTCTCGCGTCTCAGGAACTGGGAAATCTGCCACATTGCCCTTGGACTCACTTCAGATAAATTGTTTCAAGCATCCGGCCCACTGCCTAAGAGCTGGGGAGACGATCCCGCCCGGGAGAGAGTGTGAAAAAGCACCCCAATGCAGTGGGCCAGCTGCATGCCTCTGCCACGTAGGGGCTGCCATGGGGCTAGACCACGTGCTGGCCCCCTCACAAAGCTGAATTCACCTCAGCAAGTCTCTTTCTGTCATCTCCATCAGGCTGGAGCCCTGGGAAAGTCTTTCCCAGAGTCAGGGACTTGGTGGCGCCTGCAACGGACAGACCCTCTCAGGCTTTGATACAGGACATCGGAAGAACTGAACCCCACCCATTCTCCTGGCACTACAGCCACCTTGGACAGGGCAGAGGAGCTGGGAATTGTGCCCAGCAGTGCCTGAGGCACTTCACAAATGTGGGCAAAGTGGGGGCGTTTCCATCCCTAAGGGGTGAAATCCACCCCCGTGCCAGATAGTGTTCCCTGTAAGCTGAGCACTTGGGTGGCCACCCAGGAGAGAGTCAGGTGCCGCCCAGCTGATTAGCAGAATGTCCACAGCACTCACCGCCAGCAGCATGTGTTTCCATGGTGGTGCACCCCCCACATGCCTTGGTGCACATAACAACATTTATTCTGCACGCGGATGCAAAAAATTAGAGGGAACGCTGGGGCCGGGATCTGTGCCCCATTCACACCCCACACATGCCTCTTGTTGAGGGTAGGGTTGCCATCCCTCCAGGACAGGCCTGGAGTTTCCTGGAATTGGCATCCCTCTCCCGGTGACTACTGAAAGCCTTCGGTAATAGGATATTTTAAGAAAATTTATAGAGGTTGAACCTCTCTCATCCAGCACTCACTGGTCTGGAAACATCCATGGTCTGGCATGATTTTAATTAGTCAGATGTCCACATTTCATGGGTGTGGGCAAGTTTCTTGCAGTCCCATAAAGTTTGGTTACAGGCTCTCTGTTTTGTGCTGTCATTTTGCTCTAATGTACCCCTAAATGTCTGCTAAGAGCCCAGCAAACAGTGGAGGTGCTGGTAATGCTGTGAGACAATATTGACCTCCTGTGGTCCAGAAAAATCTCTGGTTCAGAACTGGCCAGATCCCAGGGTGCTGGACTGAGGAGTTTCAAACTGTTAAAAAAAAATCCCTCCCAGAATAACTTCAGTTAGAGTTGGCAACCCTTATTGAGTCCTGGGTTTCCTATCTCACAGAGCTGGAAAGGGCCTTGAGAAGTCATTGAGTCCACTCCCCTACCTGGAGCAAGTACCATCCCTGGTAGGTTTTCCCTAAGATCCTCAAATGGCTTGTTCAAGGATTGAACTCATAACCCTAGATTTAGCAGCTTAATGCTCAAACCACTGAGCTACCCGCCCCCCAGCTAAGTCCTCAGGGTGCCAGACTGAAGAGTTTCAACTTGTAAAAAAAAAATCTCCCAGAATAGCTTGAGTCAGATTTTTTTTCCCCACCTGGCTTGTGGAAATCGGTTATTCATGATTACAGTGTGGACAAAAGGCCTCTCCCCTGCCCCCTTTCCAGGTGTTTCTCCCTCCATTCTGGGGTCGGACACAAGGGATGTGGGGAAGGGATGTGTCTGCAGGGAAGGGATCTGTCGTCTCCAATGGGGAAAAAGGCCCAACTAGCGGGAGCCGAGGAAAAGGCGAGATGCTGGCTAGAAGAGGGAGGTGAAGGGAGAAATTTTACAAATTAGTATCGCGTAACTATTAATAGCCAGACAGCAATTAAGCAAACCTGAAAGGTAAATGGATTTCTCACTCCTCATTATGTTTCATTATCTTCTATTACGGCACATCAATATTGATCTTTGGGATTTGCAGCGCCTCAGAGCAGGGAATGAATTATCGGTGGGCCTTGTGCTTGTGCAAATAGGCCTCGCCTGGTAGCCCTGCTCTCCTTTTTGCCAGCCGGGCCGTGAGCAACCATCACATGAACCACAGTGGTTGCCCCCGGAGCAAGGCCTCGGTGAGGCAGCTGCCTGCCAAGCCTCCTGCAGGGTCCAGCCTTGCCTGAGGAGAACCTCCAGCCCTGAGAAGGCAGAGTGAGTGAGTCCTGCATGCTGGCGTGAAAACAGCACCCAGACTGGTGCCAGTGAGGTAGGGGGCATGTGATGCCTGTTTGATGGACAGAGGGGCAAAGTGGCTTACGCGCACAAAGCTCCACAGTGGCAAAATGGTGCCTTGATTCCCCTCTCCCAGCAGTGCCCCCTGCCTCCGAGCTGGGCTGGCCTTACCATGAGGCGAACTGAGGCCAGACTGTGGGGGGCACGACTAGGACCCAGAGTGTAGAAAATTGTGTCTGCTGCTGGTGCACATGTAGGTAGCAGAGCAGTGCCACCAGAGGAGTAGAACAGGAAGGAGGCAGAATTGAGACCTTTCAAAGTTTTGGCCCGAGCATGGGAGCATCATTTGCGCTCCCCGCCTCAGGTGCCAAAATGTTGTGGGCTGGCCCTACCTCCGAGCACTGGGAGAAGGCGTGCGGAGCTTCGCTCACATGGTTTCACAGCGCTACCTGCCTCACCAGGTCGGCTGGCTGGCTCTTGGGTCCGACTCCAGTCCAGAGGCAGACAGCAGATCAGTCAAGACACAGGAACTTTTCTCTCTGCCCCTCACTAGACATGAATATCCGGGCGAGGCGCGTCAGACGATGGTCCGCCTGCAACTCCATCACGAATGACTCCAACGAGATGGAAGTGTCCTTGGCCAAGGGATCTAAGTTGTCCCTGATCCTCTCTGGGTGTTTGTCTACAGCCGCGGCAGCCACATGGGTGGGGTGTGACTGCCCTTCCTCCAGTGGCAGGACAATGGGGTAGCTCTTCTGGGTGCAGAGGGCTAGCGCCATACCTTTGAACCCTTTCCACCCCAGGGACTTGTCTCGGGGCTGGCTTTCATGCAGCGCATTGGGGCCGAGGCTGCAGAGAACGCGTTTCCCATTCTGCCATTATAAGTGCAAAACCATTCAGCTCTGCAAAGGGCTGATGCGAGGCGCTGACTGCCCCGAGCCGCCTTGGTGCCTGCTTTCCACAGAGCTGTGCGCGCCGCCCCCTTCATGCAGGGAATGCGGCTTCCCAGGCTGAGAAGGATATTGGGGATGCTGACTAGCAAAGGCGGGGAAGTGATCGTGCCCGCTGAGAAAAGCGCGTTTGTGTGCGTGCTGGATGGGCTCACAACAGCGCTATTGTCTGGGGCCGGTAAGCCGAGGCTGCCGCAGCTAATCAGCATGCAGCAATCCGCATTCCTTCTGCTCCCCTAGCGTCACCCGGGGACAAGCTGCCACACAGGCTTGCTGAACTATACACCTGCTCTCAGCAGAGTTTGCGGGGCTTTGCCCTTATCCAAAAACCCCTGAGTAGCCCTGTAGCACCTTAGGCTATGTCTACACTACAAGTTTTCTCAGCAAAGAATATGCAAATGAGGGGCTCATTTGCATGAGTTGTGTTCTCATTTGCATATTTTCTGCCAACCTGTTTTTGCGCTATGGGTTTTTGCGCAAAAACAAGCAGTGTGGACATTTTCTTTTTCTGCAAAACCCCCTTTTTCCGCAAGATTGTTATGCCCCCAAAAAGGAGGTTTACCGATCTTGCAGGAAAAGGGTTTTTTGCACAAAGAAAAAATGTCCACACTACTTGTTTTTGCACAAAAACCCCTAGTGCAAAAACAGGTTGGCAGAAAATAGGCAAATGAGATCACGACTCATGCAAATGAGCCCCTCATTTGCATATTTTTTGCCAAGAAAACTCATAGTGTAGACGTAACCTTAGAGACTAACCAACGTATAGAGAGAGTCTCCTGAGTTCGTGAGCACAACCCACTGCCTCAGAGTCTTGGACTTGCCTCCCAGAGGGGGAATGGCACAGGAAGGCAGATGTCTGTGTGGTGACAATGCCTTGCAAAGCTCTCTTTTATATCAGTGACAGTTGGGTGCTTTGCGTCTCTATGGGGGATGAATGAGGACCCAGAAGGGTAGTAAAGCACCAGCCCGGGTTTCCATTTGACTGGGCCACTGGCAAGCTTGCGAGAATAGCCCTTCCCTCTGTCACTAGTGAGGTGAGCCTGGGAAATTCAGAGAAATGGACCAAAGCTTCCCAACCTGCACAGAAATGCATTACTCAGCTTGACTGTCGGTCGGGTTCAGTGGGTTTCTGCAGCATCTGTTTCAGTTTGCCCACATTTCCATGGTTCTCTGCACTAAGCCACTTATGAAAGGAGCCTTGACAAGCCCATGGTGCTTTTGACAAGGTTTGCAGTGGGCTGCAGTGCAGAACCCATCCAGCTGACTGTCCAACTATGTGCCAAGACCACGAGTGGGCAATAATTTTTGCTGGGGAGGGCACTTCACAAATCGTGGGTAGCGGTCACAGGCAGTTTCCGCCCCCAGAAAGGGTGGGGCCTCAGGCAGAAGGGGTAGGGCCTCAGGCAGAAGGAGCTGTTCCCTCTTGGTGCCCCGTGCCCCTGGTGGGAGAAGGAGACTTTGCATGCTCCTCTAGCCACACACCAATCAAGGCCTGAGGGCGGGGGAGTGTGCCGAGTCTCTCATCCCTGTCCTGCCAGGAGCCCGACACGTAGAGGGAATCACCAGCCGTTTTGAACAGCAAATGACTTCGCGCAATCCCCCCCTCCCCCCCCCGCCACAGGTCTCCACTGAGCTGGGAGCCAGGGTGCAGCAGGACGGCCGTGGGCTGGATCAAACAGCTTGGTGGGCTGGATGCAGCCCGCGGGCTCTATCTTGCCCACCCATGGACAAGTCCATTTCATGGGTGAAACCAGGTGAAATGGACTTTCTTAGAAATCCACAAGAGGGAGTTTCATGGGGGGCGTGTAAACCTTTCAGTGCATCAGGGCTGAGTGTCAATTGAGGCTGGGCTAATCTGGCATTTGTATCCAAGGCTGAAAGCTGCTGGGGGAGATTTTCCAAAGCAGGTGCTGAACCCCCATTGAAAGTCAATGGAAATTGGACATTTCGCTGACGTCTGTTTCTTTGACCACTGGCTTCTGCATCAACCAGATGCATCCCTCTCATCTAGCAGCACCTTCTCCGCTTTAAGCCTCCGGCTTTCAAAATTTCCCTCAGGGCTGGCTCCCTAGAGGTTGCAAGTACAGCTCAAGCTGCAGCAAAACTATCCTGTGTGTTGCAAAAAACCTGCACTTGAAAGATATGATGCCGTGATCCATCAAGAAAGAAGTTTTTAAATCCATTGAGACTGAGCTGGTAAATAAAAGGTCTTAAGGACAATTATAAGGGATCCCCCAAAAGAAGAAAGAGGCTTGTCAGTGACACACTGTTGGACAAGATAAGGAGAAAGCTGTAATTCTGGGTGACTTATCACGCTACTGTTTATCAGAAAAGCCTCGAGTCTGAAATTAGGGATACTTCTCGGATTAAACTGCCATTATGAACAGTGCACAGTTAAATCTGCTTTTGAGTAATAAGCCAGGCAGAGAAAGAGTTAAGCAACTGGCTTAAACATTGGCAATAATTAAATTTGATGTAATGTGGAAATTGAAACAATTATTGGATTATGAAAACACAATGCATGAGTCACCGGGAGAGCTGTAATAAATGGCAGAACTCCATTATTTTGGTGAATTACTGGCGTATTCTGGAGGAAGCTGAGATGTCAGAGGTCCTGCCCTTGAACCTTAGAAAGGGCTCTTGCTACTAAGCACTCCTTTTTAGTTCCTATTTTCAATAAAAATGGTTTAATTATAGTTTAAACTGAAATCAGGAAGCACTTCCTGGCGGTGGCTGCTGGCGCTGGGCTGGGTATCAGTAGCCTCCCCAGGAATTGAAATTGGGGGGGGGTGTTCGAATTTACAGGGGGGGTATCAGGACCGATGAGGGGTGAGACCGTGAGGGTGAAGGTGGGCTGTATGGCACCATAGTTCACAAAACTGGGGGGGTGTTGGGGAAATTCAGGGGGGGTATACATCCCCATAGGGGGGTGTAGGGAAATCCCTGGTTATGGAAACCAAGAAAATGGCCAGTGTCAGGCCACAGATTTGCTGACCGAGTGATATTGCTAAATTCCTGTCCTGGCGGTGGTGAAGTGAGGCCATTGTCCGTGGGGCATGGACACCGGCGTGTCACCCCATGAGGCAGGCGGGTTTTATTTAGGCTCTCCCTAGGTAAGGTGGCGGTGGTTTTAAGCTCTGCAGTTGCCTTTAGGTCACGCGACTGCTCTCAAAGCATAGAGACACCGTGTCTAAACTCGTTAAGAACCTGCTTGGCCCACGTGCTCCCCACGCAGTACAAATGGCTCTCCCTCCCAGCAGGGTGTGAGAAATATTGGGATTTGGTTTGGCAAGCAACGACGGTCCGGCTTCCGACAACCAGCTCGTGGAGGGTGTTGAGTCCGCATGGCCTAGCGCACTGGAAGGAGCCTTCAGGGCAAAAATCCAACTCTCTCAGGCTTCCCCATCCTGGCCACCAGACTCCACCCGTGGGCTCGTGAGGAGGCTATGCAACTTCTGGAGTCGGCATGCCCCACACTGATAATCCTGGGGCTTTTCACTCCCTGTTTGTGTGTCACTTTAGTCTTCCCACACTTGTCTGGTTTGAGTCATGACCCTCTCACCCAACCCCCTCTGCTCAGCCCCCGTCTCCTGGTGAGACACAAAATGGCCGACAGGCCTTGGGAGCACCTCCTCTCCCCAGCAAGTGCAGCTGGAGTTTTCCTGACTTTGTCACTGTGCTCCACTTCCCCTCCCCCTCTCCTGGCTGGGTTTACAGCAAAAAGCAATTCCACGTGGTAAATCAGCTAGTAACGGAAAACAGAACACCCCCCTCCCCCCCGCCCTGCACCTTCCCGGCCAACATGGCTGGGGATTTTGGAGGAGAATCGTAGTTAAGGAGGAATAATTCTGTTTTAATACAATCTGATCTCATCAGGGGTCTGCTAAAGGAATCAGCATGTGACAGCCAACACATAAGAGCCTTAACACAAGGCTCATTCCATAAGAGAGCGACTGTGTGATGCACAATTCATTTCTGATATGCAGAATGTCGCACTCCTTCTTGGTATAATTCAGATCCACGTTTGGCTGACGCTCAGGCCAGCATGGGATAGTCTCTCTCAGGAATCAACCTCTGCAGAGACATCAGCATTACAAAAAAAAAGGGGGGGGGATTGTTCCCCCACAGGCTTTTGAATAATCCTGCAGGTAAGGCTGCTCCAGGGCCTCTCTTTCCTTTAGATAAGAATTTCCATTATTGGCAAAATAAAAACAGATGTGATAGAACCTGAATCCTCCCTGTGGCATTGAGTGAGCACAATGTTCCTTCTAATCTTTTCATTCCACATGCGGATATTTTCCATCCATGTGCGGAATATTTTGTATGTGCACCAAGGCATGTGCAGATGTGCACCACCCGTAGAAACAAAAACCCTAGCTGGGTGGCACTTGAATTTCTCCCGAACGGCTGCACAAGTGCTCAGCTTACAGGGAACACTGGTCTAGGGTGACCAGCTAGCAAGTATGAAAAATCAGTAGAGCCCTGCGTAGATACAAAACAGGTATCCACCTTCACATGTGTATCTGCAAAAATGAGCCGCAGATATCCACCCTGACACCCGCAGCTGTGGATACCCACAGCTATAAAGCGGATATCCGCAAACGTGCAGGGTTCTAGATAAAAAAATTTGCATCTGCATCCGCATCCATATCTGCAAATATGAGCTGCAAATATAAAGCGGATTTGCAGGGCTCTAAAAATCAGACCCTGGGGGGAGAGCGGAATAACAGGCCCCCATATAAGACAAGGCCATGAATATCAAGACTATCCCTATAAGACTGGGATATCTGGTCACCCTACATGTATCTGAGTGCTGAGGTCCTGTACACAGCTAGCACCGCCAGACATCAGGCCTGGGAGACTGCTCTGCCATGCTGTCCCCTATCGGCCAGCCAGACCATCTTGTGCTACTATTTCACCAACGCTCACAAGCCATACAGGATGCTGATGGGCCAGTACAAGGACAGGAGGCCTTCATGGAACATTGTAAAGGGATCACTCTCTCTCGAGCACCCCCCTCTGGCCACGGACACACATCCACAAGCTCCCACTCCGGGGACCAGCTCTGGGAGTGGAGGGTATCCCAGATACCCTTTCTTCTGGGTTGCCGAGAGCCAGGCTTCTTTCCTGCCCCCTTGAGTAGCTGCTGGGGGGGAACTCAGGCCCACCCACTCACTCCTCTGGGTCTAAGCCCAGGGACCTTGTAAATAGCAGTTGTCTGATAAGTGTCAGTCCTTACTGTCCATTGCTGTTCCCTCTCTGGGCCACTTCCCCTGGGATCTGCCCTCTCTCAGGGCTTCATCTCTAAGTCCCCACAGCATCCTGTCCAGGGTTCTGCCATTCACCTAGCCCACCACACTTGGGCTTCAGCCGGGTCTGCAATCCACTCTGACCTGTCCAAGGTACTGCTGCCTTCCCAGTCAGCCAGTCCCTGGTCTGCCTGGCTTGAGCGCCAAAGAGGAACGGCCAGGACCCTAGTCCACCAGCTTCTTTATACTGGCTTGCTGGGCCCTGATTGGCTGCAGCGGAAACAGCCACTCTAGCTCACCTGGAGGACTTCTCCTCTGCTCTTTTCCCTGGGGTGGAGTGTGACAAGGCCACAAGCTTCCACTAGGCAGCTTCTGGACCCTGTCACAAACA
The DNA here is from genome assembly GCA_032595735.1 of Pelochelys cantorii. Taxonomy (NCBI): domain Eukaryota; kingdom Metazoa; phylum Chordata; order Testudines; family Trionychidae; genus Pelochelys; species Pelochelys cantorii. The sequence continues at coordinate 7,237,880 of CM064357.1, read as the reverse complement.
TGTATGGCAGGAAGTACAGGAAATGGGATTGGTGTTTTTGTAGGGGGTCGCTTTTCCCTTTGAAGAAAGATTGAATCGATGCCTCAGCAGGGTGTTAGGGGCAGCTGTGTTGCTGCCGGAGATGCTGTCCGGTAAGGCAAAAATCTGGGGTCTTGATCCCTTGTGCTCATTAAGGGTCCTGGGGCACTTCTGTAAACGGTGGGTTATAGTCTTCCTCTCACGCAGAGTTCTCATCTTCTTTTTCCACTCTCCCCCATGGTGCCGTTCTGCTGTGTAGAGCCGGTGAGCAGACACGTTGCTCTTCAGAGGTGGCTGCATTTCACTGAAGGGAGAGGGGGCGCCATTCCTGCGGATCAGTTTGTATAGTGTGGGAGGCCATTGGGGGGGCCCTTTGAAATGAAGGGCACCATTTTCAGTGTAAGCCTGCGATTCCCTCCTTGCCAATCCTTATGTGCCATTGGCCGTTGCCAGCTGTTTGCCGCTTTGTTGTCTCTCATCCCGGAGCATCAGGAGGATGGGTTGAGGGCTTGATTCTTCAGAGGCATGTGCTGAGCTCCCCCATCCTCCATGAACATGTAGGTGTCACCTGATTCCACCAGCTGTGGTTCCCCTTGAAAGCTACAATTTTGGAATCCTCCCAAAAAATTCTGCGGCTGGGAGGCTCACTTCCCTCATGCCGGTGTCTCCGGTTCAGAAGTTGTAAAGGCCGGTACAAGATGTTAATCGACACCACCACCGGCTGCAGGCATCCTTGGACCTCTCCGATATAACATCTCCATGCCAAGAACTGCTAGAGTTTGCTGTCAGTCTGTGCAGAACCAGGGAGTCTGAATTGTCATTTCCCTCATAAAGATACCTCCACATCATCAGGGTGTGTGTGTGTGTGTGTGTGTGTGAATTGTCATTTCCCCCATAAAGATCCCTCCACATCATCAATGTGTGTGTGTGTGTGTGTGTCTGTATGTCTGTGTGTGTGTGTGTGTGTCTCTCTCTGTCTGTGTGTGTCTAGAAAGCTTGATCTGCCCCTGCCCAGGATGTTCCTGCCACATGGATACAACAGGGTTTTGTGACCTGGACACCTTTTATCGGCAGGAGGTTCACTTACAACTGAGATTTTCTGTTCTTACAGCCACTTTGCTCGGATTTCTGCAAGAGAAGAGAAAACTCCCCTGTACGCACAGCCTGATCATTCACACTCCCTTTTCATTATTTTAATATGGCCTCGGGTGAGTGATAATAGCCATGAATTCTGCTGCCGAAAGCCAGTGCAATGCTGCTCCTGGTAAAGGTGAGTTATGTATCATATGTCCGTGATCTACTGGGCTGATTTTTCTGGGTTAAAGAATTTTATGATCTGATTTGCTCGTGCATAAATTTCCCCCTAAGACATGCTGATGAGGCTCTGCAGTTTCTTAGTTTTATTTGCTGGAGGAGCCGAGGTGTTTTCCATTGGACAATCAGCATGGCTGGTCCATGCAGGAAAGGTGTTGGTGGCTGAATAGAGAGCCATAGGAGGCGGGTGAAGGCCCAGCTGGGAAAGGCAAGCCCCAACCCCACCCCTTCTGCCCTGCCCCTACATCCACGCCCTGCCCACCCCACCCCAATCCTTCCTAGGCCTCTGGAGAGTCACGGTCCCATCCCACCCGGGCTTGTAGGCAGTTTTGGGAAGGCTGTGCCTTCCCATGCCTATGTTCCCGGCCACCTATGGGAGAGGCATGTGTGTGTACAATACACCCAGGCTGTGTCTAGACTGGTGCGATCTTGCGCCAGAGCTATGCAAATGAGGCTCAGCGTGGAATATCGCCGAGCCTCATTTGCATAACTAATGAGCCGCCATTTTTGCGGAAGAGGCTCTTGCGCAAGACGGAGCTGTCTACACTGCCCCGTCTTGCGCAAGAAAAACCCTCTTGCGCAAAGCCATTATGCCTGAAAATAATCAGCATAACGGCTTTGCACAAGAGGGTTTTTCTTGCGCAAGACGGGGCAGTGTAGACAGCTCCGTCTTGCGCAAGAGCCTCTTCCGCAAAAATGGCGGCTCATTAGTTATGCAAATGAGGCTCGGCAATATTCCATGCTGAGCCTCATTTGCATAGCTCTGGTGCAAGATCGCGCCAGTCTAGACACAGCCCCAGTGTCAGCATCCTGCGCCGCATGAGCAATGTTAGCACTACTGTTATCCCCCTGAACTCCATTCAGGGGGACTTCTTCATGTGGGATTAAAGTCATGCTGAATGCTTGCACCACTTAAATAACCTGAGCAATTCTCCCCCTCTGCACAAGTTGCCAGTCCCAATGATTCAGGCCTAAAAAAGTTGTGAGTGGTTTTAAAATCCTGAGATTAAAACAAATAAATCTATGAATGTTGGGGTTTCCTCCCCGCACTGCATTCTGGTTTCTGAGACTTTACACTGCACTAAGGGTAGATTTTCAAACGTTTCTCCACAACCAATGAGGTACAGAAACTCACTTTAAAAATAATTCAATAAAGCGGGCCTTGTCACATCATCAAGAGGAGACTAAGGGGGGATATGATTGAGATCTATAAAATCATGACTGGTGTGGAAAAAGTGAATAAGGAAACGTTATTTATTATTCCCACAATATGGGTGTGTCTAGACTACATCTCTCTGTCGACAGAGAGGTGTAGTCTAGATACACCCTATAAGAACTAGGGTTCACCAAATGAAATTAATAGGCAGCAGGTTTAAAACAAACAAAAGGAAGTTTTACTTCATTCAGCGCACAGTCAACCTGTGGAACTCCTTGCCAGAGGATGCGGTGAAGGCTAGAACTTTAACAGGGTTTAAAAAAGAGCTAGATAGATTCATGAATAGATTCTATTAGCCAGGATGGGTAGGAATGGTGTCTGTAGCCGCTGTTTGTCTGGAAATGGGTGACAAGGGAGGGATCACATGAGGATTACCTGTTGTGATCCCTCCTTCTGGGGCATCTAGTATTGGCCACTGTCGGCAGAGAGGACACTGGGCTAGATGTACCTTTGGTCTGACCCAGTCTGGCTGTTCTTTTGTTCTTTTGTTCTTATCATGCGACTCCAGGAGCCGGCGCTTTTCAGATCAAGAGACTTGCTATACAATTGTGGGAAATGGCCACACGGGCTAATTTTTCAAAAAAGCCCTCGCCTTTTGGGAGCCACGATGTCAAACTTGGGCCACCTTCAGCTTCATTTCCAAAGGGCTGGAGGGTACACGGCTCCCACGGGTTACTCCTCCCATGGGAGGTGCGCAGACATTTTGACCCGCTGGCCTCAGGTCTCTCAAGCTGAGCATCCAAAATTAGAGACCCCATCTGAAAATGTGGTGCTTACCCGCTGTCTCAACTCCTCCGCTGTCTCAACTCCTCATCTGCAAAACAGGACCCGTCACGCTTGATACCTGGCCTGAGTGCTGGGAGAACTCGTGGCTAATTGGGAAAGTGCTCTGAACACGCCAGGGCTAAGCACTATGATTAAAGGGGGAAAAAAGTTTCCTTCTTCCTTGAGAGACAGTCTGTGATGTTGCCAAACGCTGCCTGAATTAAGGGAATGGAAATAATACATTGTAAATCTGAATGGAAAATAATGGCTGATTTAGCTGGCACATTCCTGCTGCCACTGTTTCACAATGCAGCTGTCAGCCCTGAATATGCTGCTTTCCTCCTCTCTCTGCACAATCAGAACCTTCTTGTGCATCCAGGCTGAAACCTTGACCCTGCAGAGGTCAGCGGGAGTTTTGCTGTTGGCTTCAATGGGGCCAAGCTTTCACCCTATGAATCTAAGACAGGGCAACACAACATGCGGCGCGACCCATTTGCGGCCCACGGAGCAGTTTGGGTTTACACGGGTGTCAACACACGGCCCGCGGGCAGGATGCTTTGAACATGGCCTCCACTGGGAACACGTTCCACAACGGTGAGGGGTCTCCCAGGTGGGGTGAGCATTGAAATAGGCAGTAGGTTTAAAACAAACAGAAGGAAGTTTTTCGTCACTCAGTGCACAGTCAATCTGTGGAACTCCTTGCCAGAGGATGTGGTGAAGGCTAGGACTTTAACAGGGTTCAAAAAAGAGCTAGATAGATTCATGGAGGTTGGGTCCATCAGTGGCTATTAGCCAGGATGGGTAGGAATGGTGTCCCTAGCCTCTGTTTCTCCAGAGATGGGTGACAGGGGAGGGATCATGTGAGGATTACCTGTTGTGTCCCCTCCCTCTGGGGCATCTGGTATTGGCCGCTGTTGGCAGACAGGACACTGTGCTAGATAGACCTTTGGTCTGACCCAGGATGGCTGTTCTTATGTTCTTATGAAAGATGCAAGCGGACGGGCTGGCTGGAACACACAGGTACAGGGTGTCGGTGTTTTTAGCCCCCAAGGAGGAGGTGCCGGGAGTGCCGGGGTGTTGTGTATGAAAGCTATTTGCATATATTTGCGTATATATTTGCATGTCTATGCAACCACACTTAAGTTGCGACCCTCGGCTTGTGCTGTGAGTATCATTGCGGCCCCCTGGGCTTCCAAAGCCGGAGTAGCCCTGATCTAAGATGTGGCTGCTTCTATCCCAGATCCCAGGCAATGCAGCACCCTAAGACTGGCACAGACTCAACCCCCTGGCTGCCCCTTACATGAACAAACCCCTAATTTCTCCAAGCAGAGGATCATTGCATGGACATATTAACATCTGCCTGGGTTTGAGCCGAACATTTGAAACAGCTTTAAAACTGGCTTACGACACTGTACCGTGCTGGAAATATTGTCTCCGATTAGTTTTTCCAGTTCCTGCCGCCCTAGGAAAGGAGATGCCGTAAAGACAATGCAGCACTGATTAAAGGAAGTTTATTTCCCCCTCTTGCGGCCACGCTACCTATTTTTAACACTGCTGGAAGCTGGTTGAAAGAAAAAATAAATAGGATGAGTTCTTTGACGTCAGAGTGAAGTGCAGTTAATGAATAAGCACATTCCACAGGAGGTATGTGTTGTATTTGAAGGGGCCCATTTACTTGATCATTTCTTGTAGGGCAACATTTTTTTGGCTTATGTCTAGAATGTGAATACAAAGCTCTAGAGTGCCTTAGAGCTGCCAGGTACCCCGAGACGGTCACACTCCTGCCTCTTGTCGTGTGCCCAGCAAAACTGCCAATTAATTGGGTAGGGTTTAAACACGGCGACAAAAGCTGGGCAAGTTGTTTAGCCAATATGGACGGGGCACAGGGCTGTCAGTTTTGCTTGGATGTATTCCTGGAGGTTTCATCACAGGACAATCTTTAGTTAAAGATTTGGCTTTCATTCCTGGAGACTCCAGGCCAATCCTGGAGAATTGGTCATGCTAACACTGGAGGGGAGCACATGTTCCTAATGCATGCCCTGGCTATACGATGCTCATACGGTATTATGGTTCTTTAAAAATTGTGGACAAGACAGATCCAAAATGCTCAGTCTAGATAAGAATTCAAATCTTTCCCAGGCTCTGCAGCCTGGAAACCCCCATCTCTTCTACTTCTAGGATCGTGCCCTTCCCCTTAGCATGAGACCCAAATCAGGCTCTGTTGTGAGATTTCCACCAGCCCTAGGTTTCATAAAGGTTGGAAAATAAACTGTTTTATAGAATCATAGAATACTAGAACTGGAAGGGACATTGAGAGGTCATCAAGTCCAATCCCCTGCCCTCACGGCAGGACCAAGCATGGTCTAGATCAGTGTTTCTCAACCTTTTTTTTATAAAGTACCCCTTTAAAATATATATATATATATATATATATATAAGTACCCCCAGTACCTACAGTTTTCAGACACAATCTTTTTCTACCATTGCAACACATTTGTTTAAACAACAGAATCATAGCCGAGCGAGTGATGAAATTTTTGGGTGTAAAATGTACAAAAATAATAAAGCAGTGTAAAACTTAAAACAAAAATTCAGTTTTCTCCAAATTTCAGTTGTGTTGACATACCCCCCCCCACCCCCAGACTTCTCTCGAGTACCCCTAAGGGTACTCATACCACTGGTTGAGAAACACTGGGCTAGATCGTCCCTGAGAGATGTTTGTCTAACCTGCTCTTAAATATCTCCAGTGATGGAGATTCCACAACCTCCCTAGGCAATTTATTCCAGTGTTTAACCACCCTGACAGGAAGTTTTTCCTAATGTCCAACCTAAATCTCCCTTGCTGCAGTTTAAGCCCATTGCTTCTTGTTCTGTCATCAGAGGTTAAGGAGAATCATTTTTCTCCCTCTTTCGTGTAACACCCTTTTAGATACTTGAAAACTGCTATCATGTCCCCTCTCAGTCTTCTCTTTTCCAGACTAAACAAACCCAGTTCTTTTAATCTTCCCTCACAGCTCATGTTTTCTACACCTTTAATCATTTGTGTTGCTCTTCTCTGGACCCTCTCCAATTTCTCCAATTTCATGGTATCCCAGCATCTCTGCTTCTGGTGTTGCAGGGGTGTTAAATCTAGAACAGCCAGCCCTAGGGAAAAGTTCCTGGATTCTTCCAATGCAGGTTCTGGTTCTGTTTGACCTTGGACCAGAGGCCTCACCAAAGTCTGACTTTTTCCAGACCTTGCAGCCCATCCGGGTGAGAGCAAACCCGTGCACCCTCTGCGTGTGCCAAGCAGTGCGGGCTGGTCTGTCTCACCTGAGATGCTGTCGGGGAGTTTGGGGCTGGGTCAGGTACCCTTTACCCCCAGGGCTGGGGAGGATCTCACGTCTGCTCTCTGAGTCACTGCCGAATTGTTCCATATGATCACAGCCCTGGGGGAAAAGGGCAGGAATAAAGAGACGGCAGTGACATTTCGTTCCCCGTCTAGGAGAGAACTCCGTATACTATTAAAAGGCACAAAAGCTCACGCCAGGGCTGCCTGGGATCGCGCTTCGTGCCGTTTCAACACCTCGTGAGCGCCCCTCCCCGATCCGTTCCCTGGAAATGTCGCTTGTTGGGCTGGGGAAATCGCAATGTTCCTTGTGTATGTCTGCAGGGCTTCCATGCTCTCTCGGGCGCCCAATGCACAGCACCCTGCAACTCTGGGATGAGAGGGGGTGGGGGTAGGGGGCAGAATGAGAATCTTGCCACCTGAGAGACTGGATATCTAGGGAGCCGGGAGAGACTGGGAGACGTGTGTGTGTTGAGTGTGTAGGATTCCCGGACAAAGATCTGAGTAAGTGGATGTGCTGACACTAACCCTCCTCGGGCAGGGGCTCTTGTTACAACCAGAAAATATGGTCCCTTGGAGCCAATGCACAAGCAGAATCCATGGCTTATGGATGAAGAACTGCCAGCGGTATGCTGGCTCGGGATGGCATCCCAGGCCGGGGCTGACTTCCCTTTTGGCCTCTCTGCCCCAGCTCAGAAACCAGAAGGCCCCCTAGGAAGAACCCAGCATTTATTCCCTCTAGACATCGCGGGAGTTTCTATGGCCTGGCTCGTGACTTTTGAAGACTTGAGGTCAGCAATATCGAATCAGGACATCCCAAGCCGTGAGAGCAAACCCCCAACCAGCTGCTCCTCATGAGCGATCTACTAGAATTAGTCTCCCCTCCCCTTCCTTAATGAAGAGATCTACTCCGAATGGCCCATCTGACCCCAGCCTCTCCTCTTTGAGCTGGTTGAATAGCTGTGCCCGGGTAGGTGGGGCGGAATCTGGCTTTCCACCCAGCTGCCTCCTCACCCTCTGCTGTGTGACTCTCATTCCGGTAACTTCGCTGATGAAAGGCAATTCATCCGTGTGTGCTGGAATGGCAGGAACCTTAATAAAAGTTTCAGTATGATTCCAGTTTGGTTTTTAAGTGTTAATTAATGGGTGCCTTCCCAGACAGGATAACACGTTACAGCGTCAGTTTCCTGTCAGCGCAATTCCATCATTATTAATTAATCTGGTATTTAGTGTAACAGCACTGACCATAATGAGCCTGCATTATTAATCAGAAATATAGAAAGCCTTTATTAATCATTAATAGCATCTTTCTGCTGTATTGCTTTAATAGTGCTCTATAATCTGTCAAATTAACTAGCAGAGAAGCTGAGGGGAAAGGGAATAGAGTGGAGGAGGAAATATAAATAAACCAAAGGAGGGAGCAAATTCTCTCCTTCCCTCCCCTCTTCCCCTCGCCTCCTCTCCCCGTCCCCTCTTCTCTTCTCTCCTCTCCCTTTCCCTCCCCTCACCTCCCCTCTTCTTTCCTCTCCTCCCTTCCCTTCCCCTCCCCTGTCCTTTCTCCTCCCCTCTCTCCTCTTCCCCCCCCCTCCCCTCTTCTTTCCTCTTCATCTCATGATGAGTCAGAGGGTCCTTTTATTTAATAGCAACGGTGGCCTGCCTTGTGGCTCCAGAAAACTTCAGACAAGGAAGAAGAAATCCGACCAACGAGGGGACGTAAGGCTTGTGGAAGGGCTGCAAATATGATACCAATCGAGTGCCTAGGGGAAAGCTGATGGCAGGCTAAGAGAGTGGGAAAATTCATTGCACTCAGGGGTGGGAAAAATGAGAGGGGACACTAGCCCTCCTCCTTCCCACCCTGGCCCGGAGAGCATGGCGGGACACAGCCGGGCATTTCAGAAATCGCTTTGCTCCAGTGGCTGTTTGGATTGAAATCTGAACTCCAGGATGACAGAGGGACAGGTGGACTTTGCCAGGCTCCTGCTTTGCTTTGGGGGCTGATTTGCTTCCCGTGCGAAGAGGAAGCCCATTCAAACAGGCAAGGCAGTGAGCCAATCAGCCCCCTTCCCTTGCTGGGACTCCCCAGATGGCCCCTTTGGTCCACCTTTGCAGAGAACGTTCCCAAATTGGATACAGGTCTTACTTTTTGCCATGTTCTCTGGATCAGGCCCAGGTGAAGCATCTGATGGCGTGTGTGCATTCCAGGGGCGACTGGTGCCTGTGGGGGAGGGGGGAGGCACATGGGGGGATGGCTACACTACATAAATCCCCCACTCTCCTTTGCACACATGCCCACTGGCCCCCTAAGACGTGCACCAATACACAATACGCCTGTGCACGTCTGCACTGACACACACTCCTCTATCCAATCATGATACCTGGTGTCATGGCCATTAGGAATGGCCAGCAGCCTGGGGACTAAGGGGTTAACTGTACCTAGCTAGGTAGCAGTCAGCCAATAGAAATGCAGATAGGATTTCAAAATGAGAGAAAGGAATTTTGGGGTTTTCCCTCCTTTGTCGCTGGGCAGAGTTGACTCTTCAGATACTAAGGGGGACAGACAACATGTCTCTCTCCAAGAAAAGACTCTTCACCATCTGTAAGTAGAGTAAAGTTTAGATAAATTTTGTGGTTATAGTGGGCCACAAGCTAAATATGAGTCAGCAGCGTGATGCTGTTGCAAAAAAAGCAAACATGATTCTGGGAGGCATTAACAGGTGTGTTGTGAGCAAGACACAAGAACTCATTCTTCCGCTCTACTCTGCACTAGTTGGGCCTCAGCTGGAGTATTGTGTCCAGTTCGGGGCACCGCATTTCAAGAAAGATGTGGAGAAATTAGAGAGGGTCCAGAGAAGAGCAACAAGAATGATTAAAGGTCTAGAGAACATGACCTATGAAGGAAGGCTGAAAGAATCGGGTTTGTTTAGTTTAGAAAAGAGAAGATTGAGAGGGGACATGATAGCAGTTTTCAGGTATCTAAAAGGATGTCATAAGGAGGAGGGAGAAAACTTGTTCATCTTGGCCTCTGAGGATAGAACAAGAAGCAATGGGCTTAAACTGCAGCAAGGGAGGTTTAGGTTGGACATTAGGAAAAAGTTCCTAACTTGCAGGGTATTCAAACACTGGAATAAATTGCCCAGGGAGGTTGTGGAACCTCCATCTCTGGAGATATTTAAGAGCGGGTTAGATAAATGTCTATCAGGGATGGTCTAGACAGTACTTGGTCCTGCCATGAGGGCAGGGGACTGGACTCGATGACCTCTCAAGGTCCCTTCTAGTCCTAGTTTTCTACGATTCTTAAATCCGTTAGGTTTTATTGTTTTATGGTTTGGGGCTGTGGATCTGATGTCTGCACTTTCCTTTCTTTTGTAACTAAGTTTTGAGCCCATGGGAAAATTCCCCATGAGTTTATTAATTAGTGGCTCTTACCATCTGGCCAATCCAACTATGCTTGTAACAGGAGTATTTTGATAATAAAAGTTCTTTCTTTTTTTTTTTTTTATTAACCTGGTATTGGTTCATTTCTGTGTCTGTGGGATCTGCATGCCCCTGATTAGGGGATAGCAACCACAGACTGCAGTTTATATTGTCTCTTTCTTTTTCAAGCTCTTTGGAGAAAAGAGCTTGGGCTGCCCTGGGGTTGGTTTCAAGTGTCCACCCCTGTTTGTGGGTTCAAAAGCACTTGATGGTGGCAGCAGATTTTTATCCCCCAAATCTAGGGTTTTAGGATTTTGGGGGGAAGTTTTATACCAAAGCCTGGAGAGATAAGGTTTTGGGGTTCTTTTGCGGGCCCCCACTTCTGCATTTATCGGGCCAGAGTGGGGAATCAGCCATGACACCTGGTCACATGCTGAACTAGGGGCGGGCAATGTGATGATTGTGCTGGGGGAGGAGCCAGCGTGTGAAGTCTTCCCTCCCACCTCAGTGCACAGCACAGAGAGGCACAGGGAGCAGCCAGCCACTTTGAGCAGCCTGCAGCTGCAGCAGGCAGAAAGCCTGCCCGAGGGTCCTGCTGGGCTGCTGGCTGGGAGCTGCCTGGGTAAGCACCTCCTGGCCACCCCACCCTCTCCTGCACCCCAGCTCATCACTCCCTCCTATGAGATCATCACCCAAGCCCTTGTCACTCCCCTGCCCCAGGTCACAACCCCCTCCTTCACCCAAACTCCCTCTCAGACCCCCCACACTCTCCTATACCCCAGTCCCTTACTCCAGGTTCCCTTCTGCACCCAACCTCCATCCCAGACCTTGCGCCCCCTCCATAGGAAAGTGCAGCCCTGAACCACTTCCCAAAAACTTGGAGTGGTCCCTCCCCATCAAAATTTGATGCCCCCCTCCCGTGCTAAACCTTTCCCCTCAGCTATTCTGTGAGTGCGTGCGAATGGCTTGAGTTTCATTGACATTCTACAGCATCCTTTATAGCCTGGGTCCCCAAGCATATTGCTCATTAGAGAGCGAAAACCTGTGGAATGAGAGTGCCCAAGCCATTCCAGCAGCCACTGGGCCATCAATAACATCGCGTACGGCGCATTGAAAACTTCCATTATGGCCTGTCAATCTGGGGCGAGGAAAGAGAGGGTGGGCAGGGCAGGGGAGCTATTTGCAACAGAAGTGCTGGCTGGCCAGGAGCTGCTTTTTAACCCACTGCTCTGTCTACCTGACATGGGTAAGATGGCACCTGGTTATATCCCTGTCACCTGGCAAGGGCTGGTATCCACGGACAGCAGCAGCAGTAGGTTCATTCTCCCCCCTACCTTCTGTGTCACGCTTTATACTAAGAGCTAATAAATGACCAACAGATGCTTTAACGAATAGTTCACTCGTCATGTGTTCCAGGCTACATCTAGACTGCACTCTAAAATCGAAATAAGAGACGCAGATTGTGCTACGCAAATTGCGTGTCTTGTTTCGATTTTATTTCGAAATCGGCTGTTTCAAAATTTGGCATGTCTACACAGTGACAAATTTTGAAATAAAGCGCTATTTCGAGACATCCCTTGTACCTCGTGAAACGAGGTTTACAGGGATGCCGAAATAGCGCGTCCGTTATTTCAAAAATTAGTTTGAAATAGCGGATGCGTTCTTTGGACGTGGGGTAGCTATTCCAGGACACCTCTGGTATCCCAAAATGGACTTACAGTCTAGACAAACTCCCAGACTCCCATAGGTAGGTTATATAAAATGCTAGAAGCTTGACCCAGCATTGCTTGGGTTCTTAACTCAATCCATTGGGGGGGGGGGCGGCGGAATAAAACAAAAATGCCCAGGCTTCATTGAAATCATTGCTTTGGGGTGGGGGTGGGGATGAGGGTCAGGATGCAGGCTGCCCCGGGGAGAGAACTACCCCAGCCCTCTGTCCCCCCAGCAGCTTGGGGCCAGGTGAGAAGTGCCTCTCCATGGCCGCTGCAGCTCCAGCGGGCACAGCCGGGGGAGGGGTGCACATCCCTCCGCTGGGGGTGGTCCAGGTTCATCTGCCCCCTGCATGCCCCAGCCAGAACGAGGAATGCAGCACACTGGGTACTTTCCCTTCACTCCCTGATGAAGGGAAACAGCTGGCAATGTCACTGTACAAATCGGGGGGGGGGGGGGGGCTTCAGCCCCCCTCCCCCTCGCCCTCTCTAAATGGTGCCAGGAGGGTGGAAGGCTCAGGCATGGGGCAGTTCCAGGTGGAGGGGAGGGCACCCCCAGCAAGCCCTTTTCAGCTGCCTGGTACTTCCGTCTCTTTTCTGTATGGTTTGATGAGAAACAATCGCATTCCAGGCCCATCCCATTTTCCTGTTACAACCAAACCTGGCCCTTGTTTTAAGTTATGATAAGAGGAAGTTGTGTACTGAATTTGGTGCTCCTCGCTCTCACCATTCAGAGGAGTTCTTGAACAGGCAGACAAACTCTCTCAATTATATAGCAGGATGTGAACAATCCATTAGCGCTTTGTAAACGGAACCTCCATTTGCGGCCGTTTGTTTGCGGCCCGTGGTGTGGTTTGGGTTTACGTGGGGCTCGACATGCGGCCCGCGGGTGGGAGCCAAAACAAAACAGTAGTCAATATAACGGTCTTCTGTTGAGTAGTTTTAGTAGTTCAATTCCTGGACTGTCATGGCTCAGTAAAAGTGCGGCCATATGGGTGCAAATCAGGTAAATGTTGCATTTTATTAATATCAGCAGAACTGACTTACATGGGGCCTGCGTGTTGTGTAGTTTTGCCTTAACCTTTGTATTCATGGCCGTCAGTGTGAAAGAAGCTATTTGCATATATTTGCATCTATATTTGCATGTATATGCAACCACACTTAAGTTGCAGCCTTCAGCACGTGCTGTGAGTATCACTGTGGCCCCTGGGGCTTTGCAAAGTTGAGTAGCCCTGCCTTAGAAACTAACAGATTTATTAGGGCATAAGCTTTTGTGTGTAAAACCCACTTGGAAAATGTATGCCCTAGGACTCCTCATTGTTTTGTTTCTGATACAGACTAACAGGGAGGCTATTCTGAAACTATTCTGGCAGGCCAAGACCTCCACACTCAGGCTGAAGGGCTTTGGACCTGGTACTTCTTAGCTGAGAAACAGAGGACAAAGCAGCAGCCACGCCCACTAATTTACCAGGTCAGCAAAACCAATGTGAGAGCTCCTCCTTCTGGCTCTGCGGGTGGCCTTTTCCCTCCAGCTTTTCCATTGCTATTCGGGACCTGAGTCATCCCAGCACACCTCCACTGGGAGGAGGGGTCGTGTGGATAAGGCATGACCTGTAACAGAAGGGGGAAAGGGTAGTGTTGCTATGGCCCTGGAGATGAACACACCCTTGTTGTCAGCCACGAAGACAGAAACCAAGGGGAGTAATTCGTAATCCCCGGACAGCTGGGTGCCAAAGACATGTGGTTTAGCATTGCTTGGACCACTCAGAGCAGTTAGCCCTGGTCTGCACTAGGGAGTTATTTCGAAGGAGTCCCCCTTATTTCGAAATAATAACCGTTGATTCCAACGTTTGGGAGGCAGGGAAGTTCTTAAAAACGAGAACAATTTCATGCTGTGTTTTGTCTGCGTTCCCTTCTCTGCAGATGGACGCCAGTGCTCCTGAAGGACTGGAACAAAACTGGGATGCCGAATTGCACCAAACCTCTGAAATAATTGCACAACGGCGTTTCGGTGCCGTGAAAGAACCGGTCTCAGAGAAAGCCCAGCTGGGGTAGAATCCAAAGCAGGCATTTTTTGGTGCACCACAGTTCTCTCTTGGGTACTGCCGCCCAGTGGATCGGGTACTGTTTACTGCAGTGGTGGGCAACCATGCAGCCTTTGGGCCACATGTGGTCCATGGGGGCTCCATCTGCGGCCCACGGACTCCCTAGCTGACCCCTCCTCTGCGCGCCTTCTGTGCACTGGGGCACTGGAGCCCTGCACTTCCTACACCTCCCTCGTCCCTCCCAGCACTTTTGGAGGAGCCACGAATTGCCTGATTCTCGCACCATCCCTGCTCTTCCCCCTCCCTCCCAGAGCTGGAATGCGGCCAATCAGCTGTTCGCAGCATTCCAGCTTTGGGAAGGAGGGGGGGAGTGGGGCCGGAGTGTGAATCAGGCAATTCGCACACTCTGAAAGTGCTGGGGGGGAGAGGCAGGTACGTATGGGGCTCTGGTGCCCCAGTGTGCGAGAGGCGCATGTGGGGGGCATGGGAGCAGGTGGAACCCCAATGGGCGGGGGGGCTGCTCTGTGCATGAGATGAAGGAAGGCCGTTCATGTGGCCCACCCACCATCTTTGATTGCCCACCCCTAACTTACCCATACTGTAATTTCCTGCCAGCATCCCATAATACTCTGTAGCAGGCACTCGCCTGGTACCTTACTATGGAGCGAGGCCCTTTCTCAGTGTAACACAGTCACACGCTAGCTGTCCGCATGTCTGTCTAACTGGAGGATCACAGGATGGACGAGGCCGAGGGCTCTCGATTCTCACTCCCAATAAGGCCTGGCACTGAATGACGTTTACACCCATTCGAAGGCACCGGTCCTCTGAAAAGGAGCCAGCGTGCCAACGCCAACCCGTCCTCTGTAAGGCCTCATTCCCTCGGCCGCTCTGGAGTGGCATCCCTTTGGCTTCAGGAGCAGGCCTCCACAGGGATCTGCCGAGAGGCACCACCAGCGAGCGGGTGCTGGAACACAGAGCAAGGGCCAACTCCCCAGCACAGCGCAAAGTCCCCTTTCTGCCCCGGTGCTGCGTGATTTTGGGCACGTTAAGAGTCTCCAAGAGAGAATGTTCCTTCCCGGTTCGATAGTGCAGCAAAGCAGGCACAGAGGGCAAAGGGCGTGTGTCGCAGTGGGTGGACTTGCGGAGTTATCGCCTGGGACTTGTTTGCATTCTCCCATTGGTTCGTAGCCGAGCGGACGGTTTAGCGATTTCTGAGTGTCCTCCCCATCCACCCGGCGGCTAGGTGGGCAGGCATCCACGGCATAAGGCAGAGCAGACCTCCCCCTGGATCCTTCTCAGATGGGCTCCCTGATCAGCTTTAATTACTGTTTTGACCTTGGTCTTTGTCTGAAGCAGCAACATAAGGATGAGCTGCTGGGTAATTGCTGTCAGAAGTGGCTTTGCTCGTTAAGTAGCTAATGCAGGGAACCTCTTTCGGTGCCGAGTGGGCTTTAAGGACGTTACCATCCTCCGTCTTTATAATCAGTCTTAAAGGGGGGGGTAATGAATGCACGGCTCTGACATCAGGAAGCCAGCCCACACGCTCGGGCCGTGGCGCTCCGCGTTAGCTGCAAGGGTGCCGTTGGGAATAATGCCGGAGCGCTCGAGCGGGGAGGTGCTGGAAGGAGGCAATGGGGAGTTCTGGGGCGTGAAATGCACCTGGTACATTTGCAGTGTGGCAGCTGGGCTCTCTCTGGACCTCCTGGAGTCACTGGTGTTAGTTCTGTGACCCCGTCACCGTCGGAGCTGAGCGCCTCGCACGCAAGAGCTATGGCAGGGGTTGTCAAACGCTGGGGTGCGACCCAGCGCTGGGGGGTGGAATGTCGGGCGCGGGGTCTCGGTGCTGCAGGGGGATCAGGTGAGCAGTGAGAGGGGTTAAGGCAACAACCTGCCTGTCCTGGCACTGCAGACTACGTTGCACCCCGGCAGCAGGCCCGGCTCCTAGATGGGTGGGGGGAGGGGAAGTATGCAGGGCACCGTGCGCTGCCCCCACCCCGAGCACTAGCTCTGTACTACCTGGGAACCTGCTGCTGGCTGCTTCTGGGGTGCAGCATAGTTTGCGGTGCCAGGAGAGGCAGGAAGCTGCTTCAGCCCCCCCTCCCCCTCTGCACTGTTGACCGGGAGCCGCTCAAGGTAAGCCCCTCCTGCCTCAGCCCTGACCCCCTAAAGCTGGAGCCCCACACACATACACACACCCCAGAGCTCCCATCCTCAGCCCTACCTTAGAGTCCACACTCTAGTCAAATTATGTTGGGTCGTGGGCATCAATGATTTTCTACTGGGTCATGAGGAAAGAACTAATGCACCCTCATGCCCCCTGGGGCAAGGAACAGTCCTCACCTCTTTGCAGATGGGCATGGAGGCAAAGAGAGATTAAGTGATGGACCCAGGGTCTCACATGCAGTCAGTGGCGTTGCCCGAGACAGAACCCAGCTCTCCTGAAGGCTGGCAGATTGAGCTGCCTGGCGCAGGAGAGGAGCTGGTCTCTGTAGGAGACAGAGCTTTCTTGGTGGGTGGGGTGAGGTGGCAGAAGAAACTGGCAGGAGCTTGGAACCACCACAAACCTCAGACCCTTTTGCTCACGGTGCAAGGCGTGCATCTCTGATGAAAGCATGAGCTGCAGCCATGTGCCTTCACTGGGGCAGAATGGATATTAGCTGTCCTGTCCCTCCTTGGGTGGGGGGGGTTGGACTTGAACCCATCATGCCCTCCCCAGGTAAATGCCCTATCCCCTAGGCCTAAGGCCATGGCACAAGCCACTCCACCACCTTCACTTCAGGAGTGGAAGGAGTGTTTCTTGCCACACACAAATAATAGCAACACCTGGGGCAGCAGCGCAGAGTGGCAGGGGGCTGCCGGCCCCACCCCCGGGGACTATAGAATAGTTGAGTAATGGATAAAAGTTCATGAGGTGAATCAACTATTCGATAACCGATATTTAACATCCCTACCTAGTACTGGGGGGGCAACTCCCCATCTCCGCCCCTTCTGCCCGATGCCCCGCTTTGCACGGGCTCCAAGCCCCTCCCAGGGGCGGGCCTCCACCCCCTCCACGCAAGCCCCCACTGCAGGAGCAGGTCTCCAGCCTCTTGCATGAGCCTCCCTTGCCCCAGAGCACATGGAGGGAGGGTGACACATGGCCCCGGAGCATAGAGAGGGCAGGTGGCACATGACCTCCCAGGTTCCCAGGCCCCAGAGCACAGGGAGGACGGGCACCCCCATCCTCCTGCCCTGGACCACAGGCAGGGAGCCGTGCCCCAGTGACCACAGCCTCAGCCTGGCTGGAGCCCGGGGGCCACACTAAAGCAGGGGGTATTTGGGGGGCAGGCCCATGCCTGGCAGTTAGGGAAGGCAATGCCTTCCCCTGCCTCTTATACCCCCCGCCTGTGGTGCTCTCTGCGGGGGAGCCTGCCCATTCAAGTGCTCTGTCCCTGGGGTAATAGAGAAGCAACTGATACTTCTCTCTGATGGACCACTTCCCATTTCCAAAGCGCCCTACAAACCCAGGGCCAGTCAGCCCTCTGGGGGCTGGGGGTGCAGGGGTGGAGGGGAAGCTGGTCCCATAGGGCTCAAACCTTCCTGGTGAAGAAGTTTGACTCCAGGGGCACAAGCACAAAATAGGTGATTTCCTCTGAATGAGGGCGGCAGAGTTAGGAGCCTAGCTGGAAAATGGGCCAGGCTGGGTATGTGCGGGGACACGAGGACAGGTATTCGGTTTCAGAACATTCCCAGCCCTGACAATCTGAGGTGGGAAGAGAGAGAATGAACCCGCCAGGGCGTTAAGTCCTCTTCGTGGCTGGATTTCCCTCTGTCTTTGCCGGGGCTCAGCTCTTCTAGGGGTGGGGGAAGTCTCAGTCCAGCATCCATCATTCACACAGGGCTGTCTGAAACGAAGTGACGTCAGATTCAAATGCCGCCCTGCTGATTAGCCGAGCGCCCACAGCCGGCAGCTTGTGTTTATACTGGTGGTGCACACCTGCGTGTGCCTCAGTGCACATAACAAAAATTATTCCACACAGGGAATGGAAAAATTGGAGGGAACCTTGCTCCTGGTCTCTGTTTGAACCTCAGTCTCTGGGCCTCCCACCCCTTCTCATTTTGACTTCAGTTTCAGCCCTGCACAATGAATTCAAGTGTGGGATCAGGTCAGGCAGGCAATGAAACATACAAACCAGGAATGGTACCAGATCTGTTCCACGGCTGCCAATTGTAAAAAGCTGGATGTAGCGTTGCCAGCTCCCAGCACACATGGGATGGAAAGAGAGAGGCCAAAGTGCCACTCCATGGCAGCCCAGTCCAGGCAAAGCATATTAAATAGGCTGGAGCCGGTTGCATTCTCCCCCCATCCACCTGGCGTCTAATTTGCCTGCCATACCTTTGTCAGCTCCCTGGGAACCACGGGATAAAAACCTCACAAGCCTTGCACACTAGTGACCTGCAAAAGCCCCCCAGGCACCAGAGGAAAACTCATGGTGTGGAAACCAAGCCTGGTGCAAAGCATCAGGTGGCTGCTCTGGATGGGTTGGAGCAGGCTGTTCCTCAGGGGGGCATGGAATGGGGCGGGGTGGGCCCCTGCTTCCTGCTGCATGGAGCTCCGGCTTCGGGATGGAGGCAGAAGTGAAAGGAATTGGAAGGCAGGCAGGAAAACAAGGCAGGGAATGGGGGTGGAGGACAAGAAAGAGAAGTGGGGCTATGAAAAGAGCCAGTGGGGACAGACTGGCTTCCACCAGGCTCTGCTTCATATCGGCAGGGGCGGCGGGTGTCATAGGCAGGGGGAGGCGTTGCCTTCCCAAACTGCCAGCCTAGCCCCGCCCACACTCCGCCCCTAAAACACCTGCTGTAGGCATACGGGGGGAGGGGTGGAGTGTTGCTGTCCCCAAGTGCCTGCCCTCCCCGTGATGCTGAGAGGGGGCATCTTGGCATCCATTGGGGGTGGGGCCTGTGAAGAAGGGGCGGGACTGGGGGCGTGGTTGGGGGCTTGCCTCCCCCACCTCTACCTTCACCCACTGCTCATGCATATTGGTTTGCTTTCTGCATCCCCAGGCCACTGCGGCAGGGTATACGTGGCATGGGGGAGGGGTATCGTCAATGGAGCTGTGATGGGACAGGCGGGGGAAGGCGCAAGTGGGGAGAGCTGTGCCCAGAAATTATCTACATTATGCCCTGCTCTAGCCAGGCCGTGAGGGGTGTGGAGCCTTTTTTGGGTCAGAGGCCAAATCAGAAAAACCAGTCAGGGGCCGCAGACAAGTAAAAAGCAAAAAAAAAAAAAAAAGCCCACATTCCCCTCCCATCTCCCCCGAGCCTAGAGGGGACCAGGCTAGTAGATTTTGTGGGCACCCTCTGGGCTGGGGCCAAAAATGAGGAGTTTGGTGTGTGGGAGGGGGCTGTTGTGATGCGGGCTTAGGGTGTGGGCAGGAGGGATGGTGCACAAGTGGGGGTGCAGGGTCTGGGTGGGAGGGAGGCCACAAGGCTGGAGCACCAGCTCCCCGATGCTGGGGGCTGGATCCAGGGGCCGAATCCGGCCCCTGGGCTTTAGGTCCCCCACCCCTGCATTATCTCCTCACTTTGATGAGCAATGAACGACACAGGTAAGACAAGAAACACACAGCGGCGAGCGTCCGTCCGGGGAGGAGAACGCGCCATTCATGCCCGCAGGTGGGGCAAAGTGACTGCTGGAATGTGGCTGCTGGTGTTTGCAATGCACCATTGCTGTCTGCTCTGCCTCTGTCTCCCCTGAAGTGCTCAACACCCCTTCCCGCAAATGAGGTGGCGCCACCTATTAAAGGCAGGTCTCCAGTTCCGGGATGAGTCTCTCCTTTTTGTCCGTGCACAGCCTTTACTCTGACTCTTACTTGAAGAGAGATTAAAAAGACCTGGACTTTTCAGCTTAGAAAAGAGGAGACTAAGGGGGGATATGACAGAGGTCTGTAAAATCATGACTGGTGTGGAAAAAGTGAATAAGGAAAAGTTATTTACTTATTCCCACAATATAAGAACTAGGGGTCACCAAATGAAATTAATAGGCATCAGGTTTAAAACAAACAAAAGGAAGTTTTTCTTCACTCAGCGCACAGTCAACCTGTGGAACTCCTTGCCAGAGGATGTGGTGAAGACTAGAACTTTACCAGGGTTCAAAAAAGAGCTAGATAGATTCATGGAGGTTAGGTCCATCAATGGTGATTAGCCAAGATGGGTAGGAATGGTGTCCCTAGCCTCTGTTTCTCTGGAGACGGGTGACAGGAGAGGGATCATGTGAGGATTACTTGTTGTGTTCCCTTCCTCTGGGGCACCTGACATTGGCCACTGTTGGCAGATAGGATACTGGGCTAGCTAGACCTTTGGTCTGACCCACTATGGCCGTTCTTATGTTCTTATGACCCCAGCTGAGTCCGCCAGCCTGCCACTTCATGAATCCCGTGAACTCGGTTTCATCCAGCGCCCAGCTGGAGCGAGCGGAGATAGGCACATTCAAACCGCCCGGGAAGGGCTTTGCTGGAGCTTGCTGTCTCCGGCCAGGCTCGGCACAGCTTGTTGCATTTATACACATTCATACATGCAAATGTGGGTGACTCTGCAGGCTGAATATTAATGCAGGCAATTAACATGTTTGTTCTGGCAGATGGCAGCACCCCAGCCGCTGGCTTGGGGGAGGCGGGAGGCTTCATAAACAAAACCTCTGTGCCTCTGCTCTGCCCCTGCTGCATTTAGTCCTCACTCCACCCCCCAAGGACGCAGGGAGGAGAGGGGGCTGGGTGTCATGGGGGCACTCCTGAGGTGCATGAGAGCCAGGAACCTCCCTTTTCTCTGCCACAGCCCCGGTTCACTCGCCCCCGGCCTTCTAAGCCTGGACGTTGCTCATGAAAGGCCAGGGGGTTACACCGAGTGTCAGCGATCAGGCCTGGACGTGGGGAGGGTGTGAAGGGTGCAAATGCCCCCCCACCCCCCTCAGCCCTTCATGGTCTGCCCTGGGGCTGATTCCAGCCGACCTAGGGATGCCCCAGCCTCCCTCCCCCGTGCTCCAGCCAGCCGGGAAAGACGGGCTGATTCCCCCCTTCTTCTCCCAGAAGTGGAGGCGGGGCGGGGCTAGGCCTAGCCACCAGCACCTTCCACAGTTCGCACCCCTCCCCGCCCTGAAATTCCTGTGTACGGGCCAGGGGATGCCTATTCCTTCTGGGTTTTTTGGCTCTGAGTTCATGGTAGTGAAGATTGCAGGAAGCAATTGCCGCCTCGCCACACCCAGAGACTAAGTTCAAACCTCACCCATCAGGCTCTCCCCAAATCATGGGACTGGCTTCAAAATCATGAGACTGTAGAAATAATAGAGGGGGCATCCGTTCGATTTGCCTTCTGCTTTTTGAGCCTTTTTCTGGTGTTTTTTGTTTTTGTTTTTTTAAAGCACGAAGGCTGGAATCCTCACAGACCCACCCGCCTTCCGGAGCGGGGGCGTTAAGGAAACCAGTAATTATCCTGGGACTCATGGGAGAACCATCAGCTTTGACAACACTGTCATTGTGTTTCTTCCTGTGTTAATTTCCTCATCTGATTCCTAGGCCCAGGGGACAAGGCGATGCAATAATCCATGCTAATGCTTGCAAACACTCTGAATTCCAGGGCCACCCACCAGTGTTCCCTCTAAGTTTTTCCCCATCCATGTGCGGAATAAATTTTGCTATGCACACCCAGGCATGGGCAGATGCGCACCACCAATAGAAACACACGTTGCCGGCTATGAGCACTCTGCATTTGACTCTCTCCTGGGTGGCCACCCAAGCCCTCGGCTTACAGGGAATGCTGCCATCTACTCAGCCTTCCCCATGCTATGGGAAGGAAAGAGACCAGGCCAGGGGGGGCGGTTACTTTCCACCACCTTCTCCTGGGGGATGCCGCAGTGTGGGCTGCCCAGAGCTGCCTGGGGCCCCGCAGATGGAGATGAGTTTGCTGCATCAGAAAGCTTCTGCGTCTCACCGGGAGCAAAGCCCTTCCCCTTCCGCAGCCGAGGCTGCAGATGTGATGCACAGTTATTATTTGCCTCCTCAGGGTCTCTTGACCTGGCTGGCTCGCGAACACTCCAACCTGAGTGATTATGGCAGTGGACGTTCCAGGCCCCGCCGCCCCCCGGAGTGTGAAGCTTTTAAGTGGGAGCCGACTGGCTAATTGGGCATGGGCTGGGAAATGGTCGCCTGCGTGTTTGGTACCAGGAGAGGCGCCTCAATACCAGAGAGAGAGCGAGCGTCCCCGTGTTATCATCCCATCATTCATTTGTGTGTTCGCCTCCCCAAAACAAACAACCCCTTGTGTCTGCCTCTCCCAAAGCCCATCACTTGTGATGCAAATGAGCTTCCCTCCCACCAGCTGGCAGGACTCATCGGACTGAATTAACTCTTCCCATCAGCCTTCCACTGGATTCTCAGGAGAATGTTGTTGTGGAGCTTTTCCCTGCCCTGCCTGAAAGCTGCTAGGGAGGGAGGGAGGAAGGAGGGAGGAAGGCTGCTGGGCAGATTCAGAACTGAGCGGCCTTATCCCCACCTAAATATGCTCATTGCTCAGTCTTCCCTGTAAGCTGGGTGCTTGGGCAGCCGCCTAGGAGAGCGTGTTTCTGCTGGTGGTGCACATCTGCACGTACCTCGGTGTGCAGAGTAAAAATTATTCTGCACACGTCTGGAAAAAATCAGAGGGAACGCTGATGATTATTTATTTGTTTTTGCAGTAGTGCTTTGACTCCCCAGTCAGAGATCAGGACCTGGTGTGCCCAGTGCTGAGCACCCATCGACACCAAAGCAGACCTGCCTTGCCTAGAAGAAATTACAGTCCAAATCCAGAATTTCAAAAGCGCTTCAGGGCGGGGAGCAAGTTGGATGCTGAGCAATTGGGAAAGTCTAGCCCCACCCCTCTTTTGCATTTATGGAATGTGTGTACTGACCACGTGCTTTTAATGTGACCACGCCTCTCAGCACGTCCCCAGCGCTCAGGGCCAGGCAGGAGTCTGAGCACAGAAATAGGGTCAGTATTTTTAATCACCACACTGAACACCAGCTGGGTGAACCAGTCTGGATAAAATAAGAAACAACCAGATCCGCCTTCCGGCACTGACACCGGAGTGAATTCTAAAGCTGTCCCGGGGCTGGAGAAAATTGGGCTAACTCCTTCCATGAGGGAGATTAACCCTTGGAACAACTTACCATCTTCATCACTAGCGATTTTGAAGCCAAGATTGAATGTTTTGCTCAAAGTTATCTCCATTTCCAATAGGGACTAATCCAGAGAAGTTTGACAGCCTGTCCGAGTAGATGACCACACTGCTTCTTTTTTTTTTTTTTAAACTTTATAATTGACTAGAAGACTTCCCTGGCATTGCCTGGGTCTGGCCCGGGGTTTGGGGGAGGTCCGGTCTGGGGCTGGAGGGGGAGGGCAGCCCTGGACAGGAGTGGGGGGACAGGACAAGGATGGGGGAGGTCTGGCCCAGGGCTGGGAGGGGTGGTTGGGGGGGGAGGGGGAATCACGCAGGCCTCCTGCCGATGTTCCCCAGGCCCATCGTGGTGGGGAAAGGGGGAGCCATGCAGGCCGGCTGGGCAGCCTGGCGGTGCTGGGAGTGGGGGGGGGGGGGAGGCGGGCTGTGGCTGCACTGCCTGGCCCCAGCAGTGCTCTTGGGAGTGGGGGCCAGTGGGGCTTCCCCCCCACACCCTGGTTCAGCAATGAGGCAGAGGGCTGGGGGGGGAGTAGGGGTTTGGGGCAGTGGCATGCAAGATGGCAAGCCCCATCCCCAGCTGGCCACACCCTTGGTGGTGTAGCTGCCCCCAGTGGTCGCTGTGCAGTATAGCTCTCCCCTGTGCTCGCTGCCCCCAGTGGTGACTGTGAGTATCGCATCCCTCCGCTCTCAGCCCCCTCCCTTTCCATGTTCTGGAAAACAGTCGGATTCCAGGCACATCCCATTTCCCTGGCACAACCAAACTCTGACTTTGCTTTAAGTTAGGAAAAAGAAGAAGCTGCCTGCCAAAGTTGGTGGCCCTCGCTCTTACTGTTTAGGAGGCGCTCTTGCACAATGGGACTTGCAAAAAGACAGATGCACAAATCGCTAAAATATATATGTAGATTAACCTTATCTCGGCATGGCTCTCCTGAAGTTGGATACAAAAGTACTAAAGTTGTCCTTGGGCTGATATTTTCTCTGACCCAGTTGGACATGTCTTGAGATCCCCAGCCTGAAGTGTAGGTAAGTTTGTACATAAGAGCAGCCATACTGGGTCAGACCAATGGTCCGTCTAACCCAGTATCCTGTCTGCCAATGCCAGATGCCCCAGAGGGAGGGAACACAACAGGTAATCCTCACGTGATCCCTCTCCTGTCACCCATTTACAGACAGAGGGTAGGGACACCATTCCGACCCATCCTGGCTAATAGCCATTGATGGACCTAACCTCCATGAATCTATCTAGCTCTTTTTTGAACCCTGTTAAAGTCCTAGTCTTCACCACATCCTCTGGCAAGGAGTTCCACAGGTTGATCAAATTAAAAAGAACCAGAGAGAACCAGGACTTTGGTGTGTTTACCCAAACTGAATATCCAACCCTACAATCCTTCCCAGTGAAAGAGACCTTGGCATGGGGTGCTTATGGAAAAGCTGATACAGTCTGGCCACTCTAAAAAAAAGCCCTCTAAAATGCCTAGATTCTCCTGCAGAGCTGGCCTGAGAAAAGCAGAATCCCTGAAACACATCCCAAGGAAACCACCTACGTTCCTTATTCCCTCAAGCAAAGCAGCAAGTACAAGTACTCATAGGACACAAAGTTGATCCATCACGAGGGAAGCAGACTTTGCAGAGAGGCTGCCAGTGGTGGTAGCCAGGTGCAAGGCACAGGCATAGCAGCAGTTCCGTTCAGTAGGGGCAGGGGTGTCTTTAGCTTTAATTTGATCATATAACTCCTACGACTGAAAAAAATTAAAAAACAACTAGTCCTGCAGCACCTTAGAGACTAACAAAACATGTCGATGGTATCATGAGCTTAGGAGGAGCTCTTTCACCCTGTTAAAGTCCTAGTCTTCACCACATCCTCCAGCAAGGAGTTCCACAGGTTGATCAAATTAAAGAGAACCAGAATGTTGGGTGGCACAGCCCACTTGTTCAGATGAATGAAGTTAAGGGGTCCAGGGAACAAATAAATAGCAGAGAAAGGGAGGGGATGGAGAAGGAAAGAGAAGGAAAAAATATTGTCGATTAAGTGTCCGTGCTAAATGAGGCTAAGAGAGTGGGCCTTAACTACCTGGTGCCTGACTTTCTATGTCACTAAGGTGTGGGATGTAGAGGCCCATCCAGGTCAGGTCTTTGTTCAGGCCTCGTTTCTAGGTATCAGACTTGTAAATGAAACCAAGTTCTGCAGCTTCTCTCTCAAGCGTTTAAAGTTTTTTTCAGTGGGAAACTAACACGGCTACCCCTTGGAAACTCCCAGGTCTGTGTCTCCCCCAGCAACCACAGACCTTCTCTGGCCTGGTCCCCAGTAGTGAGCACAAGGCCTGACCGCACTCTGGGTTGTTCTCTGCCAGTTATTGGCATTAGGACGGGGCTTAGAAAGGGAAGTGCAGGGAAAACCTCTGGGGACCCTGCGCAGCTCTTAGCACCTTAACAAAGTCAGCTCCTGCTTTCTCTCAGAATGACTCTGTTTCCCTTCCACCAGAGCCCTCCCCATTGACCAGCTCCTCCCCACACTTTGGCCCCAGAGTGCAAATGGAAGCTCCTGAGAGTATTTCTGAGCCACTTAATTCCAGGAGACATTTTCCAGCCGTCCACCTCCTCTCACCTGAGTAGTGATCTCTTACCAGATTTCGCCTTAAATTGAATAGCCCAGCTCCGAAGTGAAGGGAGGGAATATTGTACGTCTCACCCAGCCCCTTCTACCAGCTCACCCTGTCTGCTCTTCACCTCATTTTTTCTCGGAGGGGCTGAAGATACGTGGTATATAATGCAGTGTTTCCCAAATGGCGTTCCGCGGAACCCCGGGGTTCTGCGAAGTGAAAATAAGGGTTCAGTGAGAAAATTCCATTACAATCACATTTTATGATTTTTAAAAATTAATCATTAATAATTAATGCATATTAGTTTTTGAGCTTTATTTTTTGTGCTCATTAAACGTGACTTTTGTTTTTAAATATGTGCCGTTAAACTAAATGTTGATCTCATGACCTTGTTTAGCATTTGTTTATTACTATCTTTCAGAGTTGTTGACTCGAGTCCCACGACTTGAACTCGAGTCCGACTTAAGTCGCCTAGGTGACGCAACTTGAGACTCGATTCGGGTTCATTGTTTGTGATTTGAGACTCGACTTGAGACTTGCTAATTTTGTTAAATCGACTTGGTGAAAAAATTGTCCGAAAATGCCGATATTGATGGCTTGTACAAACGTGACTTGACATTTTTTAAATTAAGACTTGAGACTCTACTTGAAAGTGACTTTAGGGACCCAGGACTCGACTTGAGACTTGAACTGTAGTGACTTGAGACTCGACTAGGACTTGACAATGACGACTTGAAGACAACACTGCTATCTTTACTTATTTGTGGTCTATTTTTTCAGCTCCATATATGAGACTGTTATTAGGGGTTCCGCAAAATTCTTTCAAGTTTAAAAGGGTTCCGTGGCCAAATAAAATTGGGAAACACTGGTTTAATGCATAGAAAATCACCCCTGTGCGCAAAGAATGAGGGTGCCAAGTTACACCAACACCTACACACACACACTTTATACAGCACCCAAAATGTGCGAGCCGGTGATTAAATCTGAAAATTGCATTTCGCGCTTTGCATGGTAATTTCACACCCCAACATTCAACGTGCATTTGAAAATCCACGTGAAAGTACCAGGGGCTGCTGACCAGGGAGGAAATGTGCCCTCCAACAAGAGCTGAAGCGGGTGGATTTTCGGAGAGGCGTTCTGTGATTCAATTAGCAGTGAGTGTGTGTTACATTGGAGGCATTGCGGCGGGGGGCAGGGATGGAGAAGCAGCCACCTGCCCTCGCAAGGCAGATCACAGAAACGGAGCTTCTTGGCTTGCTGGCTTTGTTGGAGTTGATTGAAAAGTGGTGGCGGCTCATGCCGAGAGGCTGGTTTCCATGGATTTCACTGGCTGCCGGTACAAAGCAAGTGACAGTCACGTCCCCACATAGGTTACCCCTCCCGGCCCCAGGGCTGAGAGCTGGGGGGTTGGCACAGCTGACTGGGTTTGATATAAAGCGCCGACACTGCGGAGAATTTGAAAATAATCTGCAAATTGGCAGGATCACTCCTGCGAGTGCCACTTCCCCTGCCCAGGTCTGGCTTTGCTGGGGTCCCTGGGGATAGGGTGGGTTAAGGCAGGGGGGAGGAGGGCTGAGTGCATGAGGGTGGGGGAGCGGGGTAAATTAGGAAGTTTCCATTGACATCAATCAAGTCCATTTACAGCAACAGAGGAACTGTCCAGGGACCTTAGTGGGGCATGGGTTGAGGTCTCCGTTGTCCGATTTCCAGAGCAGGATCGAAGGACAAAGGATCGGTGGTTTTCCAGCTGGCAGCATGCCACATGGAGAGCAGGGATGCTGGCTGGGGAAGGCGGCTGGGGGACTGCGCATTCAGCAGGCGGGTCTCTCTGCCAGCTGGTTGGGGGACTAGCGTTGTCAGCCCCCAATTAAAGAGACACATGTCTGACTGTTTGGCTGAGAGGCCAGAATTCCTCCGCTTCTCCCACCCCCTCACATTTCAGAAGTGTTATTTATTGGAGAATGCAGCACACCCACACCCAGACACACACACCCCCTGCCCTGCAACTTGGAAAAAGGGGGTGGAATATTTTAAAATGCAATAAGAACATAAGAACGGCCACCCTAGCTCAGACCAAAGGTGCATCTAGCCCAGTGTCCTGCCTTCCCACAGTGGCCAATCCCAGATGCCCCAGAGGGAGTGAATAGATTAGGGAATCTTCAAGCAATCCCCCTCCCATCACACATTCCCAGCTTCTGACAAACAGAGGCTAGGGACACCATTCATACCCAGCCTGGCTAATAAGTATTGATGGGACCTAACCTCCATAAATTTATCTAGTTCTTTTTTGAACCCTGTTAAATCCTGGTCTTCACAACATCCGCTGGCAAGGAGTTCCAAAGGTTGACTCTGCGCTGTGTGAAGAAAAACTTCCTTTTGTTTGTTTTAAACCTGCTGCCTATTAATTTCATTTGGTGACCCCTATATTCTTATATTATGGGAGCTAGTAAATAACTTTCCCTTATTCACTTTCTCCACACCAGACATGATTTTATAGGCCTCTATCATATCCCTCCTTCGTCTCCTCTTTTCTAAGCTGAAAAGTCCCAGTCTTTTCAATCTCTCTTCAGATGGCAGCTGTTTCACATGTTTACAACAAGGCACCGCAGCATCCAAAATGTGCATCCTTCCTAGATTCTCACCACTCATTTTACCTCCCGCGACACCAAACAGGTTTTCCTTCCCTTGTTCATCTCAGAACCCAAGGCTCACGGAGCCATGCACCTAGCAACATGCTGCAGAATTTGCTACATTGCACCAGAACTTTGGTTCCTCCCCGAATCACTGAATTTCTATCCAACATGCCGACTAATCTGTTTGTTCCCCCACTGAGAGGCAGGCCAAATCACCTCCTCCGGGTACGAATCTCCTCCTCAGACATGTGTCACAGGAACCGCGCTCCTGCAGAAACCTCTCACTAACTCCCGGTGATGTGCTTGGTTGGTTGATGATTGAGACATATTCAGGGGCTGCTTGGCACCCCCCAGTCTAGCAGCTGCCTTCCCAGTTCTAAGCAGTGCAGTGGGGCTGGGCAAAATATGGCCCACAGCCCCCCCCCTTTCCCAGTCACAATCCCCTCCCAGACCCTGCACCCCTCCTGTACCCCAGTACCCTGCCCTAGGTCACAGCTCCCTGCCAGAGGTGTTGGAACAGGGAGAGTGGAGCGGGGGTGCTTCACCCCCTGACTTTAAGTGGTTTCCATTATATCCAGGGTTTATAGTTTGGTTCAATGACTGTCAGCACCTCCACTGTACAAATTGATCAAGCACCCTTGCCCCCTCCTGTCCTAGGTCACAACTCAATCCCTTGCACCCCCACCCTGGGTCACAACCCCCTCCCAGACCTGCACCCCCTCTTACACTCCTCCTCCGGGTCAGAATCTTCTCCTGCACTGACCCCCTCCCACACCCTGCACCCCAATCTTCTGTCGCAGGTTACAACCCCCCTCCTTCACCCAAACTCCTTCCCAGACCCCACGCCCTCTTCTGCACCCCAGTCCCTTACCCCAAGCTCTCTTCTGCACCCAACCTCCAGCCCAGACCCCACACCCCTTCTGCACCCCAATCCCTTACCCCAAGCTCTCTTCTGCACCCAACTTCCAGCCCAGACCCCACACCCCCTTCTGCACCCCAATCCCTTACCCTAAGCTCCCTTCTGCACCCAACCTCCGGCCCAGACCCTGCACCCCCTCCATTAGTATCATGACAGAGTGCGGCCCTCGACCACTCACCACATTTTTGGAGTGCCCCCGCATCAAAAATTATTGCCCACCCCCCGTGGTGTGGAGGTAGGGTCTTATCCTGTTCCCTGCACTCGTGCCTCAGGGATTCTCTCGCAGGGAAGATGATGTGATTTTTGGGGGTGGTTTTTACTCTGGTGTGTCTCCTGGGTGTCGGGCCGTGCATGTGTCTGGAAAGGCAGCTCAGAGATGCGGGGGCGGGGGGTGTTTCACGGCACTTCTTAGTTCCCAGTCTGGCCCCCGGAGAAGCTCCGGCTCCTGCACAGACCGGCTGCCCTTGTCCGGGGAAGGAGGGTACCCAGGGCCTAGGCCGGTGGTGCCTTGAAGATACAGCCCAGGCCTGGAATTTGAGACTAAGGAGACCAGAGCAAGAAAGAGGCGGGCGAGAGGAGCTGGGGGAGGGGAGGAGCAGGTGGCTGCGGCACACAGACAGTTTGGAAACAGGCTGCCGGAGACATATGTTTCCCAGACACAAACCTGTTCAGTCCATTAGCTACTTTGCTAAGTGAGAGCCGCCCGGCCCCCTCAGGCAGCAGGCAAGTCTAACACAGCCTGCAGAGCAGGGCCCCACCAGGGACCGGCGCGGTGCAGGGCCCCGGGCGAGGCAGACAAGGCGGCTGCGGCCAGCGTGGGCGCGCGCAGACGGCTCAGTTCAGACACACTGTGGAAGAGCCACGGGGCCCTGGCTAGGGTCAGGACCGGCGAGGGAGAGAACCTCCCTGTAAGCCTCAGGCTGGAACAGAGGAGGCTGGAAAGCAGGGGGAGCATGAAATGGCCGGGGGAGCGGCGCCTGCCTGAGGAGAGCGAGCAGACTGGGGGGCTGCACTGGGCCAGGCTACACAACTGTCCCATTTCAGGGCAACTGCACTTGTGTTTCCCCTCAGGGATCCCGCACAGGCCCCTGTGCCAGGACCCAGCTCCTCAGCCATCCCCTCTCCTGGACAGAGACCTGCTTTGCTCTCCCTGCTGACGGGTTCTCCCAGGCTGCGCGGTCCCGTCTAGGCGAGGAAAGCCTCCCACGCAGGCCGGCCTGCCCAAAGGGCCAGAGTCCGTGCTGTGTGTCTAGCCCTGTGCCAGAGCTGCCCAGACGTCTCCCCAGCTCCAGCCTTGGGTTCGGGCAGGTGACTCTCCTTCCCAACCCGCAAGTGGCCTTTCGCCAGGGTGACAAGCTCATCGCCATCTCCGATTCAGATTCAGTCTCCTTGCTCCAGCTTGGCCCTTTGGGCTTGGCCTGGTGCGGCAGGTGAGGAGCAGGTGGTGGCGCCCTCTTCAGGGCGAGCGTCCAAGGGCTGGGGTTTTGCATCACCAGAAACGGGGAATTTGCCTTCACCTCCCCCTGGATCAGGGTGGGCGATCGTTTTTGATGGGGGCCACTCTAGGACTTGGGCAAGTAGGCGATCGAGGGCTGCACTCTTCCATGATATTAATGGAGGAGGTACAGGGTCTGGGCCGGAGGTTGGGTGCAGAAGGGAGCTTAGGGTAAGGGACTGAGGAGCAGGTGCAGGTGGAGGTGTGGGGTCTGGGTGCAGGAGAGGATGCTGACCTGGAGTACGGGTGTAGGAAGGGATGCAGGGTCTGGGAGGGGAAGGGGTGCAGGAGGGGGGCAGAGGTTTAGAGGAAGGGAGGGGCAGGAGTGCCAGAGACAGGCTGTGGCCAGGAGGTGCCTATCTGGATGGTTCCCGGCCAGCAGCCCTGCCCAGCAGGTTCCTTAGCCAGGCTTCCTGCTGTCCATGCCTTCCCCCCCCCTCAGCTCCACAGGCCATTCAGAGCAGCTGAAGGCTGCAAGCCCAAGAGGAGGGCAGAGGGATACTTTGCACACTGCTTGTCCTGCAAACAGGTAGCTCCCATTGGTCAAAAACCAACCAATGGGAGCTGTGAGATTGCGCTGGCGGATGGGGGCAGCACGCAAAGCCTCTCCCCCCTCCCTCCTGGGCTCACAGCCCTCACTGAAGTACATGGCCATCACAGCCGGCTTCTCTGAGCAACCTGCAGGGGCACGGCCGGCTGGGAGCAAATCACTAAATCGCTTTGTGCCTCGGTTTCCCCACACATGGGGGCAGTGCTGACCTCCCCCTTCATAAGGCTCTGGGGAGCCAGCGCCATGTGCCGGATCCCTCCAGCAAAATGAGAGGCTGAATTTTTACATCTGAACCATGGCTGCTTGTCTGCCGGAGGTGGTGCCCCAAGGGGGTAAATCGGTCTGTCACCAGGCACCCAGAGGCTGCAGGGACACTAGTTTTGGTGCAAGAATGACGTGGGCCAGCTTAGACAAGCCCGCTCTGAACTGGCTTAGCCGCAGCGCAGTGTGGTTTAACGTTGGTCATTCGGCAAGGGCCCTAAACAAACAGCAGTTGGCCTCTTCCTGTCCCAGACTGTCCGAATGGGGCTTGCCTGGGTCTAAACTCGCACCCTGTGGCACGTGAGCACAGCTCTTGCTCTCTACAGATTGTGTCCAATAGCCAGAGGCTGTCTCGCAGGCCAGGAACCCCATCTCTCTCTACTGGGCCTGGACACATTGGCCAGGCTGGCTTTACCCATGCACACGTGCAAACTGCAGCCAGCCTTGGTTCCTATGCACGTGAAGGCGCTCCAAACAGGGGACTGAATCACAGAGGGAGGAAGGCTAAGCCACATTGCCTCGGCAAGCAGGTGTCTGGCCGGGCGGGGAGAGAGGGGCGGCAGAGGTGCTGCCGGGCAGCAGGAAACACTATTATTTTAGACACAGATGTGCTGCGAACAGGGCTGTTTTCCTCCCCTGTAAGCTGGACCCCTTGCTCAGCAGCGCAACCCACATCAAAACTCTGGTTTTCCCAGCACTAAGGGCTGGTAACTAGCTAGTAATATTTCCCCTTTGCTGGTTAATTACCCCCTGCCGTCCACAGCCTCTCCCTGGGGCTTCAGTCTGCTGCCTGCACAATAGCGAGGAAGCAACCCACAATTACACAGTTATTCTGACAGCAGTAATGTAACCTGAGCCGGCTCTGCCTTAGGATGCAAACCACAGGGCAGCCTGAATGCTTCATGCGTACTCTGCTCCCTGCTGCTCGCCACATTAGCACAGCTGCTAAGGATGCAAGACAAAGTGTTGCCTCATTAGCATGTATGAATGTTAACGAGGCAACATTGCCCATACAGTAAAGAACTGACCCTGGACAATCCCCCCCCCCGCCCCCCCACTCTGCTAGACCTCCGGGCTGGTGTGTTTGCTCCACCGTGGTGGCAGGCCGGGTTGCCTGCCTGTGGATCATGGGGCCAGACACGGTGCAGAGAAAGAAACTGTCTTGTCTCAGGGGGTATCCCATTCTGGGGTATCACAGCTGGCTGCGGGGAGCCATTCCTTGGGGCGGTCTCTGGGGGCAGGAATTCAGCCAGCGAATGGTTGTGGTGGAGCACGTCTGGGCAGCTCAAAAGCTCAGCCCAGAATGAGGGTGCAGCGCCCCTCCCGTGCCCCTGCCCCCCACTAGAGCTGGGAGCAGGGCCATGGCTCCCGGTGGAGCGGGGAGACACATAGGGTATATCTATACTAGCCCCCTAGTTCGAACTAGGGAGGCTAATGTAGGCATTCAAAATTGCAAATCAAGCCCGGGATTTAAATATCCCGCGCTTAATTTGCATCTTCCTGGCTGGTCGCCATTTTTGAAATTTACAAGGCCGGACTAACTGCCCCCGTGTACACACGGCAGGGACCTGGTAGTTCGAAATAAAGCCCTAGTTCGAACTACCTGTTATTCTTCCTGGAATGAGGATTAACAGGTAGTTTGAACTAGGGCTTTATTTCAAACTACCGGGTCCCTGCCGTGTGTAGACGCAGGCAGTTAGTCCGGACTTGTAAATTTCCAAAAATGGAGACCGGCCAGGAAGATGCAAATCAAGCGCGGGATATTTAAATCCCGGGCTTGATTTGCAACTTCGAATGCCTACATTAGCCTCCCTAGTTCGAACTAGGGGGCTAGTGTAGACATACCCATAGACGGTTAATGGAACCAAGACTGGGGGGCAGGTGCAGAGCCCCGAGCGCAGGGGCAGGAGTGAAACCTACGTGTGGGGCTGGCGGCCGGGCCCCTGGGCACAGGGAAGGCAGCTGAGAGAGGGCCCCTGCATGCGGGGCTGGGAGCAGAGCCTTTGCTGATTAGGCCCCAGTTGGAGTACTGTGTCCAGTTCTGGGCACCACATTTCAGGAAAGATGTGGAGAAATTGGAGAAGGTCCAGAGAAGAGCAACAAAAATGATGGCCAGTGAGGACAGGGGACTGGACTTGACTTCTCAAGGTCCCTTCCAGTTCTAGTGTTCTATGATTCTATGAAAGGTCTAGAGAACATGAGCTGTGAGGGAAGATTGAAAGAATTGGACCTGCTTAGTTTAGAAAAGAGAAGACTGAGAGGGGACACAATAGCGGTTTTCAAGTATCTAAAAGGATGTTACAGGGAGGAGCGAGAAAAATTGTTCTCCTTGCCCTCTGATGACAGGACAAGCAGCAATGGGCTTAAATTGTTTAACTGTCAAGGTGGTGAAGCACTGGAATAAATTGCCTAGGGAGGTTGTGGAATCTCCACCTCTGGAGATATTTAAGAGCAGGTTGGATAGACATCTATCAGGGATGGTCTAGACAGTGCTTGGTCCTGCCATGAGGGCAGGGGACTGGACTCGATGACCTCTCAAGGTCCCTTCCTGTTCTGGGATTCTCTGAAAAGCCCTCGTTCCTGCGCCGATGTGAAAACACCCCTCGTTCACCAACAGAAATCAGTCCAATCAGATCTTCCCGCCCCCTCACTGTCCTCGTAGCCGGGTGGCTCTGAGGATATTAGGTTCCTGCCACCGGTTAGCTCCTGGTGTGCGCATCTCATGGGCAGGGTGGGGCGGTCCGCTAGCCAAGGAGGGTCAGACTCTGGGGTCAGAGGCATATGGGGGGAAGGGAGGACAGGCTGGGTTGATGCCAGCTCTCAGGGCTCACACTCCCTGGGCCTGGTCTTGGCTTTGGTGTTTGGGAAGGCAGGAACTGCCTCTTCCGCCCTTGGCCCGGGGGAGTGTTTCCTGGCCTGGGGGGTGGGGGAAGAGGAAAAGTGGTGGAATGTCTGGGCCAAGTCAGGCCCAGGACTCCCATGGGCCGTCAGGCCCCAGGAAGTCACAAGCCAAGCCGGAGGGATGTCTCAAGGGGATGTTGCGACTGAGGAGCAAGGCCCGAGACTGTCTCCCCACCCAGGTCCCCTCAGATGCAGCCCCTGGGGGGCAAACATAACAGCAGAAGCAGGTACCAAGTCTGCCCAGAAGAAGCCCACGTGCTCTCCCCTGAGCAAAATGCGCCTGCTCCCCGACGTGAAGAGGAGCCTTTTTAATTGCAGGTGAAGAATTAGATTTGCCGGAGCCGCCTGCCTTTCATTCCGGCTTTTCTCCCCCGCCCACCCGCATGCGGCTGACGTGATGCTTGTCGGAGCTGGACGCGTTTCCATGCCGCCACTTGCCCAGGGTGCCGGGAGTTTCTGGTACTTGAGTCTTTGCTGTTCCTTGTGCTTGAGTAATTCCCAGGGCAGGCCCAGAGTGGCCACGCCGCTCTGCGCCGAAGCGCAAACACCTGGAGGCGCGTGTGCCCCGTGGCAGAGCAAACTGCCACTGGACGCGGTGGAACAGGGAGGGATGTGGCACATGCGGATTCCCCTGCCCAGAGTCCAACTGGGCCCTGCTGCTCTAGGGGAGCTGAGAAGAGCTGGGCGCTACTCCTGACCCCAGCCAGGAAGCTGGGAAGGGTTTGGGTAGAAGCTCTGTAGCGGAGCACAGAGGGATGCTGTTTGTGCCTTGCTCGGTGTTAGAAGAAAGCCTTTCCCACTCTCACACGACCTCTGCGGACCCAGCTGCAGCACCATGGGCTAGCAAACAGCCCAGGGGTACTTCGGGGGGCAGCCTCTTGCAGAGTTCTGCAGGGCACACGCCGACATGGATCTTTGCCTGGCCTCCCTGCAGAAGAGGGCAAAAGTCTAAGCCCTCAGAGAGGTCCAAGCAGGCCTGGGCAATGAGGGTGCACTGGCGGAGTGGGCAGCAGCCCCATCCTGAAACAGCCAAATTCCCTGTGTCTCCTGGCTGCCTGTTGGGGAGGTGCTATTGTAACTCACACCTGCTGGGGGTGGCACTAACACCATTTACAGAGAGAATAATGAGTCTGCTCTACAGCCCTAGCTACCCCCAGCCTACTTTTAGCTCCCGCGGTGGAGGCTCATGCACTAAGCTCCAGAAGTCCCAGCAGGGCCGGCCCTACCATGAGGCGAACTGAGGGGGCTGCCTCAGGTGCCAGACTGGGGAGGGGGAACTAGGACCCAGAGTGTAGAAAATTGTGTCTGCTGCTGGTGCAGATGTATTCTCTCTGCTCTAGATGCACAGAGATGGTGGAGTGCTGGGCTGGAGGAAGGAAGGCACAAGAGACCTTTCAAAGTTTTGGCCCAAGCAAGGGGGCATGGGGGCGTCATTTGAGCTCCCCGCCTCAGGTGCCAAAATGTTGTGGGCCAGCCCTGAGTCGCAGGTTCAATTCCGCCTGTCCGTGTTACACCATCGCTAATTGGGCGGCAATTTAGAGGGAGACCCTGGACAAAGACAATAAAAGCAGGTGACCCATCAGGTTTCTGGGGGGTGACATTTGGTTTATTTTTGGCAGGGTCGCTAGATTATACTAGTTTCCAGCCGCATCATTTCCTCCCCCCACCAGTATTACTGAAGTGAGGGGCGTGCGGGTTGCACACACCGTCAACTGCGAGAGCCGTGCGCTCCCTCTGCGTCCAATCCCAGCGCTGCTACGGTCCAGTCGGTACCCTCCAGCAATTCTGGCTATGCCAACGCGGTGAGCCGAACGCCCCTCTCCCGGTAGACGGTTCTAGGACAATTGGGAGACAGAAGAGGGCTACTCCTGTGGCCCATTCAGTTGCCCATCGCTGGTGAACGGTGCACAGAAAAAGCCCATCCACTGGCAAACTGCCAAGCCCTGCTGGGCCCTGCCCAGCCGAGGCAGGGTGGGGAGGTGAGGGGCTACAACAGCGTGCCTGGAAACAGCAGACTCCGTGCAGCGCTGGCCCGGGGACCTCTCTCCTGCTCCTGACGCCAGTCCAGGCTGGCTGCTTCTGGCCAGTTGTGCTGAGGGGCAGCTTTGCTTCCTTGGGATTCAAAGCCAGGCTGGGGCACACGGGCACCTGGCGCTGGATCAGCAGCTGAAAGCAGCAGGGGAGGAGCGGGGGCTTGCCTTTCCCATCAGTGGCAGCCATACAGGTTTGAAACTGCCTGCAAAACCCACCGAGCCTTCGACTGGGAGCGTCCCGGTGCTGCTCGTCGGACCAGCGCTGCAGCTTCCCTGGACAGATGATGAAAGCCTGGGGCCAGGAGGCTGCCTGGGACAGCACCCGCAACAGGGGACATTTTGGGCACCGGGTTCAGACCCCAACACATTCGGGTGCCTTCTGCGTCGAGGGAGACTCGGGGCATAATGGAGGCAGGTGCAGATGCGTCTGTCTGTTACAGCACCTGAGTGTCTCACAGGCCTCCTGCAGAAAGCACTGGGCTGAAACCCCGTTGTCCAGAGTCCCACAGCAGCTGACGGACCGACCTGGTCCCACCTGGAGTCTGAAGTAAGGCAAGGCAGGGAATTGAACTCTCGAGTCAGAGAAGAGTTGGGAGGCCACCATGTCCAGCCCCCTGCCCAAAGCAGGACCAACCCCAACTCAATCCTCCCAGCCAGGGCTTTGTCAAGCTGGCACTTAAACACCTCTAGGGATGGAGATTCCACCACCTCCCTAGGGAACCCATCCCAGTGCTTCACCACCCGCCTAGTAGTTTTTCCTCATATCCAACCTAGCCCTCCCCCACTGCAACTTGAGACCATTGCTCCTCATTCTGTCACCCCCTGAGAACAGCCTCTAAACCCAGGGTTGTGAATTCAATCCCTGAGGGGGGCCAGTTAGGGATCTGGGGCAAATCTGTCAGGGATGGTCCTTGGTCCTGTTGTGAGGGCAGGGGACTGGACGTGATGACCTCTCAAGGTCCCTTCCAGTTCTATGAGATGGTATATCTCCATATTAAACATTTAAACTCTCTCTGCCTCCTTTGGAACCACCCTCCCTCCCCCCAGGCTAGCACCGAGACTACTAGGCCTCTCAAGCCTGAACGTCTCACACAACTGGGGGCCAGGACACGATTACATTTCCAAACTGTTCCTAGAAACTGTTATACCAGTTGACTTCTAACATCCTCTCTCCTGCCCTTTCAAATCACCACGAGGTGCAGCCCTCGCCAGACTCCAGGGACAGAGCTCACAAACCAAAGAGAAACTGCCAACACTTGGGCACTGCTGGGTCTCTCCTTCTGGCACCTACAGCTGCCACTTCCTTCCGCAGACCTGAGGAAGGGCTTGGGGTAGCTCGAAAGCTCGTCTCTCTCACAAGCAGAAGTTGGTCCAATAAAAGATATTACCTCACCCTCCTTAGGGTTGCCAGATGGTTTAACAAAAAATACCGAAACACCCCTCCCCCCCAAAAAAAACCCCACACCAGGAAAAAATCCTGTTGAGGAAAAAA